>CM054115.1:89658337-92129231 GCA_028673005.1 Tanypteryx hageni
GTAATTCAGTTATTTGTGCCTTTTAGTTAGACTTGCGAACGTTTGTCAAAGGAAATTCATAAGCTGGTGGGAGTATTTCGATATTTCAGGAACGTTGGGGAAGTAAATAGCGACTTTGCAATGCTAATCTGGAAATTCATGTGAAATAAACAGCTATTCTGCCTCACGTAAGGGTAATACAATCAATAAATTTTAATTTATAATGTTTGCGTTACTATATCGCCGATAAAGAAAACTAATTCTTCGTTTAAGAATGAAGACACTTATATCGTTTGATCTGTCTGTTTGTCTGGCAGATGTTACTTGCGTTTAATCGGCATGTTTTTTATGTTTCCAGAAATTGTTTTGGTGATTGAGATTTTATAGTCACCACGGGTTAAATAATTCTGAAATCATTATATAAGTATAAATGTAAGAGTTCATTTCTTTAAAAAAGAAATATAACATATGACGAAGCTTCTACTTGCATAAACCTTAGAATTTCAATGGTGGGATGACCTAGGAGACCTTCCAAGATTACTAGTAATCTTGAACACTCCCATGCTCTGCGAAGAATACTCAAAAATTCATTTTTAAGCATATCTTCGAATAGAAATAAAACACTTATTGTAATTTCCCCAAAACCTTTTTAGTGTAAATTACAATACGTGTTTTATTTCTATTACGGAATCTTTCCTCGAGGTGGGGCCTTCTCTAGTAGATTTTATGTCTTTAAATGTTATTTGCTTTCATGAATCAGAATTTTCCGTATAGATCGTAGAGTTATTCATGCCAACTTTTGTCTTATTGAGAATAGTTCCCGTAGGTTCGCTAATTGTATTTCTCATGCTTAAATAGCGTGCACCTTGCAATTAGTGATGCTTTCATTAGAAACAAATGCAGATTGTACTTATTGTAGAGTTCGATGACAAAAAAGTTTAGGCCATTGGTTTTCTATGTTTGGCGATTTCTGAAAGAAATTGATTTAATTATATAATTTAAATTTGATCTTAACATATGGTGCTTTACGAAAGCTAAAATTCCGTTGTTCGGAAATTGTGCTTAGTATTTAGGGACATAAGTAATGATAATTACGTAAATGAACTTGCCTGATTTTGTACGCAATTAATGTTTCAAAGTGGATACACGCATGCAACGGGGACTTCACCTTCGCGTTTAAGACAGGAGATTAAAGCATTTAATATTTGATATTGATTATTATATATATATTGATTATATATATATATATATATAATATAATAATAATAATAATAATATATATATTGATTATTCGTTATAAATGTGTAATTAATTTATATTTTTATCTTAATGTCATAAAAATATGGTTTATCCTTAATATGGTGTAACATTATGTTTTTTGATCAAGTCATATAATTAGTTTAATATTGCAGCGTAACATTTAGTATTTTTAATATCCCTAGCTCTCAGCTACGAATTCACGTCAAACAAACTTATGGAGAAAATATTTCTCTGTGCGATCTATCTAATATCTCTGCAAGTTTACGTAATCGGATTATTTTGCTCCTCTCGCTTTATATAACGATTTATTAGCGGCCTGGAAATTGTGCAAACTCAGTTACTCCGTCTCGGGATTTGAATGCGCGACACCTGAGGAGCGGTACAAGAGCTAAGAGAACGTTTCAAGCGACCTAAATGTCAACACACTGGCATAGAGGACGAGGAGAGGAGAAACGAGGATTTAATACTAGGCGTACGCTTTCGAATCAGTTTACTTTTGTTTACTGCGTCGAGACAAATCAACGTTAGTTGGGATTGAAAATTCACTGCGTCAGTTTAGCGGCTATTTCTACATGTAAGCAGTAATAAGTAGGTTACGGAGTTTAGATTTATTCAAGTTTTTTGGCTTTACAAAGATAGTATTACGTTGCTTTACAATTTAATTAGGCTGTGGTTTTTCTAAGAGGGCTTGGGTTAGGATGGCGCTTTTGGGAAACTCGTCTTGGCAGACAGTGAGGTCTCGGGTACAATTACTGGAGCGAGCGTATACGTTTGTGTTCGACGCTGTCATTGTCGTTGCTTCAAAAGTAATTTGTTTCAGTGCTCTTATTCAGCTACCGAGTTTGCTATACGAGAATCTCCTCTGTGTTAGCTTTTAAGTATGCAATCTCCGTAGTTTTTGGCACAGTCGAAACCCTGTTACCCTATACTCAAGGAAAGATAGTAAAAAGTTGTGTCATAGAAGTTCAAGTTAACCTATATAAATACCGATGAGAAAGAATATATTCTAGAACATGGCTTCTCCACCTTTTCACATTCACGGATCACCCGATGGATTGATTTGTATTTCTGGGAAGGGGGAGAGAGGGAGGAGGGAAACCCGGTGCCGGCATTAGCCTACTCTTTACGATGAGCACCAAGAGGGCCAACTGCTTAACACCCCCTTCTGAAGGACCGAGCGCTGACTTGTGCGGTTTCCTCAAGCACACAAGTAGGGGACGGGACGATCCCAGGTTGAAACATCCGATCTCCGCCGGATTCGAGCCTGTGACAGCTGCGTGGAAGGCCAACGTTCTAACCACTCAGCCCTCCACCCCCCCCTTTACCACCCGTCGGAACAAATTACTATAACGAAGTAACCAGTGGCGTACCGGAAAATATGTAGCCCCCTCCCCCGCCAAAAAGAATTTGAAATCCCGAAAAAATAATTCAGGTCCCCCCCCTTAGTCCATGGGTCCCCGCGGAGGTTGCGAGGGTGTCCGGTACGCCACTGGACGTAACGCTATCGTATTTCTTCTGTTGCCGTCTATTATCGCTAACCTTTTTCAACGCAAGGTCAGCCCCACATTCATCATCGAATCGTTACTAGCTTTCAATTTCCTTTTTCTTTAATCATTAACCTACAGAGCTCCGATCATTCCAGGTTTGGAACATCCATTACACATATTGCTGAAAATTAGAATCGTAGAGGTGAGATTGTATTTCTGAACTCGGAACTCTGTGTTGATGCATTGTTGCGCGTTCCCGGCACATTTCCTCCTCTTCACAATTCTTTCTCTCGTGGAACCTTCACAGTCAGTGGAGGCCTCGTGGTTCAGCGCGCTCTTCTTCCACGTCCATCCTTATTCGGCTCTTTAGGGGCCCCTCCCACGGTCTATTTCCATCCCAAAGCGTGCTCGCACGCACGCACGCGCTCCTTCCGTGGCGGCGGCGGGGCTTTAGTCGAGTGAAGAGGTTTCGGTAGAAGTCGGAGGCGAGCCGGGTAAGAGCGCCTCCCACATTCACCTCTTTCAACCCGTATTAAGGGCACTCATTCTGTCGCTTTGAAACGCTGCGTGGCCTCTAGGTCATGAGTTCTCCGATCCCCTTTTCAGTCTCATCCTGCCCCCCGAGTCTCTCTCAACTCCTCCTGTCCCCTCTCCACACGCTTCTCTCCTCGCCGAATTTTAAAGGGTGTAGGTTGTTTCACGCGACCTCATGCGTCGTCTTGCGTTCCAAGTTTTCTAAACAGACGCACGTGGCCTTTTTTTTGCCCGTTAGCGGGGAGGGCTCTGTATATATCTGGTGGTTTTGTGTTGTTTATTTTTCGTTTCTTTTTCTCTGGTGGAGGTAAAGGAGGATCAGTTTGGAGGATAGCTTATCCGGTTGTGCTTAACTTATAATGAGATTTTGGTGTAGCATAAAGGGTAACTTATGTCAGAAATTGTGCAGGAATTATTGCTGTATAGCTTCGGTGCGCTTTTAAAAGTTTTTAAAACATATTCATTGAAAGAATATTGGTGGTATGCAAAGAAATGAAAGGCAATTTTTTAGTTTTTCTTAAAAATGAAATATTGCCCAACTTATCGCTTTGTCTCTCTATACGTCTGCGTGTCTGTCAGTTCAACACATTAACTGTATATATTTTATGAATATTGCTACTAATTACAAATAGTAGAATTTGAGTTTTTGTTCTATTTTACCAAATCGGTGATGTCTTTCTAAGAGAATTCATCACTTTGAAGTAATATGATGCCAAAAATATTAATCCTGGAGCACGCTAGTTTTCATAAAGGAAAGGAAAAGTGGCGTTGTGGTTTTCCGTTCTGTGGGATATTTGATCTCCTTCGCAAATATATTAGAGATAAGCTCCAATTTGAAAAAATCGTCCTCCAACACTTTGCTTCCTTATGCTTTAATCATTCAAAAATTTTAATTTCTCCGCCAGGATTTTCCTGGTAATTCATTTAAAAAACTCGCCTCGTCTTGTTTTGGCGTTGGGAGAAACAATTGTTTATTTTCTTATGTTTCCTTTTTCTATAAAATAAAAGATAAAAGTCTGGTCCTCAGACTTCAATTTCTTCTTTGTTAACTCGAGCAAATGTGAAAATCCCCCTTTCTTTTCACTCCCTTGAACAATTAGTTTGAAAGGATCATTTTTTTATATGTTAATTTCAGCTCCATGTGTTATTTCGGTCAAAAATTATCCAGATTTCAAACATTTGTTAATTCGAAAAAGTTGCGAGGGGATTTCTTTAATGGTATCTTTCAGGACTGAAAAAAGTTCCTATGATTTAATTTGTAAGAATGAGCGGAAAAGTAATTACATTTCCTCTCTAGAAGGTAGTGTATGTACCTATTTGAGTGCTTATCCCTTGCTTACTATGGTGAGTTCCCCCTTTGAAACGAAAGCCAGAAATATTGATTTTTTGGCATCATTATCAGGAAAAAGGGCTATTAATCAGAGTGATAAATGCTTTAAGAGACGTGGAGAAAATTTCTTTTTATTCGATAAATTTTGTGTCAACAAATAGGGTCTGGCCATAAATATTTTGGCCCGAAGGAGAAATTAAAGTAATGCGCCGTCTTGTTCGTATAATTAATGGTCCTCATATACTTCTGATGGAGTGTAAAAAGCTGTTTTTGTTATCTGAGGAAAACCTAGAAAAAATTAACAAATTTGTGTCTGGAAATCACATAAATAAACTTCAGGTCAACTTTGTAGAATTAACAAATCATAATCACAGCTGCAGAAGCCAGAGTTATTTTTTCAGTGATTATAGTTGTGTCTAGAGGTTTGCATCTCTTGCGTTTTATGAGATACTTTCCTAATCATATTAAAGAAATTGATGGAATAATATGATCCGAAGATCCTATGCAGACAGGCATAAGCTGTAAAGGTGGGAATAATTTTGAAACGAGAAAAAGTCTGCTATGACCGGGAATCGAACCCGGGTCTTCCACTTGCCAGGCGGATATTCTACCTCTGAACTATCGTAGCAGAACACTTTTTCTCGTTTCTGAACACGGATGTTTCCTTGGCAAGTGTAAGACCCGGGTTCGATTCCCGGTCATAGCAGACTTTTTTCTCGTTTCAAAATTATTCCCTAATCATATTAAATTCAATTATTTAATACAAAACCATCGTGGTTGCGTTAATTTAAAGTTTTTTCGATGGACAAATATCACTCAGATAAACAAAATTAAAAGTGTTGGTGAAAATTATATGCGGGCAGTCATATGCTGAACACGATGAATTCTGGAAATGCAGGAGATGGGATATGGGATGGGATCGAACTCGGCTCTTTCACTTGCCGAACGGATATTCAACCACTGAGCTACGAGGCAGGATAATACTACTCCTGTTTCAGAATCGGGTATTTCTCACGCGTTGAGGTTAGGCTAGCCAAGCTATTATCAGCTTCCCTCAACAGATGTCCTCTGAAAATCATCTCATATTTTTAAAGATTTGCTTCAAGTTTGTTAATTTACTGTAATTTATCGTCCACGCAGAGGAAAAAAGGTCTAATAAACTTTTGATCTGTTGCGTCTGGCCATTCATGCTTAGATGATAGTGAGAATTAACAATTTTTTTGCATATTCTCGCTGACTAATCTTAAGTCTAAGCGCGGCCATAAAGTGAACTTAATTTTCAGTTTGATTAGTTTTTCTGAAGCTTAAATTAAACTTTCATCATAATATTGCTTAAATCTCGTGAACTAGTCTTATCGTTGCTCGCTGAATTCGTGCTTAGATAAAATGTCGAGGCTTCTTGACAGCTTCTTTTTTAAACTCCTGGATGGTTTTGCGAAATATATAAACACTTGAATATCGGTTTGTGTCTGGAGTCTTTGATCTTCGAGTTAGCTATGGGATTTACTACGGTTGCGGTCAGTTGTTTTGAATTGAAAGAATTTCGCGTGATGATGGGCTTAACCAATTTTCCAATATTTTTTTGAGAATCATTTTGACTTTGCATCAATAAGCTCCACTTAAATTCTTCCCATCTTCGAACCCACCAGTAATAATTTTCCTTAATAAACGGCGTACAATCCGTCGACCTATTTCCTACAATTACAAGGCCCCCCCCCCCCCACTCAACTCTTTGGACCGCGGCAGTAATTTCCTCATCGTGACGACCTTGCATGAGTCGTTACCAGCTTTCTGTCCCCCAGATAAGATCCATGTGGCCATTCCATGCTTCCTGAATCGGAATTATACGCAAAAATGTGTCAGCCATACGGTTTGTGCCTTGCAAGTTAGCGCGCGATTGTCAGGATATTTAACTATAGTTAACCTAATGCAAAAGTGATGCAACGACTAAAATCGATTTTTGTTGTGCCAGTTTGATAAGGAACATCAAGAAACGTCATATTTCATTCGTTCATATCCAAGAATAAGCACAATTTTTTTAAAAACTGCAAATAGCAATTATCTCGTATACCTCCAGTAGCCACAACAAGTTTATGAAAAAACCAGATGGGTATTTTAGCTACAGTGCATCCGTCTTCAATGGTAATTCATGGAAAATAGATCCTACTTAGTAGTAAAATCTATTGGAGAAACCTGAGATGTACTTGATTCAATTTTGTTATATGTTAGTGCGTATTCTTGTTTGTTTTCAGCCATAATTCGTGCTCGACAATTCTCGAGTAAATCCATTTATTCGTATTTGGAAGAAAGGAACAACTATGTAACTTCCATACAAATTTATTTTACGATAGGTTTCGCTAAAAAATAACATCATCATAAGCGAAACCGGTCCTGAAATAAATTTGGGTGGAAGTCACATAGTTGTTCCTTTCTTTTAAATATGATTATCACTTACCACAAAGTTGAGTCCAAGATTATCCAATTATTCAGTTGACAGCATTTGTTAAAATGAACTGCATCCATTAAATATACATTTTCAAATGAGACGGAGCACATATAAAATAAAATAACGGCACATATTGTTTGAATATGAGTTTATCTTAGGCGTTTTTTCGTATTTCATTAATAACCTTGTTATCACATCATGCATTCTTATATTACCAAAATTAAATTACAACTCGTTTGAATCGTTCAACTAATTCGATCATCAAGGGAAGACACAAAGATCGAGGTTTCTAAACTTCGAATAGTCGAATGTTTATGAATACGTAAAGGGAAATATATCTCCTTCGAATCACAGAAAATTCGATTTATCAAGGCTCGATTATATTTCTTATTTTAGGTATTCCACGCTTAGGACAAAATCTTGTAATGCCTACTTTTATTTTTTCTATTGTCTAATCCAGGGGTCGGCAAACTTTTCTGCATGGCGGGCCGCATTTGCAGTTGTGAATGCTTCGGAGGGCCGCATTGGGAGTCAATAAAGTCTCGACGGGCCGGATGAGCGAATAAATTAGCTTTTTCTAGAGATTCTGCAATTTCATATGAACGAAATCAAGTCTACATAATTTACTAGCGTTAAAACTTCACCAGAAAAGGCTTTGAGACCATAATTTTACTCTAAAAATAGAAAATTGCCCATGAGAAATTTTCCTGATTACCTTTTCATTACAGCTTTGCGGGCCGCATAAAGCGTTCTTGAGGGCCGCACATGGCCCGCGGGCCGTAGGTTGCCGACCCCTGGTCTAATCCAACGGTTCTCAAATTTTATGCATGTTGGACACTCTTTAGGCGTTATTGCGATCTCCCACCCGGTACCCCTGTACACGGGTCGGCAACCTGCGTCTCTAAGGACTTGACTTTCTAAGCGGTGGGTGGCAACTTAACGGCCCGCGGAAAGGATGCGGCCCCTGAAAGCACTTAATGCAGTCCGTAAAGCCACGATGAAAAAGTGATCGGTAAAATTTATTTTTTCTGTAAAATTATGATATCGAAATCTTTTCTGGCGAAGTTTTAACACTAGTAAGTTACTTAGACTTGATTTTTACTAATATGAGACCACAGAATCTCTAGGTGACTTCGGGTGTAAGCACTTAATCCGGGCCGCCGAAGCTCTCGGGACTCCCAATGCGGCCCTCATAAGCATTCACAACTACGAATGTGGCCCGCCCTACGGAAAAGGTTGCCGATCCCAGCATCTCTTTCTCCAATAAAAAGCACCTTGAAAGTCCAAGTTGTGCGTGACTTCATCTACCGAAAGTCCACCTTTACTTCTAAGAATGTTTTGAAATATATTCCTGTAAAATTTGTTCACATTTTTTAAATAGAAGCCGTCTTATTCACATGTAATGCTGTTCTTCTCTTGTTCAGTTTTATATTAAATTGGAAAAAGTGGCCCTTTTTGTTAAATCGGTTGCCCTGAAATTTCTAATCTTTCGCACAAGCGGGAGACAGTTCATAGGCTTAGAATTATAAAAAAATTCAAATATAATTTTCATTCGAATGCAACCTTACAGAAAACATTCGGCGACCCGCCATTGGGTCGCGACCCCCAGTTTAAGAACCTTGGATCCAATCTATCGTCAACTTCTCTATAGCAGAAAAGTGATATACTAGCAGTCATGTTTTCCCGAGCAGTGACGGTTTTCTGTTTGGAATCCCTTTTTATTCTTCAATAAAACGACCGATCGTTTCGAATGCGAGGATTGTTTCATTAGTAAATAATAACGCCACCGGATCCGTGCATCTTGCTGCCCGTGGAACGGTTTCCTGCATGGTGCGCGTGAGGAGGATGTTGATTTGGGAGCGCGTAACGGCATCGCTAATAAAAAAACACATTTGTTCTTCGCAGATATAAATCGCCTACGGACGTGGGCGGTGATGAATCCCTTAATTTGTCTCTGTCATAAACGGAACGGTGGAAATAAATTATCCTGGAAAAGAATCGCCAAGGGGTTAAAAATACCGCTCGTGGGACAAAAGAAGCGTTCGCTGGAACAGTTTTTATTGGCGTCAAGCGTCTTTTAAGGCGACAAAAAATGGCCGGGGGAACGGTAGATAATTCCCTCGAGATAAGAATTTTACGTGACAAATTCGATGGAATTCGCGACAGATTTTGTCTTTATCGGGGTGGTCGGGTCGTCGGTGAACTTTTCGACACAATGTGGGACGGGTAAAGGTTAGGACGATAGCTTCTTCCGCGACCAATTGCTTTTTCCATTAAATTAGACCAATAGATTTCCATCAATTCATGGAATTGGGTCTTAATTTTTGTCACTTTTATCATCTAAAATGCTGTCTACTGCTGGTCGTAACTTGGACACCACTGTACTAACGCATAAATTTTGGCTTTTCGGTCGCTTCCTAATACGACCATTTTCGAGACGGTCTTTATTTGGATTCGAGATGTTAATTCGTTAGTGTTGTCGTTTCAAAGGAGTGTTCCTGGTCGGCTCTCTTCCTATAAAACTTTTAACTTCCTTCTTTTCAATTTGTTGATTAGCTGCATTGCTGAGGTAGAGGGAATTGGGTAGGAAGGGAGAGGGAGGAGAGATAGAGAGAGATATGACTGCGGTTGGGTAATAGCTCGCGATATGTATTGACTACACCAAGTTTGCCTCCGTTGTTTGCGGGTGTGTTCTATGTCCTCGCCACTGTCACCACAGAGTTTCGGTGGTGAGAGAGATAGCGGGAGGGAGTTGGTTACTCTGCATAACTCACAAGCTGACGTTTTCGTCGTCGTGGTGTTTTCTCCACGGAGATCTTAAGGAATAAAACACTCCAGAATTATGTGGCCGTCAGTCGTTTAATTTTATGCACTTTACCAGCTAAATTAATCGATATTTTTTCTAGTTTCGAGCAGTTGGGTCTATAGATATTACTCTGTTTTATTCTTATTCTGCTGTGGAGGTTAAATTGTATCAGAATGTAAATGATTAACTACCAATCCAAAGCTTTTATGAAACATGCCGTCTTATATATGATAGTGTCTATTTCGCGTTTTAAAATTAGAATTTTTCTTTTTTCTTTAATCTGTATCTATTCTCAAAGAAGGCATAATTATAATCTGATTCGGAATTTCTGTTTTTTTCTTGTTTTTGTGGTAACGTTTAGCAGTATAATTCACTCATGAATTATTCAAGTAATCCTTAATATCATTGGAATGGGCATTTCTATTATTAATGGTGGCTCTCTTGTAAAAAATAAATGATTTAATGAATATATTCGCTCGAGTAAAATTTATTAGTTTTTTTTTGTCAGCAATTTGCCATATTCTTCTACGCGGCCTTTTAGCTTGTAACTCGGTGTATCAGCGAGTACAGTAAGGAAGAGCAATTCATTTTTGCTTCTTTTCTCGCATTTTCCTCCGGTATTTATGGAAATGGACGGTTAAGCATATCGGATTCAGTTGTTTTATGCAGTGCAACTCAAAGGAAACTTTCGTCGGCAAGTAAGCAACCGGCGAATGGCCATTTTATCCGAACTCGGATAATTCACCCTTATCGTCTTTTGTTACGATTGCTCTCCTATCAAACGTGGAAACCGTCGTTTCTTTCAGCTGTCCGACCCGGCGCCACGAACTTTATGTCCGATTAATAAATTTAATCGTCCGTAGACGCGTTTCCTATTCATTGCGTCGTTTTTTTCCGCTTCCTTCCTTATTGCGAAAGATTTATCGAGTCGCGCGGAATGAGCCTTTAAGACTGGGTTGCGTATGGATGGCTTTTATTTTCTCCTTCGTTTCGTCTGCGTCTTCCATTGTTTCTTCCTCTTACTCTTTCCGCCCCTCCGGAGTAATAGGACATCGTTGCGTCACTGTTTTCCGGTATAACCGAGCGCCTGATTTATATCCCACCCGCTCGCTAGCTTCCATCTCGCTGCCCTATCTCTCTCAACGGTCTGAATTATGCGTTTATTCCGCTTCGCCGCCGTGCACTGATTTTCCCCCATCCTACACTCCTTCCACCCAATCCCCAACCCAACCCTCTTCCTCTCCTCTCTTGAGTTTCTCTCGACCACTCTCCCGCTCGATTCCCCATCGTACTCGATCCTCCGTATCTGCTGCGTAAGACTTGTTAAAAAAGTTTTAATTATGGAATGAGTGTCGCGATGGATTGGTTTCGATCCGTAATATTGTTGTCCTTAATTTGCTATCGGGTGTCTTTCTCTCCCTCCAATCGCTGTCAAATATCTCCCTGTTGTGGATTCTATTGTTTTTCAATCTCGGGGGAGTGTTTCTCGAGTATAATCTTTTCAGACTCTCTTAGGTAATGTTCTTCCTGCTTACAGCATTAGGAGTTATCTCTTGGTTAGATGATGTACTGTCATCTATACCAGTGGTTCTCAAACTTGAGTAACGTAAGGACCCCTTTTGATAGGAATTCTCGCGGACCCCCAAGTTCATTGGACGCCATAGACACAATAGCAAAGCGAGAGAAACGTTTTCGTGTTTCGCGGCTTGAAGACAAGTAAATGGTCGAAACTTGTAAGTCCCGTCAGGATACTAGTGCTGGGAGGAAAGAAATAAGACATTTTATGAATCGGGATGTATGAGTCCCGACAGTAATGAAAGGGTTTTAAAATTTCATGATTTTTTATAAGTTTATGCATTATCTCGCGGACCCCCTGGGGTCCGCGGACCACAGTTTGAGATACCCTTATCTAGGCATTAAGTAAGAGGAGACCAGAAATACAGTTTTTACTCCATTACTGCTGACGATGTTTATTAGTGCCACATAGTTTGTTGCTTCATATCAATCGCTGTTATTTTTAAATTTCCTCCAAAGGTGGCTTATTTATCAAATTTTGAAGTATATCCTTTGTCCATTAATATTGTTCTTAGAGCACATCCCAGGAAGTAAGAGACTCGGAAGAGCTAGTAAGATTGAAGCTAATGGAATAACGAACGAATTTGCGAGAAAAGGGGCATTAGGAGAGCATTTTTAGTTGCTTTGATCTGTGTTAGAACCGACCTAATGGTATGGAAATCACATTCAGTTGCGTGGAAGGCTATCACAGTAAAATATTTCAGACTCTTTGTCCGTTATAAAGGTTTTTTGGTGTCCTGTTTCATTTTCTTTTCGTTTTTACTATTTGGAGGTTTTTCCAAAATTCGAATTTTTTAAACCTTTGATTAAAGTGAAATTATCATACTCTAGGCTTTTCTATGCAAACTTAAGTTATGTGAATAAATAGTAATGAATTGAAAATATGGCACTAAAATCTTTTATAACGGACAAACAGTCTTAAATATTATTCTTGTTTTTTCCTTTTAAGAGCGACTTCTTGTAAAACACAATAAAAGATTTTAGTTTTGAATTATCTTTAAATTCCTACTTGTAAGAAGTGGACTCGTTGCCGTTCCAGCTTATGTTTTCCATTGTTAAAAACAAGAAAATTTTCCCTATTAAAAACAAGTATGCGCACTCATTGGACAAATATAAACCTCAGTCTTTCAACCATAAAACTTCATGTCCCGAGCTCATATCTTAATTTTAACCAATTTTAAAATGCAAATTTCATAATATCCTGCACCGATTACTCCCCAGCAGCTAAACCTAGATCCACCAAATATGTACCATGTCTATCCTTTATATAGACCACCCTATCCCGAAAATTTGGCTTCTCCATGTTGCCGGATTCAAGATATATTGCCCGAACGGAGAGACGGACGGACAGAAAAACTGAATACATAAGGGATATTTATTTTTAGAAAAAGCGCTAATAATCAATTTTTTCGCGCTTGACACAAATTAGGTGCTCCGATCGGTACTTCCATCGCCTATAAATCACCCTAGCCTTTCGCGTACCTCCTCCGCAATATTCAATACCCACCTTTGTTTTCAGCTCATCCGCCACACTCAATTCAGAACCCTCATTCGTACTCTGATTGATGGAGTTTACTTTTCGGGATCACGGAACCCGCCCCGCCCGCTTGTCTCCGTGTCCTCGCCACAGCTGATCGGAGCGGGTCTTCCGCCACGCCGGGATGATTAGCGTCCTAGCTACGTATCCGACTGATTAATGCCCGAAGCGTTTTCGAGGAATGCCACGGAACGGGTCATACTCGAAATGCCGCCGGGGGAGAAACTCACTTTGATCCGCGAATAAATTACCCGTTCCTTTGGCTCGCGTGCGGTGCGCGGGGATTTCCCTCTCTCTATTATCGGGCGATTTCCGGTTTCGCATTTGTTTTCGGTGTTCGCTGTGTATCGCATTTGGGTACGTTTATCTCTCGGGATACCTTGAATTTCGGATGTATTTTTTGAATTAGTTGAAGCGGTGCTATTCAAACTTTTTTTCAGTACCCTTAGGATAATTTTATTAACAGTTTGGTGCCCCCACCTCTTTTTGTAAAAAAAAATTGCCCAGAAAGAATGGCATCAAAATCATCGTGCGAAAGTGGAAAAATGGACAATTCCTCTGTACGGCATTTAAGCAATTTAATGAGTGAAAGGTGAAGTGGATGAGAGATTGTGATGTAACTAAGATAATACCAAGATTTTGCTGGTACCACTTTCAAATCCTTCTCGTACCACTTAGGGTATTGGTACCACACTTTGAATACTACCGAGTTAAAGGATTCTTTATTGAGAGATGAAGTGGTCGAAAATAAAGGATAGAGGCAATCTGATATATTTTAATTGGAGACTCCAATATTGCTGTCTTAGAAATTGCAATTGTAATCCCCCTTGTTGTTGTCTGAAGTAATTTGTCAGTCGTTAATTTACGGATTCGATTCCGAGTATTTCTCACTGATGCAGTTACGGCGCTTCGGTTGAAATGCAATTCAAGTCAAATCGTGGAAGCCATGCTGAGTGATGTGAATGTACACCCATCCCTCGCTTTCATGGAAAAGACAATATAAAGCGAAACCGTGCAAATTGGTATTGATATCCCCATAGGAATACGTCAGTTTACGTTTGAGCTCAATCTTGAGTTTAACATGCTACAATTTTGTTCAAGTTTATTCAGCAATGCTTAGATGATCCTTTCTTTTAATCTCTGTGGCGAACTGGAACATTTAATGCTTTTTTAATGCTCGAAGATCGTTTCATATCCATCCTAAAGCGGCAGTTCAATTCGAGGTAGTTCTCTAAAATGAAAACCGTGATAAAAGGAAACCGTGCAATTCGAAGGATAAGTGTAATCATGACCCATTCTGATTGCGGAAAGATTCGTGTTTTCGCTTTAAATGGGGTACCTCATAACATCCTCTGATTCCCTTATGTGCGCGCGCGTTATGTCCAAACTTGAAGCGTTGCGCTTAAAACCCACAAGCGAGCAATCAAGATCCCCTTCCAGACAGTTCCGATTAATTTCCGCCCATTTTTCGGTTTCCCCTGTCCTCGTTCCGCTTTTTTTCGCCTTCTCATTAATTCTCCCTCCGCTTATACCATCACACCCACGTGTGACGTAGAATTAAATTCGCAGTCGCGCTTGCTCCGCGAAATTTTGCGATCACAAGTTTGGGTTGACGATGTCTCGCTCGAGATTAATCACTCCGACGGAATGAAGCGTCTTTAAACGCTCCCTACGTTTCCGCAACCCCCAAATGGCCCTCTCTCTTGTCTACCCCTTAATGCTCCCCTTAAAACCAAAACTGCAGTCCATCGCAGACCTTTTTTCTTTTTAAGTTTTATGGCACTGTCTCTCAAATAGCTCCGAAACTGATGTGTGTGCGCTGGGCCTCAACTGGAAATAACGATTCGGGCATATTTGCAATTCAAATGCGACCCGAGTCTTCTCCTCCTTTACTTTGTTGTCGCAGCGAGTGGGGGAGAGTCGGAGAGTGAGTAGTACGGGATGTCGATAGTGTTTTTTTTTAAAGCTCTGGGTACACGTACGAGTGACGTCCATTTGTTATTAATGCCTATTTTAAGCTTGTTTTCGTGTGCAGCGAATGGGATTTCTGATGCGTTTTTGGATACGGGTACAGTCGGAAACGCGCGCTTCGCAATGCCTTCGTTAATGAAAATATATTTGTTCGTGTATAAATGCATTTACATGTATAATTATAACATTATACGCAGTTTGGCTCTCCGTAAAATGCGCGCGCACTTATCGACAGATCACCTAGAACGGTGTTGTAAGCAGGCTGCCATATTTAAAGCGCTTTGTAGGTTTTGATTTCTATTGCTAAGCTTTATTGCACTAACACTAACTAACTCTTTCATAAAAGTTTTTTATTTTAAGGTTGATACACGAAGACAAAAATTTGAAAAAAAAATTACGTTGTTTACCAATAATATTCCACATTTTCTGGTTTCTAGTTACTCGCACACTCACAAACAAACAATTTCTTTGCACAAACCAGATGAAACGGTAGATTACGGCAAAAAACTATACTACATGCCCATATTTTTCTTCATTCACTCATAAAATATTTGACGACAGTCATTTCTCGTTGCTGCAAACTTGGCGATTTTAAAATGTATTTGCCATCATATAACCGTTTAATCTGGTTTGTCCCCGTAAAGTCCCAAAAAACCCGATTCAAGTCAAAATTTGGATGATTATTCGAAGTGTCGTCGGTTTTATCGTTAGCGCGACATGTTCGTTTTCAGAATCTGCACCATAATTGTGGATTTTTTCGTGTTACGTTAAAGAATTGCGCTTTAGTTGTGCCACCCAAATTTAAGTCGCGATTTACCTAATTTTTTTCGGCATTTTTCAAAATTAAGGCACTTCCGAAATGGAATGATTACTAAATTAATCGAACTGCTGTATTTTTAATGTCCGCTGAAATGAGGCTGGGCAACGCAATGCGATGCTTTAAAACTTGCACCTTTTGGTCGATCTAGTGGCCTCGTTTCTGGTATAATATAATCGCAGGTTTATTTATTCATCCTTTGGAGTTTCGGTGTTGAGTTTTGGGTCGGATTTATTTGGAATTGGGACTCCAAACATCAAACAACCAAAGAATATAGAATAGAAATCAGCAAAGCGGCCACGGGAAGTAATAGCAATGAGGCCAATGTTACAGCACCTCCATTGTCGTAGAGAACGTTTTTGTTCGGCTCTTTCTTAGCACACCCCTTAGGATAAACAGGGCAGAAATTCATATTTGAATGCGTTGAATATTTTCCGCTCGTTTCTGTTCGTGAGTTTGTTGTACCTTTCATATTTTATATTCCTGCTTCAATTGAAATTTAATAATGTTGGAGATTGTTTGCCTCGAAACTACTTTTGTTTGGGCAACTTTTAATTGAGTTGGTTATTCCTTTATTTTGTTTATTGGAGTCGGTCGTTGTTTCAGTGTAATACTTTTTTGATAGAATAGAAAGATGCATAGGAGCAATGCCTCAGTGTTACAGAAACTAGAGAAAGAATTTTCATTGCCAAAGTTTACACTATTTTTCAGCACATAGGAAGAAATCTAGTAGTTATAAAGTATTTATTATCGATTTTTAAATGACATTATTATTATAAAATAGATGGATGCGTAGGAATGTTGCATTAGTGTTACAGAAACTAGAAAAAGAATTTTCTTTGCCAAAGTTTGCACTATTTTTGAGCACCTTGAAAGAAATCAATCCCTTTCGTTGCATCAAATTTCCTTTTAGCCATCTTGCGATTCGCTAACGTGGTCTAGATCGGCTTGCCTCGGAAGAAACAAACATCACGTATCGTTTGACAGAGCATTAAATTTTTAAGAGGAGAAGCCTAAGAAAAATATCTCAGGTTAAAAAAGAAAATCATGGGCGAGACCAACAAAAACCTCAGTTTTTTTAGCGAGGCACTCTCCGTCTTCTTCCGAAAATATAGCCTCAAGGGATGGAGACCCTCCTCTTCAGTCGCTGATTTAAAAAAAAATGTTTTTTTGCAATTGACGTTTTTTAAAATCTTCTAACATCTTAACTTAAATATGGATTGCCTCGTATGGATTCGGAAAGTGTAAAGTTAGCAATACGGAAACCGCGAAGGTTTTGAACTTGGCTGTTTTTAGTCTTCCATTCACTCTCCGTAAAAAATGTAAAAATCTTTTTCGTTTACCACTTTCTAGCATCTTTCTGTTTTCTCCCCTCCCAACATCCACCCTCTCATTCTTCTCTACCCTTCTCTCCCCTTTCTCTCCCTCGCCCTCTTTCCCCTATTCCTTCCATCCCTTTCCCTCTCCCCTTCACTCAACTTCTATCTTCCACTATTTCACTGTCCCTTTCTCTCCCTCCTCTCTCTCTCTCTCTCCTCCTCTCTCCCTCCCCTCCATCTCCTCTCTCCCTCCCCCATTTCTTTTCCTCTCCATCCCTCTCTTTCCTCTCACCCACCCTCTCTCCCTCCCTCCTCTTCCTTCCTCCTCTTCCTTCCTCCTCTTCCTTCCTCCTCTTCCTTCCTCCTCTTCCTTCCTCCTCTTCCTTCCTCTCTTCTCTCTCTCTCTCTCTCCCCTCCTCTTTCACCCTCTCTTCTCTCTCTCCCCCCTTCTCTTTCACCCGTCCTCTCCCTCTTCATCCACCACCTTCATTTTCCTCTCTTTCCCTCTTAATATCTATCTCCTCAGTCCCTCTTTCATTCATTCACCCCTTCTTTGTCTCCGTTTCTCACTCGCTCTTTCCCCCCTCTGTGGTTTGCTACACTATTGTTTGTGTCGATCCCGTGTTATTGCTCATAATTGTCAGCAGTCTTCGCTCTTTAAAAAACTTCCCTTTTATCCTCCTCTCAAAGGTGTAATTCCGTATCTCCTCTCTCTCTCTTTCCCTCGTTCCACAACTTCGATTAAGGATTACGGATGAAATGAGGGTGGGGCGGCCGTGTGCAGTGGCGGAAAAATAACCGCCTGTCATTACGAGGGAGGGCAGTACTTTTGTCTTTATTTATGGTACCGGTCTGAACGAAACGTCAGGTGGCGGTTCGGGTTGGGTTCTGATTGATGGGCGGTCGCGTTCGCTCGAATGCGTGGTATTTGCATTTTTCTTTTTTCTTATTTCGGTTGTGCGCGCGCGATTCGTCTCGATTATTTTTATCACGCCTTACCCTTCCTTCCGCCTCCCATCGCGGCGTTTACTTCTTTTTGTTATAATTGTCTCTATTTAGTTGTTTTTCGTGTTAACGGCAGAAAAGATAGCGAGTAAATCGCGCGAAAGGAAGCGCTGCAAAGCGTCGAACTACGGACTTTGATCGATTAGTTTATCCGCTTTATCTGCCTCCATGAGCAAGGCGGACGTGAAATGACGAATCGGCTTTAGCGGCTGATTAAAAACTCGCGTTTCGTATCGGTGTGGATTGAAAATCGACGAACGAGGATGAGATAAAACTTGATCGGTCGCTCGTATTTCAGTCAAATCTCCCTAGAAGTCGAGTCGTTTTATTTTGCTTCGGCGAAATTCGAAGCGGGGGTTTAAGAACGGGATGACGTCAAATAGAGGAATTTACGTGAACAAATGTTTTTTTTAAATGAATTACAAGTTTAAATACGCTTCTCTCCTCCACGGTGATGACGAGGGGTAGATTCGCTTTTAGGTTTGAATGATTTTTGTTGTGTATTTCTGCGAAGTAAAAATTCAATAAAGGAAAAGAATGTTTTGTTTCGTCTAACTCGTTGGAATATGAGAGTAATGTTTGGCAGAGGAATTTTATTACACGATGGAACTTTTATGTGATGCTGCAGGATTCCCATATTGTTACCAAGTATCGTTTGGTGCATTAACTAAGTGAGTACTCGTGATTTTCGTTGAGGGGGATTTTTACCTCACATCCCAAATTCGAAAAATTTATTCCTAGGCAACGTTACAGTCATTTTAAATCCTCTTCATTTTGGATAGTTGTGAAGATTTTTTTTAGAATATTCTTTTTCAGGCTTTAAGATATTAGGGGGTCGGCCCGTGGCCTCTTATGGGTCCAACCCCGTCTGACGACTCGCTTCACTTGCCTATTATTTTCAGACTAACTTAATCTGAATTTAATAAACATTTGATATTTAAACTTCATGTTCATTACCTGATTTATACAAATGGATAAAAGGAGTGATGCTTTTTTAGGCCTTCTTTACCAGCGAAGCAGTAATAGCGGAACACCTTATGGGCACGTGTGGTCCATCTGTCCGTCCGTCTGTCTGTCCGTCCGTCTGTCTGTCTGTCTGTCCGTCCGTCCGTATGTCCGTCCGTCCGCGTAACTTTCATCTCCTAAACCGCTGGACGGATTTTAATTTAATTAAGTATGAGTGATCGTTATTAAAATTTATCGCCCAATTGCGATTTATAACTGAATCCGTGAATTAGAACTTCCCCTTTACATAATTACTTTAATAAACTTATACTTCTATCTCGTTAAAAGGCATTCGTCAAGCAACAACCAAATGCCAAACTTTTCTCTCCCTAGCTCTTATATAATCTGTAAGGTATTGATTAAAAACTTTATTCGGATAGAGAACAACATTTACTACGAGAAAGTTCACGAGACCACATAATTACGAGTTATGGTTTCGGAGATAAAAATTCGAGAAAATCCCGAGCAAAACATCGCATATTTTGTTTACATCGATCTCTAAGACGGTTCTCTCGGCAAACAACAATTAAAATCTACGTTTTTCTATCCCACGCCCTTATATGATCTGTGCGGTATAGTTTTAAAAAATTATTCGGATAGAGGACAACATTTACTACATTATAGTCCCCGAGACCATATAATTACAATTATAATTTCGGGGATAAAAATTCGAGAATCGCCCAATCTTTCGATGCCGTTTCATATGTATTTCCCATTAAGAACGCCTTTGAAATCCTTGTGTATGTATTCCATTTATGGAGTATACTTTTCCATCTTGTTATAAATAGGATATTTACTCTGTTATAATTATGACGTCATCCTTTGTTTACGTCGGTTTAAATCATCGGTGTTATAATGTAGTCGGTTGATTTCTGTTAAAAGCATTAACTCAGTGCTATTTTAAGTTAGATCTTTAATTCCCATTTAAAACCATTGGACTCCTAGCCAGAGTAATTAATATTTTTCGGAATATTATATTTAGTCCTTTTAGAAGTAACTTTGGTTCTATAGCCTCCTATATATATATATATATATATATATATATATATATATATATATATATATATATATATATATATATATATATATATATCAGATTCAGCTATTTTTAATAGGTTAGCGCTCTACGTACTTTAAAGAAATGTGCGATCTGGACTCGACCAATTCCTTCCGGAGGAATGTCGTGCCATTGCGTTGGAGAAGTGCGATTTCGTTAAATGACCTTTTTATCCAGATCGGAGGTGTATCTCCGAGAGAGCATTGGAGAAACTAAAGAGCAGTTTATCTATGAATAATGAACTCTTTATAAATAAATTGACATCTTCATATATTAGGTGATTGTACACTTGGGTTGGGTTATTGGTATTGACAAGTTGTAATATTTTTTCATTGCTCTTCACATATTTATTGATACAAAGACTTAAAAATACTTTTATTTGATTACTCACAAAAATTGTATGCATACATTCAATACGCACATATACAAAAAATTTGTCACGAAACCCATACTACTGGTATATCTGACAAATGATCTAAAAAAACCACAAGTGACTTCTCAAAATCTAAAACCATCACATCAATTTATCAAATAACTGTTTGGTGGCGTTATATGATGCTTCCCGTCAATTCCTTTGCACTGGATAACGGGGGCGGGTCCAGAAATTTCCCAATTGTAGGAGGCACGATCCCCTTAGATCCGACACTGCGCGATAAAGGATTATGTGCTTTTGAAGAGGTGGTGGGACGTAGGGTCCCGTCGGAATGTGAAGACATAATGGAGACCGCAATAACTTTATAAACACGTATTTTTAGTGCTGCACGCAGCTCCTTCCGACCAATGTTCATGCTATAAACAAACCAGGCTTTAGCGTTAATACGCTTCACAAAATGAAATACGATACCATAACCGACTTATTTTACCGTACCATCTAGCCCAAAAATCGTGAAACTTTCGTTATTTCGCAAAATGTGTTTGTTTTTCCAGTGTTTATGTTTGCTTGTAAAATGGGTTTCACGTCCAAGTGGAGAGGCGAGAGAGAACAAAGAGGACCCTCTTAATTCCCGCTACGCCCTCTTTCCCTCCCTCCCACGTACTTTTCCTTCTCCGACCGCTGAGAGAGAGATTTCATTGTACCGCTCGTGGAGTCACCCAGACGTCTTTCTTCGAGTCACTTTCAAGAGAAAAATGTTATTTTTCCCCTCTCGAGATGTCGTGTGCGAAAGCGCAGTGAGAAAGAAAGAGAGCGAAAGAGAATCTTCTCTTCTATGCTTGGATTTATACCCTATTACGTTGGTTGTTTGTGGGAGTTTTTTTTAAACGAAAGTCGGTCTATGCTATGCTGTACAGCAGCATGCTTCACTCACCTCCTTATGGGATTCGTGTCCTAGACGTCGTTCTTCAATTTCGTGTGGTGTATTTTTTTCCCTTCGGAGTTGATCTAGCAAGCAAGCTATAAGGCTTGTATGCTTGTATTTTTTGTGTTTGGTGTAATTGGCTTTAGGTACAATATTTTTTGCGGATCTTTTTATAGACGACGGATGTATGTTTTCGTTTACTTTCACTCGGTTCTCCGAGAGACTGCGATTGTTGGGACTGCGTCGATGCGACCGCGACGAGGGAATCGTGACCAAGATCTCCCCTTGAAGCATATTAGGGAAAAATTCCACCAAAATTCCCTGCGTTCAAAAACCCAATAGCTGAAAGAATTGCTTTTTTAGCATTGTATCTGCATTTCAATAGACGAAATGATCAATCTTTAAGGGTTAAATTTTACAATCGGTAATCGTTCGTATTTCAACGAAGTTTAAATATATATAGCCAGACATTCCAGCGATGGTTGAAAATAGCATTAAAATATGTATTGTATAGTGTCTGGGAGAAAGTTTTATGCCCAGTGATTAAAGAAGAACCGTTATAAAAAGGCAGTGGCCTGTCCAAAAACGCGATGCGTTGGAACACAGCGACATATTCAACGAAATGAAACACTGGTGTGTCAATTTTCATTTCTATTTCTATATACATATACACTATGGTGTTTAGAATATCCTTACCATATCAAAATCATAATTAACAATGCTACGGGTTTTCTTCAGGTAATTAAATTTCACTTTTCCACGAATTCTTTATTTCTTGTTCTAGAGGGCGACTCTATTATTGACTTTTGCGCAGAGGGCTACCCATATCTAGGTACGCCTGCGAATCAGAAAAACTTGTTATCACGGTCGCGGATCTCGTAGGAATTGCTTTTAGGAAAAAATGCGATTGTGGCCTACCTTGAAATCTAAATAACTTTCCCTATTTCCGGTATCTCTAAAGTGGTGCGCAAAAGTTTTAGTCGGATTTCGTAGTCTGCCCTTTATTCGAGAATATTTCAAAGGAGTTAAGTTTTCGTATTCCATTGTTTCATAAAATCACGGACTTCGTACGTCGGAATGGATTGATGTCTTTTCCTGCAGTCCTTTCGACCAAGTTTTGCTATCTACGAGTATGTAAATATGACGGAATCGATTATCAGCAGTCGATTTTTTCCCAGCCCGTTTGGGACAGGTAAGAGATTTAAAAAAAATCCTTTTCCACGAATGCTTGCAGTATTACATGCTGTGCTTTTGGTAGCTGAAATGTTTCTCCAGATCGCCGCTAGGATGAAAATAATACAAGTTCATAGAGTTGTGATGTTATCACTCTCATGTATGTGCATGTCTCGTAAATCTATCTTTGCATATATAAGTCTGTACCAGGAACGACTTGCATTCTCGACATTCATCGATATCTACCAAAATAATGGGAAGTGATCGATAGGGTTGTGTGGCTGATGTTACGACTAGTTATTAACAACTTCACTTAACAACTTATTAGTAAACTATCCAAAACGCTTTTCTATGATAGTTTTTCAGTTGATAACGTCATTGTTTTTAACTTTCGATGAAATGGCTCCGATTCTAAAAGTTGAAATAATTTTTCCTCACTATATTTGAAGCATTTATTTTTTAAATTAAAATAATGAACAATTCAAGAGTGAATGATCGAGCTTATAGTTTGAATTCTCTATATGACGTAGGGAACTTCGTTATCCCTAAAACGGTGGACAGAATCAGATGTGCATTTCATTTAGATAGAAGTCGTTTGTGGCAATCCGCCTATAGTTTTTATAACTATAACTAAAACAGGAGACGGAATCTGGTTTATGTAACGGTTTTGGTACTGCAGGAGTTATCTGCATTGTGAATGAGGTTTATCGAAAATAGTAACTACCCTAGGATACCTTCGCTATGATAGCAACAAATTCTTCAATTCGTGAAATTACGTTCAAATTTTCTCGTGGAGTAGATTTAACGTAATTTTTTGATCAAGTAATAATAGACATCAAAATATGAAAATGTACGGCATCATGAAAGCCATTTGCTATTTTCAGGGATATAAATTGCTTATTCTCATTCTGCCGTCGAATACTTACTTATTGTTATCCTTATAATATAATAGTATATATTAATATGGCTACTATTAATAATTTTTTGTTTGAAATGAATATTATTGCTTATAAAATGTGATTATTGCATTTTATTGCTCCACAAAAATATCTCCAAAAAGCGAGACCGAAGCCGGCCCGGATATAGGGATGGCTAGTGTAGTATTTGGCTCCCATTGCTGGCGTCGCAGGTTCGGTATGGCACAGCTGTATGTGCCCGTCTTATTTGTCTGTTGGATCATGATTTTATATTGCCGTGGAAATGTTGTTCATGGTCTAATTAAAAATTGATGGAATACGAGTTTGCTTTCAAAACCCATTGTATTCATCCGGGAACACCTATCATTTAACTACGAGGGGTGACTGAAAAGTTCTCGACCTAATTAGGAAGGGAATAATAGAGGAGGGAAGTGTATATTTATCGATCGATCAACTCTGTTTGTTCTTTATTCGTACCTTCGCCATACTCTTGTTACGGCAGTGTGTGCTAGTATCTCCGCGTGATGCAGCCCAATTCCCCTACGCCACCTTACCGAGCGACGCGGAAGTTTCGTTCGTCCGTTGTTTTTCTCTTCCACCGAAGATCTCGAAGCGGAATCGGTTTTTTTTTAACCTCCCTCGTTACACACGAGGCCGGAAGTTTCGTCATCCCACCGAGTTTCCACGTGTGTCGCGGCCTTCGTATCGCTCTACACCTCTCTCTAGGAAATAAAAGGCCTCTCTTAGAAAGAGGTCGGTCCATTGTGGCGACGGAAACACCTCCGAGTGGGTGGGTTCGGTAGATCGTTGCGGAAAAGTGAGAGATACATATTTAAATACCTTTTGATCTTCGCCACCTATGTCTCTCTCTCTCACACACTCCCCTTACCCCTCCCTGAACTATTTTAGAAATTTTCGCGGTTTTTTACACCTCTCTTCTCTTCGTAGGTGTTTTTCGCAGTGGGAATTTTTTGTGTTAAAAATAACTGATACACAGTTTTTTATGTCCCACAAAGCTAAAATTCTTTGGTAATGCTCTGTTATCTACTAACAAATATATTAACTTGTAATTAATATGTATTTTGTTGAAATCTGTATGTAATTAATTTATCTTATTTTGTAAATATTGTAATTACTTATATGATGAAAGGGTTAAATGTAAGAAGGGACTACATAGTCTCAATTTCGCCCTAATAAAGTCGTTTGTCTGTCTGTCCCTCTGTCCTTCTATTTCTTACCCAGACTTCAGCTTTTATCCTTTTCTTTTGTTCCTTCTTTTTCTTTTTGTCTTGTAATACAGGTCTTCGTCCAGTATTATTCACTATATGCATTGTTTTGCACATGTAATTATACGATGAATTTCCTTAGCACGTTTATTGCAGGTTTGCGCTGGTTTTTCACACCTCCCTTCTCGTGGGTGTTTTCCTGCAAGTGTGTTTTTACTAAATATAAGCTCTTTTCATGCTTAGCTTTTCCCAGTTAAATTTCACTGAATATATTTATCTCTTTAAAGCTTTATATTCCAATCGTAATTATTTGTTTACTTTGTTGTCCATTTTCACTGCTTAACTGCAATCTGTAAATATGTATTAACATTTGATGTGGTAAATTGTAAAATATTTCACAATTGGGTTTAGGTTAAGGGGTGGCTAACAAGCCTCAATGTCGCCCAAATAAACGCATTTGTCTGGCCTTGATGCCTCTCTTTCATTTCGTAATACTGTTTTTCGGTTCCGAAATTAAAAAAAAACATACCAGGGCGACTCACAGGGCCTGTTGTGGTAAACCGAGGCTTACTAGTGTGGGTTCAAAAAGGATGTGGGAGTAAAATTCCGTTGCTTACACACGTGGACGTTGATTACATTATAAGATTAGTCGCCCGAAAGAGGAGGAACGGTCGGGAGATTTGGGCAGGGGCGGTACGTGTGTTTTTTTTCGTTTGTCTAAATACGCGGATGTTTCCTGCGAGGGAAACGAAACGATCAATTTTATTTCTTTGGGATCGTTATTTATTGCTTCGGCCGGTCGCAGTGTTTGTTTTTGTTCGCGAAATTTCTATTCCCGAATAACGCTTCCGGGAGTCGCTTTGTGTTCACGTCCGATACGGGTTTGGCTTGCTAAGTAGTGGAAATTTTGCAATCGAGCATGTGTGCATCGGTTGGAAAATCAGGAAATTGAATCTAAGTGCACGTTACACGCGTAGATGAGGGGATAGTCTGTACTAGGATGAAAAACCACCGTTTGTAGCGCGCGGTTTAAATTGGTTCACAGATGGTCGTCGGTCATTTTTTATTGCTAGTCCTCAGTCAGCTCAGCTTTATTCTACAGATCGTAATTTTTGTCAATTGATCGTTTATCATAAAAAAATTCTAGTCCTCAGTACGCGATCAGAATTATTTTCTAAATCTACCGTGTTTGTAAATTTATTTTGGAAATGTTGCTTCTGATCCGTCGAGTGCGTAGCCTTCTTTGCTCTTTCGTTGGTAGGTAATATGAAAAATGATGCCAATGTTGTGACGAATATGAACTTATTTTGTGATCTTTAATGTTGCACAATAAACTTTTTAAATTTCTCCATGTACTGTAAATAAGTAGGTAAACATAATGCACATTTAAAACAAATTTACCATCGTAACTACCTCTTTATATACAATTGTAATGCATTTCGTTAGTTTATAATGATAGCATTGGAATGCTTTTATGAGTATTTTATGTGTATTTTATCATTTTTCAATTTATGTCTTCATAGTTCGTCATTTTAAACATACAACGCTCCATTAGTAACAAATATCTCCAAATTTTAATTTTACTTGTGAGCTTTGTGGCCTCGCAGGGTTTCCTTTGTGACGTTATGCTAATGAACCGAGGTAACATGCCCAATTAAATGCTGGTTTTTATACAGCACGTTTCATCAACAGATATTGAATGCTACGCTGTGGGTGGTAGTTGCCGTATTGTATCTGTCCTGCTACATTTTGTGTCAGAATTGACTCAATAGAAAAGGAAGGAATAACAATTATAAGAATCAACGAAACGCATCATTCAGTAGCACTTCCACAGACATTAAAATGTATAAGCCACGAAACTATAATTTATTAATTACCAAGTCATAATTCGTCCACAGTTCATCGTAAAATTTCTATCCCTATGCTCGACTGTTCTCATTTATCGGCAAGTCATCAGATTCTCTCAGCCTATGAACCGAACTTGGGAAGTTGGCCGAAAAGATACATCGGAAAAGAAAACGGTCGAGATAGTAACTTGCCGTTTTCCCGACTCGTCTGTTCTCAAGTTGCCCGAGCAAAACAACCATCAGGACGTCACTCTGGCGAATGCAAGGGATTTTCTTAGGACGACGCCCGCTTACTTTCTTCGCCCTTTTACCACACGGACCATTTCATTCGATTTTGCAGGCGCCGAGGCGTCGTAGAACGAGGAGAGAGAGATAGAGAGAAGCGGAGATAGCGGGCATAGTCATTCCGCAAAATGCACACACTGTGCCACGCTCGCTAGCTAGCTTCGGTGCTGTTGCCGGGAGGGAGAGCGTCGAGAGAGTTTCCTCTTTCCCTGATCGATGCTACGGGTAAACCCGACGTCCCCCCGGCCTCCCAAACCTCCCCTTTCCTTCATGGACCGCATCCCGCCCTCCCGACCTCTCTTTTTCCTCCCTCCATTCCTCCCCTCTCTCCCCGCGCTCCCCCTCTCTCCTCACTCTCTCTTCCTCACTCAGCAACAGTTTCCAAGCACCGGTAGCCTCTTGCTCTCCTCTCTTAACTCCTCTTCGGAAAAGTTTTCCACATCGTCATTCTGATTCTTTCTTTCTCTCTTTCTAACTATCTAGGCGTTCTAAAAGTCGATTATCGTGTGTTCCGGAACGAAATCCCTCGCTGATTTATCGACAAGGAGGTGCTACTTAAGTGCGTTGATCTCAGACGTCTGGCTCCAGCAAGACCCTCGTGTCACTCGAAAGATGTCTTTGAAAGAAACGTGGACTTTTGAGTCTGTTTGTCTGGTTTTTCCTCGGAGATTTGGTTTTTCCTTTATTTTTCCCCTCTGTTGTTTTGAAAATCTCGGTTATCGGAAAGGGTAGTTTATATGAAAATTCGATTTGCTGCAGTACTTCTGGTAATTTTTATGCCCCTGAATAGTTGATTATGATTATATCTCCAATCTTGACGGTGCTCATATGCGTTATTAAAATGTCTTATATTTTTTATCTTTTTAATGAATAACTGTGAAGTTTGTGTATATACACAAGCAATTATTTGGAGTATATCTGGTTAATTATCCTTGCCCAAATTCACAGTCCGTTTAAATAATAAGCAGTGAAAAAGTGTACCTCCATCTTTTCTAGTATTTGCTTATTTCGCACGCGAAAGGTTAATTATGCTTTTATATAATGTATGTTTTGTTTCTAACCTTCAGGAAGCTAAGAATTACTTGATTGGAGACGAGAGCCATAAAAATGAATTAATTCGTTTATTATTGATCGAATAATGCTTTCGTTGGTGCATGGAGGATTCACTAGTCCAGGGATGGGCAGTCTTTTTGCTAGGCATCAGCAGTCTCGGATTCCTAGAAATTTACATATGCAAGTGCTTCGATGGTCCGCATCAAAGTTTGCATCGGAAGTAAGTTGAGAGAATACGTAGGAATCAATTAGTGAGAATCAATAATTAATCACATTTAAGCGTTAAAAGTTCATTTGAAAAGGTTTTTTTGTCATAATTTTAACCAACAAATATGAAATTATCTGTATTACATTTGACGGTTCGCTCTCATTACGGCATCGCGGCCTGCATAAAACGCTCTCGCGGGCCGTAGTTTGCTCACCTCTGCACTAGTCGATAATCGATAATTCCTGGCCGTGGCAGATTCTGAAACTTCCCAATGGGGCATTCGCCCCCATAAGCCCACCATGGATACGTCACTGCCGAATACTGACGGCCCCTTCATTCGGCATATCCGACCTGCTGTCGGAATCTTTCTTGCCATTGCCCGAAGGTCCTAATTTTGTGGATACAAATCTCGATTTTTTTATTATGGGGGGGTTTAAGCGCGAGGAGCGATAAGGATACCGAAGCGATCGCCTCTGGACCCCCCCCCACCGAGTCAACTATATTTTGTATTTTCACAAATTGAAACTTCGTTTTATTTAGCCACCCAAAGAAAGGTTTCGCAGTTAAAACATTCTCGGAGTAAAGCTATTTGTCTCAGCTATCTCCAATAGCTACAACAAGGTTTAAAAAAATAGATGAGCATTTCGGCTACGTTCAGTGATAATAGATTCTAAAAGAATACGGGTGCTAGTATTCCCGTTGTTTTTATATGGGGAGGGGAGATTTTGTGGGTGGGTGACCATTGAGAGTGCGCGTAGAGGAGGAGGGGAGACATGCGAATTTGAAATGGAGGATATTTGAGCTAAAGGGAACGGAAGGTTTATTGCCAGAGGAGGGAGGGAAGTAGCCTGGGTTTAACACAGAAGATTTTTCTAAAAAAATCGACGTCACATTCTTTGCAAGGAATTATAGTGGAGAGAGTGGGATAGGTCCGAGGTCACTGTTTATGGTCATGGTTTCATTTTTTAATATATGTAAGCACTCCAATGCGTTAAGTTTTCTTTGTGTGGGTGTTATTAATTTCAGATCGTTGATAACGTTAATTTCCTGTTGAATTCTCGGAGTACTTAATCGGCTAATTTTATTCTCTTGTATTATTGAAGTGCCCAGAAAATTATACTACATTAATGGTCGTTTAAATTCCATGATTTTTTTTAGGAATTGGTATTATTAAAAAGACCTCTTAAAATGAATATATGACGTGGAATGCATCCTCATTGTGAAATTTCATTCCATAAATTTTAATTGTTTAATACCTCGGATATTTTTGATTTTGAAAAACTTGGAATTTTCTAAAAACAAATTGATTATGTTTTTGATCTTAGAAGCTGATAAAACTGCTCTATTTAAAATGTTTTGATGCATTGATGTATATGTATATATATATATATATATATATATATATATATATATATATAACAACTTACGGAAAAGGAAAGGTAAAATGAATATATGGATGTCAACAAGGTGTTGGGATGAGGAAACCCAGTGAACACTCACCAATCAGACGACTTCAGGTTGGCGAGGCTCCGGGGATGTCGAAGCGACACACGTAAAATAACGCAAAAACACAGAAACATCACAAACGTAAAGCTTTCGGAACTACTCCTTCTTCAGCTACAGAGAGGGTTTCCTCATCCCAACACCTTGTTGACATCCATATATATATATATATATATATATATATATATATATATATATATATATATATATATATATATATTTGCGTTTCCTTTATTGAGAATTAAAAAGTCAAATCTCTGTAATTTGTACACGAAATGGGTAGTAATGCTTAAATATCTTATTGTAATGCGATTTTTCTTTTTGTCCAATTTATCATCGGAGTTTTTGTAGGCAAAGGTAACAATTGGAAAAGAGATTTAAGCAAAAGGCATAAATTTTATTCAGAGTATGTAATGAAGACTAAACGGTGTCGTGGAACATTTGAGTCATTGAGTATTTTTTTAATATTAAAACCTTGCGTTATTTCATATTTGTATCATACATTTCTTGCACGCCGCTCTGGTTTTAGAGTTTTTGTTTCATATATACGCAATGCGTGTTTAAATATGTGTTGGATTCATGACGTAATTATTTCGTTCCGTAAATTGAATCGCATGCATTCCATGGAGATGGGCTTCTTTCTCCCATTATCATCTCTCGCTAGACCTCCGTCTTCCTCCCTTCATCTCATTCCTTCTTCCCTAGAGGAATTTCGTATGCTACTCTAGGACTTGCTCCGCGCATTACGATGCGATTAATCTCACCTTGCGCCTTGTTTCCGCGTAAACAATCGTGATTAGGTAAAGTTACGATGCAAAGCTAATTTCCGATATCATCAAGCAAAGCGCAGTAATCTGTGTCTCGCAGTTACTCTTAAACAAGAGCGATAGTAATAAATGCCGGTGAATAGGAGTGGTGGAGATCACGAGTAGTTCACGAATTATCCTGCGCGCTCCTTATAATATTTTTGTTTTGACTTCTCATGTAAGTTAGTAATATGTAATTCTATGTTGATAAATTTACATTATTGCATGAGAGGCACAAACGTTTATTTTTTAATTGCCTTACTCGGTTGATATTTTTATTCAAGGACTTTCTGGTTTGTTTTTTGTTTTCGTTGAAAAAATCTCTATTGTTTTACAATTCTAAGTTTCGTGCGATTAATCCAGAAAATTCGAATTCGTGAAAACTAATTATTTTTTATATGCATCATAATAGGAGCATTATGAAGGAATTTAAAATTTAAATAATGAGCATTCCTTCATCATTTTGAGATAAATGTTTCAAACCTCTCAGCAAAGTGCGTTACCAGGTCTTTTAAAACTCTAGATCCCAAGCGTTTAGTCAAAACAGTTTTTCGAAGTTTGAAGTTTCCAATAATAAATACGTATAATTTTAAATATACTATTTCATCTTAATAATAAAAGAAGCTGTCTGTGTATCTGTGGCAGTCATAACTCTACAGAAAATGAACGAATGAGCCTCAAAATTTGGTAGCAGCTTCAGGTTGATCCTGAGAGTTGCAGTGCCAAAACTAATTCAAGTCGGCCCACGGGGGCCCGAGAGTCCCCATTGTTGGTCCAAATGTCGTTTTTGTAGATATCTCGGCAACCAATTGACCGATTTTGGTGAATTCTCTACCAATATCAATGTTTTGATGAGACACATTTTAGAGCTTTAAATGGATAAAATCGATTTACGGTGTCAAGGATCGTAATGTAAGGGCCGATCCAAATTCCACGATTTCGAGGGGTCGCCTTGAAACGGTCGTTCCAAATACGCATGTATCAGGAAAGAACTGGCTAAACCGATTTCAACCAAATTAGGTAGGTACATAGAATCTTCACATAAACACATGACCAAAATGACATATTTGGGCCGGATCGACCATGCAGGGGTGCCACAATTACAAAATAAACTTTTCGGTAGTTATGCTTTTGGAAGAAATTGGCTAAACCGATTTCAACCAAATTTGATACATAGAATCTTCACATAAATTCATGACCAAATGACATATTTGGACCGGATCGACAGAGCTGGTGTGCCATAATTGCAGAATAAATCTTTTCGGTAATTATGCTTTTGGAAGGAATTGACAAAACCGATTTCAACCAAATTTGGCACATTGAATCTTCAAATAAATTCATGACCAAATGAGATATTTGGACCGGATCGACAGAGCAGGTGTGCTATAAATGCAAAATAAATATTTTCGGTAATGATGCTTTTGGAAGGAATTGGCCTGACCGAATTCAACCAAATTTGGTACATAGAATTTTCACATAAATTCATGACCAAAATGACATATTTCGACCCGATTAACTAAGTAAGGGTGCCACACTTGCAAAGTTAAACTTTTCGGTATTTATGAACTTGGAAGGAATTGGCCGAAACGATTTCAACGAAATTTTTGATGGAGTTGTGCAACATAAAAGAAAAACAAAATTAAGATTTTTTAGGATTGATGTAGAAAGCAGGGCTTCCATAATAAAAGTAATAAAACTTTTTTTACAAGTGTTTGTGTTGAACTCTCCGCATCAATATTAATCAAATTATAATATTATATATATATATATATATATATATATATATATAAAACCATCATAGCATATTTGGACCGGGTCAACTATACAGGGGTGCCACAATTACAAATTCAAGTCTTTCAGTAACTATGGATTTGGAAGGAATTGGCTCAACGGATGTCAACTAAATTTTATATATATGATTTTTATAAAATACCATAATGAAATCAAGATTTTTAAAGCGGAGCTTAAGAGCAGGGCTACCACAATTAAAGGTAAAATAACATTTAATTTACACGTATTTTTAGAGAGCTGTCCGCATGCATGTTAACCCATTATGATAAATATAATCTTCATATAAATAAATAACTCAAATAGTATATTTCAACCGGATCGACTAACAGATCTACCACAATATCAAGGTTAGAATTTTTCTGTAACTATGAATTTCGAAAGTATTCGCTGAACCTATTTCAATAAGAAATTTCGTTTGTAGGGTGGATATAGAATGGCTAAAACGAAATGAACATGTTTAGAACATCTAAAAAGCTGAGCTACCACAATATATGGAAAATTAATTTTCTGATTTCAAAGCAAATACATTAATATTCGATTATACTATGGCGAATTTGTCGAAAAGCATTCTGTTTGAAGATATCTCAGCAACCAATTGACCTATTTTGATGAATCATCCACCAATATCAATGTTGAACCAAGAAACGTTGAGACTTAAAACTAGGTATACGTACTAAAGAGACATTGAGGATATGCACGTCGGTGTCAGAACTTTGATTTCTTGGGGGGGGGGGGAGGGGGAGGTAACAAATTTGAGTCTATAATTAATTTGTTCATACCAATTAAAGGGGAATATTGGTCACTTACCATGAGAGTACCTTGAGTTTGGATGAAAATGTTATGAAGTGATATGTGCATGAAAAATTCTAAACTCTAAACCCAGGGCAAGCCCGGGCAATTACGCTCGTTTCTAATAAAGCTTGTAAATGGTGTTAAATTATTAAAGTGCGCTATTCGTAAAATCTTACTTAATTTTAATTCAGCCGTGTCTGAATGGTAAATTCCGTCTTTCACCATTGCTAATATTTAAAAATAAATCACGCGATTTGATGATTTTTTATGGAATGGCATCGGTCGTATTAGAATGTAAATTATTTCAATTACTCCAATAACAGCAATTTAGTTTTCATTTTAATATATTTATCTAAATTGCAGTGTTACAGATAGATGTCGGTTCAAAACTAGTCCTAGTCATCGACCGCATATTGAAATTATATTATGCGATCCCTCCGCATTGATATTTGCCAGATGCTTTTTCTGCATAAAGGAGAAGATAATTTAGATTATCTTTGTTGTAAATGTTAAAAAGCTATATCTTTGTGATTATTTCGATGCGATTTTAAAAAAATAGTTACATTTTTTTCTGTGCTATGAAGAATTTTAACGTAATTATTTGTGCTGATGGTTTTCTTTTAATGATTCAAGTATGTTAAGTTATGTTAAAAGAAGCTTCCAGTTTTAAACTAACTGAAATAGAATAATAAGTGAGAGTAACTCCTTAAGCCAAAACAAGGGTATGGATAAGCCCAATGCATTTCGCCCACGATGTGGGCATCCTCAGGGGCGATCTGACAGCTACAGTGACAAAAACTGTGTTTGAGCTATCTCTGTTAACTGAAATAGAAGTTGATGTTGCACATTTAAATATATCAAAATTATTCGTGGATATTAATATTGAAATTATTGCATAATTTATTATATTTAATATTAAGTTTATAGCTTTTTTTAACCCATTGTGTTTGTGGTTATATTTTCTTGTAATTAAGTGTGCTGCGAGTTGCCTTTTAATGGGTTTCATTTATAATTAATAAACAATCACATTTTTGCAGTTCGAGAGAATTTTCTCCTTACTGTACAACCTATCCGTGGCTTATATACACATGCATGCATACATACATACATACTTACTTACTTACTTACTTACTTACACTGCCCCTAATTCATCATGGCGAGTAGGTCGAGCAATGCAGTCATTTGCGGAGACCTCCGAACCAATATTGGCACAGCTGCTGCTCCGCTGCGATAAAGATTGGCAATTTTTAAATTTCGAAGTGAAAATGCATGTTTGAGCTCAACTTTGCCAACTTATAGCCCAATTAAACTTGGAGCCTAAGCTCAGTTCTCGCTTCCATCTCTTTGTATAGTTCCGAGGGAGTTCCCTCCCCTCGCAAATTGATTTAGTTCAACTCTCATTAGAGAGGCCCGCTTCTCCTATTCCTTATCCTTCGCTTTCCTCCCATTTCGCCACTCCTGCCGCCGAGCCCTAAATTGAAAGGCATGCGATACACTTGATAGCATAATCACAGTTCATTTTTTCCGCACATCTTTCACTTTTCATAGGTCTAAGGGGAAAAAATTCTTCGTGCGTCAGCCGCCAACCGCTTCGCTAACACTACGTCCTTTCACCGAGCCACCTCCCTTCCTGCATCTCTCTCTCTCTCCCCCTTTTTCAAACACCTCTCTCCTCAAACCTCTCTCTCCATTCAGAAACATTTTTTTCCTCTCTCGCTCCGTTTCCAAATCCCTTCCTCAGAAATACCTCTATCTCACTTTCATTTCGCTATTTCGCTACACTCCTCTAGTTTCCTCCCTTCCTCTCGTTTCCTCCCTTCCTCTCGTTTCCTCCATTCCTCTCGTTTCCTCCATTCCTCTCGTTTCCTCCATTCCTCTCGTTTCCTCCCTTCCTCTCTCCCTCAATTATTTTTCCTTTCCTATTTCTCGTCATCCTTTCTCATTTTCTATATAGCAAACATTATCTCTCTCTGTAATTGCCAGGCGACATTGGTTGTTTTAACCTTTCCAATAGATCCGAAGTACAGGTACCCTGCCTCATCAGCGGCTGTCCGTACACCTGTACAGACCCTGACTTCTCTTTATTCGAGCCTCGATATCTGAGCTATCTATGTACGTTTTCCTCGGCAGTAAATTATAAAACACGAATGCCAAGAATGGTGAAGTGTATTAACATGGCCGCTTTAAGAGACCAACAGTAATAAAAAAATACCGGCTTATGGAGTTAAATATGCTCCAGTTTTTATTTATTTACTCTCATTAGCTGTTATACATCATATCCATGGCTTTTTACTAATAGCTTTTTAAATACCAAAGAAATCCATACCCAAAGAAGAAACTCGCGACTTAAGCATTAGAAGGCAGAGACACTAGCGATCCCACTACTAAGACCGGCTTTTTCCTTGCTTTTTCATGTTTTCCCGTCTTTCTTTGTTGCCTCTGTCTCGTACTATTTTCTCCCCATCTTTGTAATTCTGACGTGATTTGTTATTTTCATTGGCCAGTATTTAACCATTTAACTGATCCCATAGACTATGCGCAATTTTAATTTTCCCTCACTTGCTTGAATTACTACGCTATTTATAGTATCAATATAGCTTATTTTTTGTTACTTTCGCACGCTACTCTTACGTTCAGAAAAGGAAGAATTAAAGGATTGTTTGTTTTAGCGCTCGGGGAGACCAGCGCCTTGCGTCAATGCGCATTTAAAGCGTTAATATACTCGATATAGAAAATTGTAAGTTGAATCCAGTTACAACGGTGACGGTGAACATAGTTGTCCGCGTCTGAGTTCGAAGCCGCGACCGGAGGGTTAGGAGGCTTATATCCCACCGGATCAGCCGGAAAGAACTCTTTCATCGTCCCGTTTTCTCTCTATTCCTCGTTTTCTCCTCCATATTACCTCGTTTTCCCTCTTTCCCTCCATCCGCATCTCTCTCTAAACCTTTCAATCCCTCAGGCGTTCTCTAATTTTCCATTTCCCCTCCACGTTTCGAGATTTTTCTCCCGCTCTCTTAGTCCCTCACTCCCACGCTCATAATTCCCTCTCTCATGTCCCGCATTTCCACCCATCCTAACCCTCTCTTTTTCCACTCTTCGCCCCTAAGCCCACTCGTTCTCTCGGATTTTATTCTCTTTCTCTTCATCTCTCTCACCCTCTCTCCCCCTAACTCCGTTCCAACCTCCTTAATTATCTCCTTTCTGCCTGCCCAAATTTTATCCGTGCCCCGTTGGTGAGGATGAAAATTCCACCCTTAGGGCGAAAAAATGCCTCGAATAACAGAGTAGGAGGGAAGGTTTAATGTATTTAATTCCTATCGGTGGAGTGTGGTGGCGGTGGAGTTGGGAGAGAGGCGAAAAGTTTCTAATTGAATGGAAATATCTATCCGATGGTTTCGAGCGCAGGCAAATTTCACGATCTGGGCGTTGATCATAGTGTTGGTCTAACGATGGAAGCAATTATTAAAGTTTCTCTACGAAATAATGCCGAGAATGCTAGGTAGTAAATAATTTTTAACCAATCGAGACTTTAAATTTCCAAGTAGCGAAGGAGAGTTGTTCAGAAATTGAGCTGGAATCGAACCCGGGACTTACATTTGCTTTGTGAATGATAAGCTATGAAGCCTTTATGATACTCCATTATCAAATAAGGGTACCTGTAATTTATGTTCAGGTGTGTGCACCCAAGCATACAAAACTTCATTACCTTCATTCACCTCTAATCAAGATATTAGTTCAACAGCGAATTATCAAACAGAATCATCCAATGGACAAAATAGGTACCTCTAATAACTACGATAAGGTTTTAAAAACCATATGCACATTTTGATAACAAAAAGGCCGTCATCAATGGTGATTTATCGTTAATGTACTCTAATGAAAAATAAGATGGTCTACTACCGATGAATCATCAATAATTGCAGCTTCTGTGTAGTCAAAATGCGCGTGTGGATTCAATAACTATTTTATGGGTATTGATATATAAATATATATCATTCAAGATTATAGTGTTGAAGATTGTTTTCTGAATCAAGTGATTTTATCACAAATGTTCGTGAATAAAAAGTTCATTATTGGTCCACAAATTTAACTTTTAATCGTTTTACAGAATGCTCCTGTTTTCTTTTAAACCGTGCCGCTAGATTAAGAAGAAGAATTAATAATCGGAAAAAACGAGCTGTCAGCATTTATAAACAATATAACTCTATATTTTCTGAAACGCATGAAATGATTTCATTTTGCTCTGCAATTATCGCTTAAAAATTGGAATTAATTTGTCCATACATTTTGTTACCACAAAAACATCCGAACTGTTTCCACGTGGGATGAGACACAAATCGTTAGTATGGCGGAGTTTGGACCGCAAAAGAAAAACAAACTTTATAGCAAATTTATAACTGCAACGCTTGAATTACGACCGACGCCCGCATTGCTGGGGTTCCGAGAGACTCCAGGGTGCGTGAAATATTTACGGCACCCGAAGAAAAAGGTTTGTTTCCTTCCGTGATTGTGACGTCGGAAGCTCGTCACTAGACCGCTGGGTAACCGAATTTCTTTCCCTGGCCTTAATCTCCTCCGGCCCTACGCACCGCGCCGACATCTTCCGACTTTATCGTGTTCTTTTTCACGTTCTCTCTATATCCTTTCTCTCTTCCGATGTCTCCTCCCTGTCCCTTTTATCTCACTTCGAATTGTCCCGGTTTTCCTTTTGGACCGTCTCCATAGCCACCTATTGTCTCCCTCTCCCCCCTTTTTCCCTCCATCTTTGCTTCCCTATCCCCCCAATTATCCCTCCTCAGCCCTCTCCATTTCCACAATCATCCTTTCCCCATATGGTCCACTCTGAGGGTATAAAGAAGTAGCAGTATCTCGTGTTCTTCTCCGTTTCCTCCCTCGCTAATAACGCGTATAAACAAGGCTGTTGTTCTCTCTTGTGCTCTCAAGTTGTTTGTCGTCGTACCATTCCTCTTTTTCTCGACCAATTTCGCATCCCTTGTGTCGTCAGATGTCTCGCGGGGAAATTGGTTGCTATTATAAACCGTTCTTTTGAAGCAGGCTTTGAGAGACTCGGGTGAACAAATTGGGTAGCTTTCATTTTTTATGTTGATTTTCGACTTTTCCTTTTATGTGAATAGAAGCAAGTTACAATTCATTCAAGAAATCCTCGTGGAATATTTCTGGTTAAATCATACCATGTTTATGTTGATTCACATGCACGCGCTCAAAAACGTGGGCGTACAGATAATTCCCAGTGCGGTTTTACCGTTTTATTTCTTTATGCAAAATGTTCAATATCGAACCAGTACAATAAATAAATATATTCATTGTTTTCTTTCACGCTGAAAAAATTTTTCGTCGTTATAGGCAACCGTATTGTTGCTGTATTTATGAGTTATGTATGCCAAATTTGATTTAGATATGGGACAGAATTAACTATTTATGTAATTAGCTAATGTGGAAAAAATGCTATTTATTGATATGTCCATAAGATGGTTGTCGTAATGAGTGTATTTTTAGACGCTAGCTAGAATAATCAGAGTATAGTAATAGCTCTATTATTAATATTTATTTCGCAATATTTGTTAAAAGTTGACAATGAGCCATGTATCAAGGTTTTTACATTGCTATTTTGGATTGACGTTTAACTAATGTATGCTTCTAGAACTATTTTAAATCAATACTTAATTAATACCCATCCGTAATTTTTCACGATCGAAAAATAATAAATAGTGTCAAATCCCTCACACTCCATGTCTTAAAAAAAACGTTCTCCATTACATCGTTTTGATTTGTTTATGCCAAGTTGCGCGTGGCAACTTTTGTTTGGGATGCCGACATTGTTCTCTCGTATGCTTCTGTTGACTCTTGGAACGAATTCATTCATCTTATCTTTCTATTCATGTCAGTCTCGTTTTCGAAAACCTTTCCATCTGCCTGACGCTGTTCGGTCTCAAGTGGTCATTGAATCCGAATGACGTGAATTAGGCCGAATGACGTTTAGAACTTGGGATCTAGCTTTTTAGTATCCTAAACAAATGTCTAGAATGTCATATATCCAATAAATCGCTCAAAAAATAGAAAAAGTCGAGAAAAAAGGGTGGCTCTTTGAATATGCTCCACAATGTCTATATTTCCGCTTTACGACCTAGATTTGATCATTAAATTTATTGTTTCATACAGAAGTCTCAAATTAACATCCCAATTGTCAACCTTTTAGCATTATTTATCATTAATTAATTTTAATTTTATTGGTTTAAATTTAAACCTTATATATTAAAATACAAATACAAAATTGGTTTATACAATATGCTTGTTTATAAGATATGTTCTTCAGCCCCCTCGTAAAGAACAGGGTAAGTTTGGGTGAAAAGGGCCACAAAAAGGAAAATGAAAATTGGATGAGTACTATGACTGATAGAGGTAGCAAATTTTCAAGAAAAACAAAGTACTCATTTGGCTATATTTTTGCATCGAGTTCGCATTTTTTAGCGCACTAATTTTTTGGTTAAGATTGTTTTTAGGCTGGTTTCCAAAGGAAACATGGCCTTATGAAATGGTCCTGTCTGTGTGTCCCTTACTAACAACTTTTGAACCATTGCACCGATCTTCATGAAACATGGTATGAGGCTCATGCTGCCAGGGCCCACCTCCGGATTATATTTTATTTGGCGAAGATTAAAGTCTCGGGTTCGATTCCAGGAACGTTTTTTGCCTATTTGTTTTACATAGGAAATCTCAAATCCATCGTGCAGAGATGTTTTCTTTAATACATTAAAATCTTTATATATAATTATTCTATGTCTGTCCGTCCGTCTGTCCGCTCGTCCGTCCGTCCTCCCTTTTATCTCTTGAACAGTTTGTCATAGAGAAATTCTGTAATTGCCATTTTGTCTCTGCCAATTATGAAACCCCGAGAAAACTATTTTCGTTTACGGAAGTATCCCGGATTCGACTCCGGAAGACGATCATATATTTCCATATGTTTTTCACAGTAGTTTTGATTTTTCAAGGTGCAAGGTTTATTTCTTTCATTCATTAAAAACGTAAATATGGACCGAATTTCTCGGTTTTTGCTTTATTCGACGGCTAAAACTAGAAAATATCTTTTTATTGCCATTTTTTGATGTTACACGGAATAATTTCTCAGAAACACGCATTTCTTTTCGAAATTTTTTGGCTTTTTCGTACTCTTTTTGGGTGTTGCCAATGCGACCCACATTGTTGTCTCCGATTGAATTAGCGTCTATTAAGCCTTCAAATAGCCCAAATAATTGTGTTATCCACTTCGCGCCGTTTATGAAGCATCGAAATTATAGTTGTAGTAATGTCAAACTTAATAGATTGCAACGTTAATAATTAAAGATTATTATTATTCAGTAAACTGCGTGTGGGCTGTGGGCATTTCTAACGATTCACCAAAAGAAAAAATCTTTCTTTATTTCAATACTGAAATGTGACCTTTTTCGTATGAGGGAGACAATTAAAATTGCACATTTACATTATAAAAACAAACATGACATTCAAAATACGTTTCTAATTTTAGAAAGAGAAATTGGCTATTATTACTTTTAATCATGCAGATTTCTGACTGACCTCACAAAAGTTTTTGCGGGTACCACTAGTATCTTAAAATTGTTATGCCGGAGCGAGGTTTGAATTGTTCTAAGCGGAAAAGAATGTAGATCCTAATTCTTATCACCGATCGTATTTTCTTGAATTTCTATTAAAACATAGCGTTTTAAATCATATTTTATCAGAGTTTTGCCATGGAGACGATTATTACCGAACTCGGCTTGAACATAGACGATTGAACAAATGAGTTATTTTCTTTTCCGCTCGAATTCTCTTCAGCAATGGACATTTGATCCGTACATATTTGCGCATATACAATAACATTTATTTAATTCGTTTATTTAAAAAAATACATGCAAAATATAATGCAGAAAGAGATTTTGACATTGTTATTAGTAATTTAAACCTGATAACGCTCTATTAATTTGTTTTCCAATTTTTCTCTATCATTGATCAACTATGAACTACAAGTGGTATTTATGGTATGAGAATTCCTTGGAACGACTAACACATACTGAAACATTACCTGTCAATATACATAAGTAATCAATTCGGGAGGTAAACTTTGAGAAACCAGCCTGCATTTGGACTTCTTGTTTTAGAAGTGCTTGGCTCCATTCACCCAAAGTGTGTAGGGTGATTCGGGCCAGTTATTTGGGTGTATTTGCCTATCTGAAACAACACAGAAATTTATGGCATTTGTATTTGTTAACGTTAAGTGTTTACGCAATTGTGCCAGATATCTAACAAAAAGTATTTCTTACAGTGCTTACTACTGACAATGTATGACATTGAAATATTGCAGTAGATGTGAACGATAGCTTTAATGGCAATTACTTTTCTATTCGATAGATAAATAGGAAAATGTCGAGGTCAGAGGCAGGAAATAATTTTTTTCAGTATTTCTGTTAGCAATTAATGTTTATGTATTTATACATTTTTCTTCTAATTTGCTTAGAACGCCTGCATTTTTCCTAAACGAAAAATCTCCGACACCATTCACCTAAAACGTAATAGGTAATTGTTTTTCGGTTGGTATCCCTGGGCTGTGAGTCCGCATTAATGCTTTGTACGAGGATATAACCACTATAGTTAACTTACATGGCCAAAATCAGTAGGACTTGCGTATTATTAAGAAAGTATTGAGATTTAGTAACATAAAATAAGAGAAATGTGCTAAATTTAGAATTCTCTTACCATGCAAACCGTAACAAAAGTTCCTCACTGAAGACTAACCAGGTTCTTGGCACTCAGAATCCGTTCACAAATTTATCAACAGAGCAAAATAACTATAGCTATACCCGTATCCTCCGTTATTTGCTGTCCTTTGGTAACGAAAGATATAATAGTGGCCCGATTCACCCGAAGTGTACACGGAGTATGTTTTGCCGGTTGGTGCCCCTGAGATGGGTTCAAATCATTCCTAAATGTGGGTACATGAAGAAGAAAGCATTGGTTAACTACCATAATTAGAATCAAATAAATTTGAAAGCTAATAACTGAATAATATGCGATTTCGTGACATCAACATAATTGAAACGTTCTCATTTTAGCCAGTTCTTACCTGCAGACCTTCACAAAAACTCTCTTCCTTGACGAACACACAGTTTGACAGTAATTATTGGTACTTTTCCAGACAGGTAAGGTTACCTATATTACCACCAACCAGGGTAAAATTATGTCTGTTCCATTGTTTGCTGATCTCTATCGACGAAAAATAGAAAAACAGTCCGGATCGCCCGATTCACCCAAACTTACCTTATATTTCGTCTTATTACAAAACATCTTTATTACAAATCATTAAATCCCTTGAACTTCGTACAGATGGGGTTAAACTGTATATAAATTTTGCAAAATGTTTGAGCTGCAATATTTATCCTCTGAAAAAATAAATTCAGACGTTATAAGGCTAGTATCTACATAAGGGGGTGCTGGTGGTGTAGTGGTTAGGATGCTGACTGCTACTCGCCTGCTGCTTGTAAGGGCAGGGGGCACGAATCCTGCGCAAGTAGGATTTTTGTCGAGGTCGCCCGGCCCCTTGTTTGTGCGGTTTGAGGAGATCGCGCAAATTCCCTCCCTTCTGTTTGTATGTCCAGTTGATGACAGTGCAAAATAAAAAATGACCATAACCGTCTACGCACTTTAAAAAAAGATTTTTTAATCAAATTGTATCTGCATAATCGTAGTAACCTTTAGTTCACCAGTGTGGTAGAGGTTGAATTACGCCAATGTGAAACTCGGGAAGATTTTTCACAAATAAAAACGAAAGGAGATTTCATATTGCAGAGCCGATTTTTATTTATCAAAGTCTATTCTCTTCGACTTTTATCAAATTTATCGCTGCAACTTATGAAGAAAGAAATATCTCAGAAATAAAGATCTCTACGCAATGATAAAGCAAACACTAACGAGGCACTTTTGCGGCTCCAAAACGAAATCGATGGCTTTAGTAGGTGATTTAGATATCTCCCTTAACTGATAAAACGGTTTATCTAACAATTTCAATTGCACAGTAGCCGTACTCAGTTGCTCCACATTAACCTCGATTTTAACGCAAATTTGATCAATCATTTTTGAATTTTCGCTCGTTTTAATCCAACGTTTTTGTTGCGCACATACGTTGGGAAAAATTTCGCGAAAGAGGGGGTGGAAGCGAATGGATTCGGAGCGATCCAGCTGGAGCGAGAATGAGGCGACGGGGGTCAAGGGAGCATGTGGGACTCATGTGGCCCCTCCCCCCTGCTTTCATTCCGTCAGCCCTCCATTATCCTTTCTCTCGTTATTTTCCTTCAATTTTGTTTTCATCACATCTGCCCGTTTCCCTCATATTTTTGTTCCCGCTCTCTTTCTTCTCACCTCACTCGCTCCTCTTCTGCTCGTGTCCTCTTTTTCCAAACCTCTAACGCTGATTACCATTCCGCTCATGGTGCGTTTTCTCTTTCCTATCTTTTCTTTCCCGCTAGTTTGTTATTTCCGTCTTTATCTCTTCCTCTTTCATTTCTTTTCCACTCGTCCCTCCCTATTTCCTGTTTTTTCTTGGAAACACAATATTCGATTTATCTTTGGAACATTGTGCGTTATCTTCCCTCTTGGGAACATGATTGTTTTGTTTACTCTGAGCTGTTCCTCCTTCATGATAGGAAAAAAACGTTGTATATTAGGCTATTAATTCTCTATCATTAGTTTAAAATTTTATGGAATCCCTTTGAAAATTAATCCATTCAGTAGAGCAGGGCTGAGGAACCTACGGCTGGCGTGCCGCGTGCGGCCCTCCGAGAGCGTTTTAAGCGTCCCGAGAATCTACGAAGGAAAAGAGAAATCCCCAAAACGTAGTTCAAATACATATTTTTATATTCAAATTAAGATAATAAAATATTTAATATTGAAATTTCAACCCTAATAACGTAATTTAGGCTTGACTTTCACATACATGATACCCCAAAATCTCCAGATAACTTCCGATTTAAACTCTAATCCTGCCCTCCGAATCATTGACACTTCCAATGCGGCCAGCCGAAGGATTCGCAACCACCAATAAGGCCCACCATGAAAAGGTTTCCTTCCCACCCTTGCAATAGAGGTTTCACAGTTTTTCCCTCCCTACATTTCCTTTCACCTTCTGTTATCTTTACATACGTTCTTATGTTTCCTCCATTTTCTAAATATTTCTGCGTTTACAACTTTACTTTCGAAAATCTGTTTGTTTCAAACTTAGTGCTAAGTATCCATTAATTTTTCGAAGAAAATTTTGTAAAGTCAAATTTATTTTAGCGATTGTTAAGGCGTATGATGATTAAGAAATGAAAAAGTGGTATATGAAAAATTTGAAATACAATTTTTTTTGCTAAAATGTTTTAGATATATTTAAAATTGAATGTTGTGCAATGGGTTTTAGTGTAGAGCGATTTAAATATTTTATGAATTGGTACAGAACATAACCAAATTTTATTTTTTATTTTTGAAAACTTTTAGCACTAAGTATAAAAGTTGTGCCTGCTCTAGTTTTTTTACATTATTTAAAAAATTAAACTCCCTTTTCAACCTCTTTTCCTTTTCTTGTACTTCGTTCCTTCTTCTGCCCATTTCTCACTTTTTATCGTTATTTCCCGCACTCTTTCCCTTTGCCCTCGACTCTCCATCTCGTAAGGACTCTTTCTCTCTCCATCTCTATCACTCTCTCCTTTGTTCCCCTTTCGTTCGATGACGCGCCCCATTGTCTCAGGCCACGTCTCCTTGGCAAGGTGACCAGCTCTTCTATTTTTTCCTTTTCTCCCCTCGTTTTTTTTACCGTTCTCTGAATGGCGTTGTTGATTCGCCCTACCCGTTCCCTCTTCGCCCCTCCTCTCACTCTCTCCCTCTGTCCTTCCCTCTATATTTTTCGCCCTCCATCTTTCCTTCCCTCATTCCCGTCCTCCCTCTCTCCTTCTCTCTTTCCTTATATTTTTCCGTCCTCCCTCCATCTTTCTCGTCCTCCATCCATCTCTCCTTCCTTCCCTCTTTCCCGTCCTCCCTCCCAGCCTCTCTCTCCCTCATTCCCACCCTCCCTTTCATCCCTCCTAATTTCCAACCTCCCTCTCTTCCCTCCTTTTTCCTTTCATCCCGCCCTTCTTCCCTCTTTCCTCTACTCTTTTTCCCTTTCTTCCCCTCTCCCTCCATCTTTCTCGCCCTACCCCCCTCCCTCTTTTCAGCCCTACCTCTCCCTCCCTCTTTCCCGTCCTCCCTCTCTCCCTCCATCTATCCCATCCTTCCTCACTATTCCCCGTCCTCCCCTTCTTCCCCTCTCTTTCCCCCCTCCCCTTTTCCTCTCTCCTTCTTTTTCCCCTCTCCCTCTTTTCCCCCTCTCCCTCTTTTCCCCCTCTCCCTCTTTTCCCCCTCTCCCTCTTTTCCCCCTCTCCCTCTTTTCCCCCTCTCCCTCTTTTCCCCCTCTCCCTCTTTTCCCCCTCTCCCTCTTTCCCCCCTCTCCCTCTTTCCCCCCTCTCCCTCTTTTCCCCCTCTCCCTATTTTCCCCCTCTCCCTATTTTCACCCCTCTCCCTCTTTCCCCCCTCTCCCTATTTTCCCCTCTCCCTATTTTCTCCCTATCCCTATTTTCCCCCTCTCCCTATTTTCCCCCTCTCCCTATTTTCCCCCTCTCCCTATTTTCCCCCTCTCCCTATTTCCCCCTCTCCCTCTTTTCCCCCTCTCCCTCTTTTCCCCCTCTCCCTCTTTTCCCCCTCTCCCTCTTTTCCCCCTCTCCCTCTTTTCCCTCTCCCTCTTTTCCCTCTCCCTCTTTTCCCTCTCCCTCTTTTCCCTCTCCCTCCTTTCCCTCTCTCCCTCTTTTCCCCCTCTCCCTCTTTCCCCCCTCTCCCTCTTTTCCCCCTCTCCCTCTTTTCCCCCTCTCCCTCTTTTCCCCCTCTCCCTCTTTTCCCCCTCTCCCTCTTTTCCCCCTCTCCCTCTTTTCCCCCTCTCCCTCTTTCCCCCTTCTCCATCCCTTCCTCCGTTTCTCGCCTTTATTCCCTCTTTCCCACACTCCCTCTTTACTTCCCTATTCCCCGTCCTCCTCTCCCTCCCTCTTTCCTGCCCTTCCTCCCTCTTACCTGTCCTTTTTCCTTCTTACCCGCGTTCCTCCTTCTTACCCGCCCTTCCTCCCTCTTATCCCGCCTCCCTCCCTCCTTCCCCTCCCCTTGCCCCCCTCCTATCCGTCCTCCCTCCCTCCTACCCGTCCTCCCTCTCTCCTACCCGTCCTCCCTCCCTCCTACCCGTCCTCCCTCCCTCCTACCCGTCCTCCCTCCCTCCTACCCGTCCTCCCTCCCTCCTACCCGTCCTCCCTCCCTCCTACCCGTCCTCCCTCCCTCCTACCCGTCCTCCCTCCCTCCTACCCGTCCTCCCTCCCTCCTATCCGTCCTCCCTCCCTCCTATCCGTCCTCCCTCCCTCCTACCCGTCCTTCCTCCCTCCTACCCGTCCTCTCTCCCTCCTACCCGTCCTCCCTCCTTCCTTCCCGTCCTCCCTCCCTCCTACCCGCTCTCCCTCCCTCCTACCCTTCCTCCTTTCCTCTTTTCCACCCTCCAGTCCGCCCGGCTACACTTGAGAAGAGCCAGTATGTCTGGGCCATTATGCGTTTTTCATTCTTGCCGCGTAGGTTCGAATTCCGGAGAGGTGTTCTATCTTGATATTTTTCACCAGTCCACGGGGAAAGAGTGGGTAATTCTTTTCTTTGTTTTTGAGAGGAACCCTTTCCTTCGGGATAAGAGAAAGGAGGGAGGGAGATTATAGGTAATATTGTCTCCCTTGCTGTCTACATCGGGGGTTTGCATTCTAACATGTGCGGAGTCGACTCGAGGAGATGTTGTTTCATCACCCGTCAATTCCCACTCGCCTCTCTCCTCCCCCGATCGAGTTGATGGAGGTCCAACGTATTCGACACTTCCATGACATGAAGCCGCATAAAATGAATGATTTTTTAGGCTTGTTTATCTTTGCGAGAATTTTAAATTACTTATCAAATTAGTTGCATATACTATTTTTGTCTTAGTAAATGAAATGATAGTGATCTAATTTTCTCATGCTATATGCATGTCAAACCTGCTGCCCGATATACGCTTCTCCGCGTCATACATTCTATTGTTTAAATATATCGCCTTTAAAAATGTGATAAATATTTAATTTCCTGCAGTGAGGAAGGGGATACTCATATTTGTTAATCCATTACACAAGGTGACCTCTTAATCGCTGCACCCATTGAAAAAGTTCTTTCTCTGGCATGGAGGGAGTATAGTGTTTTAATACTGCAGCTCTCTTAATATGCTTATAATGCCAATGAAGCTCTAATAGAACAATTTTAGCGTCATTCCTGCCTTGGCGCATCAAGTCAAAAGAAGATAAAATGTCATAGGAATTGAAAAAGTAAGGATATATAGAGATGACGTATTGTTCATTGAAACAATTGCGTATTCATTATAAACGTGTCATTTCGCGGCATTACCATAGGGTTGAATAACGAACTATACTAGGATACAACTTAGAAGTGAGTATGACCTATCATGCAAAAGATTGGATTCTGAATACGTAACACTCGGTTGGGGAATAGGGCCATAATATTGACGGAGAACGTTTTAATTTATTCTTTTACAATTTCACAACGTTCACAAATATCAACGAATAAAATTGAATCTTCAACGAATAAAATTGAATCTCCGTATCTAAGAGTTTGTCGTCATCAGTCTCAAGCGGTCGTTTCTCATGCGTCGTTGCCATGTTTTTTCCTCGTGGTCTTCATGTTTTATCTGTTCCACATTACTTGGATCGTTCGAAGAAATTTGTGGAACGCCATTAATTGATAATAAAATAAAAAAATGATCGCTCCGCCCTGGCACGATGTCTAAATCTTGCCAGTCACGTAGCGGGAACCCCTCTTGTTAATTCATGTACACACACGCCTCATTTCAGAGACATTTTTCTGGCGAAATCCACCAATAGCACTCGCTTTGATTGACAAAAGTAGCTTTCCCAGATTAAGCCAGCGTTGCATCCGAAGCACCGCGGCGGTACATTCGCTATGCACAAGAGGCTCCCGTGGATTTTAACCTCCGTCTTGTAATGTGAACCTCAGGACGATGTGTTTCACGCCACCCAACGAAGCACATCGAACGCTCCCTCATGCCCGCAACCTCCGCCAGATGGACACACCGTGCGCATGGCGCCACTCATTCCGCGCCCGCTGCCGCCTGAAATGAACAAGGGGCGCGCCCAGCAACGCTACCCAGAGAGTAATCTCTCTCTCTTTCTCTTGGAGAAATCTGCTCTTGAACGAGAGAAGAACGAGATGGAGAGAGAAACATATGAAGGATGCAGTAGTCCGCCGGGGTCCTAAACATACGGCTCCTTTGAGGATTTCGTGGCCGCAGAGGGCAGGACGGAGACTACGCAATACCATTTTCTCGTTATAATTTCGTAATTAAAGTTTGAGTGGAGCGGACAGAGTCGCATATAGCTTAAGATTTTGTGTAAAGCAGGAATGTCTGTGGTGCGCTCACGTCTTACTCGACAGGCGCTAAGCGAGAATAATGCAACTATTTCGAGTCACGAAATCTTTCCATGCTAGTATTCACGACTGTGGGATCCGAATGTATGCGGAGAGGTTGCCGTAATGTTTAACGCGTCCGCGGCTGCCCGTAACACGGATGGTACGCGCACGCTATAACTAGAGGTAATCGAGGACGATGTGAAACAATATTTTTTAGGTCAATTGAATCATCATAGGTTTCCTATATCGAACATGCGGTTAAGTGATATGACATTCCGGGAGGTTTATCACCGATGTTGCGCGGATTCGTCAATGTTAAGCATTGGAGAAAATTTCAAATAAACCGGTTCAAACGTGCCATTTGACATTTCTACATTTCAAGCAATGAGTAGCATATTGCCTTGAATAATTGCATTATAAAAGTACTAAGGTTATAGGGTAGAGATGGACTTTTCTCATCCTATAGGTTAGGCTACCCGTGATACGCGATCGCTAAAATGTTTTAAATCAGGAATATAACAGTAATTGGACACTATTTCAGTATACCTTATAAATCTCTTCAGAAATAATAAAATGCACATATAAAAACACTTCTATCCAGGCTGCAATTCCATCACGAAAACATAAAGAAACATTTTGGAAATTTTCGTCAAAACCGAAATTGTCGTATTCGTGTACATTTTTGTCAGTTTGTGTTTGTACGAATACATCGTAAATTTTAATAGTTCTTTACTTGTGTTGTCAATACCGCCTTTTTAGACCTATTGTTAGGTAATCATAAGTCTTACGTAATGCAACGACTTTTTCATGTAGTTAGGTGATGTTCGGGTACATCTATAAGGCCTCATCGAATACCGTTTTGTGAGGGTAGAAAACATTTTAGTTGTTATTTTATTGTTATAGCACATAATGGGTTTTTAATGATTAAAAAAGTCAAAAGTGTGGTTTTTACCTAAAACGTCTGTTTATAATTCTTAGAGTAGATAACAAGTGCTAGGCCAACTCAACTTGTTGGATATTGATGAAAAAGAAAGGAAGTAAAATTTCCAAAAGTTTGTCATATTGTTTCAGATCACATTTTATCTTAATGGAGTGAATGGTTTCTGTATTGATTTACTGTTTTATTAGGTTTTTACATCCACGTACAACGTTTGTTACTACATGTTAGCATCGTATTGTCAAACAGATGATCGTGTTGGTTTGTTAATTGGTTTGAAGTACAAGGAGAAATATGGGCTGATTTTAGTGATTAAACGATAAGATATTTATTGTTACATTAGAGCGACCGTATGTTTGAATTTTTGTGAGACAATTCCGGATTTAGGGATGCCGTCCTGGCATCCCACTATGTCGACCAAATTCGTTATTTGTGAAATTTTCCTTGAGAACTTTACGCATTTATGATCTGACCGCGAAATTTATTGATACAATTAAACACAAGTAAAAAAGGGTGAAAATTGCGCTTTGTCCCGGTTTTTCTCTCTCAGAATCTGGCCGCGATAATTTTCACTACTCCGTAAGCCGTGAGAGAGCTAGTTCCCTCTTTCCGAGACATTAAGCTGCATTAGGAGGGTCCTTCTCTACCGTCTGAGGCGCATCAAGGCCTTTCACCTACACATAAGAGTCGTTTCGTCATTTCTTTTTAAAACAAATGTTTCTGCGCCGAGTAAAGGGAGCTTTTTTTAATATTTGCAGCGAAATTGCGACGTTTCGAACGGCTCGAAGAAACGTTTTTTAAATGCGTCGCGATAATCCTTCCACCTCCTTCACCTCCAGAGTGTGCTTTCCTCGACAGTCATCCTTATTTCCGACTCCGCGGAAGGCGCGGTATCACTCTAGGCGTGAGTAGAGAGAGGTGTGGAAAGATTGCCGAAGCATGTCAAACTTTGAATCGAATCGTAAGCGCGGAGAAATGTTAAAGAGGGAGAAGAGCGTTTTCGTACCTGCAGTCTAAAACTGCTCAGTGCGTCAGGGAAAAAACATACTAGGCACTCGGGTCATTGACCCTTATTTCAACTTCGCGAAATAAATAAAAAATAAAACGGAAGGAAAGTCGCGAATATCCTGAAAAACTTATTCAGGGAGGATCTCTTTTCCTCTCGCCTACGTGCAACCTCAGCGAATGGTAAAAAAAATCTTTCTTTTTAAACCAGCCACGTGTTTTCATTTTGCTCTTTCCCTTACTATGAAGGATGAGAGAGCATAACGCGGTAGCGAGATGGTTAAGGATGGGGAAGAAGAGAGAGGAGAGGATAAGGAAGAAGGATAAGAGGAAGTTGGCGGTGCGGTGGAATGACTAAAAGCACCTCCCACCCACTCGTTTTTCTTCCTCTGTAAGAGAAGAGGAAATTCGTCTCCTCTAACTCTCTCGCCGTATTTCTCTCGCTCGCTACGCCGTTATTTCTAACTCCTTTTGCCACATTCCCCCGCACACACGTGTGTGTGTTTGTATTTATGTATGTGTATGTATTTATGAATGTGTGCATATGTATATGTGTATTTATGTATGTGTGTGTGCGCTCGTGCATGTATTCAGTCAACTCCCGCTTCTTCGGGATCCGATATGGTCAGTACAGTAGACCCTCGATTCTACGGACTATAAGGGGGAAGAGTTGTCCGGATTATGCGATATTCCATAAGATTGAGACGAAAAAATGTGATTATTATCTTATCGACAAATCGGTAAGTAAATCTTAACACGTCGGAGTGAATTCAAAGAAATAATCGTCTTTTTGATCTCTGAATAGTCGTTCGATTGCAAAGATCAACGACCCAGCCCCGTCGTATCCTCAAACACTGCACCGTGGATCTTTCGGATAATGCCTTCTCCACGTCAGCAATTTAGGTTCCATTAGGACGGGGACGAAAATCTTGATCTATTCGATAACATTGCGGGAAGGCATTTCGATTGATTTTTCAAAAAAGCAACATATCTCACAAAAGTGGACTCAGTTCGTTGGTTGATATAATAACTCGAGCAATAAAACGGTCGGGTAAACCAGATTCTACAAAGCAGCCGCCCTCGGAGGCGATTCGCCGATTGTTTATTCTGAAGCGTCATCTTGACCGTCAATATTGTCTCCCAACCGCAAGGCGAGGTCGATTATTCATGTTCCTTGCCATTCCCTTTCCAACAAATGTTGCTTGCAGAGTAAAAAGTTTATTTAAGAATCTTAGGGAAAATTGTCCGTTAAAACGATCTCAAATACATAAAATATAACCGTCTCGAACGAATATTTCCTCACAAAGAAGATCGATCGCTCGGCTCACCGGATAAAAAAACCAGTTCGGCAGACTTGGTCCGTAAATCGGAAGTTCATAGAATATTGGTACATCTATTCATTTACCCGTAGAATAGCGCAGTGTACTTGGTGTGCCGCGGTACATTTGGAATTATAGATACGGTTAAAATACTCTGTTTTGCTATTCTCAATCTAAAACCACAGAAACTACATTTCTCTTAAAGAACAATACTTATTGGTAGGATTTGTTTCCCTGTTTCGTTTACTTTAAACCAAAACAAAGTTGCTTCGTAACTGAAGAATTGGCGTTTTTTATCATCGTATTATTTCTCGATCCGGATTAAGAAGTTAAACCATTTAATAAGTGTAGATTTTAGCAGTACTTAATTTTCTTCATCTACGTAGAAAAGGCAGTTACTTTCTTTCACTTTTGGCTACAAGGAGATAAAAATGTCCACGCAGTCTCATGAAATTTAGTTCGGTGTGTCGTGAACCAAAAAGTGTTCCGTGAAATGTAAATGCTTGCGGAGCACGAGCATATTGCACACAAATGAAAAAGTAAATATTAAGTAATGAAGGCGGTTTTTAAAAGTTCTGATTTGATATTATTGTATATAGTTAGTTTAAAGGTCTAGTAACAGTATACTACGTATCAAATCCTTAATTATGAATACGATGACTAAATACTGTGCATGTTTGCGTACGTATTGCGACATATTATACTTTCAAGTTATAATTTTTGGGAACTCCTGTTAGCCGGGGGTTTGCCATGTGTGTGTGCGTGTATCCTTCGTCTCCCTCTCACCCTCATCTCTTTTTCTGGCGCCGATGGCACTCCCCGTTAGCGTGTATTAGCAAAAGGGGACCCGCATAATCATTAAGAGCCATTAATTATTTCTAGTTCTATCCCTCTTAACGGCCTTTCCGAGGACTGCTCTTCTTCGGTCTGACCGTTCCATCTTCCTTCCGCCTTCTCCATCTATTTTTGCGGTATTCGGATCCAAAGGGCCGATGGACTTTCCTGTGTGTTGCCCGCAGTTTCATTTAGGGAATGGTTATACATGTATCTTCGATCTCTCCCCGCGCTTTCGTGTGTCTATATGTATATGTGAATGTTTATATATGTGTAAGAGTGTATGTACATTGCTTTCGAATACTTGCGTGTTCATACGACTTCTCAACTGGTTTAATATATTACTTTGTCATGCACGTAGTATACAGAGCAAGTATTGTAATCGCGAAAAAAAATCTACTTCGAGGTTTTGACGGAAATTCACGTTTTAGGTGTCCCAGAATCGAAAGAGGTGGTTTTCTGTTTGTCTGCCTGTGCGCGGCTCTAGAGCCTAAACGATCCAACGAAATGGAAGGCTGTCTCGGGATTGCAAATACTATTACCCAGAGTATACTCTCTGAAGAGATAAACCATGTAGCACAACAATGAAGGGAAGTATATCCTTGTTGATTTTCACAAAATGTCGATTTATTCGAAAATGGCCCGAACGATTTTGATTAAACTTCATTGTTGTAGAGCTTAGTGACATAAATCTATAAAAGCCATATTTCCCAAAAAAATAAGAAGAGCGTTCAGCGACATTATAATATATCGAATTTTATGTCCAGCTACCGCTGAGCTCTCCCCAGTCCTATATAGCTACTGTATATAGCAGCTATAGAATATAGTAGCTGTGCCCAGTCCTCTGACGTCATGCGACAATCTTCGTCCAGCAATAATGCTTCAGTGTCTATGCGGCTTCGCCAGTCTACATGATATTTGATGTTTATATATGGTATAACTATATCGAGATTATTTTTAACATATATGAGATTATCACTATATTAATACCATTTACATGCAGGAAACATTTTCCGCGGTTTCGTTATCCTTGTGGCAGTAGGAGTTCCTTTCAGTCAGGAAAGATTGTAGTGAGGCCAGACCCATACGTAGTATATGAGAAAGATCGTGCAGTGTATATTGTACCGATTCATTTTAGGCCTAGTCTTCATCTTGAGGGATCCCAGCTGTTAATAAAACACTCGGAACAATCCATTTTCCGCTAAGATTTCATGTTGATGACAAATTAATAAGGTTTTCGTCCTTATCGTCGTTTTCTTTCTCTTTGCGCGTGCGTAGTCGGTGCGGTGTCGAAGCGAGGACGAGGTGAACCATTTGATTAATTCTCACCGAGTAGAATATTTGGGTGATGTATGAGAGATTCGCCTCCGAAAATCGGCGGTTGATGTCTCTCAGTTGACAGATGATCGTTCCGAAACATTAGTCGTCCCTTTCGGTGAGAGAGAGAGAGAGAGAGAGAGTAGTTCTACCGGCATAAATCTTATGCGCAAGAATTTAATATCGCTGATTAACTTGATGGCAACAGAAACGTTTTATTTTATTCCACTTCCTTTCATTCAATCGCTGGAATGATAGTTTCGCTCTGATGGGAAAACTTATAAATGCCTTAACTTCTTTTGTGAGAAATTAGATTTTTGCTTTTTCTCAGTTATCTTTTAAAAAATCAGTTCCTCCAGAAGCTTTCTGTGGTTGTGATTTTATATAGAGCGTCAACACGTTTTCTGAGACGTAGCTATCGTTAAATAGTGATTTTTTAAAATCTTTATGAAGGAAATTATTGTTTTCATTGATTATTTCAATTATTATATCAAATCCTGTGGTTGAAAACTGTGAAATCATTTATTTTGTGGATCATAAATGTTGTCTTAACAGACTACCGTATGGAAGATGCCCTCGTTGCATTATTTTCGAGCGCTCCAACGGAAGGAACTCAGATTGCGATGTAAATTTGATGCTACCACGCCATTATTCCAAGCGAGGCTAATTTGCTATAATTATCTTTGCGCGTATGTAAAACGATAGTAGATAATCTTTTACGGCCATAAGAAGTCTCTCTGTGAAATAATTTTTTCCATTTATTTATTTGGAACAATTTTTGGCTTCTCCGTTATAAATAAGTATATTAAGGTTTTTATATACATATTTCTTTTGATAAAAAAGTGTTTCACTTGCGGAACGACAAGAAGACAAGGTTTAGTACGTAAAGTATTATGTGCGCTTAAAAAATCTGTGGACATTTTTTTTGGGATCTCCATTCTTCATATACGTTGGCTTTCTCGTTTCAAGTTAAATTACCAAAACTTAAGTCGCGGATTTATATTTTTTTCCTCGAAAGTACGAAAGGAAAAAATGACGAAAGGCTGTCGGAGGTTAAAAAAAGTCGAGAACAGTTTTCGAACTTCTCTCGGCATTTTTACTCTATTTTCAAGGAGCTCCTCCAAGGAGCCTAGCGTTATTTGTCAATTGATTTTTTTCAAATGTAAAATCCGAATCGGGCAATTCCGCTTAATGGCAAATCGCACCCGGTGATATAATTCGTACCGGGTAAATGTAGGCCAAGGTAACAAAAAGTGTAAAAAGCAAAGGTCCACAATTCGATTTATCCCGTGTTAAAATCTGCTGAGAACTCTTTAAGATCGAGTGTACTTGTACTCGCCAGTTCGACGGAAGAAGCGACGAGTAAGAAGAATCACTTCGAAAAGGGTTCTCTTTTCACTCTCTCGTTTCTCGCAATCCGGAGAAATTTCAATCGTCATTTCGTTCCGGCTAGTAAATCACGTGGACCCTGTTTTTTTTTAAAGAACTCCGCGACCCCACCGGAACACGCGGGATTTATTTTTTAAGGAATATAATTTCAAACTCAATTTCCCACCTTTCCAGTGGAACGTTTCGTTCCTTTAAGGAGAGGTCGAAGGTAGGAGTGGAGGTTAGGAGTTTGGGTTCATCCACCAACACCTCCCGTTTTGGCTTCCCTGATGGTGATGATTCTTTGAAAAAGTTTACAGCTCTTTTTCACTCCAGCTTCACTTTGCTCCTTTTCCTCTTTCTTCCCCATCTCTCTCTCTCCCGTCATCTCTTTCCCTTCATCTCTCTCCCCCCGTCTCCACATCTCTCTCCTCCATCTCTCTCCATATCTCTCTCCCTCCATATTTCTCTCCTCTCTCTCCCATCTCTATATCTACCCCTTCTCTCTTTCCCTCCATCTCTTTCCCCCATCTCCACATCTCTCTCTCTCTCTCCCCATCTCTATATCTTCCCCTTTTCTCTTTCCCATTTCTCTCCCTTTCCCATCTCAATCTCTCTATTCCCATCTCTATCTCTCTATTCCCCATCTCTATCTCCCTCCCCATCTCCCTCCCCATCTCGCTCCCCATCTCTCCTTCCTTTCTCTCTCCCTCTTTCCTTCTCTCTCCATACCGCTCTCTTTCACCCATCTCCCCTCTCTCTATTCATATCTCTCCCTCTTTCTCTATTTTGCTCTTCCTCTCAATCTACTCCATCCTCTATCTCTTTCCTTCTCTCTCTCTCTCTCTCTCTCTCTCTCTCTTCACCATCTCTATTTCTCTCTCTATTTATCTCTGCCTCTCTTTTCTCTATCTTTCTGTCTCCCCCTCCTATATCTTTCTTCTCTCTCCCTATGCCCTTCCTCTCTATCTCTTTTCTCTCCCTCTGCCCTTCCTCTCTATCTCTTCTCTCTTCTCTTCTGAACTTTTCCTCTTTCTCTCTTTCTGCATAAGGAACGCCTTGAGAACCTGACTTGCTCTGCGAGCTGGAGGGAAGACTCATCATCAACCCCGAAACTCTTTCCCCTTTGCTCCTCTCTCACTCCTTTTAAGCCACCTTCAACCCCTCTCCTCCCCCACCTCCGTTAACCTCCTCCCACGCCATGCCCTTCCGACCATCTTCTGATCCCTCGCTCGACTTCTCCCTTATCCCCTTCCCCCTCTTTGCCCTCCACCCCGAAATTCCCTCCAACCCGACCTGGCAACAGCCTTCGCGCTCTCTTTTTTTCTCCCCCTTTCCTCTCGTATCATTTTCCCTCTTCGTCTCCCATTCTTCATCTCCATCCCTCTCTCTCTCTCACACACACACTACTCTGCCTCTCCGCTCGTTTCGCTCCTTTCCACTACCCGACGTGCATTCCGGTAAAGCACTTAAATGTATTAGAGTGCCTGCAGGTTTCCTCTTTTGTCTTCGCTCCTCGTCAATCCTAACTCTATCTCTCTTTCTCTGTCAACTTCCCAAAGTAGCCGAGCGCGTCGATTTATTCCGGTGTTAGGCTGTACGAGGCTGCATCTTTCATTACCGCCTAAGAGTTTCGCCGTTATTAGGGTATGCGGCGTGCGTAGTTTTTAAGTTCGTGATTAAGATCGGTTGGTGTCATCAATGATGTTGTTGTACTCGTTATTAATTTTAAGGGTTTAAAGGGAAGCTAGGTGGTTGTTAATTGCGCACTGTGGATAATCTCGGTTTGCGTGGAACGGCGGGGGAAGAAACGAGGCAATTAACCGTTTATTTGCCGACTACAGTGGAAAGTAATCCAAATCCGCGAGCAAGTATCCTTTTGCCTGCGTTTATTAAAATCTTAATTATTTCGGGTTATTATTCGTCCGCCCAAGTTAATTATTTTTCCCGGTACTCGTTAATAATTTCCCCCTAGCATATTTCATTTTTTTAACGATCGGTTCCATAATAATGGATGTTAAATTAAATGTGGAGGAGAAGAGTTCTCGAGCAGAAATCGGACCATGGTTTTCCACTGCCCAGACTGATGCGGTACCTACCTTACACATTATAATGAATATAAATGTAAATAATAAAATCATATATAGTTATTCGGTTTGAGTATTATAGAAGGTAACAGAAGGAAAGTGGTTCAACTTTATTGTTTACATGTGGAAAACAAAACTAAATTCCGGCGTCGTTTTATTTAAAAATTGTTCGGTTAAAATGATAGAAAATGTGTCATGAAAGTTGATTTCGCCAAAAAAAATAATTGTCAAGTATTCGTAAATATTAGCCATTGTTTAATCATTTCTGCAGTAATATTTTGTCGGTTGGATTATATTCTCGTTAAATATCGGAATGATTAATTTCAATAATGGAATGTTTTTTTTATATTTTTTTGACACTTTTTATCAAACTTGACAAACATTCAACATTTGGAGCCCTTATTTATTTGGACAATAAATCATCCTATAGGTATTTCGATGCGTGGCTGAAGCTTATCGATCATAATTATTTTACGATATTTATTTGTTAAAACTAAAGTATTTCCCTAAGCTTTTGTTTTTATTATTCCGCTTCTGTTATTTGTTGAATTTTTCAATTTCGTTCCCGGTTCAGTTTAATTTTTTTGTTTGGTAACGATCACGGTCGTTTGGAATTTTTATCTGCCAGGCTACGTCCCGTCTAATTTACAACTCCCAGCGTCGGCTAATAAAGTCGCTTATCCATCTCTCGCTTTCCTGCCCCTTGCGTTCGCTTTTATATCTTTGCGCCCGTATTCTCCTTTCCTAATGCATTTTCCTTTTTTTTTTTCAATTTGAATTTCTCGCGCAAAAAGGTCATTTTTTCATTTCCTCCGTTCGCTCTTGACCCGGTAACAGCCGTTCCTATCCTCTCCCCCTCTCTCTCTCTCTCTCCCTCCCCCTCCCCTTTGCACCCTTATTTGCATACTACCCTCTCTCTATTCCTGTCCCTCATTCACACCTTGTATTCATTACATGAGGCAGGTCAAAAAAGGTCCCCTTACCCACTCAGTCCCCTTACTCATAGGTTCACACGTGATGTTCAACCTAACTCCATGCAGGATTTACAAACATCAAACAGACTCGCATGTCTGTGTGTGTGTATGCGAGCGTGTTTTTTGGAGGATCGAGGGTCGCAAAAGGATTTTACTCGTTTCGAACGCGCGTCGTGGTAGTCTTCCTACCCATAAACCATTACTCGCGAGTTGGCTAGACGTTATGCACTTTGTGTGTAGGAGCCTTTTTGACTTACCGCTTCCGGCTCGTCTGTTGTTTTGTTCTGTTTTTACACGTCATATATTGCATAGAGGTTTCTACATTAAGTTGCCGTGAAATGGCGGAATAAAACTTTAACTAGCGGCAAAACGTTCGTTTTTTTAACCGGGGAAAAATACCTGTCGAGCTCACGCGCGGGACGAAATAAAACGAAGGCATTCACACGAGAATTCTTTTGAGCCCACTTTCTGTGTATTGCTTTCGAGTCCATACACGCTGAGAAATTATTAAAATTTTGAGTGGAAAAAGAGAATTTTTACAAGTAAGGACCCGCTATAACATGGACAGCTATATCACAGAAGTCGGTATAAAGCGGATTTGTCCTGTACGCCAGATTTAAAAAAGATCCTTTTAGAATTTATTTTCAGTATTTTTCACGATGTGTCGAGCATTGCTAAAGCATTAATGCTCGACAATTGATAATATTGTCCATATAATACACACATTTCGCTAATCGTCAGAACATCCATATAATTTTATAAATAACCCATAACTTCATTTTCTTTCCAATTGCTTGCTAACCAGGCTCAAACATCATGGAGGTTTAATATTTACTAAATATATTTGCACTATATAATAATTAAAATACCAAGAAAAGTTAGATTTTATACACGAGAACCATGTACCCTGACTGTAACCACAAAACCGTCGGCTTACCACTCATTTGAAGCAGATAACTGAGACAAATTATGGTGCCGAAGACAAAGACGTCTCATCGACTCCACAATTAACTGATTACTTTCTGCGTAGAAAATTAGTTAATTTGAAATTAACCTCTAGTGATATATGAAGGACAAAATAAGGTTTTGGCTTTCGTTCTGCATTATATTTGGTTTGGTTTATGTAGTGATTCCGCGACTCGACTACTCAAAGACCCGACCCCACTGCAACCGGCTCGCCAAAATCGCTCTGCGTCTAGTATAAACGGAAACGTGCGCAGTTTCAAAATTAGATTGAAGTAGCGTCATTTCGACGGCCACCTGCGTCGGGAACCTCAAAAATCACCACGATTTCTACCTTCAAAGTTTACGAGGTACATATCGGAAAAAATAAAATTAATCACTTTTGTTTACAACAGATCAGATGGGTTTGTCCGTTTATAAGACCGTCTTAATTTGTTGTTATCTGTAATTCTGCATTATTCTGGCCGATACCGAGGCGCCTTTGAATTTTTTAAAGTTTCGTTATAACGCGGTATTACCTATGACGATGTCGAGCGATCCCGTGGACCGCGTTATAGCGGATACTTAGGTGTAATTTTCTTATCCTTTATTGTTGGCAGAAAATTTATCTCTTTTCGCAAGTAGCTCAGTTTCTTGAATCGCCGTGCGTTAACCAATAAGAAGGCCATTTCCGAGAATTTAGGAAACTTTATTTTCCGTGAGTTGTTTCTTTACTTTCACATTTAGTTATTATTTTGAAGTATCTACATTTTTAAAGATATTTTGTGCCTCCTCCATCCCTCATAAATGAGAAATGCTGTGAAATGGTAATTATTTGGTGATTAGTGGAGTTTATTGCATAGCGTTCATTTAGTTGGAACTTGTACTCCAGGCATAGTGTATTATGTAATTTAAATTTATTTAAATATCGGTGATTTATGTTTACTTCTTATCTTTCCAGGTAAGTCATCAGCGGTTTGTTTCTCATTCCACGTCCTGTTGAAGAAGTAGATCAATTCTGGTAATTTAGTTGATAGGCAAAGGTAAGAGGGTGGTTAAGTTGGATATTATTAGTTCCTCTTGTCGCCAGGGTCAAAGTAACATTCTTTATTTATGGAATACTTTTAAATGTATTTTTGACAAATTATTCATTATATGTATCATTTAATTCTGTCGTTTAGTTTATTTTCTATTCAGTAATTTATTTTTAAGTAAGTGGTATTCATTAATATGAACGTATAAACGAATATGATTTTAATTCGATTTATTTCAAAGCGTTTCGTCATCTCTTAGTGTTTATTTTTTAATCATCTTTTATTTCGACGTTGAATTTGGCAAATCAGAGAGTTCGACGTTTCAAAATATTTTTCTCTGTTTCAGATTATTCTTCTTTTCACTTAACATCGTTTTAAGTGTAGGGGAGACTAGGCTAATTCCGCAGTACTAAGAAGTAAAACAAACAAATACTGGATTAAATAAAAAGCATGTGGCTCAAAACTTAGCATTCCTTCATCCATTCTTTTATAATATACGCTTAAAAACATATTTCTGTTGTTCACCGCTCGAAGGAAGAGGCCATGCAGCGTAACACCTCAAAATCGCTAAAAGACAGGCTTCCCTAGCTAAGGCTTACACAAAGCATAGAATGAAGGTAGTAAAATAAAACCATTAAAAAGTATTCTTAACAACTTGAACTTCCATTTGATACCAAACAACCAACTTTTGCAAGGAAATGTATCGGTAAATAATCAACGCTCCACAGTAACAAGTCCTAGGACTGTACTAAATCACAGCCACATCGAGTTTGAAAAACTGACTCGTAAGGTCATTACCAATCAGGCTCAAGTTTTATTTCAAGGTCAACCATGGTTTGGGTAGTGCAGAAGACTGCCGTTAATATTTCCAATCATTGGACTAAAGTCGCAATAGACCTGAATGTCAGAGTACTGCGGATTTACCTGTACTTCGAAATTGGCCGAGTCTCCGCTATTCATCGCTGGAAGATAGGTCTGATGTGCTTTTTATAATAATCCAGCATTTCTCAAGTATTTATATCCAAGGACTTCAAATGAAAACAAAGCGAAAATCTAAAGAACGAAATAATGTCATATCATCTCAGCTGCTTTTCTATTGATCCAATGCTTTCTTTGCTAGCAGTCATTTGACGATTTTTTCGAGTTGGAGATTGGCTGATGAAATCGTTCCGTCTTCTATAATTTACTCTCCAACTTGTCAAGAAATCGGTGGAGGCAGCAATCTTCATCGCTGATAGTTTTCAGCATCGATCACTTTTCACCCGCATTCTTTATTGTTTACTATCGCTGGTTCGAATACATGTGGAATTTTCATTATCGATTCAAAGGATTGGCAAGCGTATGCTTCATTTCCACATTAAAAAGACCGTTTTCTTAGGCTGGTTTCCAAAGGAAACATAGCATTATGAGATGGTCCTGTCTGTGTGTCCCCTACTAACAACGTTGTCACCAACGAAACTTGGTATGAGTTTAACTATAGTTTAAGATCGCACTTTTCTTTTAACTATATTAGTTTTGAAAATTTTCCAGAAAAATCACTTTAGTTAAAGAAATTTAAATAAAAGTCAAAATGTTATTTTTTCAATCCTATTTGAAATTCTGTTTGAAATATTTGCTGTATTATAAGTTCAAGAAATCCATTGAGAATTACATGACCTATATTTAGTTTTATGAATTCCCACCATTTGGCAATAGCGCATTATTCAATAGTATAACATTTTTTATAATCAATTATAATATATTATTGTTATTTTTGTACTGCAGCTCCTTTTAATCCTATACAAACGCTACGTCCTCTTTCTCAATTTCTGCTCATTCCCATTCTCTTTTCCTTCCTCCCTCTTATTAATTAATTAATAGATTCAGTAAATAAGTTATACTCATGTATAAAAGCACTAAATTGGTGCATTTATTATGAGGCAAAGAATAGAATTCAACAATTGGGACAACAGTGATCCTATATAAACAAAATGCGTGAAAACGTGAAAAATCGTATTAAAACGTAATTTTTGGAGATTACGAATGAGATTTAAATTCTTCTCTTCTCATAACTAATGTAAGTTACATACCTCATCTTTGAAATATTTTAAAATGTAAACGAAAAAGATCTGCATGTTATGGAGTGGCTTTTTGCGTGATTCATATATGCGATGCAAATTTCTAACTCCGGTTAATAATAAGATGCACTGCAAAAATACTATGAAAATAACTATAAAAATAGTTAATTACCAAAAATTTCAATAGGAAGTTAACTTAAAAGAAATTAATGAAAAACACGATTTTAATTACAAATAATTCGGGCGCCTTCTCTCTCTCGTACTAAAGCATTCAAAACACTTTCCTCACGCACATAGTATAAGGACGACAATAAAATCCCGAGGTTTAACAATGACACGGTCGGCAAGACAACATCTTTAAAAAGCTTAAAATTTTCCAATAAATGTGATTTAAACGTATAACTTGAGCGATTTCGAACCGAAGGCAAAAGTCGAAGATAATAATAAGAATGTTTATTTTTATTTAAAATGGTCCAGGTCCGAAGATCGTAGGTCAATTACTTCTAATTTAATTTTGCAAAAGAAAAAAGCCTGCAAGTGAAAAAAAGGTATTTTTATGTGTTCTCTTAGCGGGATTTCTATAGAGCGTTCTGGCGAACCAACCAACCAACCAACGGACGGACCAACATTATATGTAAAATGTCTTGGACCCCGCCTAATCTGGAAAAAAAAATCCAAAGCTGCTTGCAGGCTTCGAACTACCTCACCTCACTATCGCATAAGACGAGTGAGTTGTCACCCCGGCCACCCGATTCTCGTGATGGCGCTGCAATAAATGTGTATTTGAATTCGCGGGGGAAGATAGACAAGCGTCCATCATTGCAACGAGATTAAACAAACTATTGTCATTGTTCATGGTGTAATATGTAGAAGCCTCTTTATTTTAATGTGGGTTTGTATTGATATGAGCATTCCTACGTTTTTTGACGGGATGTTTCTGCTAATAATTGTGTTTTTATTTATCGTAATTATTATTGATAGTACGTTTTTATTTATCTTAAAAACTTTTTATCTTTATTCATTTAAGATTATTCTGAAAACTTTTCCCTATGAAAAGGCCATTGGAAACCTCGTTGATGATCATCAGTTTCACTCCTACTAGTATCTAAAGCTGAATTACTAGCATTATATTTTCGTTGATTTTAAGCGATATGGATGGATAAGTCAGTTTTTTCATTAATGAAAGAAAAGATACTAACAAACTTCTTACTACTTATATACCAAACATTTTTACGTTTGCCACTGAGTTCTCTACTTCTGGCTGCCATTCTATCAACTGTAAAAATATTAAAGGTTAAATATAAAGACCCCTACATCACTCAACAGCTGGTAGACACTTTTGCAGCTATTTACACCAATGCAAGCAGTAAGGTTATCATAATTATAGTATACGTTTATTCATATTTAAGTATTAACTATATAAAAGTTGGTTATAAAAATTCATTTTTATATCTTCACTTGTTTTCTTTTCTACTCTACTACCCTTCAGCAGTGGACAGTTGACTTATACATATTAGCGTATTATTAAATTCGTTTATTAAATACATGTTTTAAGGCCCCCTGAACACGTTTTGACTATTTTCTCGATGACGTGTATGTGTGTGTCTGTCTGTCTGTCAGTGTCTGTATGTGATAGATTTTTGTGGGCACTCTAACGCAAAAACTATTAATCAGGTCAACGCGAAATTTTATATTCAACATTGTTATGAATGTCGCAAGAACTGATTAGTTTTTGGTAAGCATCGGCCTACGGGAAGTGGGTGTTTACTCTTGTCACTTATCCGTTATTTTGAAATATTTGCTTTAATATTTGATAAATGTAAAAATGTATTGGAATAATAGTTGTAGGAAATTTAATTTTCTACAACCTTTGTTTGAAACATATTTCCATATAATGCATTGTTTAAGAGATATCTTATATTTTTAGCTGTCACCACCACTCCACCTACCGAAGACTATTGTTAACAATTGACGTTTAGTTACGTCTTAGTAACGCTCCCTTTTCTTTTCTTAATTGTCAACCGGAAGTAAATATTGACAACGATCCCAGAGCTATCAACATGTAATTTGCCATATAAATATGGAGAAAGTCGTGTTGCCCACATCAGTTTATTTTTTTAATTGTTGGAGTTTCGAGGTTATATCCAATATCAGAAGGCCATGGTTTGAGTTTATTTCTGTTCCTTGTAGTCTAAATTTTTCTCGCAGTTCCTTAAAATATTTATTATCACTAATATAAAAGCCCGTCAATATGATGGGTGTTCGTGGATTCAATATTAAATTTAAGGCACTTCCCATTCTTCCTCCTTTTCTCTCTTCCATTGTCATCCCTTATATTTTAAGTTTTTATTCGATTTTTCCGATTTTTCGACATTTCATAAAGCTATGGTAGCTGTTGGCATTACTGATCTCGGATTTTTGCATTATGGGACTCAGGCTTTCAAGTGCATTTACACAGTTTACAATGAAACAAAATCTTGTAGGACAAAAACCGATTGAAAATTTATGTGAAAAGTTTCATGTAAATTTAAAACAAATAAACACGTAACCTAAATCTTTAAGTCAGAAACGACCCAATGCATTGTAATGATGGGCAATTCAACATTTCAAATAGGAAGATACTTCACGCGTACATTGAAAATATCCTTTCGTTTGCAAATTTTATTGGGCAGTTTAAAAGCAAATTACTATATTGACGATGTTTATGATTAATTTCTTTCGATAATTAAGCAAGATATTTGACGCATAGCCGGTGCTTTTATAGTGGTTACAAAAAATGTGTGAATTAAACAAGTAGGGATGTACACGGGTTTCCTTGGGTACAGAAGTGCTTTTCGTCAAATTCGCTTTCTCTATTATCGTATACGTACTAATGCAGACCACCTAAAGTCTTTAAATTTTTCTCGCAGTTCCTTAAAATATTTATTATTATTTAACCTACCGTATTGTCCCGAATATAAAGCGACCTCGAATATAACGCGCCCCTAAGATTTTTGGAAAGTTTTTCAAGAAAAAACTAAAGCTCGAATATAACGCGACCCCAAACAACCTTCAGCCAATCTAACACAAGTTCCTCGTTCATCCACTCCTTCTGTGCGTGAAAGATTACACCTGACGGTAACTTTTCCTTTGGCATCCTTTTACGATTTAAAATTACGCAGGAAGTCAGTTTTCGCCCGTCGGTCGTGTCTGCAAGTGAAACAGTTATCCTTCATTTCTCATTTCCGGTGGATTTTTACAACACCGATTTAGCTACGACCATTTTAAAATTCATGTGATAACTTCGTTGGATTCCTCTGTTAACCTGGGATTTGGAAGAACCTTTTTTCTCAATATGATCAACGCCCTTTGTTAAAATAACGGATGGCTAAATGCAAGGTATGGTCTTCTTCTTCATCTAAAGGCTAAGCCTTGTCGCTGCAACCATGAACTCCTGTCCTCTGCCATTCTCTTCAACATCTCGTATTTCTCAACTCCCATCACTGACTCCACGTCATCTAGGTATTTCTTTCTTGGTCTGCCTCTTCCTTTCTTCCCTAAAAGTTTCCCCTCCAAGATGTTCACAATTAATCCATTATGTCTAATCATATGGCCTAAAAATTTTGCCTTCCTTTCTTCCATTCCTCTGATCAGTTTCCTTTCTTCTTTTACTTCTTCCAAAACTTCAAGGTTTGTCTTTCTCTCTGTCCAACTTGTCTTTAACATTCTTCTCCATATCCACATTTCTGTCGCTTCCAGACGGGACCTCTTCCTCTTTCCTAACGTCCAACTTTCACTACCATAAAGTAAGGTACTCCAGACAAAAGCTTCTGCAAAGTATTTCCTTACTTCCAAATTCATATGACTGCTTGTCAGTAGGTTCCTTTTGCATTGAAAAGCTTGCTTTGCAAGTGCTATTCTTCTTTTCACTTCCTGTACGCATCTATTATCTTCAGTAATTGTACTACCTAGGTAGCAAAACTGCTTCACCTGCTCAATTTCCTGATTGTCTATTTTGATCTTTGATATTGTCCCCGCATTACTTTTGCCTATAACCATCAATTTGGTTTTCTTGATATTTATCTTTAATTCCCACTGTTTTAACGTGTCCGATAATACTTTCAGCATTTTATTCATTTCTCTTTTTGAATCGCTGAATATTACAATGTCATCTGCAAATCTAATGCAGTGTATTCTAACTCCATTTATTTTTATGCCTTTTGTCTTTTCCTTCATAACTTCTATACTTTCTTCAATGAACATATTAAACAAATATGGAGATAGCGGACATCCTTGTCTTACTCCTTTCCTTATCTTTGCTTCACTCTCTAATCCATTTATATTTATTCTTGTAGTTTGATTTTGATAAAGCTTAAAAAACACCCATTTTAAGCTTTATCAAGGTATGGTAGTTACAAAGAATACGCCGACGCACTTACAGTTTCAATTCAATTACGATCGAGGGGTTCAGCCGCCGATTGAAGTCGATCTATTCTCGCCCCGGATGCTTTTCAAGTATAATGCAACGTACGCCTAATGTGCCTACAATGTAACGAGTATCTTTATCTCGTAAACAGACGTGCGAAATGTACGGTGATTTTTCGAAACACGATTTTTTTTAAATCAATAGTACTCGAATATAATGCGGGGGCCACTTTTAAAATTTAATTAAAAAAAAAAACCGTGTTATATTCGGAACAATACCGTATTTGGAATTTTTAGAAATATTACAGGTATGGAGAAAGTCATGTTGTGGTCACATCAGTTTTTTTTTCTTTTTGGATTGAATTAATTACAGCTGCACACACTCACTCTTCATGTACCCCGGAGTGCCTTCTCTTCTTTTATTATCTCCTTTCTCGCTACTCTCTTGTCACTCTACCTTCCATATCTCTCCCTCATTGTCACTCTCCCGAATACCCTTGGCATTCTATCCTTTTGCGCGCAACCCTTCTCATTTTCCTTTCTTGCTTCTCTTGTCTCTCTCACATGCCTTTTGCGCCGTTGCCCTCATTTATTCCTAATGCGGTCGTACATTTTCTTTTCAGTTTTCCTTTCTTGAATTCCAATTTCCTACTTAATATTAGATTATTCTCCCTTTCTTCTTGTGATTCGTAAGTATATAATCATTCACACAAATTACAAGTGTATAAACGTTAATTCTTGATCAGAGCTCACTTGTTTTGTGAAAGTCTGAGGTTATTCACTAGGTCAGAAGTTCCCATTCTTTTCGATGTTGGGAGCACCAAGTTGTGCCCTAGATTATCAGGCGGGCACCACTATACTTTTGCAAAAACGGGAATTATTATAGTAAAATCACACCTACGGCATAGTTATTCTTAATGTTCTTAAATACGTAGAAATAATGGTGCCGAAGAAATGAATTTATGCTAAGAAAGGCGATTGTGAGGATCCCAAAGCACCAGGCTTCCCATGAGTACGGCGATGCTCGCGGTTGGGAATCCTTGCACTAGGTTACTCGAGTTAAAAATATGGCTCCAAATTTCCTCGATTTTTTGCGGTCGACTAAATAAGACTCAGTTTTCCACGCGAACATTTCACGTTTATTTTCCTCGACGTGATGTTACAGGCACACTTAGCGATCCTTATGGAAAATACTTTTGCGAAAATGTCAATTTTTAGAAGAGAAATAGCAGGTGGTATTCTTATTGATTTTCTGTTGTTTGGTGACGACGGAATTTCCCCGTGTTATCGACTAGTATTTTTTAACGTTCTTCCTTTTCCTTTTGTCTCTCTTTTCTGTCCTGCCTTGCTAATGCGTTTAATTCCTTTCCGGTGCGTTTTCCTTTCTGCTAGTTTACTTGTCGTATCTTCTTTTTACACATCTCCGTTCTCCCTCTCGCTTCTCTGCTCCGCAATGTTTACCTCTTTCCTATGATTCGTTCGAGTCAATTTTACGTCTTGCTGTTCCCTTGGCCTCTTATTTTTCTCTTGATTATCCCTCTACTTCATATCTTCCTTTATTACCCGCGTCTGTCTCTCTTCCTCATTCTGCAATATTCCTCTCTTTTTGCTTTACTTATTTATCATCCTGCCTCCCTTCCCAATATCTTAATCCGACCCTCTCTCTCTCTCTCTTCCTCCCCATAATCCTCTCCGCTCCCCTCGTCCCCTCCCTATCCTCCTTGATCTCATTTTCTCCTCCCTAATCCATCTCCTCCCCATCCTCTTCAACATGTTCGGAATCCCTGCGGAGCTCAAACTTGCTCGTTAAGCGAGACGGAATGGAAGTGTGAGAAATGGAAAGAGAGAGAGGAGAGAGGTGTTGCCCCTGATTGCCGTTCCCTTTGTGTGCTTTGGGATGAAATAATGAGAGAGAGAGAGAGAGTGGACTGGGGAGTGGGTGATAGAAGGAGAAAAGGTTAGAAAGGATAATGCTGTCCAAATCATGTCCACTCGACGGTTTTCCCTTCTCTCTCTCATTCTCACCTGTCTTCTCTACCTATTGGAGATGCTCCTACTACGGAGAGAAGGATTTTGATTCCCCTTTCCATTGAAATTCAATTCAGGGTTCGGATGTATGTTCGTAAATACAAAAGACGACCTAGGATAATTAGTCTGGAAAGGAGGGAGAGAGAGAGCGATCTTTTTCTTCTTAATTTAAAGATATCCGCTCCAGTGGCGGTCTTTTGTTTGAGAGAGAAAGAGATCGTTCGTCTTTTGTCTGTCGCGGAAGGAGGGAGGGGGGCGAGGATATAAGTCCAAGCGTTCCCTAAGTTGCCATCGCTGTACATTCAAAGTGCTCTTGCGGGTGCTACTCCCAGGATGCGTTTTCTTGGCGCTAATTGGTGTAGCGGAGCTCGTATCGCTGCATGCGGACGGTTGAATGACTTAAGGTGCGATTCGGGGCGCAATCCGGTTGCCGGAGAAGAACTCGATTTTAACGGTTTCACCGAACCCTACCTGGAAATTAAAATTAACGCGAAAGTTAGACTTTGGCAGAAATTAACGTAGTGTAATAGCCCAATTGCGACAACTGAAACGTCAGATAAACAGTTTTTTTAGGCGTCATCTCTATTTTTGGCCGAGAAATCAAATTTGATGCTATATCATTTATTTTTATCTATCATACCATTCAAAGTAGTAGAGGTCGAAAAACATTTGACTTAATTATGTTCTAACCTTGGATTCCCTTGTAAAACTATCATCTCTTATCTCTTTAAAGATATTTTTTTCGATGGTCCAATTTTGATTCTTAATGGAGAAAATGGATTTTAAAAAAATGATTCCTTCGGGGTGGATTCAGTCCTAGAAGGAGATTCGGCTCATTCGATTTTGGTGAGGATTGTAGGAGTTCGAGCGTGTCATATTACGTTCACATTAACGTCATATAGATGGAAGTTCCTGATTTTCAAATTCCATCATCTATTTTCAAAATCGAATCTGTTGACCTAAATTACAAGTAATTGGGGTAGTTGGAATCTCGTTTCAGTTATAGATTCAGGTTGAGGCGCAAACGAATTTCATTTCGATTTAAGTGTCGATGGTTAAATTTTAATGCTCTCATTTTATCATTTACGATTTGTGCTGTTGAAATAACGTTTATAATGATATGGTTATAATATTTCTGATTTGTCGCGTAATATCTAATTTAATGTAGGAATGAGGACTAGCAGATTTTATAAAAAGAAAATATTGAATTTTGCCTCAGGAAATTAATAAGGTAGCAAAAATTCTTATTACGAAGTCATATAGAATAAAACTTCGGAAAATTTAATAAGAATTGCGATATAAAATTTGAAATTTAGTTGGAATTGCTTTTCAGGGTTCTGCTTGCTGCCGCGTCTTAAAATGAAATAAATCCTGATTCAATTTAATATCCTGTTTTTACTAACGCGACGTAAAATTTCGCGGCTCGTTCTTTCGAAAAAATTTATAATATTTGGTCCATCGCAGAATTGAGGTTGCTTCATATCTCGTTCATGAGAAAGGAAATTGAATTTCAAACGTGTATCTTTTAGTTCATTAGCCTTCATTTTAAGTCATCTCTTTGTTTGAAAATGCACGCGCTTTTCATCCATTAAATGTTAATTTGATTAGGTAATTATGATTTTTTACTACGGATATTGGCTTGTTCGAGGTCAGCTTTAATTGATACGTGATGGAATGCTTTATTTTCCATGAGTGATTAGTAATAATGTAGAAGCAGCTTTATTCGTGCATTGATTTTTCTCGGTAATGTCTCTGTTATTGTCTCTTGGATATCGGTCCCTCCTAGGCATTGCTTTAACGTGATTTTGTGTTTGGTATTAAACTAGATAATTAGGCCGGCCGATCTTTTAACAATTACTCATCTCACTGTTATTGCAGCATCGTGTATGCAAATTTTCTGTTACTATTGCAGTTAGGTACAACGATAATGTTATTACTATTATTATTTACGGAGCATTAAGTATTGATAACAGCTCACAGTTCCCTGAAACTTGGCCAGTTCTAGCAATTTTTTTCATGATGTACTAAAAGTGACAATCTTCATCAGGTATCGTAATGAATTTTTCTTATTAACGAAAAGAAATGTTAAAAACATTTTTGTATTCTATTTGTGAGAGGCTGAATTTTTCCGCTAAAAAGTAAATGAAACATTTTATTAACAAGCTCAGCCGTGATACAGTTTTGCGATTGTAATTTTGAATTGAGTTTATTTTTCACTTGAATCTAAGACAGAGCTGGGCAAACTACGACTCTGGAGAGCATTTTTTGCATCTCGCGATGCCATTACGGAAGAGAACCGTGAATGGAATACAGATACTTTCATATTTGTCGGTTTAAATTATGGCCGAAAAACTCTTTTAGTGAATTTATGACGCTCAATTGTTATTAGTTATTGATTTTCACTAGTAGGGTCCTTCCCATGTGAACCCTAATGCGGACAGCCGAGGCATTTTCATCTGTTAACGAGACACGCCTAAGTTCTCCGAAACAGCTAATTACTTCATTAATTGTAAAAACGTTGTCTACTTCTTATCTAATCTGTGGATAGGTGGTTAAATCATGAAATCGGCGCCAACTTCTTAATAACTGCTTGAGCGCAGGTTTCTTGTGTCCTCGGTAAACAAATAATTGCTGCTAAAGATTAAATTGAAGACAAAATCCTAGAATTTGACGGCGTTTTTGCATATTGCCAGCGCCTCCCTCATTAGCGCTAAGCTGGATTTTTCTAAAGCCTCTCAGCAATTCGGGGCTTGCGCGTTTCTTCTCAACTCCCGGCTCTTGTTTTGTAGTCACCCGAGCTAAATTTTCATATTCGTTCGAAAGTCATAGCGGAGTGGTCTTTACTCCGCTAAAGATCCCACTAAAGAATGAGTCTCGGAGGTGGCAATCGCGCATTTGTATTCGCTTTCAGAACGCAAGTGTTCCCAATTCACTCTTTGGAATGAAGTTGAGCGGATTCCGTTTAATTTTAGAAAATTTTGGGGTCGTATTTCAGGAAAGAGCAGCGCCGTTTTTTAGAATGCACAAAGTGAACCGTTTGCAAAGTTCGCGTTAATAACGAGCGTTGAGTTACGGTTACAATGCTGCTTTAACGCCCAATTTACTACAGTGTTGCCAGATTTGCTATCCCTGAATTATTTCAGCATTTTTTTTTACTTTCTGTGCTTGATATGATATCACATCATGTACGTTAAGCAAGATATGTCTTTGTGTCTAACTTTTCCTTATAAATATGGGAATCTCTTGAGATTATTCGTTTCTGTCATCGTTGAGTTGTTTAAAGTTAGCGTGTTAATCTGTGGAAATGCAAATGCAAAAAAGGAATTTTTATCGTATACGCGGATTCTTTGGAAAATGTGAGCATGCGCACGAAACTCTTTATTTTTTAAATTGTGTTCGACGAAACAGCTGTATCGCATGGCCGAATGGCGCTGGTATATCTTGAGGGAATTGTAAAGTTCATTGAAGATGAATATGTGCATTTCGATCAAGACGTAAATCCTGACTGGTTTAAAAATCACGATCCGTTTTTTGAAAGCATTTCTACACCGACTTTTCGAAACGGATTATTTTATTTCAGTTTCAAAATTGATTAAGGCTGCCTCTTATAAAAAAGTATAGAGTAGAAGAATGTATTTCGAACTCCTCGTGTAATTGCACGTTGGCACGGTGAAGTGGTTATAAAAAGCGCAAAACGTCAATCTGAAACGGTTTAACTATTGGGCAAACTTAGAAATGCTACAATTGCTATGTCGGTATGCAAGCGATATTTCGATGATGAATCGAGACTGTGTAGATATTGTAATAGACTTTCAGAACAATGGGAGCAAAGAACTCGAGGAAGTGTTTGTTGCTCTTTAAAAGTACCAACTCTGGGAAACGTGCGTTTTTTCCGGCACAACCAATTTTTGGCTTCTTCGGAACATATTAGAATCCAAACACTTTATTTCTCACCGATTCAAGTTCTTACTTTGGAATTTTGCACTATCACGGTTTCCTAGAATATGACTCTCGCGAACGCAAGTGGTTAGCCGGGATTTGAATTTTTTGTTTATTTTTTGACGCACGCTCCGGCTTAGGAATTGGCGCATATAAATGCAGATAACTTGGAAAAAAATCGCCGTTCAATTCGCGGCAGTCGACGCAGAACCTTCGAGAACGTAGAGGAAGAAAACGGATGGAAATTGGCGCTCAGGCTGTTGCACCGTCGATACGCGATTCATCCCATCGACGGTGCATTGAAAGGCTTCGAACCGCCACTCGCCCCACCCCGCCCTCCCACCACTCGCCCCACTCCCCCCTCCCTTCACTCTAGGCGGGTACCGGGGCATGCCACTTGGCGTAATTTTATCTCCGCCCAAGGCTAGTCATTCTCTATTTTGGCATCGCAAGCGTCGTAAAACGCCCGCGAATCGTTCGCCCCTTCCCTGCCTTTTTTCTTTCCTCCCTGCTCTCTTGACCCGGAAGCGCGGGTCGCGTGTGATTTAGCCGGTAGTCCCTTCCAAATTCTCCCGTACCTAACCACGTTTCTCTCTCTATCTGTCTCCTGAAAATCTTCTTAGGAGGACGCTAACCTCCAGTTCCTTCAACCCATTTTCGTCTCACGTCCTTCCAACTCTCTCGACTTAAGTCTCCGTTCTTTTGTTTCCTTCATATATCCTGCGCTTCTCACGTTTTTCCTCTCCATATGCAAAAGCACACACACACACACACACACACATATATATATATATATATATATATATATATATATATATATATATATATATATATATATATATATATATATAGGCATGTACTGATACGCCTTAAAGCAGTGGTGAGCAACCCACGGCCTGCGAAGCTATGATTAAAAAGTAATCCGTAAAATTTCACACGCAAATTCATATCATATATATTCAAATTACGGCATTAATACACTTGAGATTGAAATGTTAACCCTAAAACTTAATTTAGACTTGATTTTCACTGATATGACCCTATGGGAAAAGTTGCTCAGCAACTGCCTTAAAGTATCTTGTGGCCTCTGGCACTGGTAATGTCAAGATGCAAATAACTTACCCAGAGTCGGGACAAGACATTTTTGCGCCCTAGGCAAGGTTTAAAAATTATGCCCTCCTAATGAATGCATACAGTACACAATTTCACCTCTCAAAGCAGTAGTTTATTTACAATGTAGGAGTAAAATAAAATGTATAAAATATAATTTATAATGTAAAACGCGCTTAAAAGTTAAATTGTCATTTGTTGCGCCCATGAAGCGGGTGCCTCGCTCTCCTAGTCCTTGCCCTGGCTCTGTCCATACGGCTATGTTACTAATTTATGAAAACTTAACAAAATACAATTTTAGAATTGATAAATAGGCAAGTTTTATATAAAAAGTTTTAACGAATAAAACACCGTGTATTTGTTCATACGGGTCCCCTATTTGATCAGAGGCCCTGGCCCGTAGAGCCCCCTTAAGACGACACGTAAATGCTTGTAACTGGGAGATACGGCGCCTATGGCAGAATTTTAATAAAAACCTTGTTTATGTAGAATGTGTATTTTGGTGCGTTTTCATAAAGAATAATCCCGTTTTTACCAAAAGTAACTTCAATATTTGAGTATTAAATTAATACTTATTTATGAGAAAATATACTTGGCATCTTTTGCGGGAACGTTTGGCGCCTTTTTATAAGCGACGCCTATGGCAAATGCCACCTTCGCCATGCCTTCGTTACGGCACTGTATGTATGTATGTATGTATGTATGTATGTATGTATGTATATATATATATATATATATATATATATATATATAGGACATGGTGTCCCTTTTCACGATTATGTATCCACGCGTAACTCTTGAAATAGCGTCTTCTTTATCTCCTATAGAGATTTATCTGGAAAATAAAGGTGATAGAGTGACTTCTCTTTGGTAATCAGAGGTGATCCTTATAGTTTCCGCGGAAGGCTACCTTCTTTACATATGTTTTTTCAACACATTTCCTATTTTCATTCTTACTCCCTGTATCTTCTAATCCCAGCTGGTAAATTCAAACGAAACTACTTAGCATTGAAATTTTTCAGAAATCAGTGGTGATTGTATTTCGATTTTGAAATATGTATTTATAGTAAATATAGCGTGTTTCGGTAAAAGTTTGTTCTTATTTGGTTTTTACCTTTTCCTGGATATAACGAGGAACGAATAAACGAGCGAAATTTTCCTGTTCCCGCGTTCCCATTATGGCTTTCATCTTCTTCTCCTGTGCTAATTTGGCGTTTCTCTGCCTTTCTTCGGTATGGGCCATACCACGGCATTTCGGACAGAGTGACGTCCTATTTTTTTTAAATGAAATTTTGCATACTTGTTAACACCCTCGAAAAACAAAAATCTTCGAAGTTACAGCCTCCAAACTTTTTATTTTCGAGTTATTAATTTTTAAAGTTTTAACAGTTTCGTGAAAATCGGCGTACACGCGACTCTTTGAAGGATCATAACTTTTGAACGAAACAAGATAAAAAAGTCATTGACCACGCGTTTTAAAGTCAATAACTCGTCCTTTACAATGGTGAACAACAAAGACTGCCTTTTCTTAAAAAGTTAAGAAATTTGTAATTAAATGTTTAACTTGAAATTTGACCTTCTTCCCACCAATTGACCGAAATTTAATACACACCACTAGTTTCTATATACTTTCTACTGTAGGAAACCGTTTTCAGATAAATGGGATTGTAATTGGAACATACTAAAATAATACAAAATTTAGCGCGCTGCGCGACTCGCAACGCGAACCCGTGACTAATGTGTCACGTGGTAATTCTTTATACACGTGCCTGAACGCCAACATTGCGACAACGGTGTGTTTGAAGAATACAGTATTGGCAACATTGTTGATTACAGTGGGTAGGGGAGTGAGCATGTGAATCATACCCTTGATAGCTGGTAGTTCAGTTCCAGTTCATCTGACAAGCATTTACGGTATGTTGAAGTTATATCGTGTTCTGGAGATATATGTATTGTGTCGAAGTTTATTAACTTCATATAATAATCTCATGAAAATTATTTTCTATTGATCGTATAATTAGAGATGGCGCCGAAGTTTAATACTGATCGCTGGTTCGACCCGCTACGACGTTTTCATAAGAAGATCTCAGTAGTGCAGTTAAGGAAAGTGTCACCTACAATGGTGCAACAGTGGGGACTGCAGATTGAATACCAGAAGGCTATGCGAATTTGCGAATGGTGCCAGAAGAAGATGAGCGTAGCGGAACGAGTAAAACTGTCGTCGCCGAGCGTGGCTTCAAATAATAACATCAACGAAGAAAATGTACAGCCAGGAAGCTCTACTATTGTGAACATGGAAGTAATAATGAGATTGATAATGTGATACTTCAAGAAACATCGCATTCACACTTGAACGAAACATTATCACATCTTGGTGAAAGTCCGATAGTAAAAAGGAATCGAAATCAACGGAAGTATGGTAAAATGAGAAATGTAGAGAAAAGTGTAAAACGTGTATTTTTTAATCCCCACGCGTCGTCAGAGTAATGAAGAAAGTGAAAGTACAATACTAGATAATTTAAAACATGCGTTTAGTGAAACTGACGATAGAGAAAAGAAAATTAAAATTTTGACTGCTTCCTAGTAAGTGGTCCTATATGAAAGTCAGAGAACATTTTAATGCTACGAAGCATATGATTACTAAAGCTAAAGAATTCGCAAGAGAAGGATAGTTATTATTGCGACCGGACAGGAAGAAATTACAGTATTTTCGCAGGACACATCGAATCTTGTGAAAGCGTTTTTTATGAAAGGGATGACGTCTCGCACTATGACTGGAAAAAAAGATTTTGTAACAGTAAGGCAAAATGGTCGTAAGGAGCACGTGCAAAATAAATTAATATTAAGCAATCTGAAAGAATTGTATATACATTTCAAAGACCAATATCTTGATATTAAAGTAGGCTTTTCAAAGTTCGCGCAACTCAGACTAGTACATTGTGTATTATCAGGTTCTTCAGGCACTCATAGTGTTTGTATTTGTACAACTCATCAAAATGTAAAATTAATGATTGACTGTACCAGAATACCAGTATTAACAGCAGATACCGAGATTGCGTCGCCAGAGTTGTATGCAACCCTCCAATGCCATTATGTTACTTTGACACGTATAGCACGTGCCCCGGGGCACCCGAAGTACGATGTCAATTGCAAAATGCCTTCGACAAAGCTATCGTCGATACTGTATTGTACAAAAAGTGGGGTTTCGTGGACAGGACGACCCTTGTAGCTATTCAGAAAGACGTTCCGGTATTCGTAGATGAGTTAATCTCAAAAGTGTTTGTTTTGAAAAAAAACATGCATTCATCGCTCTACAACAGAGTGCATTCTATAATGAAACAAAAAACAATTTACAAAAAGTTGAATATATCATCTGCGATTTTTCAGAAAATTACGCCCTTGTTGTACAAGATGAAGCTCCTGGTTTTCATTGGAACAACAAGCAGGCAACAATACACCCCCTTGTTATTTATTACGTTCATGAAGGTATCAGCAAATTCTTTCTCTCAATTTCGGAATGTGTGCCGTGCATTTATTTCAAAAATCTTTAATTGAATTTCATATAAATACTTTTAAAATCGTGAATAAAATTCATTACTTTAGTGACGGCGCATCCGGTCAATATAAAAATATAAAGTATTTTATTAACCTCTGTCACCACGAAGAAGATTTTAAAGTTAAAGCCGAATGGTATTATTTTGCAACAGCCCACGGAAAAGGTCCTTGTGACGGCATTGGAGGGACTTGCGGCCAGAGCGAACCTTCAACACTTGCTTGAAGGTCATATTCTAACGCCAAACGATTTATTTAACTGTTTAATATTCCATCTGTAGTGTTTTCTTTTTTTTACGAATGTTGGTCATAAAAAAGATCTTTTAGAAGAACGATTTGGCCGACCTCGCATAGTTCGAGGAAAATTATCTCTCCATGCCTGCATACCACTTACCAGAACTAAACTTGCCTACAAAAAGTATTCCTTCGCATCTGACTATTAAATAGCGGTAGTATGTAATAATTTAACGCTGTAATATTTGAAACACTACAGTGTACTGTCAGTGAATAAAATATGCCTTTGCACTTTGCATACATATATTGTATATTGGCATGATACATTTAGTCATGCTATGCAGTCCCATTTATCTGGAAAAGGTTTCCTACAGTATAAAGAAACTCGTGGTGTGTATTAAATTTCGGTCAATTGGTGGGAAGAGTCAAATTTCGAGTTAAACATTTAATTGAAAATTTCTTAACTTTTTTAACAAAAGGCAGTCATTGTTGTAAAGGACGCTTTATTCACTTTAAATCGCGTGGTCACCGACCTTTCTATCTTGTTCCGTTCAAAAGTTATGAGCCTTCAATGAGTCGCGTGTACGCTAATTTCACTAAACTGTTAAAACTTGAAAAATTAATAACTCGAAAATAAAAAGTTGGGCAGGTGTAACTTAACGGATTTTTATTTTTTGAGGTTGTTAACAAGTATGCCAAATTTTAGAGTTTTAAAAAAATACGGGGTCAATTCTCACCTTTTTTGTCCGAAATGCCGTCTATTTTTTATTTTCTTCAATATTCTACCCATATCCTCCGCTGCATTTCGTTTGCTCTCCTTATCTATGGAAAAAGTAGCGATATTTTTTAATTTCGCGAGTTGTAAATGTTCTCCCCCTTTGTTATATTATGATTAACTTTCGTATTGAATTTGACTCGATGTTCGAAGCATGTTTCCTTCTTCGGTATTTGGTTATCTTTGCCTTTCTGCTCATTCATTAGCCGTTTTATTCATTCTCCCACAAAATGTCGAAAAAATCATGAATAAGAATTATTTACGAAAAATGTAAAGTTGGCATTGTATGTTTTACCGTTTGAAATGTTGACAGACTTCTTTTTATGGTTATTGGAGATACAGTTTTTCAATGTGAGGGTGGGCTCCCTTTCTAATCTTAAATATTGTCACTAAAATTAAGCCATTTTTAGTTTACTTTCCAAAAAATAGAAAGAAAGAAAGCAAATAAGGTAACTAGACCCAATATGGCCCAATCGCCGTATCGAACGTACTACGTGACAAAATTGATATATGGTGGTTGCAGTATATCGGTAGACTGCTAACAACTGTGTTTATATGGAATTCCGATGGACGCGCTCAGTTGGCTGAATTTGCTGGAGTGATTTGTTTGAGACCAACGTTTGTGGTTACGTGCATCTAATTTCAAGACTTTCGTTAAGGTATTGTTTGTACAGGTAAAAGTTAATTAATTAATTTGACCTTAGGCATTCTACAAGATTATTGTCTCTACTATTAGTGGTGTAATATTTGGCAATTCATTGTGATGTCATGTGGTCCCAACGGAGTTTTACTAGTCTAAGTCTCCCCATTATGGCCTATGTAGGCCATATTGGCCATATTGTGAGCCTTAAATAATGACAAAGAATTTTAAAAATTATTTTAGATCTCATTAATACGGCGAATTTGACGAAAAGCACTTCTGTACCAGGGGAAACCTGTGTACTCCCCTACTTGTGATATATTAAAATTGTATCGAAAGGAAAATAGGCGGATTAGTTCTTTCCAGAACTACTTGTATGTTCTCTATTTATCACTGTATTTCAGCAAAGTTAGCATTAATGTCACTAATGAATATGTTAGAAAACAAGTAATCCTATTCTCTCTCCCTCGCCCGCTCCATATCTTCTGCTAAGTCTCCGTTTTCATTCTCCTTTCGTCCCCTCCTCCATCTTTCCCTCTTCCTATCTCTACCTATCTTCTCTCTTCGTTCTTTGGCCTTATTATTCTCATGATATTCGTCTCCAACTTTGCGCCGCCATTTCCACGCGAAGACCCATGTCACGTTTTCCGCGGCCTCCTCCCCGCCGCCGCCGATCTCTCCGTTTTACCTCCTCCATACAACTCTTCTCTGCGCTCTCCTACTTCTTTCCAATGCGAAATAGTAAGCTGAAGCTAAAACGCGATCGAATCTGCGAGAGAGAGAGCGGTAAAGGCATTAAGCATTCAGAAGTGGCGGCAGTGAGGGTATTAAACTATTCACGCCTTCCCTCTTGGGGGCTTTGGTTTAGGGGTTAGAAAGCACAGCGGGACCACGCACACACGCACTCTCCTCTTTCTTCCCCTTCTTCTGTCTGCATACACAAGACGTTTTAAGTCTGTGGGAAGGAAAAGCCGAGTGGTATATGGCGTTCTGTTTCTCTTGCGGATGGGGATTTTTCCCCGGGTAAGGCGGTGATAATTTCGCGTTCAAATCCACTGTGGCGTATTCGAACGCCTGGTGGATCCCGGAGTGCGTGGGAGGAGGATAGATAAACCGCGCGGAAATCCACTCCATGGAGCTTGTGCGAGATGGTTATTGTCGGATCCTAGGTGTTTTGATTACCGATGCTGCTTTGCCACGGTTAGCGGCTGCGTTTGTAGAAGTTAAGCGTCGTTACTCGGTGTGAAAGTAGGTAGCGGGTGTAATCCTGCTGGCTGGTGTGTTTAAAGCGGTGCTTTTGGTAATTTATCTTGTTCGAGTGAGTATTCGCATCCATTTTATATAAATTCATGAAACTCTTAGTGGTTTTTACTCCTTAAGATATTCCGTATATTATTGAGTCGTGTATTAATTAAACCGCTGGGTGATATTTTATTGCATATATCAACTCCTTAATATATTGCCTATAGTATTCAGTCGTGTATTAATTAAACCGCTGGGTGATATTTTATTGCATACATCAACTCTCTCTCTCTCGAATTTATTATTTTTCGACATTTTTTCTGCAAATAGTCAACTGGAATGTATTTTTTATATAGAACGAGAATCACTGCAGAAATTAAATTCAATTGCTTTACAGAGGATTTATGGTATTTGGAATGTTAATCGTACTCAGATTAGATAGCATTTGCTAACGAATAGGTCCTAAATGCAGTGAAGTTTATATTTTCAGGGCTTATCACGCGAGATTTATCTAGTAATAAAATTTACAGAAGAAACCGATACTTCGTGGAACTATTATTATTATTAGAAGTGGGCGGCATTATTATAATAAACTAATAACAACACGAGTTTAATATAACTGAGCCGATTCATGTGTAAATAGCTCAAAGTTATCTTAAACTTGTATTTTAACTAAATATTTAGTTTATTTTAATAACGCCGTCCACTCCTCTATTTGCCTAACTGGATTGTATTTGAAGAAAATATTTATTCTGTGTACGTGAGTAAATGTGTGGTGTCTTGCGTCTTATTTGCTATTTGTTCCGAAATATTGTGCGCAATTAAATATTTTATCTAAACGTAGAGAATAAATGATGTTTCAAGTGTACATATGTGTGAAATTAAGGCTTTTATATACTTAGTAGAAAAATACATTTAGAGCCGATACTCAAAAGTATTCATGTAATTTGGGCGAAATTTTTTAATTATAAGATATAACGGATAACTGATGAATTGCGCTTGTTAGAAATATTACCAAGGTCTTATTTAAAATGCCGGTTCCGTCGTAACATTTCCCATTGGTTGCTAGCCGCCTTCTGCTCCAATTATGGGTCGTCGTATTTCCGTCGTCTTCCTAACTGCCTAGGAAAAGACATACGTATTGCGTCTAACGCGAGTGCACATAACGTGTCCTTTAAGGCGCGATAACATGCGTCTTTATAGGCAACGATCGCGTCATCAACTCGCCGGTCACTTATCGCACTGCAGTTGAAAGTCGAGTGAATTTCTACGTTTTTTATCGCGGAATTTTAGTGTAGAATCAGTGGCTAATTGGCCTTACCAAAGGTTCGGTCTTGGATGTAATTGCTCCTATCTAGATATCTTTTGGACGAATACGTCATCCGACCGTAACTCGTGTTTGGAAGGCCATCTCCCGTAAAAGACATTAAGCCGTCCTTTTTGCAAGAGCCACGGTCGAAGGACTATCGAGTGTTTTTGTATGTTTTTATGACTTTTCCACTCGATTTCGAGTGAATGCTTGAATCTCGTCCGTAGTACCCAGAGATATCCTCCTCACAGATTTTACGTTTATACAACCTTTCCTGGATTACGACTTCGAAAGTCATTAAAAGTCCGTCGATAGCGGATGCTAGCATTTAATGGATTCCGTTCGGCCCTCGCTAAAAACATCGTATAGATATTTATTTCAGGCAAACGTCCCCGTGCTTACTACGATTGGATCGCAATATCTTGCACTTAATCGCGAGAATGACTTTCTAAGGCGGTGCATCCAGTCGCATTTCTTCGGCGGACTGACGGAAGGTCGTGTTTTTGCGAGGTCACCTGCCCGTCATGATTTACAAAATGGCGTGACTCCCAGTTTACTACGTTTTATTCTCAGTCGGGAATGCTCGGTTCAATTTCTTTCGCGAAACAGATGTTTGTTCACATCAATCAGTTTTTAATCGTGAAAGTTTTAAAATAAAAAGGACGGCTCTTGTCCGTGAAAACGATAGACACAAGTTTCAACTTTTCCTTGCAACGTCCCGCGCTCAAGTTTGGCGGTGTCGTGCCAACTCCAGATGTGATAGTGGTTGTTTTATATTGATAGGAATAATCCAGGGGTGTTTTGAGATAGAATGATGGATTGATCGAAATTTTCGGTGGCGTAATTCTCGGAATATCTGAAATTTCTAATTGTTCGAAAGGCATTACGCGATCGATTTTTCTGAAATTTTAGCTTCTCTCCACTGACATGATTTCTAGCAAACATGTCCGATCAAATAATAAAACTTCGCGAAGTTAATTTTGTCCTGAAAACGAAAGAACAGGAGTGAACATGAATTTTTTGTCGTACTCGACTGGTGGCGACATTAAATATCAGGCGATCCTTTGTGGAACATTCGACAAAAAGCGAACGATTCATCGCCAGCGATTGCAACGCCGGAAGCGTTTTCACGATTTCCCCGACGATCCATTTGACATTTCGTCGTGCACAATTTTTACCCATAGGAGAGGAATAAAAAAGAACTCCGGTTGTTTTTTTTAATCGGCTTCGCTTCCAAATTGCTGCGGTTAATGTGCGTCAAAGTTCGTTCATGGGGGAGAAGGAGGGGTGAAGAGAGTTGGGAGAGGTTGGGGACGTAATCTGAGGAAGATGGATGGCTCCTGGACGACGCGAATGTCAACGCCCTCCTCGGGGTTGGAACCCATACAACGTGGTTCGGAAGCTCGCTCGCATACAACCTTGTCTACTACAGGATTTGATAACGCGGCCTTAGAATTTGTCAACTAGACGTACTAACCACCGCTTGACCAAAGCTTTGATATTATAATGTCATATTACAAATATGAAGAAGTTTGATATTAAGTTAATATAATACAATTGAGTAACCTTATGTATCTCGATTTTAAATTAATTATAAAATTACAATTAAGCGTTGAAGAGATTTTTTTATTTTTTATGCTTGTTTTTGTATAAAAATTCTATGTAAGTTTTCTAAGAAGTGGTTGATATCTTGCTTAATTAACGCGATATAATCAGGCATCTTAGTATATTCCCGCAAGTATTCACATACTTCGAACAAAAATCGAGTTAAAATATTGAACTGGTATTTTTTAACAAGACAAGTGCGTTGATAGAAATATTTGTCATTATGAGGTTCTTCGAATAGTATCTATTCTTACACGTATTATTACTGCGTGTCAATTTATTTCGACCGTTACCTTCTGCGTATTGTTTCAATTTTTATTATTTCAACTGATCATCATCACCATACATGGGATTAAAGCCCAATTTGGATCTTGGCCACCTATTATGAGGTTACTAAGTATCTTGTGTTTTAAACGGATAGTTTGCCAACCTTTCAAATAACCTCTTTCCACACGCACGCAGAAGGGAGGATGTAAACCCAGTTTAGTCATTAACCTAATCTTTTGGAAAGGATCAAAGTGGGCACACTGCTTAACGTCCCTTCCGGAGGACGGAGTTCTGTTCTTGCGTATCATCCTCAACACACTAGTATGAGGCGGGCAAGCCCAGATTGAAAAAACTGGCCCCCGCCAGGATTCGAACCCAAGCCCGCTACATCATTAAATCCATTCCACCATCTCTCCTCTCGACTCTGATCAGTATCATTAATTTCAAACACACTAAATATTGGTATATATATATATATATATATATATATATATATATATATATATATATATATATATATATATATATAAACTTCCTATTCGTGGAAATAAATTGATAAATTTGGATAATTTGGAGTTCTTAGGTTGTATGGATTCATGAATTACAAGATAACAGAGAAAATAGTTTTTTTTTCTTTTAATAACTTAATTAATTATTAACTTCACTTCAAACCCATGAATTCAGAAATCGAAAGAAGATACTTGAATTATTGACGGAAAAACTCTTAAATTATTAGGAAGGACAATATTTTTTGTAAAATAACTTGAGTATTAACGCGATAAAACGGATAAAATAAAAAGAAATCCAGCAGGAGGTACTTCGATTTTGCGGTTCGACAAATTTTATAATCTCGCTCACTCTAATTTCACTTCATTTCCATGATTTGTTTCAAGTGGGTCGTAGAACTATTATATTAACTTTTGATTACTAGTGAGCTCAAAATTAAAACTAGGGTTAGAAATTTCGCAGAATCCCAAAAGCAAAGTACCTTTTATAAAAGCCATTTTATTTTGACTATCGTATGAAGATATACAGGATGCCAGACAATTTAATTTTGTAAATTGTATTTGTTTCTACACATTTCGATGAAATGAATTTCTGACAGAATAAGCAGAGTGGTGATGTACGGTTGGGACTTATATGGCCTCGTGACCGCTACTGTAGCTATAAAAGCCTGCCTAGAGCTTTTAAAAGCTCAACTTCTGGAAAATGTAAAAATTATAGACGTGAATTTTATGTGCAATATCTTTCTCAAAATCCCAAACTGACAAGTCGTGCAATGATAAGAATAATATGGTTTCAATTCCTTGATATCTATCGAGCTTCAACATATTGCCTCAAGCGTCTAGGAAAGAGGCCAATAAATATTGTAACTCCATGTTGTAAAATTAATTTCGGCGGAATATTTTAGGAGTTTGAAGGCGGAAGCTTGAGCGTACAAAGCCTATTGCCTTAGTAGAAAGGATATTAGAAACTCGACCTAATTATCGGCCCTGAGCAGCTGTCTGATAATTAATCATATTTGTATATGCATTGTTAGTGCGCGTGCCGTGCTTATGCACACTTTGCTAATTTATTTGATTATTTTCCGTCGTTACTCTCGAGATAGTGAGGTCAGTCCCTCGTGAAATCTTTATGCTTGAAGGACCGGATGGAATAATACCGATCGAATCGAGGTGAAACCCCGAAGCTGAAAGTACCCGCTGCCATTAATACGTAAGACAGCGCCGGATGCATATGCGTGAGCAAATAATGAAACGTCGAGCGAAAAGGGCATCTCTTGAATAGCGCGGCCCGCGTTCGATCGGAGAGCTGTCTTGTCACCCACGTCATCCCGAGCCGTCCCACCGTCCGGCTTTCGCCTTGGGGCGGAGGAAATCGAAAATCGACCACCCCCTATTTTATTTTTACTTCGCGGCCGGGGGAGGAGGGATGGAAGGGGGGAGGGGGGGATTGTGTGGTGGGAATAGGAGGAAGGAAGGGTTTGTGTGTCGTGGGGGAGGATTCGGAGGAGGAGATGGGTGGTTTCTGTTCCCGGCGTACCGTGCTGCCCTCTACCCAGTAATGGCGATCCGTCCCCCTCCCTACCTCCCCCATTGTAACGATCCGGTACCGACCGCTGCCACATTCCGGGCTCTCCTCCTCCTCCCACTCCCCTAGCTCTTTAGATTCTCCGGTTTTTGAAGGTTTTTCGTGTTATTTATCCGCACTCGGATCTAATTCTGTTGTCACACGGAAATGCGCTAAACTGGCTTTTTGTCTTATTGTTAACAGTATAGAGTAGATGATTCGTTATTAATACAAAAACGAATCCAATGTAGAAACGTGTTAGTCGTGTTTCCAGAACTTTAGAAGTGTAGAATTTTTCATTTGGGAACAGTTTCATCTTCGTGCATAGCGTTTGATGTGAGCTCATTTTTTTATTTTGAAAATTATCTCCTCGTAGGGATTGAAACGAATACCGAGATAACATAACACGGGGAAATGTGGCTTCACGTCTGAATCATATAATTTAAATAAGTTGTTACATAGTTCTGCATATGCAGGAACCAAGCTTTTTAACAAACTACCAAGGATATTAAAGAACATTGGTAGTCGTCCCGTATTTAAGAAAAAGTTAAAGGAATATCTTGTTGACAACTTTTTATTCTGTGGAGGAATTCATGTGCAAACAATGTATTCCTTGCTGTCTTACTGTGTGCAACTTAAGCATGAAGTTAATGATATCTCTATTTATTTATTTTTAACTGACTATGTATTACATTTTCATTAGTTCCTGACTTATCGTATGCTATGGATTTTGTTTACTATATTATTTCTGTATTTCTATTATTCCAATATTGACATGTCCTATACATATAATTCCATGTCCTGGAATCAATACATATTATTATTACTGTTGTAGTATATTCCAAAATCTTCATTTTATCAGGATAATTAACTATTTCATATTTGTTTTCCTTGCCGATATCTTTAATTATAATGATGTTATTATCACAATTTTTTGTGGAACATACGAACGAGGTTACAAAAAATTTTGAGAAACGTGTCAATAGATGACCAATAACAATTTATGCTCGTGGTTTTTCCTTTAAGGATTTAAATGCGTACTAATGATCGTTTTATTTCGTAATGACTTCCAATAGTGAAATAATGACGTTGTCGGAAATAAATATTCTATGTGATCAGGCGTATCCCTAATGCGTTTCTGTTTGCGCGATGGTTTGCAAGGCGAGATAAACGATAAATATTCCATTCCGGTTAGCTGGTCCGTTTCTATTACGGAAGCATCATCATTTACGGAGCAGTTTCCAACCTGGATGCCGTGGCACACTGGGCCGCCGTATTTGATTTTAGGGATGCCGAGAAAACGTTAATTTAGTAAATAATTCAACGATTTGGATGTGTTTATATGTTACGAGTGCAATATTTTTTCTCTAATAAATTGATTGTGGTGTGGTACCAAAAAATGTTTAAATCCAAAGGTTGTAATAATTGTTGGTAAGAATATAAGAACACTTTTTCAAGAGTAGGGTGTCGCGAAATTCTGTTTGTCTTTGAAAGGGTGTCTCGCCTACGAAAAGATTGGGAAGCGCTGATTTTTATGTCTGGAAGGCTTTCTGTAAATTCCAGGCATAAAAATCATTGTTTGTTCCTACTTTTTTCAATTCTGAGTCATTTTTCATCCATTTACTTCGCATTACGTTTTTATAGCTTGCGCCAAATTGCAAACATCTTTCTAAGTGTTCGGCAATTTCCAAGATGACAGGGTCGACGAAATGTTTTTATTTATTTATTGTTGTGTTTGTGCCACAGCAGCCAAATTGAAGGTAAGCCGTTTCATAAAATTGGCTATCCCAATTTTGGTAGAATGTCGTGCATTGACTAACTTCGATAAATTATGAATATCGCATTAATTTAGTCTGTAATTAAGTTCTCAGTTCCCCACTTATTTGGTAAATTTTTCTTATTAAACTTCAGTGCTGGCAATTTTCGGAGCAATTAAATTTCTGAAATTCTTTCCTCCCGCGCAGTATCCGAGAAAAAATTATTTCCCTTTATAGTGTAGCTCTTTATTTAAAGTTTTAATTTAACTTTCAAATACCTCAAATAGTCAAGGATTTTATTTAAATTTTATTACTGCAGAATTCGTTATTAAAGCAAAATTATGTCCACTCAAAATTTTTTTCCTTATGAGTGGAGATTTGTTGTTCCGAAATTGCTTGCTCGGTTATAGCAAGGTATATAGGAATTGTGTAGTTAAGAAAAATTTTACTCATTTTTGTCTTGCACGTTGGTATGTTTTTAAGTCTTGAAGCCATATGTCTATCAAAGATAATTTATTTCTGAAATTGTTACAGAAGTATAAAAATTCCTTTTTACTATTCACCATACTACATAAATGTTTATGGATATTCTGACCTTTCTGAACATATGTTCTTTTTGTCAACATTGGGATAAATGGTACGGTTTTCTGGCTTGTGTAACATCATCTGGAAACATTCGCTGAGTTATACTGCGCAGTGGAGTAAATCTAGAGTTTTTCAAAGAAAGTACTCAAAAACCTAAATTGTTATTGCGTTTCAGTTTTTTAATTAAATGCTGTTGTTTAAACTACACTTTAGATATTGAATCCTATTATGCTCGTATATGTTTTGTTTTTTTCCCATTTCATCCAAAGCTAACCTAATCTTACCTGGGATCTGCATAACGATATCAAGTGATGTACTATTAGAACTATACGCAACTTTGAATTACTGTATTAGCTATTAGCTCTGACTGAAAATTAGTCTAACTTGATTGACTTAATAAGTTTTTAACATGATTCTGTGGCTATAATATTGGCAAAAATAAGAGTTCGAATCCCCATGCGCCAAGGTGCTCGCTCGTGATCTATCCGTTGAAAAACCAAATCCTGCGTCTTACAGTGAAAAATTCCAGTCGGTGAAATATGAGGGCCTTAGTTGATGGTATTCATTGGAATATTTTCTGTGCTCCTAAAAGTAAATTGGTTGCTTAATAAATCGCCTCATTTAGAGGTTTAAAGGTATGATATATAGGTCGCTCTGCGCCGTTCATGCTATTCCTACGATTTTTTCATTATGTAGCCCTAATAATTTGAGCTTGCACGTTTCGTTGACTGAAATTGCTTGAAAATTTACTTTCTTGGCACGCTTAGAATTCATCCTGAAGCCGCTGCGAGGATTGTGTTAATATAACGATGTACGAGGAGAGGTTAGATAAGAGGTTACGAAAAATGATATTTTAAGATTCAATTTGTAATGATTTTGTGTTGGAATTACTTTGATTTAGAGGAACTTCGTGTTATCTACTCGCATTTCTCATGCGTATTTTCGTTTATGTTTATATAATATAGACGAAAAGATAATTTTTATCTGTAAAAATAGCTGTCTTGTGATTATGTCGTTTTATCCTATTTTTTGCTAATGTAATATCCGTACTGAAATTAGAAGCGTCTGAATAAGGCACTAAAATTTCAAATGGTGAAATCCTGGTAAGTGTTTCGATTTATTTCCTCCACGCAAACTACGGCTTCATATTTTTTTGGAGCGATGTAGTTCCTTTATCTCGAGATATCTTCTTTAAGGGAAGTGGTTCGAATATGTGCTCCTGGAATGCTGACTGGAGGGTTTAACTACTTGAAAACGATTTCTTCGAATACGAATTATTTAACGAGCGGTGAAAATTTTATCGTAATTATTTGCTGTCTAAATTTATATTGCAGGCGAAACTCGTTATTTATTTGCATCTTCAATTTGCCATTCCTTTCCGTAGCGACGATTCTTATTGATTCGAGCTTTCTGTTTCGAGCGGATCGGTAAAAATGTCGTTTCGCGACGTTTTATGCGATTTAATTTTGTATCCTTGGGCTCATTGAGGTATCGCACGGACAATAGTAAGTTTTAATGGATAAAATACACTGGAACTCGTTTGTTTATAAGGCGCAAGTATAATGAAGTTGTAGCGTGTTCGGTTAATGAGCCGTCTCTCACACCATCAACCAGCGAACGTTTTCTACGCATTTTCTAATTTTCCGAGCTGGAAAAAATTTTCCCCCCACTTTTAATATAACGCTTCAGACCAGCGGGAGGTTTTTAACCAAATTTTACAGAGGGCCGCGGGAGCAGATGCGAAATTGCCCCTTCTGCCAATGTTCGGCCGTGTCCAATCCAAAAGAATGCGGTACATGCTTCAATAACCGTATATCATAAAAAAATTCGGATCCTATCATAAATATCTCCCGTTATCGCTCGACGCGTTTTTTTTTTCGGTTCGAGCCCATCGTGGCCCCGAAGTGTCGTATCCCGGTGCGTTTTCGCGGATCGAAAATTTAATTTGCGAAAAAATCACTCGGGGAGAAAATAAAAAGGGCGACTTTTTTAATAGTGACGCGAAAAATTCGCTCGGCGTATCCGTGAGCGCTAATTAAAACACATGGCCTTCTGTAATGGGTTTGTCGCTTTTTTAAATTTTATCCCCGTTAAGTCTTACTTGCATAAGATCGAGCCATAAACCATTTGCTAAATGATGAATTACGTCGCCTTTCTTCGTGAAAGATTGCCTTGCACCCTTCCTATTTGTATGATTTTGTCAATTAACAAAAGAACTGAGAGCGTGCAATTATCTGAGCCAATCAAACTATGTTAGAAGGCATATTGCCTCCTGTAAATTTTTTTTGTAATTTTTGAATTATTTATGTCAACTAGATTGAGTTTTTTTTAGATATCCTGAATTGAAATAAATTCTGAAATTGTAACTGACATAAATACTAGAATTTTCAACCGCATGGAATCAAGTTATAGTATGTTTTATATTATTTTTTTAGCCCTTGTTTGGATGTTTTTTTTAACACCGGGGCACCACATTTAACTTTGCCGTTCGTTATTTTCATTAGACTTTCTGCTGAAAGAGAGACCGCGTAGTTTTTGTTGCATTCCATGCCGACATCGATGTATTTTGTTTTTTTTTGCTGAAGTAAGGCGATATTTATATGAAACCGGTTGAAATGGTATATTTTGTGAATTTCAGTATAATTGTTTATTGATTTAACTCCACATTTTCTCTCCGTCTTCGGTTTTGAAGAAATATGTTTTATTTGGAATGCGGTCGTCTGTATACTATATACGATTTTTTCCAGTCTAATTAGTCTAATACAAACATCTTTTGGATTTTTTAGGCGTACTTTACGAGCGAAACGATAGTAGCGGAACGCCTTATGGGGCACGTCGCCTCCGTCCGTCCCATGTTTAATCTCCGATACTACTGGGCAGATTTTAATTTAATTAAGTATTAGTGATCCTTATTAAAATGTATCGATAAATTCTGATTTCCAACTCCATCCGTCAATTAAAACTTCCACTTTATATAGGCACTTAAATAAACGTATACTCCTATCTCGTTAAAATGGCTGCCGTTAAGCAACAATTAAATACCGTATTTTCCTCCCCCTAGCTCTTATATGATCTGTAAGGTATAGATTAAAAAAATTATTCGGATAGAGGGCAACATTTACCACAAAACAGTCCGCAAGGTCACATAATTACGACTTATAGTTTCTGAGATTAAAATTCGAGAAAATCCCAAGCGCAATATCATATATTTTGTTTACATCGATCGCTACGATAATTCTATCGGCGAGCAACAATGAAAAAATCCACATTTTTTCACCCATACTCTTATATGATCTGTGAGGTATACATTAAAAACTTAATTCGGATCGAGGACAGCATTTACCGCAGAAAGGTCCGCGAAATCATATAATTACTACCTACCTCAAGTTTCGGAGATAAAAAATCCAAGAACCGCCCAATCTTTCGATACCGTTTTATACGTATTTCCCATAAAGAACGCCTTTGAAATCTCCGTGTACTCCATTTATGGAATATACTTTTCCTACTTGTCTTTTTCTGCATTAAAATCGTAAACTTCTTATGGTTGGTAGCATTCGGTAGGAAGGTAAGAAATTTTAACTTTTAAATGCAGCACAGATGGAACTAAGGGAACAAATCCTAAAAGTCCATGTCTTGTACTTATGAAGGCCGCGGTTTGTCGACACCTCTAGGTTGAAATACGTTATCTAGTTCAAGAAAGGTAGTTTACGATCCTTCCGTTCTAACACCCTTGAAACAGCTTCATCATCTCAAGATTAGGTGCATTAATTTAGTCATCTCGGAATCCATTATATAATCTCGAAGAAATTTTTGTGAGAATTATGGTAAATTTACCGATTCTTTTGCAACTAATTGTACGAACAGAATTCGGGTTATCTAAAGGGTACAGCAAGCGTACTGTAATATCGAATAGGAGAAAATTGCGTTCCGATTAAAAAATAGAATTTTATAATCCCCGTGACATGGATAAACAACTCGTCATGAAAATGTATTTTGTATATGTTGACAATAATTATTTATTTGATTTACTTTATCCTCTGTATTTTTACCAGTAATAACTCCCATAACAACGAAGAAAACGGCGAAATAGTTAACTCTCTTAATCGCATAACAATTGGGAAGACCATTGATTACTTTTACCGTTTAGTTGAATTGTAAATTTGGTTTTCTCTAGGTTTTTTATGGCTACAAAAGTTACATAGATCATGTATTGAATTGAAGATGAGCTCGATATTTAATTTTTCGATTTCCTCATTCCAGAGGGACTTCTGATGCATTCTAGTCTCTTCGTACAGTTTAAGTATTGCATTGCCTCAATATGTGGGGAAGCGGTTATCGCTGTAGCTGCTACATAGCCTTCGAACCCCCTCAGAAGTTTGAACGTTATCTCTTAGTGTAATAGCCAAAGGATCCCTTAGGACTTCGTCCTCGTTCGTGAATTGGACGTATTCCAGCAGTTCAAACGTTTGAGCAGTCGGGAGTGAATTCAAACGAAAATATAAATCCAGTCAATTTCGGTGAAAGTTACAAGAAATTCTACACTTGAAAGATTTTTCCAATGCTCTGAACATGTACATATAAAGATATCCCGAGTAGAGATAAAAGAGTGCTGAATCCCGAGGTCTCATTTAAGGTAAACTTTTGGAGTGGCAATAATAATATAAAACCATGTCGATGCTTTATAAACGGTTTGAATGTAGATTGATTTGTTTTCTCATATTATTGTCATTATGATTCATTCATATAGGTACTTAAACGTCACAGACTTGTCAGTAAATATTTCTTGTGGTGAGAAAATCCATTTGATTCAGAAAAGAAAAATATCGTGCCTTCGTTTGATGTACTTCAATCAATTTTTTAATTCATCAAATGTCTACGTATTAGAACGATTTAAACGGAGAATGAGATAAAAAGGTTATATTGAGACGATTCCATTATTTTAATCCGTTAAGGCTTGAACGTAACCTCCACCTCTTCGGCTCTCGGATATTCATAGATTGCCCACTCCCGGAATACCGAAACATACGCGTGTCCGCTTGAGATGTTGGGTGTTTCCTTAGGCGCGGAAGAGTTCAAAATGTACCTTGATGGGAGATTGGGTGGAGCGGACGCGGTGGGTTGAGGCGGAGAGGTTGAAGAAGGAAAACGACTAATCGAGTAACAAAGGAAGCATCAAGACAGTCATTTTAAAGCTGTTGAGTGGTTACAGGGTTGATTTATTTAAGGGGAAAGATAAATGATGAAAGCATGAAAAAACACGATCAATATACGAAGACTACATAGTTTCTTTGGAAGGCTTTTCAAAATTATCCGGGCTTAATTGTCAAGGAAATTATTGATTTTAATGTCAAAGTTTATCTGCTAACAGATAGTAGTTTAAGTGAAAGATTAGGTTGTTTTTTTCATTGCCAGTAAAGAATTGTCAGAGAAGCCATTTAAAAAATGAATTCAGTGTTGTCTTGTTAAAAGCATGTTTTGTTTTATTTTTAACTACATTCTCCGCCCATCAATATTTCTGTATTCCGATAAATGTTTCAATCTGTAATTATTATGGACTGTACATTGGCATACTTAAACATCTAATAAACAGATGCTCATATCGACTACAATGTAGCTGTTTTCACCGATAGTAGATTCTAAAAAAGAACTTTTCTAAGTTCGGTGAATCAGCAATATGTAAAGACGACTGCATTGTATCCTAAATGCACATGTGGTTTTTCATAACGTCGACTTTGCTAATTATGGCTATTGGAGATACCAAAGATAATTAATTATTCATATTCGAAACTTTTGATTATTGAGTGCTTATTTTTTTATTCTCTACATTATAATGGAATTAAATTGGATGAAATAAAAGGCTTTTATTCATATTAATTCGGAGACGTGAACAATTAAACGCATTTTCGAGGAAAAATAACGCAATAAATGATGCAATTAGGATCATTGAAGCGTCAAACAATGAAAGCAATAATTGATTTCATTTTCCGGAATTAATTATTTGTTTGGAGTATTATAAATTGAAAATGGTTTTATTTGTCTGAAGTTGGGCAGAGGAACAATGTTGAAAACTTGATTGTGAGTACTACATTAATTTTATTATATCTTTATTTAATCTTTTCTTTATACGTGTTTGTTCCGATTGTTAGGTTGTAATTTCTATATTATATTGGTTTGGAATTTTCAGATCTATACGATGAGTTTTAATTAAATGTTTGATTACGGGTGTGAAAGAGAATTTATAGATATCCTCCGAAAATTGATTTGGTGAAATATTTTTAAAATATTCACTGTAATCTCAATTCTGGTCATATTTAAATGTATGGATTTTCTATAGTGATTCTTGTTATGCTGTTTGGAATCCCATTAGCAAAATTTATACTATTTTTTAGCTGAGGCGATTACAAGGATTTGCTGCTGTCTATATCTTACTTAATATAATTTCTCTGATAAGTTATCTTTACGTTACATCTAAACATGATAAAACAACGATGAAGGTTCCATGTTAATTATGCCTTTCACGATTGATAGTTTATATACCCGAACTTAGAGAATCTCACTCCATCCATCGCTTTGAGTATGACGGCGTACTTAATTAACATTTGCATGGAAAGGAAAAACACTACTTATCTAAATTTAAGAACAATTCATTTGATGATGTGTAGTTTTGTATTTATTCGTATTCATCTACGTTACGATGGTGCATTTCTGTCTCCAGTAACTTCGTTTTTCCATGATATAATTTTAATTAAAAAACGAACCAAGTCATTCGAAGATTTTATTCATTTTAGATATTATGTTATTTTGCTGGCATGCTGCAACATACAATAGAGGCGTTCTTTTCGTAAAGTTAGTTCACTTTTTATACTTTTTGTGTACTGTCTAAAGGTTAGAAAAGAAACCGAGAGAATTGTTTGGTCCAGTTGTGTGTCTGTGTGTATATCTTCCTTCTCCTTTGTCAATGTAAGAATATTCTTACAAAGATTGAGTGCAATACAGAGGTCATTTTCCAAGCCCTACCTTATCTTGGTCTCTTTCCACAAGACAGTTTTTGTGTTCACGAACCTCGGAGACAATCTTATTTTTGCTCTGGCGAAGTACTAGAACGAAAGAAATGTTGTTCTCTAGATTTTTCTGCGTAGTTTACAGTTTATATGGAGCAATCTCTTTTATACATTTATCGGAAGTCGTTTGTATATGCATGAATGAAGGTCGAAAAAGGCTGGGGCATAAAAATTCTTTTGTTGATGTTGTGTAATTAGAGCTTTCATGTTAAAAATTATGAAAGTTCAAACAATTTTACTCTTTTACTATTAATCGGAATCGTTTGTTTCGTCATTTTAATGTACAAGAGACTTAGAAATTAGTCCCCACTGTTCCTAATCCTAATTTATATTCATTGCCATAAAAACTCAAGGATGAATGAAAATCAGCGAACGTTCGAACCCGGATTTCCTTCATAGAGACATACCTCGTCAGTACGCGAATTTGTCTCTGGTTTTGTTTTTAATAATTTAAGCGAAAATGAAACTGCAGGCAAATTATTCATTGCGATCACTTAGTAATGTGCTCGGCAACTAGTATAATTCATTTATTAAATGCTCATTTTAGGTATCTGTGATTAATTTAAATTTTTATCAATTTATTAGCCTACTTGAATTGGTGTAAGTATTGTTCTTTCATTTGATCGCCATTGAGTGATCTATCGTTGAGGCCGGACAGAGCATTCATTTCAGTCATAGGTTCTTTGATTCTTTAATAGATGGAATATCATGATAAGATCATTTTAATTCTAAAATGTGGTAGTTTCCTTTAACACTAATAACGCATTTTTCATTTTTCTAATGTTTGGACTCTTGGAGCGTGTCTACCAAAGGATTAAATGTCGTAGCAACATTAATGAATTACCAAAAGGATAAATTGGACGTGGTGCAGAATTGTCTTGCAATATTTATAACAATTTGAGCGAAACATTTTCAGAGCCAATAATAATACATCCATATTAGCTTTGATGGCATTATAATGTCTTTTTGTGAACTAGATGTTTGACGTTTTTATAAATGCGAATAGACATGCTAAATATTTGCGTTATTCCTGATTAAAAGGTTGGCGATATGGCTAGAACAAGATTAAGTTATAATGAAGAGCAAATATATGTTATTACCGACGTCATTAGTTGGCAACAGAACCTTCGTAAAAGTAACCTGGTACGGGCATTGAGATGTCGTGACTCGAGTTGTGCGATTTATAATATTATGAAATAAAAAGAAAAACAATAACTACCCTTGAAAAAATCAAATATTCAGAATATTATCACGGATCAAGGCGATTTGATTGCTGTAGCTATTTTAAACTTCCTAAAAAAATTCCTTAGTATCTGACTCAGTGCAAAAAAACAAGAATTATAGACTTAGGTAGAGGTCTTCAAATTTGGGCTACCACGCTATCAAATTGAAATAGGACTACCTGAGACAACATTTTTCTCTAATGCCTCTCTCGTCGAAAGGTGTAGCGTAAGACACGAATCTGGAGATTTCCTTTTGGGTTATTTTCTCGAGGTATAAAAATTGTCAAAGATCATTTCGATACCGTCTTATATAGGTTCCAATAGAGCCATTCTTTTTGAGCTGTGTGCAAAAAATATCTCCCCAGATATTATCGCAGCGTACGCCTCCTCTAGTGCCCTTCCTCACCATCTTGCTACCATTTCCAGTCCGGTGCTCGGCATCTCCTATCTCTCCTCCGGGTCACGTATATCATCGGAAAGGCCCCCAAGCAGTGGAGGAAGTCCCTACCCCAAAAGAAGTAAGAAGTATTTTTTTAAAGGGCTTTTATATAGATAAGGAGGGAATGTATATGTACGCTTCAAGTCCAAACCGACCGGGAGCACGCCTTGGGAGGGAGTTGGTAGGAAGGGGTGGAGGTAGGTGCAGACAGAAAGTTTGGCAAAGGTTTTTTTTGCGCGTTTAAAAAGCTTGGGAGCAGATCGTGATAAACTTTTTTTTTCGTGTTTCTCGATTTAGTGTACAAGCGATGTTCTATTGCTAAGTTGAAAATCGAGGTATCGTGTAGATGAGTTTTTTCAAGTAATCATTTTAAGTACTTTCGTTGCACGGTTTCTGTAGAATTAAAAGAGAAAATGTTCCGTTAATATTTGTTAATTGCTGCTTTCGCCCATTTTATTACTGCTTATTTTAAAATTAACACGCGAGGATCACTCTTCTTTTATCTAGCGACTAAACTTTTTTTTTAATGATAATGGTTGAATATCTGGATCTTAAATTTTTATCTGATTTATTTTTCTTAATTAATCTCACAGTTGTCGTGCGACAGGGAATTCCTTGGGGGTGCCGGTGGTGTAGTGGTTAGGACGCTGGCTGCTACTCGCCTTATATGAATGATAATGGTTGAATATCTGGATCTTAAATTTGTATGATTTATATTTCTTAATTAATCTCACAGTTGTCGTGCGACAGGGAATCCCTTGGGGGTGCCGGTGGTGTAGTGGTTAGGACGCTGGTGGCTACTCGTCTGCTGCTCGAAAGGGCAGCAGGTACGAATCCTGCGAAAGTAGGATTTTTCTCTAAGGTCTCCCGGCCCCCTGTTGTGTGGTTTGAGGAGACCGCGCAAATTCAGCGTTAGGTCCTTCGGAAGGGACGTTAAGCCGTTGGTCCCCTTGGTGCTCTTCGTCAAGAATAGGCTAATGCCGGCACCAGGTTTCCGTCCTCCCTTGTGATTGTGTTTGGTGTGGAAGGAGTTATGGCTATAATAATCCAAGAGGTTGATTAGCCAAAAATACACAGGCAATTCCTTTTTAAAGCGTTCTATTTATTTTTCAAAAAATCTGTGATGCGCGTCTTGATTGTCGAAATAATTTCTAAAAATATGTCGGTTCATCCTCGGAAATATATTTATACGCTATGTATTTCATATAGAGATGCGCGAGATGTCTCTTAGCGAGCGATTTCCGTAAACAAAATTTATGAGGGAAAGAGAAGGAACTTCGGTGCGAAGAGCGAATTCGATGGCTTGTTCCAAAAAGCAGCGTTTAGTGCGCGCCACTAGGAAGCCGTATGGGTCCCTCCACTCTTCCTTGTTGTGCCGGAGTTCCTCCATTGCGGATGATTCCTATTTGATTGCTTGTTCGTGGGTGGGAGTGGATAAATCCGGGACGCTCTAGGCCTTAGTCAATGGATGTCATTCGGTATGGTGTTGAAGTTCCTTCCTCTCTTCGCAATCCTCCTCCGCAGGCTATATCCACCTTTTCCCCTTCCTCCATTCTCCTAAATGGAACGTCAGAATGTTATGCATATGTGTGTGTCGGGGCCTGTGGCATAAGAGCTGTCAGGGACTGTGGTAGAGGGTTAGAGAGATGGCTGGGTTTAATAGGGTAGAAAATGTCCGTAGTCCTTTCTCCCTTCGGTGCCTCCGTATCTCTCATTGACTCGGGTGGCCTGTGCTAATGAGATATACGAGGCTGTTTCCCGACCCGTGAGTTTTTTTTTCAGGTCCGACAAAAACAACTTACAGGGAAATATCAGTTGCCCTGCTTCGTTTTTTGCGTGTCTGCCCATGAAGGCACTTTGACAGGGAAACGTTTTTATGTAATCGGTTCCGTTTCGGCGGCGCGCTTTGGAGATTATTCATGTATTCGTTATGTTTTTACTGTGTCAGGTCTATTCAGGAATGAAGTTCCGGCTTCAAAAGTGAAGTGGTTGTTCGTGATGGGCGAGATCATTGAGTGTTGTCATCCATGTAATGGATTTCATTTCGATTGTTATAAAGAGTGGATGAGACACATAGGTAACATTTTCGTCAGTAAACGGTTTATTTAATCATGTGCGGGTTTCGAAATCGAAATAGTCCTCAGCCGTAATTACCGATGGTTATATTTACGTATTTTTGGTTTAAATGCGCGCATAGTTTATTAAATGCATAATTAACTTAACTTTGAAGTGTATGGGTAGGGAGGGTTGCGAGACACTACGAAACAATACAATACAAAATAATAAAAAACTCCTTCACCGTAAACAGGAAGAGAATTCTCACATTCATGTTTCAGGTTGCTGGAAAACACCGTCGCAGAACCTAAGTCAAGCTATTTAACTTCAAAGGATGGAAAGTCTTCAGTTTGGTATCAAAGACATTCCTAATTTTGTTTTGTTTTTAAATATTTGTTGCTCCTTGTATAAACTATTCGCTACTAAATACCCATGATTTCAATGGATTCCCATGTAATAGATTCCAAGTGAGATAGATTGAGTGGAATTAAAACTTGGACAGTTTCGCAACTTTTATCAGTCACTCAGTTCATTTGCCGTATGGACGGAATTCAAGTGATACTTTAGGTAGCCATAAAAATGCTTGGGAAAATATGTAGACTTGAACGGCAAAGCAGCCGTTCTCATTGGTGACTCATCGACACTAGCTTCTAAAGAATAACCTAGAATCTACTATCGGTGAATCGTCATCAATTTTTGCTGTCGACCCTTTTGTCTTAACCTCTAAGCGAGCACCCGGTGATGAAATATCGCAAATTTAGAGAAATAACAAATTGGACTCGGGAACGAGTTATCTCGGTTTATGTATTATTCAGATATGCTTAATACCCTATTTATATTCGCGGTTACGTGTTATTCAGACGATTAAATTATTGATAGAGATAACAAATTCGAAGAAACGTTCTAAGTGCCGCCGATGCTAAAAGATTTAAAACCCAAACGTCCATGAAATATGCAATAAGAATTTATGGGTACAGTTCTGCTGAGCACGCAAACATTTTTTATTTATTCAAGATAAGTTTTAAACTAAAATATTTCAAGAAAATATTTTATTCGCTGTTGAACCGAATTTAACTTTGTTCAACCTGTCCTATATGTCAGTGTTTTTTAACGAACAGTCAAAAGGATGGAGAAGATTAAATATTTTTTCCAATTTTTTTATTCATTGGGATTTTAGATTTGGTATCCATTTTGCGTAAACTGAATTAAATTCTAGATTTAAGTCTATTACATCTTTTTGAAGTCTCAGAGATGTTCGTTTGCGTCAGACCAAAATCCTTTCAAAATCTCGTTGCGCATCCGTATAGGATGCAATTTAAATGAGTGTAAGCTGCGTCAAAAGGGTCAGAATAAGACCGAAAACCCCGTCCCGAGTTCCTCTTAGGCGTATCAATTTCTCATTGCAGGGCTTATTAAAGGGTGAAGTAGAAGGAACTGCGGGGATGTGAAGCATAGAAAAAAAGAGTAGGAAGGGTTTTTGGGTCGGTTGGAGTCTGTGAAACCTTTTGCAGATGGAATACTATTGGGAGGATACCCGAAATGCAGGAGCTAGGACCTTTTGACTTTGGACTCGGGCGGTCGGATTTGCATCCCATGATGCAACATCTCCTTCGTGTTCTCCATTCTCACCAATGCCCTATTCCTGCTTGCTATCATACTCCTTTTTCAGTCTTTTGTATTTATCGTATAACCAACTCCTGCTATCCTTTTTCCATTCCTCTATCACTCCATCTTTATCTTTCATCCTTTCTCTCCATGTCCTGTTTATACTGCATTACTTAGTCTCTCATCTATTTCACATACCTATTCAATATGTTTCAGCTCTTTATTACCTTTTTACATTCCATTTTCTCGTCTTACTCCTAATATTTTTGCTTACAGTGATTGAGTTCAGAATCGACATATTTAGGGCAGTCTGAATATAATTTAGTTAAAAACATTTATTGGAGTAAAATATTACATTTTCACATAATGCGGATTTGATCAGCTGGTCTACCGAAATCTGGGCTCGACCGAAAAATTGAGAATTATCATCACCGTATTTTACATTTTTGTTAATTTTTCAAGTCACTCGTAGCTATAATTTTTTACTATGCTTACCAGCGTCTTGTATTCTTTTCGGATTTATGATTCAAATTTCCAACCGCGAATGCACAGGTATCGAAACTCCTCGTCTAGGAGTTATTCGTTTGCTCGAAATACATTTAATGAAATAAAAGTACCCGTTGCTATAAATTACAATACAAAATAAATAAATAGCAGGTATTATCTATTAAATGTTATAAAAATTCTTTTTTTTATGGTCACTTGTTTTGCCCTTCCTCTTAGTCTTCGCCTTTAACCTCATAATGACTATCTATCCCGCTTTCTATCTCTCTCTACACTACACTAACCCCTTCCCCTGCTCCAACTCCATCTCTACCCCAATTCCTTCTCTACTGGGTGCGCTCTATTCATCCGCTGACACATTTCTCTGCTTTTCCTTGTTCTATTTCCCGTCCTTGACTTGCCCCCAATACTCTTCCCACACCCGATTCTACACGGCTCACTGTTCCTGTCAGTTTTTTTCTAAGTTCACTCTTTTCTTCTACCTCTTCCATTCTTCTCATTCTCCCATTCCAAACTGGACCTCTATTTCTCCACCCCTCCCACTCCGCACAAGGTGCCCGTTCATCTTTTCCCCCTTTTTCGTAGATAATTCGATGGAGCTGGAGTCATCCGCACCGGAAATGCCTTCGCGCCAGAGGCATTTCCGAATGAACGCCTGTTGTAGTGTGCGTGTGTGTTATGTGTACGGGAAGTTTAATGGTTCGGCAGGGTATTCTTGCGGAGGAAGTGCCGGATGGAAACTTTTCATGCCTCTTCGTGCGCTATTATCCTCTTGTTTATATGTTCATAATCTCTCTCTCTCTCTTTCCTTTGCCAAACAGAAACCTCTCGTTCATTTGTGCCTCTGCAGTTTAGTCGTCTATAATGAGTACTGACGTTAAAAGTGTTTATTGGAGTGTAATTAGGTGAAAGTTTGTTTCTCTTCTATGAAATTAAAAATGTCTGGACCTATTCTGGGCAGCGCTGGCACACGACAAACAAACGTTCGTTCTTGACATTGTATGATCAACAATCATAATAACCGTATGTGTATTTCGGCTACGATAGTATACTCTTAAGAACAATGGTGACGGCTGCTTTGTAGTCGAAATCCTCGGATGGTTTTTCCTAGTCTTTCTATAGCTTCTGGGGAGACATATTTTGTCCATTTTTGAAGTCTCAAAGTGACCTCGATAATTCTCTTATGAATAATGTTGCACTGATAGTCAATCAAGCGTGTCAAATACGTCACAGTGTTAAAAATTTTTACAGGTACATTTTCTTTCTGAAAAGATGTTTGGCGGTATAGTTTCAACGATTAAAAAACTTAAGGACGCGTGATGAGATTTTTGTTAGATATGCATTATTTATATCAGAGTGGAATTTATTTTACATCAGCATTCTGCGGTTCATTTTCTCTTTTTAGACTATAATTATCTTTTTGTGTACCACTCTCTGGTAATATTATGCGAGACCTATTTGTAGGTGACCTCCAATCCAAGGAGAATACAAAGTTGTCGCTATTACATAATACGATATCTATTATATAAGAGACGGAAATCGATGTTGGGGAATATTCCATGCACGACCATGCGAGCATTATTCAAAAGTTTTGTCTGAATTTGGAAAGCGTTGTGTGTCAGGGCTGGATATTTTTTATTGCGATTGTAGAGCCCAACAATAGGAAGTTTATCCATAATTTTATCGAGCTTTTGTAAGTGCTAGGCGAAACTGCACGCGTTCCGCAATTCGGTTTATTTTGATTAGATATTTAATTTCATTCCATTGTCGTTTTAATCGCCTCTACTTCTGAGGAGAGGACACGGTAGTGGGATCACGGATTTTTATGAAACTTGGTAGGTATATAACTCGGGATTACAGGATCATTGCAAACCCCCCTTTTTGTACGGCAGATAGTTTTTCCGAAAATCGCGATTAAATATTGTAATTTCACGTCATCTGGTATAAATGTCTTAATGCACGCATAATTGCTCAAGTAACTGTTGGCGGTGAACGTCTAGTGGGTGCGTCCGAAACGTGAGGGCGTGAGTTCTCTTCCCTTGGGTGGCTTTTTTTCGTTCGATTCCCTCTTGGGTGGCTTTTTTTCCTTTCATTCTTACTTTTACAAATCCTTTTTCGTATTTCGCATTCAAATTTAACTGGACGATCACATTCATATTTTTTCTGTTAGGTGGTGGTTCGGATTTTTTTCTCAAGTCATTCAACGCATGATTGTTTCAACAAAGTTTAAATTATTAAATCGCATTTTCTTCGTTGATCTCGGCACACGCTACATCCTATACTTATATTGATGCTTATGACACGGAAAGAATCCCTGAAATTATTTTTGCGAATACTTCCTCCGAATACTTCAAATAGACCCATTAGGCGGAGGTATATCAGGCAAAGGAACGTTGAAAGTATAAAGGAAAATAAACTGGTGAGAAGTCCGTAAAAAGTACAATAATATAAATTGTTAAAAATATTTCCTAATGATGATGCCGAAAGTCTGTGTAACTCTAATATTTGGTATTAGGTGTTTCTTTAGCAATGGATTGCAATTACAAAGTCAATGAAAAATACTCTTTTTAGCTTTCGAAAGATTTCTGTAAAAATCTGATTTAATCAAACTTCAAACCAGTCCAGATTAATCTTTATCCATTAAGTCAGCGCCTAGTTTTTTGAGTATGTAATTAAATATAAGGATTTAAATCAATTAATTAACGAATTCTTTCTGGACCGACTTTCAGAAGCGTGATAAGTTTTAATTCGAAAGCATACAGTGTTAACTGACACATTTTCACAAAAGCTTTCAATTAAATTAAATTTTAAGCCAATTAATTACATTATTAGTATAATATAGCTGAATTAAAATAAATGTCTGTGGAATAAAAATTAACATCCCTCAAGGCAGGTTCCTTGTTTTTTTCGATAAGCGTTCGTTGGAGAGAGACAAAATATTTTCCACAAATTGCAAACTCAGAAAGTGTTTTGTGTTATAAAAGTTAGATCGAGCAAAAAGCGTCACGCAGATAATTGACGATCGATTTTAGGTGTTTGATTATAAATTAATTATCTATTTTAAGTACACTTGTTATCTTATTTACCTCTATTCGTTGTACTTATGTAGCTATAATGTTTCATAATTACGGTCTCTTCCTTATTTAAAAATTACCAATCCTTATTAATTTGACTTATCATTATAAAAATTCCGATGAAAATATAGTCTTGAGGAAAACTTGAATTCTCTTTCTTTCCACTTCCGAGAAACACCGCCAAACATTTGCATGCAAAACTCTTTATTTCCCGATTCGATGCAAAGTCCTTTTATGGTTAAGGCAGTTGCGTGAGTAGCATAGCGTAGTTAATGCGAGCCTCGACGTTTTTTCCCTTCCCCTAAGCATGGAAGGGGCTGTGCGAGAAAGAGAGAAAGAGGGGGGGGGGGATCGAGAGGGAGGCCACGCTACAAGTCTCCTACCGCGTTCGATTTGTGGGTGAAAAAGGAAACCCAGAGACCCACATATTCGTGACTTGGTCATGGCTAAGTTCGATTTTTACTCTCCTTTTAAGGCTCTCGCATAAAAGCGACTTCGTTTCCGTTTCTCTTTCTTCCGCATTCGTCTCTCAGTTGCAGATAGATGCATTTATTGAACAGTATTTTTCTGCGACAGTGAATATTTTTAACGGAATCTCAATACTGCACTGCTTTATGAGTACAGTGACGTAACGTAGAAAGTGACAATAACAAAAAAAAACTAATGTTACTTAGTATCGAAAGGAGTATAATTTGTCTCGACGGAATACGTATCTAGTCACAACCGCTTACTTAGTTATCTCGTCATAGCCCATTACTTGGTTAATATATACTTTTATTCCGGTACGATTTTACCCACTTCGTTTTTCTTTGTACGAAAGAACGTGTAATCTTGAAAAGTTGGTGGTTACAATGACTTCGTTTTGTTATTCGTCTATATCTGTCGGTGGAGTAAGAAACTTTCACTATCTTTATGTAACCACTCGGAATAATAATAATGTCTTCCACAGCAGTTTTCAACGCAAGTGAGAGGAGTCGAAGCCAGTCGAATTAAAATAAAATTTACAGCCCACCTTGGGTAGAGCCTTTTTTTAAATTTCATTTCCAAAATCCCGCATCTTGACTTTATTCCATGCCTTGCCGCCGGCCTTGGTAGACGAGTGGTTTGAGTATCTGACAACGGAGACCAAGGTCGCGGGTTCGAATCCCGCCAAGGGCATGGTCGTCTGTGTTCGTAGTATGTACAGGGTTATATGTAAGAATGGACCAGATGGTCTAAATATCGCCTTTAAATAAAGTCGATTTATTATTATTATATCTTAATAATTTCAGAGCAGTACAATCGTTACGATCACAAGGCTTGGTAATAGGTATTCAAAGAGTATGCTACTTATTGTTTTCTTATCACTCATCTCTGTGTTGCACGAGTTCATTTACTGAGCGTTAAACTCTCGTCTTACTATCATTTTACTTGGCCACGTCTACATCTTCTTAATCTACGTTTACACTTTTCTGCGAAACGCCCAAACAATTGCTATCTTTACTTATGGGCTTAATTGTGTTATTGTGTTCCCTTGTAGCCTTAGGGAAAAACAAACTCGAATATTGATCTGCCCTCCAATCGATCTCGCTTATTTGCTATTTATCCTCATGTTCGTACCTTCCAATAAAGTTCTTTATAAGCTTAAATTGAACATTAAGTCAGCGTTCTTCTATCGATAATCAATTTAAATCCTCTAATTGTCGCGTGCCGCGTTTTTTGTGCCATTGATATGTTCATTAAATTAGCGGTTTTGCGCTGGTCTATTTCCAACTCTAATATATGGTCCTTCTCGTGCGTATCTCATGTATTTGATGCTTATTTCATCTGATACCTAACTGGGACTAAATAGCGTGCTTTTTTCAGTCGATAGCAATCCGTATTTTTCTCCTAGTTATATCGTGAACTTTTATACTTTCCGTTATGAAGAAAAATCTTTCCTTTATTTTTTCGTTATGTTTAGTAAAATTAGATATGGAAGGGAGGTTTCAGAATTTTAATATTAACGAGGATTTACCCCACTAAATCAGTCTTTTTGTTTCCCACTTTCAGCAAGCTTTCGACTTAAAGGTGAACCAACGCCATTTTATAAGTTAAGTCGATTCCTACTCGCGATAATTTTAAATCCAGGCATTCGAGAAAATTTTATGTACAAAATTTGCTGTCTTCTATTACTCGTGTTATAGATTTATTTATATTCCAGCCAAGTTGTCCATGATTAATTTACCCAGCTGGGTTAAAAAAATATATTTGCGTACACGAATTTCATTTTTACGACTTTCTCTGCAATTGAAAAAAATTGTCAGTATAAGCTTTTAAACTTAAGATTATCAGGCCGAATGGTGTCAGCTACCTTGGTAGTTTCTGCTTTGGTAACTTTATAACGTACTGTTATACAAATATAATTGATAAAAAACTACCAAGAAATAAATTTTTATGAGTAAGCTTTGCTAGGTACGAAAATGTAGTCATTTTCAGAAGTCTTTCCTCAAATAGAGCGGTGCCACATTCGGCGCTAGTGGACAACAAACTTCTACTGGCTATGCATTCCATGACTGAGATTCGTGCTACTAGGAGAAATTTTACGGTCATCATTCTAAATAACGATGAGCAAATAGAAACGCAAGAATCGGGTTTCGCCTCGCGCCTGTTAAACACTGTAGCTGCTCTATTTAGGCGCATTTAACTAGACAGTTTTTCGAGGAAAATCCTCGCATTACTGTGATGCCACCGCACTCCCCCGACCTTCATTCACTAGAAAATGTGTGGGGCAGCTACAGTGTTTAACAGGCGCGAGACGAAACCCGATACTTGCGTTTCTATTTGCTCATCGTTATTTAGAATGGTGACCGTAAACTTTCTCATAGTAGCACGAATCTCAGCCATGGAATGCATAGCCAGTAAAAGACGTTTGATGTCCACTAGCGGCGAATGTGGCGCCGATCCATTTGAGGAAAGACTTTTGAAAATGACTATATATATTATCTCATTATCATTATATCATTATCTCCTAATTTTTTCCTTTGGGGAATTTTAAAGTTCTTTTTGTGATGTTTAAATCTTGGAGTATTACCATTTGTTCGTAAATTTCAATGGTATGCACAGTAAACTTTTCCTCCAGCAGTTCAGGTTGTTAGAAAATTCAGGATCTTGAAATAAAATTAAAGGAAAAATCCCAATAAAATTTTTATTCTCAGAACAGGTTAATGGGTGGCTTGACACCTCTTCCAAACAGGAAGAAATTCAAGTTTGTGTTTATAAAACTCCTCTTGTGATTTGATTTTATTTATTAAAAGTTTATGAATTGTATGTCAGAAACGCATTTTCGCCATTTCCTTAGACCTTGGTATTATACCTTTTAAAGTACGAATTTGTTGTACTTGGGATGTACTTAGGTTTCGACTGATGATTAACTGCCTAGAAAATCTGTATAGTTTGTCAGATAATGTTAGAAATTACTCTTCTATCTGAAATGTGTTCACATTCGCATATTTCAGCATCAAAAATTGTCTTTATCAATTCATTCTATCCTTGTATAGACTAAATTGACCCTTGAAAGTCCAGCTAGATTTGCTGGCGATTACGGCTTTCTTTTCCTTCATTCTACTGGAAGACTATCGGAAATATCGATTTCGATTTTGCCACATTTATTTCATATTATATCTTCTTTGGCCTCAGGTATTATTTACGAAAAAATAACCCTGAAGTTAGGGCTCACCTTGTACTCTCATCTGTATTCAGACTTAAGAATACCAAGAGGTCGCTGATTTTCAAGAAAGCGGATGATTTTTTTGTAAATGAAAATATTTATTTGAGATTTATTTTTGCCTACTACTTTCTCCATGTCATTAGGTAGAGATAGTTTCCTTCACTTACATTTTCTAGAGAAATCTTCTGATTGGCGTTAAACGTTTATTGATCGTGATCATTTTACATTTTTCCAGTTTATTTGACAAAAGTTGCTTTAAAATAATTAATGACATTTTTAGAATCATCTATACGGTTTTCAACATCACCCTATAAGCATTGATATCTCCAATTTTGCTTTAATATATATTCCTTCGATTTTTAAGAACTGGGTCATCTCGAGGAAGACGAACAAAAATAAGCGATCGAGAGATTACTCTTAATTCGGAATATTAAAGTCGTTTTATGGGTATTTATCGCAATAAATTCGACTGGAAATATAAGTGGAGCACATTTATCTTTTGTTTTCATCAGCCGCCCATGTGGCTGAAGTGTAGATAAGATGATTATCGCAATTTCAACCGCATAGTTTACTGTTGCCCTTGATAGCAGCGCCTTCATTTCCCTCCCAGGGATCTTCGAATGTTCCGTGCTAGGCCTTGACCGTTTCGATTGCTTTTTTGTCAGTGGTTTTGGCAGCTCGCGTGACCCTTAAAATTCGAGCGCCTTCCGCCTCCGACTTTGCCAAACTTAAGGGGATTGGGAGAACACCACACATTTGACTGTCTTCCACAGTTTCTCCGGAGTGGATGCAGCGTACGCGCGCGATTACTTTCACGCGTTTCGAAGGATGGAGTCATTTGCTGGAACACTATTCAGAGTTCTTTGAAGCACTTTTAGGGGTCTTTCATTTTCATATCGGATCCTGCCATTGGAAAATCCGAGTGGTTTGACCTTGAAGGTCTTGTAGATGTGATAATCGATGTGCCCCACGTGGAGAAATCCTTCGTTGGAATCGATGCATCTTTTCTCTCTCACCTTTAATTTCGGTAAAGCAATTGGGTAGTTGTAATTGTGACTTTTTTGCGCTATACCTAACCGCGAAACTGATTCCCAATTAATATACGACTTCAATTGAAGCTCTTCTCACTTTATATATCAGTTATTCGTTAATGTGTTTGATTTTGCTATGGTTACAGTTTCAGGTATTAATTTGGTTTGTTGATTGATCCGACTTTTGTTCGTGACCTCAGAACTAGATCTATAATTTTAGTTAAAAATATCACATATTTGGCACATTACACCATATCTGTTTTACCTGGAATGATGTCTACAAATAGCGGTCGAGCCTTTTGATGTGATCACAATTGCATACTCTCTTGGGGAATCTTAAAGTCGTAGATGCCTCTATCGCTGCAGGGTCTCAAAAAGGTTTCTCGATTGGACGTTGGAGATGGAACTCACGAATGTCCTTTCAGTATTTGCTAATGAAATGGAGCGCACTTAATTGTTCTCAGTGCAGTAATGCAGGCTATTATTGAGGCCAATACAATCGAATTATTATCCCCAGCTCATTCGGATAATGTAACTAGGATAAATACTCCTCTAATCTCTTACTCCGCAGATGTTTCTCTCCCTCCACCCTCACATAGCACATTAATACCCCTGGAAGGTATGAAAGCATTCGCCCGAGGCTTTTGGAATCATTTTCTGGTATCCATCACTCCAAATTCCTCGTTGATACGCGTCGCTTTCTTTCTTCGAATGGCGGCTTTTAAATTGGATGAAGCGCTGAGAAAAAAGTAAGGGCTTTGATTGATAGGTCTCCTCTGAGAGTTTTAAAAGGTTTTGGAGTTTGTGTTCTCTGTGGGAGTTCGCCGTCATTAGTTTATTACAGTGAATGAAAAAGTTGGTGGTGTCATTTTCTCGTGATGAAAATGGACGCACGTAATGTTCAGTGGATGTTATCTCGGAAAATTTCTCATCAATGTGAGCGATGAACTAGTTTTTAAAGTTCGCTAAGCATTATTAAATTATATTTTTGGGCATTGTTCTAATCAGGCACGTGATTGATTCAAGTATTTCATTTTAGTTTTGCCGCATAATTATATTTCTAGGAAATGGAAAAGATAACTTCAATTATTGAAATGTTTTTATATTAATCAGCCTCAGTAAAATAATTTTTTAACGTTTTTGTTTTAGGTTCAAATGAAGTCAAATGAAAAAATGAATTCACTTCATCCCTCTTTTAAACCTCTGACCATTTTTATTTGATTTTGTAAAATCCCACCAACTTGTTGTAAACAAACTCATTCATATCATACTAATAAAATAAAAAAAATAGGCCAAGACCTAATGTAAACATTAGCAGAATTTGCGAATTATAATTGCATTCAGTTAGTCACCATTAAAAGAATCCAAATGGAATGAGCACTTAAAATTAGTATTGGCATGGAAAAATTAGGATATTTTGTTTTAAGATTATGGCATCATCATCCACGCCTTTAGCGCGTATTTGGATAAAAAATATCGAGAAATCGGTATGACGTCATCATATTTAACAATTGAAGAGAGTTCAAATTCCTATAATAACTACGAAACAGAACATTAAAATACTTTTAACGTTTTACCGTCACTGATATCAGGATGGCTTCTCCTATTGTGATCCCTTATTGCCCTGGAGAAAAACAAACCTATTCGCTCCTTAGTGCAACATAAATTCAATCGTCATGTTTGTGCTTTCATTACTACGTGAGAATTGCAGTGCAGACCTTTTGATAGCATCAAGATGGCGAAGCGAAATAAGGGAGAATCCCTCACGCACATGCAGAATGCGAGTAAATTTCTAAGCACAACTCTATCGTTCTTAAAATTTTCACTTTCTTCTCTGAAATAATGTGTACATTCTCCAGCGCTTTTAAAATCAAGGGAGAAGGTTAAACGACCAAGGTTTAGAAATCTTGATGTAGCCTTTACGGCTCGCGATTCTGAGATCGCAGTTCCTAAACGTCAACGGAGTTTTCTTGTTATTCTTTTCATCGCGTCCCTCAGAGAAAATTTATCGACTTTTTACCGCCCTACAGCTTGCGTGATCGAATCCCCTTGCACAAGGCAAACTTTTTATCGTTCAAAATTATCAGTTCGTTCTTTTAGCTTAGGAATTGGCGACACGAGTCGCATCGAAAGAATGTGAAAACCTCCTGCCCTTCATTTACATGACGTGTAACCTATCGAAATAAATTCAGAAAATACTTTTCTATGCACGACCCTGTTTTTTTTATACGGTCCGAAATAATTTCAAACCGATGACGAATTTCCATTTCTCCGTCACGGTAAAAATTCGAGTAATTTGAGCGAAGACAAAAATTCGCGTCGAGGAGATCCGAATTTTTCTCCCGCCTCCGCAGCGCTTCCCTCATTTTTTTTTATTTTTCAAGATTTCTGGAGGATTAAGGTATGCGTTCTTCCGCTAGTGAACTGAGAGGTGGAAAAGTTGGTGAGTTGATACGAGGGATGAGTTCTGGCTCCATTCCAAAAGAAGAAATCTCTCTCTCCGACCTTCCCCTTCGCAGTATTCCCTTTCCATTTTCCTCTTTCCATTCCAGCGATTCCTCTATGGGAGGGAGGAGGAGTGGTGGTTGGTTCGTGTGGGCGAGCTCACCTCTCTGGAAGATTCCTTGTGCCGCACCTCCCTATCTCCGCTTCTCTCCTCTCGCTCGCTTGGCCCCTCCCAATCCTCCTCCTCTTCACCTGCCCGCAATAGTCACGGGTGGGAGGGGTTTATCTCTCTCTCTCTTCCTTTCTCCCGCACCTTTTCCATCCTCTCTCCTCTCCACTCTCGCTGTCTTAACCAAACTGTTTCATTTGTCAGATAAAGTTTTAAGGACTTAAAGAGGTTTTACTTTCTCTCTCTCCATTCGAAACCCTTAAGGAGTTTATATACGTGCTTTTCCTTTAAAAGTCGTCTTGCAGATCTTCCGACCAAATTGGTTTGAGTGGGAATGATTGCGAGATCGATTATAGGAGGGAGTGCAGTTAATTTTCCCCGTTCATCCGGGCTATATAAGGGAGGAGGTTGGTTCTATTGGTAATGAACTTTTCGCAAGAGAGCTCCAAAGAGGAAATAAAGCATGTTTTTTGAAAGGTTTATGTCATCTTTATTTTGTGTATCGATCGTGGGGTCGGGTCTAATTTTAGGAATTGGCGTAGTTCAATACTAACATTAGTCTCAGATTGTATAAATTTGGTTTTATTTAAAAAAAGTTAAACGTTATGAAGTAAGTTGTTTAGCGTAAACTCAAGTAGCGTCTATCTCAGGGATGGAGAACCTTTTTTAATTGGAAGGCCAAATGTTACTTAACGGAGACCTCATCAGGCCGCACATTCCGATGCACGTTGCACACATTCACATTTATCAAAATTGAAATAATAAAGAGGCAAACACAATTCTCGGCTGAAACAACTGATCTGATATGGCCAATTTTGAAAAGTCAACTTCTTCCGAAATGACTGAATTTGCTGCAAAATTTCATATATGGATTTAGTTTTACCTTGTAGAGAAGTATTCAAATGATTTTTTTACATTAAATCACACAAAAATGCAACATTTCTGCAGAAATCTTTTTTCAAAATTTCACAAGGTTCATTCTGTTCTTTGAAAAATCTTGTGACTTGTTTTCGCAAAGCTAAGGTTTTCTAGTACTTTACCTTGTGACAACCAGCTCACTTAATGATTTGGAAGATCTACACTAAATGTCTCATCGTTATATTTAAGCGTGGTGCAAAACTGGCGATGCCGTGAAGCATTTGCTCGAATGTAGTTCACAATACCAATAACTGTGCGTAATGTGCCATTTAAAACAAGATTTAGCGCATAGCTTATGTTGATGCAAAATACATATCTTTTGTTTGTTCTTTCTGTAACTTTCATGCTAAAATCATATATGAGTTTGAGTATGTTTAGACAAGTATGCAAAAGGCCGAACTGAGTATTACAGAAGGCCGCATGTGGCCTGAAGCCCCCGGTTCCCCACCCCTGGTCTATCGTTTAGGTCCTTTTGCAGTAGTAAATTTTTTTCAAATTTATGGATTTTATCGAGTTTCCCGATGATCACCAAACATTTTGTGCAAGCACATGCAGAGTAAGAAACTTCATTTTCATTTTTAAATAGATTAATAGGAAGTGAGATAATCATTCGTAGATTTAGTTCAATCGGAAAAAATCTGATCTTTTTTTTTTTAATGAAAACTTTCCAAGACAACCGCCCCTTCCACAATAATAGACTTTCATCTATGGAAATCTCGCCAACAGGGTCATAACTCTCCGAAAAATTTTTTTCATACGTTCGAGCAAAGGTTTTATTTTGAACAATTTTGCTGAGACCTGATCTAACCTACTGTATGCTTCATTGTCAGCAAAATGCAAAAATTTCAGCAGAAGAAAAAACTGTTTTTCAGTCATTACCTCATGAAAAATTGGTGTTTCCCATAATCTATTTCGTGAAAAATAGCTACTAAATGTGGGTTTTTGCACAATTCCTTGCAGCAGGAGTATACCAAAAAATTATCTAAGTTCATCTTTATCAGTCTCCACCCAGTCTTTATCACGGCTTCTCCTTCTCATTTTGCGGAGCAGACTTTTCTCATTAATTTTTTGCTTGGCATATAAATTTGTCTGTGCAGTTACGTATTCCATTATTTCTTCGCCTAAAAAATGTTCAAATATTTTTAGTGGCTGTACATTACTAATCAGTCCTCCTTTAGGTCCAGGAACAAACTTTGCAGGAAAGCGAGGTCTCTCTTCACCAATATCTACCCACTCAGTATCTTGAGTTGCAGAAATATCATCTCAGTCATCGCCATCATCTTCACTGCTATTGCTTACCGATTCACTTTCAAGCGAGTCTTCCTGAATTTCCTGTATTCGCCTGGTAAATACTGATGCTGTACCACTTGTTCCTGCTACATCACTGACAGATACACTTTCCACTTCATTTTCGGAACTAGAGTCACTGGAGTATTTCTTCTCCTCGCTCAGTGCTAAAATTTCTTTTATGCTATCGTTTAATAAATTTCCCTTCCTTTTTGACATTGCAATGTAGGGTTCTAAAAGCTAATTTATGAATAGAAACTGTAGAATAAACAAATCTGTATTTTAAGAATTTGCGTTTTCACACTAAATATAACACTTGGAAAATTTTCAGAATTATTGGTAAAATTGTTTAAATAGGCGGAAAAAGTAAATAAAACTATCTACAGATACAAATAACTCCTGTAGAATACAATAAAAATAACTAAAAATACGAGAAAAAATAATAGTTCGAGGAAGCCGAAACACTGAACGGATTCTTCTAAACACAAAAGAAAGGCCTCCTTAAAACAGTAAGCGATTTTAAATACGACGTCTGCACTTATCAATGGAAAAATAGAGACTAAGGGCTCAAGGGAATAAGGATAAGAATTTTCCATTAGGGGATTACCCCCAATTCTCCCCAGCTGTCACAGATGTAAAGGCATTTCAAATCGAAAACAAAGTGACCACGAAGTTAGCCATATTCACAGTAGATGTCAGGACCTGATAGACAAGCACACAGGAAGATTCGCGTCGAGAAACGCTTTCCCCAACGTGGAATAGATATTTATCAGAAGCGCGTCTACGGACGCTCCCCCCATACGGCGAACGGCTAAGACGCGCGTCCACGGACGCTTACCCCACTTAAGAGGTTAAAACATGTATTTCCGTTGAAATCTCGAATTCGATTTTTTCATGAAAAGAATACTTTCTGTATACTTCGTATATGGAGACATTAAAAATGTGTTAGGTTTTTGGCGACTGCAATTTGTTAATATCTAGAACAAGGCGTACAGTAGTTAGAGTATACCCCTATTTTCTTCCCTGATATATTCAACTGATTTATGCTGCTTTTTATATCATGTTTTTATTTCATAATTTCGTTGGTAATTTTATTTCCATGAAGTTTGATGATTAACAAAATAATGTTCAAGTGCTAGTCTTATGACAATGCCGTCGTGCAAAAACTCAATTTTGAATTGAGTAGTTGTTGAGATAAATTTTTAGGAAGAAGTAAGTTAACCAAGGAAGGTTTCACGTCGTGAAACTACATCGTTTCAATGACTTTAAATTCACTTTGTAAATTCTCACTTTAATTTATATTCGTGACCTGTTTCACTGTAACAACCGCATCATTTGGCGATTTAAAGTGTAACAACATCAAATCGCCCGATGATGCAGTTTTACTGTGAAACCGTTCGCGAATATAAGTTAAATCTGAAATTTACATAGTAAGTTTAAATTTATTTGTAAAAATAAACTATATTTACCGAAAATTGATAGTCGTTTTGCCACTCTTTCGAAATTATCCATTAATTCTCTATTATTTTCATATTGGAAATACTTGACTCGAGATATTGGAGTATTTACTCACATATCGCAAATATTTTTATATTTCTTAGATTAGTATGTTTAAAATAATTTCTCGTTTTATTCATAAAATTATAGTCATCGTACACAAAATCTCTCCGGTTAGCCATTAAGATAATACGATTCCGTATTCTATGGGAAGATTCGGAATTACATCCTACCATTTAAGACTACTGCGATAAACTTGGAGGAGCTTTTTATTGCATTGCAACCGAAAGCGCCTAGATTTTATCCTTAAATTCCGCGAATATTTCTGTATCCTTTCTCTTTCTCGTTTTCCTGCCTTAATAAAGTGTAACATTGAAAAGTTGAGCCACTATTAGGCGTTTCGTATTTTTAATGCTGGACCGTTAAGCAGTGTTACTGTTTTCTTAAGAGTGTATTACTTCTTTTGGGAAGGAATCTTGTTATCGTTATAGATTTTCAAAATTTTAACGAAGCCCCACGACTTCAGAGCGAAATTAAGTAATTTGCCAACTTCTAAACGAATGTTTTTTTGGAAAATTATTTTTCAAAATCTCTAAAACGGTAATTTGATAATCGTTTGCTTGAGAATTAGAAATAAGATATATGTAAATATTGCAACAGTAAGACGGTTTCGTGAGGCAGATTAACATAACCTACCGGATAACCATCACTGTCTGCGGTTTACCAGCCGGGATTTCTAATAAATGAATACCGGGTGATCGGATTTTGTCAAAATTCAATGTGTTTTATTATTATTTTTTCGTAAAAAAACTTCGAAAAATTTTTATGGGGAATATTTAGTACGATGTGCATTTGTTTCATTTTTCAGGTTGTAAACACCCTTATGTAACGTATAGTTTCGCTTATCAGAATTTTATCCATCGTTTTATACTTGATATTATGTAATGATTCAGAAAATACCGCCTAAACTTGAGCACCGATGCCAGTTGAAGAGTTACCTCTCGAACAATACGACCCTTGTATTATATCTGCCGCAGTCGGCCGCTCTCCATTTCGTACAAGATAGTCGGTAATGCCATTACGCCCCATCTATCGTCTCTTCTCAGCCCTATTGTGAGAGCGTTCCCAATTCCCCTATGTAATCATTGACGCAAGCGTGCCACCGCTCTAAGAATAGAAATAAAAACAGGAAAAATTAAAAAAAAGAGAGATGAAAAGACCGGCAGGGACATCCCCATTCAATATTTGATGGCTTCTATTCAAGATAACCGAGGAGACCTCTGCCGCATAACCCCTTGCTCCCGCTGTAAGCACCGCCGCATCACCAAATGTTCCTCGGCATTCGCCTTCGTGTAGAAGTTAACCATTTTGGAAAGACCTCTCAGTCTTGCCTTCTCTCTCTGTCTCTCCTTCTCTCCGCCCATTATCCTACCCACAGATTTACTCGTTATTTGGCTACTCTCTCCCTCCCCTTCCCATGCCTCCCCTGACTACTTGCAATGTCCGCTTCCCTCTAGAATCGTTTAGGTCTGCGCTGCCGTCCCTCGAGTGTGCGTCTCGCTCATTTTCGACCCCTTTTATTAGGAAGAAGCCGTGTTTGACTCTCGTCTACGAGTTGGTCGGGGGAAATGGTTGGAACGTTCTGTGCTCCTCCTTTTCTAGGAATGTTCCTTTGTGGTGGTGATAGTGGCGTTCTGTCGAATCACGTTCCGTAGGAGGGTTTCCTAGTAGGCATAAGTAGAAGGAAGTCTCTGGATGATAGTCGGAGGTTTTTTTTTACGTCTTCGTTTTGCATTGTGTGGTCTTAATGAAGGTTCACAAATGTCTGTTCCTACGGGTAACGTATCTCGACTTATTGATTCTAGGGTCGATTTTAACTTTGCTTTCTATATTGAATTTGTAATGTAGGCGTATAATTCCAAATGTTTTAATTTTTAGGTAAGCTGTTTCCAAATAGAGGTAAAGTATTTATGTATATAATGCCATTTAGCGCCGTCTAGCCTTACAATTTCATCCGTTTTAATTGTGCTGAAAATACGCACGTAATCATAGAAATCGTTTTTGTGTAAAAATCTTTAAATTTAGTATGCATTGTATTTGTTTGTCTTTCTGGCGAAGGAAATTGTTAAATGCCCCGTTTATATTATTAAATTTATGTTTTCCAAGTGTTAAGTAATTGTATATAAGCTTTATTTTGCTACATGTACTATTTTTTGTCAAATACACATCATCTCAAGAAATGATACGATCAAACCAAAATTAACAATACGAAAAAATATTTTTATTTTGGCAAATTCAGGCCGGGCTTTTTACAACAAAGAAAACCTTAGAATAAGGGCAAAGTTGACGTTATGAAGAAATCCGGTATGTACCTTTTGAAGTGTAACGATTGCAACTAGAATTTGGGTTCCCGGCAATATTTTTTCCCCGGGAAACGGGAATTAGATTTTCAAATATCCCGAGAATAAGAATGAGTTCGCATTTTTAATATTTATTCGCCATTTTTCATTTAAACATGATATTTAATATTACATACAACGTAAATACATAAGTATTTAATAAATACCAATGACATATGATACATTATTTGCGACAAATTTTTATCAGATTCAATATTCTTTGACTTATGCAACCGATCTTTCCTTGATGTTGACGATATGGAGATAACAAGAGACCAACTACTAATATAGCCTATGTTGCAATTCCATCAAAGTTATAATTGAGGGTAGAAAATATATGAAAGAGCAAAGTCCACACCTGATGATGCTGTAATAGGCGAAACCGGTCGTGTGTTAAGATTGTTATGGGAAATTTAAAAGTTTCTTTTTCATTTATTTGTATGAAAGAGGTTTAAAAACAATCTAAAATCTTCTTATGTCCCTTTGTGACTCCCTATGCCATGCTCTAAATAAACGGCGCAATATACATTGCACAAACTTTCTTATATACATATAACCTTTGCTCCACTATATACGCTTGTAAAAGAAAAACGCTTATAATTCAAAGTTAACCGTAGTTTTAATGCCACTGATCGACATTTAGTAATTTTTGGGATATATGATTTAGTTAGTTTTTTTATTTGTGACATCAGGCTGTACGATTGGATGGATTTTAACCAAAATCCTTAAAGCCCATTTTTGAGTAAATGTTTTTTTTTTCAAAACGAGTTGTCGGTGCTTGCATACTGCAAGCGCTTTAAAAATCATCTTACTCCAAGATCTAAACTCGTAAATAAATCAGCGTGATCTCCAGGCAACAGCACTTCAGCCACGTTGAGCCTATATGTATTAGATAATAAGTTCCGTGAGTTATAGCAGAATATTTAAAATTTTCCACGAAATTAAGGCAACCATCCGTAATTTCCAAATTCTCTGGCAATCGGCTCACGTCCAAGTTTTCGAATTTCCGGTTTCATGACTTAGATCGTTTCAGAAATAGCTATAATCATCATTAAGAAAATAGCGTATATGTCACATTACAATTTATGTAAAAATTAGGATATTTTGTGTGTTAGGATTATGGCGACATCATCCGTGGCTTTTAGTTCGCATCCGGATAACAAAATTAATTTAAATTATCATGTCATTACATGTATACGTCGCTGGCTGAAATCAAATAGATGCAGATCAAATAATGCAGTCTTTAAGCATTAGATCAATGCTGTTGAAGTATGATTAATCAAATCTCATTTAAATGAATTTGAGTCGTTGCTATGATAGTTCATATTTTTCATTGTTGAAAACAAAACCTTTTCATAATTTTATCATTAAAATCGAATGTTTACTCAAATTCAGCATGGATTTGAATTCTGTCTTCAAGAAAAATACACTACATTCTTTCATCCACTGCACGGTGCATGTTTCGACTTTGTATCATAATTTTAAATAATTTAAAAAAGCAATTTTATATAGCCCTTCACAGTTTTCAGTGCTTTTCTTATGGGTGTTTAAAATTGCACTTTGTGGTCAAAAACACCCCTTAAATATAACTTTTTCTGTAATTTTGGATTTTTCCAGAGGTTGTACCAAATAACCTATCTTCATGCCAAATTTCAGCTCTGTAGCACTTCTGGAAGTACCTTAGGTTTTGTATTATATTATATATCCAGCCCAAACTACAAGAGCTAGAGAGCTGAAAGTTTTAGCTTTTGTAGATATGATGGAGAAACCTTCAGATAAAATGAGACCTAAGTGACATGAGTTCGACTCCAGAAATTCTGAAAGTTGCGTTTTTTCCCATAAGAAAAGCATTGCGCCATTTTTGTAAATTAATTATGGGCACTTGCCGGTAAGCTAGAAAGATGAAATTTTCAGTGTTGCTAGATTTGTCGCAATATTTATTAGGAATTATTGTCACTTTTGCTTGCAGTGTCTTGGGTTCGACTCCAGAGACCCCGGAATATCTCCCGTAAGTTAGCATGGGAAAATGTTTTTCCAGTGTGTAGACCAATCTAATAAGTTTAGGAAGCTGAAATTTTGCAGGTTTATAGAACTTTTCTCATAACCAACTATAAAAATCGAAAATTTTAAAATTGTAAATTTTAGGGGTTGTTTTAACCCCATTTGTACTTTAAAGTTTAATAGTTTTTTAGGTACTACGGGATGAGCTAGGAAGCAGCAATTTTCAAATTATTTACAGAACAGTGAATTTGCACAAATAAACATTTCAATCTCTCCATGTATATATTGCGGCAAACGTTAAAAATATTTAAATTTTAAACATTTAGAAAAATATTATTTTCCTTCTAGAAGTGCTACAACTTTAAAATTTGGCTGAAATGTGTAGCATTAGTACCCCATAATGTAGAAAGTGTAAAATGTTTAAAATTGCAACATTTGGGGATTGTTTTAAACTATTATTTTTACATGTGGGAAAAACGAAAATCGCTGCGTAGGTGAAATCTTTAGAATTAATAGAATATTTGTAATGATGAAATATCTCTCTGAAAAATGAATGTTTTTTCAAGGTGAGATGAAATGCTTGCAGCATGCAAACACCTTCTACTAGTTATTACATATAGGTTACAAGTTGGCCATAAGGCCTGATGACTCTTACATATACAAAATAGTTTCAACATATTACAACATATTTACAATTTTCATCTTTTAAATCCTTCCTAAATATTACAATATTATATGACTTTCAAATTACATTTACAATTTCAATAACTAAAAGTAAATCTAAGCTTGTGACATTTTCAATCTATGTTAGCAACATTTACTATTACACTGCAGGCTAATATAATGATAACGTAATGCAAGGATTTTCAGGGTTCCTGGAAGGCCTTCACGGTTACCGAAGCGGTTCCCGGTCCCACGAAGTCCCCGCCATGCATCACTCTACCAGGCTATCCTCTACTTCTCCTCGCATGTGTAAATATCCCTAAATATCCTTAGTTTGTGTTAGCGAATCAAATTTCTTTTATCCTTGCCTTGAAGAGGCCTACATGCTAAGGAAAATGCTCCAGAACTGTTGTAGGAAGAGTGTTCCATTCGCTTATTCCCTTATTTAAGAATGAATATTTTACCCAATTTGACCTATATCTGGCGGGCTCCATCTTTTTATCTGTACGACCTAAGTCCACTGGCTTGCCAATTTGACACCTATGTCCCTCCATGATGGTTTATTGACGTATTCGTTGTATATTCCTGTTAACCTAGATTTACTTCGCGATTTCAGTGTCTCCCAATCCAGCTTATCTAGCGTTTCACTGACGCTCGCGTACGAATTTAGCTGCCGTTCTTTGCACCATCTCAAGTTTCGCAATTTCACAATTCGCCGTTGACTCCTATTTTCCAATCCCCTCCTTTCCCACAATTATCACCTCCCCATCTCTCTCTTGTTGGTATATATTGACTATTTTTTGAATGCTTGTTGCCTGATGATGGTGATTATTCACCGAAACCGGTCGTGTTCCTCAGTCATTTATGTGGAATTAGCCCAAGTTATTGTTAAAAATATTTTTGCGTATTTTAATTTTGGTTTGATTATGGAATTACACGAAGTCTCGGCCTCGTCCATTAACTTCAAATGATGCGATGTTAATTTACTGTGCTATTTTTATCCTACACGATTTATCACTTCAGTTTGTATTGATTTTTATTTAATTTATAGTAGGAACTCGTCAGAATTCGTTGATGACGACTTTTCATTCGTTCTTATTTGGGAAATTTTTGTATTTATAAAAATTCGCTCCCTTTTTTGTGCGTGAATTTTCCACAATGAATTGAAGTGAGGTAAAACGTCTGTGACTCAATTATCCGAAAAATGACGACTGACATCCGATGACTCGTCATACTCTTCACTTCCCTCACCCTACTCCCTTTAGGTAATCGATACGGTCCTCGCTTTTTACTTACGTGTGTCTAACACGCAAACAAGATGTGTTAAAAGTTGAAAAGCAGAGATGTCCAGACATTTTAAGTCAAGTGATTTTCGATGGAGAGGCCGATACTGAAATGACGTTTTTTTTCTGCAGGGAGCCTGATCGGTACGTGTTAGAGTGGTGCAACATTCATGTAGGTGAATCATTTCGTAAAAAGCTCGGGCAAAGCGCTCGGGGCAGCCTTGTGCATGGGTAAGGTTGTCCGCGGGGTTAAACTTGCCAGATTTCTCTGTTTATGCATGCTGTTTTCAAACGTAGATATCGTGAGTTTCGAAGATATTATCGGTTTTACACTACATGGCCTTTCTTTAATCTCTTTTGAAGCATTATCGCAGAAAAAGAGGTTTTAAATCTGAAAGCATAAAAAATAAATTAAGTGATAATCCGAGATGATTTTTTTATTTTGTATAATATACCTACAGCCATTGCTCATTTGCGTTTCTGCTTTTAATAAATTTACATTGACTTGGCCTGTATTATAGCAATTTAAATGACTCGATTACATGATACAAAGTTTCATACGAAAAATTTGTAGTATCTTTTATTTTTATGACTTTCTAGTCAATTTTGAAGAATTTCTTTGTAAACTGTTTGTGTCGAGCCAAAACAATGGCTTTGCCTTATTATTAGCCGTTAACTACGTTTGAAAAGGTGAAGAGGATACTTAACCTAAAAACGAATAACAGAAGACTTCATTAAAGTGTGAAGAGCTCCTTGAGGTTCATTAAAGGGAATACTATGACAGATAAGAGTGTGTCTTCCTTCCAATGCTACGTTTGTGGACTACTTTTTGGCGTTACAGTACAGATATATCTCTCCCTAATTACCTGACGATTGCGGAAATAGCGCTTCCAAAAATTTATTTTATTCCACGATTATTATAAATCCCTTTTATCTTGTATTTTATGAGTTCATCTACAACTCGAGCGAAAATTCGTTCTTTTTGAGATTGCTCTAAGAATTTTTCTGATAAATATGACATTATGGAAGAATAACGAGAGTTAAATTTTACTTACTACTGGATTTATTTTGTAAATCTTCGCTTCTGACGATTTAATTTATAAATTGTACTTATTTCATATTTCATGGAGCCTTGAAGGCAACGCAATTCAGACTAAAATATAGTGAGCGCGCTTTCATTGTTAACAAAAGTAGAAATTATTCTCCATAATGTAGTAGTTTCCATAAGCGTTCTTGGTGTTTTGGCGTCCCTGAATGGTCCAATCTATCATTTATTAAGAAATCTATCGTTAGGAAAGCCATTGTTCGAGAAATAACATTAATATTCTTTCAGAAATTTCCCAAAAGCGGTTAAAGTTGCCATAACAAGTCTGCGGGAAAAAATTCCCCTCGACTTTTATTGGAAGCATTTTTCGACTGCGTATCATTAACGACATAAACGTAATAGTTCCTTTATGCCATTATGTAAAATGTTTTCTCTAAATGGCATACAATATTTGGCATCGATCTCTCATACAAAATCTCGTAAAATTCAGCCAATTGGTTTATGGGGAGAAAGATGCGGAATGACAGGCACCGCCTCTCGTACGTGAGTCGACTTCTTGCGCTGCGTGCAAAAGACAACGAAAATATCAAGGAAAATGCGGTAAGTCGTGTGAGAAGGTTTAAAATCATGGCGGTGAGAATTGAGGGAAGAACTAATTTGACTAACTCAATCTTCCTGTTTGAGACAACACCTAACGCAATAATAAATAAGTAGGGAGAAATTCGCGTATTAATATAATTAATAAATTCAGGCCCTACTTTGTGGAATTTACTCATCGAAATGAAAAGGAAAAAACTTTGTCACTTCCACAGTTTATTGAACACGACCGGTTTCGCTACGATCGTAGCGTCATACGATCGTAGCGAAACCGGTCGTGTTCAATAAACTGTGGAAGTGACAAAGTTTTTTCTTTTCATTTCGCGTATTAAGTTATTTAGCTTATATGACGTTATTTTGTCCAGATATCGGGAAAATTAAGAATATTGTTGCCAATTTTCGACTCTACAACAACAAAACATCTTCGCCAGCTTAAAGTATTTATCCCTATCCTAACTGGTTTAGAATGTTGTGGAAGATTTAGTTGAAGGCGCTATATCCCTTTGCCATCACAATGTCATATATAGGACGAGGCCAGAACTATGCTTGGTGAATTTGGGCCAGTGAAAATGTCATCTGCATCTAAATCTGAAACGTGTCTTCTCTTTGAATGAGATTATGCGGAGAACTCTGATGGGTGGCGTGACCCAATTTACTAAGCACGCTATTTACCGGTCGTATTAGAATCATTGCTTTAGCTGCGCTGCTATGACGTCCCTAAGTTTTCATTCTCAGTATTACGACAGCCAAGAGGATGACGTTAATCGAAACGCTTTGGTCTTGGGCTCGGGGGAAGGCCACTTCCTAGTGAAGATCACGCTAACGAAAAGGTCGAACCTGGATCGGTACACGCAAGGAATATCGATGTTTTAATTCTTAAGATGGATAAAATATCGAAAGGCTAAGATTCCAAATCAATTTAAATTCTTTGACGGGCGATTAATTTCCGTAGAGCATGTGATTAGTGAAACTTATGATTGCGAAAGGTTTTTTCCGAATGTTTATATTTTGCATTTTTAATATTCTAGCCATAAAGTCGTACTGTTTCGCAACTCGGGTCTTGAAAATGGGGCGAAACGTGGGCAAGTGATTTTTTTAAATAATCGTGCTTAATCCCGCTATAGCATATGTTGTTACCGTAAACACCTTTGAATTGTTGATTGTTTATTTGTGCAGTAGGAATAAAGTGTTTTTAATAGTTGTAATAGCGTTAAAAATTTCATAAAGATGTTTTTATTACTATATCAGCTCTTACGCTTATTTTGCTTTACGCTTTAGAGTAATGGTAATCAACGAAATAAGTATTTTTCTTTGCCTAATGTATTCGACCTATGAAAGATGAATTTGTGATATTCAAATATAAATGGAGGTCTTTACATTCAAAGAAGTTGAACATTTTTGTCCCTCGTTCGAGTCATTCATTGAATTTTTATTCTTTTTATCGAATTACTGCTCAGTATGACTGTTTTATCGCAAGGAATGTTTTTTTATTTCAAATAACGTAAAAGGGAAAAGCTTTATTTCGGCGTGCGTTAATTCGGAAGGCGTTGCAATTTACGCTTGAATACCTCATGCGTAATTTCCCGTTTATGCAAACCTTTCCATCGCGGGTTCTCTTTTGCCATATTTTATATCGTCCCGTTGCGTTTTTTCGTATAATCAAATGACTGGGCTGGTTTGCCATTCGTATCCATCTCTCCGCTTGTACTTCGGCAAATGTGGTCGTCACTCGATTCTTTCCATTTCCCAAAATACGCAAGAAAACGCATTGATAAAGTAACCGTTTGTATATTCGGAGAATATCTCTATGCTCTGGGGCGTCCTTAAAGTAGCGTCCCATGCGGCTTTTCGCTTATCGCCCTTCTTTTATTTTCGATCATCTCTTTTCCCATCCCCTCCTGCAAATTCTATTCCCTCTCCGATGCGCGGCCTTCTGTCGGACAAGTGGCATTCGCGGGATCGTGACTCATAAGTTTTCGGCTCTTTTTTGTTACCCTTTTTTCCTCCTTTCCTTTTTCCGATTTCCTCGGGGATTTCTCCTCTCGCGCCACTTTCCCCTCAAGCCTTTAAACACTGCGGAAGAAAGGAGAAGGACGGTCCAAAGTATCGCTACTCCGAGCACGATTCCCCGAAAAAAGTTTTTTTTCGTAACTTTTACGCCACTCCCACTCCTTTCTTGTTGATTTCCTCGTACGTTTGAAAGTCTTTCCCTTCGCAACGGTGTTTTAGTAGTTCCCCGCCGCATTCATTTAGCCCTTGGTAAAGCGAAAAAGATGTTTAAGCCGGCGGTTTGTGTAACGCGGGGAATTTTTCAAACTCCTTGTTTCCTCTCGTTTCACGTCATTGGGATCGTGACATAAGATCGCATACTTGGTATGCCCGCCTTCTGTAAAGCGAAGTTTTTAGTCTGAAAAGGCTGAATTTCGAGTATTTTGGGAGTGTTTTTTTCCTATGAACCTTGCGGATTTTTTTCGTCCCGAAACTTTTCTGAGAGAGTTTTCTTAGTAGCACGTATTTTAATGTATCATGTATCTGTACATGTTAATAATTATTTAGTGGTGTGGCGTGGTTAATCGTTCCTTATCGTGTAACTAGTTAGGGAACACGTGGTATCTTTGTCTATAGATCGCCATACGCTTTAAAAAATTATCCAAAATTATTTATTTTTGCGTCATTCGTTACATTTTTGGATGGAAGTGCTTAATTTATCTTAAGAGATTTATTCTCTGAGTATACATTCATTTCTGTTTCACACTGATATTCTTATATCGACGTTATCACATAGGTAATGTAAACGTTGGTTGAGATTCTGCTGCGATTATTAAGTTTGATGCTATGCACCATACCCTTATATGGTGATACATTTAGATGTTTCGTTTAATAAAACTTTATTATTATTTTTTTGTATTGCTATCCTTTCCCGTTCAAATTATAAGTTTATTAACATACTCGCTGTAAGTAATTAATGTAAAGTAATATACGAAAAATAGACTTTTACATTAAGCGTATTGTCATTAATAATGTCGATTACGAACGGCCATGAGAACAGTGACATTCGAACCGTAGATATTATTATTGCCAGGCAGTTAATCCCGTCAAATCAGCTCTAAAGATCAGAAACCTCTTCGAATAATATCAAATTTTGTAGTAGGTTGGAGGAACAGAAGGTTATTTCGATTTGTGTGAGTTTTATATACGACCTTTCGGTTGAGTGACAGAAGGGAAATTAATTTTGAGATACCTCTAGTTATCTTTGGGCTCTTCCATTCTTAAAGCGCAAGAGATTACTTGACTGGTAATCGAACTCGGATCTTCTACCAACCTGGAGATGTTTTAACCAGCTAAGCTTTGAAGCCAATATCATTTGCCATTCTCATGCTCTTATTTTACAAAAAATTAATCCCAGAATAAAATAAAGCCCGCAGTAATGCATTAACATGATTTACCTGAAACATGTAGTCCGTCGTGACATTAATTTCAAAACGCATTTTTTTTTCAAGGTTTAATTTTTTTCGCGTAATTCGTTTCCTTGCTCAATTTACATATCCAATTAACTAGTTGCGCTGCGTTATTATCCGATCGAAGAGATTGTCTCGAGTCGACAAAGAAAAAAGACGCGTGTCGCAACGATGGAAATGCGAGACTGTCCAGAGAGAATTTTTTCTGTCCCGAATGAATGAATGAATGAATGATCGTGAGGGAAAGAGGTAAATGAGACAGCGACGTGTGGAGGAGTCGGTTACGTACGCAAGGAAAGGACGAGTATGGGTTCATTTGAAGAATAATGGGAGCGGTGTGATTTAAGTTAGACGGACGTGTTCGTGAACTCTCCCCCCACCCCTCTCATTTTCTTTGGAGTACGAGATCGAGTCTCGCATTTGCATAATTGCAAACTGCATTTGTAGACTTCCGAGTCATCAGGAAGCTTCGAAAACGTGTGCCCTACTTTACTTGGGAAGAAAAAGTTAAAAACTATAATATAAACATCGAAGGTAGGTCAGAAGTCGACAAAGAAAACCTGCCGCGGCGCATTTAATTGCTCATTTGTTTTCAGCTGCTTTCCTTATATCGGCGGTTTTGTTAAGACTATGCGCGTCCTAATTCTTTTAACCTTTTGTCTGGAGGTAGCGTTATTCGCAGAGAGAACTTTTCTTTCTAGAATTACCTGACCGAGGTAAATTGACCCGTTAATTTTTAAATTCGTTTCCAGCGTCCTTTGCTTACCGGATTTTAATTTTTAGCTTGCACTCATTTCTTTTTCCTCGTGGAGTACTTCATTTAAAAAAAAAGTCGCGATACCAACTAAAAACACAGACCTTTAAATGCGTTAAAATTCCAATAGCTTCAATAATGCTTTGATAATAAATGTTTTGGTTTCTTGCATGAACTTTTTTAGTATTAATTTAATTGAAAGAAATAATTTAATTGAAACTTAAAGGAATTAGTGAAAAAGACCATTCAATTTTTATCTGTCGAGAATTTCGTACTGTAAGTTACGTCTTTAATTTTTCTGTAAATTAAACTGATCACTAGCGTTAAAACTTGAAATGTGTCTCTGTATATTTTATTTTTATATACTTTAATGCGTCAGATGTTTTAAGATCCGCCGAAATACATGGAAACATTGTTCATTTAAACAACCTAGTATTATTTCTACTAAAATTTGGATTAAAGTTGTATTTGCTTAAGTTAGATACTATCGAGAATTGTGTGTCTTGTAAAAGGTTAAGGATATCGAAAATAAAACATAATTATACTGAATTGAATGTTGTTAGAAGAGAGGGAAGTTGAAGCGGCAAGAATATTTAGGAATAGTTCTGAAATAGGATAGGATTATGAAGAGTTTGGGATGCGGCTTGAAACAGGCGAAGGATATCGGAGATTAAATACAACCATACCGTATTGAATTTGTTGAGAGAGAGAGAGAAAGTCGAGAAATATTTAGGAATAATTTTGAAAAAGGATAGGATTTCGAAGCAGGCTGTAAAAGGAGTTCTGCGAATAGTAAACGAAGATGAAGAAGAATCCCGAGTAGACTTTTATGAGCAAGCATATATTTAGAAGATGACGGTAAGTTTTCTGTGTGGGCATGATTGAGATACTGAACTTTGGAGTCCCAGTTAAGTGAAAAAATTGGTTGGTGATGCTGGCAACTTAATTTTTTCTTCTCTCGAACGAGCTGTATTATGCCGCATTTTCTGAACATTCATTTTAGCGAGAAAATGTTCCTCCCTACTCCACTCTTCACCGTCTAGTTTAAATGAAGCGAATTACGCAGCAGATAAGTTTTTGCGTTGACTTGTCATCGTCGGATTCTAATCCAACGCGAGTGGTATGCATCTCGTTGCGGCCTGAATAGACTCTCCACCTGCAGTTGGAGGTGTGCGCGTCGGCGATCCGGCTAAAAGTCTCAGGTGGTCATTCGCCTGTCGCTAGTCAACCCCTCGACGCACCACGCACGGACCCTCCCTTTTGCAAAACCCGTCTACATATCTCTCTCTCTCCTCTTCGCACTCCCTCCGGGTCATTAACTCTTCCCCTCTCTTACCCCTCTGGTTCGCGGTGCCGAATGGACTCTCACGCTGCAGTGCCACCGATCGATGCCGGGATGGCGTTGGGAGCGCCTAGTCCCTTGAAAATCACACCTCCCTCCCTCCTTTTCTCTTTCTCCCTCCGTCCTTGCCAAAAACCGGCTTCCTCCTCCCTCCTACTCCTTCCTCCCCTGCTCACTTACCGTTCCCGCCTCGCCACGGCGCATCGTCCTCATCTCCTCAGCCGCTGCACAGGCTCATCTGAAAATTCTCGTGTCGTTTTGAGTATGCCGGATCTGGATCCGTAATCTACATGAATTTTTCCGGGTCTTGGTAATTATTTAGCGACCGGATGGTTTTTTTTCGTCCCCGGGTAATATTAACATGAATATTGGATTGAGTTGCGGCTTTGGAGTGTTTTTAATTTTCGTGAAATCTGATTTGCGTGTTCTGACGTATGAATTTTATATTTACTTTGTGATATTATTCGCCTTGTGCGCCATTATTTTGTGGAACATATTCAAGAAAACCACTTCAATATCAAAAATTGAAAAATTGACATCCTAGGCAGCTATTGCATATACCTAAGATAGGGACTTAGTTTTTCAATTTTTTATATTGAAGTGCTTTTTCTTGAATTTATTTGCAATCATAAGACGAGCGCGATAATTTTCCAGTGAATTGTGGAACAATAATTATTCATAGTATTCGTCACGAATCGTTCACTAAAGCGCTTATAAATAAGCTAGTTCATTGTTTGGGTGCAATTTCTTGAAGCAATTTAGAGGCTGTATTAATTGGGAATATTTTATGCAATAAAAGTCTTCATGTTTGTCTCTGATAGAAACGTTTAATTTGGTTTTTATATTTAAATGTCCGTATGCAATGACGAAGAATGTATTCTCTGCTGTGTGGGGCTTGTTTATATCAACTCAGTTTCTTGTCATGAATGAGCCATAAAACATTGTAGGCGACTACGTTGGCATTTAGTGTCTAGTTTTCCTTTAAATTGAATTCCATTGCTTAATTATAATAATAAATCTGCATTCTCATTGGATGATGCCGTCATTAATAATATATATAATGAGATTTTCCATCCTTAAGTAATAAAAATGTAAAGTGGTTGCAGGTGACTCTATTATGAGTTTATGAGTTTTTTTAACCTCGATTTTTTGTCATAGAAGATATTTTACGATATTATCTCTCAGCAATGTTAGTAACCGCTAGGTCATAATTTTCTTTTTTGGTTTCCTTTTTCATCGTGAGACTACCTTTTACCTTTACTTCTTTTCAGTACTTTTTGTTATAGTCCTATCTTATATCTTCCCCACTCCTTTACCAATTTCCGTCAAATACTACCTACTTCTGAGAAATAAAGAATTCGGTTCCAACTGCCAAAGTCAAGCTGTAACAGCCTTAACTGAGGAGAAATTAACTCTGATGCCTCAGCATTCGTATTCAGCAGAAATCCCTCAAGGTGTGTCGGAAAAGAAGCTCATTGTTTATAAAGATCGTTTAATAAAAAGCGACCTGTTGTTTTAAATTTGAATATTATTCTAGTTTCGTTATTGGCTTTTGCGACTAATTCATACTTAAAATTTTTATTTGGAAATCCTGCGTTGCACATTTTCTATTCGTATTGTATTTTGGCGGTATGAATTGGAAGTATACCTCTTAAGGAAGCCCGTCCATAGTATTTTTAAGTATGATCATCAAAACGCTTAATAATTCGATAACACGTTATTTTTTTTATCTTATTACGAGCACATGTTATCAGATCAAGTGCCTACGCGTGCAGAAATCATTGAATAAATGTACAACATTATCTTAAAAGTCGTCTATCAAATTCCCTGCTGGTCGGTGGTATTCGAGGTCGGGTGGAAAATTTTCCCCCAGCTTTCTATTAACACAGTATCTTTTGTAAATATAGAATATCTGAAGGAATGGGAACTAATTTCTTTCTTCCCAAAATCGTTTTAACTCCTGTATTCAAGGATGTTAAGTCGTCTCTTCAGAATTGCCCTTAGTACACATTCTCCTAATTTATTCCCAAAAAATGATCTAATACCTTTCTAATAAAAGAGGTCGAGAAATTGATGTGCAATTGGATCTGCTAGATGATCAGATCGTTAATACTAATTGATTTTTACTTTCCCCATACATAGTTGAAGGCAAAGTATTTTTTTCATGTAAAACATCGTTATTTCGAGATTTCAACGGAAATATACGTTTTGAGAAATTTTGAACACGTTTTGACCATTTTCTCGATGATGTCTGTGTGTGCGTGTGAGCTAGCGCGTGTATGTTTGTGATAGACATTTTGTGGGTGCTCTAACTCAAAACTATTAATCAGGTCAACGCGAAATTTTATATTTGACATTTTTGTTAAAGCGACAAAATTTGATTAGTTTTTGGTAAAAATCGGTCAACCAGAAGTGGGTGTTTACTCTGGTCACATCGCGTTTTATTGAAAATATTTGCTTTCATATTTGATGAATGTAAAAAAGTTTTGGAATAAAAGTTGTAGGAAATTTTATTTTCTACAACCTTTGTTTGATACATTTCCCCATATAATACATTGTTTAAGAGACTTTTTAAAAGCTATATTTTTAGCCGCCAGCACCACACCACCTACCGGCAACTATTGTAAACATTTGACGCATAGTTACGTCTTAATAACGCTCCTTTTTATTTTCTTAATTGTTGGAGCTTTGTGGCTATATCCAGTATCAGAAGGCTACGATTTGACTTTATTTCAGCTCTTTGTTAAGTCTAAATTTTTCCCGGAGTTCCTTAAAAAAATTATCATCATTTAACCTATTTGGAATGTTTAGAAGTATTACAGGTATGGAGAAAGTCATGTGGTGGCCACATCATATTTTTTAATAAGATGTTCAATAATCGTTTTACAGGTATCAGAGATTCTTTAGCACTCAGGATGTACTTTTCTATCGTTGTATTACCTGTTATAACATATTGCTCCCTTATGGTCTATGTCTACTGTTTCTAATCTCTATTCCTTTGACAGAGTCCTAAAACTTTTCCTTAGAATTGTGAAATATTGTGTAAATTCTCTTAGGTGTGCCTCTAATGATGCTATTTTATCTGCTTTCTTTGGATAATCTTATTGCGACTCGGACTGAATCTGATCTTTCTTTTATTTATAATATTTTAAACTCCGTTACAGACTGCCCTGAGTTACTATCCCATATAAATTGCCGAATTTCAATCTTATTTCATATGTTTACTCCGAGGATTTCTCTAGGATCTAGGAATCACACATACTTCACCTAAATAATCTAAGTCATAATTCGACACAATTATTGTTAGTCTTTCTACTGGAATTTTTTTTATTTTTGTTATACCTATAGTTCATACTTAGAATTTTATTATTTTATTGTTATTATTTCACTGTACATTGGCGATCACGCTGTATATGATATTATGAGTAAATAAATCAAAAAAGATTGTATGTTTATCACCCGAAGCTCCAACGAACGTTATCTTACAGGTTTCCGATGTTATTTCACTGGTAATCTAAACTAAGGATGTTGGAATGCAATTCGGAATATATTGACAAGTTGAAGTTTATCGTGAATGACTTGGAGCTCATAATTTCCCGTAATTACCGCGTTACCCTTTGTGGATGATTAATATAGCGACCTTGGCTTCAATGAATTCTACTAATAACTGCAAACCCGAAACTCAAGCCGTCTTTTCATCATTACTTATCGTTTAAACATTCATCTATATCGGACGTAATGATTCGGGAAATCACATAAAATACTACTCTCACTTATCTACCCTACCCTTGAATAGGTCGTATTACGAGATAAGGTTATTCTGCGGGGAATTTGCTCGCAGGAGCGTAATTAAGGAAACTTCATCTGTCGTTTATTCTCGCTAATTGTGAGAGCCCTGTCGATATTGCCCTGAGCACGTCGTACGGTCCACAGTAAAATTATTTAATCCGTTTTATTTCTTCGATGAAATTCAATGCGCGTAGGTCGTCGTCAAAATCCGTAGGTCGATGGGCTGGAAAATGACGTTCGGTCGATTCCTTCTAGTTCTTCTCGAGCTATTTGTGTCAGTGGTATGAATAAAAGAAGGGACTTATTTTTCGTAAAAGTTTTGCGTGAATTCGGCGTTTTTTAATGCTGACGTCTGACTAGGATGTATATATCGGCCTAAATTGTTGCTGAAGACAGTAAAATTACGAACAATTGCATATGTAAGAAGTTTACTGGTGTGTTGGATTTTATCGTTGTCTAAATTTAAAGGTATTCAAGTTAAATTTTCTAAAGAGTTTTAAGTTTTGAAAAATTTCGACCAGCTTTCATTTTGATTAATCTGCAACGTCATAATCGTGGCGTTGTCTTTTAGCGGTGTATATTTCCGCTATGAGCGAATTGTTAATGTTTTGTCTCTCCTCAACATCTTCTTTCGGACCGTAATCTTATATCGACCGTGTCGGATGCTTCTCCATAGGTTGGAAGGTGTTGGGGAATGCGGCGTTCGTAAAATATTTAGTGTCTTTCTCAGTCAGCTTACCACTTGGTCGTTATCTTCACCTTTTTCTCGCTGCATTAAACCCAAATGGTCCAATACCATTCCTCGCAAAGTTTCTTTCTTATTTTCATGTGTCGAGCATGCGTAGAACCGCTATCCAGGAGATAGTCATTTTTTAAGTCCAATTCGCGATATATTTATTTACGGCAGGTTATCATTTAGAGTATTGATTTTCTTTTTCGACACTTTTCATGGATTTGTATTGGTTTTGTTGATAATATTTCGCATTTAACGGAGTTAGATTCCTATTGCTAACATGTTAGATAGTAAAAACGTCTTTTATGCTGCATCTAGAAATGTGGCTTCCGAAAGAATAGTTCATAGTCGTTTGTGAAGAGGTAGTCGAGGAGATTTCTGAGGCAAAGAGAGGCTGAATTCCGTCGCTGTGAGTTCCTTCAAAGGGACGCCGTCAGCAGAGGAAGTTCGACACCTCCCTATTTCAAAAGAGACTTGGAAGTGCGGTACTCGCCCATTCCTACCCTTGCACCCACCTAGAGATGATTCTATGGCGACTGGACCGAATCATATATTTTTTGGTTCATAGCATTCACTGGAGGCGAATGCATTGAGCGCATGTCAGTATTTTTATTTTTTTCTCGCATGAAATTCACTCGAAAGTTTCCTTTCAGTTCTGGGGTCTGTTGTGCCATTGTCCGGACGATAAATCGAGAAATTTTGAACGGAATGGTTTTAAAAACTTGTTAAAAAGGGCGAAGAAGATATCCCCTTCCCCTTGAATCCGCCGCTGCATGTATTTATTATTGAAAATATTCGAGTTGCAATAATTAGCGATAAGCGATAAGATATTTTCAAATGGTATTTATATCAACCTCGAATTTTGCGATGTTTCCTTTTAGGTTGAGACATTACTTTTTTCATTAAAATAGCTTGGTAAATTCGAAACTGAATTCGAGTAGTCTCATTACTGATTGAATATTTCTTGGCATAATCTTGAAAAGATAGGGAGACTCATTAAAACGTTTATCGACTAAACGCTTTGAAACATAATAAATTAAAAATGTGAATTTTGTTCGTCGCGCATAAAAATGGAACAAATGAAAGATTTATTGGAATTCTTTCAAAATATTTACGTTATGAAAGTTTATTTGGATCCGTATATTTCGCCATGACATCTGTATTACAAAGCGTCTGGATTTTTAAGGATTACAGATATTTAAATCTGTTTTCGGTTCTTAATTAAGAGTAATAGTTCAAGTATTGGTTGATTAGTGTATTTTATTGCTCAGTGACGCTTCATCTATTGAGTTTTTAGCGCCAGCAGAAGACATAGGGTCTTAGGTTGCTTTGTTGTTGCTTTTTTGCAGTGACAATTTTTCGTGCAACCGGGTGAATTTTGGCGTCGGTCCATTTTGACTTTCTAGCACTCTGTCTTTGGAGAAAAGTCCTCTTATCTTCGGCTGGTACATCTTGGACCATTTTTCACCCCTTTCTCCCACATTTATTTATTGCGCCCTGACTTACACCACTCATTTCGTCCGAGGCGAATGTCCCTTTGGCTCTCAATTGGACGTATTAAGAGTACAGACTGAATCAATCATTCCTCATTTTTTTATCGCTCTTTCCCGCACTTATCAGGATTTTCCCTTCGTTGGTTTTTTCGTTCTTTTTCCCTCCTTCGGGAAGCCATTCCGTTTCACTTGCCACTCTCTCAAATCGCTTTCTAATATCCTTCTTCTCATTCATTTTATACGCTCGTCGAGCAGTCTGGAAATTCGATTAAAGGCGTGGAACTTTTGCCCAGGAACCGTTTTCCGCTCTTTTAACCCCTTTTTTATTTTACTATCCTTCGATTATTTTATTATTTTGAAATGGAATTGGTTTTTAAAAAGTTATTTTTTAAGCAACCGGTGTTATACGGGACGAATTCATGAATTTAAATCCGTCAAAGTCTTATCTGGAGAAACGCTTTTTGAGAAATGAGGTCGATTTCCTTGATCCTTTTGTTTTGGGAGCGATAAAGTTTAAGTACTCTCCAAGGGCCTAATATTTCACTCCTTATTATCCGGTAATTCAACTCCTAAAATTTTCTCCGAAGGTAAAGTTTTATGAAGAAACTGTATCGGTACATCTAAAAAAAATACGTGTAACTCATGAAATATTTTCAACGAAATATATTTCCTCGACTCCGTTGATAAATGGGTGTATCACTCGTGGTGGTAACTTATCTGCATCTAAATTATTTTTACTATATTATAATCGTTAATGTTTTTCACATGTCCTTCCGATATTTAAAGTTCCAATTAGTTTGTGTATGATTCGTTTGTTTAAAGCAGTGGTTTCCAACCTCTTTTTGCTCACGGGCCATAACAAAGTTTTGAAATAGCACGGAGAGCCATAATCTTATAATGCCAATTGCTGCTTTTAAATTTAACATATAAACAATATAAATAAAGTAACGCCAAAATGAAGTAATTTTGTTTGCAGATGCCAAGGCAGGTACCTGAAGTGAGTATGCATTTCGATGCCGAGTTGCATTTATCTTTCATCTTTATCTGCAGTTTCTCTTCTATCGTGTTAATCTTATCACCTGGAAAAGCAAATGGATTTGTAAAGAGAGCCACATTGTTTTTTTCTACTGCAGAATCATTAAACGTCCTATATTGAAAAGCTTCTTTAATATTGTACTTGTGTACATACGTTGATATAATTCTCCATCGCTCCCTCTTTCAAGTCATGAAAATTGTCAACGTTTATCTGAGCTTACTGACCAATAATTTATGTCTATTTCTCATAACTCTACAGTATGTAGGTTTTTTGCACATGACGGTTAATAATATTTACTTTACGCAGTATTTCTCCTTTAACCTTTTATGGATGAGAAACGGTGTGATGCAAGCTTTTCTCTTTTGGGGCTCTCTGTACACATTATTTGCATTTGCTGGACATTCTGAGGGATATGACCCAAATATGTAAATTTCATCTCATTTTTATGACATTCTAGAATATTTAATTTCACCAAGTTACGTCTTGTTCTAATCCACCATTACAGAACTGCGAAGAAACATAATGGTTAATCGTGTTCGTTAATCGAATCTTTTTTTTCAAGTTTCCAAACCAATCGGCGTAGTACATATACATGTACGCGGGCACCACAGACCATAGAGGTTCAGGGACGCCCTCTTTTATAGAGGATTTCTTATCAGTTCTGCGGCATTTCGCGGGTAGGTTGTTGACCTCCTCAGTCGGATTTGAACTCGAACCCACAGCGTGGAAGGGAAGCACTCGAGCTGCCCCGCCACCACTCCCACATTTGGGGTAGCAGATTCGGAAAAATGTGATGGTGATGTAAAAAAATCATTTTAATGCCGTTTAATTACGGGCGGACAAACACGAAATAGGATATGAAAGCAAATGCAATTTTTCACGCTCTCTTAAAGCGAAGTTTATTGCAAGTTCGGATTTAGTTTTTCTACTTCGGAATTTCGGAATACAATAGGAAAGGTAATATTGTCATATATATTAACGTCAACTATTTGTGCAAGACTGAGTCGAATCCAGGAAATTTGCGAAACATATCGCTGTATTGATTTTTACTCTTTCCTCAATTAACCAATCCAATCACTTCTCTTGTGCCTGCTCGTTTCATCCCATTTGCTCAATTTTACACTCATTCCTATTCTTATAACTTGTTGTCATCTCCCTCTGGCATTGCACGCCCTTCATGGCTCTTTACCTCGAAGCGATGTCTTGCGTCATATACACGGCTTATCCCGTTATTTTCGTGGAAAGAGAGGAGCGAATACGCCAATGAGCGTCGGCCTCTCGCTCTTACCATTTTCGTGGGTCAAAGGTGTCGACGAATTTGTCCTCTCTTTAGTTTTACTGCTCTTTTCTATGGATTTCACTCATGGTTTTCTTTCATTTTCGTCCAATATCATTGTTGACTCAGTTGTTTCTCAGTAAATTCTTGCTTCCTTTCTTTATTTTCCGTTTTGCTTTTTTATCCTCATGTTTTTTCAAAGGTATTTTTTGCTGCATCCGTTATTATCTCTATAAATATCATCTAATGTTAAATTAAATCGTTAATTGATCACCATCCCTATTTTCATTCGCAGTTTACATTCATCTCTCTAGAAACAAATATCCTAAGCAAACTTTCCCGCTTAGCTTGGTTGAAACCCCCTCTTTCTCTCTCTCTCTCTCTGCACTGAATATTTTTTTAGTTTTTGCCTTCTCTAGCAAATGGTATACCATATTAAAGTTTAACCATTTGTAATGTTACCTTTGTGTAACTTACTTCCGTCGTGTTAAGTATTTGTACGTTGTATTTACAACGGATTATCATGAATCTCGTTTTTGCTGCAGTCGCACGTATGTACGTGATTTATAATAAAGGGTGGCCCAAATATCAGGAAACCAAAATTAACAGTACGCATGGAATTCCACGAAGTCTTGTTCCCGTCCATTAACTTCAAATATCAGGGCATGCAGAATTAACATTTATTGCAACACAAACATACATTTTTGAGTATTATTTTATCTACTATTTTTATTTTTTTGGTATCATTATCACCTCACTCTTGTGTACTGTATCCCATGGAGTCTGTCTCGTGCAAAACCCAACGAAAAATTACGGATGGCTTAAAGCGAAACATGTGTGCCGAATGTTCAAGGAATAATCTTATCTTCCTAAAGAAAACCGTGCTGTCATTTCAAAAGAGAACTGAAGCACGTTTTAATGTTGATGTAGAGGAGTGTGACAGTATGTTCCAATTGTGTCCCGAGTATCAAAACAGATGAGCGAGCCAGCAGGATTCGACCCCGAGGCCTTAACATCGACATGCTAATCGCTCTTCAACCTAGGCCATTTAGGTAAATCTTCATATCATGAAAGGCTGTGTCATTCCTATTTTACGTATGATAATCGTTTTGGCTTTTATTCAGAAACCAAAACTAAAATATCGAAGTACGGCAGTAATATATGCCTTAGATTCTCTCGAGGGTGATTACCATGCGTTCTTTGCACGAAGTGCACAAAGTGAACGCATATAGGGGAGGTCGTTTCCGTTCGTCCATCCGTCCGTCAGCATGTTAAAACTCGGAACTCGCTGGACGTATTATGATGAAAATTGATATTCGGGAGTTTTGCTAACATTTGTCGGCCGATTCCAATTTTGGTTAAAATCGGACAGCAATTACGACCACTTTACATGACCTACATGTAGTTTAGAATGTTCCTTTGTTTTAGGCCGGGAACCGCTGGACGTATTTTGATGAAATTTGGTATTGCGGAGTTTTGCTAAAATTGATCGACCGATTCCAATTTTGGTTATAATCGGACAACAATTACGACCACTTTACATGAAGACCTACATGTAGTTTACAATATTTTTTGTTTCAACTCAGGAACCGCTCGACGTATTTTGATGAAATTGGTATTAAGAAGTTTTACTAAAATTGGTTGACCGATTCCAATTTTGGTTAAAATTGGGCAATAATAACGATAACTTTACATAAGGACTTACGTGTTTTCCAACGTACCTTGCTAGCTTCTCGTAAAATACGCATCTGAGCGAAAAATATTGAGAACGTGAAATCTCAAAGAACGCATTTGGAAATTCTGTGTACTCCGACATGGAGTACACCATTCCAATCTTGTTTACTTCTACATAAAATTCTACTAATCATCAGAAATTGTCTCTTTGCTAATTCTGTCCTTTTTATTTATGAACTCTTTTCTTTGAAGAAAGATAGTTTATCTTAAGTCGTGTACACATCATTACGTGATAACATGTAGTAAGCTTATTTATGTCTGACACTTTGAAATTCGAACCGAATTAATTTATCTAACGGTCTGGATCTATCCTGGAAATAAATAAGATACCATATTTAGTGCGATACTGCGCCAACCCCTGCTAAGTGGTTGATTTTATCATCTTCATTATAAACCATTCCACGAATGCTTTAGCTGTTTATATCTTAAATATGTTTTTAATGACTGCCAGTTACTCTCTGAATTTTCTCGGGGTCCACATTTAGCTACCTATTTTATCGCAGTGACCAAGATCAGCGTGTATCTTTTACTCCTTTTATTTTGATATTCACATTTTTCCAGTCGAATTCAATTTACGTCGCAATAATTGTATGCTTTTATATTTGAGTTTTAGTAGCCATATAAATCCCTGTCTGCGCCAGCTGTCCATCCATCAATAAATCAGAAAAATATATTTTATAAGACTCAAATTTTTTACTCTATTTTTTGTTGTAAAGGCCCTATATTCGTGTATTGAAATAAAAACCCAGTGGGGAATGGTTAAACGGCTTATTGTTTCATACGCACAGGTCGTTAGTGTTAACTTTTCAATCAATTAACCTCTCCTTCTATATTTTATTTTTTCGTGTGGCAGTGCATGATTGTTATTTTTATAAGTCCTAGATTGATATTTCTTGGCCGCAAAATTTGCCTTTGTTCGATGGACTTCGATCCATTGATGTTTCCCTTGCGTGGTCACCAGTTTACTCTTACATTTGAGTTTTCTGTTTTGATGGCGCTTTCCAACTCTCCGGCATCTTGTTTCAAAGCCCTCTTGTCTTCATTGTTGAGCCTACTTTGGATAACTTTTTCCCTTGAAACGATCCTTTGCTGCCTCTATATGGCGTCAAGCGCTCACCTTTGATCCCATCTTTTTTTGTTTTATTTTCTCTTTCTTCCTCTTTAAATGGTATCTTTGACCTTTCTGTCGCTGTTTTCATCTTCTCTTCTCGTATTTCATCAAAAGCGGCGTCTCGTGTGATAAGCCTACGAAGAAAAATATTCAGGGCCTTTAATAAATGAAATATTATAAAATTCTGTAAGATATCTCCGATCGTGCATATTTTTTCAACTCATAGCTCTCTTTATATAACTATTCGCATTTTCCATTTATTGCGTAATGGTTTCTTGTTCCATCTACTACCCTTTCCTTTAGCATTCATTATACTTTCTTTATAACGTATTTCTGTTATACCTTCATCCCTTTATTTTTCCTCATCGTTCCCATGTACACTTTCTTCTAAAAGTTTATCTGATATTCTCCGTTCGCTCTTTAGTTCTTCTGTTGTCATGTTGTTACCGTACTCCCGTTTACCTTTAGCATAGTTTTTAATGTTCGCGTAATCATGTTTTATTTCGGTAAGGGTGACTTTCTGTCCGTGTTCGTACCTAGTTTTTGTGAGTAATTTTTATTTATATTTTTGTGATGCAGAGGTACATTTATATTTATATATTTTCTTATGAAAATAATCATTTCCAAATGTCAGAATTTTCAGTACAGATAATATATTTCCCGCACAGATAATATATTTTCCGCATATTTGCTGACCATTGCAAAATTTTAGTCTATTTTAATTCTGTCGGACCCTTTTTTCGACGACCACATGAAATCGATTGCAATCAGTTATATAAATAAATTATAGAAGCGCTAATCCGTATTATTATTTCTTGAAAACTAGCTCGTAGATACGAATTTACTTTCCTATTGTCCTATATATAGGTTTATAACTGGAGACACTTTTATCCAAATACATGTATATTTTTATTGATGGAATTTATTTCTAAAAAATAGTTCAAAGACCTTCGGAGGAAATTCTCTTTAATTATATTTTTCTTTTTCCTCGATTCTTTTCAAGCAAGCATGTTATCCCTGCCTTGCAATATCGTAACTTTTAAAACAATATACTTTTTCCTCTCTTTTTGTCTTACGTCCCAATTTTTTTACTTTCTTTGTCAGTATTTCATTTGTCAACCTTCACAACTGGCCGTGTTCCATGTCCTATCTCTTGCCCTTTACCGATTTGAGTTTTCGGTGATTATTTGAAAGGCCCCTGGACACGTACTCACTGAACTTGAAAAGTTTGAAGCTGTGTTGCCGAGAGGCATTAGTGGTTGCGAGACCATTTCAACCAGTCTTTCAAGATTTTTCATTTTTTCAATCCTTTTATCTCGTGGACGGGATCTTTATTAAAGATTTGTCGCTCAGTTTTCTCAAAATGAGTTTTAAAGAATGGGACAATTTTCTAGAACTTCTAGCCCGTTTTAATTCTCACCGTATCAATATTAAATTTGAAAGTTTTATTAAAGATAAAGTTATCGAATGATCACTAACATATTGCTTTGGTTACTAACGGATGTCATCCGCGAATTTTCTTTACTTTTTATGTTATACTTTGGCGAACTTATAGTGAAAATGGACAAATTAAGGTATCAGCTACTTTTAATATAATGAGTTACTTTAAACTTATTTCCAATTAAATTTAAGTGCATCAAATTTATTTACATGCTGATATTTATTAAGAACTTACAAGAAAATATGATGGCCATTTTTCGGTCGAATATCTTATCGTAACCATCAAAGAAATGTTCCTGAAAAGCATTGTAAAACGTTTTCATTTTTTAAAATTTCATAATAACTGCGTTTTCAGAGCCAGTCAGTTAAATAAGCATAAGTGCCTGTCGTTTTTGCATCGATATAATAATTTATCGACCAATGCCATTTCTGTTTATTTCAACTCTCTTTCTTCCTCGGATTGTCTTTCGCATGATAAATAGGCTTAGTATTTTATGTGTAATGTCTTGCAAATTTTTATAGTCTCGATAATAATCAAGCGAATAAAATTCCTGACGAAATCTCCGATGTCTTCCTGAGATAAAAAGTTAAGAATTCCTCTTCATTCTGTTCTTCCTAAAGTCTCCTTCTTTTTATCGCCAGTCTCTTCATTTTCGTCGTCATGAATTTTTTTAGGACGGTATGCAAATTTTTAGGTTTTGTTCCCATCTTGCGCTCCAATTGTCTAATTTTCGTTACGATTCCAGACTAGCGAGTTGCTGAGTTACAAGTTCGTGGTCCGGAAACTTTGTCTCCTTTCATTTGTTATGTATCTTTCGCTGCCGTTGTTCAGTTCATTATTCTCGCACTCGAGTAAATTACCTCTTTAGTTTTGTGCTAACGAATTCCTGTTTAAATTTATCGTATTCTGCCACCAATGTTGCATTTTCGTCTACGCTTTAGATTACCTTTGAGTTTTATTTTGAAAAAATTATTTTTGCTCTATCTCATCTCTATATCTTTATCTCATTTGCATTGTAAAATGACTGTAGTATTTATTATAATACCCTTTTACATTTATAGGTAAAATTTCTAGACTATCATTTTGGGCATTTTTGCCGTTATCGAAAGTTTCTCCATTAATTGTTAAATTTTATGATATTAAAAATTATATATCGAAGGATTGCTGCAAATTAGAACGTCTGCATTGTTTGTTAAAAGTTACTCGTAATATACGTGGTGAACGCCTTCCATTGAATTCCTTAAGTTAATGCTTGAGCTCACGTTATGCTAAAATCAAATTAAAAACAATCGAATTTTTGAAGATTATCTTATACAGCTCATAGTATTGGTTCATTTAGCCTCCCCTAATTTAGATAGCGCCAATATCTATAAAAAGGTTGGGAAACTAGATAGACAATGCTATTATAATGCAACCCTAATCAATGTTCCTTTTTTAGAATCTACTGTGACCGCTGATTTAGAATGGTTTGTAGCCAAAAAGCTCTCTTAATTTTCCTAACCTTTTTGTTGCTACTGGAGAGGCATAGTTTTCCTTTGCGTGGTAATATTTATTTATTAAAAATTCAATAATGACAAATCCTTTATTTGGTAACAACACGCATATAACTCCACGCGTACCAAATATTCCTCTACATCTGTATTCTGCGATTCAGTTAAAATTTCAGATTTAGCTTTCTGTCAGTTAAAAGCTCGGACGGAACAAAAGACCATTTTGGTTCTAGCGCCCCAAATAACCTTTTCTTATCCCTCCGACTTGACGAAACCGAGCGAAGCGTATCCTTCTTCATTCCTTTTTTCCGCACTATCCCATCAAACCTTTGTCCTTTCCTACGCTAGTTCGGAAGAGCCTCTAGCGGTCGTTCTCCAAACGAAATTGGGTCGAGCCCGTTTCCACAATCCTCACTCGTTGCGTCCATAATTCTCACTCTGCCCAAAATGCGGCGAAACTTTCGACCAAAGTATTCGCGAAAAGCTTAGCTAAATGGAGAAATGTATTTCATTTTGGTTCCATGTCATTTTGGTCCCCTTATTGTTGTTTTTTCCACTCGTAAAGAGGGCATCGAAATTGAATCTGGAAATGTATCGTTTTCCTGACGTTATCGACTTTGCGGTAATTCGTCTGGAACAATTGTTCAAAAATATTCTTCTTTTAAAGGACCACAGTATATTTATGGATTTTTATTATATGTGTTTCCTATTGATAGGTTCAGAGATAACTGAACAAACATGGAAAGGTTGACTCCGTGTCGGAGGATAGTTTCCAAATTCGATCCTTACGATTAATGTTATCACGTCAAAAAAAAGATAAATATAAAGACTTTGTCTAATGTCTAAACACTGCAAAACGATATATCAGAAGCGATGTCAAGGAAATATTGAATTTGTGATTTACCAATGTATTTGAGTATCAGGAGTACTTGATAAAACAAGCTAATTCGATTCAAAAAGAAAAATGGACGATAAGAATAAGAATCTTCATTTAATTTCCTTTAAAATGGTTCTTATCCGAAGATCGTGCGTCAATTTCTTATAAATTATTTTTGCTAAAGAAAATAAGTCTGCAAGTGTGAAAGAGGTATATTTAAGATCCCTCTTATGGGAAATCCCATATAGCGTTCCAACCGACAGATTAAGGCTTTTATTAATAGTTTCATAATATATATTGTTTGCTTCAGTTGCTATGAAAATAGTTTTCGTTGATAACAATTGAAAAATATGGGAAATTTTCCAAGTTCAAAATGAATTACGATTCGATTTTCTTGGAAATGGCTACTCCTACGATAAAAATATTTGAAAAGAAATAATTTATTTGGCTATCCCTACAAATTTTATTTGAAGGCTTTTTCGGTAAGACTAATATTTTACGATATATGAGGAAAAGTTCGTTCCTTGTTTCCAGTGAAGTGGCACTCCTGGTTGGGTTATGTGAACCATTTATACCATTTTGTTATTTTCTTTGGTCATAAGTTCTTAATACCAAATTCCATGAAAATCCGTTCTGTATAAGCCGAGAACGAACATGCGTACGGAAGAACGGACAGAACGAAGCTAATAGACGTTCACGTTGGAAACGAATCGCGCCTAAAATACATTTATAGTTTGAACTCATTAGGTAGGTAATTAATTTTATAGTAGAGATTAATTATATTTTAATATTGAGTTAGGGTATAATATCGTTTTTAATGACTTTTTATGCAATTCATAGGTTCAAATTCATGTCTATGATCTGCGGAAGTGATTAGCGAAAAAAATTACAAACTTCGTCGCGGTTTCCATCTTGTATGAAGTTAGCCTTTCCTCTATTCTTTCGAGAAAATTCTTTTATCTTCTTGAGGGCCGGCACATCTTAATATATATTGCTTGTCCTGAGCTATCCTGTAGCGGCTTTCTCGGTTATTTTCGAGTTTATAGCTGTGACGCGAATTTTTCTTTTGCAAAATCCTCAATCCTCTCTCGACTCCCCTAACCCTCTGCAGTGGAATGGCTCTATCCCGGAAACCCCGTTCAAAATTGTGTCGTGACCTAAATATCACGTGGGTGGAGAAACGCTGTCACCCAATCCTAAGGCTCTAATTCTCCTCCGTTCTCGAAAAGGGTACAGCCGGCAACCCGACATTTTAAGGTTGATTTTTAGGAACATCTTACATAGCGAGGTTTTCAAGATTCGGTCTCGTCTGGTCCGGGATATTTTTGTCGGCTTATTTTTTAAGCATTTGATGAAGCGCCATTTTACCAACTCCGAAAATGTGTTCGGAGGACTTCTTAGCCAGTAGGAAGTTTTTGCAGAAAGAGAGAGATAGAGGAAATGGTGCGGGGGAAGTTTTGAAACTCCATCATTACCAGAGTGAAGTAATAAGTCTTCAAAAACGAGTTTATTTCCCTTTTTATGACGTACTGCGAGCGAGATAACCTGGATCGTTAACAGTTAGCGCTTCGCCCACAGCGGCTGTGGATATCTGCATCCACCATCTCGTGGTACGCCGGTTCGAGTAACGTTCAAGGTGATTAATTTCCTCCGTTAATTTCTTTCCCGAGGCGTCGGCTTATGTTTTTCCGGATAAGAAAGTAGAGGTTATGATCTAACCATTGAGGGTATACCGTAGGGAGTTATATTTTAAACGCGCTTGTGTCGCATTTGCGGAATTGCGCTGAGTAAATTTACGGAAGGACGATTAATTTTTATGCATCGTAATTTTTCATAGCGATAGGGGGTGAGAAAAGGAGATTGGGTACTTTGGTATACCTTGTTCGTTTAGTGGTGGCAGGTGGCGACGCGTGAGAGGGGAAGGGAAAGACTTGGGAGAGGAACCTTAAGGGGAAAGTCGAAGTCATAGCCTTGCGCAGTAGCATATTTTGGGTTCGGAGGAGTCCATCATCACCGCGTGAACCGCAGATGAAGGGTACTTCTCTACCGCAGCACAATGTTTCTTGTCACTCTTTTTGAGACCGAGCCTATTAAACCTACTACCTACTAGTAGGCTGACATTTCTCGCGCTGCGTGCTATATTTATTATTGTTAATTTTTGTTACTGTTTAATACCATTATCGTTTTCTTTTTTATTGATTATTATTGTTAACCTTTTTATGCGTTCTTTACAATAAGTAAAAAAGAGCGCCTTGCGGTCAGGTCGTGTCCGTCCGTCCGTCTGTCTGCATATTTCATCTCAGAAACTACTGTGGGGATGTTGATGGAATTTGGTATTTAGGATATAGGGGCAAAGAAACTAAGAAAATGATATAAATAGTTCACTTGACCAAATCGGGAGTGGCAATTTATTGGTGACAAAAAATGAACTTTTCTTTATAGCTCATAAAATATCACTTATAACAAAAAAGTCTGTAAACGACTTTGTAGAACTAATCAAATAGCATATTTTTTGTTCAGTATCTACATTTTTATTAAAGGAGTAGCCGATTTCAAGAAAATCAAAAGAAAATGTATTTCACTTGGAAATTGGAAGATTTTTCCGTGTTTTTTAATTGCTGTCAACTAAAATTATCTTCGTGGCAACTGAAGTAAACAATACCTGCTGTAAATACTTAATTAGTTTAATTTTATGTCGTGCTCACGCAACACTGAAAATGAAGGGAAATGGATAATCTATGACGAAGAAATTAACGTAAATAGGTTTATTTTCTTTACGTCTACACAGCGTTTGTAAGTGAAAATAAATGGGTAATTTACGACAAAGGAATGAACATGAACTTAATGATTATATTACTATATACTATTCGAGTGAGGTATGTTTTAAGTAATTGTCGATTGTTTTAGTAATTATAACTGATTAGGAAATTAGTTGGTGAATCAAAAATTCGATATTTTTGGACTTTTTCAGGAATTTCAGTTCGTAGACATTATACTAAGCCATTAATATTGATATTTTTTGACATGATTGCATAAATCGTATAGAACGCCTCTGCTTCGCAAGTAATCACGCATGATGTGTGCATCTTTCTACTCTTGTCATATATGAGTTAATACATTAGACCTGCTATGGTGTGGATAAGATTTCGAGGAACTTCTTGTATTCATAGAATGTGAGAGTGCACGCAGTCGCAATTCTTCGAATTTCTTATCCTCATGGACAAAGAAATTTCAGGCACAAAGATGCACCTCACCAGGGTGGCGTTTTTGTACCTCCTACTGTATCAGATAGCCTGATCTAGATAATACGTTTAACAGAAAGTTGGACTTCTATATTTTGCACCAAAGGAGCTCTCTCGTCTATTGACCACCTTCCTGAGAAACCGATACCGAGAACAATCTCCCTTAAAAGGTTTGGCGGGAAAACACCTAAACACCTAATTCTCCTGCTCCTCCCTCCCTTACCTTCTTCCCCTCCAGAGATAGGTAGGGCATCTATAGCCCAAGACTAAACACGGCCTCCCCTATAGGCGGTCCCGCCTCAAGGATGGACTCGTCCTACCGTGAGACTGCCTTCTGCGCACCGCCACCACAAAACGAACAATGGATGTTAACGGGACAACCTTTGCGCAAAGCCCCAAGGGGCGAGATATGGAACTACAAGGTGCTGGAAGTGGCGATATTTGGAATGACGTGGAGCACTACTCCATTGGAACTCGGTTGGGCCAGGGAAGCATGAGGGAACATTGTACTCTGCCCCACCGGGTTGGGTAAGTTAGGTGAAGTGTTTTTGGCTCCTCACGTTCACTGTGTACTTCCCCTCGGGGTGGGTTGGGTGGCGTTCATCTTAATATATATCAATCGTAGAAACTGAACTAAGCTTCTTCGCTGACTGGCAATTCGTGGTACTTTGAGGCATCTCCATTCAAAGAAAAATACGGATACCGTTATAAATGAAATTTTTGTACATTAGTATTAACGGGACAGCCTTTCTACGATTGATATATATTAAGATGAACGCTACCCAACCCAACCCGAGAGGGAGAACCCAGTGAACGTTAGATGGAACCGAAAACACCTTCAGCGCCTTGTAGTTCCATATCTCGCCACTTTGGGCGCTGCGCAAAGGTCCCGTTAATACCAAAGTACCGGAGATTGATATTATTAACGTTATTCTGGTTTAATCATACTGATAAATATCTACGCAATTCAAGAGAGAATTATCGATCTCGTAATACGAAGGAAAACAAACTGGCAAACTATGTCTCTCCAATAACACTACATTTTTATGGCTATTTTCGAGACATAGTTAGTCAATTTGTAGAATTAAAAAAAATAATTTTCTCGTTTAAAAGATATTCCCAATTTTACAGCTTATGCCTGTCTGTATATGATCTTAAGATCGCTTTCTCCAGCTATTTGTAGATTAACAAAAATACGCAAATATTTATAGATAAAGTAAAATTAGAAGCAGGTTTTCTGCCTCATAGAATACATCGAAACTGTAGACAAATGTTTGAAACATCTTGATAGAGCGTGAATGATTAATATATCGATGTGAAAAGTATAATTAATAAATAATTTGTGTGTCCTTGCTGCTCCTTTGTGAAAGGCGTGGCTATTCCTCGTCACCCCTTTCCATAATTCCAGTCAACGGTGCAGATGCGTTTTCCTCGTGATTACAAACAAATAAACGCCTTGTGGAAACGGGTACTGCAAAATCAGATATTTCGGTCATGTAAACGCCTATGTTGCTATGTTGGCGTCAATGGAAAAGCTATTCAGGGAAGTATCATACTGATTTTTCCTGGCCATTTACAGTAACGAGTCGTACAGATATCTGGTAATCATGTGTCAATCTTTTTTTTGAGAAATTTCATTTTGCTACAGAAACTTCGACTTCAGTTTTAATGGGGTTCCTGTTAAGTTTTTTCAGTATGGATTTCACAGTTAGGAATAATAGGGTTCAATGCCTTTCTCGCTTTTCGTTTGCAAATGAATGGAAGATTTCCTTTAGTAAGTCAGAAAGCGCTCGTCGCATCTCTTTTTAGCGTATCTCCTGAATCTGTACCGCATTAATTAACGCTGCTCACGGGGTATATCTGTGATGCCCCAAGGGATTTGTCCGTCATCGCCGAAGGTGACCGACCTCGCGTTCTTAAGGGCCGCTGCGAGAAAAGATCAGTGTCCGATGGAGCACTTTTTCGATTGCTACCGCAAGGTATTCATGGGCAGGTCTACGTCATGTGTTGTGACGACCCTCCATTGCGCATTCTCCGAAGGGTGTTGCGGAAGCTGGAAAATATTCTCTCGCATCGCGAATCGTAGTCACCTGAGAATAGAATTACTTAAAAGAGGAAGAATGGAGGAAAAGGGAGGACTCGTAAAGAAATCAGCTATTAAACAAATCTTTCCTTCTCCCGGCTCTGTAACTGAAAATACTCTCCGCTGATACAGAGTAACTTCCATCGGAAATTTAAGCAAAAAACTATCCAACCGTCTTTCAAAAGACAGTTTTAATTCAAGCAAACTTTTGAGTTAAAGGCAAAATTGGTAAATGAAAAAGTGCGGTATGTACGAGTTTACCTGCAATGACTGCAACGGGAGGAATTTCAGCGTCTTAGTGGAAATACATCGGAAATATTTTGTTAAGCTCTCTTCATATTCCTATTTTGCCTAAAACCTTTTAAATAAAAAACATTCCTCCGATTTCTTCCATATTGAAAACAAATGAAGTAGATAATATGCCGAAACAAATGAAAATTGTTACCCATTCCCCTTGACCCGAATAAAGACGAATTGTCTATCTACTCGATGAATTAGCCCGTTTAAAAAGGGGTTTGTAATCAAACAATATAAAAAGCAAAGTAGGCCATTTTATTATAAAGGTATATCAATCCTACGAAATTGGTTGAACTGCCTGAAGAAACGGCAGAGATATTGAGCGTTACGGGCAGAATGACCAAGAGAACAATGGTTTTATTATATTCTGATCTATCTATCGTATGTACCACTTAACATCATTGTCAGAGAGCTCACTTTTCCTTCTCCCTCCCCTGCTAATGATGTTTCTTAACCATTCCACTTCAAATTGATTAATCCTTCCTTTCCGTTACAAAACTTCCTCAAACCACTTACGATTCGTCGATCAACTCCTCCTCTATTTCCTCCACCCTTCCTCTCTCTCTTTGTATTACTCGCAGACTTACGACTCTCCAACTTTTTAGTTCTAAGTTAGATTACATTTTTTAGAATTAAATTTTATAAATTGCAATTCCACAAAGTTACGGCTTCCTCGGTCGATTTTATTTTCAATTGCTTGTGCGTCGGGCTGAAAAAATATGAATTTTTAAATTTGCTGTTATTTTTTATCCTTTAGAACGGTTTGACGAGAGCAATGAAATTAAAATTTTTATTTATTACCATGCCAGTGTAGAAAATGTTGAGAGAACGTGGCTCTAATATCTTTCATTTTGGACAGAAAATAAATAATATGTAAAACTTTGTTTCTCTAATGCGCAAGCTCCGAATTAAAAATGCCGATACTCTAGTCGTCATTTGCCATTGATGTCGGTTTAAATTTCCGTGTTTTCTATCGCGTTAGCTGACGTAACTGCTGTCGTGCGACGATAAATGTTATTCAAATTAAATTAATGTCGTATCAATCTTAAGCTCTTGCGATAAAAGCCCTATCTATTAAAATTTCTTGTAAATTAATGGATTTATAGCATTTATTTTAAAAATATATGATAAAGAAAGTTTGTTGTTCTTCATAAATTCAATACTTGTGGAATAAAGGCATATTAATGATGATTTTCCGATTTTCTTATCCTCAAGATACAAAATATGTTGGCTTGCTTAATTTTGAAATCATTCTGCAATACAAGTTCAGTTTATATGAAATGTGTCTCTTCTCTATGTTCTTCAAGACTCGGAAAATTTGAAAAAGATAAGCCAGAATTCAAACATCTCTTAAACATTTCCGATTAAAAGTGAAATTTTTGCGGATACATCTCTCTATATATTAAAGTCGTAAACGGTCCGTCCGTATCCTGATCATGTGACGTAAACTGCTTATAACTCAAAAAATTTTCATTCTTTTTCGATCATAATTCAGGAATTACTTGGCTTTTTCCCTTTTAAATTTTAAGCTGCACATCTTGAACATTGAAGTCATGGGTTAGATTTTAAAGGCGTTTATTTTCACCATTTGATTAGCATGAATATGAGTGTAGCATAATAACCATTTGAATTTTAAAATTAGGGTTTTGAGATTTGAAACAAATGCCTGAAAGAACGAAATAACATTTTCCTGCTCTCGAATTTTGAATAGACCGAATCGGTCCACAGATTAGTTTTTAACGTGAAAATTTGACATTTTACGTGAAAATCTTTCGTCTTCTAGATAGTTTCCTTTGTTGTCGGTTTCGCGGAATTGCGTATAATTGACTGGGGCTATAATTTTGCATCGCATCTGTCCACATTCGCGAAATTTTGACGCTATTTTGGAGTTTAAACGATACATAATAACGACAGATAATACAACGATAACGAAAATAAATAAATACTTCATTATTCATTGATATTGTGTTAATGAGTGCCCCTTAGTTCTCAATATATTAAAGTCGATCTGTCGGCAAACCCTTAATTGGCAGAGAAATGAATTTAATATGAAACGTGACGTCTACTAAGAGAAACTCTGAAAATGAGACTCGATATAATTTTTCTTCCTTAAATATATTCCTAAAGTAGGACGAATTCGCCTCGTGAAGCGAGGCACGAGGTTGACACGCCCCTAGTAAGAAATTAAATGTTATTTCGTTAAATGTCACTTTTTACTTCATTCTTGTATGCTGTTCACTAGTGTTTGAAGATAAAGTGATATAGTTTGACCCTCATTTAGTATCAAGACATGTGCAAATGTCTTGAGACTTTTTGGTAACAACCTTATCTTCGATCATACGACAGTAACTTTTTACCTTTTGCTGTTGTCGGTAGCATTTTGAATGTAGTTTTGATTTCTTTCTGTTACTTATTTTTTCCTGTATTTTTAACCGTGTAGTACTTGAATGGGTAATGCATATCATCCTCTATATATCATTTTCGCAGATATTTGAAGCACTAAAATAAGAAAGTAAAACCAACCTATAATAGAAATGCTCTCGTCTTGTTAGTTTTGATTTAGTCTGTACATAATATGCTTCTTTCAGAATTCAGGCGGGTATGTTTTATGTGTAAAGTAGCTAATTCAGTTTGCTATGCATTGGTGCATATGCCTGGACATAAATTTCAATTGATACAAGGAAAACAATTCGGAACTTGACCAGGACTCGAACCCGATTCTTGTACTTGTCGTGCGGAAGCTTAGCTATCACGCCAGTATGATTCTCATTCTCCATTGTCGTCTTGATTGTGATTCGATTAAAACAAGGCAAGCGCAGAAATTTTCTCCTTCCATCCCTTGAATATATTTTAGATACTACATTAATGCAATGAAATAGAAGCATTCTTCCAACATACCAGACATGGCCAGTGTGCGGCTCTTTTGTACCCAATATGCGATTCGCGGGGGAATGTTATCCATTTTTTCCTGAATCAATGTTATCTTAATCTCCCGAAGACATGTTTAAATATGCGCCGAATCTATGCAACTTATTTTTTCGGAGTTGTTAAAGAATAAACAATTTTTTTGCTAATTTCTTTCCTTAATTTTCCTTGTGTTGCATTTTCAATCTATTATCACAGTTCTCGCTAGTTCTCTCTCTAGTGGGGCTCTTAATATTTTTGAGGACGCTATGTGCGGCTGGCAGACTCAAATGTCTGACCACCCCTGCTATATATCAAGCTGACAGCAGTATAGTTGCCTTTTTGATGCATTTTGGTGGCAACTACAGCGATGCCGCACTTGGTCCGAACAAATGATACTTTTTTCTTTGAAAACATTAAATACATCAGTAATAATGAAAACATTAAATTAAGTACTTTTCGCCCCATTAAGCTTTCTTCTTATATATTCCATGTGATATCTGACATCCTAGGAAATGAAACCGGCTCATTGCTGAAATTTTTTGCTAAATAAACATTTACCTGTTATAAATCTTTTAATTTTTTCGTAGGATTTCTTTGGAATATATTTCATTGTGATTTATGTTCTTATTTTTGTTTTATGTTCCAACTTGTTGTCTTTAGAGCTGTTGTCGCATTCATGAATTGTGCCAGATAGAGATTCTATCGTAGAATGCGATAACATTACTCATTCAAATCTAGTTGACTTGCATACAGTGTCATAAAAGGTGTTTTATTATCGTTTTTTGGCCAAGAGCCTTCCATGACAGTTTTCACGCGTGGCACTCACACATATTGAAAAAAGGGACACTTAAAATTTCATTACAGCTGTCGCATTCAGTCGTGATGACATTTAACATTTTTATTGCATGGCGACATGCGTTTCGTGCGGATATAACATCATTTAAGCTTGTGAAGGAGAATTTTTCCTTGCTTAGTTGACTTTTAATTCAGGTGGTGGTTTTGAGGTTTATTTTTAAATTCATATATATTATTTTGCTTCATTTAGATGACATAGATTTCTTTCGGTTTATATCTGAAGCGAGGAAATTCATTATTGTATTTCGCTTTAATTATAAATCTTCCTTTTTTATCGTTGAGATTAATCTTAATTTATTTTCTGTCATTCGATATTTCTATATATTTTTGACTATAAATGTAAATTTTAAGATTGATTATCATAGTAATGGATTCTTAAGAATTTAGGTTTTTTGTTACTGCCGTTGGTATTTATGTAGAACCCGAACACAAGATAGATTGCAGGAGCCATTTTGGTCTTGCGTCTCATAAATCACTACCTGAAAGATGTGTGATATGAGCGCCAATGGTGGATCCGGGCTTCATCCTTGAGAAGGGGATTATCAAAGATGAAAAAATAAACTAATACTTGCTAATATCTTTAAAAAAATACAAGTTTTAATATATAAAAATGAAATAGATAATATTTCGCACAACCAAATATATACAGTAAAAAAGGAACATTTCTCGATATATTCTTTTATATCATATCATTAATTTTTTCGGTGCTTCTTTGGTCAGGGTAATTACCCCTTTACTTCCCCCCGCCCCCATGGATCCGCCCTTGATGAGCGCCTCTTGGGCTTTCGGTACTGCATTATATTTCAGGTTGATCTTTTATTCCGATCGAAAATGAAAGATTAAAGGAAGCTAAATAAAAAAGGGAGGTTTCGGTGAAATTTGCACAGCACACCTTTAAAAAAATCGTTATGTTTGGACGCTTTTATATAATCGCAACCGAAACCTCCGTCAGCCGCTGCGCCGTATATTAAAATGGCCGGCAGTCCTTCATTCGGTCAAGGAGACGGCCTCCCTCGCTCCCTACAGATTTCCATGTCTGGTTTGCCCGAGACCTTGACGTCGTGGGTTTTATCGCTATCAGCTCCCCCACACGCCTCCCCCCCTGCCCCCTTAACACATTTATGTGAAATTATTCTCACTCGCCTCTTCGCCCGAACCGCGCCCGTCGTTATCACGAAAATGCTAATTAAGACGCCGCGGCGGCACGCGATCTGCGTTTCCCTATCTGGCGATTCCCTTCGTGCTCTCTCCAGAAGGCCTTTATTGCGCTCGTTATTGCATCTCGATTATATTTCCTCCCGTCGATCTTATCCACTCATATCGCTCGTGTTTTTTTCAATCGCTTCTCGATTGGCAGTTTTTTTCCGGGTTTCAAGGTAAGAATTGAAGAACGGAATGGATTTGATTTTGATTTTTCCCTCACCTTGGAGGTCGGATATCCTTTATTGTACTCATCGTGCTCAGAGAAATGTATTTTTGGGGTTTGATATAGTGAAGTGATTGATAAACCCCCCTTTATGCGAAAGCGATAGAAAATCACGGCCGTGTTCAAGGCATTACTCTGTCCTCCACGTTAGTCGCGGATTTTGCACCGTGCGCGTATAATTTACATGAATTTTTCCCTTATCTATACATTTTTATTGGTTGTATGGACTTGGCTTTATCTAAAGTTTTCGGTGATAGATTATCTTTCATGGATCAGCGTTAAGACACGGCTCGGCCAAATTCTCAGGAGGTCATCAAAGCTTACTTGATCGTCGAGTGTGTTACCGTAGAGCCTTTTCAATGTCTCGAGATTGGCCGTGATCCAAGTTTAACCTATAATTGGTAGTTCAGCTTTAATGCCCTGTAGATGTCAACCAAGTAAGTGTAAGCTATTTGACTGACGATTGCGAAATGGTTACTTCACATTTTTATTCCCCCCCCCCTCTCTCTCTACGAATAAATAACAAATTCCAGTTTTTTTTAATATTCCATACAATTTTTATCGGTCCTTAAAATCGAAATGGAGGTATTAATTTTTAGCCGTTGAATTTTGTCGGTCTTATTTCTAAATTTTGGTCGCAAAAATGCAGTAATTGTAAAATTCTGAATGAACAGTTTCTGTAAGCATTGGTAAGGGTCGGTTTAACCTGCTTTCGTCGTGTTTTTATGTGAAATTAATTATAGAGAAGCATATTATTTAGTACATTTCCACCTAAGAAAGTTCTGTGAACATCTATTATAATAGTAGTCTTTGCACGTCATTCTGTCACACTGGAAAATTTATGCGACGTTAAGGTCAGCCATAGTCTACATCTACAGTTTACCCTGCAAGCCACCGCAAGGATGCTATCTTCATGAGATCTACCAAATTGGATTTAGAAATGAAACTGCGTTACGTGTTATCTAAATAACTAATACAGTGCAACCTCTATAATCCGAACCCACGGCAATCTGAACTGTTTCTCATTATCAGGTGTAAAGTGTCAGTTAAGCGAAGGGAGCGTCAGAAAGTGAAATTTGAAGCTTTTATTTTGTAACAAAGTCGGGCACAGATGTCCACTACTAACGCCTATTGAGGCTGAATAGATGATTCTTTGAAACATTGTTTAAGAAGGAATGAGCGGTATCGGGTCATTCCTAGTGCCGCGGCCCAGTGTGGAGTACAAATTTCCCGTCCATCACGCGGATCTCAGTCATTTTAGTGAACTGTAAGTACATTAATTGGTGTTTATTTACAGAATTTTAATACATAATAGATTTTTTCCTCGTTCTTTTACATCAATATTGATACGCTACTGATATACTATTACTACATCGTCAGGCGCGAGAACAGGCATATAAGAACCTACCGAAATGAATAAAACAAAAAAGATGGATGATTATTTACTTTAACAAGATGTAATTATATATGTATATATAAATTTTCAGTTTTTACTGTGGAAATGTACCTACTATACAATATAATAAATGTTTTTTTCTTCACTTAAAATCCCGTAATACGAACACGCCCTTGTATTAATTAGTTCGGATTATAGAGGTTGCACTGTATATGGCGTAGAATACTATTTCTTGACTTTTGCAGATTATACTCCTTGTTGTAATGAGTCTATTTTTGTGTTACTTACTTAGACGTGCAACAACAGTGTAATTAATAGCGTAAATTCGGTTTTAAAGTTACTGTACACAATTTCCTTTTTGTTTTGTTTAGATAGCAACAAAAAAAGTTGGACTTTATTTTCTACGGCATTTTTGTGTTACGTCCAAAGTGGAGTGGAGTCTCACTCTTTCGGATGTATGTTAATTCATGGCCATTGAAAAAATGAGTAGCATCAAAATTTATAAAATGCTAGCATAAGTTTAAATTTCAAATCTCTGATCCCATAAATGCTTATTTTATCAATTCATAAGTGGATGAGCTCTTATCATATTATTAATTTTTTCATATTATGTTCGAGTCCATGAGATCCTCACGATTAAATTAAAATTATTCATGATTTTGTGGTTTAATTAGCGTTTAGAAAGCTCTTTTTATATAGCAGAGTTTACTGTGTTCTCCAACCCACATTTACCAAATGGGTGCATTGCGCGATGTCTCAAATTATTAAAAACGATCGAAACACGTTTTGTAAATTTGACAGCTCTACGGTTACATTAAGAAAATAAATACTTACCCAGACTATAATCCGAGGTGAATATGGCGTAGGATCGGCGTGTTTGCAGTAATCACCATCTGTCCGAATTCGACTGGTGAACGACCCTCGAGTGTTTTATGCGGTCCGCGTAGCAATGATTAAAAAGATATAACACAAATTCATATTGTAATTATATATATATATATATATATATATATATATATATATATTCAAATTACGTCGATAAAACACGATATTGAAATGTTAATCCTAAAAACCTAATCAAGATTTCTTTCCCCCTATATCTCTAATTAACCTATTATTTGAAGTCTATTCTGGTCCGTCGAAGCATTGACAACTTGCAATGCGGCCCGCCGAGGAGTTCGCTACCGCCAATGCTGCTCGTCGCGTAGAAAAGGTTGCCCTGGACTAAGTAGAAAATGTTGTTAATAGTATGGCGGAAGGAGATGGAACAAGCAAGTGCGTGGAATACTCTTTAATTACCAATGAGTAAGAATTAGTGGAAATGAGGTATTCTTCGGACGAGAAAGAGGGGAGACAGTTTATGAAAGATTTAGAGCCCTAAGGAATATGTTAAATGAGGAAAGAGAATTGTTATGTTGAAGTTCCGTGGACGAGGAAAATATAGCGACCGCGGAAAGTTTGTTGATATTTAAAAGTATTAGGTCTCTTAGACCTTTTCTTTTAAAAAATCTCTCGAGTTTTTGGATAAAACATTTTTACTTCACGGTGTACTTTCAGTTGGTTTTTTTAATCATCTACAATTTGTTTTTTGTCCACTTACAATGGCAGTACAGTATTCGAATATTTGTCACATATTTAGGTTTCTTATGAATTGCTGTGAGGACGTCGCGGAAATTAATGTCGGTAACATAACCCTAAGAAAAGAAGAAAGTATCTAGGTAGGAATGTAGAAAAAGAGGTTGGCGTAAATGATACCAGCACGAAGTAGGGAAAGAAGGTGAAAATGGCTTCAAAAGAAGAGAGTTGAGTGTGCGGAATGTGAAACAATTGAGGAAATATAAAACGCTGAATTTACCTATGTTGGCGTAAATGTAGGAGGTAGAAACTGTTGAAGTCTTACATACTTCTTCTATCCACCTGAAAGTGATGTAGAAATTAGTGCTGGTGGTGCAGATGGTAGAAAAGAACAAGAGAGAAGGCGGCAGTCCAAATCGGTGGTTCTGGTCCGAACACGTAGCACGACGGTATATCAGATGCTGTCGACGAAGGGTTAAAATGTAGAGGCATAGGAAATGATTTCAATCGCTTGGAAGAAATTAACATGGTAAACCATTTATTAGTTACCGCTGGTGGTGTTTCGGATCGACGAAATAATAAGTACGTGCATTACCCTCGCCGTTATGAATGCGCTTGAGATTCTGGGTATTCCATTGGCTATGCTAATGATGATTTAGACCAGTGGTTTCCAAACATTGCAAAGCCACCCTCCCCTTCAACAAAGACAAAAGCCTTTGCGCTCCCCCTCTATATCATATTCAATCAAATTTCGTAAACAATATCTATTGTGTTTGTGATTGCCATTAATATAACCATCTTAAGATACGTCCTAACCATGTGAGGACTAGAATATGACGCTTGCATGTTGTAAGCCTCACGATTAGGATAGTTAAACATGCAGTAAATACACGAAATCTTTTGCGCCCCACCTGATCTACCCACCGCGCCCCTTCAGGGGGACACGCCACACAGTTTGGAGACCACTGATTTAGACCATATGGAAAGAGTGCATGGGAAAGTATTCAGTTTCACACAAAGACCATAGACACGCGATTTTGGAATCATTTATGTGAACGGAGCGTAAAAGCAAATGAGTTTGTGTGTGCATATAATAAGTCAGCTTGAAGCAAGGGAGGCATTTGGGATGTACATAATAATAATAAATTTATTTGTTCCGTTGGTCAGTACAGACATGGAGAAGTCAAACATACAGTTAAAAATGAAAACACAATTACAATAAAGTAATATAGTTTAGGTTGCATAATTAAATTAAATTAATACAAAGAGTCATTAAAATAATCACTCAAAGAATAATAAGCTTTACTAATAAGCAGACTTTTTACATGTTTTTAAAAACAGACAAAGAGCATAAATTCCTAGCCCTTGGAGGAAGCTTATTATAGACTAAGGGAACAGCATGGTGGGGACCATTTTGACAAAGGGTCAGACGATATTCGTTGATATGAATATCAGTTTTATGGCGTGTATCATGGTAATGAAAATCTCGGTTAATAGGAATTAGTTCAGGATATTTTTTTAGAAATGTTGCACAGTTAAGAACATAGATGGAGGGGAGGGTAGGTATACCAAGGGCTTGGAATAATGGTTGACCGTGAGTACTCTACGGAATATGACACATGGTTTAATGGCTTTTTTGTAATGCAAAAGCTTTAATATCATAGCTGGCATTACCCCAAAAAATAACTCCATAAGATAAATACGAATGTATTTTGGCATAATATAATAACTTCAGAGTGTCATTACCAACAATAGGGGCTAATTTATGCAGCATAAAAATACCTGTAGCTACGTTTTTCATAATGGTGTTAATATACTCAGACCAGTCAAGACCTTCGCTTGAGTGTAAGCCAAGAAATTTTATACATGGAGAGCGTATAACACTAGAACCATTAATATTTATATAAGGGCTAGATATAGGGGGTGATTTCTTATTATGAAATTGCAAATAGACTTTTATTCTTGTTCACAGTAAGAAAATTAGAAAGACATCATTGGAGTGCTCTAATAGATCAAACAGGTTTTTTGTTTGGATCAGACAAGAAGTGTCATTGCATATAAGACTGGTTTACTATTCATAATATTATTCGGAAGGTCATTGATAAAAATAATAAAAAGTAAGGGGCTTCAAGTAGAACCCTGGGGGACACCACAGGCAATGTTTTGTGGTTTAGATTTAGCAATTTTTGGGCCACTTGGTGAATGATAGGAATATCTGGCAATTTGTTGTCGGTTAGATAAAAAAGAAGTTATCTAACAGTGCATTTCCATTGATACCTAAAGTTGCAACTTTAAATACAAAATCTTGTGGTCTATACTATCAAAAGCCTTGGTTAAATCATAAAAGATGCCAAGAGGAAGAAATTTTTTATTTAAAGCGTGGTAGATATTATTAATAAATTGAAAATAGGCTGGCATAGTAGATCTGGATTTTCTGAATCCATGTTGAGATTCATCCAATAAGTGGAAAGATTCTAAATAATCAAGTACTCGGTCATAAAAAAACTTTCTCAAAAACCTTAGAAAAAACTTAAGTACTGAAATAGGGCGGTAATAATTAAAATTAGATAATTAACCTTTTTAAGGAATTGGGATAACATAAGCAAATTTAAGTTTGGAAGGGAAGCAACCTTCAGAGAAAGATAAATTAATTATAGTAGCTAATGGAAGTGCAATGTTTTTGACAGCAACAATAGGCATAGGGATGTCGTCAATACCACAGGAACAAGTATTAGCAAAATAATTTAAAATATTCATAATTTCCTGAGGATCTGTAGGTAACAGAAAAATTGCCTGAGATTACTTCGTAACTGCAGGAGATCTATAAGAAGAGAACAAATCGAAGCATCACTTTTGTGTTGCTTTTGAAAGACGATTTTGTCATCGTGATTTTGGTGACTACATATATAATAATTCAGCATCCATAGAAGGGAATAATAAAGCGCTTTTCTTGTTGGATTATTCAGCTGATAAGGAAGAACGGCATGTTGCGTTGAACGTAGCTTTGATCAGGCCAGGACGCGCTCACATTGAAGCCCTCTACAAGGCTTCTGATAACGATTTCTCATCTGTGACGGGAAGTTATAACGAGTAAGATGATGAAATGTTTTTAGAAGCTTTTAGTGAAAAGGATTATCCTGCGAATGGGCAATATTGAGAAAATTGAGCCGATATTGCCATTCCGTAGTTGGTAGCCCTAGGAGATAGCCCTTTATTACCAAGGTCATTGAACGAAAAATATATTTTATATATTCTCCTCCTATACCTTAGTCATGTAATCTTTTTCACTGCCTTTGTTTTATATTTCAAATATTGTGCAAAAATATCGCCTACATACGTGAATGGAAAATATATGGAGTTTTTTATTCGTTATGTATTCAGCGCCGATTCAGAATAAGTGATTGGTAAGGATGGTACTCATATAAGGGTATTAGTAGTTTTTGTTGTTTATTTATGTCTTCCGCTGCATCGTTAACTGTTTAACGTTATCATAATTAGAATAAGCCGGAATTGTAGTTTTAGGTATGGTATGTATTCATTTCGCAACCTATAAGGTTCTTCCCTGAAATTCGTGATTTATCAAACGTTTTCTCATTTTTTAGTGTCATGTAACCACAGAATGTACAAAAATAACTAACGATTCATTTAGCTATTTTTAAAAAGCATCGTCATTTGCAATTACTTCATTAAATTCTATCTGGTTTTTAGTAGTGATAGTGTTTTCATAATTTTAATTGTAAACATGAATTCATTAATATTTTAGAGCACGCCATGTGGCGGTACTACTTCCTATTGTTCGTTAACGTTAATTATTTCTCTTTTGTTTCGATACTATTTTTCAATAATAATATCAATCAGTTTACAAAAATTACGGGATTTTATTACATAAACATTTCCAAGACATTACTTCTTGTTTTTTTTTTGTTTTAAAAACAGAACAAAATGTGTTTAATTAAACTTGATTAAAGAGCCCATCGTGCTTATGTTTTCATAATTTTTAAAAAATTATTGCAAAAATCATGCCTCGTCCTCAATTTATCTGTAAAATTTTATTTAATATAAATCAGTTGTAAAATAAGAAGCATATTCGCTTGATTGCAATTTGAATTTCATATATGATTTAGTAGTTACGATCGTTTTTTAAATTTTTTACTGCTTTATTCAATATCAAGAATCAGTTCAAGGTATCTTTATTTAGTATCGTATGTACCGGATTTTAACTTAATTTATCGGATTTGTGTATGATCTTTGTTCTTAATGTGTCTCTTTCTTTTATTTCAGGTGAGTACCCATTTTCCGGAATATTTATGTAAATCAATCCAGACATGCATAAATGACACTTCCCTCATAAGGTAAGTTATAATTTTTGGCGACTTAAAAGAAAATCTGTAAAAATTCGTCGAAAAAAGATGATACAGTTTACAGGAAACTGTGTAACTTGTTACCCTTTGTATCCTGATCAAAGTGGGCTACTTCTACATTTTATATATTTTTGAGAAAGTAAACATTTATATATACGCGATTTGAACAATAAAAAAACTAAGTTACGTACGTTTTATAAATAAAATATTTCTGCCGTTTATATTACGTTCTTTACCTCGCAAGACCGATTTGATTTGTCTTAATTTTTTTGGCGTTTGTACGCATCTCATTGAAACTACTATTCTATAAATTAATTACGTAGACATGAGCGCAGTGTAACTTTATTGCAACGAGGGAAATGTTATTCCGACATTTCGTCTAATTCGTCTTCAAAATCGATGAGCCTCGAAACTGAAACTCAGACCTAATGCGATGTAGGAAAGTGAAAGTTACTTTCTCGCTCCCCAGAATAATATTTTACCATATTTTTGCAACTCAAGCGAGTTAGAATAGCGACTTTCGCTCATGAAATGCGAAACTTAATTATCCAAGTATTTCCAATTTTCAACCTTTTGTTATCCTGTCGCTATTAAGAAAATTTATCGCAGTTTCATAGATTCGAGAAAATTAAGCGTGCAAGCTTAAAACCATAAAGTATCCATTAATCACACGTTATAACTGAGGTTCTCGCTAAATGCTTTTCGAAGAATGTATTCAAAGGCTACCTTCTATCCTGCCGCCGACCAAAAAGGTAAGCGCGCTGAAGGCGGAGCCTCTGAGAAGGCAATGGTCATATTTGGTTCAGTCTTGAACAGCGGTTCCCAGAGAAAAATTCGTCGTGGCCGCATCGTTAAATTCAAGGTCTTAATGAAATTTATTATTCTATATAAGGCAACTAAGAAGTTTAACGAGATAAAATAACAATAGCAAATATTAGTCATAAAAAAGTGACATTACAGTATTCATCGCAGTCTGCATATTAATTATTGCCATGTTTATATAATTTTTCTGGCGGATGCATTAAAAGTTTCTGATGTCTGATTGCCGAACTTGAGAACCACTGTTCTTTAATATCTGATGATTTTGGTGGATCCGTTTGGGTAAAAATCCTAGCTTAATTTGCTTAATACTAGAAACTATTGCGCATGGTGGAGCGGTCGGAGTCTTTCCGTGTCGTTAAAATCTTGCGGGCGCTTTCGCGGCGATTTATCATTACATGAGGCCAGCGAACGAATTAAGAAGAAGTCACTTTTTTCCAATTCAATTTAAAAACCAACACGATAAGATCCGCAGTGCTTGTGAATGAGATGGTTCTTATTTTAAAAAATTTGACTCGGATTTTATAATATTATTATTGGTAACCGTGAACGTTCGGTAATTGAAGTGCGAGCTATTCGTTGTTCTAGGTGCTTTAATATTGGAAAAGAAAATGGTTTAAGCAGACGCGATTAAGTCCATCAAGGTCCGCATGCGACTCACGAGCAAGGAGATAATTGTTTGCTAGCAGTGCAAGTTTTTGGTAGTATGGAAACATAGCCTTATGAAATGGCCCTGTCTGTGTGTATGCATGCGTGTCCCCCACTAACAACTTTTGCACCAATGGACCGATTTTTATGAAACTTGGTACGAGGCTCGTGCTGCCAGGGCCCACCTCCGGGCTATATTTTATTTGGCGAAGATTGAAGTCCCGGGTTCGATTCCAAACGTTTTTCCCCTATTTGTTTTACATAGGAAGTGCCTCCATCGTGCAGGAATGTTTTCTTTAATACATTAAAATAACTTAAAATTGTGATATCGGAGCGAGGTTTATACTGTTGTAAGGGGAAAATAATGTAGATATTTATACTTAACACAGAATTTTGATAATTGATCGTATTTTCTTGAATTTCTGCTAAAACATCGTTTTTGGGTTTTAAATCGCATTTTATCGGAGACGATTATTACCGAACTCGGCTTGAACATAAACGAGTGAACAAATGGGTTATTTTCTTTTCCGCTCGACTACTCTTCAGCAATGGGCAGTTGATCCGTACATATTAGCGTATAAACAGTAACATTTATTAAATTCGTTTATTTAAAAAAATACATCCAAAATATGTCATAAAGAGATTTAGACATTGTTTTTAGTATTTTAAACCTGATTATGCTCTATTAATTTCTATTCCAATTTTTCTCTATCATTGATCAAGTATGAATTACAAGTGGTATTTATGGTATGAGAATTCCTCGGAATGACTAACATATACTGATACATCTCCTGTCAATATAAGTAATCAATTCGGGACGTTAACTTTGGGAAACTAGCCTGCATTAGTTCTGGTTTGGTCTTATTGTTTGCCTTTCGTTGTTTCAATTATTATAGTTTGCTGAATGCGAATTTTTTGAGTTGAAGAGAATGTTAGAATTGATCCATCGTCGTAATGTCAAAATGCCTTTGGTGTCGACCCCTCGTCCTTTCATAAGTTAACCTTTGATTGTTTGTCTTTCTGAGTCAATTTTCATCAGGCTGGGAATGTTTCCATTAGAAATAATTAAGCTAAGTAGGATCGATAAATGTCAATAAACATCGAATTAAAAAAAATTAAATTCGACGAAAATGAATGTTCGTCGATAAGTGTCGATTTTCACCACTACATTTTCTTCAAAATTTATTCGTCATGATTTTAAAACTGTTATCTGCTCTCAAATTTAATATATTTTACTACCAAATATCCAAAACGGTAGAGACAGTCTGTATTTGTCATAACAAACGGCCACACAGCATTCGGAATTTGTTTTCTATTGTCGCTTATGCCACTGTCTTAAGAGCAGATACTGAGCAGCCGTGGGAACCAAAGGTAAAGGAAAAAATATTATGATCGGCTTATTGCCCTCTTTCTTTACCCTCGGCCAGATTCGATAATCCATGCGCACTTTGGACTCCATTTACCGAAAATTCGGGGGACGTCTATTGCGTCCTCTGCGCGATATTATCTGCCGACCTCCTCCAAGAGGTGAAATGAAAGGTTTTCCCCCTCTGAAAATGAGTACCGATCGTTAGATGGCCCTATGGCATTTCCAAAAGCATCCTGTCATAAAATTTATATAATCCATCTGAGTTTGTCCCCCGTGCTTAGTTTCTTTTGCATGGCTGTCGAAGGAGCATCGTTCTATATACCCACTCGGGGATTTTTTTTCCGGATTCGTAGTAATCGTTTATTACTTAACAAAGATGATATATTTTTCATCAAAATATTCATTCATACATGAGGTGGTGCATTATACTCACGTCACATTAATTGCTCACTAATATAACGATTTCGTGAATAAGGGGCACGAATTACCGAGTAGAATATACTTTCTGATTTATTGCGAAAAATTAACTGTTCCAGGTTGGTGGTCGAAGTCAGCAACAACACATTCGTCAGAATATAGATAACAACAAACAAAGCATCATAAAAGAAGCATTCTTTATATTTACACACTTTTAGTTAAACTTAATTAGAAAGAATTCAATTTATAACACTTTTCTAGATAAAAATTGATGAAATGTATTGAAATAAACATCGATATTAGATATCGCTTTTTAAGAAATATAAACGTCGATGTTTGTGTGTATTTCTAGCTAATCACTCTCTTGGATTATGATAGCCAAAATAAAAACGTCGGAAACAAAAATGCCCAATTAAATTTATAAAAATAAACGACGTATGTCGTTGATTTATAGGAAAAATAAACAATGGTAGTGGTCGCATTTTAAGAAATATTTAAGTATAAAATTACCAAGCCTAGTAAAATGTATTCAAGTAAACGTCGATATTGGTCTCCGATTTTTAGGAAAACTAAACCTCGATTATTTAAGAAAAATAAACTTCGAAAACTACCAAGCGTGTAGTAATGGTAATTTTAAGCGTCGATATTCGCCGAAAATCTCTCGAGAAAATAAACGTCGAATTCTACCAAGCCTAGAAATAAATCATGAAAGGATTTTTTTCATTTGTTGCCTTATGGGTGTGAGAATTTTCCTGCGCAGTTTTTTCGTTTAATGTATATGGTTATTAATGACTCAAGCGATATTTGTTTTTATCGGTAAGGGTCGAAAGGAAGATTTGTTATCACTCTCATCAGTAAGTTATTTCATACAAAATCTTTGGTTGAACTTCACCATGTATTCGAAAAGAAATTCCTATAACGAGGATAGGAATATTTCCATGTTTTAGGAATTGGGATTCAGAAAGGGCATAGATTTATGAGGCGTTGAAAATCTCAAAGATAAGAATTACAATTATTGACTCCCAAAGGCAAAGTAGAAAAGAGTCGAGGTATAAAATCCAGAAGAAACTTCCTTGTTTCTCAGAGCTGTTGACAGTCGAGCCCTATTACGCTTGTTGTATAGCTCTTTTCCTTTAATTAATTAGGTGATGCCCATCCCTTGACGTCAGTAATTTCGGTAATTTTACTGTTTTAATGTAGACGTATATGAATTTCAGCAAAGACGACGTTCAGGTCGCGCAATATTCCCCGAAGCTAGTACGCAGTAGGACGAATTCATCTTTCTATTACGTCATACTCGATGTGATATGGGGGAGGAGGGTAAGGCAAGGTTCAAGGATCAAGGAAGAGGGTGAGGGAAAAGGGGGTCTCCGGGGCTAACAAGTGGAGGGAAAATTAGGGATGGGCCGAAAGGGGGAAAGGGCTGCGAGAGGGCAGAAAGGGCTGGGGAGTGGAGGGGGAAGGATGGGATGGTAAGAGAGAATAGGCACCGAAATGTCAAGGGGCGTTTTCGAGGGTTTTCACGAAGGCGGGTCATTTCCATTTAGAGGTGTGGATATGTAGGCAGTGGCGGGGCAGGTGCGGGGAGGTGGGAATGCTTTGGAACCCAACAACACACTTGCTTTTAGTTTCCGATACAGAATTGCTCTCGTTGGCATTGGGACTCCCCTTGCTAAATGATAAAGACCTTTAGAATCTAGTTGTTTTATTTTTTTCTGCGAAATGTTTGCCAAATTTGAAAATGCTTCTAGAGCCTTTGTATTTCTGTGGCCAGTTCCCTAATCTCGACGTTCGTCAATACGGGAGAATTTTACGATATATTTATAATGTGTTTACATAGAATATCGATGTAATGCTCAATGAATCATAAGGTGACGGCGTCATTGACTGCTGTTATTCCTTAATATATCTTTTGGAAGTAATTAGTTAATTGGCGATAGTCTTTCAAGAGCCACAACAAGGTTAAATTTTTGTGGCTATAGGAGATACCTGAGGCAAGTATATTTTTTAAATTGCTTGTTCTTAAATTTTTTTCAGCCATAAGACGAGCTCGATGGTCCCCTGTTGAGGCGATAGTGTTGACAATTTTTTTCATGCGTTAGACGTATAGACAAAGTCCTTTTTGCTTGCCTTTTTATTGATTTTCATGGTAGATCTTACATCGTAGATTTCTAATCTTTTGTTCTCTTTACCGTCTCTAGCATGTTATTTGAAGATGTAGCAAGAACGGAAAGATGTACTCCGTGTCGGAGTACACTGAGTTTCCAAAAGCGTTCTTTACGATTTATATTGTCATTCCAAAAAAGATAAATATTAATGCCCAAGCACTGCAAAACGATATATCAGAAGCGATGTCAAGGAAATATCGAATTTGTGATTTACCGATGTATGTTATAATCAGTATTAATTAGTAAAGCAATTGAAAACTATTTAAAACCACTGGAAATGAGCAGTAGTTATATTTAGGTTCACGTTCATACCTTTGTCGTGGATAATCCATTTCCTTTCATTTACTATATGATGTAAGCGCAGGAAGGGAAATTAAACTTATACTTATAGTATAGTAGATGTTATTTACTTCAGTTGCTACGAATATTGTTATCTTTGATAACAATTTTTCAAAATATCTAGTGAAATACGACTTTTTCGTTTGATTTTTTTAAAAACGGCATCTCATCCGATAAAAATGTATTGAACAAAATATATTCAGTTTGACTATTTCGACAATTTTTAAAAAAATATTTATATTATAAGTAATATATTACGAGATATAACTGAAAGTTCATTTTTGTCACTAGTGAATTGGCATTCCTAATTAGGCTATGTGAACCATTTATGTCATTTTCTTATATTCTTTGTCCTATACCTAGTCCTAAATACCAGATGTCATGAACATCCGCCTTGTAGTTTCATGGATGGAACATGCGGAGGGACGGACGAAGGAGAGTTCCCCATAAGGCGCTCCGCTACTATCGCTTCGCTTGGTGAAGAACGCCTAATAATTATACATATTTTAATATGCATTTTATTTTAACGTATCTCCTAATTCTTAAAAGATATTTTTAACTAGATATCTCTCAGATGATATCTTTTCCAAGGAACCTTTTATGTCATTAATGCGCGTTTATTCACTAGCTTCTGTTGATAATGTTGATATCCATTTAAATGTATATTTCGTATAATGTAAAGTTGAAAAGTAGCTTATTGTTAACATATATTGATAAGATAGGAATAGATTTTTGGTCTTTACGTCCAGTAATTTTGTTACCTCATTGTAATGGGATTTGAATTGAGTTATCTGAAAATTTTGCATCGTGTTGAGGAAAATGTCACCCTAGTTTCATGACTTCGTTACATTATGGAAGTTCTACGTGAACGAAGAACGCCTTCCATTATGCAGAAGAGTTTCAGAAAGGGTTTTACATGTTCTTTTTTATCAAGAGTTCTATGCCTCCATTAGCCATGCTTTAAGGGAAAGCTAAGAGTTTATAAATAATTTTATTTGGGATCTAAAGGGCTTTGCGTGTACTACCTTCTTCATTTTAGTCGAAGTGGCCCCATTTCCGAGTTCAATTTTCTTGAAAATGTCTAAGAACTTATTTTTTAGACTTGTGAATAAATCTCATCAATCTAATTATTATTCGTCGTTATTTCAAAACTGTATCGCCAAAGAAAATCTGGTAAATTTACAAAATAGACAGGAAATAGAAGGGTTGTGTTCTTTTAACCAGCACACATTTAGTCACGCATTCATATTTAATCAAAAATCCGACTCCTTTACATTTTGATGCAAAAACTATATTTCAACCCAACTATAGGCGCTGGATGAAACTGTTAAGAGAATTATTAAAGAATACAACCATTGTGATGAATTTTGTTTGCGATTTTAATACGACCCTCCTTTTTTTCAACTCCAAATTTCGAGAGAGGAAAAAAAGATTATCGAAACTATTATACTAAAGGGCATTCACAGTTGTCGGTTGAGGCCTTATAAAAATCTTGCGCCGTGGTAGTAATTTCTGAATTATTTCAAATCCCGATTCGGTGGAAAATCATATGATTCTGTGAGCTAGTTTTATGGCTAGAAATGTTTTTTTGCCAGGTTTGATTGATCACGCGAACAATTTAAACATCTACCAAAAGAGTGTTACGTACGCGCGCCTAGGGTTTGTCGTCTGTTTTGTATGAACGTGTAATTAAAATTGATAATGAATTCACGTTTTTTCGACCAGTTATTTTTCAACACGAGACGCTTCATGTAAATGATTAATAAAACCATTTCATTAAATGATTTATTTTTTGGTAACTTTTTCTGGCTGACAGCGCGCGTTTTAATTAAGAAATCATCGAAGTTATGCTCAATTATCACGTATGATTGGAATTAGACGTTTTTATAATCTAATGAGCCGGTGATGTTAGAATATCTTTAGTGAGCGACGCCATTTGCGTAGTACACCAAAATCTCGTTTTTACGAAGTGGCTTGGAACCGAGTTCATTCCGTATAAAAGAATTTTTCATATAATTGGTATTGGGTAATGTACCCATAAAATGGGGGACTGTCAAAATATTAAATTATATATTTTTTAAATTCTTTGTAATTGACTTAATTACTCCCTGTGAATATTTTTTTGTTAAATCCTCTTCATCATGCAAAAAAATGTTTTAAATTTCTCTTTTAAATATCCCGCGAAAATGGCATCCTGGTTGAGAGAGAGTAGTAAGGGGTACGTGACGTCAACGCATGCCTTACGACGCTTACGACCGTACTGAAAGCACGCAGTTTTATTACTTCGTCCTGTTGCTTTTCCTGATATCATAGCTAAAATGGAGAATATGGAAGTTAAGACGGGTTATAAGTATTGTCTGGTACCTCACTGCTTAAAACCCCGAGAAAATTGTTCTTCACGCTACCGAGCTCCTTGGGAAGAAATAAGAAGCGGAGAATATTGTGGTTAAAAGCCATGAGGAGATACGCATCTGATATATCGGAACGTACAACTGCATTTGTCTGCAAAAATCATTTAAATCTAAGTACTAGTTATATGTATGTACGTAATTTTATTGCTTCGTATTTTAGTTGATGACTTATGTCGGCATTACATTGACATGATGCATATATTTCTGGAGGTCGATGTTGAGAGAGTAAATTATATTTTTATAATTCAAAGATTAGCATATGTATTTTAACAAAACCTCCATAATGTAATATACCTGTTCTAAATACGTAAGATCAAACTTACGGAAATCGTTGAACTATGGGTTTATTAAGCAAATAATTACTGTTACAGTGCATATATTTAAGTACCAAGTTTTTAAGCAAATACTTTTATAAATGTTACATATTAAGTTAGTTCTATAATTTAAATATTTTAATAAATTTGTTCACATAATATCCACGACAGCATTGTATTTTGAAGGACCATGTTTTGCTAAATAAGGGCAGTCATGACACTCCACAGACGTGACTAAATCTTCTTCATCTACAACTACATTCACTTCATAACCTCATCTTATTCTGTGTTCAGGGCAAGTATTGCCTTAAACAATACAAATTTTTCCATCTCGCTTCAGTTTAACAAATCTAACAGCATTACTAACATAGTCTTTCCTAATTTACCTCAAAGGGAGAAAAAAGTCATAAAAGCAACGATGAAATTCGCGATATATACAAAAGAGATATGCAGTTATGACAAACACTTCTACAGTTTTTCTTTTCACAAGTATAGGTAATAACTAAAGCAGATAGACACTTAAAACAACCAACTTCACCACATTCCTATAGACAAGACACACGAAAACTAAGTTTATTCACATTCATTTTGTATATTTGTCAATATTTGACCTGATGATTCTGTAAAGGGAGACGATGGTGATTATTCACCGAAACCGGTCGTGTTTTACTTTATATATTTTGTGGAAATTAGCGAAAATTTAATATAAATAAAAAATAATATCTAGTATTGTTCATGTTATTTTATTGTGAAATTCCACGAAGTTTCGGCCTTATACTTATCTATATTTTGCTTACTAGATACTAGGACAGTATGGGAAATAATACAAAAATAAATATTCTATAATATTAGTTAAAACTAGAGTTGTTTTATTCATTTAATATGGGAAAGCTGTTTTAAGACGTCAATCTATCTTTTACATATCTTCTGCGTTCCAGTCGAAATAATAGTACCTACCATTACAATAACTGAAAATCAATCAATTAAATGTAATACAAACCTGTCCGCCTTCACTCCACGCATTTCAACATCTGAATATAGCTCCCTACGACTTCCAATGTACTGTAAAAGCATGTACGAATCGACGTTGGGCAAAGTATCGGATCTGGCTGCACAAAACCCTTCATATGCCATTTTGCAAAACACAAAGCGAAATAAATGAAGGAAGGTGCAGTACTTCGACCAATATTTCTTCTAAAACGAAGGATAGAGGAAAACAGCAGATTTATGTCTTTTAAGCTACTACTTCTATATTGGTACATTGGCTTCTAGGATGCTCATGGGATGCGCTGACGTCACTAAACACTCTGCAAACTTCGGCTACCTATCGGATGTGATCTGGTTCGGTATTAACTCGTCTGTTTTAAGTCGCTTTTTTTAATCTCTGTTAAAAACTTAACGAAATAACTTTATATTTGCCTATAACAGCAGCCATACAATACAACTTCATAAAATTTTCGGTAATTCCCGATATATGACAGTCCCCCATTATTGTGAAGTACACAAACATAGGATTAACCTTATTAAATAACGATTGTTTAATTACGATGATAGATAAAATCTGCAGTACGTAAAACAATACAACATAATTGCACAAATATTTGACGTTAAAGTGCCAGCACCGCATAGGGAGCAATTTTGAAACTATAGGGAGCCAAATTAAAATTCTATCAATTTTTCATTCCATAGAACCGGTATTTCCGGTAAAACGATACCACGCAAAGACGAGAATTTCTTGTCTATTCATTTGCTGGGATTCACATTTATTATTATAGACAAATAGAAAATCTTTCCTGTCGAATACGGTGGCTTAAAAATTTATTTACTATTTTAAACGGAAATGTTTTAATCATTTTTAGGCGTTCTTGGCCAGCGAAGCGGTAGTAGCGGGCATGTCTCGCCCGTCCGTCTGTCGTAACTTTCATCTCCTTAAATCGCTGGACGGATTTTAATTTAATTAAATATGAGTGATCGTTATTAAAATTTATCATCCAATTGTGATTTTGAACCGCATCCGTCAATTAGAACTTCCACTTTACATAAACACTTTAATAAACTTATACTCGTATCTCGTTAAATGGCATCCGTCAAGCAACAATTAAATACCATATTTTTCTCTCCCGAGCTCTTATATGATCTGTAAGGTACACATTAAAAAATTTATTAGGATAGAAGACAAATACAAAAAAATTCCGCAAGACCACATAAATACGAGTTATAGTTTCGGAGAAGAAATTCAAGAAAAATCCGAGCAAAACATCGCATATTTTGTTTACATCGGTCGTTAAGACGGTTCTCTCGGCAAAAAAAACGATTAAAAATTCATTTTTTCTCTCCCGTGCTCCTATATGATCCGTGAGGTATAGATTAGCAAATTTATTCGGTTAGAGGACATCATTTACCACAAAAATGCGAGAGCACATAATTACGACTAATAGTTTCGGAGATAAAAAATTCGAGAATCGCTCAATCTTTCCATACCGTTTTATTCGTATTTCTCATAAAGAACGCCTTTGAAATCTCCGTGTATTCCATTTATGGAGTATACTTGACCATCTTGTTACATCGGTTTAAAATTTCTTATGAGTTGACTATTATGAGTATTTTGGAGCTAGAGATAATTTCGCATTTAAAATATGAGGTAAGTTTTTGCTTTCTCCATTTTTTAGAGAACATTCATTGTTTTGATGTATTCACTCATATTTCATCCGGAAATATTTTAACGGTTGAAAGGATTGTTCGCTTCTTTCTTGGGTATATAATTTTGCTTTCAATTAAAGAAAATTTTGTTTTCTAATATTCTTTGTTAAATAAATTCCTTATTTTAATGCGATCATTTCGGTTGTTGATTCAATTTGAATGTATTAAATAATTTTTAATTTGTGAAATCGGTTTAAAATTTCGTTAATATTTTGTTTTAAATTAATAGGAAGGTCTTTCAAACATACATCTAACATATTTCATTCTTATCGATCGTTCTGAAAAAATCGAAGTTATAATAATGTAGGATAGATTTACATTATGGCATTATAAGAAGGAAAGGAATGAAAAATATTTCTAACGGAATAACTTTCTCTAATTCCCCACAATTCTGACAGCTGAAGTTCTGTTAACACCTATTACGTCAAAGCTAATAAGTCACTTCGGCAAGTCATCTACTAATTATAAGTTTGATGAAAATAAAAGGTTGCAGCGAGTTGATGAGGTGGGAGATCTGAATGTTTTTCCTAACATTTCCATGAGTCATTCCTACGCCTTACCCATCTTTATCGTGGTTTTTCTTCCAGATTATATCACTTCGACTACTCTCATACAGACTATTTAGTGGCTCCAGTCTTACATTTGTGTCATGCATAAAATTACGATATAGTTCATGGCTTTCTTCCCTCCTAACGTCGTATTACATACAACTGTTTTCCTTAATGATCGTTGTACGCCACCATATTGATCATACCACGACGAAGAACGTCAAGTAACGGAAGAATTTTAATACTCTGTTTCAACCTAAAATTTTATTGCGTCATCTGCAGGTATTGTCCCCTGTAATCGATTAAGTAGGTATCTTTTACTCATATTCCAAAGTGACGTAAAAAGAGCTTTTTAAAGGCGGCGGAAGTTTGCGAACGCTCCGTATTATTCTTTCCATCCCACCCTCACCCCATTCTAACCCCACGTATTTTCAAAACAGGGTTGACTGTCCTCTTGGAATGAGGACTAGGATAATATCGTTTGCGCTCCTCATTAACGCGGAGGAAGTGGTGTACGGAGGACGAGAGAGGGCGGACCTTTTCTTTATTCGCCCACTATAAAGGAAAGGGGATTAATTTTTTGCGAGACGGCTTTTCCTTCGAAAGAAAGCGGTGGTGGAAGGCCGCGTCTTTTGTCTTTCAATCCAGCTGGATAAAAATTTGTCATTTACTCCGGAAAAAAATCAGGTCGAAGTTTTTTTACTTTCTCCATACGTAGTATAGGGGAAAGTATTGTTTTCATGAAAAAATCGATTTCTGACCATTTTCTCGATGATGTGTGTGTATGTGACAGTTTTTTTGTGGGTGCTGTAACTCAAAAACAATTAATCAGATCAACGCGAAATTTTATATTTTACATTTTTATGCAAGTCACCAGAGTTGATTAGGTTTTAATAAAAATCGGTGAACATCCGTTGTTTTGAAATATTTGCTTTAATATTTGATATATGTAAAAAAAAGTGTTGGAATAAAAGTTGTAGGAAATTTAATTTTCTACAACCTTTGTTTGAAACATTTTCCCATATAATGTATTGTTTAAGAGATATCTTAAAAACTAAATTATTTAGCTGCCACCTATCGACGACTATTGTTAACAATTGACGCTTAGTAACGCTCTTTTTTCTTTTCTTAATTGTTGGAGCTTTGTGGCTATATCCAATATCAGAATGCTATGGTTCGAGTTTATTTCTGTTCTTTGTAAAGTCGACAATTTTCTCGCAGTTTATTAAAATATTTATTATCATTTAACCAATTTGGAATTTTTAGAAATATTACAGATATGGAGAAAGTCATGTGGTGGCCACATTAAATTTTTTAAATGTGCCTCTCGATCGTTAGCGCCATTTATGAAATGAAAAACTGTCGGTTTGTTTCTGAGTATTTTTTGTTGTGGTTTAACTGTAGAGAAGATCTGATTTAAGGTGTACGGTATTGTCATTCGGATTTTAGTCGATTTATCGAGAGCAAGCGGTATTTTTTCGTTCAACAAAGTAATCCTTTAAAATTATTTAATTTTATCCTGTGAGTTTTGTATGGTTTGAAAGAAAAGCTGCGCCTTTAAATTTGTGGTGAAATGTTTTGCATTGTCTCTCACTAAAATGTGTCGACTATTTGTGGTAGATTAGTGATAACAGTTTTGTGAACAAAATTTATTTGCAAGAATTTATTTTCAAGTTCTATCACGCAGTGAATGGGCCTAATAGTGTTAAAGACTCTTTCTGCCATTTTGAATAATTTAAGCGACAAAAATATTTTGCGTCTGTTCTTTAATCACTTTAACTTCCAACATATTTCATTAAAATTTAAATGTTTGCAGCTCCATAAACTTAGCCGCATTTCGGATTTTGAAAAGTAAATCTAAAATGAAGTTATCACGTAACGCTATATTCATCAAAGTGATTGAAGTGGGTGCTTGTAGTTAATTATTAACCAAAGGAAATCGCCATTGATATTACCGTAATTGCTTTGCGCGCTATAAACGTTTCTTTAGGATCCTATCTCTCTTTTATATCAGTAACTCAATGGGACTGACGACTAGACTCCGTCTTACTTTTATACTAGCGCAATTGCCCGTCTAATATGAAGTGTTAAATCAAAATAAAATTTATATTAAAAATTATTGAAATCACCCTGAAGATGCACTAAAAAGTTAAAAATAAAATTCGCCTAATTCAATGTTCCGGAAGGTAAAATTGTTTTGGGCATATAAAATTTGTGTGGAAAAGAAATATTAGTGATAATTTATTCGTTGAAGATTACGTCACACAACTTGTGTGTGGCAAAACCACCTTTTACTTTCTGGAGCATTTATGTGAATTTTATAGTTTTTTTTACATTGTAGTGCACGTAAAGGGTTGCTTCATTATTTTTAATTGTATTTTTTTAGGAACAGATTCATTATTCTACTCTGAAATTTTCGTTGCATTTGTTGATTTTTATTTATGAAATCAATTTTTCTGCCCATATTTATTAAAATAAATGTGCCAAATTTTTAAAAAGAATACGGTGAAAAAGCCCAACCAAACCCAATGCTAATAATGCTATAAATTTTTATTGGAAAACTATTTTCATATACAAACAACAACAAATCATTCGGTGTATAGGTTTATTTCTGTATCAACCATCAATGAGATTCAAATATATTGTTATCAGTTAAAATTTGGGAACAAATTTTATATTAAATCTTAGTCCAAATTTGTTTGCATTGGTTTCTTCCATCTTTTTAAATTTTGTATCGCATATTTTAATAAATTTCGATTGGAAAACAAATTTCAAATAACAGAAAATACGCAGATTAAATAAGTGAACCTTCACCAAAACTTATTGAACTTTCGCAGAAAATATAATTTTTTAAAATTTCAGAAAATTAAATCTCTATAACTGTCAGTGCAAATGAATAATGGGATATTTATTTATTTTTCTTACCGTCTTATTGTTGATCGTTACCTAAGTATTGTTTAAACTTCAAAATAGCGTTGAAATATTGTGAATGTGTGAACAGATGCGGTGCGAATTAATAATTCCAGTGAATCATTGGCAATTAGACTAAACCGGCAATAATGCAAACACCTTGACGAAAGATTATCACGTAAAAACACGTCAAACGTTGAAAACGCATTTGTGAACCGATTCGATTCGTATTCGAAAATCGACGGCAGGGAAATGGAATGTCGTTCTTTAGTCCAAGTCCCGAATTTGGACGACGATTATAAGTAATTATAAAATCTTAACGAAGAAAGGCTTGCACGCTACGTTTCAGCCCTTCCGATGTTATTCAAATGGAGAAAAATAGAATCCTGGACTCGACCCTATGATTTCAATGTAGACGGCGAGCAACCTAAAATTTAAAAGTGGCGTTGTCATTTATTCCTGAAAGTTGGATAAAAAAACTGAAAATTATAAATGGTTTGTCATTCTCCCATTTAACTCCGTATAGCGTTCCGTCACACAGATTAAGGTTTTTATCTATTAATATAATAAACCTACTTTGTTAGTTTGATGAAATAATTATTTTCCTCGTGTGCAATAAATTGAGAAATTTCGAGGATGTGATAGAATGAATGTTTCCTCTTTATTTAATGGAAACTTTTCAGTACTTCTCTGAAGATGCAGTTATGCTAGAATTGGTCTTAAAATTCTGAATCGAGCGCTTTAAGGTGAAGGAAGCTCGTTGCGCAGCATGACGGGATTCTCCCAGTTATGTTAAAATCCAGTTTCATTTAGACTCGGTCGTATAGGATGTACTATGGCTCGATTTTCGCATAAATTATAAACTTGGATGGGTTTAACGTTTGAACTTCGCTAATCAGAGCGGTTTATAGCCGATTATGTACACTATCGAAAGCAGTAGCGGTATGAATGGTCCCGTCAAAATTTACCCCCGGGGCGTCAAATCCTCTCGCTCTGACACGGGTCTTTCATCTTATAAAACCTGCGTATGTCATATAGGACACCTCAGTTGACAATAACCAATCTTTTGGGGACCTAACGAAATTTTGGCACTAAATAGGTGGAAATTGTTTTACGTAATGGTATTAAAAGGAGCGATCTTTTGGTGTTAGATAGATCTTCAACGTTCTTCGTAAAATTGCCCATATTTAGCTTGGAAATGTCATTAATTTTGTTGACAATGACTATGCTTAGTTATCCCACTACTTTAATTAACAGTTGCTCAGTTGTCGTTTATGCGTGTTCTTTCGAAAAGTGGAGAAAAAACTCCAGTTAGCTGTGCTAATACCATGTTTTGTTTTCTCCTTTAGGTTTTAGCGTTTGGTGGATAGAGGACATTGCCCGTGGGGTTTAACCTCTCGGGATCTTTTTCGGATAGAGGACGCTCAGGAATGAATAGGGTCGTTTACGGATTAGTATTAAGCTCTTTAGATGGAAAACTGGGTCAGAGGGAAGAGAGTGTCTTCTCATTTCCACCCCTTTGTGAGCGATTCCATTGCCTTCTTCGTCTAGCGAGAATCCTTGATTTTTAGAAGAGAAAGAGAGAGAGAGATCGTCTGAAGCAAGTGTTTGTAAAGAGGAATCAGGCGTGATAATCAACCCTTGTCATTTCTATGTATTTTTCTCGCGGAATGAAAGACTTGGTTTTGTCGAAAAAAACATTTCTCAAAGCAGATGAGATCAAGCAGAAGCCATTGAAATTAAAAGTTATTTATTGTGGATAATTGTAATCGGTGCATATTAAAAAAATATTAGGTCTAAATAAAAGCAATTTTCGCGAGTATCTCTGTACTTACAATAACGATTTAAAGGAAAAGGGGAAACTGACTTATTACTCACAGGAGTAATTAGTATTTTTTTAGAATTATCAACGATGTCTTCTTTTATTCAAAACAGTTGTTTGTATTTAAGTCAATTAAGATGTAATTAAACTGATTCAAAGCAGTTTGTTTGAATTTAATTATGATTGTAGATGTTGAACTTTGATATTTTTAACTGCCTTATTCAATTATTATATGCAACTCAGACAAACGATGCATTAAATTAAGGTCATAAATTTACTTCATCAATTGATAATATGTTTGTGTAATTGCTAAAAGTGTTATCGTGTAAAGGTAATTTGTATACTAAGGTTTGTAGATAGTCTTTTTTTAGTTTGAGTGTATACGACTCCTTTATGACAATATTATGTATTATGACTTATATTGGAACATAATATATATTTTATAATCAAAATAGTTTATTTGAGGTTGGGCATGAATCCTCAGTCAAAGGTCCAAATTTCAAATTTGCATTTTTTTTAAATTTATGGGATTTTTAAGGTATAATTTGTAAAATTTATAATGGAGTGAAACAAAATAATTTTGTGGAGGGGGCGCGCTTGGATCACCGATCGAAGAACTTTCTCCGGAAATTCTCGCGCTCGCGCCGACCTCACCACCTCGAGACAGCCGATGGCGACGTGAGAATCATCCATCTGCCGCCGCATGCCTCACCCCCGCACTTTTCGCCCACGCATTGCACCAACCAGGCGGTCTCCGCGGCACCCGGGGACAGAGAGAGCGTCCACTCTCTCTCTCCCTCCCTCTCGGCCAATATTCTCCGGGGGAGCCAACAATCACCCCGGGAGGACGGAGGCTGTGTCGTCCATGCATAATTCAGCGTTCTCCCGTTGAGGGAGAGGGGGTTAAGGCGAGCTTGTGTAGGACGGCGGGGGTGGGGTTAAAGGAAGGTACGAAGAGGGGAGGGGGTGGCGGGGGCGTCATTCTGCGCGGTCACACACACACACGCATGTGCCTGGATATGCATCGGGCGAGGTTACTGGCGCCGTCCCGCCCTCTCTAACGCCGAGGGAGTGGGCATTCCGATCACGTCCGCACGCGTAGTCTTGTCGTGGAGTTACCGTATCGATTTTTGGAGGTGTATGTTTTTGGGGCGGGGGATAGCCGGGTCGCGCCTCCTGCACCCTCTCTAACCTCCTCCCACTCCCTCTCTAACCTCCTCCCACTCCGTTTCCTCCTCCCCATACCCCCTTAGACGCACATCCCTTCCTCCATTGAACTCCCTTTTCTCCCATTGCTATCCCTTTTCTCTCTCCCACCTTTTCTCCCTCTCCCCTATTCCCCCTCTCCCCTATTCTCACTCTCTTCCATTTCTCCCCCAATTTCTCCTCCCCCACATCTCCCTCTCCCCAATTTCTCCCTCTCTCCTATTTCTCCCTCTCCTATTTCTCCCTCTCTCCTCTTCTCCCTCTCCTCTTCTCCCTCTCCTCTTCTCCCCCTCCTCTTCTCCATCTCACCTCTTCTCCCTCTCCCCTCTTCTCACTCTCTCCCATTTCTCCTCCCTCATTTCTCCCTCTCTTCCTCCCCCATTCTCCACCTCACCTCTTCTCCCTCTCATCTATTCTCCATCTCCCCTATTCTCCTCTCCCCCATTTTTCCCTGCCATCCACCTCGGCGCTTCGTCACCTCGATTTACCTCTCTTCGTCTATCCATCTGGGTTAATCGTGTTATGAGTCGTTAAAGAGTTCGAGAGATGCTAGGTGAGGGCGAAGGGGAGAATCGAACTAGGCAAAAAGTTTTGGAGAATGATTAAGGGCGACGTGTTAGGGAGTAAACGATTCGATGGAATGTTAATTTTCCCTTCGCTCCGTCGCAAGTCGCGTTTTTCTAATGCGTGTGCGCGATTTTGCGTTTCTCTCGTCGCGGATGTTTGGAGATTCGTCACGTTTAAATTTTGTTTATGGGTAACCTATGCGTCGGCGATTTAGTTGGATGGTTTTTGGGTGTTTTCTTCGCCTCGATTGGTTGTTGGTCATGGAGAAAGTTTTAATTATCGGGGAGTGCCGTATTATTGTATTATTTCGGTGAAATACGTTCAAAAGTTTAAAATTAAATTTTGGGAATAATTAGAATTTTTCGACGAGCTTCATTTTTGTAATGTTTGGCTATAAAGGTTTCAAAAACATCTCGGTATTTTTTAGTTTAATATCTGTCTCTGGTATTATTTAAAAAAATTAATTCGCTTACTTACCTAGTGCCTACTATGAAATTATTTGAACAGGAATTTAAGCAATTCAGTCTTCCTATAAAACTCCTATAGATTTTTATTCAAATACACCGATCTCTTAAGCATAAACAAAAGAAAATCACTCTTCAACGCTTAATTGAAATTTTAAAATTAATTTTAGTTCTTTATACGAATGTGTACTTAACTGTAAATTTCTATAATTGTCAACTTTAATTCATTTTTGATATGCCATGACAATATCAATGTTATTATTTATGTTAGTAAATTAAGTCATTAATTTTTAAAGAAATCAACACAGGCGATTTAAATAATATTTCATAAATCTTCCATGCACCGGTTTTATGTTTGGCTGAACTCTTAAATTCTCTCATTATCATTGTTGACCGCCAAAAACCTCTGAAAACACTAACTAGAACCACAATTTTTTATGGTTGCGAAAAGGGCCCTCCCTGGTTACAAATTTTGGAGATGAATTATCCTATCGATTTGTTGAGGTGTATACATGAATTTATTTTACGCTTGTTAGTGCATTTGAAAAGTTTGTATTTAAAAAATGATTTTTATGTATGTATTTATTTGCTGATAAATAATTCGATTTTTGTTCTTTTATAGCGGTTTTATGGTTTTAATTTTAAGAAACTACACCTCTTAAATTGGACCGTTTTTAAAATGTAGCTGTAATCCCAAATTCTTCAATTTCATAATCTATAAACGGGTTCTTTCTAAATCTTTCTTACAATTTAAGTTGTTACCAAAAGGTTTTTTTAAAGACTTCTCACTTTTCGTATATGCACCTAGTCGCCCAAGTTTTTCCACATCTCTTATGTAAAACCATTGAATTTAAATGTGATTTTCACTGCGCTGCTCTCGCCTAAGTTTTCGTACTTTTTTGTAACAGGATTTAACGAGACACTTCTTTTTTTAAGGCAGAAAATAAAATTTCTTTTGCAAACTATCGATATTTCTACTATCCTCAAAAGCCATCCTTAGGAAAAGTCGTTGTAGCCTTGCGTCTTAACGGTGTGAGAGGCATTCCTATATGCGTTACCTTTGCTTATGGATATTGTTGCAGAATCGTTTCAAAATATCTTTTTCGAGGAAAATCTTTCTTTCGAAAAATACTCGTCTTGTAATTAAGTAATTAATATGTATAGGTTATTATTAAAAGTCTTGAACCTTAATCGTAAAAGAGCAATCTTGGAGAGTTCTACCTTTCATAGAGAAGCTCTCTTCGAGGATAAAAAAGTTCGATGTCATCTATCCTGTTAACTCAAGACTTTGAAGTTCTTGGAAGTCTGTGTTTTCTTCAAAGTTTTCGAAAAATTGATTAACTATTTTCTCGCTTGTGTCTAACTCTCCAATTTCTCTAAATCAATGTTGGTCTTATTTTTCTTATAATTTTCTTTACCGTGCAATGTATTCTCGGACCTCTTTCGTGTCAGCGTAACCACTAGTTTTTTCTTCAAATTACTGTCTTCATACTAAACGTATTTAAAATCTTCCTCGAAGGCCATTTTTTACGATAAATAATCCGAAAACTCGCTCTTTTTGCCGTTAGAAACAAACGATGGCATCTTTGTGTATGAATTGGTGGCAAATTAAAAGGTGAGTGGCGGACATGTTCAAGGAGAAACATTAGCGTCTCAGGTGTTTAGTTGTTTTTTTTGTCCACGACCACAGAATGAGCTTAAAGTTAAGCCGATTTGGAATAGAAACTTGGCAGAAAACGCTCGAGTATTCGGGAAATTAAGTTTTTAATTTCCTTTGTTTGTGGTTGGAGCAAAAATATTGGGGATTGAGAACACCTTTTCTTCTCAAGGACCCTTAGGAACTTTCTGGTGGTTTATTTTTCGTTTTCTAAACAGCTTGTTTTTATGAATTCTTGTTCAAAGCGCTGTATTAAACTGCCTTATTTATTAATTGTCTTTCTTTGAACTACCATCCTTTTTACTTCAAATATAAAAAATTCTTAGGAATATTTTTAAAATTGGCCAATTAACGAATTTGTTTCGTTAAGGTTGTTTTTTAGTAATTTTGATTTCTTACTTAACCATGGTTCAAACTCCTAACTATTATCGTTTTTTATATTAAGTATTTTCCTTTTACTATTCTTCCTGATGACTCTGACTAGTTTTAATGAAGGCTCTGAAATCACTTTGAAAGCTATCATCTTTTCACACACAATTCCCACATATATATATATATATATATATATATATATATATATATATATATATATATATATATGTATATGTGTGTGTGTGTGTGTGTACATGTTTATGAATGTTTCTTGACCAAATGAGAGACATTATATGTAAAAAAAATTCCTTTTCGAGATCAGCCAGCTGGCTTTGGAACTGAACCATAAAAACTGATTCATTAAATCAGGAGAATAGCTGTATGGATGATCTCTTATTTTGAGCTAAAGCTAATTATATTTTATGGGGAGCTTGATACAATAAGCTGCCTTGGAACAGTCTCGCAAAAACTTTAGCTTGTTTAGGGATCAGCATGATAAAATCTCCTTAAACTCTTCAACTCGCTTAGTATAAAAACTGTCCAATAAAATTATATTAGTCTGAAAGCAGAAAATCTCACGTTGCTATTTATTCAGCTTAGTAAAAGGTTTCATTTTTGAACTCTCAATAAAGTACTTTTATAATAAATCCTAAGAGGCTATTATTTTCTAGATTGTTATTTTTTGATAGTAACTTGAGTACATTTGGAGCTATACTATGTTGTTTTTATTTTTGTGAATTACAACGAGAAAGGTATACTTTTTCTGAGTTTTGTTTGTCTTACAATTAGTAAGATGTTTATTGCATCCGAACTCTCATCTATGCGGCATATGGAGACGATGATATGTCAAAGGAATATTGTCCTGGAAGCTAAGTCGCTAGAAATGTTTATTTTCGAGGTTTTATTCGGTATAATTTAAATAAAACGATATATAAGAAATAGTTAGGCATTAACTGATCATTCAGCTCTGAATGATCTCCTATTTCCAATGCGCTCGTGTACAGCTGGTGGTTTACTTAAGATTTTCTCTTATAACTAAACCTCTAGCTCATCAACTACATTATAAATATATGACTGTATTAATAGTTGTATTAATATTCGTATTAATAGTAATTTAAAATGAAAATAGGAATTTATTTCCTAAATCAAAAGAGGAATTATCTTTAATTTAAAAAAATTCCAATCTTTTAAAAGAACCACAAGATCTCGTGAATCTCAGATACAGGAAATTAAGAGCCCTTTCTTCGGTTGAATAAGAATGGCATCATAGTGTTTATTTCCAATTTTTATTCAATCTACCGTGATGGTACCATAATTCAACTTAAAAAAAGGGAGAGAAGAATTGCAGAGCAGATTACATAAGGCATTTTTTTAGCGTCTGTTATCTTTCCATCGGAGTAAAGAATCAAATCGCGGATGAAATGTATTGTTGGTCGCCTCTAGCAGTCTGTACGTTTAGCGATTCTTTCCTATTACTCCCCAGCAGCTGATTCTAGATCCACCAAATTTATACCATGTCTTATTCTCATATGGACCAATATATCCTGAAAATATGACTTTTCCAAGTTGCAGAATTCCAGAGATATTGCCCGTACAAACGGACGGACAGACAAACCAAATGCAAAAGCGATATTTTAAGTGCTAAAAACGACTCTTCATACATTTAATCGTACCGTAACCTCTTTTTATATTTTATGTTTAACCTTCGAGAAATTAATTTCATTCATACATTTTTATTTTTGTGATTTATATCGCTGATCGCTTTGTAATCCTAAACGCATTGGTTTTCGTTGGAGGAAAGCGGAAACCCTGTTCATTACCTTGTCCAAGTTGTGGTCACTAAACACCATTCCTAAATTAATAGCGTGCTAGACAAGCCAATATCGTGTAGTATTGAGAATAAAGGAAGTCGTGGGCAACGAATGAAGCGTGTTTATTTTGGTAACCGCACCATCGAGAAGTCGGTCAAGATTTGGGATCTCTCGTTTAAAATACACCCAATGATGCGTTGTTTTCTTATAGTTCCATTTCATTTGTCGAGGATCGTATTTGAGAAAAATGGATGTTAGCTCTATGGTCAATTAGGTTGAATTTCTTTCTTTGGTCTCATAACGCTCGAAGCGCTCTTTTCTTTTCCATCGCCCAATTCTGTAAGCTATTTTTTATCACCTCCATTCCTTCCTCTTCTTCCATTGCTCTGATCCCTCCCGATTGGGATTTTCGCTTTGTTTCCATTGGCATTGTTGACAATAGGAAGAGAAAGGAGCGGTCGATTCTTGGCAAGTAAACGTGAGCGGAAAGAATAAAAAGAGGTTGGTATGCCTCTTAACCTTTTGGTGCCTTTTTTCTGAAGCCAAGACGTCTTGTTTATTTTTAATTGAAGTGTTAACTGTTTTATTTTAGTTGTGGTTTCTTCGTTTATATTTCACAAAATTATAGTATTTGTGCATGTATCAAACTTTTTCCGTTTTATAATACATATATTTACATAATGAAATTCGTTTAGCAAATTTTCTGATTTATTGTTTATTTGGCAGGAATTTTTGTTTCCTTTCTTGGTCATTAGGCGCGTTTCGTTTCCTACGTGAGCCCCTATTAGCTTTGTTCTTTCCGTCCGTCCGTACGCATGGTCGTTCTCGACTTCTACCGAACGGATTTTCATGAAATTTGGTATTTAGCACTTATGGGCAAGGGCAGTAAGAAAATGACATAAATGGTTTAAATAACTTAATCAGGGGTACCTCTTTACTTGGAACAAAAAACTTACTTTTCCTCATATCTCGTAAATTATAGTCATAACGAAAAAGTCTTTAAATAAAATTTGTAGAACTAGCCACATAAAATATCTTTTCGAATACATTTTATCGTAGGAGTAGCCATTTTCAAGAAAATCAAATCGTAATTCGCTTTGAACTTAGAAAATGCGTACATGGTTACTTAATTGTTGTCAACGAAAACAATCTTCGTAATACCTGAAATGAATAGGCTATACAGTAACCCCTCCATATTCGCGAGTTTCATATTCGCCGTTTCGCTTATTTGCGCAGGAATTATTGTGGCAAGTTTCAATATTCGCGGGAGGTAAACTTCACTTATTCGCGGTCGCAACACCGTGCAATACAACGTCATGCGATACTGCATAAAAGGTGACGCACTAATATGCTACGCCCATCTACGCATTTTTCACTCAAAACTTCATCCAAATGCTCTCTAGGTATTGGAAATACATCTTTCCGTTGAAATAATTCGCAAACAGGAGATAAAATGACATGTTATGATCAATATTGCAGTGTTGACGCAGCCGTTCTGTGCTTGGCTATCTGTAATTCAGGTGACTAAGAAGATTTTTATCCAACCCAAGTGAGAACGATGCTTGCTTAGTTTTTACCCACTTGAAAAGGTATTAGGTAGGTTAGAATGGGAGGAAGAAAAGAGAAAGGGAAGGAAGGGAATTTGGCGATGGATTATACTAAAGATATCGAACGTCATGCAGTGTAAAAGTGAAATGAAAAAATCGGGATATTGGCTGTCCTGCTTAACAAAGTAGGAAGGGTTGGTTATCTTAGATTATCTGTAGTCATTCGCCCAGGGGGTTCACATTTTGTAACGAAATAGTTCGAAAGTATCTTCTGCATTCAGTTCGGAGCTGTGAGTCGTTTTGTTAGCGGCCTAACGTTCTCTCTAATATCGTGGAATGATGCGCTTTTAACGTCGAACTTAAAGGATCTGTAGTTTCAAAAATCTTTTTGTGTTTGCTTACAGTATTTTATGTCATAGCCCCAAAACGCAAAGGAAATGAAATGAGTGCCGATAAAAGAGTGAGAAGTGAAAGAAAAGTTATCATTAAGTGAAAAGGTTGAATTCTTAGAAAAGCTGTCACAAGGCGAAACATCAACGAATCCACTGTGACATACATAAAGAAAAAGGAGGCAAGTATAAGGGCTAGTGAAAGTGCGCCTAAAAGCGCCCTGCTGTGCTCGTGATCGTGTCATCGAGAAGATGGATAATACCCTAAATATTTGAATCAAAGATCGACCGCGAAAAAAGTTCCTCTGAGTAGCCAGGTAAAACGTGAAAAAGCGCTTCGCTTATATGAGCGTTTAATGGCAACATCGGCCACTGAAGAGAACAGCACCAAATCATTTACAGCAAGTAAGCGATGGTTGGAGAAATTTAAAAGGAGATGTGCTTTACATAATGTTAAAATAAGTTGAGAATCGGCATCGGCAGATACTGTAGCAGCTGAAGCTTTTCCAGATCATCTTAAAAAGCTCATCAAAGAGAATGGATACAAACACGAACAAGTTTTTAATGCTGACGAGTTGGGCTTGTTTTGGAAGAAGATGCCTTCGCAAACATTCATCTCCAAAGAAGAACGTTCTGCGCCTGGATTTAAATCAGTTAAAGACAGGTTAGTCCTTTTCTGTGCCAATGTGCCCAAGGATTGCATGATTAAGCCGATGTTGATTTATCGTTCACTGAATTCTCGTACGTCGAAAAGGAAAAATAAGCATAAACTACATACCTGTATTCTGGCGTCACAGAAACAATTTTTATGGATAGGTTTCGTATTCGTTTTGTTAAAAGAATTGGCATTTAAACTCCTCATTTTAGATAATGTGCCTGTACATCCGCAGGGGTTTTCAATTTGCACATCCGAACATCGAAGTTATCTTTCTGCCCCCAACAACTTGACTTCTCCAACCCTTAGACCAAGGAGTGATTGCTCCGTTCAAGAGCTACTATATCCGTCGCACATTCCGCTACATCTTAATTGAAATGGAACGTGACCCCACTATGACTGTCACCGAATGCTGAAAACATTATACCATTGCACATTGCCTACAAAACATTAGAGTCAATTGAAGAGGTGAAACCTTTGACTATAAACGCATGTTGGGGAAAATTGTGGGAGGAATCTCTCATTAACTTCGATGGATTTCTTTCACTTAATGTAGAAGTGAAGATGATTGAAAGGATGGCACATGCTATTGGAGGGGAGGGGTTTGAGGATTTGCAACCATATGCTGGATCGCCAATGGATGATCCACAGGAGGGAGCGTCGTCCAACTAACATTTCCAACGCCGCAATTATCATTATCATTAAAGGGACATCAACTCCGTTATTAAAGGTTTGAGTCATTTATTTATGGTTTTTATGAATGCATTAAATTGTAAACGAACTACCATATTTATTCGAATTATTCTAGCGATTTTTCCTTAAAATAGTGCGAAAGAAACATTGGGTGCGTTATTACATCTGCCGCATATTTTTTCTTAATTCCATGTCGATAAATATAGATTCGAGAATAACAGGTTATGCTTATTAATACTAAATATAAGTTTAAAAAACAATAACAATGTTATTACTATATAAACTTGGGGTAACTGTTCCCCTAACCCCATTTATCCCATAAGCCTTTAGTATCTACATTCGCGGCGTTTTTCAGGAACCTAACCCCCGCGAATATGGAAGGATTACTGTAATTACGAAAATACTTTTAATTTCTTTACGCGTGTATGCAGAATTTTGTAAGCGGAAGGTAATGGATTATCTACGACGAAGAAAAGAACGTAAACATAAATATTACAACTATTTAACTCAAGTGAGGTATGTTCTAAATAATTTTCGATTGTTTGATTAATTATTACTGATTTACTTTTTTATATTCAGTTTTACTATTATTGACTGGCATGGGAGATTTTTCCTCAATTACATTCTTACCAGCCAGTGTTAGCTCAAACTCTTATTGTTCATTACTGATTATAAAATAAATCGGTAATTAAAAATTTAATATTTCCCTGGCATTTCTGATATTTCGTTTTTCACTATGTAGTCATACTGAAATTACGTAAATACGTTTATTAATGCACCAACGTAGGGGAAGGAAGAAATTTTTAGTGGACGGAGAGACAATCGGGTCGTGGTTTCGCCGTTTTATGGTGTTCGTTCGTTCAAACTATACCGTTTAATTTCAAATGCTCCATCGCATGAAACGCGCTTGTTTGTGACACGCTGTACAATTTCCAAACTTTTGTATCCAAAAATAAATAGAGCTTTTTCCGTTTCTCGTAGTTACATCTTATACAATTTTATCGTACCAGAATTAAAATGATAACTGCTAGAGGCTGTCTAGACGGAAGTTGAACAAAAATAATCCAATCTTTTCTGTGAAAAAATCATTCTCCCAATTTCATTTTATATACATCATTCTTAAAAAACATCCAGTAATAACTATAAAATTTCTACTGAAATGTAAACGTTAATTGCATATTTTTGTATCATTTATAATGTTAGCTGTAGCGACTAAGTCTACCGCAGTAAATATTTAGCGAATTCTAAATATAATTTTAAAAAGAAAGAGCTATGACAGTGAAAATAAGATTGCCTCTATAAATAATTAAAATCTTCCTCGCGATAAAATTATAATTAATTGGACACTTTCGTAAATCTTCACCTATAATTTTGAAATTTTATGTTAGTATTTATTTAGAAATTACTCGTTTAAGTTTGAAATTTTTAACTTCTTTAGCATTATTTTCTTGAAAATTGTGGGTCATTTTTCTGTCGAGTGATATTTTAGAATTATTTCAGTCGTTTCTCTAATCGCTTCATCATGCAAACCCGCTACTTTTGCTTCCATTTTAAAGACATCAAAATTACATAAAAATGATTGCGCTTTTATATCGAATGTTTTAAACAGACAAAGATAAAATTACTTGCGAGGCAGCAATTTAATTTTAGAACACAAGATAAAAACTCGAGCGATAAAATCAGCGATTAACGTAGGGGAAAACCATTTTTTTCTTTCCTTTTTTTCACCTGGAAAAAATAGAAACGCCATTGATTCACATAGCTTTTTTCTTGCGAGCGCAATTGTTTTCGAGAGAGAAATTGTTCGCGAGAGTAAATCGGCCGTGATGCCAAATGCTCACCACGCATAATGATTCACGGATGATAGATAACGAGCAGGAGGTAAAAGGTTCCCTTATCATCAAACAGGAATTGCCGTAGTCGCGGTGTTCTTTGGTGTAGATGGGTGAGGGAATCTTGGTGAACGGGTACCGCCATTGCTAACAAGGTGTTCCATCAATTCCTCTCCCGCTCTGAATCCGGGAAACTCTCCTCCCTGTACCTCTTCTCTCAACATTCCCTCTGACGCGACGCTATATGAAAAATTGGTTAGTTTGAGGCGGTGTCGGTTTGTGTGTCGTCTACTGAACGAAATATTGGTTGTTGCGTCATAGTGACACGGTCGACTGTACCTTTTTTCATCGAGGTCTTTTCGAAGAGCCTGGAATTAGGCGCTGGGTTTGACATGGTCGATTAAAAGGTTTGTTTATTTCTTTAGGTATATTAGTACGGATTAGCGTTTTGTGCCTAGGAGCTGCCAACAATAAATCTCCCTAACAAGTTACAAAGGTGTTGAAATTACATATAAACGCATAAAGCTAAAACTAAATTTTGGGATTTTAGTAGAAAGGAGACCCGGGTTCGATTCCCGGTCAAGTACAGAATTTTTCTCCTAAAAATTAACAAATCTCCCTATTGAATGCTATATGGTGTATCATGACAAAAAATTTACCAATGCCCGTGGCGCTGTTTCTTTATTGCCGTAATAGATAAGATTGTAGTTACTCGAAGTTTTCTTCTTAAGATTTTCTTTTTCAGCGTCCTAAAAATATGGAACTGTTTTTCATTAGCCGAAAATAATTAATCCGTAATTTTTTGTCTGTAATTTATGATTGTGAAAAGCTAAATGAGTTATTATTAATACGAGTTTTTAGAGAAGAGTGAATATTGCGTGTATTTTTCAAAATGTTTTGCTTGGTTGTATCACAGCTGTCTAATTTTGTTGAAGTAAGTACCTATATTTTTCTTTAAATTAAAAACTTCGAAATTCCCTTCTGATAATAAGTAAATGGTATATTAAAGCAAATTATTCCGTTTTTTTATAATTGGCCAATGCTTCTTTCAAAATATGCAATTTTTTACCGATTAAATTTATCGTGATTTGAAAAATAATTTAATTTGTGCTTATTTATCTAGACAAAATTTTTAAATATTATCGAGACGAGTTTTAAATATCGTGTTGAAAAGAAAATTTGGTTATTTATCACCAAGGGTATTTATTTTTATGAACGTGAATGACAGTTTGAAGAGTAAACCTTTTAATGCCTTCGCTGCGGTTATAAAACATTTGGGGTTGATACATTTCCTGCGAGTTGATTGCTTGTCGTCGCCCTCTCATTTGGAATGCTCCTGTAATGGGCTCACTTTACGAACGGGGCGTGGTCACCCAGACTAGACCGGCGTTCGATGGGCGTTGGGAAGTTTCCATCGTTTGAGTCCCGTAATGCAAGGGTATGGAGTCGACTTTTTTTCTTCGTTGCAGTTACATGGGTTAATTGGTAGGATGGACTCTCGAGTAGTAAATTTTCCGATGGCCTTTTTTTAAAGCAATTTTTCGCTCGATCGAACCCTTTTATATTTTCTAGGCTCCGATACTGTTTTCGCGTGGTTGTCCTTGAAAGCTCTCGTAGATAACGTTTGTTTTTAAACGGAAGGGTATGGTGTGATTGACGAGAATTAATGCACATCTTTTTGACACACAGGTGTGGAAACTGGCGGGTAAGAAAAAATAAGTTATTTTCGGAGCGTTATTCCTTTGTATCAGAGATGCAAATGAGTTGGTAGGACTTTGATAAGCGAGGAGGTTATTCTGTCCCGAACCGAATGACCGGTTGTCATTTTGTTGCGGAGATATACCGTTTGGATGTTTAAGTTGTGCGAGAGTAAGGACGTCACGTCTTATCGAGTGTGATAGGAGAGAGGGTGGAGAAAGTGAAAGAGGACGTAGGCGAGGGTGATGGTTCGCGAAGGGTTTGTAGAGTGGGTGTGGATCCTATGGTAGTTCAGAAGGAAAGGGCGTGATGTAAGGCAGGAGATGGGTGATTTTAGTCTCCTTCATGTTCCTTTCTGCCTCCCTCCTTCACGGCCTACTGACTTCACTCCTTCACTTTTCGATGGAGTGGCTTTGGGTTGGGTTGTAGGTAATGGGAGGAGGTTTCTGGAAGACCGAAGAGACGGAACGGACCACAAAGGAAGAACTGGCCTCCTTACCACGCTTCTCTCTCTAGTTCGGTTCGCCCCCCTCCTCCCATCTCCTTTCCCACCTTCGCTTTTCGACCCTTGTCCCTTTTCTTTTTCCCTTCTCTGCGATTCTCTCATATTATTCGCTCTTTTGTTCTCGTTTCTTCGCATTTCGTATTTTTCTTTACTCCCACATGTGGATATTTGGTTGATGGTAATCCATTCCCCTTATTCATCTTTCTTGTCTCGCTTTTAGAGCTTTTTTTCAATCGCTTATGTATTCGGTTTTTCTGTCCGTCTGTATGGGAATATCGCTGGAATCCTGCAATTTGGAGAAGCCAAATTTTCAGGATAGTTTGTTATATAGGAGAGCTAGGCATGGTAAAAATTACTTGCTCTGCAAATGTAGGCAACCAACAATACATCGCATCTGCGATTCTTTACTCCGATGGAAAGATAGCAGTCGGTGAAAAAAGCCCCTTATGCAATTTGTTCTGCAATTCTTTCATCACTTGTTCATATTTGATCTATCTCTTTCTGCTCTCTCTTATATATCACTTTTTCGTGTATTATTTACTCAGAATGGATGTTTTACCGTAAATGTTATATGTATTCGTTTTTCATTTTCTAAACTGGAAGTTTGTCATTCGATATTTAGCGTTGAATTTTCATTGTTCTATATCTCCTCGATTTCAGTTTTTTATCTACCTCTACCTTTTTAATCTATTGCTGCTTCTTATATCTTTCCATCCACTTTTTAGTTTTTTTTTGCTCAATTCTCGTCGTAGGCACCATTTTTCATACATCTCCCGCATTTCTCTTTCCCAATCCTTTCCTCATACCTTTGGCTTCGCTTTATCATCAATTCTCCCTCTTCTCCTTCCATCTCCTTCCTTCCGGGATACTGAGGCTTTCGTCCTTCGTTTGAGGCTGGTCTGTATGGGAACGGTTTGTTGTTGTGAGCCAATCTTCTCAGTTGCGGTTTGGACGCTCTCTGAAAAGGAAACATGCGCACACTTGCTCGTCTTATTTCTCCCTTGTTTTTTTTTTTTGTTTGATTTTCCTCCCTGCTTTATAGCCGGTTTTCAGCGGATGGTGGATTTTTTTGCGTTTCCATTTCTTAAATGGTATTCTCGTTCTATTTCTTGAGAAAGAGAAATGAAAGATACTCGATAGTTTCCTGTTTTATGAACTGGTTCGCCCTTCGTTTCTCGTCGAAGTACACAAAAATGTTTTTTCAGTAATTTCATTCCACGTTTCTTGGCCTTGGCGTGTTGATTTGGCAGCACAACGTAGTGCGTTATTTGGATTTATTCTGTATACTTCCAACTAACGTATTGAATTATACATTCAAAGCGAAAATTCAGTGGTGTCTATTAAATTTGATTTTTCCATTTGCGAGAAATGACTATCTTTTTAGTTTCCTAATTTTTTAATAAATCCATTTAATTATAAATGAATACATATTACATGTTACGCTGAGTAGTGGATTTTTAGTTTGTACGTCTACTAAGATATGGTTATATTAGTTATGACACGTGTTCATTTAGTTTACGTAATATCTTATAATTTTTTGGCAACAGTGAAAATACCCTTTTTATAATAAAACCCAATCTCATTTTGCCATTCTTTAGGTGACCTTTTATGAATCGTTGCGAACAACTCGATCGATTTCGATTAATCTTTCGCTAAATACTCGGCGCGTCTACTTGTAGGTCCATGATAAGGAAATGTGTTTGATTCCAGTAGTTTTCTTTCTCTGTTTAGTGAATAGGCGAATGAGTGTAGGATATTTTCCGTTTGCTTTTCAAAAATTGTTAAAATCGAGATGCGAGCTCGGGATTTGGGCTTGTTGACGTTAAAATGAACTAAATTTGTGTCTCAAGTCAGAAAACTTGAATAAGTTCCGAATTAGCATAAAAACTGTTTTCAAATCCGAAAAATCGTGTAATGTTATACGATTCAGCAATTAAAATTTTTTGTAGCCGTGACTACTTCAGGCATTATTACCGCATATGAGGTTCTTACCGTCATTTATAAACCAACTAATAAGCTATAGCTGTAAATTGATATAATGTATTTTATATACGCATAAATTCAATTTATACCAAATAAGAGTTATATCTGTCTACATATGAACGTTGGCAATGGACACAAGTCATCAATTGTTTCTTCGATCTCAATTTTAGCATTCTATATTTGACTGTAGCAGTCGATGTAAACGAAAACTGATGGAAAGTAGTTCATCTGCATTTTAAGAATTCCGATGTAAGTTGTAGAGAATTCGGTGATAATTTTTATTTTCCTTTTGCCTGTTAATTAATGTTACAGCATATTTAATTAATATTATTTACAGTGGAAATGGTAAAAACGATGTGTATTAAAAAATAATTGCCGATGTAAGTTTATAATATGAAGGAGATTGTTACTGGAAATATAAAAATGCATACTCTTCAGACGATTTACCGTCTTTTAATTATTAACGTAAGGCATTATTCATTCATACTCGTAATTTCTGACGAGCAATTATACTAGTATGTATTGATTTATTTACTAGAGTATCCGCTGTAAAATTAGTCCCAAAAGGAAACCTCTTGGCACTGAGAACTTCAAAATATAACGTCTTAAAATTTTGATTGTTAGTTTATAGCCATTAAATGGTAATTATTTTTGTGCATCGATAGAAAGGCAGAAATAAATATAAAACATATTGAAGTCTCATAAAAATGAATCGTGCCCAGTGTGTTTTATGCTCGATTTTATTTATATTTTTCCGAGTAATGTACTATAGTGCATCTTTTTCTCTTTCCAAAATAATAACAATGTCTTTATTGAGAGCGAAATTTGGACAATCATCCCCATTCTTATCTATAACCCTGATAAGACGAACGCAAACATCCATGTCCTAGGCGGGATTCGAACCCGCAATCTTAGTATCCGTTGACAGATACTCTAACCACCCGTCTACCAAGGCACTGGATAACAGTTCAAACGGGTTTATAAAGCAGATAAGCTTATCTAAAATATAGAAAATTTTATAAAATTATTTTTAATAAAAAAACCTAGGGTTTTGATATAAGATATGAAATATAGGATATCTGTATTTATCTTAAAGGCTCCGTGGCTATATTTTAAAATTATATTAAATAAACCCTATTTGTTTTTAAGCATACTCAAGTATGTAATTAATTTAGTCAGCCTTAACTTCCTGAAAATCCGAATTTTCCTTAAAATAAGAAAAAATATTTTTTTATCTTGTTTTATTCAGGTATAGTTCATTCTGGTACATTTAATACTCGTAAATTGATTCGTGCAATTAAAATTAGTCCTGTTTCCTTTCCACCTTCGCTTTAGTGTATTATAATACTCAAACCTTCCATATATTGTGCGCACCCAGTTCTAGCAGCATGGCATTATGTATTCCGAGATGAATTGATTTCTCGCACAACTTCCTCTCGTAGCATCCCTTGACATTCCATGTCGTCCAGCATATCATCAAAGTGGACAAGAGTCCGTCGGTACTTATTAAGTCTTAGAATCCTCCAGACCTCCTTCCCACTCATCTGGGTCTTCTTCAACCGCTGCTGACCTACTTCCAGGAGCAGCCAGACTCCATAAACTTTAGATTCCGGAGGCAAAACCTTTCTCTCCATCTCCCACCGAAAACTTAGTCATTACACGAATGCGTTTCCAATAAAACCCCGCCTGGAGTTCCCACCGTTCGAGGGTTAGGAGTTTCCTTGGTCCGTCGTCCCTTTCCTCTAACTTTTTTACGCGAGGTAATAGGTAAAACGTTTCAAGCACGCCGTTAGGTTATGGTGCGTAGAAGTGGTTGTTAACTCGGATGGAAAAAATGTCCTTGAAAGCGCGCCGCTTTCAAGGACATTTTTTCCATCCGAGCTTACATCAAGTTTTCGAGAACAGCACGTGCATTGAGAAGTTTTCGCGAATGTTTTGGTCGAGTACATTTTTCATGCCCCTTAAGAAATGCATATTTCGCGGACGAGTGCAGTTTTAGGTTTTGGTCCATTTTTTGGGACGGACGTGTTTGTCGGATTTGTTTGCGGGAAGAATGGGATCGTGAGCGCATACATGTCTTTTTCACCTGTGTATCGCGAGGTAGCAATGCTATCTATCGGACAGTGGCAAAAATCTTTGCGGAGCATGTTACGATGGAAATATGGATTTTGATGGACTTGTTTCCTTTGTGAATTGAGCTCTTTTAATTTTCTTGGGTTGATTTAAAATTAAAAGGGAATAAGCCCTTATTACGTTATTTTAACGAAGGAACTTTGTGAGTGTTCCATGCGATAATGGGCTCGAGCCATGAAATGAGCCATGCTGAAAGATTTATCGTTATCCCTCTCTACGCACCCCTTTAAGGTGTGCCGACGCAAAAAGTTTTATTGGCAACCATTTGGAAGTGAAAATTTATGATATGTACTTCTGTCAAAACTAAAATGAATAATATACCGAATTCCGAGGATTAATTAACATGGAAGAATGAATAGGTTACGTGTAAGCTAATTCATTTGTTCTAATTTTTGGATCCAAGCGTATTTTTGCAAATACTTGAGTAATTTGTAATTTTACCGTTTCTCTGTACTTTGTTTTCATGTCATAGATATTTGCAGCAAAAACTTGAGCTGGTTATTTTACGATCACATAATTTAATAAACCTTTGAAATTAAAAAAGCGGCATAGTAATATTTTCTTCAAGTTCCTGTGTGTTTCAACTCCGAAATATGTTTCGACCGTTGCTCTTATCTGAAGACTTGGGAGGAAAGGTATGGCAAAAATTGTAATTTGCTTGCTATTGGGGGAAATGAGATTGGTCAGTGAAGTAAATTCTTCTCTGCAATCCTCCGTTTTCCTTCCAGCATTCCTTGCACAAGCTTGGGCTCCAGAGTTTTCTCCCACGACCTCCATTTTCGTGTTTTACAAAACTCCGCGACCTATTTTCTTTCCTCCTTTTTCCCATGCATACGTACTGTTCTTTTCTCTCGGTCCTGTATTGCCGACCCGCCTACACGTATCCTTCTCACCATGACCTCATTGCATTTTTATCTGGTTTTACTATTGGGCCAAAATGTTTCTTCTGTTTCTACTTCGTCTTTCCACCCTCAACTATTGGTAAGGATTACTACAGAATCGCCCTTTTTTTGATCGATGCTTGTAACCCAGTTCATTTTTTTCTTTCTGTGTTGATCATCGTGTTTTTAGACTGTCGGAAGTTTTTCATCTCCAATCTGATGATGAGGCTAAGCGTCGAAACCTAGGTCGTGTCCTAATAAAATAGTGGAAAATTACAAGATTTTTATTAGTAATCAATATGGAATTATTCCACCACATCACGCCTTCAACGGTTGAATTAATCCAATCTTTTTGTTTCATGTTCGAATGTTTTTGCTTCATAAACATGAAAATATAGTAATGTGGACGCATCTATTTTTCGTACGCAATGTTCTTGGGTACCAGTTTGTCTCCTAACGTATTTTTGACGGATGTCTTTTATCCTTTGGCCATTTTTATGTGTAGTCCTATCATAGAAAAATATTTCTTAAGTTTTAGTGGAAAAATTCAGAGAACATGTGCATAATTTTTGCGGTGAAATTTTCGATGTAATTTTTGTGTCCATGGCCAGAAGACGCAGCCACTGTGACAACACCAAAGGGCATAAAAAGATATTGTCCAAAACGAAGTATCGTTATACATTCGACTGTTTGTTGCGTAGCCGTGCTTCTGACCTAATTATATCTCTCGAACCTAAAAATGCAGCAGCCCGAGACCAATAATTCGACTGGTTTTCTTTTCCGAAAGCGTTACCACGAAATAATAATTGAGTTCCTGAAATTTGTATCTATATGAGGTTATATTAATGTTGAGAATAATATTGAAAGGAGAAAAAATTCTGCTATGACCGGGAATCGAGCCCGGGTCTTCCACTTGCCGGGCGGATATTCTACCACTGAACTATCGTAGCAGATCATTTTCTCGTTTCTGAATGCGGATGTTTTCTTAGATAAAACGAGAAAATTGATCTGCTACGATAGTTCAGTGGTAGAATATACGCCCGGCAAGTGAAAGACCCGGGTCAGCAGAATTCTTTCTCGTTTCAATATTATTTCAACTTTACAGCTTATGCCTGTCTGCATAGGATCTTTGGATCTGTCGCGTCTGCATTATATTTGGAGGCTAAGTTAAATTTTTTTAAACGTTTTGCACAATGCATATACAGTATCGTCACCTAAATTTATTTTTGTGATTTTTGCTGTAACTGGGATTGCCGACCCTAGCGTAAAGGAATTCTAGGAGAGGCGCAACAATGACCCTGTTCGAGGAACGATAACTTATTAAGAAACCTTTTCTTATCAACGCGTTAACTTGATTTTCTCTCCAAATAGGTACGACGATTTCGTCTAGAATCAAATTCATAGTAGACGCCATTGCTTTATCCTGGAGATAAGAGATCAGTTTGAGCTTTCGAAGAACATATGCCATGTTTCGGAGGTGTCTTTGCCAGTTGTGGGTTCTGCAGACGAATTTACAGGTGTTTGAGTGACTCAGAAGGCGAGTATTAAATATTTCATGGTCTGCCATCGCTTTTAAAATGGTTAAGAATGTATGCTATGTGTATTAAAAAATTAAAGTCCGCGGGTCATTCGTGGAGGTCTCGAGTTAATGTGAATTTATTGAGTCCATACCTGCTTCCTGAGCACGATTACTTTGAGCACTTCTTTAAGTTTTGATAAATTTGTCTTTGGATTGGCGAAACTGGTCCTTATCTCGAATTATTTATTAATTGTATTTATTTTAATTTGAAGGTATGTTCATTAATCACCCACACAAAATTTTATTAACAGATTGATTGCATTTACGGTAATCTCATACCCAGCGTTGACGTTTTAGAGTGTACTCTGCTGTTAGATAATGCGATAAATACCTTACTATCTGCATCACCTTCTGCAGATAGCCTTTCTAAATATGTACGATACCACGTTTAGAGTCTTTGTGCTCAAATTTATTTATAGTTACTTTCCGGTGTGTTGTTAATTACTAATTTTTTATCTTTCACTATGAAAAACATCTGATCAGAGCCACAGTCCCACATCCAGTTACTGTTATTACTTTATTATAGGATGCTTTAAAACAAATCATATCAATTTTCTTAAATTAAGTCCAAATCTTTCTCTAATAAAATGGGTGGAATTTAATTAATATACTTCAATAGACGATTAAATCTCTCTATCCCTATATATCGAATATTTACGTAAAACTTAATCTTGTATCTAATAGTTATCGGATTCCCGCGCAAAAAATGTTTTCCGTCAGAATTTAATCATCATTTGTAGACAACGAAAAATAAATTTCAATATAACCTCTGCTTTAATTTCTAGGTTAATGATAGTTGTGCCATCGCATGAAGCGGACTCTAGTAAAGCTGTAAAGAGGAGCGAACTGTGAATAGTAGGTCCGCTCACTCGGGTGCTATTTATAGCCTTTGCTTGGAATTGGGTTCGAGCTTGGTGGAGGCCTATTTTCTCTCTTCCCACACGTCCTATTCCAATCCGCGAAGGCTCTACCTTAATTCTTTCTCCTCTTACTTCTAAATTTTTCAAATAAAAAATATTAGCGCTCCTAATATTTTTAGGAGCTTATTAAAAAGAATCTCGTGGTGCAGGATTTATTTAATTTTAGGTTCCTCCGCTCGGATACGAGGAAGTGGTAACGAAGGGAAAGCACTCGAGGGGAGGGTCTTATGAGAAATCTCTTTCCTTTCTCGTGCTTACTTCCCGAGCATCGCTCTCTTCCTTCTTCCATTCAACTCGGTGCTATTTTTGTATTTGGTCGGTAAGTTTGTTTTTTTTCAGCGATGTTTATGAGCCGTGTGAGGTTATGGTGTACTTTGCGCTAATGGATGTAGTGAAGAACGATGTGCGTCTCGTTTACGCTTTTACTCGTGGTAACTGATGATAGATAGGGATTTATTACTTATTTTTTCTCTCGTGTTGTTTTTGTAATACAGCCCTCTTTATTTGAATTTCGCTGATTTTAATGTTACCATTTCTATGTTGATTTTGCTTAGCTTTTGAATTGCTTCAGGATAATTTGTTTTTTATATCAAGATTAAGGACTGATTCATATCTATTGAATGCGTCTTTTTAAGATAAACCTTAAATGCTGGAGGTTATGGTTTTTGAATGCAATCATCTAGTTATCAGAAAAATACATATTTCATTATATATTAATTATATATAATTTAACTTGAGTTTCCAATTATTTTTATTTTCGTGATTATTTATTTTAAGTTTTAATGGCGATGCTTCAAAAAACTAGTTCTATTGCTATAAACTGTTATTCGATATGTCCAAAAAAGTAAGGACTTTTCTCGGTTTTGTTTTTTCTTGCTGCTCTCGGACTTTAGGTATGAAATTCCATGTGCTGGCGTGCGATTCGTCCTCTTTCACTCTCCTCCCCTTCTCCACATCTCTATTCGTAAAGCGAATATTCCAATCGTCTTTCTTAGGTTTCCTCTTTGGTCACTTCCTCTTTATGGCCGTAAGTAAATTTTTTAAATCCGTCCGTACCAGAAGGTTCTCCGGAGGTAATTGGATTCGGCTAAAAGATTGGAATCGTTACTTAATTAAATCTTGAAATGAAAGTTTTAAGTCAAAACCGTCTCTTATAATAGGCCCGCTCAGATGGATATCGTTTCTTCAATAAATTTGTACGGTCTCTGTGAAAGTTTTTCCAACTTAAGGAAAATTTAGTTCGGCACTTGTTTCATAAACGTTTCAGTTATCGTATTGTGCCCATCCAAGATGATAATCGGCAAATTTTATGCTTCACCTTTTGGCGGATAAAAGACATTAACATGAAATTTGCTTTCATATTTTAAAGGGAGTATTTGATGGGAACGGAAAATTTCGGAGAAAATTATTTTGTTGCTGTCATCTACTGCTATTAAGAAGAAATTTCAATTTGATTCAATATAGTTACAACTTCCGTTAACAGGTAAATGAAACATTCGGCTCATTGCTCCTTCTAACGCGGTTTGAACCTTCTCTTGCATAAAGGATAAGACCTTTGTGTATTACAGATATATTTTTTTTAGAAAATAGTTCGATATTTCTGTTGGATCTTTTTTTAATATATGTCAATGGATCTCAACACACATTTCCTATAAAATACAAGTCATCCGAAGGTGATACCATTGCTCCCCTCTATTGCATACCAGTTGCAGGTCACATACTAATGAATGTTTCCAGCTGATTCACCTCTTGCCTACGCATTACGCCTATGGGTACCTAAGAGATAGTGCAGTGAATAGCTGGATAGCAAGAGAGAAGAGAAACCCGGTGCCGGCATTAGCCTACTCTTAACGAAAAACACCAAAGAGGGACAACGGCTTAATGCCCCTTCCGAAGGACGGCACGCTTTGCGCGGTCTCCTCAAACCACACAAACAGGAGGCCGGACGACCTTGGAAAAAAATCCTATTTGCGCAGGATTCGTGCCCGCTGCCTTTCCACGCAGCCAGCGTCATAACCACTATGCCACCGGCACCTCCCTCTATTGCATATAAATATGTTTTCCGCCTTTTTATTGATGCTCCAAAGGTCCCTTAAGGGTGCCACGAAAGGGCCTTTCCCTCAGTGTGTTGCTGTAGAGCCACATGGCAGCCGGGTTATTGCCATCCCAAAGCATTACCCCCGTCACAACCAAGTTTTGATACGATGCCCATGGTGACCATTGCTTTCGTTTCGCAACGCGCCGCAGCTCCTGTCCAAGTCGTTGGCACCTCATATAGTGCGACGTCTCTTGTCGCTTTTCGCTATGAGTATGTAAAAGCGTGACATGAAGGCAACTTGGCAGCGGTTTTGGTCCTTTAGCACCGCGTGAAGCGTTCGGAAGTGCATCGGAGAAGAATGTTCGGTTGGAAGTTAAAGTGATGGAACTCGTGTACGAACGCCTTAAAAAATGTTGACAGTGATTCTCGGGGATATAATATTTGGAATTCTTCATTCCTTTCTTTTTTTAGTTGTGCAAAAATTAATATATTTCCCCTTTGTGCGTCGTTTTAGTTCCAGTGATATTTGTTGAATTTCATGAGGAGTTTTTGTCATTTTTATAATTAGAATATTTTGTCGATTACAAACATACGTTTTAACTTCGTCTGTTTAAAAAATCTGATGTATCCAGCTCATGACTTTCTCACTACAGAGAATGAATATGATTGCTCTCTACATCAGCGTCCTCAAGAATAATTATCGGTAATTACACATGAGAATAATTTTTAAACACTTGGAATAATTTTCGCAGTGAAAATACTTTGAAATACTCTTCATATTAAAAAATAAACTGATGTGGGCAACACATGACTTTCTCCATATTTATGTGTCAAATTACATGTTGTTAGCTCTGGGATCGTTGCCAATATTTACTTCCGGTTGACAATTAAGAAAAGAAAATGGAGCGTTACTAACACGTAACTAAGCGTCAATTGTTAACAACAGTCTTCGGTAGGTAGCGTGGTGGTAGCAGCTAAAAATATAAGATATCTCCTAAACAATGCATTATATGGAAATATGTTTCAAACAAAGGTTGTAGAAAATTAAATTTTCTACAACTATTATTCCAATACATGTACATTTATCAAATATTAAAGCAAATATTTCCAAATAACGGATAAGTGACAAGAGTAAACACCCACTTCCGGTAGACCGATTTTTAGCAATAACTAATCAGATCTTCTTACCTTTATAAAAATGTTAAATATAAAATTTTGCGTTGATCTGTTTAATAGTTTTTGAGTTAGAGCGCCCACAAAAATTTATCACATACAGACTGACAGACAGACACACAGACATCATCGCGAAACTAGTCTGTTCAGGGAACCTTAAAACATGTATTTCCGTTGAAATCTCGAGTTCGATTTTTTTCATGAAAACAATACTTTCTCTATACTTTGTATATGGAGAAAGTAATAAGTAAACAAAATTTTTATATGTTGCTATGGATTACAAAATGTCGATACGCACTTAAAATTACCGTTCACGGCGCTGTCTATATCTTCAAGAAAATTCTGATACAAAATATGGCATTTGTATAGTTTTGATCGCAATTAATATTATCCTTGACAGCGTAGGTATCGCCATCAACAATTAGAAAATTTTATCATGACGACTGAAACAAAAATATCATTTAGCGACGTACTTAACAAATTCTGACGGATAATCGAAACATCTCTTAAACAATCCGTTTTTTAAAAATATATTTCTAACAAAACTTGTGGAAAATTATTCTTTCATTGTCATAATAAATAATTACATAAATTAAGTCCTAAAGGAGATATTCCGAAGGAACGAAAAAATGACTAGAGACTTTCGGTTGACCAATGCTAGCAAAAACCTTATCAGACCTTTAATCACTAATTAAAATCTTACTTATAAAATTTTATACTCATTTAGTTATTAGTTCCCTCGTCATTAGCATTGAAAGGTAACGCCCGCGGCGCAAAATATTAGATATTCACAACCTAAGAAAAATAATACTTGAATAGGATCGCTTGTAAAATCAAATATTAGTCGAATTCAAACAAATCAATTATGCTATGCGAAAGGAAACTGGATGTTTTGCTCCAATTTGTTACACAAAACATTCGGACGTCTCGTGAAGAAACGGTATCGATATCCTCTTTTGTTTCATAACAAAAATGTCTTCCCATCGCTCGGCGAAACAACGAAGATGACATCATTTTTTAAAGTCGCCAAGTTTGTCCACTTACTGGTCCTTCATCAAGTATAAAAACGCGCGAAATTTAATTTTTTCCTTCACCGGTCATCGACGCCCGAAGAGCTGTAGATATCAAATTTTCCCCCCTCTTTAGCCTGTAATGGATTTCGGGTGTCGGAAAAAATAAACGTCGCGTAGAAATTGAATTAGCATGAGTTTGCGTTATAACTCAGTTCTCGATCCGTCCTACCTCCCCCTCTTCACCGGCTTACACCTGATGCCACACCTCCGCCGCTTCACCGATCAGCCTCACCTTCCCCTCACTATGAGGATAGGGCTTTCGGCGTCTCATTCCCTCTCTCTCTCTGTCTCTGTGAAGAGAACGATGAAAAGGGCGAAAGAACAAGTACGGAGGAACGAGAGAAGTAGTCGGATTCGTCGAAAGCGGGGCCACCGGCTGAATTCCACCGGAAATAAAAAGGTGTCGTCGGAGAAGAATGAAAAATAAAAAAACCGCCAAGTTCGCTGAATGGCACTTCTTCCCGAAGACTAAAGGCTCGTCTTTCGGTTTAGCGGGATCCATTGTTTGTCTCTTTGGAAGGACAAAAAATTGTTCCCTCCGCGCGCGATGGCGATGGGGAGGAAATTTTTGCAGCTCCGTGCAAAGAGGGAGGCATTGGCCCCTGAAATAATAAATAAAAATATTGTTTGTTTTTCTACCTCTCTGAAAAGTACGATGAAAAAATTGTCGATGTCTCCATGATTTCTTTCTCTCGCGGGTTTATTATTTTATCCCAATGACGTCTGCATTTCGAGTCTTTCGCGGCTCTGGGAAGTTTTCCTTTTGAAATTGGGTCAGTACAAAAGTCGTCGTAGCATTCGATAAAAAAATGGAGGCGTAAAAGCTTTTATCCTTATGCACGAGATGGATTTTAATATCGGGGTTCGTGTCTTGTAGCGCCGATGCAATTCGCGTTTCTCGCTCTCTGATGGAGTAAAAGTCGGTCGGATTGAAGTGGATCAAAGTATACGAGGTTGATGAATAATTCTGTGATATATGTGTGTATATGTACATATACACTTGAGGAAGAGGAAATGTTAAATAATTTAGATAGGTGTTGTAGGAAGCCAAATGAACACCATTTGGAGAGTCACTGGGGGTGTCGGGGAGATTCACATGAAGAAACATGGTGGTAAGACCCGTCTTCAGCCGCGGATAGAAGACAAATACATGTACACACACGTATACACACATACATATATACCTACATACATGTGTGTATTGAAATAAAAATTAATGAAACCAACTTTTATAGGCACTAAATAGTAAACAATAAATATGAAATTCACGTAATTAAGTGTTACAGAGAGTAAAAATAGTTTTTGGCGGATAGAAATTGTATGACAAAGAAATACGTTACACTATGCAATTATTTTTAATTTATGGAACATTTAATTTTCTCTCTCCCTCTCTGTCTGTATCCTTTCTTTCTTCCTCTCTTTCCTTCTCTCTTTCTCTCTCTCTCTCTCTCTCTCTCTCGTATTAAGTCATTCAAACACGCATTCCTTACGGATTAAGGCGACATGACAATCTCGAGGTTTAACAATTACACGGTCAGCAAGACAACATATCGTTAAAAAGCTTAAAATTTTCAAATAATTATGATTTAAACGTAGAACTTGAGTGATTTTGTATCGAAGGCAAAATGTGACGATAAGAATAAGAAACGTTATTTATTTTGTTTAAAACGTTCCAGGTCCGAAGATCGCAGGTCAATTCCTCCTTGTTTTAATTGGCAAAAGAGTAAAAGCCTGAAGTCTCGAAATCGATTTTTACGTGTTATCTTACGGGAAATGGTACCCCCTTCCCACCAAAAATCAAAATTCTGGCCCCGAGTTGCACATCCTCATGGTCCCATTAGTAAGTGTACCAAGTTTTAAGTCTCTAAGTTACTTGGTTTTTGAGATATGCTGTCCACACACACACACATTACCTTTTATTAATATCTATAGATAATTGTGAGACTGAGTAAATCAGTTATTTATTTTATTTCTCTACTGTACTTGGGGGCAATGAAACTTTTGGTACAAACTATATGTTGCTTACATTCGAGCGTGCCCTTTAATTTTTCTCTTTTTATGGAATTTTTAAAAAGTAATACAGGTTGAAGCCCGAATCGAATCGTTTGAGAAATTATATTAGTTATATTTTACTTTTAATTGAATTTCTCGCACCTATTTGTAACCTCTATATCTTTGTAAGTCATGTGCTTATCGCTAATCGCTATCGTATTTGTGTAAGGCTCTTCTGTTACTTGATCCATACACCCGTACTTGATGATGGTTTAATTTTCCACTCCGTTCTCTCATATTCCATCCGTGGCTCCTTTTTCCGAGTTCTTTATCGTTTCTCTTCCTCCCCGTTTTTGAAGCTCTCCACTAAATCAGGTGAGCTCGCTCCGCACTCTACTCGCTTACAAAAGCCGACTATTTGGGACTCTTCTACCCCTTTTCTCTTTGTTTGGTAAATCGAAGCAGTCCCCTGCCATCCATTGCATAATAGGTGGGCCTCACTTCTATCCTATTACGTCTCTACGAAAGATGACGATCCCTGTTCTTTGTGGTCGTTGTCGCTTTCCGAAGAAGGTCAACCACTCGTGGCGGTTCCTTTTATTCATGCCCAACCATATTCCATCCTTCTGATCCCTTCGATAGAAAATGTACGACTCAGGGAGTCGACGATGCTTTCGGGGATATACTATAAATTCTTGGAAATATTTACCCATACTCGGAATCAGCGTTGTTATGTGGAAGGCCTTCCATATTTTTTAGTTTCTTTAAGGGCGCTTTAGGTATAGATAGTTGACAATTTTGCGCACTTTTTTCGTATATTACCGTGAGAGTGAACTAATAATATTGATTATGATTGCACAGTAAAGTTTTAAATCTTTTAATGAGTATTTATAAACTTGAATTACGGGTAGCAAAAATTGCGAAGGTTGGTTTTAATTTTCCTGTTGATTTAAATTTAATATCACTCACTATATGTTTTCAATTAACTGTTCTTTCCTCAGAAAAATTTTCTGTTGTTGTCAATTGTAGTCAATCTTGATATTTTATTATTTCCTAATGTCAAAACGAGCATAAAATACAAAAGAAATTAGTACCTGTTTTAACTTGGAAATGGATTAAATGTGATATATCAAATGTTTGTCATTCAAATGTAAATTCCCTAATATTAAAGGTTTTGATTATTTAAACATTGTTTCATATTCAATCGGTAACTTGCAAGACGAAATATCTAAGTGTTGTCTCAATTTTTAATTTCCCAAATACCTACGCCCATAAGATTTACAGCTCTAGCAATCACTCCTGTCCAGGGATTCTTCCTTTTGCTAAAACGAGAGATGCGTTAGCCCATTCGTTACGCTTCCTCTTCCCTTGGTTTTCTTCCCCCTCTCTCTCTCTCCCCGCCTCTTCTCGGCGAATACCTGCGAATTACTTGGGCGGCGACTGGAGCAGGTGTTCGGCTCTGCCGTTTCCGTCTGTGGACCGATTTACTCATCTCATTGAATCTTCTCCTTTGATATATTTCCCTCGCTTCCCAGGGGATTACAGGTCCTCGCCTCTTGTTTTGTCCCATGCCACACCCACCCCGGCCTTTGCATCGAAACTATTTAGTTTGTGACCTTTCCCGCGAGAAATTTCAATTAAAATTAAACTGATAGAATAAAGCGATCCGAAGATCCTAAGCAGACAGGCATAAGCTGTAAAGTTGGGAATCCCTAAAATTAAATTGGTTATTTTCTGAGTAAAATTTTAAAAATCCTTTTATTTCGCTTTTCACGGTATACTTCGACGTATCTTCATATTTTTAGCGATTTTAGGCGTTTTAACAATGAGTAATAAAAGAACGCCTTATGGTCAGGTCGTGTCCGTCCGTTTGTCCGCATGTTTCATCTCAGAAACTACTGGGTGGATGTTGATGAAATTTTTATTTAGGACATAGTGGCAAAGAAACTAAGAAAATGATATAAATAGTTTACATGGCCTAATCGGGATTGCCACTTTACTGGTGACAAAAAATGAACTTTTCTTTATATCTCGTACAATATCACTTATGCACAACAAAAAAGTCTTTTAACAACTTTGTAGAACAAGTCAAATGGCATATGTTTTGTTCACTACATTTTTATCGAAAGAGAGCTGATTTTAAAAAAATCAAACTTTAAAGTCGTAATTTACTTTGGACTTAAAAAAAATTTCCCGTGTTAACGACATAACGAAAACAATCTTCGTGACAGCTGATGTAAACAATATCTGCTGTAAATACCTAATCAGTTTTATTTTCTTTCCTGCGTACGCAACATTTGTAAAATGAAGGGAAATGAATATGTAATCTGCGATGAAACGAAATGAACGTAAATACGTCTAATTTATTTACGTATACACAGCGTTTGTAAGTGAAAAGAAATGAGTAATTTACGACGAAAGAATGAACCTGAATATAAAGATTATATTACTGCTATTCGAGTGAGGTATGTGTTAAGGAATTGTTGATTGTTTTATTACTTACAGCTGATTAGGAAATAAATCGGCGAATGAAAAATTCGATATTTCCTTGGCATCACTGCTGGAATATCATTTTTCAATTCTTAGACATTATACTAAGCCATTAATGTTTATCTATTTTGACATGGTTGCATAAATCGTAAAGAACGCCTTTGCTTCGTATGTAGTGTAGTATGAAGTGTGCATCTTTCCAGTCTTGTTTACAAAAAAATCGCTCGTGTATTCGGTTCGTCTATCCATCCGTCCGTCTATCCAGGCAATAGCTCTTGAATTCTGCAACTTTGAGAAGCCACATTTTCAGGGTAGATTGATCTATGTGAGGGCTACACGTATCAAACATTTTGTTGATCTAGGATCAGCTGCTGGGGTCTTTTTGCAATCCCTTAGTTTCATTTCTACCTCCATAAGAAAGCATGATATCGGTGCATGGCATTATAAATTTGCATTTTTAAATCAGTAAAATTAAGATGGGAGCTCCGGACATGAACTGTTTTACAACAGAAAGACTAAGGTTAATATTTTTTGAAAACGGAATTGACATCCGTGTCGAATGAGAGCGAACAATTGTTTTTAATTAAAAAAAGAGGGAAAATTTTCCGATTTTTAACAGTGGGAAATAAAACTGCCATAGCAACGAGTCCACTGCTTTGAAATGGGAATCTCTATATAATAATGCAGAAGCGTTGATTAGTTGGTTATCGAAGATGAAACGTACGATTGGAGAGAACGAATCAAAATTACCGCTAGGGTGGATTTCCATGTATCATCTCAGGACAAACCAACACTTAACGAACATAATATAAAGAAGCATGAATACTTACTGGGAAACACAATTACATTCAGAATCAATCGCAACATAATTATTTTTTTCGATTACCTCAATTAAATATAAATATTTATCTTGCCTTTGAAATGCCAGTCAACGAATAAAAGTGAAAGAAAACAATTATTTTTGCCAATAAATAGAAATAAAGATAATTACTTATTTTGCACGCTAAATAGATAATTTACTTTTAATTTCTTTCCGTGCAATTAAACTGTTTAGTAAGTAAAACGAAATGGACTATCAACGACGAAGAAATTCAAGTAAATATAACTATGTAATTAATTACTAGTGGTACTCGCAAAAACTTTTGCGAAGTCAGTCAGAAATCTGCATGTTAAAAGTAATAATAGCCAATATCTCCTTATAAAATTAGACAACTGATATTTTGAATGTCATGTTTGTTTTTATAATTTATATGTGCAGTTTTAATTGTCTCTCTCATACGAAAAATATCACATTCCAATATTGAAATAAAGAAAGATTTTTTTATTTTGTTCAGTCGTTAAAAATGACCACAGCCCACACATGAATAATTATAATCTTTAATTATTAACGTTGCAATCTATTAAGTTTGACATTACTACAACTATAATTTCGATGCTTCATAAACAGCGCGAAGTGGATAAGGCAATTTATTGGGCTATTTGAAGGCTTAATAGACGCTAATTCAATCGGAGGCAACAATGTGGGTCGCCTTGGCAACACCCGGAAAGAGTACGAAAAAGCCATAAAATTTCGAAAAGAAATACGTGTTTCTAAATAATTATTCCGTGCAACATCAAAACATTGCAAGAAAAAAGATTTTTTTAGTTTTAGCCGCCGAATAAAGTAAAAATGGAAAAATTCGGTCCATATTTACGTTTTTAATGAATAAAAGAAATATACTTTGCACATAGAAAAATCAAAACTCCTGTGTAAACATATGGAAAAATATAATCGTCTCCCGGAATCGAATCCGGGACACTTCCGTAAACGAAAATAGTTTTCCCGGGGTCTCCTAGTTGGCAGAAACAAAATGGCGTTTACAGCATTTCTCTATGACAAACTGTTCAAGAGATAAAAGGGGGAACGGACAGACAGACGGACGGACGGAAAGACATTGAGTAGTTAATTTAGTTATTATTATAACTAAATTAACTATAAATTAATGTCGCTTCATTTGAGTTAAATTAGGTACTTGGTATTTGCGTCAGTCTACGTGTATCTCGAGGCTAAATGAATTTTTTCGATTTCATTTCGGCATCAGAAGTCTCACAAATTAACTATCGGGAACTTATTAAAATAAACTCCAATGATGAAACTTCCGATCGGTCGTTCATAATATTCATAGTTTTGTTTTGTCAGTAAAATATCTTTTTGTTAAATTAAATGAACTAGTTGATAGTATAATGCTTTTAAAGGGAATTTAAAGACTATACTGAGGCCGTCGATCTCAACCAAAGCTGTAATCTTATGATGACGTCATAATCTAAAACAAGAAAAAAGCTCCTTATCTAATTTGTTCTGAAATTCTTCCCTCACTTGTTAAACCTCAGTTTCGCGTATGTATGTTCATGAATCAACAGAGCAAAATTGTTTAAATTTATTTCTGTTTGTGTTACGGTTAGCAAGTTCATTTAGATTTTCTTTTTTCACTCTTTCTTACGCAAATAGTAAGGAAAATCTTTATTTCTCCTCGATATTATTTCGAACTTTCGCTAAATTAAATTGCAGTTAATCTGTTGCACATGGTAAATGAGTCCCATTATTCATTACATTCTTTTTTACTGGGAATTCCGGCAAAAATAATTCCTTCTACTACATTTAAGAGACTGGATAGCTTTTAGAATAAAATTTCTTTACTATTGTTTCGGAAATCCTTGTACCTATCCGTGATCTATTGCTTTACTTCTATTTTGGTCGGTAATCGAAACGGCGAGGCGGCGGTACATGATGTGCGTGTGATCCTTAATCGTTCTTGTATTGTGTTCAGTGATGCGTGTAGGATTTTGTTGACATCTGTGTCTGGCCGTATATAATGGCTATGGATCAGAATAACTTTCCAGTATTCACTATCCTACCCTTAGAGCTCACTAGCGACCTCTACCATTGAGGAAAGAAAGCCTTGTTTGTTTTCTTTCAGACAGCCAAGGGATGATAACGAAGTTACCCCAGTGGATATGTTTCCAATTAACAACATCCATTTTTTTTAATTCCGTATGTCAATGTATTCGTTCTTTGGAATCCTTGGAATGGAATGATATTAATGACATTCGAAATACTTTCCACAAATGTGGAAAATTTTGGGAACGTGTTGGGGCAGCTTAGTTACCTCCCTTGGTATTATTAGGAACTATTGTCCCTGCCAGGAGAAATGTGATTTTTGTGACTAATAATGTCTCGTACAGTTTTGTCCCTCAATATTTGCGTTTACTTATTATTTCATAATCTCTTATTACTCGCCATGCGACCACTAACAGTGGCTATTCTAGCCATTTCACTGAACTGCTTCAGGATTTTTCCCCATGTTTGACTGGCGTGAGCGTCTTTAGGAGCTTCATACGTTGTTTTATTTCGTAAATTCTCCTCTCCCCTGCTGACACAATTGTGTACGCAAAATATATATCAAATTTCATAAAATATTACGATTTTCTCCTTCTGTTGATCATATCATTGGCACAGCTTTCCCTCGAAAGAGGTGATTGCCAAGTGCAAAATCTGTCCATGGTAAAACAATTTCTGCAATAAATGAAGACATCAATTTAAATAATTGCATATTTCATGCTTTGTTATTTTAGAGAGATATCTACAATAAAATGTAATTTGTTCTTTGCAAGAATACTTTCTAAGTAATGTATAACAACTTAAACGACCGATAATATAAAATAAGAACCAACGTTCATAGCACGAAAAATTTCCTTGGGATAACTCAATTACCCCCCGTGGTAATATTCAGGTGTCAAATAACTTCGTAGTCTGAGCAGAGCTGGGAAGTTCCGGTTCCTACCTTAAATTTTTGAACTCGTCCCGTTCCGGGTTCGGTTCCGAGTGATAGAAAGAAGGAACGGTTCCGTTCTTAGTTTTTAAAAAATATGCTTTCTATTGATAAAATTTTACATAAATTACAATTTTTTCAATTACGTTAAGATGTTATGAAAGTTTTTTATGAGATGTTATGAAAGTTTCTTATAAGTAATGTGATCCAAGGTCATCTTTTTAAAGAAAATTTCCTTTTTTTAATTCAATTTTTTCCTCTTTTTTGAGTCTTTCTTCTTCTGCCATCTTTTCTAGGTTCAACATATTGAAATTGTATTTTTGCGCTTTCAATTTTTTTATTCATCCAAAGATGCTAATATATCTCAGTATACATTTCAGTTATGTTCGAAACGGTTGGCTATATAAATATCAGGCATTTTCAGGTGAACCTCTACGACAGGGGAGAACAGCCTTTATTTAATAGCTGTGCACATTCACAGTCATAAGGCTCTCGATGGGCCGTATTTAAACAACCTACAGCTTCATCGGCCCACATAAAACTTAAATATGAAAAAATATTGAGATTAATTTTCCATAAAATAACGCAACAAGCATTAGAAACTCGAGAAAAGGGGAGAATTTTATCCCTTTGCGTGTTAACCATTTAAAAATCCTTATATCATAGAAGTATATTCTTAGAAGTCTTACCGCTGGCAGGATTAAAGTGAGCTTACCCCTGTTCTATGAAATTTGTTGAAATAAGATTAAAGTAAGTTGAGTGATCTTATTTGGAAAACAACTAATGGTTAAAAATAAAATTTCATAAACAATACTTGAATTGTTAACTCTTCAACGATGTGTGAAACAAACCCATGATTAAGATTTAGTTTTATTTTGTCGATTGAGCCAAGATAATGGATTTATATTTTTGTCTTCAAATTCATAAACTTTTATCTAGTCATCGTCTTGAAAAATCATATTTGATTCATTAAACAACAAATTCGATTATTTAATAATATTTTTCTAATAGATTTCTTTCTTTGAATTATGGATGATATTAAAATATCAAGAATCGACTTCCAAACCCATTATTCCGTTTTTAAGGGAACCGTGCCGGAACGGAAATTTTGACAACATTGTTCCGGTTCCGACGCAGTTTTTCTGTTCCAGAACTTGCCCATCTCTGAGTGTTAACGGGAATTTTAAAAATATTGTGAATTAATTAAGACTTGAAGGCACGATCTCACATTTTGTAATCCGGCATAATTCTTACATTGTAGACCATAATTTTTTATTTCGAAAATTGGCCTTAATTTTTCTGTCTCTGCCGCATCAAGGACAGTGATGATGATCATTTACCTAAGAGTTACGTCTATAGAACTATTTAACTTATTAAAGTTAATTGGCTGTTTGCGAACTCTCTCGTCATTGGCACGTTTTCTCTGTTTGACTGTTATTCAATAGCTTCTGTGATAAAAAACGGAACGGAACACATAGCCCTCGCAATTAAGCGTCGGCGGTCACGTTTTCACGTATCCATCCCTCGTGACATCGTGTAGTCGGGCACGTGTGCATCCCATCCCCGGATGACCTTGGTGTCTTTTTGAGGTGACCGAAGTCCCGGAGCGACGCGCTTATAAAAACTTCCATCTCGCCGTTCTCATCCCGCTCGTCGTGTCGGAGTGTCCAAGTTCCTCCACCTCCCTATTTTCGTCGTTACCGTCTGCCCACGCTTGTACCGGTTGCTCCCCTGACTCCCTTTGTCCGTTTTCCTGAAAGGGTTTCGGGATATTCGATTAGGGTCCGCGATGATTGTTTGTCGAATTTTATCTGTGTGGTTTGTGATGCCGTGCAAATATGAGGGTCACGTGATTGGTTGGATCGATGGCTCAAGAGAGAGGTGGAGGTGATAGACTGTAAAGGCCGAGAGGCCTGTGGTCGAATTTTGGTATTCGGGAAGCCTCGGCTATCATCTTTTCGTGTAGCGTTTTCGTCGCGTCTCGTACCACCTATAAATAAATAACTCAAAGTTCGTTACGCCTGCTTCTAAATATTCGGCGACAAACTATTTAACTTGCGTGAATTGAATTTTTTAAAGGTTTCTCTGAAATATGGTATGAAAAAAGTCACATCAGATTTTTTTATAAAAATGATATTGCACAAAAATAAAGGGCGATTTTTAGAAATATTTGATTTACTCAAACATGGCTCCATAGAATTTGATTGAAATCAATCCAGTTGTAGAGCCTGATGTTACAAATAATACTGCCTAAGCCATTTATCTCTTAAAATCACAATATGGTGTCCAGTGACATTACAATGTACGCTAAGCTACCTTACGTAAGCCCTATGACGTCACGCCGCCGCGATCCACTCAAAACCTACCACAGCCTTACGGTTAAACTAAATCGAGTGATATCTCACATTTGTGGATAATATCATTCATAAAAGACACTCGGGAGAGATTAACGATATTGCGCAACAATTAAGGGTACGTTAATCTAGGATATATTGAAAAAAAATTCTATTTACTCAAAAATGGTTGTAAGGATTTTGATTAAAATCCATCCAATCGTACAGCTTGATGTCACAAATAGTACTAAGCCATATATCCCAAAAAAATTACTAAATATCGATCAGTGGCATTAAAATATACGCTAAACTACGGTTAACTTTGAATTATAAGCATTTTTCTTTTACAAGCGTACACAGTGGACCAAACGTATATACGTATATGAGAAAGTTTGTGCAATGTATATTGCACGGTTTATTTTCTGTATTGCTATTGTTCACTGTTTTACGCTCGAAGTCAAGTTAGTTGGATATATTTTTCCTGACGATCCTTTGATTTGGATTTGGGCTGCACCTGATTAAACATAGTCTATTTATGTATTTTATTAATCGATTTCAAAATCCCTTTTAATGATATTTTGTCGCCTTGCGATGGAGGTTGTTATTATTCACTCTTGCTCCCATGCATGCATAATCCTTATGACACGATTCATTATGTCCCCTAAGATTTCATTTCTTCATTGTCGACAAATTTTTCTCAACGCATTAGGCATATAGCCTTCTCCTTACTCGGAACAAAAAATAATCGTATGTCCATCTGTCATTAAACACAAGACACTCTTCTTCAATTTTTCTTTTCAGAGCACTTGTGAACGAACAAATTATTATTGAGTAAAGAAAAGTAGGTTACATTTTCCTATACCAGTTATCGAAACGTTATAGTCGTCCAACACACCCTGGTGGTGAAAAAAGTGAACAGTACATGAAGACTGCAATTTTTTTGTGAAGTAAAAAATTACTAATAACTTTGACCAAAGAATTTTAACGGAAATTAAATATATATTTCTCAAGTTTTGTCATAGTACGTGGTTAAATTAGAACTATGTTAGGCTCAATAAAACAAGTTGATAAATTTATCTGATGGATGCTTCCACACGAAAACAGTTTAAAGGGCCGCAAAGGAACTGTCAAAGGGGTGCATGCGGGTTGGGTACCTTGTACTTATTACTTTCGTTATTATATGTAAAAGACTAACTAAATTATTATATTAAAAAGGTTGTCAATAAGGAGAAATTATTTCGTTATGAATAGGATTTGTAGCAACTGATTCGTGTTGTCAAATTATTAGTCTTCAATATTATTGCATTTTAAATGACTATCCCATATGTATGTAATTTAGATAACTGCAAAATATAAAATCTACTGTGGTGCTTTATATCTTCGCTAAAATTTCATATAATTTACATAAATTAATTTGTTATAACTGAGGAATTTGATTTAAAACTAATTAAAGCTGAAAGTTAATTAACTTTTTACCATTGTTTACCATTTAAAGTAGTGCATAGGTATTTGTTTCTGGGGCATATATCAGTGTAATTTACGAGAGTATACGCGCATACATCGCAAATGCGTAGTTTATTTGTGCATTGCATAGTAAACACGAGCCACTTGCATTTGTTATGGGCATTTTTAACCGAAGTGAAAGAGATAGAATGCGTGCATACATTTGTTGTTTTTAACGCGTTTTCTTATAAGTAAAAATGTGCTATGTGATCGCTGTCTGTGGACGATCAGCTTTTGTATTTAACAGAGATATTTGGAAAATTCTTTTTAAATGAGATAGCTCTTATCAATCTATGAATTTTCCGTCGATTGGATTTTCCCGGTAGTTCATATATTTTCCGCTAGGTGGCTTCAAAGTTGTAAAATTCGAAACTTTGAAATGGTATTGTAGCCAAACTATTTAAGCTAGAGGAGCGAAATTTACACTCATGGGAAGGTCTAGTGAGGATGTACAAGGTTTCTTCCTCCCCAAGTGGAGATAAAAACCAGATCCCTGAATTTTCTTGAAGAAAACGTTTCCACAATGGTGTCTTACTTGTTTATAATGAAAAGCAATAAATGTATAACTCACTTTTTTGCATTTCGATTTACTATTGATCAAAATGGGACATCGTGTTGGGGATAAAAATATAAAGTACTGCTTCTTCAATGCTGAATGCCTCCATCTTTGCCCGGCGTTGTCATCCCCGTCCTTGCCACTGCCAGCACTCCAATCCAGTGAATCCCGGATAACGTTTCCCCCTTTTCGGTGAAAGTAGAAAAGGTTTTAGTATCTTTCATGCGACCCAACTTCGTGCCCTTCCCGTTCCACACCGTCGTTCGAATGGATTCCCTTCTGAATATTTCAAGTTTCTCTTGGAACTGTCCCTTTTCTTTATGGGTACGCGTCGGAGAAGGTGTCAGAAGTCCATTTCTAGGGCAGGTGTCAGGCATCGCGCGTCTAAACGAAAAAATGTTTGCGTCATCTCTGAGTTTTGCAAGATATAGTTGGGATGCAGGCGTGATTGCGACGCTGTAAGTATTACTTTTTGCGTAGCTGATTTTTTAGGAGACGGTTTTTAAAGGTGATCTGAATTTGGGATTCCGGTCCGTAAATCATAAATGTCATTTTCCAATTTCAGTATTTCAGTTGCATTACTTTGGGTAAGGTAGCGTGAAAATAAAAACGAAGTATTATTTCAGGTTTTTCCCTGTTTATTCGTATGGCAGTAAAATCTCTAATCCGTGCACATTTTCATCTAAAAAAGACTAGAGTGAACGTCTAACGGTGGTATATTCTTCTAAATCGGTTCATTTTTATCGGAATTTTATTTAAAGAAGTAAAGAAATGACACCGATGAAATCTTTGTGGCGAGGAGAGGTAAGCAGTGATTTTAAGTAAACACTTATTGATACGGTGAGTGATACATTTTTAAAGTGACGACAGTCGTCCTGCGTTTTATGCTATAATTTAAGTTGAAAGTGTATCTCGTATAAATTGACGGATCGATCTCGGAGAAACACCTTGAAAGATGAAAGATATTTCTGCTATCAAAGACACTACCAAAGTTATTTCCTCGAGCGATGTAAATTCGTGTGGGAATAATACAAGATTACAGTGCAACCTCTATAATCCGATCTAATTAATGCAAGGGCGTGTTCGGATTATGGAGGCGTTCGGATTATTGATTCTAAGTATATGACCACGTTTTTAAGAAAAAAATATTTATGATAATTTATCTTAGGTACATTTCCACAGTAAAAACTGAAAATTTTTATACACGTACATGATTACATCTTGTAAATAGGCATCCATCTTTTTTGTGTTATGCCTTTCACTAGGTTCTTATATGCCTGCTCACGCAGCTATGTAATAGTAGTATATCAGTAGTGTATCAATATTGATGTAAAAAAACGAGGAAAAAATCTATTATGTATTAAATTTCTGCAAATAAAACACCAATTAATGTACTTACAGTTCACTAAAATGACTGTTGGGGATCCGCGTTGATGGACGGGAAAATTGTACTCCACACTGGGTCGCGGCAGTAGGAATGAGCGATATCCTTTTAAAACAATATTTCAAAGAATCATCTATTCAGCCGCAAAGTGTGCCCGACTTTGTTACAAAATAAAAGCTTCAAATTTCACTCCGACGGTCGCTTCGCTTAACCGACACTTTACACCTGATGTTGAGAAAGTTCGGATTACCGTTGGTTCGGATTATAGAGGTTGCACTGTATATATTGCTCCTTTAAAATTTCAATAACGCAAAGAAATTATTTATTATGATAAAAAGCTTTTAAAAAATTTGAATCGACCTGCAAATGCCTGGACCAACGTCCACGCGCGATCGTTTTTTGTCAGTTGCTTTACGATCGGCTGGGGCTGCCTGGTGCAGAAGAGTCGTGACAGCAGAGGACTGTCTTTGCAGTCACAAGAAAAATCATTCCACTCGTCCTCATGGGGACCGGTTAAGAAGTGCAGTTTTGAATTCGGTCAAACGCTTTGTTCCACGGGAGTTGCGGGTGGCCGGGGGCCTTGATGCATTTGATTAACTGGGCAAAATAAGAGCATCGAAACCTGTTGCTTGGCCGGAGGAGCGAGGAGGCCAAGTGAGGGAGAGCCATGAATTTATCATGGAGTCGTTAAGGGATTTCGATTAGTTAAACCAATTAGTCGCTTCGGTTATAGCTCGAGCATTTTTTCGCTTTTTTTTCATTTTCCTCGATGCAGATTTGTTTTTGATTTTGCGATTCAGGGGCGTAAATTTATTCGGTAATTAATGTTACCGCGGATTTTATTTTCATTTTTTTCGCGGTTTTATGAAGACGTTTTTGCGAGACTCTTTGAGATCCACCCCGAGTGTCTTTTATAATTGGATTAGATAGCCCTTTTCAGAGTAGGAAGCTTAATTGGTGATGTCAAGTGACGAATAGCTTCTTAACATGCGTTCGTCGCAGTAAATGCGGAATTCTAATCGTTATAATTATGAAAGTTTATCGGTTTCAAGAGTTACGTGATGCTTTTTGCATAGTCTTTGTTTCTCTTTACTTCGATCGTTTGACTTTTAATAAATATCTGGAATCGGTGCATTTAATTGACAAAGTTTGATTAAATTTGTGCGCTAAAAATTTAATAACGGATTCGAACAATATTATGCTCAAATTCGACGATTCTGGCTGTGATGGCCAAGTTGGTATGAAAAAATATTCATGCGATACAAGTTTGGCGGCTGAAGAACCATATTTTTTTAATTAATGATTGTAAGGAGTTGCACATTTTCATATTTTTAAGTGCTTTTTTGGAACTTTCTGTAACATTAGGTTGCTCATTTTATAATTTATTACATTCTTGATTATGTTTTATTTTAATTTATGAAATTAATAATCGTATAAAAGAAGATTATTTTCACAGAAATTATTTAGTTAATTTCCCATTTGGCTATGGCAGCCGCCGATTTCGTTATTACTTTTTATTTAATGTATGAAAATGTTTGAGTGTTGTTATTTAAAAAATAATATTATTCAGTTATCGCATCCCTATATTTATATCCAGTATTTTTTTAACTCGAGAATAATTTTTTCTACTACTCGTTAAGTTGTAGTAGTTTATGACCGTATTAGCGGAATGTAAATATGTATTTTCTTGGACGAATTTCTAAAATTGTTATAACATTTTCCACATTGATTATTTAATGGTAGTTAAAATTACTACCCTTAAATGAAATTTTATGGAAATTGCAGATGTTTAATCTTTTACTTGTAACTTGAAAGGCGGGATCCGGAACGAATAAATCCGTAAGGAGTTCTATTAACATCATTATATAATTCAAAAGAAATTCATGTTCTTTGAATACGTTACGTCGATTTTGCTGCGCCTCCATTCTGAAATCCATTTTCTTGATTCATTAGGACCACCGAATTGAATTTTATATATATATATATATATATATATATATATATATATATATATATATATAACAACTTACGGAAAAGGAAAGGTAAAATGAATATATGGATGTCAACAAGGTGTTGGGATGAGGAAACCCAGTGAGCACTCACCAATCAGACGACTTCAGGTTGGCGAGGCCCCGGGGATGTCGAAGCGACACACGTAAAAGAACACTAAAACACAGAAACATCACAAACGTAGAAGCTTTCGGAACTACTCCTTCTTCAGCTACAGCTACCTTGTTGACATCCATATATATATATATATATATATATATATATATATATATATATATATATATATAGACGCGGGGCTCAAATGTTTTCGTAATTAGTATTTTGAAGTGCTTATGTTCATTTCTATTGTTCAAGTCTTTTATTTTTGAGGAATATTATATTATAAAATATTGGCAGCATAGCAACATATTATTCGTGTTAATTCGGGTTGATTCAAAAATGGAAAATACAAAAACATTAATAGGATCGCAAATTTTTGCTGGAATTCGTTGTTCTATCGGTTGTTTCTTAGCGTAAAATATCAACATTATCTCACATTTTACTACTAAAATTTTCAATTTTTTTCCTCGATCGTTTTCGAGAGCTATTGTTTTCTTTTGATGAACCCGAAACGTCCCTTACGTCTTACAAAATGTCAGTGGCCTCGGTTGTAACCTTCTTTGCACCCTCTGGTCGTCTTTTTGCGGTGCTTTGCTTGTTATCTACGCCCAAGTGCGAGATTGCTATTTGATGCATTTGCTGCTCCCCGCGGATTGAGATAGAGGGATAATAAACTTATCGAAGCAAAAGACGTGAAGCCTGTGGATACGAGAGTCGCTCTGCCTCCAGTGCGTCGGTGAAGGACCTTGCGCGTCACCTCAAGGCTTCGGGTAGTGAATTCGCGACGTGTGCATATATGTTCACCCTCTCTGCGCTCGTCTGTTCGGGCAATATCTCTCGAATTCGGCAACTTGGAGAAGCCAGATTTTCAGGATATGGTGGTCTACATGAAATCTACAAATGGTGGACCTAGGATCGGCTGCCGAGGAGTAGTCTTTTTCCAACCACTTACAATTAGTTTCATTTCTACCACCCATAAAAAAGCACGATATCAGTACAGCACATTACACATTTGCATTTTAAATGAGTTAAAATAAAGATAGATGCCCGGGACATGAACAGTTCTGTAGTTTAAAGACTGAGATTTATATTTTGGGAAAACAGAAATCAAATCTTTGTCGAACGAAAGCGAACAATTGTTTTTAATGCATAAAAGGGAAAATTTTCCGATTTTTAGCCTACTTTCCAGAATGGAAATAGCCTTATGGTTTTGTCGTTATGTCTGTCCGTCCCCCCTATTAAGGTTTGAACCATTAGCCCGATTTTCATGAAACTTGGTGGAAATCTCTTGCTACATGGATCCCGAGGATATTTTTTGTTGCGAAGATTGAAGTCCCGGGTTCGATTCCAGAAACTATCTTTCCCATTTGATTTACATGGGAAATCTGAAATCCATCTTGCAGGGTAATTTTCTCTTGCACATTAAAATATCTTTGAGTTGTAATATCGGAGCGAGTTTTGTGCTATTCTCTGAGGAAAGAAATGAAGATTCTAATTTTTATCGTAGAATTCTGCTTATCGATTGTATTTCTTAGAATTTCGCGTAAATGCTGGCGTTTTTGTAGTTTTTATTACTCATTACGAGATTGTTGTCTTAGCAACAAGGATTGTTGGACTCAGTATCAGTATATTCAGTATATTCTATTACATACTACATACACGCGTTATTTTTGCCGCACAAATACACGTGATCAATTTAATATTCCGTTAGAATGTATTTGTAGTATTTTATAACGCTAAATTATGAAATTTGGGAACACAAAGAGCTACACACCCGCGATGACTTTATAGCTATTAAAGCCAATATAAGTATTAAATAAATGATTAAATGGAAAGTAGGCATCATAAGTTCTGTTTGCATCATCTTGTTAACAATAGGAAATACACCTGCCATAGCAACGAGTCCTCTGCTTTTAAATGGATAACATATTATTACATAGCATATAATGCTTTTAAAGGGAATTTACTGACTTTATTACGAGGCCTTCGGTCTCAACCAAAAGATGTAATCTTATGATGACGTCATAATCCTAAAACAAGAAGAAAAAATTGCCTTAAGTAATTTGCTCTGCAATTCTTCCCTCACTTGTTTGTTTTACCTTGCCAATTTAGGCGTCTGGCGGCTTTTGCTTTATATAAAGAATTTTCAAGGCTTTTTTGTACGACCTTCCTTCTATTCTCACTGTGAATAGTGGTAGCAAATGAGATTGCGTTTATTCTATAGCTTTATTTTTATCCGAGTTTTTTCCTTTTCAAGTAAAATAGGTTGATTAAAATTGTTTTGCATTTTCCTAACAAGTTAATTCCTGGATTTTTATGCGCGGAACAGTCCCACGCAGGGAGTTGAGACTATCGCTTTTGAATTTTGAAATTTATTTTAGCATGGTCTCGTTTTATTTCCCCTGGTTTTAAATGAACTTGTAACATAACATCCAGATGAATCGTTATACAATTAACACATTTCATGAGTTCTTCAATATTTTTCAATGTAATTAGCGACACTTTAGTTAAATAAAACTTTTAAATAGGTTTTTCCTTCCTCGCATTATGCGAAGAATTATTAAAATTGGGTAGGCATGATAGTTATTGACACAATTTTATATTATCACTCAGATCGCATGTAGAATAGTAACGGGTCCAATGACATATTTGTTACTGTTCCACCTAAAATTAGCTCTTAAATTTTCACAAACTTTTGTAAATGTATTGCGAGTGTAATAAGTTGATCTTTTTTAAAGTATGTCGGAAACATTTCATAAATTTTATTATATACTTTAATATGAGTTTATTTGATTTACTTACACGGTGGTTGAATATTTGAGTTATTGCACCTTTGTGGAAGTTTGTCGAAGGTTTGTTTTAAAAAATAATGACTAAATAGCTACGATTTTTCTTTTGACTTGGTTGTGACGTGAGCTGTACCCCCTTCGTTTAATTTTGCTTTGCTTACAGTGATTTAGCTCATGTTTCTTGGAATGCAGTTTCTTATCATGCAGACTCCTTGTAGCGATCTCTGACATATTTATGTTTAATTGAATATGTCACACAAATGTAGTGATATATTTATTTTTTCCATTTTATTGAGGTATAATTTTTTGTTGATCATAATTATCGACTAATAATAACGCCTTTTGTCAATCTGTCTTGATACTCTCTCTTCAAAAAATATGCTTTAATATCAAAGATGGCATTCCTTTTTTGGCATGTTATTTGTCATAGGCTGTTTTATTGGAATGGATCATCACCGGTTTAAATATGGTAATAGCATTTATTTTTCGTATTTATCCAACTACGAATATGGTAGTGTGGATTTCATTAGCTGCATGTAAATGTGGAAAAATATTTGGAAGAGGTCAGTATTTTTCAAAACTAGATTTAAATAAACAATTTTAATATCTGTATTGTGATATTTAGGTTTAATCGATTTTAAATTAATTCGTCATATCGCTTACACGTGTGCTTGCGTCACATCCGTTTTCTTACATTTTAAATATCCTTCCAGCTTTATGCGCATCTATAATATTATTCCATCTCATCATATTTTATATCGGTGAGTAGCTTCCAAAATTAATGTTACATGAGTATGTGCAAGGGCAGATTTGGGAAATTGCCGCCCCTAGGCCAAATTGTTTTCGCCGCTCCCTCCATTTTTTCGATAAACTGATTTAATTTAAATATTATTCCAGAAAAATAATGTATTATTTTGTCGGTATTTATGGTTATATCCGTGACGAGTTACGATAGGTTGGTTCCAATAATCTCTCGTGATTTCTAAGTGATTTTCTTCGTCCTTCATCGTCTGTCTTTTGACTACTCCCGACATTCAATACGCGCACTATTATTCTTTTATCGTCTCCACTGTATAGTTTTTTAATAAAAATGTTGTGCTAAATCGGCAACCGTTGGGTTGTCACGAAAAGGAAATTTATTCCATAAAAATAAACATGCAACTTGTTGTTTAAAAGTTTAATTTTGAATTTTTAGTTCGTCTTCGCACTGAATAGTGATTTTTATAACCCATAATTCCCCAATTCGAGTAACTGCACGAAAATTCAAACAAAATTTAAGTTATGAAAAAGGAAAAACAGTAAAAATAATAGAATTAAGCATAACGGGAAGGTAATGAGGCACACTTTTAAAATATATGAAGATTTTTCAGATTTAAGATTGTGTATTGTGTAAAAAAATATAAATATTCGTATATGTCGCATATGAAGCTACCGAGGCGTGTACCAGGTTTGCTTCACAACGTTGAGAGGATAAACTGACATGAGACGAGAACTTCCAAGTCATGCGACTGAGTCGGAGGAACGTCGCACCGTCGAAATTGTCTCGAATTATTATTTTTGGAATTATTGATTATCAAATCGAAATAGTTAATTGTGATGATTTTTTCCATCGAAACTTACACTCATACTCTTTTCGATCCCCGTCATGATATACCGTTTTAATTTTCATTCTTGAATCAGACCGCTCCATATCCCCGCCGCCTCGAAATTCCGCCGCCCCCAAAATCCCGTCGCCCCTAATCCATGGCTACTTTGGCCTGTTATTGTAAATGCGTTAATGAGTATGGGTGTACCGTTCACTAGATCTCCATTTAATGGGCCACACAACAGTGTGCATTATTTCAAAACAGAATAAACTTATATTTTGGTTCTTTTAATCTATTACAATGAAGTACTATTTGATATAAGTTTATTCTGTTTTGAAATAATGCACACTGTTGTGTGGTCCATTAAATGGAGATTATATCAAATAGTACTTCATTGTAATAGATTAAAAGAACCAAAAAATCTTACAGTATTAGGGTTCGAACCACAAAATAATAAACGTCAGTTTCGTAGTTTAGCGCCTTAACCACTCGGCTAGCCTGCCCATGCATTTATTAACTCCCTGTGAAGATCTCATAAGTAGCGCAGTCATTTTCTACAAACTTTACCCCCGATTTCTTGTGAACTAGAGTCTATGGAGTCAGAAGCCGAGACACGTGTCTGCGTATTTTTATGCTTCTATCCACCAGCGAAAGTTGGTCAGTTTGTGACATCGATGTCTGGTCCTCCCCTTGTTAGGTTAGTTGAGTTTCTTTCTTGCGTAGTACTATTATAAGTTTTTGTGTTGTTTGATGCTTCAATATTTAGCTGGAGAAACATTATTCATAGGTATGACTCCCAACTATTTTGTTTTTAGCATTCCATTTAAACCTCTCTTTTTAATGATTCTCTTGTATTAATTCCATATGATACTTCATCGATCGACTCGATCTATGAAAATGTTATTATCATATCATCCATTTAATTTCGTTATGGACGCTGGAAACAATAATTTTAATATTTCTTTAATTAACGCGGCAGTATTTTGGAAGTTTTGATGTGATCCAGTGGTGAAAGAGATAGCTTTCACTGACGGCACCCTATCGGAATGCATAAAAGACCTCTCATTGCCGGATTATATTACAAAAGTTATATTATTTCGTTGCGGTGTGAGATCACGGGGTGAATAGTTTCTTACTAGAGAGCATCTTACGGATTCTTGGCTCTTGTTTATTTCCTTTTGAATTCGAGATGAGCGTCAAGACAGAATAGAAATTGTCCCTTCACTTTTATCCCACAAAGAATCTTTTTTTCTTTCTCCTTCCTTGTCGTCTGACATCTCGGCGGGACAAAGACCGTATCCCTTCCCCAAAATCTCAGGTTCGAATCCCGAAGGAAGATGGCGGGACGGCCCTCCCACTCGCCCACTTCTCTTTGCTGCCTCGGATGACACACTCCTTTGTGCAGACATCCATCTCTTTAACTTTGTCTCGCAGAAGAAGATTTACATCCTCTTTTTTTATCTCTTCGACCTATAGAGGAACTCGACGGCTCTGAGAGTCTTCTCTTTCTCTTTTTCCTTTTTATTTCAAGTCTTTTTCGATCTTCAATTTTTAGCTCCGAAGGCATTTGCCCGTCGGAATTCCTTCCTCGGTTTTTTCCTCTCTATCTGTATCTGTTTATTAAAGGGAGTAGGAGGTCTCACTGTTTTACTGTATTTGAGTGAGCTCTAATTAAGTTTCCCCGTTTCCCATATGGAGATATTTATATGGATCAGTAAATTTAAACACGCAAAGGATTGTTGAAGTCCAAATTTAAAGGAAAAGTAATCGATAATGATGAATTTCTTCTTCAAACTGTTTAATAATTTATTTATTTTATTCATCAAATTGCAGCGCAGAGGCCAATTACAGCAGATCGGGTCCATCAAGGCATTAACGCTCAACAAATTATATAAATATGACATGAAGGGTATAGCAAATTAACGAAGAACTGAGGCAAAATAACAACAGCAATAAAACAACCACATAAAGTATTTACCATCGATGTAAATGTCAGATGTAAAAAAAGAGATGCGGGATAATATAAATCACAAAATATACTTGGTGATTTATTTTTAAAAATTCCGCTCCCGCATACTTCTTATGGGATTCGAACTTTCAGCCTCTTAGTTGCGAGCAAGACATTCCTTCCCGTTTCCAAACTGCGGTCGATAAATCTCATATTGAAACGCATATGAACAGAGACACCAATGGAATTTGAAAAATTTTATCTTCCGTCAAAACATTTTCAAAATCTGCGGATATTCTTCGTGATTTAAAGTGACTTGAAAGAGGATTTCACGGGAATCGTATTTTACGAAACGCATGTTATAGACGACCTAAGTAACTCTTGGAGCCATAAAACAGTTTAGTAAAGCACGTGCGCATTTTAGCGGCAAAGTAGCCATTTATTCGACCTTTTTAGGCAGTAGGAATTTTGGGGATATATGGATGGCAAGGTATTTGCTCGGTTCTTTACAGGGGCCCAGGTTGATCGAGTTCGACCTCCTGTGCATTAACATGATATGATATAAGACAAAATCAATTACATGTTTAATAGAATTTTGTTATTCACTGAGAATTTTTTTTGGTATTTTAATTCCTATATTGTGTAGGCGTTGGTGTTATATCGTTTAAATATACATTCACACGAACTCTCTCTCTCCCTCCCACACATACGCATTTATACCAACAAACTCGTATACCAAAAGCCTATAATATCCATTTACTATCCCGGTTTACCTAGGATTTATTTAAAATTCTGTCCTTGAGGTGGGATAATATTGTATTTTTGAATTTGTCATTGCAAATAAGCCATTCGTTTATATAAGATGGTTATATCCTGTAAGCTCTTAAAACTACTAAAAACTTCTGCATTTATTCGTTGAATATACTAATGCCTAGTTCTCCATTGGACATACTATGTTTCTTCCTTTTTAAAAATGAAAAACTCTTTCGTCACAATTTTCTTATTTACTCAGATAAAATCTTTCTCTTGCATTCAGACGTGGTGAATAGAGGAGATTTGTAGACGAATAAGTGTGTGAATTTGGAAACGGTTGATTTATTTAAAGAGCTAAGAATCCTACCCGAGCATGTTATACATTTCATTTGTTCAAACGACAGGGATATATATTTACAACTACTTCAGAATTTCATCCTTTCGTAAGCAGAGCGCCAAGCAATGGCGCTTCGGCTGAGATATGAAGTGAAAGGCTTGGACTGCGTGTGACGGATGAAGATGGTGGCGGGAGGGAAAGAGCAGAAGCAGCTGCAAAAGGGTACATGCATTGAGATAGACAACTAAAATATTTTCCGGAATTGGGAGAGAGAATCTGCAGGATATATATATATATATATATATATATATATATATATATATATATATATATATATATATATATATATATATATATATAGAGAGAGAGAGAGAGAGAGAGAGAGAGAGAGAGAGAGGCTCAGGAAAAGTGGTATAGCTGGGAAACAACCGAAGTGAAGAGCCGCTAAAATTTCTCCCATTCCATCTACCTCATGTTCTCTCCCCTATTCCCCTCCTCTTTCCCCTTTTTCCCCTTCCGTTTGCGGGGTTGGGCTGTGACCTTTTCGAAAGGGGTCATGGCAGGTCACGCAGCAACGCTCCGGGGTCCAAATGGAGAACTGGGTAAGGATTCGGTAGTCGGAGAGGGGGGAGGAGAGCACTATTGAAGAGGTTGTTGCAAGGGATAGATGTAACGTTGGCGAGACGATACGACCATATGCTATTTGCGGCTTTTATAACTCTTCCCGATTCTATTTATACTTACAATTAGCCGCGGAAACGAAATTTGGAGAATTCTTTATTTGAATAGGTGTTGCGCCGAATCTAGCCCGTTCCTATGATTCAACCCCGTGGCAGTTTCTTTTCGTAGTTTTTTATTCCCACGAATAATTGCTGGTTTAAAGAATCGAGGGCGATGGTGTGGCGTTGGAAGACGCGAAATTGCAGAGTTGCGCTTTTTGGTCGTATTTATATGATCGATTTGCTTCTGCGCTCTCTCATTATTCGTTATCTTTCACATCCATTATCGCGCGTCATTTTCATATTTGTTAAGGATGGTATTCTTTCGTTTAAATTCCATTGCTGAATTTAAAAAACTATGATATATTTTGTTGATTACAGCATATCGAACTATTTTTTATTATCTAGTACAGCGTTTCTTAAAGAGTAATCTAAGGAGCCCTTTCATGCAAATTTCTTTGCTGCGGGGACTCCCTGGGCCACTGCTGGGGACCCCCGGGGGTCCGCGGATCCTAGTTTAAGAACCGCTGATCTAGTAGATATCTGAGTATAATAGGATGCGATAGACTTCGCAATTACTAGATAACTTGACGTAGAGAAAAGTACCTATTTGATAATATTTGCTGTAATATGCATAATATATTACGAAATTTTAGTCTCATATCTTTTATTCTTTCTAATCTTCTTTTTATAAATTTTAAAATTGTGCTGCTATATGATCAAAGTTTTAGAAATTTAATTATTCAAGAAGGTCCAACAAATTTACAAGTAGACTTTCAATTTATTGTAAGCCGTTTGCTTGATACTTAGTTTCTCGGTCAAATCTCGAAAAATGTTTAAAATCAAAGCGATTAGCTACTTTGATATGATATTTCTATAAAATCATGCAGCGTTCGTCCATTTTTAGTGCTTTTCGTCAATGCTGAAAAGCACTATTATCTTCGTGATTTCCGTCCGTCCGTACGCATATATCAGGGAAGAATTGGCTCAACCTATTTCAACCAAATTTGGTACATAGAATCTTCACATAATTATAGGACCAAAATGGCATATTTTGACCAGATCGACCCTGCGGGGGTGCCACAATTGCAAAATTAAACTTTTCGGTAATAAGGAATTTGGAAGGAATTGGCCGAACCGATTTCAACGAAATTTAGAATGCAGGTGTGCAACATTAAAAATCAAAATCAATATTTTTAATGTAGATATAGAAAACAGGGCTGCCACAATACAAGTAATGAAAAGATTTCTTTTTACAAGTATTTGTGTTGAACTGTTCAAATCAATTTTAACCAAATTTAATGTACGCATATATACAAAACCATAGTAGCATATTTGGACCGGATCAACCAAACAGGGGTGCCACACTTACAAATTAAATGTTTTCAGTAATTACGGATTTAGAAGGAATTGCCTGAACGGAATTCAGATAAATTATTTATATAAGATTTGTACAACATACCATAATGAAATCATGAAGTTTAATGCGGAGACAAAGAGCAGGGCTACCACAATAAAAAGTAAAATTATATCTTTACACGTATTTATAGAGAACAAGCAGCATGAATTTTAATCCAATATGGTACATACGTATAATCTTCATATAAATAAATAACCAGAAAAACATATTTTATCCGGGTCGACTAAACAGGGCTACCACAATATCAAGGTTAGAATTTTTCCGTAACTATGAGTTTGAAAGTCTTTAGCTGAACCATTTCAAAAAGAAATTTCGCTTGTAGGGCGAGTATAGAATAGCAAAATGAAATGAATATGTTTCGAGCGTGTCTATAAAGCAGGGCTACAACCATATAAGGAAAAATAATTTTCAGATTTCAAAGCAAATATTTTAATATATGATTACACTACGGCGAATTTGACGAAAAGCACTTATGTACCACGGGAAACCCGTGCACATACTTGTTTTCATGAAAAAATCGATTTAGAGATCTCAACGGAAATACACGTTTTGAGGTCCCCTGAACACGTTTTGGCCATTTTCTCGATGATATCTGTGTGTGCGCGCGCGTGTGTGAGAGAGAGGTAGCTTTTTGTGGGTGCTCGAACTCACAAACTAATAATCAGGTCAACTTAGTAACGCTCCTTTTTATTTTCTTAATTGTTGGAGCTTTGTGGCTATATCCAATATCAGAAGGCTATGGTTTGAATTTATTTCTGTTCTTTGTAAAGTCGACAATTTTCTCGCAGTTTCTTAAAATATTTATTATCATTTAACCTATTTGAAATTTTTAGAAATATTACAGATATGGAGAAAGTCATGTGGTAGCCACATCAGATTTTTTATTTAATTTTCTATAGATTTTAGTATAGATTCAGAGTTGTTCATTTTAATTCAGATGCATGATTTTTATACCCAAACGGATTCAACTCGAAGCCTTTATTTCCTATGACTATGACGAGATAAATATTTTGCTGTCATAAAATCTTCTACGATTTAAACAAAAGTATTTACTAGAACTTTTTTGGCCTTGTTTTTTTCAAACGAAAGTAATGTTATTGTTTAGTACATGTGTGATGCTACTGTCTTAATTCGCCTTACCCGTACTTGATCTTGACTTTATACTACTGGGAAGATTCGGTTTAGTAATTTTCTTTTTTGCCTTTTCTGCATTTAGCAAATAATTCTCTGCATGGATTACTCCTAATATACCATTTTCCATAAGAACGTGTATGGATTTCTGACGAGTGCTGCTATTCTGCAAAAATATATTTAGAACCACACAAAGGATTTTTGATAACAACTGCTTATCTTCTAGCAATTATTTTTCTGTATTCAAATGTTATAAAACTTCGATCGGTCAGAGTTTGAAAAATCGATTAAATATTTCCAGACGCACCAAATGCTCTTCTAAGCTTCTTTTATAAAATCAAAAGATGTAGCGATGTTTTCACTTTAATTAACTGGCAAGCCATCCGTATGCGCATGAACTTTTAAGAAAAATACTCTAAGTATGAAGATCAAGTTCATTAGTTAGGTTTCCGTGGCACTTTCGAAGAGGTTGGGAAAGAGAGAGAGGTTGGTTAAATAAAGAGAAAGGGTTTGAATTTTGGTGAGACTAAAAACCACGCTTTAAAGAGGATTTGTGGAAAGTGAGAAGCCGTGGGACTCCTCTTTGGGTATTAATCAGCTTTGGGTGGGGGTGAAAGTGTGCGTGGGAATGGAAGACAACTTGGCTCCGGTGCTAGAGGTGATGCATAGAAATGCTAGCAGCAGGGAATGTGCCAAGTTTGCGTTCAATTTCTCGTTGACGTTTATATATTGATAAAGGTGTGACGTGGAGGGTTTCTTGTTATGTTGTGGATTATGAAAGGTCAAGAAGTTCTACGTGTAATAGTCAAGCTGCGGTATGGATTGACGTTATTTTGGCTTTTAATTATCGTCATTATTTGTTCGGAATATGACACGCAGTTTAAGGATACTTTAAGATTGAAAACAGTGCCAATCGTAGAGATGCTTTTAATATTTCAACATTTTTGCCGTTTTAATTTCCTTTCCAATATTCTCCTCCCAAGGCTGTAATTACTTCGTTATTTACATTCTACTGGTTTTAACAATATATAAAAGGGTAAAATATTTTTTTATGAATACTTTTTATGTAGATGTATGAAACGCTTATTTGAAAAGTCAGCAAGGAATGAAGTTGCATGATTGTCGCGGATGTAGTTTATATTCTTCTGCGGCGTAAGACATTTAATTTACAAGCCAGTGGTTTTTGCTGTATGTATCCGAGGAGATCATTTAGTCAGAACAAGTCTAGAATTTTTGGGTATGATGAACTAGACGGCCCAGCCTGATCTCCTACAGAAATCGCCAATTAATTACTTCGGATATTGTTAGGGTAACGTCGGTATATGACGTGGTCTTTCGACTTAATCATTGAGCGTATAAATTACCTCTAGACATAGTGTCACATGCAACCATGTAGCCGTAGATGCAAATTATTTCTTGTATGTATGTGCAATATTCATTTTATGGTATTTTAGGTAGCGATGCTGCTGCGCCTATAGCTCTGCCGTGTTCCTTAATCTCTCTGTACGCACCGAACAACCCCGTGTTTCAGGCGATTAATGTACATAGCAGACGGCGTAGAAACTCGACCAAGGTAAAATAGGTCAAATTAAAATACGAAATTAACTCTTGGACGTACGTATAGTTAAACAAAGCTATGTTTCCCGGATATTATTTTCCATATTCAAATAATTTTTTGGAATCGGATAAAAAGTATATTTTTAAAAACATTGAGTGATGTCAACCTCATCCATCGTTTCCGAGTTTGAGTTCGCTCGATAAATTGGTTCATCATCGTTCCCTTTTATTAATTTTATAAGTGCGCCAACTAATAGGTTTTAATAATTTATATCCGACGATACTACGTATATTAATGAGCTGGTTAATCGTAGAAAAATTAATGTTGGCAAAAATAAAAATGCATAATGGAGCCATTGGTTGCTTTTAAGTGGGCATTGTATTTTTCTGTCGCATGTAGTAGTTCATAGCCAACCATTTAGAGTGATCCGTAAATACAGTTCTCTTAAATTATAACTATTATTTTGGAGTTATGTTGGTCCTGACTCTCGTCGGAATGACAAGCACCATATGGTGACTCGCATCATTCTGCGCACCCCAATCTAGAATCAGCATACTAACATGCATCTAATTTTCAATTTCTATTTAAATGTAAAATTAATTTGAAACAAGGATGCTACAACTTATGTTTTCAGATACATTAACTTCAGCCCATTTTTTTCAAATAATTTCGTTGAAGCATGTAGAGTTTATAAATAAAGTTTTGTTTGGAATAAACGGTAAACCGTCATATTATTCGAAAATCCGCGTCGCCGACGAATGGTTTAGTTTCTGTCGCAGTGTTGTCAGAAATAAATGCATTTGGAATACTCCATTGTCCTCTCTAAGTTTATAAAGTGTAACATTCGTTCGAAAAAGACTGTCTCTCGAACGGATGTTGTCGGGCGGGTTTTATTTTTAGCCCTTCATTCTTCAGACTCGAATGGCACACGACGTAATTGCCCTTTGTTGATCGTCAGTGACGTGTAAGTAATCATCGTTAGCGTTGGCTATCGACGCACTTGTTTTGGCCCTATCTGCCCGCAGTGTGATTGGGACCTTCCTTCCCTCCTTCCATTTCTACACCCCTTTCTCCATCCCTCTCTTTCCATCCCCCTTTCTCTCCATCCCTCTCTCTCTTTCTCCCTCTCTCACTGCCTGGCAGAGGTAGGTCGGGTAGAAAAGAGAGAAGGGGTGGCGAGGTCGGGTAATCGGGTCACCATTCTGCGGATAGACTGAGCCGGAATCGGTGCGACCCCGTGTCAGGGATTCCTCTCCGCCTCCCTCCCCCTTTGCACCCTGGCCTCGACCTCCTGCACCCGCACCACCCTCCCCATCCGCCCCTCTTCCGTACTCTTTATATTCCACTGGCCGCTTTACCCTTTTGCATTCGCAGTGCCAATGCAGGTGTGTTAGTCTGCATGATTTCTCGTATAGGATATCACTATTCGCTTTGCTTGATATTGATGTCACTCGTAAATCGACATTGAGCGCATCTATCGTCATTTTTTGGCTCATTCTTGTATCCTATCGGCTTTTTATCATTCCATCGTGTGCAGGTTTTCTTTTTCTCTGGTTTCTCTACATATTGTGTTGAGATTTTAGTTTTCTATTTATATTAGCGATATACCAATGTCAGCTCGCGCTGTCAAGTTTTTAAAATTGTATTTCAATGGAGTTTTTAACTATTTGAAATGCATTTCTGATACATTATTTATATAACTTTTTAATTCCAAAAAAATTGCTCATTTTTATATATTCAATTGCAATATCGTATTTTTAGATTTGCCTGAATCAGAAGCGCACAACCTTTTTATGGTGCCACACATGAATCTGAAATATCATATTTCCGCGACACCTGGTTGCAAATTACAAGAGTACAATGTTGTAGAGGGGAAATAGCTTCTGCCGACTTTTCCTGCACATTGATTGGTCTATCAAAAGTGCTTCGGCATAGTATTAATTCAAGAAAAAGCTTTTAAAACATACTTGCCTCAGGTATATCCAGTAGCCACAACAAGGTTAAAATTGTGATTATTGGTGATACCTGAGGCAAGTATTTTTAAAATGCTTCAATTTTTTCAGCCATAAGACGAGCTCGATAGTTGATTGTTGAATAGTATTTATTAAAAATCTGATGTGGGCCACCACATGACTTTCTCCATACCTGTAATATTTCTAAGAATTCCAAACAGGTTACATAGTAATAAATATTTTAAGAAACTGCGAGAAAATTTTAGACTTTACAAAGAACAGAAATAAACTCAAACCATAGCCTGCTGGTATTGGATATAGCCACAAAGCTCCAACAATTAAGAAAAGAAAAAGGAGCGTTACTAAGACGTAATTAAGCGTCAATTGTTAACAATAGTCGTCGGTAGGTATGGGAAAATATTTCAAACGAAGGTTGTAGAAAATTAAATTTCCTACAACATTTATTCTAGTAAATGTTTACATATATCAAGTATTAAAGCAAATATTTCAAAATAACGGATAAGTGACAAGAGTAAACACCCACTTCCGGTTGACCGATTTTTACCAAAACTTAATCAGGTCTTGTGACTTTTATAAAAATGTTAAATATAGAATTTCGCATTGACCTGATTAATAGTTTGTGAGTTATAGCACGCACAAAAAAGCTGTCACATACACTAACAAACACACACAGACACCATCGAGAAAATGGTCAAAACGTGTTCAGGGGACCTCAAAACCTGTATTTCCGTTGAAATCTCGAAGTCGATTTTTTCATGAAAGCAATACTTGCCCCCATACTACGTATGGAGAAAGTAATAAAAACAATTTACTTAAATTCTCAATTTAAATTTAACTTCGGAATTTTTCGCGACGTAATATAAGAATTTTGCGACACACTTTGGGAATAGCTTGTCTAGATCATAAGCAATATATTTATACATACGAATTTTATGTTTATATTAGGTTGAGGAAAAATTTCTGTCGTTTTAGAGGCCGAGAATAAAAAACGCAAATATTTATTAACAAATTATTTTTATTCATCAAAATAACGTTCTGACTCTATACACTTTCCCCAACGCTCAACTAGTTTAATTATTCCATTTTTATAAAAGTTTAGTTCTCTGGAATCAAAAGATTTGGTGACTGCAATTTCTACATCACAATGCTTCTTTTATCTCCTATCCTTCATAAAATTGTCCATGGATCGGAACAAGTGGTAATCGTTAAGTGGAAGGTCTGGCGAATATGGTGGGTTGGGGAGAACTTCATATCCCAATTGCATTAATTTTTGGGTGGTGATTTTTGCATCGTGTGGCTTGGCATTATCTTGGAGAAGAATTGGTCGTTTTCTATTGCGTAAACTCCTCTGTTTTTTGCACATTTTTTATGCACATCATCCAGCTGACGACAATACACTTCTGCTGTGATGGTTTCTCTTGGTCTGAGAAATTCATAATGAATGATCCCTCTCACATTCCACCAGACGCAAATCATAGTCTTCTTCTGATGGAGATCTTTTTTGGCAATTTTATAGGTGGTGCATCAACATAGTGCCGAATTTCTCTGATTATCATAGAGAATCCACTTTTCATCACACGTGATGATCCGGTCAAAGAAATGATCATTTACGCTATTTTGTAGCAAAGAAATGCAAATATTCAACCTCTGCATTTTGTTTCTTTCAGTCAATTCGTGTGGCACCCATTTTTCTAGTTTTTTTACTTTTCCTATCCGTTTTAAATAATGGCACATGGTTTTCTGGTCAACAGTAAGTGTGACAGCCATCTCCCTAGTTGTTTGTCGCGGATCAGATTCCGCAAGCTGCTTCAAGACCTCGTTGTCAACAACAGAGGGACGTCTATACGGTGTTTATCTTCAACGCCCATATCTCCAGAGCGGAATTTGGTAAACCATCGTTGAGCAGTTCTTACTGTCACAGAACCTTGTCCCCAAGTATTGGCTATCCGCTCAGCAGCATCGGTTGCTGTGCTTCCAAGTTTGAATTCATACAATAAACTGACCCTAATCTCTTTCAAACTCATCCTATATTAAGGGAAAACCCCCTATAATTAAATAAACAAATTTAATTGTTGCCACCAAATAAAGAAAATTTAATTATTAGTTGAACTAACTAAAATAATAATAAAATTATTTCTCAAAATTAAATACTTCTTTACATTCATTTTCCACAACCTTGATAAAAACGACAACTTTTTCCTCAACCTGATATAAATAGTTTTTAATTTCTATATAAAAACACTACACAGTCCGTAAAAAAGCAGAAAACCAAATGCAGTTATCATTTCAAAGGGGACTTTCCTCCTATCGCAATTTTCGGCTGCACTTTTTGCGCGTCTGCAGTTTTCTTATCATTTTCTCTCCTCCGAACGTTCCATTTTGTCTCTTCTCATTTCCCTCCGTCACCTTTTTCGTCCACGTATTTTAGGATCCCATTGTTCTTTCGTAGACCGCAGCGACTGGTGTCCCTTGGAAAAAGAGCGGCCGATAAGAGATACTGGCGCCCTATTGCTGCCTCATGCTGCTCGGGGAGTTGTACATTCGTTTGTTTCTCTCTCTCTCTCACTCTCTCCACCCCCTCCTTCATCTCCATCTCACTCGAAACTGAGGCCGTTCACCTCCCCCGAAAGAGTTTCGTCTCCCTGGCGCTTGTGCCGTCCTAGTGAGGTGAAAAAAGACGTCCTCTCGTCGGAGATGATAGAGACCGTAGATGTGATTGTGTCAGACTCGGTTGACGCAGCAGGTTTTACTCGGCGAACCGTGCTTTTTTAGCGCGCTTCCGCGTTTCATTATTTTTCTATTTTTTTGTCTTTTTTCTTTTCTATTGTTTTGTTCGAGGTATTCTCCGTCTGGTTTTTTGCTTTATTTACGAGTTTTATCTGAAATTTTGACGCGTTTTTTTTATCTGTTCCTGGATTGAAGAGGGTTCGTTTCACATGGGTCGCGTACATTTCAGGTTCTTTAATATTAATTAATGAAATTTTTGTATTGATTGGCAAATATATATATATATATATATATATATATATATATATATATATATATATATATATATATAACAGCTTACGGGTAAGGAAAGGTAAAATAGATATATGGATGGCAACAAGGTGTTGGGATGAGGATTGGTGAGTGTTCACTGGGTTTCCTCATCCCAACACCTTGTTGCCATATATATATTTATTTATTTAAAATCGTGAAAAATTTTTAATTAATTATATCAGAGATGTATATTAGTATTAGTATATCAATGTAGTTTTCAGGAATTAATAGTGAAATCAATGATTATTAATCGTTGAAACATTTTATTGACGAGTTGTTATTTTTCTCGGTATTTTATTTAACAATTTCTCCAGTTGATTTAATGTACAGCATTATTATATCGTTGCCATTTTACGCGCTTTTCTTTACTTTTGCGTCGTTATTTTAGAGTATGAATATTAGAAATAATTAAAGTTTGTTATTTATCTAAGATAAACATTTTTCTCGGCCAGCCAAATTTTTACCTAGTAGAAACATTTTTGTACAGGACGAAGGTCTTGGTGTTATTTTTATCTTTCGTGCTACGTTTTATATAAATATTTTATCCAAATATGTCGTTCTTTATGAAACGACACCCACCTTTTGGCCTTCTGGTGTCAAACTTAAATTAATCAAATCCTCGCCCAAGATTTACGTGATATTTTTAGAAATGCGCGATCGCTTTGTGATTTTCCTTATTCTTGCGAGGGGCGCGCGACTCGTCCAGACCCAAAACCAATCATCCGAGACGTATATCATTTTGAGCGAAGGGCGATCTCGAGCACTATTGTATTATCGGGCGTCTTAATTTAGACGAAAGAGAGAGAGAGAGACATTTTGATTTTCGTACGAAATCTTTTTTTCCAACCGCTAGGCGAAAAATAGCCGGATTTTTTCCATTTCTCTCATGTACATTCACCTGCCAGGGAGAAAAGTTCCGCAATAACTCCATCAGGCTAAAAGCATGGCCGAAGAAAAATAAACCCGAGGCCCATTCTCAAACGCACTACTCGGCCCTCCAAACCGAAAACTTTTCATTGGTCAGACCACCTCTATATTCAAAGAAAAAACCTTCTCGTTTCGCTCGTTTCTCCGTCTATCTAAAAACCGCCGAAAGAAGGATTTTCGGGGTTTCATGCTGGGAAAGAGCAATAGTCGAACGGCGGAAAGAAGACTCGTCAGAGTTGTATGATGGAAAACTGTTGCCGAGCATCGTTCTTGGTTTTCAATTAGGAAAGACGGGTTCTCTCCGAAACCTCACGTTCCTTCTCCCTCCATAACCTCCAAGCTACTCTTCGCAACCCATACGCTATGGCGTGAAGAATGTAATAAGTTCGGGAGAGGAAGTGGCGCGAACCTTGAAGTCCGCACCCGGCATTTTTTTCCATTTCCCGACCTCTTAACTTAACCCTCTGCGTTATTGCACTCGGTGTGGTAAGATGCCGATTCGGGGAAGTTTTCCCACCCTCATGGTCAGGGTCGGCCCGAGGTGCTTTGGGTCTCCGGGCAAGGATCTGTTGTTGCGCCAGTTATACTTCTCATAGAATCTTAACGCAAAATTGAAGAAATTCCACCCATATGCTAAGCCGTTCATCGATTGCACAAATAATCCATGGGTAAGCCCCTGAAAGTTTGGCTCCCCTGGCAGCTCCCTGTCTCGGCGGTACCTCGGGCCGGCCCTGCTCTCATGATCGCATCCCGAACTCTTTAAATCTGAAGTTCAGTGCTAAAGATTTCGAAGGTGTTGCTCTTTTTGGGGAGTTTTTTTTATTTCTCTGTGTTTTACTTTCTGGAAGGAATTTATCATTTATCTTCGTCCATGCCTGATTTGGTTTCTGTTTTATCTTATAACTTTTTTATGTTTCTCTCTCATTGATTCCTTTCCCAATCTTATATTCAGGCTGGCAAGCTTGACTACCTTACGGCTAATAATCCCTCTTTCCCTCACCTTTTTATCATTCAACCTACGCGCCGAAAAGGCGATAAATTCTCCTTATTCTACATTTTCCTTTAATCTCCTCTTTTTTCTCCTTATTCCTATTCGTAATTTTTCGCCTTTCCCGATCTTTTGTTTCTAAGTTATAATCTAAATTATTCCCTTATCTTCCTTCCTACCTCGATATCTCATGTTTCCATAATCTCCTCCTTTGTCATGTCCATTTCTCTTTAATCATTTCCTGAATCATTATTCCTTAAAGCTATTTTTATTTTCCAACTTCTTTCACAGAAACACTTACTGACCGTTTTATCCTTTCCAGCTGCACCAAATTATCTGTTTTTTATGCCAAGCATATTTTTTAAGGATTAAGTCTTCATTCAATGCCATGTTTGTCAACAAAGCGAAACTATGTAAATAACAGAGGAGACTACGGCGAGTGAAACTCTTCAGGTCAAAACGAAACTAGTTTCTTTTGGCTACTCGGAACGCGGTCTCCTCTTTCTCCATTACCCCTTTTTATGTCTTCGAGATGAAAATTGTCTTAATTTGAAGGCCTATGCCATTCTGAAAAAGAAAATTGCTCTGCATGGGTGGTTTAGTAGTAGAATACACACCCGGCAAGTTGAAGGCCTGGGTTTGATTCTCAGTCGAAACGAGTTTTCTCGTGTTTTTCATCAACTCCTAATGCTTTCCTTACCGTTTGTATTTAGTTGCTTTTAAACACCATTTTCTCCCTTTGTTCGCACTTTTCTCCATCGCCTATTCTTATCATTTAATCCTATTCTTCCAGTTTTTATCTTCATCTTCTCCGCCTGCTCTCCTCTTTTTTTCTGTTGTTATTCTCCATTTCTGTCTTTTCCGATCACTTGCTGGTTATTTTTCTCTCCCTTCGCCTCGCTTCTTTCCCATATTTCACCCGGCCTACTTATTTTTTTTCATTTCGTATTTTTAAAAACTCCTTTCCTTCGTTTTTTATGAAGAAGGCCAAACTCTCTCTCCCTTCTCCTCAACTTTCCGACTTCTCTTCAGCACTCCTCATCTTATTTCACTTTTTGCTCCACGTTCGGAATGTGCGCATTGCTTAACCTCCGGTTTTCCTCGTCATGGGGCAAAGTTATTGATATTACGAGGAGTGAGTGAAACCAACTATGATTAAATGCCCTAAGATAACATTTTTGCCTTCGTTTAATCTTTTACACCCAAGGTTTTTAAACTATAAAGTAACCTCGATGGTACGAGTACGGCATTTAACGAGAACTTCATTATAGCAAGCGAAAATACCGTCACCGTCAATTTCTCAACGTTACATATACGGAATTTAATTTTCGAATTGTACGAGTACTCGTTAGAAAGGGTGTTTTTATAAATTCTCGCCATATCGAGGTTTCACTGGATTTTATTTTTGACCCGGCAAACAATAGAATATGTAAATAGTGATACTTGATTCTCTTTTTCCCAAACATTTCGTCGTTCCTTAAACATTCATTCAAATTCCTCTTATCTTTCGCTATGATCGGTTACTTAAATAAATTAAAATGTGTAAACCTGGAAGAATACTACTTTTACACTCCTGTCAATACTGCCGTGCACTGCGCATTAGTTTGTTTTGTTAGTTTGCTTGGATATTTCATCCGAGGATTTAAATGGCACGTTGCATCATTTCCGTAAATATAGGTCATCATTTTATTTATTCAGACTACGTACAGAGGGATATAGTTTATATAGATTAACCTCGCGCTTGAGTCTCGCCAGAAGTTAGTTTCTGGGGTGTCCCCCAGGATTGTTGAAATAAGTCATTTTGCCCTTTTGCAAGTAATTTGACATTAATTCTGTTTTATCGAGCTTTGTGGATCATAAAATTTTTCGGGCTGTCTTCATTTAATATGCCGGAATTTATCAAAATTTAATGGACTTAAATCCTCTCAACTCTTAGCTTGGGATACTTTCGAAAATTTAGTATCAGGGAATCGGACGATGAGGAATGAACCGTGGGTGAACGTAGCTACAAATCTTTGGCCTCAGAAAGGCAATACTGTTCTAAATTCCGCTTTAAAGTGGCGATTATATTTCATCTGCAGTGGCGTCCTATTTACGGAATAGACGCCGACTTAAATTTTAAACTTTGTCATAGGTGCATTAATTTTCTCCTCGTAATGGATGCAAAATCTAGAGGGTTTTTCGTTGAAATTTTATTAGTCCTATATATTCTTGTGGCTCATTTTTTTCATCGATTGTGGATATTTAGTGTCAAACATGTTGTCCTTACCATTTGCAGAAGTATGGTGTTTAGGAATTTTTCCCGACCCAATTTGTTTGTATATACGTAATTTTACCGAAAATAATTTATCAAATTACGTTAAGCGACTTAATTACCAACTTAAAAATCTGATGTGGCCACCACATGACTTTCTCCATACCTGTAATATTTCTAAAAATTAATAAATAAATAAATAATAAATATTTTAAGAAACTGTGTGAAAATTGTAGACTTGACCAAGAACAGAAATAAACTCAAACCATAGCCTGCTGATATTGGATATAGCAACAAAGCTCCAACAATTAATAAAAGAAAAAGGAGCGTTACTAAAACGTAATTAAGCGTCAATTGTTAACAATAGTCGTCGATAGGTGGCTTGGTGGTGGCAGCTAAAAATATAAGATATCTCTTAAACTAGTGCATTATATGGGAAAATATTTCAAACAAAGGTTGTAGAAAATTAAATTTCCTACAACTTTTATTCCAGTATATTTGTACATATTGTCAAATATTAAAGCAAATATTTCAAAATACCGGATGTGACAAGAGTAAACACCCACTTCCGGTTGACCGATTTTTACCAAAAACTATTCAGTTGTGACTTTTATAAAAATGTTAAACAAAATTTCGCGTTGACCTGATTAATAGTTTTTGAGTAAGAGTACCCACAAAAAAGATATCACATACACACACAGACATCATCGAAAAAATGGTCAGGAGACCTCAAAACGTATTTCCGTTGAAATCTCAAAGTCAATTTTTTTCATGGTAAAACAATGCTTTTCCACTATACTACGTATGGAGAATTAAAAACGGAAGCTCGGAGAAATTTTCTTTTGTACAGCTTTTAAAATTAAGTAAAAACCGAATTGAATGTTTTTCCTATCTATAAAAAGTTCTACTGCCGTGATTTTGGCATTTCCGCGCGGTCCTCGAGTATTTAAGGTAGCTCAACTCCGGTGCTTCTCGTTCTTTTTCGTAATAGAAATAAAACAAGACGGACAAAATTTACCGTTCGGTGGATCCTTGATCACGTACATTCGGATACCCAAAACCCTTGGCTGGTACGGATATTCGAGTTGCCCTTCTTTCTCAAATGGTCCTTTACCCTTTTTTTGGAGGACCGATAGGCTATTCGGACTCAATGCATGGAGAAGAGAGGAAATTGTGCCAGCGTGGATGAGTTAGGGTGAAACCCTTGAGTTCCAGGGGAATGGGGATTTTATACAGGTTGGAAAGAGAATATGAGAGTGGAAATTTTGAAGGTAACGAGAGAGAGAGAGGGAGAAGATAACGAGGGAGTTTCGTGGGATTTACATGGCTCGTTTGGTATGAAAAAATTAATCAATTAGTAAAGAATTATGTAACTCGGGGACATTACGTCCCTTCGAGGCTCCATATAAAGTTACAGGAGAAATTATTACGCTTAACCATTCCCGTGTAATTGATACCAATATTTTGCGCATGCGTATTTGATGACAGCTAACCAGCGAAGAGCATCACTTATGGAACTGAGGAGTATTGCAGTAAAATTCCGATTGTCCTCACTAATTGGGACCAAGGGTGCTTTGAATAGTAAAAAATTCGGATAGTTAGAAAAAAGAAAGTGCAACTTTGATTTAAACTATAAACACACGATTTTACTGGGCGAGAAAAAGAAAGAACTTTGCCAATTCCATGTTTTCCATGGTTTTAGTTTTTAAGGTAACACAAAGCGCAATTGTTTATCTGTAATAGAAATAGGTGCGATAGTCTTGTGAAAAATGTCCGCGCTTGGGGTCATGCGTAATAACACGCGTATTTCACGCCCTCATTTTTAGTCACGATATTATGATAAAAAAGTGCGTGAATTATTCGAGCAACTACAGTGCATATAATAACTTATAATGTGCCAAAATAAATCAAGGATTAGCTGTGTGAAAAACCGAAGATCGCATCTGATATCTAAGAAAGATGTTCGAAAACTGCCTGACAAATTTCTTTGAAATATCTTTCAAACCATTGACATGACCGTAAAATTTGCCCCAATATCTCCAAAGGCAGAAAATATCATTAAAATAGCACCTTCGAACACGTTGTGTCGGTATTTCCACAAACAAGCTAGGGGGGTGTTTGGAGAGCGTTGTAATGAAAAGAGGGATACCGAATGCAGGAGTAGCGAAAGAAAGTTTTTCCAAGGCGGTGGGATAAATCCGAATGTCGCAGCGTAAGGGTTAAGAAAGAACTTAAAGCGCAGCAATTAAAAATTTTGTTCGTATTGTATGTTCGTTTAGTGGTGGCGGTACGCAGAAGGCACACTCACGGAAGGACGAGTCCATCCTTGAGGCGGGACCGCCTATAGGGGAGGTCATGTTTAGCCGTGGGCAAAAACTGCGTGACCTATTCTGCGAACTATTAGTCCGAACCCAAAATGTGCTACTGCGCATGGCTATGACGTCGACTTTCCCCTTAAAGGTTCCCCTCCCAAGTCTTTCCCTTCCCATCTCACGCGTCGCCGACTGCCACCACGAAACAAACGAGCAATATAATTGGATGTTCGAATAATCGGCGTTCGGATAATCGGAGTGGTACTGTATATCATCACGGTCAAATTAAAATTTTGCTGTGAATGAATTTTGTACAAGAAGAGTTTGGGTTACAACATGCCCCGATTTAAAACGACTTTTTCAAAATTTAGTAATATTCACATATGCCGCGAAGAATCTTTGTCTTATTTAAGAATTAGTAATCCATATTTTATTGATCTTGATTGTATATGAAAATATACTTGTGGCTACTAAAAATGAGATTGGTGTAATATATGTTTCGTGAATAACTTAAATAAAGCTTTGAAATTACTATATGCATCAGTTTACTGTAGTATATCATATAGCTACACGAGCATGTAGTTTGATACATATATTGATACATATATGAATATTTTCTTATTTTTGACTGTCACATAATGAGGAACATCTACGTTTGCCCAGATCTCTATGCACTAGCATTACGTGTTGACCTTGATTCTAGTCTTATTGTTAGCTCCGTCTATTAGCCATCTTGTTTAACCATTATGTTACAGGTGTTATTTTTGTCTCGAAAAATTCCTAGGAGCCTTATATTTTTCCTACCCTTAATGTATTGGTCCCTCGAACCATTACAATCCATTCTCAAAAGCACGAAAATCGACTCCGATAAAAATGCTTTGTAAAAAATGAATACGAGGCATTTTTATTCTCTTTCTCTCTGTCTTACCAAGGACGTTTTTTTATCATTACTTATTCCCATTTTTATTTCCCCACGTCCGTTTTTATTCCCTTTCCACTCTCCCATTCCAACATTCCCTCGCTATTCGTTCCGCATTTATCCCGCCGCAACCCTTATACATCTCATCCCATTCTCTTCTACCTCTCCTTTCTCCCTCCCTCCTTTCTCCCTCCCTCCTTTCTCCCTCCCTCATTTCTCCCTCTCCTTGCTCGCATCTCGAATACCATCGGAGAAGCGATCAGGAAGGGAATACGTGAAAAGAAAGAATAAATCGAGTATCCCGCGGAAAAGAGTATCTCCCGTCTTTTTTATCGTTATTATTTTTAATCAATTTTTTAAATCTTTTATTTATCGCTCGTGGAAATTAAACGATTAATACGCGATGGGCATAGCATTCTCTTGGAACTTGGGTGGGGGGATGGAGGGGGGCGGGTTAAAATTCAAGTAAATCATTAGTATTGGACAGGAGATCGATTCTTTATTCAATTATTTATTTTTATTATTAATGCGTGATTAGGTGCACTCGTCGGATTTTTTTTCGTTTTTCATATTGAATCGGAAATCAATGGGCTTGTGTTGACGGAGGGGTGAATATGTATCTGTGAGGGCAGGGGGGGGGAAGAGAAGTGGGGGGGAAGCAAGTTGAAATTAATCTCCCGGTTTGAGAGGACAGAGGGTAGAGAGCGGGGAACGCTGACTGTAATGAATATTAGGCTCAGATTGACGTTGGCCGGTCCTTTTTTATGTCATCCGCCTTCAACTAATGAAAACGTATGTAGGTTTACTGTCGCGTATTTCAAAAAGGATTTATGAATTCGAATGAGTTATGAGTAGACAAATTTATTGTGTGTATAATGCATGGTGTAATCGGAATAGTAATTCCTAATAAACGTCCTCAATTGTTTAAAAATGTTTCGAACCCAACAAAGTAACGTGCACGTTGAAACTTCGAAAATCTGAAATTTGAAAACGATTCTTGAAACGGATTCATGAATTTTAGATAAGATTTTGTTTGCTGGTTATTTTCATCTAATCATTTAGCTGAAGAATTGTAATTCAACATTTTTTTCATAGTTCTGAATTTCTCCAAGTCGATTGTGTTGTCAACAAGTTGCTGTCTGTGCATGTGTCAATCTTAATTATTTTTACCAATTTGAGATCATTTTTGTTATAAATGGCAAACTTGAAGTTTCTTCCCTATTTAATGTCTTCAATAGTTCTGCTTCAAATCCGGTTTGAATGCGAATAAAATATTTTGTTCGGATATAAAACTTCACCCAGTTCTTTTTTTTGATAGATCAGTAACGTCACCCATTGTAAATCATTCTATGTGAAAGTGAACGAGACTCCACTGAGTGATGTTAGTCAGGCGATTAGATGGTAAAAAAGGATCAGAATGACTGAAAGAATAGCCTGTCTTTTGATAAGATAAAAGAAATTCTATTAAATGTGTAAGAGAGAGATCATTTGTGCCGTGTAAACTCGGTCGAAAATTGTTTTTTTTTTAATTCGAGTTTTACGTTAGGTTCACATAAAATCCAGCTAACCCAGGGGATATGTTCTTCCTATCTGTTCTCTATAAAATTCCTTAAAAGGTATTGGAAAGTGATTATTTTTCTTCGCCAATCAAACAAATTTTGCGCCAAAATACATTTTTATGAGGGATTTATTCGGCCATTCCTTGATGGACGGATGTGTTTTTATGAAATATTCAGTTTTTTTCTTATCCCGTGGAAAAGGCATGGGAATGAGTGTTCTGCTTACATGTTGATGAATAAACAAAAATCTGAACCATCTATTTGATCTAGAAATCCACCGATGATGAGAATCCCATCATCCAGGTTTAATCCGTGCTTTTTTAGCTCGCTGACTCCCATAGAGGGATTTTTTTTATTGGTAGGATGCCGGTATGAATAAGAGCACTCTTGTTTTGAAATAAATGAGTTCCGATTTGGTTTTATTTTTCTGCTTCTGTTCTGCTTCAACATACTTGTTCTGTCCGCCTCCCGGATCTACTCTTTTCTAATCAATCAACGATTCTGGACATGCTTACTAGATACTCGGACCCATGACTGCAGTAAATTCGGAAGTTGCACAGAAGTATAATATCTCTTTCCTTCTCCGATTACTATGAAAACGTTTGTGGTGAGAAGAGGAGATACGAATTGGAAAAATCTTTTGCTTTCATATCAATTTAAAAGAGGCAGAGAATCTTAATTAACACATTTCAGTTATCGGTATTTTGGTGTTTGTAGATCTTCATGAATAATTGCACCAAATAAAAATTGCCGAGCTAAATTCCATAATTAATAGTTAATTGAATTGCTCATAAATTATAATCTAATGAATTTTTTAGATTAACATACATCATCTATATCGATATTTAATGTTACGTAACTGGAGTAGACTCAGTCTTAATTTATATAGAAATGAGCGAGTCATATTTTAGTTGTATTTTCAGATCGGTTTTTAATCGATTGTGATGATTAATTGCGTTTTTCGGCGTCATTTGTTTTTTTTTCTTCTTGATTTAAACTACAAAAATAAACAGTTTGAAATTAATCTACAAAAATAACATTATTGATAAAATCAAGAACGAATGTTCTCTTCGATATGATTTTTTAACTTATTTCGTTGATAAATTATCCGTGGGTTCTGCGCCATCATTTGTTTTGCTTACTGTTAGATTGAGCTACGATTTTAACTACAAAAATAAACGGTTTGAAATTAATCTACAAAAAATGAAATTATTTATAAAATCAAAAACTAATGTTCTCTTCGATATGATTTTTAACTGATTTCGTTGACAAGTTATCCGTGGGTTCTGCGTCATCATTTGTTTTGTTTACTGTTTCATTGAGCTACGAAAAAATGACGACGAAGATGGACGCTTTAAAAATAATCCGTGGTAACCAGAGAGGGAAAAAATTTCCTGCCCATAGCTGGAGTAGACACGTAAAAATGTATTGCATGCAAGGCAAGGTAGTCCTGCCTGTTTCCTACATCACCTCTCATAAGTTGGCTCCAATGGTGCTTGCACCGCAAGCTCTCAATTCTTCCTCCTTTCTCTTTTTCTCTCTCTCTCATCTTCTACACACCTCTCTTCCACTCTCCTAACCTTTTACCGCCTCGGGCCCCGTCGAGATCTATAGTAGACAGGCGTAAAAGTCCATTCCGCTCGATTGGAAGCATAAACCTCGGCGGAAGAGGGAAAAAAATAGAGGATCGTGAATTCGCGCCAGAGGCTTACGGCTGATGTAGGGAAAAAAGATCGGGATGAACGGTAGACAAAGCGATGAAAATATGAAGCTTGGCGAAAAAACAACGCGAGGAAGGATAGAGGCGTTTGGTTGAATTCTTTGTGCTGAGAGGTATATTGTAGTGTGCGGATGGTTGTCCTTTCTCGTCTCTCTCTCGGCTGTATACTAGAGGCGGCGAATGAATGGGATGAGGATTTTTGCGCCGCGTTTCTTCCGTTGCGGACGTATTTTTTTCATTTCGACGACGTGGATAGTAATAGGAATCCAGCAGGTCGCAGTAGTCCGCTTTGAGTGTCTTAACAAATTATATCCTTGTTTGGAGATAAAAATGAGTCCGTATAAGGTAGAGCAATTATATCAGGGTTATCCAACCGGCGGCTCATGCCCTGCATACGGCTCTTCAGATGCCAATGTGATTCTCCGATAATCTTTGTACAGGAATACGGTGGCCAGCTTCAATATATAGCATCGAATCTTTGTGCATGAAAAAGGTGACTAGCTTCATTATATATCGCAGTATGCGTAATTTATAACTAAGGAACTAAATGCCCAGAGGAAAATTATATTGAGCGAGTCATAGTTTTAGAACGTATTTTTCCATCTGCCAGGTTAGAGGTAGAGGACGGAACTGAAATTGCCGACTCCTACGTTTTATTCAAAGGAAATTCCTCCCGGGCTTTGGCTGTTTCGGATCACGAACGCTTTAAAATATCCCTCCCATGGTTATTCGTGAAGAGTAAGATTCTTGGGGAAGAAGAGGATTGGTAATTGGCCCATACGTGATGCGAATTCCGTATTTTGGAGGTAGTTGGCGAGCAATTAAATTTATTGAAGCAACTCTTCATTCGGCGTTTCTTTATCTCGCGATGCGTCGCATTCCAATGAGGCCATCGGGGGGCAGTTCTGGTGATATATCGAAACCAAAAAGAGGAAAAACGTTCCGTTCCGGCGTGCAGTAATTACCAGATGCGCGAATCGATCATGGTGGTACATCTGCACGCATTCCCTTAGAATTGTCTTTTGGTTTGTATTCAAGGACAAAAGTTCTGGGATTCCCGTTTTATAATTCCGTTTTTAATCGAGTCGTCTTTCTAATATTTTTCTGTTGTTTTTCTGTTTTACTTTTAAATGTTGTAAGTTTAGAGATGATGTGACTATCATATGTTTATCGTTGTCTGTAATGGGAAAAATTTTCTGTACATAGTAAAGTAAACCCTTGTCCAACGCGGGTTTCCCTACGCGGATTTGACTATGCGCGTTGAAATAAATGCGACGTATATTTACTCTACACCTATAAAATTTAACTATACGCGGTCATGAATTGGGCGCACACCACATTTTACCTATGCATGTCACGTGAGAAAGCTCGCAGCCTATGAGAAGATGTGATTTTTTCCACAAGATGTTTAATTTGTGCAGTGCGGTTTTGCCCAACGCGGTCTTTCCAAAAACGTAATCCCCGCGTTGCGCAAGGGACTATTGTACTTATTCAAGTTTCTCTTACATTATTATTGTTGTTGCATTACGTTGTGTTACTTTTTATTCTGTTATAATATTGGCAGTTTTCATAAGAATTTCTAATTTATTCTTTCGTTATTTTATCCATTCGAAGCTTTTTATTTTTGCTTTAACTTTTAGCGTATAATTTAAAGAATGAGTATTTAATAATCCAAAATGTTTTTATAAAAACAAGTGTTTTTCTTGATTAGATATCGTTTGTCCGTGGAGATTTATCGTGGCGAATGACAGACTTCGATTTTTCTAATGAACATCACCTTTTAGGACAGCCAATTTTTCCCCTCTTATTTTCCACATGGCTGGAAATCTGAATTACTTACTGAATTCCGTTGGGTTAATGACCTCCTTTACCATGTTGGTTGAAAGTCACTTTTCTAATTAATCATCTCTTTCAACTTCGCGGATGGAAAGGCTCTTTATACCTCAACAGGTTCATCTTCTATTCTTCTTCCTACGCTCGATTATTTTTTTAAAGAATAATAGCGCGCCCCTTCATCGCGAAAGTAATGTCATTCCCACTCTTTTTTTAATGCCGCGATTATTTCTCGTCCGTCCCGTCCTCGTGGCAGCGGCGCTGCCGTCGCTTCCGCTTTTGTTAGCTCGAATCATTTTGGGGACCTGCGGTAATCGATATTCAAAACCGTTGTTGCGTTCGGTTCAACTCGTTCGGAATAATATCCGAGGTCTCAAAATGGATTCGTGCAACCCAGGCGAGAATTCGTGTCCGGGTCGTTGTCGAGACCAATGCGCAGATTGTTTTATTTTCTTCAGTTTTCGTTGCAACGGCGATTGCGAGAGTGACGAACAAACTATTTCCGGCCATCGTCGGTGAACGCAAATAAAATTCGATGGATAACGTGAAATTTTGCGGTCGGATGAACCTCTTTCGTTATTTTGCTCGTGTATCCGGCGTGAAATTTCCGTCACCCAGGTGTGCTGTGATGGAAAAATTTTCTTTTTCTCGCCGAACACCTGTTTAAAAGCAGGATTTACAGGTCTCCTTATGATTGGTCGTTTTCAAGAAAAAGAAACAAGGAGCTTTAAAAGAGTTCGAGGTAATTTTTTCGTGCCGTGCATTTATTACGAATCTTGGCGTAAATATCTAAAACTTATTTATATACTCGAATAAATGAAGCACTAAGTTATTGTCGTGTTTCATCATGAGAGGCTTTTAGCCCGTTTAAGCTGACAAGGAAAAATGCCTGTTAGTATGAACAGTAATTAAAAATGCCACTCCATTTATAAATATATTGCAACAAATCATCAAGGCCGTCCATAATGTACGCTCCGTGCGTCTGTTGGCGATTAACTTTATTAATTCATTTTTATAAACCTTTTGGATCGAAAATTACAAATATTCTCCTGGAGTTTTCTGATTTGAATATATTTTTTAATTCATTCTTTATTCACTATTTCTAAGGAAAGCATATTTTTTGCAAATCAACTTAGAGCTATCTTATTTAATGTCATTTGCTTTTTGTGTGCTCTTCCGTTTCCCCACTTTTCGTGAGGCAATGTGATTTATTTCATATAACAGGTTTTGGCAAGTCGTATACATTTTTATCTTGTAATTATAGATTTAATTTCTGGAATGATCGTTTTTCTTGCCATATCTTGTGCGTGAAAATACAGTTGCAACATCTCTTATGCAATAACGAGTTCTTCTAACAAGTCTTAGTGTTTGAATTGAAGAATTTTGAATAGTTTTTATTACTTGTTGATGGAGTGTAGCTTTTAATTATCAATGAGGAATATTGCGTGTTCTTGTAACATTATTTGTATTACTTGGTGCGATATATTGAAAAACATTTTTACGAAGCCGAATCAATTTTAACAGCTCTATTCTTCTAATGTAACTAAAACATCCAGAACGTATTATCTTCAAAACTAAAATGTGCGCTAGTAATTGATAAAACACCGATGGTTTTAATCATCAATGAGTAATTTTTTTGTGCATGCTTACATAGTTAATATATTGTGCTGTGCTTACATATTTTTATGCTTTCATAATTATTATCATATTTGAAATCTACGTTGAATTGAGTGCATAATGTAATAAAACGATCGGCCTTTAAAGTGATAATCCTGTTTTATACTTGATATGAGCATGACTCAGTCTTACCGTAATAGTTTAGGCAAGAAATGCTGCTGATTCTTTCGGTGCGAGTATTTTAACCTCACGGGGATGCTGCGATGGGTTATCATTATTGAGCAATCTGTTATGAAAAGTTTCTCCGATTTTGCACTATCTTTCCTTCCATTTATCTTTTTTAACGTAGAGCGTTGTCGCCAAATCTAGGATGATTTTGTTTTCGTGTCGTAAATATCTCCTTTTATATTTAGGATCAGGAGATATTCCCCTGCGTTTGCTTCGGAGAGAAGGAATGCTGGTTTTTACGATCATATCTTCCTCAATATGCCCGCGTCCGATGCTTTTGAGCTGATTGGTTTTTCCTGATTCAAGGAATCAGAACCATCATTCCTGTTTGTGTCACACAGTCTTGTTTTCGGGTTAAATCCATAAAATTACTTGACGGTAGATTTTTTGGATGCTTACTAAGCAGTTATAGTTTTCTGACACATCGATCTCCAAATATTTTCGGGCAAAATGTGTTTTTTTATTAGCGTGAGGCTGTGCGTTCCGTATGCTCTTCCGATAAATTGTAACAGTGTGTGGTTGTGTGTGTAATATTTCTTTATTATAATTTTAAAGTTTAATATTACAAAATCACTCAAGCTTGATTAAAGAGCGTCATCATTCTAATTTTAAACTTATATCCAAATACATTAAAAAATAATTCAGATAACGCGGATTGCTTCGCATTAACGCGGTATGGTCGGACTTGAGATGGGAGATTCCAGATTACTGAGTGAGGTAGAGACGTGTTGGAAGGTCCCACTGCTTTGTTTATAAACGTAGAAATCCGATAACAAAACTATTATCGGAAAAAATCGGTGCAGCAGAACGACCCATCATCCGGAAGAAACCGCCGCTCCCGGCCTTAGAGGCTAAAAAGCTCATTGTCTTGCTAAATGAGCTGGAATATGAGCTACTCGCTTATGGGGGGGGTCTGGAGCGAGAATGATTAATTTCTTAATGTTTTCATTTATTTCTCCTCGTTCAAAATTTTGCAGGCTATTAAACAACTTGAGATGGGATAACCAACTGTTCACTCGTAGAATTCGCAGTTAAAGGCTGTATTCGTGCTCTCGCTTCTCTTAAATTTTCGTTTCTTTTGCTAATATTAATAAGTTCATTTCTTTACTTTAATATATTTGTATAAATATCATGGTTGCCTCCATATAGAAATTCAGGACTGCACTAACTGTAGAATTAGAGGTTGATATTATTTAATGTTTGATAGGGGAGAGACTGCTGTGTCGCTTGGGTGTTTATATAATGTGAACAAATTATGCGTAAGCACAATAATGAAGAACGCCCGAAAAATTGGATATACGTATACTTGTCATGTTCAAGGGGTTTGTAATGCAAACCACCTTTCACTGTGTAAAACTAGGTTCACATAATACGGAGTCACTGTACACGGATCTTTTTCAGAAGATATTTTCCGTGCGTGTTTTGTATTGGAGCAGTGAAGCGCTTTTCCGAGAAATTTATTTAGAGCCCCTTGAATGTAGACTTCACACGTGGCAAAAGTTAAGTTTGGGTTGCCTAACTTCACCAATTTCCTTCTTGCATCCAGCAATTTTGAGCGCTTTAGTGAGAGGCAAAAATCCTTATATTTTCTGTTGAATTACTTTTAATTAATGAATACAATTAATATAATCAGCGTGGCATTTCATTATGTTGTTGTAGTTTTCGTAGATATCCTGCTGTGATCTTCGTTTATCGGTTTTCTCATAAGCAGTTGAATAACTATCAATTCGTAGATTTCCAGGCCATCTGTGTAATCATTACTTGTTTATACTTGTGAAAAAATGTGTTAATTGTGAATAGATACTTTTGGTACGAGCATAACAAGGTTTCAAAATTCTCTGTATGTTTCATACTCTCCTAAGACGCCTAATCATAAAAGCGCTTGGACATGGATCGATTTCATTCTATTTTAGCAATGTATATGTAGTTTTTACGAATTTCTTAGGCTTTTTATTAAATACTACTATTCTTGTTAAATGAATTATTAATTATCCTACTTCATGCTGACATTTTTAATCAGAAATTTCGGTGCTTGCTGCTACTGTCCGTTTTCATTTTCCTCTTGCAATCATCAAAAAAATGTAATTGTAGAACTATCCCTGCGCTTGTGTAATATCAACATCAATTTTGTTTCTAATTATCTCATCCGCTATATTTTAAATAATGTAAGAATTATACTAAAGAAGATCCATTGAAGCATCGATTAAACTTGCTAATTAAATTATAAATATGTTTGCCGCGAAATAAATCGACCACATTTAATGTAACCTTATCATTGCCGGGATAGAAAATCCACCCAAAGCGGCGTACGTGGAAGGAATGAGTGTAGGGCAGGGGTGGGCAAACGTTTTACGTGGCGGGTCGCATTAACAGTTGCAGCTTCTTAGGCAGGCCGCATAAACAGACGAAAATACTTCGGCGGGCCACGTTAGGGTTCACATCGTAAGTAATGCGAGGGATCCTGTTAGTGAAAATCAATCATAAATAATATGTTATCCCCATAACATCACTGGAGAAGGTTTTCCGGCATTAATTTAAAATACAAATATGAAACTATCTATATCTTATATTACGATTCGCTTTCATAATGGCATCGCGGGCCACATAAAATGCCCTCGCGGGCCGCAGTTTGCCCACCCCTGGTGTAGGAGGAGAAAGTGAAATGGAATCATGAGGTAAAAGAAGGTAAAGAAGATTTAAATTAGCGTAAAAATACTAAGTTCCATCATGTAAATGTTTCTTGGATTTATTATTTGTGAAGCCAATTCCAATTTGTTAAAGGTTCTGGTTTGCGTAGACTAATATTTGTTTATATTAATAGAACGCTAACGGTAAAGGTCCCTTTGAACACCCACTTGCCTCGTGAAATAGCTAACGGCAAATCTTCGGGAGTTTCGCGGAAGATTAATAGGAAATTTCAACCGTATGCCCATCAACTTCATTCAGAACAACGGCAATTTGCCTAACGTATCATGGATCGTTTTTGCGAAGCGAAGCAGTAAGCTTTTGTTCCGCCCTCTTTCGCGTTATATGGCCGTATTATATGGCCACGAGAAATGTTCTATTTAACTCGTACATGGGCCATGCTCCCAGTCACGTATCACGCGCTACGCTAGACAAGACGTGAGGCGCAGTCTCCCAACAGCGTTGTTGCTACTGAGACTGGCCTCGTTTCAGCACGATACCCAGTCCGAATGTAGCCTTGGGTTTTTGGATGCAGTCTGCATTTCTCGGTAGTTACCGGAGGGGAATGCTCAGAGTAGCGAAATGCATTTCCTATTGTCTGTGTTTGTTCTCATGTCATGTAGGATAATCCCCGTGAAGTTCTTCGTTAGAGTTGTTGCGTAATAAAACGTGATTTATTAAGCTATGAATTTGTTATATTCGAGAATTCCGTCACTCGCGATAAATTACTTGACTAGTTTTGTGTCGAGTGGAATATTATGTAATGATGCGTTTAATTGGATGGCATTGCGATTCATTGTAATGCACTGACAACCTTAAAGAACATTTCCCTCGTTTAAGCTATCTCGTCAGGTCGTACGTCGTCAAAAAATGAGTTTAATTCTATTATATGCGGAAAAAATCATATAACATCGCAATGTACGAGGATTTAATTATGTGACCGGTCATTTTGTTGCGTATATCCAACTCTTAACAAGATAAATGGCCTGAATATGCAGCTGTAACTGTGAAACTACACGTATAACAAAAATGTATGGATGTTATTATAGTTATACAGGGTCGTGAGTTTTGTAAATTAAATTTGTGGTATTGTAAAAGTTATTTTTGTCGTGTTTTACGATGGAGTACCACCAAGTGAATTCAAGTTTACGTATTCTAGTTTTCGTTGGGAATCGCTCTAAATAGTGTTAATAGTAGTATTAGTCGTAGTAACTTAAGTGAGTAACGTTGTTCTTAAAAATTTGCTTTACTACAGATCTGATCTTAGTCGTCATGAAAAAATGCCCTGCATTGCTACTTGCGCATTTCAAATGCTTTTTTAGTACATTTATTTAATTAAAACATGATATACAATCATGAAAATAAACAGTCAAGGCAAGCCTTTAGACCGTTTGGAGCATTTGCAGAAACCATTTATCACAGCGCGTGTGTTTTGTAATCTCATTCGATCCACTTCCAGCAAAATTATTGATTACTTTTATTTGCGTTTAATAACAACAGTGCATTAATGGATGAGATTGCGCGGAAAATATATGGTAATTTTGCCTCTCCTCGCAATATAATTTCCTTTACCGCGTTGATGTGTTTAAATGGTGGCTTTCATTTGTTGAGTGGCCTGTCCCTCAGCGATCCCATTGATCATGCTTCTGTCGCTTTACTCGACTCATTCATAGTCAACAGGAATAGGTTGGAAAATGTCTGCGAGCGTTATGTCTTCAATGACGTATGACATGTCTCTATTTAACACCATTAACCAGCGCTGTTGCTGCCTGATCTAATCGAAATAATACCCTAAGCGTAAATATGCCTATACGGATGCGTAAAAACGCGCATACACGTTTACATGCATAGAGTTTGGTATAAAAATCCTCCGTCGTAGGTATCTTTATTAGATTAGCCATCACATTATTCACATATTGCAAGTCCCATAAGTTACACATTGCCAGTTATTCCCTAAATGAATATGTTAATACTATTTTTCATTTAAAGCTGCAAAAATAAAAGGCTAAACTATAAAATTTCTTATAAGGAGAAATCCTTTTTACGTTACCCAGTAAGATGACTATACCCACCCTATATATATATATATATATATATATATATATATATATATATATATATATATATATATATATATATATATATATATATGGATGTCAACAAGGTGTTGGGATGAGGAAACCCAGTGAGCACTCACCAATCAGACGACTTCAGGTTGGCGAGGCCCCGGGGATGTCGAAGCGACACACGTAAAATAACACAAAAACACAGAAACATCACAAACGTAAAGCTTTTCACACCCTTTCTGTCTTCTTCCAACACCCTACCCATCCCCAACCCCCTCCGTTTCCTCCAATCCTCGACCTTTCCGCACTACCCTTCCACCCCCATGCCTCCACCCAGTGTCACCGCCATCAGTTCTCTCTCTGTAGCTGAAGAAGGAGTAGTTCCGAAAGCTTTACGTTTGTGATGTTTCTGTGTTTTTGTGTTATTTTACGTGTGTCGCTTCGACATCCCCGGGGCCTCGCCAACCTGAAGTCGTCTGATTGGTGAGTGCTCACTGGGTTTCCTCATCCCAACACCTTGTTGACATCCATATATCTATTTTACCTTTCCTTTTCCGTAAGTTGTTATATATATATATATATATATATATATATATATATATATATATATATATATATATATATATATATATATACTAGTAATTGGTGCTTGCATTCTGCAAGCATATCATCTCACCTTGAAAAAGCATTCATTTCTCAGACAGATATTTCATCATTACAAATATTTTTTTATTTCTAAAGATTTCACCTCCGCAGCGATTTTCGTTTTTCCCTTATGTAAAAATAATAGATTAAAAGAATCCCCAAACTTTGCAATTTTAAGAATTTTTTACTTTCTCCATTATGGGGTACTAATGCTACACATTTTTGCGAAATTTTAAAGTAGTAGCACTTCTAGAAGTGAAATAACATTTATCTAATTGTTAAAATTTAAATAAATTTTAACGGCCGCAATAAAATTTCATGGATACATTGAAATGTTTATTCGTTTTTATAGATTAAACTCTAAATAACTTGAAACTTTCAGCTTTCTAACTCGCTCCGTAGTATCTAAACATATACCTATTAGTTTAAACTTTAAGAATTTTTAACTGCCAAACAAATTAAAATATCAAAATTTCTATAATTCCTATTTCGGTTTTTTACAAACACTACAAAAAAAATTTCAGCTCCGTAGCACATTCGGTAATATATAAACCTCAAAAATATGTTTAAACAATTGCGAATTATTAGTGGTCGAATTTTTTAACTTTTTCAAAAATTCATTTTTTTCTATGTATAATTTTCTACAAAATGATTTCAAAAACTCGAACCTACAGCATATAGTTTCCAAGATAAAAATTATTAAACTTTAAAGTACAAATGGGGTTAAAACAACCCCTAAAAATTAACAATTTTGAAATTTTCGATTTTTATAGTTGGTTATGAGAAAAATTCTATAATGTTGCAAAATTTCAGCTTCCTAAACTTATTAGATTGGTCTACACACTGGATTACGTTTTCCCATGCTAACTTATGAGAGATATTCCGGGGTCTCTGGGGTCGAACCCAAGACACTGTTAGCAAAAGTGAGAATAATTCCTAATAGATATTGCGGCCATCTAGACACACGTTTTTCCCACATGTAAAAATAATAGTTTAAAACAATCCCCAATTGTTGCAATTTTAAACATTTTACACTTTCTCCATTATGGGGTACTAATGATACACATTTGAGACAAATTTTAAAGTTGCAGCACTTCTAAAAGTAAAATAATATTTTTCTAATTGTTTAAAATTGAAACATTTTTAACGGTTGCCGCAATATATATATGGAGAGATTGAAATGTTTATTTGTGCAAATGCACGGTTCTGTAAATAATTTGAAAATTGCAGCTTCTTAGCTCATCCCGTAGTACCTAAAAAATTATTAAACTTTAATGTTCAAATGGGGTTAAAACAACCCCTAAAATTTACAATTTTAAAATTTTCAACTTTTATAATTGGTTATGACAAATTTTCTATAAACCTGCAAAATTTCAGCTTCCTTAACCTATTAGATTGGTCTACACGCTGGAAAAACCTTTTCCCATGCTAACTTATGGGAGATATTCCGGGGTCTCGGGAGTCGAACCCAAGACACTGTAAGTAAAAGTGACAATAATCCCTAATAGATATTGCGGCCATCTAGCAACACTGAAAATTTCATCTTTCTAGCTTACCGGCAAGTGCCCATAATTAATTTACAAAAATGGCGCAATGCTTTTCTTATGGGAAAAAACGCAACTTTCGGAATTTCTGGAGTCGAACTCATGTCACTTAGGTGAGAAGTCTCATTTTATCTGTAATTTTCTCCATCATATCTACAAAAAAAAATTTCAGCTCTCTAGTTTTTGTAGTTTGGGCTGGACATTAGTATCCTCCTGTTATATCCTCCTCCTCCTCTGTAAGGAACGATGTTATATATATCCTCCTCTGTAAGAAACGTCGATATATAATGATATATAGGAGGATTCTAATGTTTAGGCACTTCCAGATGAGCTGGAGATTCGAAATTTTTTTCTTATGTAGAATTTTATGCAAAACCGACTAGAAAAAACGAAAATCTTGAAAAAGTGTAACAATGCGGCCGCTAAAAATTCGCAATTGTTTAAACAAATTTTCAAGGTTTATGTATTTCCAAATGTGCTACGGAGTTGAATTTTTTTTATAAGTAGAATTCTTTAAAAAACGAATTAGGGATTATACAAATTTAGATATTTTAATTTGTTTGGCAGTTAAAAATTCTAAAAGTTAAAAAAAATAGATAACTGTTTAGGTACTACGGGATAAGCTAGAAAGCTGAAATTTTCAAATTATTTACAGATTAGTGAATTTGCACAAATAAACATTTCAATTTTACCATATATGAATTGCGGCGGCCGTTAAAAATTATTTAAATTTAAACAATTAGAAAAATATTATTTTACTTCTAGAAGTGCTACAACTTTAAAATTTGGCTAAAATGTGTAGCATTAGTACCCCATAATGAAGATAGTGTAAAATTTTAAAATTGCAACATTTGGGGATTGTTTTAAGCTATTATTTTTACATGTGGGAAAAACGGAAATCCCTGCGGAGGTGAAATCTTTAGAATTAAAAGACTATTTGTAATGATGAAAAGTCTGTCTGAAAAATGAACGTTTTTTCAAGGTGAGATTAAATGCTTGCAGTATGCAAGCACCAACTACTAGTATGTTATATATATCCTCCTCTGTAAGAAACGTCGATATATAATGACACACACACTATAATTTCAAATGTTTGGATGTATGTTATGCTATACAAATCACACCTTCAAAGCTATCTTAACGAAACTTGGCGCAATTATTGGGGGCACCAAGGGAAAGACAGTAGGGTAGTTTTAATTCCCGACAGATATCCCATAAAAAATTTATTCGCATTTTTTTTATTCCCCGTAAGGTAACACATAAAAATGGACTTTTATAAGTGCAGGCTTTTATATATTTGCTTATATAAATTCGACAGATTGGCGTAAGAACTTCGTACTTGCACAGTATTTAAGAAGAATGATCATAGTTTCTTATTCTTATCGTCTTTGACTCGAAATCGCACGCATTTCACCTTTATTCCCATTAATTTGGACTAAATTTGCATTTTTAACGATAAATACCTTGACGACAATGACATTGTTAAAGTCCAAGGACAATGTTGTATCGGTTTATTTATTTAGTTACTTAATAAATATTCTTATTTAGTGACTCGTGTTTATTCGTGGTGTAATAATATAGTATATTATTTAATTTAAATTTGAATTTAACGTTTTTTCAACACATTGCCTGTATTTACGTACCTATTTTATTTTGTATGATTTTAAGTGCGATTAATAAATTTATTAATTAGTTTATATATAGTTAACCTTAATATTAAGAAGTAGTAAATTAGTAGATAGTTTGTATTACAAAAATTAATATGAAAAGTTTTAAATAAAGTATATACATTTTAGTAATAAAATATGTTCTATATTTCACCATTTAAACAGCAACCTGTGCGAAGCCGTATAGATCTTCTAGTGTGTATGTGTGTATATATATATATATATATGTGTGTGTGTGTCCACTCGCGCACAAACACACACACTACGTCTAGAGATAGTCAAATTTTGTCATTTAATCGATTCGATTCTTCTTGTGAATGTTTAAAAGCGAAAATTTTCACTTAAAAGTAAAATAGAAACTTTTTATTAAGATACTATTTAACCTAAATTAAAATAAATCTTAAAGAACTATTCATTTTTTTGTTTCATTGCCAGAACTTCTCACGGGTTTAGCAAAGACCATTAGAAATAAAATTCGTTCAATTTTAATAACATATGGCAAATAGAAAACACTTCAAAACTTTCTTGAAAGTAAAAGTAATGTCGTTAAAAATATTTGTAGATACAGAAGCGCAATGTAAACAAATTGACATTTTTTTAATTGTTAGAATGTCGTTTTTCTGTAATATTTTATGAAGTTATTCTTAATTATTATTTTGAAAAATCTACTAATCGAATCCCTTGAATCGATTCATACAAATTAATCGATTCAACTTTTCCGATTAATCGGAACGACTAAATCGTTTCACATATGAAGCGAATCGGAATCAGCCATTCCTCCGTACACCCATTATTTAGGATTGCAAAATGCGTCACTATTATGAGTGTCTTTTTATCCAATACAACTCTCAAATAGCCATTCGGAGCCTAGAGAATTCGACGATGTGTATGTATATTGTGGGCGCCTCAATGTCTCTATACGCACTGACACCTCGCCAAGTGACTCGTGATTTATAGGGCGGAGGGACCATTACGATATTTTTTCCTCCTCTATCACTCCAGCCCACTTCCTCTCTGAAAGTCCAATCTCCCACCTCTTCTCCCGTTCATCTATAATCCTCACGGCACACGCTCCTATCTCCATCATCTCCCTTCTGCCTCTCTGTCCCTCTTAATTCTCTTCCAACTCCTCTTCCCCTTTCATGCCTCGTTCACCTCTTCACTTTTCCTAATCCCTTCTGCTCTCCTCTCTTCCTCTATTCCTTTAATAATATCATTCCCAACTTTTCCCCGTTCACTTTCTGCTTCATTCCCCTTCTCATAATCCCCTTCCCGACTATCCCACCGTCATTTTCCCTCTCACTCTTCGTTTCCGTCATCTTCAATACCCTTACCCTTCAACGTCCTTCACTCGTCACCTCCCATCCCATTTTCCTCCGTGCATCCTCAACCACCCCCTCACTCGCATCAGTCACTCATTCCTTCCCAACTTAATGCTCCCTCCTCCCCCTTACCCCCATCCAATCCCTCATCCCACTAACCACCTCACCACTCCCATTCCATTCGAACCTACTATTCGATCCCTTTGCTCACTAATCTTCCTCCCATCCCCTTCGCTCCTCACATCCCGGCCATCTGTAATCCTTTCCCCCAACCAATCCTCTCTAATCCCTCTATAATCTCGACCCTCCCATCCCCTCCCCATGTCCGTGCCTCTCCCTCTCACTATATCATCGAGCGGTTCTTAATCTTCCACGCGCTTTACATCCGTTGTGACTGCCTCGAACAGTTTCTCATCGACTAAGGCGGTCATTGGCTTTCGTCATGAGGCCTTGTGTCTATGTATACATATTTTTTTATGTCTGGTCATTAAGGGCGTGACATTTGGAAGGTGGCTTTCGTCATGAGGCCTTGTGTCTATGTATACATATTTTTTTATGCCTGGTCATTAAGGGCGTGACATTTGGAAGGTTGTAATAGGACTTCTGTTGTAGTTTTTCGATGTTGATGGCAAAGGCTTTGTTGCGAAAGTTTTTGCTGTGTTTTTATGTCGGTCTAACGTGAATCGTGGCATCTTTCGGTTTTTTTCCATATTTTCCATATCATATGTAGTAAATATTACATTTGGTGTTGTACAAGATGACATACTAGTCCATTTCATTAGTTTATCCTCTATTTTGAAATATTACGGATTAAAAAACGTATCTTTTTCATTATTTTAATTTGCCTAATTGAGTTACAAATGTTAGTTGATAATAAGTGGTTTCTGTTTTTCCTAATATTTTGTTTTTCAAGAATTAATTACTAAGGTAATTATAACATTAAATCATTCAGCAGAAAACGCTGAAAAGCTTTTGTGAAATTTGTTTTAAATTAGTGTGGTACATTAAAATTTTCATTCGCAGCGTTTGCAGAATTATTCTTCATCGTGTTAAAACACTTTTTGCCTGCGCTGAAGTCGTGCAGTGTAGGTCTACGAATGGAGATGTCAGGAAATGCAAAGGTTTTTAATTTGAATCAGTATTTCACTTTTCTACATAAATAGATTCTTACCTCTTCGCTCACAGCTTGACGTTGGAAGGGAATAGTTTTTCACTTTTTGGGCTTGATCAGCGGTTTCTCTGGATTATATTTGAGCATTTTGATTACATCTTCAGCAGAACGTTATTGCTCGAGTTTGAAAGCTGAACAATTGTTCTCGATCGTTTTTTACCAGTCGAATCTACTCTCGTCCTCTCCTCGCGCCTCTAATATAATTTTTTCCGAGTTTTTCCATCATCTGCCGAAGTAACATTCCATTTCGAAAGTTTTATCGAGAGCCTCTAAGAAGCTTGAAGATCCCCCATTGTGTCTTTCAGCATTTTATAGTGGTGGAAGTTTTCTATTTGGTTCCTTCCCCTTTCCCTTACTCCTTTATCCCTCGAAGACTTGAGTAGAGGATAAAGGTGGATGAAGGCTGCGTTTGCTTTTTTTACGACTTATTTATTTTTTCAGGGCTGATAAGCTTTTCAGAGGACCATGATCTCGAGCCGTAATTACCACCATTTTCGCATCCCAAAGCTTTTCCCCGGCAAGCTCTTTTGGCGAGGAATTTGTTTATAAATTTATCGAAGTATTTTTATTTTCGGTCGAGTTGACTAGTTCATTTATGTTGATTTTTCTCCCATCACGAGTATTAATCTCCAACAGTGTTCTGCAGTACGTATAATGCGATCATTATAGAGTAATTTACTGTGTCGCCTATTACAGTTGCATGAAATAAATGTTTTTTCGACGAAAATTATTTACTTCTATTCATAAAAATATTTTCAATATCAATTCACGTACCTATGTATGCATATCCTATTTATCAACAGTTTGTTTATTTTTTGCGTTCCTGTGTTTTGCACGGAAAAAAGGATAATGTGTTCGTTAGCCATTTAGGATAAAAGGTAATTTTAATCTTATTATATATATCCTATAATGAAAATTAGGTACGTCATTAGGATTATTAAGTTTTTATCTTCTTTTGACCCGATTTATTTAATCGTATGACCTCCGCTTCAAGTGAAAATCAACATACGCTTGCAGTAAATGATTGGCAATATACACTTGCGCTGAATGGGCCTGTAGTTCGAAGTTACTTGAAAAGTAGGTCACAACGAATTTGCTGCCTGGGAGAAATTTCCTGTGAAGTACGTAATTCCCAATTGAGACAGTTTTATTGGTCACTTAACTGCCATTTAAAACCTTCGTTATTTTCATGGCGAAATATCTCGATCCATTTTGCCTAGTGAGTTTAAGTATAAAACGGTAACACGAAACAAAGAAAAATCAAATTATATTATACAAAAATAAATTAAAAAATTAACCAGCATACTTGGATAAATAGATCGAGATAGTTCTTTGCCGTCACCACAAACAGCTGAGAACTGTGTTTAATTGTATGGCACATCCTCCTTCCTCTTCCTTGACTTCATTTTCCCCATGAAAAAAGAAAAATGAAGTTTCTTGGTTTCTTGCCTGTTTGATCTAAAAGAAGCGATCCTTTATTTTTGCTGTCATTAAATTTTGATAAATGAAAGGAAATAATTTAAATAGGTATCTGTGGCAAGGTGTGTAGTATGTTTGTATTATCCTTAAGTTCGTGTTACGTGAGAGATTACTGGACGCCAAAACCTCTCAAGCTGTCCTAGCTTCCGGGTACGTTTCCATTCCACTGATGTATCCATCCAGAGTGCCATCATATCATCGTTTAATCCCCTCCCTTTGTTTGTCGTTGCGTAGAATAATTAGACATTACTTGTGTGTGTGCGCGTGGGATTTCAACCCTCCAAACCCATTTATGCAAACGTAAAGTAATATAGGTCGCAGAGCTGTTATTGCCCGTAAGTTTCGCTATTCGATTCTCCCCTATGTATAGCCAACGTGTTTGTCCTCTTGTGGAGGAAGATGGGGAGCATATGCGTTGTGTTTGTGTGTGTATCCAAGATACGCAAGTAAGGCTCTCAACCGTGCCCCATAAATTTGTCCTGAATTGGCCCCTCTGTGAGAAACTGTCAGACTCCCACGTTGAACCCATTTTCCCATTCCCTTGTCTCTCAGTCCGTCTCCCTCCACCCTTTCCTCTCTCTCTCTCCCTTCATATCCTATTTCTCCATTCAGCTCTCCCCATTTCTTCTTGTTATGCCTCTGGATTCTCTCTCTCCCTCTCGTTTCCATCTCGCCCTTCAAGAGCTGCCGTGATGTATTACCCGCATTTTTGTGGGAATGAGAGTAAGAGAACGCTGCCTTTGATGTATATTTTTTTCACTTGTCTCAATAATGGATACGATTTATTATAAATCTATCGCGTTTTTGATCGTTTATCACGACTGTTTCACGTTTCCTGTCGGGGTTCGAATGTTTCGTAATTTTTTCAATAAAAAGGCGATTATGTTTTGCATCGGGAGCAATACCTAAAGTTTTGTTAGTTATCTCTATTTTTAATTCTACCCGCAGACTAACGGTAAGAGAGTGGATAATTCTGCTTTCTGGGATTTGGCGTCGCGGCAGGACTAGTTAACGTGAAGAGCCGTTTTTCAAAGAGAGTAATTCAGGCTATCGTACAACGCAAACAAATCTCAGCGTAAAGAATGGAAAAAATAACGCTTTTGATTGTTCCACTTACGGGTTGCGCTTCCTGCTTTGTTTTTTCAACGTTAAATCACGAAGAAAAGAACGTACAAGTATCCTGTTGTTATAATATCGGTTTCCAGAATTTAATTCGTTCCTTTTTGTTGTAGTTGTTTAATTGGAATTTGTCAATTCTCTGCGTTGGTCATTTGTTACTGAATTTCTTCTGAATACATTTTTTCTTAATCTCAGTAGAAAGCATTTATTCCGGAATTGATAAATTCATTTGTCTGTATATTGATCATTGTTGCGCCTTAATTTCTTTTCTGCCACGTTATGACTCATTTTTCACGGATGCGTATCTGGAGATTGAGCCGAAATTTTTTATTTAACTATTTTTATGTTAACTTCACTTTTATATTTATATAGATATTTTCAAATCCGTCAATCACGCAGAAATCGACGAAAGGTATCAGAACGCTGACAGATAAACTCTGCGTTTGAATTTCTTCTTCAGGAAATCTTTATTAATGAAAAAGTTATTAAGATTAAAATAATAAATAATAGAATTTTTGTTGGTACTTCGATTTTGAAGTTTCACAACTTTTCTAATCATAGGAATTTCTATTTTGGAGTTTTCTAATAATCAAAAGTTAATATTATTATATTATTATTGTTATTAAAATTATTTTAAGAATATGCACTCATTGGTTGTGCCGCCTCAATATAGCGTCTGTATGAAACATATAATGGGAACTTTTATATATTGCTTCCCGTTTGTGTTATGAAACATGAAAATGGTTATTCCTTTTCTCGTCTGAAAAAATGAACAAATAATAATTTTATTTTCCGATTACGTTTTCGTTCTAGTATCTTATAAACTGTTAGGTCTTTTTGTTATTCTAGTCATGTTTTTATAATTTGATCTTATTTATTAATGACCGAATATCACTATTGTTGATTACCTTCATATTTGTTCCTTTTATTGGTTGAAATATACCACATAGGTTGTTTTTAATGAAAACGGGATGCCTGATATTTCATCATAGCCTGAATGCACACTTAAATCCGCTACATATTCCGTAATAGTTGGAGCAAGCACTTCCGATGACGTCGTCTTAAAATTTCTGATATATTTTAGAAAGGCTAAGTCGCACGTCAATGAGAAGCAGTTTTATTGCCATTGAAAGTATAAAACGCATAGCTCAAGAACGATGTCTTGGAATCTTTTTTTGCCAATTCTATTCGAGATAAAATTATTTCGGCAGTATTTTATATTCTCTCTCGCTCACACGTACCTTCACACGCTATCGGATGACAGGAGTGGCCATAATTCGGGGTATGAATGATCGTATAAATATTTATGCGGTGCGGATGGTAAGTTTAAGGCGGTGGAAGGGGAGGTTTTCAGGGTCCATCAGTTCCAAATGGATGGGGAGTGGCTTATGGTTTATTCTCCCAAAAGTGGAGGAGGGAGCTGCGGATGTAGTAGCAGGATAGGCTCATGGCGGAAGGGCCCTTGGGAAGGCATCGGCCGCCCCTCGCAGTGGAGGGGTCGGGCCCCATTCGCCTCCATCTAAATCACGCCGCCCGCCGAAGGAAGAAGGGAGCTGGTGCAATGGCCAACATCCGATCCGCTGATAAATCACGGATTACGATGCTTCTTAATGGACAGCGTGTGTGTGTGTACTCTTCTATGTTGTGTGCGAGGGTGTTTTTTTTTCCTTTGGTGTATTATTATGGGGGTGGCAGTGTAGGTGGAGGATTGCGTATCGATTGGATGGCTCATCGATGGAGGTTGAGTATCGATTAGTTCGTTGTATCAGTGTATCGGCAAGATGGAGAGTTTGAGATATCGTAGGGGGGATTTGGGAGAGGGGGGAGGGAGGAAGAGGCTCCTCGACACGAGAGTTATCGATGCGAGAGGGAGGGAATCCGTTGAGTGCGGTTTTGCAAACGGAAGTTTCCAGATCATCTGTTCAGTGTATATGTCTCAATTTCATCGATCGATCGAGACGGTGTCTTGTGTGCCGCCGTTCGCTTTGTGTTCTCTGTGGTGTGTATGGACCATTTTTAAAGGATTCTAGCAAAAAACAGGATTGAGGAAACTCGCGTTTCTGCTCGGTAATTTTAGGAGATTATAGAGATATCGTTATGACGATCAAACGTGGAATTCTTTGTGTTATTTTGGAACTATCGAAATCGCTGTTCAATAGGATATGAATATAAAGTGGTATTTTGAGTATTTTTACACTTTATTGCAAGTAGGTATTGGTTATTGCTGATAAACTAGTTAAATTATCATAAGAATGCAAGTATGGTTTTTTGAATTTATTACGCTGTTTTAATATGCGAACTATTTCATTTTAGCTCTGTCTATACCTTCGATTCAGCCATTAATTGTTTAGAAATTTATAAAAATTATACATTTTTAAAATATTTGTGATTGGGCGTTTTACCGGACTATCTCTATTTAATAATGATTTATGCTGTGCATTGTGAACTTTTTCTTATTGGACGTTCTCTCATTGAACCTTAATACTTTTAATTCACTGAAGCTAACAATCAGTCTATCTTTGTATTGCGTAAATGGCTCGGAAACTTTATATGGAATTAATGAAAGTTTAAAAAAAAACTATTTTGAGCATATTCATGTGTAATTCATATATAAAAGAGTTTAAATTTATCTTGCTAACTTTTCCTCAAAATTATTTTATCCGTATCACAGTTTTATCGTGAAATTTTTAATCTTAACTAGAATGCTAAGTCTTTTTCGACATTTGAGGATTTTGCTAAAATGAAAAGTTAATGAGAGTAACAATTAAAAACTGCCGAATTATTCATAGCGTTATCAATTTCCTTAATTTAAATCATTTAATAAGACTATAATTTTAAACTAAACATTAAAAACTATTAACTTTGATGTAGTTAAATTGAGAAACCAAGAATTCGATTACAGTCAAATCCGGATTTAGCGCCACCGTTTGTCCATCACTGACTGACATAGGCGCAAAAACGAGGTATATGCTTACTCTGTTTAATCATAAGATGGAAATTCTATTCACAACGATTCGTGGACGGTATGCGGGGGTGGAATTATATGGGGGGAGGCGCTAAATCGTGGTTTGACTGTATGTACTTTATTACAGATAACGTGATATCTGCGCAAATTTTTTCTCTGGGAAAGGTGGTATTTATTACGTAATTCTTCGTCGATAATGATCTTTTTGCGTAAACGCTGTTCTCATTATCCTTATAAACTAAGCTTTTCATTTTTGTTTCAATATCAAAAGAACACATTGTAAATCCATAACAAGACAACATGCACGATTTATCAAGTGCATTTAAAATTTTTATCATTCAATACACTTTTTATATTTAGAAATCGAAAACCTTTTTAAAGAGGTAATTATCAATATCGTTTTCATCCATATTTATTTATTCTGTAATAAAATCGCTTTTAATAGCTTTTTTTTATTTTAAATGCGACAAATTTTAGATTTCGAGATGTTGAATTCTGCCCCCATGATTCTTGTTTCCGTCAGAGATGGGTGCGGCGCACATATTGTGGGATGGTTACAAATCCCTTCCTCTCTGAATCGTTTTCCATTTCATTTTACGGCATGAAGTTGTTGAGTCTTCTGAAGGCTTACTTTTTCCTCCTTTCGAGTTCCTCGTCTTCGCTTGACCTTGCCCTGAGGGAAATGACCTTTTCACTCTCATCTCGCTCTCACACGCACACTACCCTCTTTTGCCTTCTCTCTTGTCCGGCCATTGAATCACGACCCCATCCTTTTCTCTCTCTTTCTCTTTCTTTCCTCCCATCCGAGAAAAGGTGAAACCGCGTGGACGTGCCTCGTGAAATTTTGATGCTTCGCGTTAGCACCGAACCGCGGAGCAGGGCCAGGAAAAGAGGGAACCAACACGGGCTCTTCTTACCCAAGGGTCCAGTTCATATGACTAAATCACGCGGTCCTTGGGCCGGCCAGCGTCACTGTTTCCCTTGTGTTCCCCAGTCCGCGAAAGGAAGAAAAGATTTAGTTGGATGTCGCGGTGGCTTTTGTTTCTCCTCTCGATTGTGCCAGCGTGAGATAGTCGGGTGTATTTTGATAATGACGGATTTTTTTGGTGGGAATGCTAGACAAGGGGCTTTAGAAATTATTGGGGGTATCCTCAACGCTTGGTCGACCCCCTCCCCCCTGATGAAATGGAATAGTTTGGTGGTTTCTTCAGGTGTTATTTAAGGGAGATGTGATTGAGTTATCTCCCTGGAATTTTATTGGCAAAATTAATAATTTAGGTATGGTTTAATCATTTTAGCAAATATTTCCCATTCTTTCATTCATAGGTAGCAAAACTGTGTATACCACACTTTTTTCTCGATGATTTCCGCTTCTTTTTTAGCACTTTTTTAATCGCTTATGTATTCGGTCTGTCTGTCCATCTGTCCGGGCAATATCTTTAGAATCCTGCAACTTAGGGATGCCAAATTTTCAAAATAGGGTGGTGTACATGAGGGATACAAATGGTTGATCTAAAATCGGCTGATGAGAAGTAATCGATGTCTGTGGTTTATATTTAAAAAAAACAATTCAAATCCTTGTCGAATGAGAGCGAACAATTAGTTTTAATCCAAAAACGGGAAATTTTCCGATTTGTAGCAATGGGAAATAAAACTCCCATAGCAACGAGTCCACTTCTTTTAAATGGAAAACATTATCTCCCCTTTAATAAAAGGCTATTTTGGTTGGTTGGTCCGTTGGTCCATGTCACGCTCTTAAAACGCGAATAACTCGATCAAATATGTAGATATTAACTCGAAATTTGGCAGAGATAATCTACTCGGATATAAAAATGCTGTGACAAAGAAAATTTTACGAAAAACATGCAGGGTTCGACTCCAGGAGATGATTTGCATTTCCCATAAGATAACACGTCAAAATCGACTTTTTGACGTGCAGGCTTTTCTTCTTTTTGAGATTAAAATTAGAAAATATTATCCCACGACCTTTTGATCTGAACTGTTTTAAAGAAAACACGACAAGTTTTCTTATTCTGTTCATCGTTTTTCGCCTACAGTTCGATTGAGGAAATCTAGCCATTTTAACGGTGTGTTTCCTTGCCTACCAATTACATTTTTAAACCTCGAAATCCTATTGTAATATCAACTCATAGGTTTAAGCGTGCCCTGAAGGTAAATGATTTTCATAGCAATCAATGTAAACAACATTCGCTGCGTTATTTACGAGAAGAAATACCCCAAGAGCTAAAGTACTATTCAAAAAGATTAAAAATCGTAATAATGAGCTAAATTCAATATTAATGAAATAGAAACTATATGAAAATCTGAGGAACGTGCTGTACGTTTTAATAAACAAACCGAGCATGTAAAATATTTGTCGTGTGAAGGATTGGGCGATAGGTTACTGGAGTTAGGTAGAAGAATGGAGACCCGAGGACGGTTTGGGAAATAGGGAGAGAAAGAGATGTTTGAAAGAATCACAAAAATAATAATAAAAGGTTATGGTGTCCGTCCCTTGGCCTGAGTGTAAAGTTAATAAAATGCGAATAACTAAATTTTAATTTAATGAAACAATATTTTATGTGGACTGAAAATTAAGAAATATATAATTCACATTATAGTATTTTCCAGAGAGTTAAAGTAATTTTGGCCAGCTAAATTTGTCTTAACAATAAATATTCTATTTTTATTTAATATTGGTATCTACGTATATCATGCTGAGAGAGAACTACATTCTTGAGGGGGGGAGGAGAATGTGAGGGAAAAAGGGATGAAAATGATAAGGAGGATGGGAAGAAGATAGGAGGGAGAGGATGGAGAATGGGAGGAAGAGAGAAGGAAAATACGATACGAGGGAGAGAGAGAATAAGGGGAGAGGGAAGGAAGAGAATGGGAGGGAGACAGAGGGAAAGGAAGAAAGAATGGGAAGTATCTTAATTTTAATATATAATCTGCACATACCCGTCATATTTGACGGACGTTTACGCTACTCTTCCCTATAATAAGAGGCTATGTTGGTCCATGTCACGCTCTTAAAACGCGAATCTCCCCTATAACAAAAGGCTATGTTGGTCCGTTGGTCCATGTCACGCTCTTAAAACGCGAATAACTCGATTAAATATTCAGATATAAACTTGAAATTTGGCAGAGATAATCTACCCAGATATGAAAATGCTGTGACAAAGGAAAATCTACAAAAAACGTCCAGGGTACGACTCCAGGGGATGATTTGCATTCCCCATAAGATAACACATAAAATCGACTCAGGCTTTTCTTCTTTTGGAAATTAAATTTAGAAAAAAATTACCTTTGATCTTCGGATCTAAACCATTTTAAAGAAAATTTTACAAGATTTCGATTTTGAGAATAAAATTATAAAGAACTAACCTACGATATTCGGATCTTAACCATTTTAAAGAAAACATTATAAGGTTTCTTATTCTGTTCGTGTTTTCCTGCCTACAGTTCGAAATTACTCATGTTAAACGTTTAATTCACGTATTGTGAGGAAATCTTGCCATTTTAATTGCCAACCAATTATATTGTTAAACCTCGAAATCCAATTTTTATTTTAATCCTTATTGGTGAAAGCGTGCTTTAAATGCTTTTAGTAATACGAGAGGAAGATAAAAGGAAGGAGAGATACATTATTTTCATAGCAACCCATGTAAACAACTTTCGTTGCGTTATTTACAAGGTCTACATTTGAATGTAGAACATAAATCATTCGCATATTAAAATTAGGTACTTAGAATCATCGTAGGCGTTCGAGACTTGAAACAACGAACGCCTGAAAGAACGAAAGTGTTTTCCTGCCATCCAAAGAAAGTCGAGGTATATTTTTGTTCATTTTTTATTTCATAAAAAACTTGACCGTTGAATTTCAACAGGCAACTCTCTAGTAACATGGTATTGATATAATGCTTTTAAAGGGAATTTATAGACTACTTACGAGGACGTCGATCTCAACCAAAGATCTTATGATGACGTCATAATATCAAACCAAGGAAAAATCGCCTTATGTATTCTTTTCAATTCTTCCCTCACTTGTTTTGTATTTTTTGTGAAATCTCTTATTATCCATCTCTCTCCCTCCTCATCAATCTTATTGCAGCTTGTACTTCTTTGTAATGATATAAGTGTAATAGAAACTATTCCCTTGATGATTTTTCATCAAGGATGATAATCTCATTCGTATCGTTACATTTAAAAGTTATTTTTGTTTCAGAAAAGATATCGTTGGCGCAGGCAACTCATATGACCATGCATATTAGTGGCATAGGTTGTTTGGGTTAATCGTCGTCGTGTCATAATAAATGCGGTATGCAGTATGAGTATTTGAATAACTCTTGCGTACAAGTACATTTAAAGAAATAAATCCTACGTGATTCATTGCATATTCTGAAATAAATCCTGAGAAAAATTTAATCATTGTACGTTTTGCGAAAGTAGGCTTTTTGATATTTCAGCATTGTTGATTTTGGAATTCGAATTGATTTGAAGAAATTTAGATAAATATTTAAATTAAATTTAAAATTTATTTACTTGCATTTGGGTTTATATTGATTAATACCGTTGTCTTAATCTAAGAATACTTTAGGCGTTATGTATTTTCTCATAATTGGTTATAGTTTTTCGTTATCTTAAGTGTTTTTGTATTTATGAAAGTCAACCTTATAAAAGTATACATTTTAACTTTTTAGCCATTTTATTTAGGTGTTTTGTCTATGAATCATTATAAATTTTAATGAATTAATTGTAACGATGTCTTTCTTTAACTACATTGCTTCTAATGGGTTAATTTACATGTATGCAAATAAAGTGCTTTGTTTACTTTTCGGTTCAGAACAGATTAAATCGTTTTGATATTTTTCTTGATATTCATTTTCTCGTTGTCGTCTGTTAGTGAAACCTTTGTTCGAATTAATGTAGTTAATTTATGGTTTAATTTTCTGTGATAATACTGTTTTCGCGATTGAGCTTGTCTGGTTAGAATAAAATGACTTTGTTCGTCATTAATAATTCTTCGACTGATGGTGTTTTATTCTGAATATAAATTCATCGTAGCTTGGAAAATATAAAGTTCGGATAAATGTATTCTATTTCAATCGATTTTGCAAAATAATTAGATGCTCGTTACACCATAGAAGATCTAGCGAGGTGCTTGAGCGAAGGGGCGACAACAGGCAATACATTTGTCAATATTATTTCATATATATTTCAAAAACGAAATTGCCAGATTTTATTTTTGTATGGTTTACTTTTTTGGCACAAAATTGATAATTATTTTTATATTAAAGTTTGGAGCGTAATTTTTCGGTCTCATCTCTGCTTCTACGTACTGATTTTCTTTCGCGGTTATTATTAACAATGTTGAATCGATTCTCAGGTCTCAGTTCTCTCCTAAGTATACTTTGATTCATCATTAGTTCTTCAATCGATGAAAAGTTCATACGGTGCGCAGTAACCCCCAGTTTATTTTATCGAATAGATCCAGAAAATTTGATCCGTTCATTAATTTGATTGGCAAAGTGAAAGTGAAATACACTCGCAATCGCTGAACTTTCCATCGCTAATTAACCTTTCGAGCTGGCATTCCCTTTCAATTAATATACAGAATGGGCTCATAAAAAAATACGCGTTTCGGTGGACGAGGCTGTGATGAGTGGGTCCGTCATTTTTCGCAACTCGCCCGTGACGAGGAAATAAATCACATCTTATTGCCAAATCTTTTGACTTCACCCACTCGTTCGTGATTTGTTCGAAACCGAATCGGAAAAAAATTAATTATTCGCCATCGGTTTACTCCTACGGAGTTCTAAGTTGCATGCACAGTGTTTTTTTTAAATTTCGGAAGGAGAAGCGAAGTCGGAATTCCGCAGAGTAATTCCATGATGAGACTGAGATTACGAATTCAAGGATGTCCATCCCCTCCCGCGCTTTAATGATAAATGAACTGCGCTCTGTTGTTTACGCCTATTTTTTCTCGATTAATAATTAAAGTCTCAATTTCGTCCTTTGATGCCTATTTTATGCTGCCGCTTCGAGAGGGGGGCTCCCTTCCCCTCCCTCCCCTGCTGGGGCCGTTTTTGCGTTCTTTTCTGCGAAGATGTTATTCACTGCGAAATTTCGCTACTTAACTATTCATCGCGAATTTGCGTTGCTTGGGCGACACTTTCTCCAAGTGAGACTGAAATTAAGATTTGGAAAATGTTCTCTTCGATATCAATTTGCTCTGCCCGGCTTTCAGTTTTTCGCCGTTTTCTTTTACGCGGATGAGGGAGTGAAGCGTCTTAAGAGCCACCCTTATATTCGTTTATCCATCCGTATATGCGTATGACGCAGCTTTCTATAGCAAAACCCACTGAGGAATTTTCGTAAAGTTTGATATTTGTTATTTACTTTAATTATTGTGCGGCTTGATCAAGAACTATGATATCTCCTCTCGTAAACACTATGACGTTTGTAATCAGTCAAGTCATTCTTTAAATTAACAGGGTGACACGTTCTAAAATAATGTCCCTAGTCCTTCAAATTAGTCATATTTTACTTAAATGCTTAATTTGTGAAAACTTAAAAAATTTCCCGTTTTATTCGATGAATTTGACGTTGAATTTTATGACTCACCTTCGAGATATTTTTTGCGATTTTTATTATCGGTATGAATCCATGACAGTACAAATTTCGAAAACCCAATTGCAAATTCTCATAACCTTTGCCACTTAAAATTACAGTATATTAAACTCTTCAGATATTACCGAGGTAAATGTTGCGAGGATTCCGTCTACATCTTCTAAAATAAGGCATGCGAGCAGAAAATGCCAATATATTTTGTTTGTACGGTACTTTTTCCATCATGCAAATATTTATGCATGGAATGTTATCAGAAACGTTCTCGAGGAATTTCACTCCTCTTGGATCTTTTCAAGAAGTTCCAATAAAAGATATAAGCTTTTACTTGTGTGAAACTGTTTCCGAGAATCATTTCCTCTCGCTAAGTGTACCCTCTGGTAAAAATACCATAATTATGCGTGTTTACTTCCATTGAGCTAATGTTTTCCTATCGTGCCTCTTACATGAATTCGGTAAACATCAGACGGAAAATATCTTGGTGGCCTTTGAGAATTTTTCGGTGTACCGTTAGTGTTCTCATCTCGAAGTACTCCAAAAAGAGTTTGTACTGTGTAATAGAAAAAAACGACCCTAATGAAAAAGTTAAGACCTTTTGCTATTTCGCGAAGATAAGAAGTTCTATTTTATATTTGGAACTTCCAGGTTTCAATTCGAAATTAGTATATTTTTCTTATAGGTTAGAATATGTTAATAATAATCTTTTCTTTTATGTCTATTATTAAAATTTATAGGATTCAACAATTAAACGTTCGATTTTTAACGACTATTGACTAAGAGTAAATATTATTTGATTCACTTTTAAAGTCGTCTTGTTCACAAGAATTAATGGTCGGTTTTCGCTCGGAAATCTATCATCTTTATTGTTAGTGTCGGCTACAGTGAAAACTGCTCAGATTACAACATTTTTGTAAATCAATTCTTACAATCTGACCATTTGACTGTTCGCAGCAATCTCTATAAGCTTTAGTCAAGATATTTTTATTGTCTTTTAGATCTTTTTTATTTCCTTAAGTATAATTACGATGTGAAATACCGCTAATCGTCTTATACTGGGTGATGTTTTTATTCGAGATCCATAAAAAATAGCTGTATCTCAAAATCAGATAAGAGACTTCAAAATTTTTCTGATAAAAGCGGGATGATCAAAAGTGCTTATTTAAAAAAATCTTAAACACATTGCTGAAAGTAACCAACAACATGCTGGTTACATAAACGTGCTCTCTGATTCCTTTGCTTTGTAATCGTAACTAAATGGCCTATTGCAAAAATATTATATTTTTTAAATATTTATAGTCAATTATTTAGTTATTACCTATCGGGAACTAATATTCATGTCACATTTAATTTCTATGCACGGTCTGTTTTTTCTCAAACGTTGTGCAGATCCCAATCACTGATAATCACTCCACCCTTCTTGAAGTTGTCTAAAAGTCACTCCTCCATTGAAGTATTTCCTTTCTTTTGATAAAGTTTCTTCTGTTTTCTGATACGTTAAACCATATTTTTCTATCTCGAGACTAATATTCAAATTTATCCTCGTTCACTCTCTTTCCCATATATGTAATCCTTCTTTGATTCAAATTCATTCCGCGAATACATATTATGCCTCCTTCCACTTTTCTTACATAGGCCACCCGTTTCGCATCATACTCCGGCGTATAGGCCACCCTCCCTCTTCCCTCGCATTCTATCCATTCCAGCTTCATCGAACCTGCCGGCTGCTACCAAGCCTACCCCGCTCGTCTCCCTTCTTTAGTCCTCCCACAGTCCCATTCGCCAAAGCACTATCCCTCCAATCTCCGAAGCTCCTACCGCTTCCCGATCGACCTCAACTCTTGATTCTTAGCAGTGCTGCATTCGACGCGTGGAGGAAATATATAGATATCTCTTGTCTTCGTCCCCTAAAGAGGCTTTAACTTTGAGATAGGATCCATACAAGTCTGCTAAAATTCGTGTCATCATATTTCAGCTTTTATTGCTGGAGCGATTGCTTGGTTGTAAGAACGCTCTATCTCTGGCATGTATATGTCACACAGGTTTCTTTTTCGTTTGATAATTTCCGGTATAGTCCGGTCGTTCAGTTTTGGAAACTCATCTCAAAGCTCGACCGTAGGAGATCTGGTGCGTATGTGTTTGAGGAAGAAAGGGCGGTTCGAGATATCTCCAAAGAAATGTTTTTTTCATGTGCCTAAAATATTTGGCTTGTTTGTATCCCAGCGACGTTATCTTCAATAGGCTCAAATTTCAATGTTTGGAAATATTTGTCGTAATATTTTCTTGAAAATTAGGAATTCAGATAATAAATTATTCAGCCTTTTTATCTTCGTGTTTATTATCAGTTCTTAGCCTGCCTGTTTTAAATGGGTGCCTTTGGTAACGCCCATAAATAACCTCGATTTCGATCGTTATTCTTTCTAAACATCACCCAACGTTAAGAAAATGCGTTTGTGGTTTTCTTAGTTCCCTTTTTCCCATACTAAAGTTTATTTGCTCCCAATTTTTAGGATCGAGTAGTAAAAATATAACACACAGTCCTCTTTCTATATATTAATAGCGTAAATTTAAAATTAACTTTGGGCACTCACTTTGGCCTTGCAAGGAGAATAAAAAACAGCTTCTCATTGCAATTGCATCAAGGAGTAAAGGAACTTGCGGAGCACCTACTGATTTATTTATTATTATAAATAATTTTGACTACTAAAAAAACAATATAGCAATAAATATTTTTTTTAATGCAAAAATAAATATGACGTTTTATTTTTACTACTCAATCTCAACCCCTGGGGATAAAGGAACTTGGGACCATCTTATAGTGATTTCACGTGTGGAGTCCTGTTCGTTGTGTTTTTCAACAAGGTTATTATGGTTTCGGTAATAGTGTTGATTATAAGTCAGGTTTCCTCTCTTCATAGAGTTTCTATAAGCCACTATAAATGTTTATTTTCTATATTTAGTTTAAGATTTTGAAACATATTGTTTTGATCTTTCCAATTACTAACGAATTATCAGATTTTCGCACATTTCTTCTTATTAAGCTTCCCTCATTGCGTTATTTTTGTTAATATGGAGATTATTTACTTTATTTTGCATCGCTGGCCAATCCCATTAAAAATCTCATTTAATTTAAAGTTTGTGTTAAAAGGAATAACCCATTGCGTAATAAATTGTAAGTAGAAATGTATTGATTGAAAGCTCTTTTATGGCTATGTTGAGTATTTTCATCGTTATATATTTCTTATTTATCATTCATTGACAGTAAATTATAATTGCTAATGTAATCAATTTGTTGAGTTAATATAATAATTTACGTTCCAAGTTTTAGCTTTATTCATTTTTAATGTATTATATTTCTGCTCTCAGCTAAATTGCCCGCAGTTGGCAGCAGTTGAGGGAATTCGTTTTTGTTAAATTCTCCTTTCATATTAGGTGGGATTTCTAAATTAGAGGCTATTTTCTTTTCAGTCGATGAGAATTTTCGATTTATCGCCACTTACGGTGGTTATATGAAGTCCCCGTGTTTTTTTTCCGAATTTATTTTTCCTCTTGAAGTGGTTTCCGTTTAAGCTAAATCCAGAAAATTTTCCAATTTCTTTAATATATACATAAATGGAGCTTCGCGATAAAGCCTTATGCAACCTTTTAGCAGTGCCCAAAGTAATTGAATGCTTAGTTTTAAATAATGCTGTATGATAAATTTTTAATTTTCTCTTTCGTGTATTTTATTAATGTTTTGATGAGATAATGGAGATGTAAAATTTTAATGTATATTGTATGATATTATTTATCTATATTTTCCTTTTTAATTGGATTTTTAAAAATGTTGTGAAAATTTATTCATGACTGTATTTGGTTTTATTTCTTGTATTTGTTTTAAATATCATTTATTTATTTATTGTAGAGAAATAATCCGTTTGCTTCGATAATTTGATGGTTTCTGAATGTTCTCACTAATAGCCTTATTTTCGTAAATAAAATTACAATTTATGTTCTTCGATGAAATTTGAGTGATTATTTAATGCCACAGTGGGGTGTGTTCCACGGGAGAGAAAGTTATCGATATATGATAATTTTTAACCAGAAGGTATCATTAACAGTAGCTATTTGTTTCAGTGAGACTTCTCTAACTTTTATTTGTAGAGGCGTCCAAAACAGGAACCTTTACGGTGAACTTTTTAATAGATTCTCTACCAATTTTTCTCCGTAAATTTTCATTATAACGAACGTAAGGGCGAGTAACCAACTTTTTAATTCGTGTTTCATTACCCGGTTTTTATCTCTCGTTCCCAAACGAAGGGGGTCGGCTTCTCGAGGAGAGCAAAACGAGTGCGGCAACTGATTCAGCATTCTTACCCTTTTCTTGACTCGAAGCTCTCTGTGCGTGTAATGGAAAGAGAGATAACGCGAGAGAAAATTAATTAAACAGTCTTGACAACAAAAACCCGACCGTGAGGGTGGGAAAAGAAGAAGTCTTCATTAGTTTCAATCCGGCTCCCCGCCCCCACACACGCTTCCTTCCCCTCCCTCCCCCTTTCCTTCATCTTTTCATTTTACGCGACTTTTATTTTCATAAACTGTTTAAAAGGAGGAAACGGGGATTCCTCGAATTCCAACCGCTTACGTCTTGCGGTACCCCTCCTCCTCAAGGCAACCACTCTCTCTTGTTCTCTCTCTGCAATCATCTCAACCTTGTCGGAATGGTTTTTGCGGGTAAGAATGGTTGGAGAGAAATCCCGAATTAAAAAGATATACGTCCTCTCACGCTCCCCAAAGCTGAGAAGACTCCATGTGAAATCTCTCGCCCTTAAACATTCTTCTTCCGCTTCCTCATCGCGGAGTTAACCGCCTCACAAGGCATACCTCTCTCTTGCCTCTCGCATAACTTTTTGCTCCTCTTTCTCTCCTTCGACCTCATAATTCACGTTCCATTTCATTATCATCTTCGTTTCTTAATCTGCATATCCTCTTTCGTCGCACGTTATTTTCTCCATTCATTTGTTATCTTTAAATTTTATAAATAACATTTGCCTTTGAATAATCCTCTCTTATAAAATTCTTTAAATTTGCTGTCCCAATATTTGCTATATATTTTTTCTTGTATATGTTATTTAATTTTTCTGTTTATTGATTGATTTATTTATTTTCTCATATATCACTTTCTCGCGTCTTACTAAGATTCATTCTCGTTCTCATATTAAAGGCATTTCTGTTATTGCGCTGCAATCAAGTCATGTTAGTTTCCTTTCGGTCGTTTTTCATTTTAGAATGTATTTCTTCCAAAGTAAAACTTCTAAGAACGCTTCATCAACTGAAGCTATAATATACTACCCCACTTTAAAATGCACTTTGTTGGTTTTATTCCTTAACCGGTTAATGTTTCCGTTAAGCGGAATGAAACCATATATGAGTGCGTGCGTGAATGTGATGAATTTAACCCTGGCCCCTTTTTTATACATAGGAATATATATATAGAAAAGTAACATGCGTCATATTATTTTACCTTGGGTTTCACTTTTATTTCGTAATATATTATTTGCCGAATCTATTTTTTATTCTAGACTTGAGGGAATTTTATGAAAGAATCTACTTTATATTAGTGCCAAATACGTGCGCATGAGTTTTAATTTACGCAGTTTTATCAGTGGAACATGTTTATCTTTTCTTCACATGTCACTTCTCATCTCTCACTTTTATGTCTAATTATTAACTTCATTCTTTTTGCCTTCTGTTTATTTCGAGCTTTCTTTCCTTTCCCCCTTCCCTCTATCTCTCTCTCTATTCCTCACATTCTGGGCTATTTCAACGCCTAATCGCCTCCCTTTCTCTTCCCCCTCTCACTTTTCACTTACGTCTCTCACTCCCACTCCTTCCTCCATTCCTACCCCTCCTACGTCCTCCCCCAGCATTTTCCCTTCCGAAATTCCATTTATCTCTTTCTCTCGCATCCCCGCTCTCTATTATTTCTCCCCTCTTTTTCCCATTCTTGCCATCGTAATCCTACCTTTTCCACTCCTCTTTCATTCCATCCGCTTCACATCTCTCTCTCCCCCTCCCCCTCTACTTCGCTCCCTCCGCCTTCTCACCTCCCAAATCGATCCTCCACCGAGAGGAGGGAGTGGGATGAAAAGCGAGGATGGGAGGAAGGTAAACCATGTTCGGTCCACACGCATGTGTGCACCTCTCTCACTCCTCTTCCTCACCCTATTTCTTCTCTCTCACTCCCTCTTTCCTCTCTCTCTCCCTCTTTCCGCTCTCTCTCCCTCTTTCCTCTACCCCTCTCTCTCTCCCTCTTTCCTCTCTCTCTCTCTCTCTCTCCCTCTTTCCACTCTCTCTCTTTCCTCTCTCTTTCCTCTCTCCCTCTCTCTTTCCTCTCTCCCTCTCTCTTTCCTCTCTCCCTCTTTCCTCTCCCTCAATCCCTCTTTCCTCTCCCTTACTCCTTCTTTCCTATCCCTCAATCCCTCTTTCCTCTCCCTCACTCCATCCCGCCTTTTAACATCGGCCACTCCTTTTCTCATCTTCTCGCGGCAATAAACATATACCTTCACCTTTCCGAGCTGGAATCTCCTTTTTTCATACCTATCCCTCCATTTTATTTTTTCGAAGGTCCTTCGCTTTACCTGGTGCAGAACTCCTCCATGTAAATGTAAGCTTCGTTTTTCTTCATTTCTCGAGTCCCGGCGTAATTGGTGCGAGGTACTCTCTTGCGGTCGGGTAATAATTGTTCGTTCTCGAGAATAATGTGTTTGTATTTGATGAGTGTTGTGTGTTCTCGGTGGTTAGATGTTTTCAAAGAGAAGTTGGAATTTTTTTAATGCGTATAGGTGTTTATTCTGAATACATTTCGCATAGTTTTCTCGCAGCTGATAATTTGAAATTTCATCTTTTGGTCGATTTTGTGAGAAGGTTTTTGTATTTAAAATAACGCCATCATTTAATTAACAACTGCCTATTTTATTGCATGCTGTTCACGTACAAAATACGATTGAAAATTATTTTCATTTACGCATTTTTTCTCCAAGGTTTTCAAATATATATAACGTTTTGCATAAATGATCGGGGTAAATAAGTTTTATTCAAAGGATTTTTTTACTAGTGGAATTGAGTCTTTTGAAGAGCGGCTAATTTTGAAAAGCTTGTAGTAATAAATGAAAAAGTTGTATTTGTTCACGTCAGTTCTTTTATTTAACTCGAAGAGTGATTAGTCTTTTTAGAGATCCTGATTTTTTCGTTAGTGTATGTTTCGAAGTATTTGTTAAGGGAAGGCTTAATAAGCAGGAGCCGCTTTCGAATTATTAAAAACTTCATGACGGAAGAGTATCATTAAAATGTTGTCGTCGTATCACAAATGCTTTGAAGGTATGAAGTGAATTCAAGGAAGCTATAGCGAAAGTTCGTTAAATCTCATTAAAGCGACCGTTTATTGATCTCTCTATTTACAGCCTGGTGCATCATGTTACTAGATAGGTGTTCGTGGGCGTGTATTGCCTCTCAACCTTTAGGCTTTAGGCACCGAGTTCCGTCTTGGCATTTCGGTGTGTTGGTTTATGACACGTTATTCCTCTCTATTTGCTTACGAGGATTTATCTTGAAAATCTTTAGCTGGTTTTTAAGAAGACGGGAATAAGGTTAATACCATCATTTTTTCCATTATTTTATTCTCTACCTTTTTGGTGAAAACTTTTGGCTTTATGCAGTACCCTACGCACTGCGTAGTATTACGTGGCTTTAACTTGATTCGCCGTGGCTTTCGAATTTTAGCCGTCGGAATCGCAATATTAACATCGTAATCACTCTCGCTCTCGTTTTCCCGCAACCCGAGCAGAAGTGGAAAGTAAGCATCTCTTGGCAAATATAATCTTTTCCATTTACATTGATATTCCCTCGCGCCTTCCTCGTTTCCCTGCGTTCATTTACATTTATTCGTCTAACCTCTAAGTATAAGTTCTGAATTCTGGGAAATTATGTCGTTCTTTTCATTCGTGCGTAGACGTCATTTATTCTCATTTCAATCTCTTTCCTATCTTAACTCTGTACTTTTGCTTTTGACTTAATCTCAATTTCTTCTGTTGAATAAGGCATCAATTTCTAACGTAGTAATCTTTCTTCAAGGTGGAGTAACATTTCAGGATTTTTTCCTCGGTCATAAAATTTGCCTGAGTTGGTATGATCGATTCGATTCAATGGGCTGCAAGATATAGGCAAGTTAACATGAATTGATAGCACTATAATTGATGGCCACGTTATGAATAAAGATCACGATCGCTTCTTCGGCATCGTGGGAGTATAATCTGTCTAACGGTGTCTCCAATTTTTCTGGTGGGAATTCACGCTGACACCAGACCCATGTCGCAGTATCTTGGCGACAGGGCCGTTTCTCGACGTGAGGCCTCTTTTAGGTCTCTTATCAGTGCAGTAAAATTGGTTTAAAATCGAAAACGTATTAAGGACGATACAACTGTCAAACGGTTAAATTCGTTTAAGTCTTAAAACAGAACGTTTATTCCACGAGACTTTGCCCATAAAATGTGCTCCTCAAAATGTGAAAATAACAACCGAACGATGTAATTTAATTATTTATTACTCGGCCGGGGTTTATGGTAATATTTTCAGAAGTTGCAGTATTTCGTTGGAACATTTAGGCTCACGTTGTTTGGTTTTTACAGATTACTTTCGCTATTTCCTTTCGATAGTGGCATATTTTTTCAACCTTAGCGGACAATTTGTAAATATCTATGTAAATAATCAAGTGTTAAATCATACAGTAAGCAGTAATTTTCGTATTTTCCTCCCGTGAATGAAGACATTTCTTTCTTTGAAACATTTCTTCCTAAATCACGCACATTTCTTTTTACTTTCTCCCTACATAGTATAGGGGAAAGTATTGTTTTCATGAAAAAATCAATTTCGAGATTTCAACGGAAATACACGTTTTGAGGTCCCCTGAACACGTTTTGACCATTTTCTCGATGGTGTCTGTGTGTTTGTTGGTGTATGTGACAGCTTTTTTGTGCGTGCTATAGCTCACAAACTATTAATCAGATCAATGCGAAATTTTATATTTAGCATTTTTATGAAAGTCACAAGAACAGATTAGTTTTTGGTAAAAATCGGTCAAACGGAAGTGGGTGTTTACTCTTGTCACTTATCCGTTATTTCGAAATATTTGCTTTAATATTTTATAAATGTAAAAATGTATCGGAATAAACATTGTAGGAAATTTATTTTTCTACAACGTTTGTTTGAAACATTTTTCCATATTATGTATTGTTTAAGAGATATCTTTTTAGCTGCCACCACCACACCACCTACGACTATTGTTAACAGTTGACGCTTAGTTACGTCTTAGTAACGCTCCTTTTTGTTTCTTAATTGTTGGAGCTTTGCGGCTATATCCAATATCAGAAGGCTATGGTTTGAGTTTATTTCTGTTCTTTGTAAAGTCGACAATTTTCTCGCAGTTTCTTAAAATATTTATTATTATGTAACCTATTTGGAATTTTTAGAAATATTACAGGTATGGAGAAAGTCATTTGGTGGCCACATCAGATTTTTTTGTTCGTTATTTCCACGCCAGAAGACAGGGTGCAAGTTGCTACCATTCTTTTATTCTCAGCCTATCATCTTAAATATCTCTCGCGCCTTTATCCCGCTGACCATGAATGCATTTATGCCAATTATATGTGATTTCACTGTGTCACTTTAAAGACAAATGGTGATGAGCAGCGAAAAACTAAATTTTCTTTATGAAATTTAAGTAAGTCGCCCTCGGAAAACGTACTTAACTTGCTTTATTTAGGTAAGAAACGGTTTTATTCGATCGTCCTACAAATTTTGGGCTGTGAATCGTTTAGATAATGAAAAGTATTTTAATTTGACTGCCATGGATTCTTTTATTTCCGTCACAAATTGTTACTGTCATTCAACTTCGGCGAAGGCGGGCTATTCCTTTTGAACGGCCGATACGTCTGAATTTCGTTATTCCTTCCACTTTTCTTTTTCAATTCTCCCTCCCAATGCACTATTCTCCTCCTTCCCTTCCTTCGTATCCTTTTTTTATACCCGATCTTCCCATTAATCCCACGCTTTTCCCATTTATCTCTCCTAAACCATCTACTATATACTCCCCTTTGGCTTCGGCTCACCCCCTCCCACCTCTTCCTCCCTCCTTCCCAGTCGTTTTTACTGGACCTCACTATTTCTCTCTCTGGTCTCATTCTCCGTATGCTTTTTCCCTCGCCCCCCCCCCCCTCCCCGCCGCTTCCCATTCCACCCTTCCGGCCACCGATACCTGGAACCTCAATTTGGACCACCTCCACCCCGCCCCCTTTCCTTCCTCTCACTCCTACTCTCACCCTTCTCTTCCCCCATTTTCCTTTCCCTCGTCTCCATCCTACCAAGCTTTTCCTTTATCCAGCCAAAAACCTCCGTTTCGCCCCCTTTAATGCGTCCACCCACCGCCCCCACAAAAGCTCATTCCCTTCCTTTCTCTCCCTTCTTCTTTCTCCGCCTCCAGGCGGCCATTATCTTCGGCCTTGGTAGCCTAGTAAGTTGCGTGACCTCTTGCATCTCTTCGATGCAACGGAGAGGTTTTTGGTTCGAATCCCACCCCGGAGGACAGTTTGTAACCGAATGATCGTCGTGTGGTTTTCCCCGAGGCGTCCGAGTGCGTGGTTCCCTAGCTTTGAGGTTTTTCGGCGTCGTGGTACCTCGCTGTAAGTTTACAGAGTTTGGAAGGTCTTTTTGGCTGTCAAATATCAACGAAGTTGATTCGGAGAACTTTTAGACCGTATTTTTTGTGTGGAGGAAATTAAAGATTTCTGTTGGTTTTTTGATGAGATAATTGGTTTGTTAAGTTTTTCGCCGATTGGGTTTCTCTTGGTCACGTGTGTTATTATGTTAGCTTGTGTCATTGAAAAATTAGTATAAATCTAACACCGTTAAACGAGGAAACTTTCTTTACATTTTTTCGCAGTCGATTATTTCTATATTAAGCATGGGGTCAGAATTCGGATTTTAAGATTGCATCGTCAAGGTTATATAACCAAGTAATCGATAAATGTAAGGTATGGGATGAAAATCGTGTAACTCACGACAATCATGAGTTTACTGGTATATTTTCTCTTGCGTTTTTATTAATATAAGTAAATTTATTTAACTATCGACAATATTTTTTATTTTATTAAATTTTATTTATTCTTGGACATCATTCTCCAAATACAATTCTCTTACAGATATATGGGAACGGTATCATCGATTAGGTATTTATCATGCAGGTATTCATAAAAATCACCCTTTTAAATCCCGTTCGACTGCTATGAAGCGATATCAATCCAAATTTATGCTGCAGCGGATTGGTACTAGCATAGACCCCCTTATTTCGAAATAACAAATTAAATCGCTGAACCTTATCCCTCTTTAGATATCCCCTCCAGGTTTGATGCTAATATCGCAAATCAATACGCTATTATTATTCAAATAAGAAAAATTAATATGAATTTTTGGCATCACGTTGGTACATTTTCGACATTTGCTGTATTGAACTCATAGCGATTCATACCGGCTTTATTTGAACGTTGATACTACTGGTTGTTATTAAGTTGAAATTGATTTGAAACCATATTCATGCCAGTTTACGTTTTGCCGTGATGTTGAAAATGCACTTGAAATGTAATAATCTCCAGGAAAGTCCTGCATTTTGCTACTAAATTTGGAACAATTGCATATTAATTTTAAGGGGTGATACTTGCCAATTCGTATTTTTTGCGTTATATGCTAAATGGTATCTTATTCTTCTCGAGCCGTCTCCAAATTGCTAGCCGCGATTGCAGTAATTAATGATTATATTAATCATATTTTTTATTCTCGCCATTTTGCATGCGTGAATTAGGAGCTCATTCGTGCGCAATATTTGCAGTTGCCAGGGAATTTCTTATCAGTTAGATTTCCTTCTTTGTGATTATTACTGTCATGCATATTCTCATCTTACGTAATTTAAATAACTCATTGTGATTTACCGGCATCGCTTGGCCGATCAGTTGAATGATAAATAGCGGTATCTGTATAAATCTATTCAACGCAGCGACTAGTTAAATAGTAGTTAGTTCTATAAATATGAAATTTAGTTCTCCCTTTTTCTCTTACTCTTATCCGTGATAGCCTCTCGCATACATTTTCTTTCTCTGCGGCCCTGTGGTCGTCCCTGAATGAAAATATGGCGGAATGGAAATTTTGGGTTTTCTATTTCGAATCCATGGTCGTTATAAATTTATCCCAAAACTATTACTTTGTCCTTGTTTAAGCATTCGGTATATTTCCTCCAAATACCTCCGTCATTCGTTTATTATCCTTTTAGAATTCATTTCCCTGCCCATTATGCTGACTAATCCCCTTCCATTAAGGTCTTCGTTTCCATTACTCCTTCCTCTCCCGATTGCCGCAGTCATTCATTTTTCTCACTCGGACGCACTCATTCTCTCCTTCAAGGATCCTTCTCCACGTCCTCTTATTTCCTTTCGCCTTATTCTCTTGCGTCATGCGTGACTTTACTATTTCTTTTCTCCTTTGCTTACCTCCCTTTTATACTATCCTCGTCTTTTTTCCCCTCTTTCACGCGTTTCGACCACAATCCTTCCTTTCTTCCATTTCGTCTTGCGATATTTTCCTTCGCTGTGCCTTACCTACCCTCTCTCTCTCTCTCTCTCTCTCCTCACTCACTAAACCTCCATCTCGCCTAGCCGTCTTCTATCTCAAAGCGCAACTCTATTTGGTTTGCTTGCCTTAGTTTATGCATTATTGTAAAATAAATATTTTCCCGGCCTTTTAGGACTTGATAAAGCTCGTTTGAAGGTAATGGATGGGTTTTAATTATATATTTAGTGTAATGTATGCATTTTATATGAACTCCTAAAAATAAGCAATTTTGGACTGTTGGTTTCCGAAAATATATTAACCCCTTTCGTTAAAATATTTTCCGGAAACAATGACTGCAGTTAGTAATTAATTCCGTACATACGATCGGCTTTTGAAGTTGATTATATAACGTCCTTGGATAATTCTGCCACGTAGCTGGAGCTGTAATTTAGCGTTATTAGCCTACTTTCCAAAATGGAAATATGCTTATAGTTTCGTCGTTGTGTCTGTCTGTCCGTCTCCCCCTATTAACTGTTGAACCGATAGATCGATTTTCATGACACTTACTACTTGGGCCGAGTTCTCGAGTAGCTTTTGTTGAGAAGATTGAAAGCCCCGGGTTCGATTCCTGGAACTATCCTTCCCATTTGATTTACATGAGGAATCTGAAATCCATCGTGCAGGGTAATTTTCTCTTGCAAATTAAAATATCTTAGAATTGTAATATCGGAGCGGGATTTGTACTATTCTCTGAGGAAATGAATGAAGATCCTGATTTTTATCGTGGAGTATTGCTTATTGATCGTATTTCTTCGAATGTTGTGTAAATACAGGCGATTTTGAAGTTTTTATCACTCATTGCGATAGTATTGCCATAGCAACAACTATTGTTGTACTCGGATTCGGTATAGTCGAACACGTTATTTTTGCCGCACAAATACGCGTGATCAATTTAGTTTTTTGTTTGAATCTATTTGTAATATTTTATAACGCTAAATTATTAAAATTGGAGAACACAAAGAGGAACATATCCGCGGTGATTTTAAAGCTAGTATTAAAATAAATGATTAAATGTAAAGTAGGCATCATAAGTTCCGTTTGGATCATCTTGTATTTTTTTATGATTTTAATCATCGCGATTACATTTTAGAAGAAAGGATTAATTCTATATTTGACTTTTTGGAATAAAAATGCTATTAAAAGTGGTATATTTGAATTTATTGTAGATCTGCTGTCGATTGTGGTCGCCTCTTTTTAAACCTGTGCTTAATTTTCGGAAAATCGCAGGTATTTTGTAAAAACTATTGAAAATTTCTTCGCCATTTGAAGGTGACTTTTGTGCCCTCACCGGTAATGCGTGTATTCATCATAAATTCTGCAGTTTTATGAGAAAAATCCTATTTATTATTTTCTTGGTATTGCCCATCTATCGCTGCTCTCTCTTATCTTCGATTATATTCCCAAAAAACTCATTTTCGGTCATTCCATTCCCCAAATGCACCGCACGCAGCTCCTTTTCCCTTACCAATCTTTTCCCGGACACCCGCTCTTTTCCTTTTTCCCGCCTTCCATCTCCCGCTCTTTTCCTCGCTGCATCTATAACACTGCCTTTTTCCCTCTTTCTCTCTCTCTCCACGCCTTTATCTCTCCAAACGAACACGCTCTCTCAGTTCCCAAGCCCCTTGGAAACCTCTCTCTCTCTCCTCCCTCTTCCTCTCGCCTTCCTCCCTTACAATCGCTTAGGGAGAACGAGAGAGAGAGAAAGAGTGGGGAGAGAAATAAAGAGAGAGGTGGAGACCACCCCGCAGGCCGTGCTCGTCTCTCCCTACAATTTTCTCTTTTTCTACCCTCCCTCCTTTTCCGCCCCTCCTTGCGATCTCTACCGACTCTGCCATACACACATTCCCTCTCTCCCTCCCCCAGCATTCTCTCCCTCTCAACCCTCAACCTACCAGTATCATCTCCCCCTGACGGTTTCCTCTCGTTGCCCATGCCCGCCCAACCCTTTTCCCCTTCACCCGAAACCCTTACCCAATCTGCTCCGACCAATCTTTCCTACCCACTATTTCTCCCTATTACATTTCAAACGCTGTTATTTATCCCTCCCTCCTCTATCTCCCTGTGTCTCTCTATTCCGTAACTATCCATTTCCAACACCAATACTATATACAGATAGTGGCGTTACGCCCCTTTGCCATATCTGAGCGATTCCACGCTCGCTGTACCGCGCAATTCCTTCCTCCTAACGTTCCCTCTATTGACTCGTTTTTCTTCATGGGAGCCATGTTACCTTGTATCTCTTCTCTGTATAGCACCTATCTGCCTCCCTCGTCCCCCCATGCCCTCCCCCCTCCCTCTCCACGCCCGCACCTCGCGTTCGCATCTTACTGTTCCTCTTTCCTCTCACTACAACAATGCCCTTCCTCATCCCATCTCATTTCTCTCTTCCTCCTCACCTACGAACGCTATCCATCCTTCCCCCTTCCCTCCCTTCCGCATCCATCCTTTCTTGCTTTCATCCCTTCCATTCCCTCTTCTTTCCGTCTCCGTCCCCCAACACACACACCCTCCTTTCTCTCTTGTTATTTCCCCCCTCCCAACCCTCCAATCCCGAATCCTCTCCCCCCATCCTTACCCCCTTTCCTCTCCGGCGCGTCTTTTTGGTGTGGAGTGGGGATCCCCTGCGTGGTGGGGCGGGGGGTAGAGTGGTAACGGGATGGGGGGGGGGCGGGTGGGAGAGATGGAGGGGTGGGATCGGTGCGCGCGCGTGTGTGGGAGTGGATGAAGGGGGGATGGCGGGGGCGGGCGTGGAGGAGGAGGAGGGCGGAGGAACGACACCCAGGCGGCAGCCTGCGGATCCGACGATCGTCCAGTGAGTGAGAGCGTGGGGCCCGGGAGTGTTGGAACGGTATCTGGTTGTAGTGCGGCGCGAGGAGGAGTGTAGAGAGAGAGGGGGGGAGAGAGGGAGAGAAAGAGGATTGTATTGAAAAGGACTTGGCGTTTGGACAGGAATTTTCGAAGGAACGTGTATAAGGGTTTTTGGACGTTTTCACCCATCCCGTGACCGAAGGGACAACGGACAGTCGTGTGATTCAAGTACACCTTTTTTTAAATACCAAACTACCTCGGTATAGTTTTTATTTCGGAGTTCCCTCAAGTCGGACTTGGGTTTTTTTTACGTAGATCGCTCATGTGACTAGACCGTTATGACTTTCTGAGTTGGTGCATGCGTGGTTTATATCACCCGGGGAATTTTTTTATTCCGTTTTTGGTTTCCCAGGACGATTAAAAAAGTCAATCCTTGCATGGGAAAAAGAACTTGTTGTGGTCCCGATTCGTGTTGTTTTTTCCTATACGGATGTGGATGTGACTTTTATATCGGAACGGAAGACCCGAGAATTTGCGACGTAGCTTCTTCCGCCGTGCTGTGATGAGTGTGGGCGGAGAAAGGGGGTATATGGACGCCCTGATGACCGGTGGGCCATGACACGAGCCGCACTCGGGTTCCCTCCCCTTCGGGAAGTGGCAAGTGCCTCAGGCACAGGTGTACTCCATAGACGCCGCTCTTGAGAAGGATTCGTCAAGTGCTTCAACCTCCTCTCCCTACCTTCGCCTCGAATCGCGCCTCCCCTTCTATCTGATTATTCTCGGGTGGATTTGTATTTGTCATTTTTAGTGGCGGGAGTGTATCGGCTTTGTTTATCGGTGGGCGGAAGAGGAAAGAGGGTGTGGTTGGTGTTGTTTGAATTTCTTTTTCCCTTAAGTCTTCGAAAATTTCCTCTCGCGACTCTGCTCTGTTTTTCGAGAGATGATCGATGCTTTTCTCCGAAAAAAATAAAGGAGGGTGAAATTTATCATTAATCCCCAAAGTATTCTGGGTGTGGGGTGAGAGATGCGGGCTTCGGCAGGTAGAAATATCCGTCGCGGAACCTATCAGACCCGGTCGTAAACAAAGCATCCGCCGGGGATCTTTTGTTGACTTTTCCGTCGCTTTATTTTTTTTCAAGAAAAGGTCCTCGAATGGTCACGTAAAGAGTTTTATTTCGTACCTCGGAGGAATCGGTCCGAGAAGCGGGAGGAGCATCGAAACAAACTCTCTCGAAAAGTAGGCGGTAGCGAGATAAAAAGAGGTTTGGTCCACAACAATAATTTTGGCGCCACGGTGCTGGTTGTGTTGGTGCGCTGGGGGAGGTGCAGGGGGAAGAGGAGGAGAGGCCACCACTACAGCCGCCGCCGCCGTAGGAGGAGGAGGTGGAGGAGGGCAGCCTCGCCGCGCAGGGAGGCAGAGGAGGAGAGAGGCTAGTAGGGGCGAGGAGGAGGAGGGTGCAGAAGGTGGAGGATCGGGGGGAGGATGGTGGTCGTCGGCCATGGGGATAATCATTGGATCCTGCGTGCCGTCGGAAGAAAGCCACCCGCACCACCACCAGTACGGCCTCCAGCAGAGCCTGCCCACCCCGCCCTCCGTCGGGTACGGCGAGGAGGAGGGAGAGGCGGAGGAGGAGGAAGAGGGGGTTCTCGGTGGAGGAGGCGTAGGAGGAGGAGGTGGGGGACGCGGCGGAGGGATGGTAGCGAGCAGGGAGGCTCTCCCCCCACCCTCCCCACCCCCCGCCGCCTTCTCCCACCTGCCGCTGCCCCCGCACCACCACCATCACCACCACCACCCACAGCACCACCACCACCAATACATCCACCACCATCACGGCCACCAGCTCCAACAGCACCGTCACGTGCACCCGCAGTCTCCCGCCGCTGCCGCCGCCGCGTCTGCTACCAATCTCCCGCACCTCGTATTGCCCGGCTTAGTGCAGGTGACGACCGTCGCCGCGCCCGGCGCCACAGTAGCAGTCCCCGCGCCGAGGCTCCGAAGGGTTCTCTATGGTGAGCGGGTGAGGTCGGCCTAGTGAGGGCGAGACTTGGGGAGGGGAATTGGGGAGGAGTTGGGGGAATAGTGAGAACAAGAAGAGGAGGAGAGGGAGACGGACGCGTCTGAGGTTGATTTGACGCCGCTTCCCTCTCAACGCCGCTCTCACGATCATATCCCGAGTTTTTAGAATTACAATTACTTCTTAAGGTAACGATTTCGCCTATGAATAACTTAATCATTCATCTAGGGAACAGAAGAATATACAGTTATGATTTCTGCGTGACCATAGTCTTTAAAGATACCGGAACCTTTTTACGTTACGCTTTATCGCAGAAAATAATTTAAAGAAGTGGTACTTTAAACTAGAAAGAAAACAGAGAAAACTGCATTTACTTCAGAAGTTACTTAATTCGATTGTATCCTTTTATGTTTGCCTTGACATTTCAACCTAAAAAGTCATTTCAAATGTTCACCATCCATTTGAAATTAGAAGAATAAGAGTTAAAAATCGGGTCATTGGTGCAATATTGTAACCATCAGACACTTATATTTCGTAATATCATTGGACTGAAATTGCTCTTTGCATTAGCCTTAAAAGCGCTCATTATTTACTCCAAATTTTCGTGGCTGAAATATGCGTTTTTTCTTTTGTGACAATTCTCACGAATTTCTATTTTATTTCTACAATGTTTCTTCTACTGAAATTAAAGTACCTTGTTGGTAATTTTATCTAATTTATCGCCCATTTATAAAAATATTTTAGCGCGTTTGTCAAATGATCCTTTAATGTCAATTTCGTATCGCGTATGATATGGCGCTTTAATCGCATTCTACACAGAATAACGCTTTAAATTTCAACCGCAAGACAAACTCGTTTTCGTACTACCTGTCAATAAAATTTCCCGGAAATTTTCAATAAATTCAAAACTTAGAACATGCGTACAACGGTCCCGAAGCGTCATGGAGCGATTTTCGATCTCTAAGCAGTTTGAGAATATAGCTGACGGAAAACATCGCTTCGTTCGTTCTCAAAATATCGCATTAAAGACTCTTCTGCGCAATTTCTCCCTTTCTCCCATCGTGAAAACCCGTTGAGCACTAGGGAATCATTAGGAAACGGCATAGATAAGAATGCGTTCCTTTGCTGGGAATCCCTTCATTTTACAGAAAAAAATACTGAACGGGGTAAACGAGGTGTTTGCCGACGCGCTTTTGTAGAATACATTAGGATAAAGGAATGTACATAGACACGTCCGCTTTTACTGTTTGATTGATGTTCGCGATATTGTTCTGTATGTCGTCGAAGTTCGAGATTTTTAGTTTCTATTCTTCGTAGGTGCTTGTTGTTGATCTCTCTCTCTCTTTAACGTTTTGGTAATTATCTGCAATCTAGATTTACTGGATACATGTGTATAAAAGCAAATATTTAATCAGAATTTTTTAAATAAATTAATTTGTCACAAATTTTATGTTCGCCTGTCATGAAATAGTTGCTACTAAAGCTACCTTAAGGCTTTCAGTGGTTGTTTTCACCAGTTCATTATTATACCGACGATATTATATTATCAATAAATCATAAAATCGATCATCACGCAGATGTTTTCTCTGTAGACCAATTTTTAAACTTGTCTTTTTCTCCGACCTCACTTTTGTGCTATTATTATTTGACTAATAGTTGAAGCGCTAGCGCTCTTACCTACGAAATATTCGTGGTTGCTAAGAACTCTATCTTGAACGTAAATTCAATATTGAGATTATTAATACCCAAATACAAGACACGTCCTTGCTACGCAATTGTTGATCATTTTCGCAAACTTGTGATCATCTTTCAGCATATTAAGCCTGACGAATATTAATTAATATGCTGCTTGAAATTTAATGAACTTTAACTGAGATATATGAAATGAATTAAATATGTAAAACATTACTCACTCTGCGTAATATCTGGCAACAGCAGACCAAAATGGAGCGGTATTTCGGGTCGCGCTGAACTGCATGGAATTGAGGAAAATACTACTAACTGCAGCTGATAATTAGGAAACGACGTAACATCGTATTCTATAACATAATATATAACTTCGAAAATCCGTTTTAACTACATTCATTAATGCTTTCACCGTTCCGATTTTATAACCGCTCTTTAAATTCACTATCGACACTGAACAATTATTTGACATTAAGCAAACTAGAAACTTCTCGTTTTGATTTCTCCAATCACCACAACTACATTTAATTATCACTGAAATTTCATTGGAATTGTAAAATGCGTAAATAATTTAAATAGATGTCTTTTCAACGATCAGACATCGACTGCGATATATAGGAGTATGTCCAAATCAAGTTGATTCGAGCGATAATTTTTTTTGTTCTTGTCGTAATTCGTTTTCTCGCGTCGTCACTATAATAGAGTAATTATTACGTCAAACGTAACTATGACACTGAGATTTGCTGTTGTATTCAAGTGCTTAGCGTTTTATGCAAGTTAGACGCGTGTTGTTTTATTTTTTACAAACCGCAAGTTGGATAGTATTCGAAGTTGAGCGTAATTATTTTCAAAGATTTTTAGGCTGGTTTCCAGAGGAAACATAGCCTTATGAAATGGTCCTGTCTGTGTGTGTCCCCTACTAACAACTTTTGCACCAATGGATCGATTTTCATGAAAGTTTTTCTATTTATACTAGAATAATTTACCGTAAAAGTGTGATGAGAATACATCGATTAAATTAAAATTCAATCATTTGGCTTTTATAATTTTGCATGAAACTTGTAATGAGACTCGTGCTGCCAGGGCCCACCTCCGAGTTATATTTTAATTGGCGAAGATTTAAGTCTCGGGTTCGATTCCAGGAACGTTTTTTCCCTATTTGTTTCACATAGCAAATTTCAAATCTATCGTGCAGAGATGTTTTCTTTAATATTTTAAAATATCTTAAAATTCTGATATCGGAGCGAGGTTTGCACTGTTCTAAAGGGAAAAGGATGTAGATATTTATTATTATCACCGAATTTTGATAATTGATCGTATTTTCTTGAATTTCTACTATAAAATAACATTTATGATAACTATTAGATAACTGTTTAGACATTACGAGATGAGCTAGAAAACTGAAATTTTTAAGTTATGTACAGAGTAGTGCATTTGCACAAATAAACATTTGAATCTCTCCATAAACATATTGCGGCGGCCGTTAAAAATGTTTAAAATTTAAACAATTGGAAAAATATTATTTCACTTCTAGAAGTACTACAACTTTAAAATTTGGCAGAAATGTGTAGTATTAGTACCCCATAATGGAGAATGTATAAAATTCTTAAAATTGCAAAGATTGGTGATTGTTTTAATCTATTATTTTTACATAAGGGAAAAACGAAAATCGCTCCGGAGGTGAAATATTTAGTATTAAAAAATATTTGTTATGATGAAATATGAAAAATGAATGTTTTTTATGTTGAGATGATATGCTTGCAGAATGCAAGCACCAACTACTAGTGTATATATATATATATATATATATATATATATATATATATATATATATATATATATATAGCTGCTTCTTACGGAGGATATTTATATTATATATGATATAAAACCTAAGGTACTTTTAAATATTCCACAGAGCTGAAATTTGGAGGGAACCTTAATGTTGGTCCAAAACCATCAGGAAAAATCGAAAATTCCAAAATTTCCCCTTACAACGGGGTCTTTTACACCCCAAAACGTTCATTTTCAAGTCCCATTAGAAAACCATTTAAATCCGTATAAGCCTTTTTATAATTGCATTTTTGAATTACTTTTAATTAAGGTACAAACTCCGGACCTGAATTAGAAAACGGGAAAAGAACGAAGATTATTTTTTCTGAAAGTAGAACACGAATCCGTGCCGAATTAGTCCAATTATTCGATTTTTACTGCATAAAAACAGGATGTTATACAATTTATAACAATGGCCCAATATTTCTGTCAAGACTACGAGACAGTGCTTGTTTCTTACAGAGGAGGAGATAACATATAACATAGGAGGATAGTAATGTTTAGGCACTTCCAGATGAGCTAGAGATTCGAAATTTTATTCATAGTTAGGATTTTGTGCAAAACCGACTAGAAAAAACGAAAATATTGAAAAAGTGCAACAATGCGGACGCTAAAAATTCGCAATTGTTTAAACAAATTTTCAAGCTTTATGTGTTTCTGCGTGTGCTACGAAGCTGAATTTTTTTTTGGGGTAGGATTTGTAAAAAAAAACGAAATAGAGATTATAGAAATTTTGATGTTTTAATTTGTGTTGCCGTTAAAAATTCTTAAAATGTAAACTAATAGATAACTGTTTAGGTATTACGGGATGAGCTAGGAAGCTGAAATTTTCAAATTATTTACAGAGTAGGGCATTTGCACAAATAAACATTTGAATCTCTCCATAAATGTATTGCGGCGGCCGTTAAAAATATTTAAATTTTTAACAATTAGAAAAATATTATTTCACTTCTTTAAGTGCTATAACTTGAAAATTTGGCAGTAGTAGCATTAGTACCCCATAATGGAGAAAGTATAAAACTCTTAAAATTGCAAAGTTTGGGGATTGTTTTAATCTATTGTTTTTACATAAGGGAAAATCGTAAATCGCTGCAGAGGTGAAATATCTAGAATTAAAAAAATAGTTGTAATGATGAAATATCTATCTGAAAAATGAATGTTTTTTCAAGGTGAGATGATATGCTTGCAGAATCCAAGCACCTTCTACTAGTATGTTATCTCCTCCTCCTCTGTAAGAAACGTCTATATATAATGATATATATACCAACGCGATCTCCAGGGCCACAACACTTGAGTCACATGGAGCCTATATGTATTAAATAATAAATTCCATGAGTAATAGCAGGATATTTATAATTTTCCGTGAAATTAAAGCAACTCTCCGTAATTTTTAAATTCTCTGGCAATCGGCTTGTCCAAGTTTTCGTATTTCAGGTTTCGTGACTCAGATCGCACTGCATGAGCAAGAAGAATAATTATAATAAAGACAATACCCTGTACATTAAATTTATGGAAAAATTAGGATATTTTCTGTTAAGATTATGGAATCATTATCCATGCCTTTATCGCGTATTTAGATAAAAAATATCGAGAAATGGATATGACGCCGTTATATTTAATAATTGAAAAGAGTTCAAATTTCTCGAAAAACTACGAAACACAACATTAAAATAGTTTTCACAGTTTACCGTCACTGCTATCAGGGTTGCTTCTCTTATTATGGCCCCTTATAGCCCTGGAGAAAAACAAACCTATTCGCTTCTTCCTACAGTTGATAACCCAAATTTAATCGTCATGTTCGTGCTTACAGTAGTACGTTAAAATTGGAATTATCTATGATACCCTCAATCATTGCGTGATGCAATTAGTGTTTTGGATAGAGTAAAATGTTACATATTATCGGATGAAAATATTGGTGATAATGTTTTCATAATATGTATGACCAGCTGAAACGCCCGCCTTCGCTCTGGAAACGGTTTTCTTTTAATTAGAAAACGATTTTTATTATTTTTATTTATATATCACTTTTGATGTCATATTACAATGAAACTAATACAATAAATTCTGAAATTGACTTACTTTCGCTGTTGGGTACCCAAAGTTTACCAAACGTTCCCCATTCCTTAATTACGCAAGCGATGTTTACATTAACATTTACTATTTTATGTATTCTATTGTCAAGTTTTATGTATGTAATTACGCATTAACGTCTGACTTAATATTCACATGGATAGATGCACCGACGTCTTTAAAGGTGCAATAAAATTGTGGATTATGTCAACACTATTAGCCATAACGTAAACAATTAACAACATTTTGGTTACCGAACAAATTTAAGCAGATGTATCGATTTATGTTGTGATAAATCTTTCAATGTTAACGGCAAAAGATAACAATGTTATAATATTCCTTAAAAATCACTCGACTCACTTTAAAAGTATTCATAGACTATATTTAGGCATTAATCCATTTGTACCCTTTATCTTGGCGTTGGCTATTTTTCCTCTACGGCGCGCCACGGCGTGGATTTTCCTTGCATTAATCATTACGTGGCTATCTTTGAAGACAACAATTAAGAAATTTAGCTTTTTTTGCCGCCTGAAAAATGTTAATAAATTTTGCGCTTAAAGGATATTTTCGAGCGATTTAACATGTAATGCGACAAAACCTGAACAGAAGTAAAATATTCAGTCTTTCGTGCGTAAAATAAGCCATTTCCCGTGATCGTAGGTTAATATTTAGGTATATTTATATCCACATCAGTGAAGGGCCGCATGGCATTTTGGGGCTTCTCCACAACATTTCCCTTGCATTCTTATGGAAATAGTATTTTGTTGACACCATGGGGTATAAGAGACCCCACGGTCTGCAAACCTAAACCAAGTTCTTCCTTAGGTCCATAGGATGGCCCATGAAACTTTTGAATCCGATAACTTCAACTGTGTAAAAACGTATAAAGTACATACATACATACACACACTCTAAAATATTTATAAGATATTGAAAATTAAAGTTATATGCTTGACGTTAATTCAATTAAAGAAGAATGAAAAAATTATATCCGTAAATCTAATTTTCAATAACCCGAATAATTTTTGCTTTCGTTTGAGATTCGAGTTATTCAACTGTATATACACAAATATTTAAAAATATATTTCCATAACTTGAATTTTCTATTACTCGAATAATTATTACTTTTCCTTGAGATTCGAGTTATGGAAGTTCCGCTGTAATTCCTTATGACGGCATTAATTTCCATTAAAAGCATTAAATCACTGTAGTCGTAACGTATAATATCAGATCCTTTTAAAAGCATTGAGGTCTTTGCCATAGTATTTCAAGATTTTCATTGTTGAAAAGGAAAAAATTCACAATTTTTTCCGATTAAAAGCAGAATTTACGCTAATTCAGTACGTTCTTGTGCCTTAAAAAATTAAGCACTCGGTTCTTTCAACTAGACAACTGTTCTTTTCCCGAATTCTTATCCCAATTTTAAGTAATTTTAAAATGCATTTTTAGAAAGCCTCGCACTGAATCCCATGCTTTTATTATGGTGTATTGAAATGGAACATTTGGGGTTAAAAAGACCTCTTAAATATTAACTTTTTTGTAATTTTCTCACCGGTTGTGGCACTTGACCTACCTACATGCCAAATTTCAGATTTCTAGCCCTTCTGGAAGTATTGCTCGCGCACTCTTAGGTGGCAGGCGGAGACGCGTGAGAGGGGAAGGGAAGGAATTGGAAGGAGAAACTTTAAGGGGGAGTCGACGTCAGAGCCTATGCGCAGTAACACAATTTTGGTTCGCATGAGTCCAAGTACGCGCATCAAATGCCCTCGCCTAAACACCACCTCCCCTATAAGCGGTTCCGCCACGGGGATGGACTCGTCCTTCCGTAAATGTGCCTATTGCGTACCGTCACGTTAGAGCGTTTTTACTATACCCAAGATTTTTGTGTCAGTGAGTGAGTGAGGCACATATTATTATAGATATTTTGGACCCCGTCTAATCTGGAAAAATCCAAAGCTGCTTGCAGGGTTCTAAACCACGTCTACTGAGATAATCATCGCGTAAAACGAGTGATTTAGTCACCTCGGCCACCAGATCTACGCGTTGGCGCTGCGATAATTAATTTTAATTCGCGTAGGAAGATAGATATATAGTATTAGTGGCATTTTTTAAAATTATTTTTCTTTTTAGTTATTTATTTTTATAATTTCATTATGTTGACAACTGTTATCGCGTTACATATTTGTACTATATAACCTTAGCTTTCCTTTTCTGTATTTATATTGTTGAAGCGAATCTGAACAAATTATGAGCCTCCATAATAGCAACGAGATTAAACAAACTATTGTCATTGTTCGTGGTGTAATAGAAGTCTCTTTATTTTAATGTGGATTTGTATTGATTCGAGCATTCCTACGTTTTTGAAGGGATGTTTCCCCTAATAATTGTGTTTTTATTTATCGTAATTATTATTGATAGTAAGTTTTTATTTATCTTAAAAACCTTTTATCTTATTCATTTAAGATTATTCTGAAAACTGTTTTCCCTATGATAAGGTCATTGAAAACCTCGTTGATGATCAACAGTTTCACTCCTACTAGTATCTAAAGCTGAATTATTCTGAACTAGCTGTATATTTTAGTTGATTTTAATCAATAAGTCAGTATTTTCATTAATGAGACAAAATATACTATCCAACTTCTTACTACTTATATACCAAACATTATTACGTTTTCCACTGAGTTCTCTACTTCTATCTGCAATTCTCTCAACTGTAAAAAGATTAAAGGTTAAATATAGAGATCCCCACATCACTCAACAGCTGGTAGACACTTTTGCAACTTTTCACGCCCGTGCAAGCAGAAAGTTTATCATAACTATATTATAGAGTTTATTCATATTAAAGTATTAACTATATTAAAGTTGGTTATAAAAATTCATTTTTATATCTTCACTTGTTTTCTTTTCCGCTCGACTACTTTTCAGCAATGGACAGCTAATCCAGACATATTAGCGCATAAACAGTAACATATATTAAATTCGTTTATTTAAAAAATACATGCAAAATATGCCAGAAAGAGATTTTGACATAGTATTTAGTATTTTAAACCTGATAACGCTCTATTAATTTGTTTTCCAATGTTCTCTATCATTGATAAACTATGAATTACAAATGGTATTTATGGTATGAGAATTCCTTGGAATGACTAACACATACAGAAACATTTCCTGTCATTGTAAGTATATCAACTCGGGACGTCAAATTAGGGAAACCAACCTGCATCAGTCCTGATTTGGACTTCTTGTATTTAAAGAAATAACTACACCCAATTTCCGCTCATTTTTTTCAGTGCGACCGGTTTCGCTGTATTAATGCATCGTCAGGCAAGAAAAAACATTTTCTTCTGTCAGAACAAAAACATTTTTTAAGTTCTGTCAGTCAGAACTCCAAAAACATTTTGTTGCTTGATGATGCAGTAATCCTGCGAAACCCGTCGCATTGGTAACAATTGTGTGGATATTGTGTATTTATTTCTTTAAATAATAATGGCTTTCCACATTGTAACGTCTGAGTTTGTTGAATTTATTTTCTCAGATATTTGAGATTTGTTGAGTTTTATGGAAGCGCATGTGTTTTAGCTGTAATTTGCTATACTAATTATAGATGCATTTGCTGAATTAAATGAATAATACGTCACAAATATGAATAAATATTCAGAGAATCATTGAACGCACCTAGTAGTCATGGGTGATATGACTAAAGTATATTTTATTTAAAGTATATTTATTTATTAAAGCTCTTATTATCTAAAAAATACGCTTTCCCAGGAATCATCACATTCTTTAGGATATTCTTTGGCGCAGATGATATAATAGCTTGTACGAGTGAGTTTAATATTTCATTGTAGTTTTCAATCAGAATTGATTTCTGTTCATTCTGAATTGTTCTATCTTTTATGACGCCGATTAGGTTGCTTGTTAGGTTGTTAGGATTATCGGTGAGTAGTTCGACAGAGTCTATTTAAGGGCTTAATCTTGAAAATTTTACGTAGTTTTATTTCTGTTTTCCAATTAATTTCCCTTATTTTTTACATCGATGAGGGATGTATCTTTCACTTCAAGCCTTTCTTTAATAAGATAAAACTTAGGAAGTGTCAGTTTTACACATATGATGGACACTTTGAATGGGTTGGTCCGTTGTCGCATGGAGTACTCAGGCAATTGTTAGACGAGATCTGCATTGCAATTGTTTTTACTTACATGTATTTAGTTTTCTGGCGCACTTTCTACCGCTATTTACTACAGCTATTTTTCTCTTTAAAGTATCTGCTAAAAAAAACGAGTTAGTTTATACAGCAGCAGCCATTATTGAAAGCATCGTCTTATTAATCGAATTTCAAAATTACTGAATTCGGTTTATTTATTACGTGTTATTTAAAGCAAGAAAATGTGTACATCCGAGCATTACAAACCATGGAGGTTCATGGCCATCGTATTTTACTCTAGAGGTTTTTTTAGCAGGTCTGCGATTTTGCGCAGATAGTTGACTACCCTAGCCACCTTTTGCAGTGAGGAGCGCGTTAAATTAAGACAATTTGAAAAATTAGACGAACGCTCTTTGGGCAATGAAGTATTGTATCATAATATTTCATATCTTATAAGTGCATACTATAAAATATTTTACTTTAAATTTTCAACTTTTATCTTAATGTTTTATCTATTTTGTTAGTCTTATTACAAACATATTTAATTTTTCAGTAAACGGTGACGTGAATGTGTTCAAATACATCGATAAATTTCTTTTTTTTTGTCTTTGATGGTTTAAAGTTTTTAAAGAAATATTTGGCCTAATGCAGGCCTGTTATTAACTGATGAGTGAAAATGCATGCAACAACCAGCAAAAACTAATTATTAATTTTCTTTTGGATCTCTCGTGCTTTTGAATAATTAGTTACATTGCTTTTTTATATATTGATTACTCAATTTTATTATTGTCTTTATTTTCCCATTATATTCTTGAATTATATCTAAATTGCCATCAGAACTTTTTCTGTCATCGAACTGACAATACCAACGAGTGTGTGTTGATAAAGAAAATAACCTTAGGGATGGATATGGAATCTCTTTTCAGTAATATTTCACCTAGTAATGATGGGAATATAAGTTTTTTCAATGGGATGAAAAAATATTCAACATCAAGATATCTTCCCAAGCAATTTTCAATTCTTGGCGCTTGAGAAGAAGGGGAAAAACGTAGTTTCTCAGAAGAACGTTCGGTAAATCAAATAGGGTCGATATGAATAGTTAATGAATGCTTGCAGGATCCCATGCGTGACCCAAATGATAAAAATAATCTGAGACATTAACGATAGCAGATATAAAGAGTAATGCGTCGATTTATTTCCATATAGACTCAGATCCGTATGGGATGGCTATAAATTAAATAATTATTTACGGTCTGCTCTTCGACATTTTAAATTACCGCTCAGTCATTGCTTTGGGGAATTTACGCAGTTCTTATGTCTCGACGCTGAAAAATATGAAAATCTTATCTTTTGTGAGAGTTCTTTGTGCAGATTGTTGCAAGGAGTCTTGCCGAAAATCTGCATGCTTTTAAATGCTGACACGATTTTATACAAGACTTTGATTCGACAAAAAGGCGAACTTAGCATGTTTGAGTCCTTCTTGCAGGATGGCGGAGTAGTTTTTGAAATATTCGCAATTGTACTTCGGCATTTCGATGAGTTAAAGCCAGAGTTTGATCAATAAATCTAGGATCAATAAAACTCGTATTTTCCCCAGGCTTTTCGTGACTCTAATTTTCCTTTAAACGGTTGAAGAGGTATTTATTAAAGAACGCGTGCTATTGCGAAGAAGTCGTTTGCAGTTGGCTGAATACGATTTTGGTAAAGAATACATATTTCAAAATGTTAATTGTTAACGTTTCGTATTATAATTCTGTAGGTTTAAATTTATTCCTTAAAATTTATTTTTGAAAATATCCTCCTATCTTTGAAGTAATTATTGTTTCAAGCTGTATTAGTAGGTTACATTTTGATTTTGTTTAAATGTGTGCATTAGAAAGTTTCAGACTGCATCTTATGTTTCGCCATTCACAGCTTTAATATCAGCAGTGAATAATTCATGAGTTTTCATTCATATTATCTGCCTACCTCCTTGCATTTTAATATGTAAACCAGTCATCTGAGGATTTGTTTGGTTAATATTGTTTCATAAGCTTTACTTTTGCTTGCGCGTATCCCATTTGTGTTTGTATTCGTGGATGGTTTTCTTTGGAAACCCCTTCTCTCTTACAGTTTACATAAGCAAACAGTTTCATCCATGAAGTTGACGTTGGAGAGTTCTAAATAGAATCTTTGTAACATTTTTTACTTTCATAAATGTCTCGAAAATGAGGTTTGTTTCCTCTTCCATTGCAAATCCCTGTACGTCTCCTTCTAAGGGGCCGCACAGGACATTGGCGGAACAATAGGCAACGGGCCCTGGAGCAAGAAAAATTGACGGGCCTCTCTTAATTAAGGTGACAAACTGGACCGATTTGTTCAATACCGTACTGATTTTGACGACTTTGTAATAATGCCTCGTTTACTGCAAACTATTTCTATGCCCTCGTATATTAAACCCATTATCATAGTTTTGTCCATGTTATTGAATTCACTAATTATAGCTGACCGGGGCACGACCCCGGCTGCCCCGGTCTAGTTCCGCCACTGGCAAGAGACTCTAGTCCTCTTTCAAATGCCATGCTCCATTCTAACAAGAAGGGTCCGTTTCAAACACCTTGTCACCCAGAAACATGGACATTTTCAGAATCTCCGCTAGTGCCTTGAGCGTTAGCGGAGGCTTTGAAATTGCTCCTCTCTTCTCTTCACTGCTTTCACTTGAGTGTATGAGCTCCAAAAGGACCTCCTCGGTCAACTGTTCTTTATGGAAGTCGAGGAGTTCCTCCACCTCGCTTTCTTAGAGATTGCTTATATCACCTCCTCCCACATCATGTGCCATCCTCACAATCCTCCGGACCTCTTTTCACCGTTGAGGTGATTTTCAAGTCTTTCACCGCACCTCCCAACAGCTTCCTCCAGCCCGAATTCCATCCAGAGATTCCTTTATATTTTCTATACAGTCGGCGATGTTATGCTTTTTCCAGCGATCGCTAACTGACAGAGTAATCGCTCTCCTTCTAGTGGAGAATTTTCTTGAATGTACGACGGGTGTAATACGACTTGAATGTCGCGTTATATCCTGAGCTATTGGTTGGAGGAGGGAGGTGGTATTAGGTGGTAGGAAGGCAACGTTCACGTTCGGGTGGGCGAACTTCAGTCTTTCCGGATGCCCTGGCGCGTTCTCCAAGCCCAGAAGGACCTTGGATGCTAGGTTCTTGGCTGCAAGTTACATTTCCACTTCGTCTAAAAAGCACTTATTAAACCAGCCAAAAATAGTTCAGCAATCATTCAGGCCCTTCTGTTAGCGTGCCAGAACACCAGGAGATGGTCCTTTTTTTTCCTTTAGGGCTCGACGATTCATGAATCTGTATATCACCATCTCCTTGTCCAAGAATTCGGCTTCTGCGTTCCCACAGACGAGAAGAGTAAGCCTCTCATCATCATCATAGGTAGTCTGTCCGTAGACAGGTCCGTGATTATTCTTGGTTAAACCTGGTTTTCCATATATTCCTATTTTCCGCTGACCTCTTCATATCTTGCTAGTAAGCCTTTAGCCTCTCTGAATCATGAAGCAGATTTTTCCTTCATAGACAAAAAGGTGCTAGAGGGCATTCTCTTCCAAAGAAGTCCCGTCTTTTCAGTATTGAAGACCTACTCCATCCTATAGCCCTTGTCTATGAATTTCTTAAATCCTTAACAGAGTTAGTGGAGCGCCATTGTAGATAGTTATATTTTATGCAAAGAATGTAATTTAACATCCACCTCCAAGCATGGGAATACTTAGAAACATTTCCGCTAAGTACTATATAGAGAGATGATAGGAAATTTCTCCTCACTAAAGTCAACGGGATGAAAAGTAGGTAATCTAAAACCTAACGTAGTGTCATAGAAAAACCTCAACGAAGTAGCAAAATTTTAAAGGTAGGAAAAAGGTGTACGCTAATTGTAGCGATAAAAAAGACAAACCCTTTTTAGGCGTTCTTTACCAGCGAATAGCGGGGCGCACGTCTGGTCCGTCCGTCGTAACTTTCATCTCCTAAACCGCTGGACGAATTATAATTAAATTAAGTATGAGTGATCGTTATTAAAACTATCGTCCAATTGTGATTTTGAACTGAATGCGTGAATTGTAACTTCCACTTTACATAATTACTTTCATGAACTTATCCTCGTATCCCGTTAAATGCCATCCGTCAAGCAACAATGAAGTATCAAACTTTTCTCTCCCTATCTCTTATATGATCTGTAAGGTATAGATTAAAAAATTGACTCGGGTGAAGAACAGCATTTACTACAAGAAAGTCTCACATAATTACGAGTTGAAGTTTCGGAGATAAAAATTCTAGAAAATCCAGAGCAAAACATGCGATGCGATGTTTTGTTTACATCGATCTCGGCAAACAAAAATTAAAATTCATGTTTTTCTATCCCACATCCTTATATGATCTGTGGGGTGTCATTTTTAAAAAATATACAGATAGAGGACAAAATTTACGACAAGATAGTCCGCGAGACCACATAATTACGAGTTTCGGAGATAAAAATTCGAGAAAATCTCGAGCAAAACATCGCATATTTTGTTTACATCGATCGCGAAGACGGTTCTCTCAGCAAAAAAAAACAATAAAAATCCATATATTTCTCTCCTATACTCTTATATGATCTGTGAGGTATAGATTAAAATTTTATTCGGTTAGAGAACAACATTTACTACAAGATAATCCTCGAGACCGCGAAATTACGACTTATAGTTTCGGAGCTAAAAATTCGAGAATCGCTCAATCTTTCGATACCGTTTTATACGTATTTTCCATAAAGAACGCCTTCAAAATCTTTGTGTATTTCATTTATGTAGTATACTTTTCCATCTTGTTAGGAAAGGTTCAACGTTCAACTCATCGTGAAAGTGTAAAAGCAGATTTACTTCTTTGCTATGCTGGATGTTTTCTAGAATTTCGCCAAGAAAGGGGAGCTGAAGTCGAAAACTAAATACGTTATAAGGCAAAAAATACAATTTTGTGCAGTTATATATTTAAATGTAAATTATAAATTAGAATAGACCAAGTAATATACTTATGAAACAATAAAAAGATATATTATAAGATGACCAAGAAGCAGAAAACTCGCTAATTAATAGGGCCATGGATGGGGAACGGGATCGTTTAAATTCGTCCCGAAGAAGGTTAACCAGATGGATACTTATGATCTTAACTTCCTTATACCAATAGACAACAAAAAGGAGAAAATACCGCATGCAAGTAATAGTGAAACTAGGATTTCAAAAAAATTTTTACTGACGATGTAGGGCAGTAAGACCAGGGCTGTTGCGTGTGAATCTGTCTCCTGAGGCAAAAAATCAAAATGTCTCTCCTTTTCATGACGCAGGTGCAGATATACGGCGACAGTGCTGTAAAGCCGCCTCTTGAAAAGTGCCTCCTGAGGCAGTCGCCTCTCAAACTCACCTCACGCAACGGCCCTGAGTAAAACCCTAAAACAGTGGTTTCCACATTTTTCACATCGTCACAACACATCTGCGGGTATATAGAGAGCAAAAACATGACGCAAACCTCTGCGGATACACAATATTAAATGCAGATTGGGCATACTAAGAAACAAACTGCGAATAATAGAAACTGCGATTGTTATATAGGTGTACAAAGAAACAACCCGCGAATAATAAAATCCGCGAATATCCAGGGTTTACTATATAATAACCACCCTAACTTTTTGGTAATTTTTTCCTGAATATTTTGCGCATTATACACGGAAAAATACGGTAGTTAATCTTTGTTCTTTGAGCGGAACATCTCCTTTTGTGAAGATCAAGGCGGTCTTACTTATTCAAGAATATTTTATACTAGTTATTCAAAATACTTTATCTTTACTGTAGCAGTCTCAAATGGTATTCTCACTGTGACCAAATTCTGCTTTAGAAGTCTGGCCGCACGTCATTTTATCTCTAAATACCTCGAGTATTTTATTGAAAAATAATCACACTGACGATCAGTAAGAATATAAAGGTTTTTAATAACAAAAACGTTCTAAATATCTTGTATGGTAAACATTTAATTTTGTATTTAGCGCGTTTCCCTCTATATCAGTGGTTCCCAAACATTTTCATCCCGCTAACCCCTTTCATCAAAATACAAATCTCGCGAACCCCCTCTTAAAAATATATATTTTTAAAGATCACCAGCCTTGCCTTAATATCATTGGCGTAGCCAAAGTGGGTGTTTACGTATTTAAACATCGCCCTTCAGTTATGAAATTAAAATACTTCAATTTTGCGTGTAAATTACACCTAAAGAAAATGTGATTAAAATGTTCTCATTAAAAATTTGTTATAGACCGCGTCGTAGAATTCAACTTTGGCGTTTAAAATTGCCACTTGGCTTTAATATTATAATCATTAACTCAACATCTTATGTGTTACTATATAATCAAAGCGAAAACTCGCCTCAAACTAACGACAACCTTGGACACGTAAATGCGGCGATATTATTGTGGTATTATTGGCCCTGTTGGTGAAATCCCTTGACTCTCTTGTTGAAAGAACCACCGAAACATTGCAATGTCGAGTTGGCTGTGAGTAGAACATATCATCGTTTTCCTTCTAGTTACGTTACTATCGTTCAACTCTATTTTGCTTACCAAGTCCTCAATTTTGCCACCATCCCGCTTCAGATCGTTAATGGTGGTTCTTGCAACATCGTAAATTTTTACTAAACTGGAAGCTCCTTTACCTTTCCCTAAACGTAGAATAATTTTGAACTTGTGTATTAAGTTCAAAGATACGCGTTTTATTTTTCCGTCATTTTTATGTTGGGCATACAAACGTACCCAACTTGAAAGATCTTTCAAAACTGACTGAAAATTTGAAGTGACAAACTGAAACGGTACGGGGTGGTAATTCCGAAAATTATTTGTATTTGTGAACGTACGGTGCTAATTCCGAGAATCGCTAGCGAGAAGTGAGCACGGATTTGTTGTAGAAATGGCTGAAATAATGCCATTTATAGATAAACCTAACTTAACAAACATTTCTTCATTGGTGAATGCAGTTCTTAGCACTATGATTGTATATTCTAATTTTGAAACAAAAAATCCAGCGATGTGGCGGTTAATAGAAAGTGACGGATAAAAGGATGACGGAAAATCGAGGTTCTACTGTCTATAGAAAGTTAATTTTTTTTAAATTAATTATTGAATAAAGTATAATACTTATGTCATATAATTTTATTACTAAATTTATAAAGAATTTTGGTACTGGTCCGTTATCTTTCCGCAAATTTTTCCCGTAGTAAGTAGGTGACGAGAAATGAACCTATGTGAAGATTGCGTTTCCATTTTCTTTTGTGTAGCGTTTCTATCGTTACATTGTTTATGCTAATGATTAGAAGCAAACAAGTAATTAATCCCCAAAAATATGCTCCTCGAAGAACTATTTTATTTTATTTATTCAGTAATTCCACGTACAGCACTGGCAGCCATTTTACAGTGGAAACAGTAACAATAGACGACACATACAACCATGACCAAGGCGGGACTCGAACCCGCATTGGGAGCCAGACGCGCTAGCCACTCCTCTGCCGAGACCCTTTTGATGTTATTTTGAAGGATATCGCCGAGTTTTGTTCACCGGCTTGTTTCAGTTTATAATAGTGTTAAAGGTTTTGTCGTTATAATTTATAATAAAGTGTTAAAGGTTTTGTTTATAATAAAGTGTTAATTTAATTAAAAATTTAAAATGGAAATAGAACGAAGCAACCAATCCAACCCGGATGAAGGAAACGCAACCGACCCGTACCAGAATTTTAAGTTGGCAGTTCTATATAAAGGACAATAAATAAAACGCGTTTCTTCATATTGATTCAGCAAATGAAGATCGCATTTTTGTCTTCGTCTGCGCATGGCCGACTCGCTAACGCCCACTTCTATTCTGTTCGATCTCATGGTCTCATTGCTGCCACCACCTTTGGACATACTCAGCAAAATTATTTTATTTCATATTGAATGTTTTTCTATTATTGAGATAAGAGTATTGACTTAGCTGTCTGGGCGATTTACAGGGAACTTGACATCGCTTTGACTGCGACAGCCAAAAAGCTGTTTACCAAATCAGACATACATATCATCTACAAAGTAGCCGCTCTCAATGGTAATCCATCGATAGTTGATTCTAATTATAAACCTTGTTTAAGTGTTTCATTGCTTTTGGAGTCGGCTACAACTGAAGACGTCAACTCCGTGGCTAAAATTCGCATCTGGTTTACTCAATCGTTTGACGGCGGCTGGATTTGCCTAGATCAGGGGTCACCAAACTTTTTACTGAAAGGGCCACATGAGGCTTCATGAGCCACTGTGCGGGCCACATACGGCATTTCGCAAATTTGCGATTTTTTTCGATTCTGTAATACGTAATTCGCTTATATTAAAAGTAGATTTCACCCCAGCACTCGGAAAATGTCGTTTAGATATCATAAATGATATCTAATGAATACTCTTGCTGATAAAGCGGGCCGTATCAAATCACTTTGCGGGCCGGATGTGGCCCGCGGGCCGTAGTTTGGGGACCCCTGGCCTCGATCATCTGATATAAATTATAAAATCAACCTAGTTTTCGCTTTTGGGTGGTGTCGTACCCTGGTTAACCACCACCCTACTAAACATAGGAAATGGGTTTATAAAAGCAGCCAATTGAACGGCTTAGATAAGCCGCCATTGTCCCTCGGAGGAAATGATCCTGTATACCTTTGACCGCATCACTACCGCTGTCCTTTGAGCTTTTTTCCTCTTTGACAGCGTTTAATCTTGCCTCGGGCCGGAGATAATTAGGTACAGTTAATTTCTCTCGAGAAACTTGAATACAGACCGCTTTTATTGCCGAGCCGTTGTAAAAATTGTAATCCGACGTAATAATGATAATTGCTAGGGAGAGCTTTTGGCTAATTAACGCTTGTCTTTTCGAAACGATTTAGGATACGATTTAATATTTAATTTCTTCTCATTTTGGAATGATTATGGGTGAAATTTGTACTTTTCCCCTGCTTTTCTGGAATTTCACTGTTTTATTTCGATTTTAAGAAATTTCTATACAATATTTTTCTTAAAAATGATTGCTGAATGTTGTCCTTAATATCTCATCAAAGAAAATAATTACGGTACGTTTAAAGTATAATTTTTGCTTTTATTTTTCCGTAAAATTAAATTAGTTTTAAGCCATCGATAAGGTCACTGTTGAGATTTGAATAATGTTATTCCTGCTAACCCTCCAGTTATTTCAGTCCATTATTTAACCAGAATGATACTTTTTATTTGCATTTGCCATTTTGCAATCAATTATTAATAAATAAGGAGTGATTGCATTGGTTATAACAATTGAAAATTTATTCCTTATACCCCTTAAAAAAGAAAATTCCGCGACTTACATTTCTATGCTGTTAATCGAATTCTATTTCGATGTATAGCTGGAACACTTTTTCTATTAACTTGAATTTCTCCAGCGACGTCGAAGAAATAATAATAACTCCCACCTATATCGGTAGAATGGACCATCCTCGTAAAATAAGAGAGATTGCCTGTAGGACAGAGAGATACAAAGGCTCATTTTTCCCTAGAACGATAGCTGAGCAGAATAAAACTTGCGATCAAAAGTAACCTCGCGTAGGGGCGTAAACCAAGGCCTAATTTTAGAGTTTTCCCCCTTGGTGTTAATACACCCCCTGCCACACACCCTTGCGGTGGCTTGCAGGGTAAACTGTAGATTTAGATGAATTTTATTACTCTTTATGAGACCAGTAGTGCCTACGTTGTTGTGGATAATTCTTAATTCGATGCGTACGCTTTGTACTCATCCTCCGTAAAGTTTCCGCAACTTAGCGTTCGTTCTGCCCTATGGTTATTTAAAAAAAGCTGCAAACCCGCGTTGAATTGATAATGAGTTCGGACAAGAGGCGCATCCATCTGCGGATAAAACGTTTTGTTCTCTTGTCACTCGCAGCCTTTTCTTTCCCCTTCGCTCCCTCTTTATGACCCAGAACACGTCCATCATGTTAGTTCAGAGTGCAACCCCAAGCTATGAGCAAGGTGGGTGGCAGAAAAAGTAATTTCCCTCTCGCCCTGAAGATTGAATCTTTTAGGAGGGTTTCGGGTGTAATTTACTGCTCGCTAGTTGCAAACGATGCACGGCATTCTCCGGTTATTTTGCGGTCTGTTTTCATCGCGCAAAACTGGTTGTTGTTTTTCTTGTTAGATGTTCTCGGAAATTAAGTTCAGAAGAAGAGGTCGAATCGTGATGCATGGTAAATATTACGTGTCAACCTTTAAGCCTTCAAAATCCCTTAGCTGGAATTTACTTACTTCATTTTTCGTGGCCTTATGATTGTGGAGATCTGTGCTATCTACGGATACGTCAGACTCGTAATGCCTTGCGTCAATATGCTGCGTTGAGGAACTTAAATGTGTCAATATGGGCAGGTATGATCTTTTTCTTATGTAGGATATTTTTAATTACTCTCAGCGCAAGAACCTGCTTGTTTCAACTCCGAAACCAAATGCTCGGTTTTCGTGAGATTTATTACTTAAATCACAACTGAAAGAATTTTTCAACCGTGAATCATAATTCCTTAGATAGGTATTTATTAAATATATTTTGAAATTTACTTATCAAAATTCGTTGAGATACACGCGCCCAAGCTGCTCTATAACCGGGCAATAAATGGTACTCCTTACGATTTTATCCATGCGATTTATTTTTATTATTATTTGTAACGTCTTTAGGTTGCATGATATGTATTGAAAGTGCATACTAACATTCAAGAAGGAGCGAAGATTCCACAACATTGGAACAAAACGTGAAGTTTTAGCTATCAATTCATAGTTTATAATATCTAGGTAGGTATGTTTAACTTCCTAAAAATAATGCCAAAAGGTATGTTTGAATCAGTTGTCCAAGTGTAGAAAACAAAAAAGACACAGCTTTAAGAAAATTTCACCGCTGAGTACTTTGACGGTGAACATTGGCAGTTGTATGTACTTCTTGAAGTACGCATATCCTTCCGAATGAAATGCCCAACAGATGATTTTTCATATACGAATTACCTCACGTTCCTGAAAGTAAACTTTTAAGAGTTCCATCCGGTAATGCATCGTTATCATTGAGGTATTTAAGCATTCATCGTCGACGTATTAAACTTTCTCGCATCTTTCCAGTATAGTTTTCACGCGAAGATATTTATAGCGGAAAGCAGATATTTTCATTTAACATTTTTATTACCTCAGATCCCGCCCTAGTCTTATTAGGGTAGGCCCTTGATGTTTCCCGTGTTTTAGTCGTGGTCTTGGTGCGCCAATTCGTTCTCATTAGCGCCCCGTGGTGCACGCCTCGTGGCGTGCCGTGCCGAGAGGGAGAGAGGAGAGAGCATGACGTGATAACTGCCAACTCGCTTCAGAAATCGGAGAGGACAGCCTTTTTTTGAGAGTCGTGTTCTATTTTCAGCCTTCCGGGGAAGTTTAAGTAGTTTATTATTTTTTTTAGAAGCAGGCGAGTATGACGTCGGCGTGTGTGGACATTTACGAATGAATCTCGGGCCGCCGCATTTATTCGTCTGCTCTCGGAGAAACTTAGGAAAATTTCCGCTTAGCTCACCGCGTTAAATGGCGTCGGAAGTTAAATTTTTAAGGCTTTCGTTTCGGGCGAAAAATAATTCCATTCATGGAGGTGCGGTAATACCTCTTTTGATCCGGGTTCTCCCTTCGGTTTTGTTTTTATTTTATTCCTCTGCGCGAATAAATCCTTGCGATATTTTTATTCGCTGAAGGATCTAGAAAGAGAATCATTTGCAAAATAAATCTTTTATTTTTATCCTCACTTTGTTTTTTAATACAAAGGACTTTTTATTTCATTGTAAAGAATTTTTATCGTTATCTCGATATTATCTGTGTAGATAATTGAGGAAGTAACTTATGGTAATACTGTACCCACATTTTTATTTGTTTTTTCAAACCTGTTAAAGCTATCAAGAAAAGTGCATCGCTTCATAGCTATTACAAAGAATTTTAAATGAAAATATAGTCTTCGAAACCCTTGGCAATCGTGCTCGTTTCTGATATTGCGAAATCTTTTTAAAAATGACAAAATGGACGAAAACTGTTTAGGAGCTTAACGTGCATTGAATTTAATGCAAAAATCGGAGGCGATTTCAAAACTTGACTGCCACCCGAGTAAAAATGGATTTGTAGAGGCTATTTCCGGTTGTAGTTTTCTTTTCAACTGGCCGTTGGTCAACTGGTGTTATCTAGAGTTCTAAATTCATTTGGGCAATTGAACCCCTATTAAAGAATTAATTTGTGAATCTAGAATATGACATCCGTCTTTTTAACGCTTTTTTTAGTCGCATATGTTTTCACTTTGTCCGTCCGTAAAATTTTGAAGCTGCGATAAGAGCTGGGAAGTTAAGATTTTCGCGATAGTTTCGGCTGGTGACAGATTGATTGATTTTCTTATCCGTCCTTCTGTCGTTTGCCTTTTAGAGGAAAAAACCCTTATGAACTATCAATACGGGCCAGTTATTTTGGTAAAGTTTCCTTTTGTTTACGTTGCTACATCAATAAAAGTGAAGCGTAAATACGTTCAGTTTACTTTCGGAAAGGGATAAACTGCTTAACTGCGGTGAGGTATGTTTTAAATAACAAGGAGGAAAGAGGTCAAAGAAGATTCCGAAAATTCACGTGAACATTTTAAAAGAAAAAAAACTCTTTAGGAATCTGCTTTTGCAGTTCTTTTTTAACTTGTTCGGCGTATATCCACGTAATTTCAATTATATATGATTGCCACGAGATAAAGGCGACGCCGGAAAATGTCTGGTCTGCCATTCGAATTAACCTCTCGATGTTGCCAGATTTCCGCAAATCCTTCCGCGTGGTATTTTACTCGCGGTACTCTTATAGCATGCCTCCGAAACGAAGTCGAGTTTTGGGACTTCTTCAATAGGAAGACCTCAAATCGACACCGTTAAGCTCTCGCTGGAGGTGCCGGCTTCCCTCTCCTTATGAATCGGTCGCATTAAAAACGACCCGCTCATGTTTTTCCCTTTCTCTTGTTTACTTCTCGCTAATACCGCAGACCTCTGTCGTCAAAGGGCTGACGTAAGACGGCGAGTGGTGTGAGGAGGAAGCAGAGCATGAGAGAGAGAGAGAGTGTATCCCGGTCGTCTCCCTCAGTCGGTGAAAACCCCCGAGCTTTAAACTTATCGATCTTCCCGCGAGGGGAGGTGGAGGTGGCTCCTTGCGAGCGAGTGTTTTAGAGCAGGAATAAGAGCACGAAAAACTGGGACCTCCTTTCGGTACCGTCCTCCTTCTCGACTGTCCTGCAGGGGCGGATGGATCTAATTATTGCGCCGAGGGAAATACACTGTGTTTACTCAGACACCCACCTGGCGCTGTGTCGGTCGCTGCTCTCTCTTGCTTTCAGAGGGAGCGAGCCGCTGCGTGGCGGAAGTGGTCATGTCTGCGTACGCGCGTATTCCGTCGAAATCGTTTTCGTCGAGGTACAGGAGGGAACTGAGCGAAATCAGTATTAAGGAGTGGGCGAGGAAACTGAGGAAGAAGGCATCGAGGCAAGGTAAATTGTCATCCTCGATTGGTTGTGGTTTGGGGTCGTTCGTGTGTTGCCTTCACGGTGGAGTTAAATTTGAGTTGCCGTTGGATTTGACTCTGTGGTGACCGGTGTCCGTTTTACGTCGTCTTGACTGTTTTGCGTTTCGGGAGAATCGATATTGACTCGTTTTTGTGACTTGTGATGTTCCTTTTCCGTTAAATTAGGTGAGTGATATAGAATTAAGATCGTAAAATGGAGGTTTTAAACTGTTTTTAAGTAATATCTCGTCTAGTCGGGATTATTTTTCGTTCGTTAAATGTCAGCCCACTATTGATGTAATTTGGGTTTAAAGGAATTTGTGGCATGAATTGCGCATCTTAGTAACATGTGATTGTGAGTCGTATATCCAAGTTTCGTTTGATAGGAAAACCATATATGGTGTGGCATACTAGAACAGCGCTTCTGAAGGTCCATGGACCCCAAGAGATATGTGAAAGCCACGTCAGGAGGTACGCGAGTTTCAAGTATACTTTAAAAAATTATACAATACAAAAAATTATGTAAAAATACTTAAATTAAGATAATAATATAGTTGATTCGCGATATCGTAAACATATACATACTTATTTTTAACCTCCAGCGTGATCCGAAGCGTGGCATCAACTTTGGGCAGGCATGTTACTATCGAGAGGGGTACGTGGACCGAAGAAGGTTCAGATACGCTGTACTAGAAGTCCCCGCCACACGTTATTCTTTGTCGATGAATGAAGGTGGATGTTTCATCATGTGTCGCTTTGCATATGCGTCGCTTGTGAATAGTAAAAGGCAAAATTTCTAAAGTTCAAAGCATGGTAAAGTTGATCTCTCAATTCTTTCTTTGTGATACATTGTGTAAGTGACGTATGGCTGAGTTGGTAGTGGAGTCGGCCGACACAAAAAGGATTATCTTTGTTCAAATAGGAAGTCCTAGTTAAGCGTATCTTTTGTCATCTTTACATTAATATTGTTCCGTTTTTTATTATTAGCATTACCAAGTCTCGAGTGATAAATTAATTTATCAGACTTTTATACATCGCACTGCTGTAAACTATCTAGCACTACATAAATAAGCACGCCCCTTTGAGTAATTCCATCTCATCCTCACTCGTCACCCACACATACCTCCAAAAACAAACCTAACAAGTAGTTCTGGAAAGAACTAATCCGCCTACTTTCCTTCCAGTACAGTTTTAATATATCACAAGTAGGAGTGTACACAGGTTTCCCGTGGTACAGAAGTGTTTTCGTCAAATTCACCGTAGTATAATCATATAGTATTGTATTTGCTTTGAAATCAGAAAATTATTTTTCCTCATATTGTGGTAGCCTTGCCTATTTTGATCCGTTCTAAACATATTCATCTTGTTTTGCCATTCTATACTCGCCCTACAAACGAAATTTGTTTGAAATCCGTTCAGCCAATACCTTCCAAATTCATAGTTACAAAAATTCTAACCTTGGTATTATGGTAGCCCTGTGTAGTCGACCTGGCTGAAATATGATATTTTGGTATATTTATTTATATGAAGATTAAATATACTATATTTGGTTAAAATCCATGCAGTCATTTCTCTATAAATACCTACGTGTGAAAGGAATATTATTTAACTTTTTATTGTGGTAGCTCTGCTCCTTAGCTCCGCTGTAAACATCTTGATTTCATTATAATGTGTTGTGCCAATTTTATATACACAATTTAATTGAAATCCGTTCCAAATCCTTAATTACTGAAAGAGTTTAATTTGGAATTATGGGACCCCTGTTTGGCTGATTCGGTTTAAATATGCTAATATGGTTTTGTATATATGTGTATATTGTAAGTATTAAATTTGGTTAAAATATATTTTTTTATCCCTTGTATTGTGGCAAGCCCTGCTTTCTATATTAAACATTTTGATTGTGTTATTTTGTTACACGCCTACCTCATACAAAATTTCGTTGAAATCGGGCCAATTCCCTCCAATTTCATAATTACCGAAAAGTTTAACTTGCAGTTGTGGCACCCCTGCTTAGTCGATCAGGTCCATGTATGTCATTTTGGTAATTAATTTATGTGAATATTCTATGTACCAAATTTAGGTGAAAGTGGTTCATTCATGAAGGAGATGTTGGGGAGGGGGGGGGGGGGCACGCGCACACATACCTACACACACATATACCTACACACATATGGACATTGTGGCGATCTCTTAAGACTACTTTCCATTTTTTGGAAAGTAGGCTAAAGATCATCGCAAAAGAGTGTTTTTGTGGGTATTAATTTTATTTGTTTGATTTTTTACTATTTTGACATGCTTTGTCTTATGTGGTATTATCACGTTACAAGGTGTTGAAATTACTTTTCATGAATGTTCACATAAATCTGAAACTAAGTTTTGACATTTAAGAAGGAGAAAAATACTGAACTTGACCGGGAATCGAACCCGGGTCTACCAACTTTCCGGGAGACTCGGGTTCGATTCCCTGTCAAGTTCAGTATTTTTCTCCTTCTAAAATGTCAAAACTTGGTCTTATCATGTTTGATTTTGGCTGAAAATGGTATATGTGTGTTAACCCTAGAATGGTAACGCTAATTTTTTAGGCTCATATTGATAACGCTGCGCCAGTTGGACTCACTTAAACTTGGAATAAGGAAATATCATCAACAACTTTTAAAATTATTTTTATTGACGTCAAAATGTAGTAAATGTTAGAAATGGGTAAATTAACAATTGGGGCACCATTTTTTTGTGCTCGCCACAGATAGGCTTCTTGAAAAGTATGCAGAGAGTGGAGGTTTTCCTTCTCTTAATGGCACAAATGACAATACTTTATTGATATTTGTCGCTCGGTCGCTTGTGTTTTAGGGACCTTTCTTTCCTCTCCCAAGGCTTTGCAAATCATAGTTGTCAGGTCATTACTTAAGTTTGTCAAACTGAGTCTGTTTTTTTGCCTTTGGCTACGTCAAATTGAAGCAGTGGATTACCTTAATATGTAGCTGTAACGGTGACCGGAGAGAAATGTGTTACTTTGACAGCACATAGACAACTAACTAGAGGAAGCACTGCTAAGAGAGGGGGGAGCGTGTTTGAACACGAACAGCGTTAGACGCATCTTTCGGAAAGGTGTCAGATTGACTCACGTTACCATTCTAGGGTTAAAAAAGCCTGCTAGGAACATTCCCCCAACTTTGCCGTAATGCATACCTGAAAATTAGGTTTCGCTAATCGTTGTTTCGTTCTACGTCGCTGTTTATGCGGATGTACCGTGGTGACTTGCCGTAATTCTTATAAAACGTCTGAAAATGTTTATCGGCGACGGTATATTTAAATAGTTTTTGGAAAGCAGATATTGAGATGTCTTGAAGTATTCGACGAAATTCTATTATTTGGAGGCATCGTAAGAATCCATGTATTTACATCAATTAATTTATTCTATTTCTTCGTATCCACAATACATTAATCATTGAATGTGTTTTAGTATACATGATTCTTGTTTCAAATTCCAAATACAATATCCTCAGCGAAGAACATGTTCAAATTTCGAAGCTGACGTTATGAAAGTGTATACGTTCTCATCGGGTCTAATTGTGCGTAGCGAAGGCGCTTTAATCCGTTTAATTCGGTTGTCCCTTGGGCAGGAGTTCAATTTATTCTTGAAAGTTTGTTAACTATTCAGGACTCAAGAGGTTCATTTTGACGGGATAGATAAACAGTCGAGATCTCGAGTTTGGCAGGACCACATGTTTTCAACTGTGTAAATAAATTTGTGGACTTAACTATCGACTTAAAGGCTCGCGCTATTTTTAATTGGTTAATGGTAGAATTTTGTACGATAGTGATTTTTTAACATACTGTCATCAATTTCAAAAGAACTAAATTTATATTGTGGAAATTTTAGCCTTGATAGGTTTAGAAACTTTGTATTTCTCAAGTGGAATTTTAAATAGCCTTCCCATTCCGGCAAGCTAAAAAAATCTGATGTGGCCACCACATGACTTTCTCCATACCTGTAATATAGGTAATTCTAAAAATTCCAAATAGGTTAAATGATAAATATTTTAAGAAACTGCGAGAAAAATTTAAAGACTTGTCGAAGAACAGAAATAAACTCGAACCGTATCCTTCTGATATTAGATATATCCCCGAGTTTAAAATAGGGGGAAATGTTTCAAACATAGGTTGTAGAAAATTAAACTTCCTACTACTTTTATCCCAATACTTTCTTACATTTATCAAATATTAAAACTACTATTTCAAAAAAATCTGATGTGGCCACCACATGACTTTCTCTATATCTGTAATATTTCTAATAATTCCAAATAGGTTCAATTATAATAAATATTTTAAGGAACTGAGAGAAAATTTTAAGAAACTGAGAGAAAATAATAATAAAGAACAGAAATAAACTCAAACTGTAGCCTTCTGATATTGGATATAGCCCCGAAGCTCCAACAACTAATAAAATAAAAAGGAGTGTAATATGTTTACTATAGTCGCCGGTAGGTGGTGTGGGGATAGCAGCTAAAAAATTTAGTTTTTAAAATCTCTCTTGAACAATGTATTATATGTGATATTGTTTCAAACAAAGGTTATAGAAAATTAAATTACCTTCAACTTTTATTCCAGCTCGTTTTTACAGTTGTCAAATATTAAAGGTAATATTTCAAAAAAACGGATGTAACAAGATTAAACACCCACTTCGTGTATGGAGAAATTAAAAATCTGATGTGGCCACCACATGACTTTCTTCATATCTGTAATATTTCTAATAATTCCAAATAGGTTAAATTATAATAAATATTTTAAGGAACTGCGAGAAAATTTTAAAGACTTTACAAAGAACGGAAATAGACTCATAACGTAGACTTCTGATGTTGGATATAGCCAGGAATCTCCAACAATTAAGAATATAAAAATGAGCGTTACTAGGACGTAACGAAGCGTCAATTGTTAACAATACTCTCCGGTAGGTGGTGGCAGCTAAAAAATTAGCTTTTGAAATGTCTCTTAAACAATGCATTATACGGGGAAATGTTTCAAACTAAGGTTGTTTGTTTTTTGAGTTAGAGCACCCACAAAAAACTGTCACATACACACACGGACATCTATGAGAAAATGGTCAGAACGTGTTCAGGGGATCTCAAAACGTGCATTTCCGTTGAAATCTTGAAATCGATTTTTTCATGAAAAAAATACTTTCCACTTGACTACCTACTGAGAATGTAAAAATGTGAGATCTATTATAAGTAAATGAAAAGTGAGAGTTGATATTTTTTCGATCATCATTGACTTTTTCGGCCTGTTTACATTAGAAAACTGAATTTAACTACTTTTGAAGAGTCAATGCTCATTATAACTGTAATTATGCAAACTTGCCAAGATACGTGGCTCGTAAACAGGGCCGGCCCGAGCTACAGGCGAGCCGGGCGGCTGCCCCGGGCGCCAAAGTTTTGGGGGGCACTATCCCGATCATCTATCTGTGCGTTACTTGCAAGTGAATAAATATTGGATACCAGTTTGTATCGAGGAACAGGCTAGAATCTTGACGGAATTCCTTTTAGTTATTCATTACCAATAATTTAAAAGAGCGATGAATAAATTAATATGTACTTGGTAAATATCTCAATAAACATATTAACCTAGGGGGCGCTGGAGTTCTATCTCGCCCGGGGCCAAAATTCCTCGGGCCGCCTCTGCTCGTGAGTAATAGTATATATGTCACGGTAAATGTGCGTAGTCCGGCAAATGTGTGCATTTCCCGGTTAATATGCTCATTTACCACCAAGTTCGGTAAATGTAAGTATAACATACTTTTACCGATTCGATTGGGAATATTTACACATTTACCTAGAGACACTGGTAAATGTGGATAAAGGTCGCAACACAGACCACAACATGGCGGCGTCGCGAACTTCTGTTGCAGTTTAGAAATAAGGTAAATGTGCGTTGTCCGGTAAATGTGTAAATTTCCTGGTAAATGTGCACAACTATGGTTCCTCCTCACGTTCTCTGTGTTCCCCCTCGGGGTGGGAAGCGTTCATCTTAATATATACCAGTGGAGCCGAACCCTCGGTGATTTTTGTTATAAATTAACGTAATTATTAAAGTGTAGCATTTCTCATTCTTTCTTACTTCCACATTTACCAAGGCACATCGGTAAAAGTGCACAGTTACCGGTAAATGTACGGATAAGACGTATTTATGGAAACTTAAACTTACATTTACCGAGCTTGGTGGTAAATGCACACATTTCCAGATTACGTACCTTTACCGTGACATATATATTAATAGCGTAAAAAATGAGGGTTTTAAAGCGAAGGTAACAGCCACCTTAACGTGTGATGCATCAAATTAAACGTCTCGACCTGCAGATTTGCAGGAAAATTATAAACCTGAAATCAGTCAAACCGTTGGCGTGATATTGAGGTTTTTTGTGACCGGTTAAGCTCGGCTTGACGTAGTTGTAGTGGTTGATGTTAAGGTGGCGTTGCCTGCGGACATTAAACGCTGTAGGAAATAACGTGGCCCTCCTAGTGGACATTAGTAGAAGGAAATAAACCTTGCAGTCGCTGACCTTCATGGTAATGTAACAGAAGATTAACTACCAAGACAATATTTAATTTAACCAACCAGTCGATTTATCAAGAAACAAAGGTGTTGAAATTACGTGTTATGCATGTTCGCATAGAGCCAAAACTAAAGTTTGACTTTTGAGAGGGAGAAAAAAATCCTGTACTTGACCGGGAATCAAACCCGGGTCTCTCCACTTACCGGATAGGTGCTTTAACCAACTAAGCTATCAAGCCAGCAAATAAAGCACCTATCCGGCAAGTGGGAAGACCCGGGTTCGATTCCCGGTCAAGTACAGGATTTTTCCCCTTCTTGAGTCGATTTATCGACGGGCAACTATTAGTATATTTTGTTTGTGCATCCTTCGTAAATTACCTAAATTTCCTTGTTCTTTTCGCTGTTCTTATCAATTTAAAGATGCAGTTACTCATTGATATGCATTAACAGAAAAGTTTTCGGTCGTCGGTCGCGAAAAAATATAATTGTTAAAACTATTTGAACCAATAGACGGAATTTTCTCTTGAATGTTAATATTTCTAATGGTAATGGTATGTCTTCGAGCCATCCAGAAAAATATACCGGGTATGTACTCACCGAATTCAAGCGTTCCTGGATAAAATCGATCAAAATGAACTATTTTTTACCCAAGGAAGCATTTATTTCACGAAAATATATTCCCACTAATAGATAAAATCGGATATTCGTGGACTTTTCAAAAGTATATTGCATTTATTATCCTTGTTTCTTGTTAAAATCTCCTTGGAGCAGTTCCAGTATTCCGCCATTATTTTCGGATTATATGACCGAAATAAACTTATCTTCCATATTTCAAGTTGGAAACGATTCTTTTAAACTTTGCTTCAAGGCCTAAAAAAATTAATTTCGAAAATCTTGGCGACAAAGTCAGATTCAACGGCCAATTTGGAACCATATTTTTACTTAGACGCTGGTTTTGATTCAGAAAAATTGACCTCACGGGAAAGTCTCTTCTTTGAAATAGCTTTGACAAAGTAGCGACATTGCAATAAAATTCGGACCCAATCCTGAAAATGTTGCTTTTATGATAATGTTTAGCTGATTATACAATTAATATATTATCGCGAGTCATCTAAATATATTGCTTGATGTTTGTCTGTAATAAAATCTTATGTTGGCTAAAGTATCACATTTTATTCCTGGTTCAATCATTCCTACTTGTGTTATTAATGAAATTTACCCCAGTTATAAACCCTGACAAATTTACCTTGCGAATTTCTCATAAAATCCTACCCTGCTGTCTACTTCGTTTCCGTAGAAAGCTCGTGGAAATTATCTCGCGGCAATTCTATTGAAAAAATTCGTTTACCCCACCTGGTGATCATGGATGAAATATTGCTGCCATGTGTCGGATATATATCCGCTTCCCCTGTGATTTTAAACTATGGATCTTTATGTCATGTTTTTCTTATCCCAAAGTCTGCCGAACTACCATGTAAGTATTCGCTTGTATTCACGAAAGCATAAAAATGTCAGTGCTTTTTAATCAACTTGTCTTCTCTCCTAAACCTTCACGTAGAATTTTCTGCCATAATTCCTTAGTGCTTATGTAAGCTATTAAATGATGGAGTACGCTGCAAATAGTCGAAATTGTTCGCCTGATCATTCAATGCACATCATCTCGCAAGTTGTTTCTTGCACATCGTATGCTAATAGAGAGAGGTATGTCGATTCATGCTTGAGCTTAATTTAGTCACGTCGTTATCTCGCTAGATGGCTTTAACACCGTTTGCAGGCTGCCAGTATCTCGAATTACTCCCATGTCTACTCAAGTTTTGTGTCTTTTGTCATTCAGCCATTCGCTACCGACGTGAAAGAATATAATGTAATGTTTCCGTCTTCTAAGTTCAGAAGATCGAACTAATTAAAAAGAATAACAATTTATTTCAATCCTTAGTAACTTCTTTGAGTAACTATGAAGGCTTCCCAATGTCCTTTGTTCTCGTGCAGTATTCTCTCATGTTGTGCGAAATTTTCCAAACGTTGAGAACGAGCGTCTACTCTCATTTGTGTTCATTCGGTCTTCTGAAATTTCATAGGCTCTGTCATCCATCATTTCACTTCATTGCTTTGAAATTCAACACTATTAGTTTATAATATCGTAGCAGGCTTTGCTTTTAGCTTGGGTCCTCGGGGATTGTTTCTCTCCTAAATCAAGTGTAATAAATGTCATAATCCAAAATATCTAAGATATAATGTTGAACTAAATACTTAAATTTGAATTGAATTAATGTGCTACTACCATTTGCTCACTACTTTTAAATCCAGCTGCCCTTGAGAAGTTCTCTAAGAGACGTTTCCCATTCAAAAAACAAAGACATTTTTCTATTATAATACCAATTTATCTCTACATTGAAGTAGTGATGCTTGATTGTGTGAATTGACATTCTGAAATAATGAATATGTAGCTGCATTTTTCCTCTTAATCACTTTTTCCAATTTCTTCTTGTTTCGCAGGGATAAAATGCCCGGTGTGCTCCAAGTTTGTTCTACCGGACGACATAGAATGTCACCTTGTGATGTGCCTGACGAAACCCAGACTGAGTTACAACGGTAAGTTGTGAAATTTCTTACCCTCGATTCTAAGAAGACCATTGTGTTTTTCTAAAGGATTGTTCGCGAACGCTGATTTTCATTTTAAAGAGCAGTTGAGATACCAGTTTATCACTTTAAAAACATATAAATGTTCCTATAAATTTTTACTGGTTTTGCACTCCAAATTCACCCTTTTGCAAATCAATTTCACCCTTTTGCAGATCAAGTTTTTCCACAATAATATTTTCAGTATTATGTTGTAATGTAAATAAAATCCAATTGAAGTTGTTAAAAATAAACACTTTATTGCATGTTTGTAATAATAAACATAAAGTACTTATTTAACATTTATTTACTTCTGCTTCATTTATAACGGTTCTTCTGCCGCTGCTTGTGGCAATTTTATATACATATTCGTAATATAATAATGACAATCTGTAGGAGTAATAGTTTCAACAGAATGATTAATAACATCCACTAAATGTTCATTTCTTGAAGGATCAGCCAAAATATTTCTTGCACAGAATTTAATTTTTGAAAAAACTTCTTCAATGGGGTAGAAATAGTAAAGTGTGATTTGTCTGGCCAACAAGATCACGCACTTCCTAGGTTTTGTGGATGCTTACATTGTCCAAAACAAGCCAAACTTTCTCCAGATTATCTTCTTGCAATTTCTGCAGTAATCTCAGAAGAAATTGGCAAAAAATATTGGAATTAACCGTAGAATGTGCAATTACTTCATGCCACACTGTTCCTTGGATGGTCATTGCGGCAATTAGGGTAGCATTTCTTCCCCTAACCGTTGGCACGGTCACACGAGCTGACGTGTTAATTTTCGATCACGCCTTCGTTCGCCTAAGATGACAATTAAATCCCGATTCATCTATGAATATTATTTTCTGTCTTTCTTCGGGAGCGTTTCATGAAAATTTTAAGGCATATACCTTGCGCATCTCAATTGTTCGTTCAGAATTTCTACGATCAACTTCAAATGATGCACACTTTAATGTGATTCGTAACTGCTTCAACCCATTCCTAATGGAACTCAAGCTTAATTCCACATGTTCAGATTCGAAGATTTTGTCACGAATTCCTTTTAAAGTTATGGAGGCATTTTCTTGAATTATTTGATCAATTTTGTTTAATAGCTGTGCATTTAATTTGATATTTCTTTTACCACCACGTTTTTTTCTATTAATACACCACCATTCTTTTTATACCGATTTATAATTGACTTTGCCGTGTTTTTATTAATCCCAGATATTTCAGCTGATTCACTCACCGTTCTACCATCTTCATAACATTTTCTAAAAACATTTTTTTTTATCTTGACTGATACGATCGTATGCAGGTGGACGATTATGTCGAACAACAGGTCTTCTTGATTTGGATCTAGATGTTTCTGACAATGTGATTTGCGTTCTTTGGCGCGAACAAGTGGGCATAGGACTTCCAGAACTTGATTCAGAAGATGATGTTGTAGTCATTTTTGGGGTCTGAAATAAATATTCTAGATTAACATAAAAACGTCTTAATGGATTAAAATATGTAGAATGTTTACTAAAACGTTATAAAAGTCGGTATTCGCTTTTGTATCCATTAAGAACAGAATTAAAATTTTCGTGGATAATATATTATAAATGCAGATAAGTTATTAGTTCAAAATATTCATCTCGTTACCCAACAGAAACAGTTCTTTACATGAATGAGGTTAATGACGCTTGACGAAGACGAACGTTATCCTGTTTCAATTCACAATGTCTCTCTATACCAGAACTGACGCTGCAACTGCTCAATACATTGTCATTACTCAATATGACGCCACACTAAATTAATAATTAAATGATTAATACTTCATTTTCAGAGAGCAAAGACTCAATTAATTAAATGTATGTTACATTGTAATTGTGCAGCATAACCATGACAATGGAATATTACTTTCCAAACCCTATACATTATCGAATTACGATATATTAAGTAGTTGAGTTAAGCAGTGAGTCGAAGTAATATGTAGCTAATGCTCCCAATAATACTTAGACGACTCCACGTGGCTGGGAGTGGGGTAGGTATCCTTAGGTTACTGAGCTAAGTCTATAGGGTCCCAAGGATAAGACGCTGGTCTGTAGTGTTCTTTGATTAGGCGTAAGCTAAAACTCTCAATTGGAGTACACTGGCAATATATCCGTATCCTTTCGTTATGTGTTTTGGTGCTGTAGAAGTTTTCTCACACTCTAATGATGGATGTGACTGCAATCTTTGATGATGGTATTGTTTTTCGAGCTTTTGCTTTTTTTACCAAATCATTAAAGTTCTTTTATTTATTTATATGTAGCTAATAAAAATCACTAATGAACAGAGATCTGTCTGTAGTATGTACAGCTGTGACGTAATTTGCATAAATTTGATTCGATAATTTAAAATAAATAATGCTTGATTTGTAAATGAAAACAAATTAAGTTGAAAAGTTACAAAACATATTTAAAGGAATCAATAGCAGCATACAACATAACAATGAAAACTATCTTGTAGAAAAAATCTGCAAAAGGGTGAAATTGATTTGCAAAAAGGGTGAAATTGATTTGCAAAAGGGTGAAATTGATTTGCAAAAGGGTGAAATTGATTTGCAAAAGGGTGAAATTGATTTGCAAAATGGTGAATTTGGAGTGCAAAACCTGTATCATTTCAACTGTCCTTGCTTCTTTCGCTTTTAACTTATTTTATGAGCATTTTTATTATTTCTTGGATTTATCAGCAAACATGAGGGGACGATGTTATCTCTTTAGCTATTAGTCTTTGAAGCCCAGAAAAAGTAGGCGATCAAAATCTACGATGTTTCAATAGACCGGTTGAATGGATTGGATACGTTGCAAAAAATTGTAGGGAGCATCTCTATTCTTTGTAAATATCCGTGAAGTCATTGCTTCGCCTAAATAGTTATTTCAGTATAATGTATGTGGCGTGTTCCCGAGAACGTAATGGAATCGATATTAATTTCGGAGAAATTACGATCCGATATACATTGCGAGTTGTTTCGTTGTTAAGGCTGCGGGCTATGCTCGGTCCACGTTGAATATAAATCCGCTTGCTACCCAATTAAAAGGTTCATTCGGACCACAGGTGGTCCGTGGGCCTATGGCCGTAAAACACCGGTCTTGGGCATCCTCCGTCCTGTGTCCGACTTGCGTTCTCGGTGTACGGTCTCGTAGTAATACTTGCAAACATAAATTCCATGCGTCGTTTCTCACCCCATCGCATAAATTTTTGTCGTTCACGTACACTCATGTCATATAACTTCATTTCAGTCTCGAATGAAACCGCATGTTGTATTTTGTATCATGCGGCGAGTGTAGAGCCACAGAAAAATTGCTACCATTGTAATGTATTTTGGTAAATCTTTTTAGGGCTTTAAATAAGAGGTTATTGGTTTTTTCCCTGTTCATCCGATAGTGTAGAAAAGTCCCCAACTAATGCAATTTTAATTAAATTCTATCCATCCTTATTTTATATTAAAGGGTGCGTTGTCGTAAAGTACATTACTTTTCTTTTAAGACGGTGTTAAAATTTCCAATTAGCTTAATGTGAGGAATCGTTTAGGCGTCCATGTAACACGTGTGAGGAATAATATTCTACTTTTGTTGACAATGAAACAATTTCTCTTCGTTACCGAGATCGTTATAACGGAAAATTATTTTACTTTTAACTAGGGATTTCCACAAAGTTACGGCTCAATCAATCAAGTTGTTCGTTTAAAATTCTCCAGCAGAATCTTAGCGAATGTATGGATATTGCTAGTTAGTACTCTCAACATTTTTCGTAGCGACGTCAGTTTTACGAATCCACCATGTATTCATATTTTATATTTTTTATGAGAAAGTGTTTCGTTTTGGTTTTAAATTTTGAGTTAGGAAGTGTTTGAACTCGATAGTGTGAACGCAATCGCCTTTTGCCTGTTTTGTAGTTATGTACCACGGTGAAATACACACGGAATACTTCCGCAACAATTTCCGATAAATTGTATGAGGTGAATGACTTCTCACTAATCAACTTAATGATTCCCCTTTGTTTCTAGATTCCTGATCGTCTTGTTAAACCATAACAGTTAATCGTTCGCTGTTAGTAAAATTTTTATTATTTAGGAGATTAGAGTCTTAACTTTTGGCAAATCTGAAATGTTGTAGCCACAAAAATTTTTGAGAAGTATAAAACGCCATTAAAATGATAAATTGGGTGATTTATCGGAAACCGGAGATAAACTACGCAGTTGAGAATTACGGTTGCTTTTCAAGTTTTCTCGCATTTTGTGAAACGAGCGAGTTTGTTATTATGTCGGTTTAACTTAATGTATTTACATTTATTTTCATTGAAAATTGTTCATACTTTTCCGAACGTTCAATATTGAATTGTCAATCATAACCCATACTAAAGTTCTTGTACTCGCTATCCCTGGTACCCTTTAAATTCGGCATAAAATAGGCTACCGTTATTCTCTCTTCGTTTAATTACTGATGGAATCTTCGTTCCCTTTTTCAATCTTCCTCGAGGGAATCCATTGTGCCTTGCCTGTTTGATTTTTCGAGAAGTTAATTTTTTTGAAAAGAATCTTTTTATACGTTGCGCTTATCTTTGTTCACAAAATTTAACCGAAAATTCATGGTCCGCTTTAGATGTTAGTTTTGTTTCATCTTGAAATACTGTGGGTTTCATGAATATTCAGTTTCAGATTTTTTAAAAGTTTTCGATTGTCAAAAGTTTGTCTTTTCTCAGATAACTCTTCGATTAAAAACCTCTTTAAATAATGGTGATATTTAAAACTTATCCGGTTAAGTTTTAAATGGAAAGAAAAATAGAACCCCTGCATTTTTATGTGGCAGTTTTATGGCTGTTTGCCACGTTTTGGTTAAAATAATTCAAAAGAGCAATTTTAAACTAAATTTGGGACCTAATTTTATTCGAGTTTTATTTATTGTTTTATTGTTTATGCCTATTGAACTCTTTTCAATTATGCAGCAAAGTAAAACTATCTTGTTCATGAGAATATGCCGCGTATATCCTTTTTATTAGACGCATGTTCATTCAAGTTAGCATATTAACTTAAAATTTGACAAGGCAAGTAACCAAACATTAAAATCGGTTACTTTTAAATTTCTTAATTAACGTCCGGGCAATTGAGCGACTTTTAAACGTCTTGGAGCATTTTGATCCCGTTTAATTTGTGTATTAATTATTAATTTACATGATATAGGTAAACATTACCGTCGTCTTTAATTTTTAATTAGGAAAAAAACCGTCCATATTTTCCCACTTGCGTAATTCCCGCGTTTACAATATTTCCAACCTGGTTCATAGGTATAGTAATTCGTTGGTGATCAAGTAGTAGTGTCCTTCAATACTGAAAACGTAATGTTTTTGAGTTAACATCCAATTCCGTTTAACCTTGACCGAAGTCCGCTTGGAAATATTTTGCCATCCCCGGAGCTGTTAATGACGCAGTTTGTTTCCCGTTTTGCGAGTTCGATTCTTTTTTATCGTTCGGCTTTTCCGAAGGTGGTAATGAACCCGCGAGCGATCGCGTCGTTGAAAAAAAGAGAATTTCCTTTTCACCGGGTCACTTGCGATTGGGAGGCAGAATCATAATGGAGTCGGGAGCCCGAGTCATAATGGAGTCGAAGCAGGGTGGTAGAATATCTGTAATCAACACTTCTCTTTTTGTGGATGACACACATCCGAAAGGTCTGCGTATCCGAAGTCTCATTGATTCGTCGAAAAAGCGTATCGATGAGTGAGGTAGTAGAGGTTTAATTAACTGCCCCAACCTCTCAATTACTCCCGAGTCATCGTTTTTACTTTTTTGTGTTGCCACAGGGATGCCTTCTCCTGTTCAAAGGAATATAACCAGCCGGGTATGAGAGTGGTTGACTTTTGTATTCTCGGTGAACTCTGTTGGCAAAAGTTGGAAACAATACTAGAATAATTGAAGTGTCGACTTATTTTTTTCGTAAGGTTTAGGACCCATTTCGTGATCTCCAGTTGTCCGCTCCATTTGCGTCCAACTAATGTTGAGAATTGCGTGCTTCGCTGGAGCGCGTTGATTAATCATTCTGTAAGTTAGGATTTCTAGTTTTGTAGCTCATATTTCCCTTTAAAAATATAAAACGAAAATGACCAGAAATCGCGTTTTCATTGTTTTTATTGCATAATTTTAAATTAGGAATGTTTGATTTGAAAGGTGTCAGGAAGCTTCAATATTAAATTTAAGCTACAAAGAAGAGCTCGTGCGAATAGCACTACGTGCAGACGTTTTGAATTTTGACCAATACATGTAGAATGGGCCAAAGTCTGACTGCTGTTAAGTTTTCGTACCGTCAAAAGTTTCGAAGATACTATTATTATGCTTTATTTGCACGAAGGGCACGTAAATAGTGGAGGTCGTTTCCGTCCGTCCGTCCGCATGTTAAAACTCGGGAACCACTGGACGTATTTTTGACAAAATTTGGTATTGGAGAGTTTTAGTAAAATTGGTCGACTTATTTCAATTTTGGTTAAAATCGGACGATAATAACGACCACATTACATGAAGACCTACATGTAGTTTACAACGTACCTGTTTCAACTCGGGAACCGCTGGACGTATTTTGATGAAATTTGGTATTATGGAGTTTTACTAGAATTGGTCGACCGATTCCAATTTTGGTTAAAATCGGACAATAATTACTATCACTTTACATGAAGACCTATATGTAGTTTAAAACGTACCTGTTTCAACCCGGGAACCGCAGGACGTATTTTGATGAAATTTGGTATTGGCTGTTTTACTAAAATTTCTTGATCTCAAAGAACGCATGTGGAAACTCGGTGTACTCCGACATGGAGTACACCTTTCCATACATGTTATTATTATCTTACGTATTTGTTTGCTATTCTTATTAAACAAATGATTATACATCTTCAAAGTTGAAATCTATTTCGCAGTGGCAATGCAAGATTTTTCGATTTCTTTCCTTATAACCCTAAACGTTTCCTCCTCTCTCCCAAGCATAGATATTTTGGGTAAATCGGATGTTTATTTCGAATATTCGATCGCGTTCTCAGTAGTGCCCTTGAACGGAAGGACTCTCTGATAAGCCCGTTCTCTGCCTGATACCATCTTTGCCGCTATTGCTTTTTTGTTATGAATATTCGATTCGCGTCAATGTCAACGGAAGGTCAGCTGATAGTCGGAAATATGATGTTATGTTATTTGCCCCAATGACCTTCATATCGATTGGATTCTGACACAGTCGCACCTTGAGGAATATATCTTCCTCCCTCTTATCTGATACGTCCGAATCCTAAGCCACGAGATCTAGCCTTTTAATTATTTGAAGGCGATGTGCGTAGTTCGTGTCGTTCGATTTCGTTTCCGTCAACTGTTCCCGGCGAAAGACGACAACGACGGGGTAGGGGTAATTTTTCTTTTTTTTTAACACGAAGGCCTTTGTCGTCTGAATGCAAGCGAAAAGTCGATATTCATTTTTCATTCAGTTGCCATTTTATAAGGTCAATTTCCCCTCATTGGCAGTGGATTTACGGCCAGATTTGAGAACAAATGTCTGTTTCAAAGGCAGTGTCCTAATGAGAAATTTCTCGCAAATAATCATAAGCGAAACCTTTTTCACGCAAAATGTGTGATATCGTGGTATAACTACAGTTCCGGCTATAAATCGCAAACAATAATTGACGCCGATTTTCCACGTGGTATGAAGATATAACGCAGAGAGAGAGAGAGAGAATTGCTGATATTTGTCTTTGACAACTTTAAGTTTCGATTCTCATTTGTTAAGGCCCCTTGTCTCTCATACTATTTGTTATTTATGGTCTGATTGATAAACGACCGACTATATTCAAGGGCGAGTGTTTTGTTAAGATAACCTTAAGTTAGAAAGCCGCGGAGTTGTACTATTTCTCACGAAAAATGCGTCATCACTATGAAAAAACAGCCTGATCCTAGGGAGACCTTCCGAGAAAAAACATCATTCATATCGGTTCTCCGTATTATGACCCTGTACCGATTGAGCGGTATGGCTAGGTTGGAAAAATAGTTTCGTATCACTCTGGCAATCAATCCACTGGTGATGGTTATATGGCCACCTATTATGCAAACATTAACGCATTCCTACATTGAACTCTATACATCAATTAATATATTGAAACTAGAGAGCCTGTGACGCTTCGCTGTCACATTAAGTTGATTTTTATTTTTTTTAATAATTAATTTTATCGGACATTTATTTGACAAAATATGTAAACCTCTTTATTTGTAAATAGAACAGAAGATTCTATTTATTATTAATCTGTATTAGGATTAAGGATAAGTATACTTTATTTTTATTTAATATTTCATTTTTCCAAGTGATATGATAAATAAAAATAACTCATCTTGCTAAGTTCTTTTAAACTTCTTTCTTCGTAAATATTACAGAATAAACAGGCTCGACATAAATGTAAACAAACAAAATTACTTAATATCGTCAAGGGGCTCTATTTTAATCTTATACTGTTTAACATGTTTTTCACTTGTCTTAAAGCAGGGGTTCTCAACCCATTGCCTCCACTCCGCTTTCCTTATTCTGGAGGATGGAGGCGGGAACAGGCATAAAAACATTTTTGTTAGAAAAAAATCATGAAAAATTACGCAGTGAGTTAGATAATTAAAAATATTTAAGAACGAGCATTGTTATTTAATCCTTAAAACAATTAAATTCTGTAACTTGAAACAAAAGAATTTTAATACTAGGCATTAATGTTCTATTTTAGCACCACAAATAGGTACATACCACATTAATGGGATACTTGACAATCCATGTTGGCAGCTAGCTGCTCGTAGTTTGGAATGTATGATGATGTCCCTGCTCGCAGGTAGTCGTCTAGATGGGTATCATTTAACCTCGAACGGCTCTTAGTTTTTATTATTTTCATGGATGAGAATAGGGATTCACATAGATATGTAGAACTAAAGTATGATCTTATTCTTAAAGCAGCACTGCGCAAAGTGGGGAATTTAGTGGGGTCCACCAAGTTCCAAAATTGATCTTCTTTCGCATGGGACTTTAAAATTACATCACTTTGTAAGGCCATTATCTTAAGTTCGAGATCTTCCACTTTATCTTCAGATAATTTTGAAATAGACTCGGCAACATCGATCACGTTCACAGAGTAAAATGGATTTAAATGAAAGGAAATAGTTGGTTCAATGTCAGAAAACTGGAGAAATCTCTCATTGAATTGAAATTGAGGAGCGTTGATATCTTTGTTTACTATTTGTTGCTTTAAAAATGGAAAATGTTGAAGGTTTTTCTTTTCTATTTGAGATTTCCATAGGTCCAACTTGGATTTAAGTGAGTTAATTGAACTCATCATTTCAGCTACCTCCTTTCCCCTTCCTTGGAGTTCCAGGTTCAAGTCGTTTAGTTTTTCAGTCAAGTCAACGAGAAATGCTAAGTCTAATACCCAGTTCCAATCGTAAAGTTCCTTAACATGTTCATTTCTGGTTTGTAGATATTCTTTTATCTCTTCTAATAGATCCATAAATCGAGCTAAAACTTACTCAACCATCTAACTTCTGTGTGAAGGATCAGATCTTTATATTCGGCATCAGAACCTTGTAGAAGGGCCTTAAATAATCTGTGCTGCAAAGATGCCACTCGAATTGATTTAATTACCTTAACAACAACTTTCATAACATGATCAAAGCGTATTACTTTAGCACACAAAGCTTCCTGGTGTATTATGCAATGATACGATATAAACTTTGGAAATAGTGTCCTTTTTACAAAGGGCAATAAATCCACTGTTGATTCCTACGATTGCAGGAGCCCCGTCAGTTGTTATTAACGTTAACTTGTTGAAAGGTAAATCAATTTCAAAAGCATAACTTTTGAATATATTAAATATATCCTCATCTCTAGTCCTGGTTTTCATCGGCAATAATTTTAGGAACTCCTCTTTGACTGAAAAATTGCCAAACACCATTCTCACCCTGACTGCCAATTGGGCCGTATCCGTCAAGTCTGTGCTTTCGTCGAGTTGAAGAGAAAACCAATCACATTTTAAGAGATCAGTCAGCAATTGATCTTTCATATCACTTGAAATAACTTCCACTCTTCTTGTGATTGTATCATTAGAGAGTTGCAAACTTTATATTGCTGAAATTATTTCTTTTTTATTTGAAAAGCTATCAAAAAGTTGTTCGCCACATGCTATGAATGCTTCCTTAATAAGCTCCCCATCTCCAAACTGTTTTTTCTTCGATGCTAATAAATGAGCTATTCTGAAGGAAGCTAATGTTGTATTTTTAGATTTTACGACAGGCTTAGTAAGTACTGATTGCTGTGCTAATAATTGACATTTCATATCACTAATTTTCTTTTTCCTTAGTTCTGAACCCAATGGATAATTCTCTTCGAATGATGAATTACGAGTCTTGAAATGTCTTTCAATGTTGTGCCTCTTCGGCAATGCAATCAAATTAGAGCATAGTAAGCAAACGCACCTTCCCTTACTATCAAAAAAACAAAACTCTTCCACTCATTTTAAAAATTGTACGTTTTTGTTCTCTTTTTGTCTTACATCGTTATTTACCATTTCCGTACTAAATAAAAAAATCATAATCATAAATATTTCATTGATTCACTATAAAAATATTATAGTTTGTTTTTTTGGCGAATTCACACCGGGCGGTTTTGGACAGGTTATTAAGTAAAAGGTTAACTATAATTTATTAATACTATAAATAGGAAACTTTAGAATCGCCGTAGAAAACTAAGTGAAACGTAAGGTCAAATGATTAGGGAAAGTCATGCGACTTGAAACTAATGGATATTCGAAGACGACGTGATTCGTTCGATAGAAAGAGCGCGTATTGAAATAATAACGGTCTCACTGACCTATTATTATCGGACGGAATTAATATTGACAAAGGATACAAATATCGTTTATAATACAATAACTTTTAAGATAGCGTACGAGAGATCCATTAATAATAGATGTACCCACAAGTAGCACCACTACAAAAATCCATTTACTGTTCTCCTTCCAGAAATGTAAAAAACGCAGTCACCATCACAAATTGCAGTAATTGACACGAATAATTCACGTTAATCACAGAAATGAGTGGGAGTAGGAAAATGACAACACACCCGAAACATGGGAAAACTCACATCGGACTGGCTTCTTATACCTCAACCCTGGACCAAGAGTTTGAAACCTCATAAGAGGAACTGCATCTTCTGTAAAAAAAATATATGAGGCACATGTTTGTGGGCATCTGTTTCACCTACCATAAACAAACCTTTAGTCACGAACAAGAGCCGTTGGCTCTTTAATGAAATTATTAAGACACGTTTTCAACGATTGCTATGTCTGGTTTAAGTAAGAGTGCTATCGAGGATGACAAGAGTAGGAATCTTATGAAGAAACAAAAGTTTCCATTGTTCGATTCATAGAAGATGAGCCTCCAGAGGAGGGCAAAAATGCAAACTGAGTTTGTTAGATGGAAAGAAGCGGGTCATATCTCGTCTTAGGCGACCGAAGGTCTGGGCAGTGTTCTGGTAGTAATATTATTGTCATGAGGAGCTAATGCGGAATCGTTCGTTACTGCTGTAATAACGATTTATGTAACGCAAAATAAAATATTAATAATGAAAATTTCAGTGAGTTGCATCGCTTGATAAGGGATTACGAACACCTTCAGGTGCGCAGATTAAAGCGGGCACCTAGAAATGCCTCGGCGGGCACCACGTTGAGAACCTTTGGTTTAAAGGAATTAATTAAATTAATTTTTTAAACGATGCTACAATAACGAATAAAATGGTTCTTTAATTCAAAGGGGAAAGGTTCACTGATTCTTCAAAAATGTTCGAAATTGATGTAAACAAACAAAATGATGTAATATCGTCAAGGGGCTCGCGAGTGTACACACAATATTACCGCTTGCTCAAATGAGGTGGCAATGGTAACTGACAATTCTTATTGTTTAAAAGTCGCGTTTTTTCGTATTTAAAACGGATTTTCCGGAAAATTCGGAACGTAATTGAGTTTTCACGGTAACCAAAATGAACTTCTTTCTTTTTCCAACACAAACGTTCAGGTCCCGACTTCGTATCTTGATTCTAACTAATTTTAAAATGCGATTTTATAATGCCCGAGACTGATTCCAATGCTTTTCTTATGGAGTGCAGGGGTGTCGGAAAACCCCCCTTAAAAATAAAGTATTTAACCTTTCCGGTTGAATTTAGTACCTTTAAAAAACAGGACAAATTATAGATGACGAAAATAGCCCAAACGGCGGAGATATAAGCTTCCCAATAGGCTATAACCAACCTACCAAAAAGTTCGCCTATGACGATTACGGTTATATAATATATTGCCGTATCTGTTTTTTTTTGCTGGTTACTTTTTTTAAAGTTATTCTGGGTTAGAAGTTAGGCATCGTTTCTCGATTTGTGTTCTGCCTTTTGCTGTAAGAATTGTTCCGAGTTTCAAGGAGAGCTGCTTTAGGCTTTAATTTGTAATTTTTCTTGTGGGTTCTTTCCCTCGTAGCTAAAGTTGCGCCGATTTCACCGATACTTCATCCAAATACAATTTTTGGACTCCTTAGTACTAGTCGGTAATACTTTTCAAATGATAGTAATAGTAATGGATCGAAATCGCATTCTTTAACATTTCGTGCGTAGGGAGTCAACGACGATTTTATTTCCAAGGTTCAGAAAAAAATGTAGGCAGTGGTGAAGTTTTCACGTGCCTACCTAATTGGCTACTAAGCAAAATAATTGCCGAACGCATTGGGAATTTCTCAACATACAACGCTTATTCTGTCACTCGGCGTAACGCTTTTTATCTAGTTTTCAACAAACATCCCGAATTGGTATATTGGCAGGAATTATTCAATCACGAGTTAAAAGTCATTGTCGAAAAAGGTGCCGGAAAAAGGTTCGGTTTCGACTCCAGGATATAATTTCTATTTCCCGTAAGATAATACGTAAAAAGCGATTTTTCGACGTGCAGGCTTGCATCGTCCATCTTCGATCGCCGACTCGTTTCAGGTAGATCTCAGAAGGTTATTTGCCTCTGCTGCTCGAAAGAATCTTTAACGGTGAAAATAGAAGGTCGATCGCCACGTTAAGGGAAAAATGATAAATAGCTCCAATGTTTACATATTCAAGTCCGAGACTATTTAATTAAATGCCCTTTTTAAGGTCGAAGGGAGAGCCGATGCGATGGGATGTGCAGGGCATATTCTATGATTCCCTTGAATCTTAATGCGAATAAAATATTTTATTGTTCGAAACGAACCCGAATATCTCCATCTCAAAGATTCGACTTATTTGATCCTTACCTTCCAATGGTTGCTCATGCGATGCTATGTGCTACGGAGTTGGGAAGTGTTTTTCTGCTTCGTGACTCATCGTCGTTCTAAAAAGCGCATCAACAGACTGCCACTCGGTGGAGATCTTACTACGCTAGAATCAAGTTGTGTCATCCCTAGACAGTGTTCTCCGTGTGATAACAGCCCATGCGTAGACAACGCATTGTTTTTCGTACTTAACTCTTTCCTAAATTATTCGTTGTGTTATTTGGACGCCATTGGCTTGTGGCACCGTTCCCCTTCTTTTTCTCCCTTTCTTTCTTTCCCTTTATTTCTTTCCCTTTCTTTCTTTCTCCCCCTTTCTCTTCCTTTCTTTCTCTTCCTTTTTTGCTCTCCCTTTCTTTCTTTCCCTTTATTTCTTTCCCTTTCTTTCTTTCTCCCCCTTTCTCTTCCTTTCTTTCTCTTCCTTTTTTGCTCTCCCTTTCTTTCTCTCCCTTTCTTTCTCTCCCTTTCTTTCTCTCCCTTTCTTTCTCTCCCTTTCTTTCTCTCCCTTTCTTTCTCTCCCTTTCTTTCCCTCCCTTTCTTTCCCTCCCTTTCTTTCCCTCCCTTTCTTTCCCTCCCTTTCTTTCCCTCCCTTTCTTTCCCTCCCTTTCTTTCCCTCCCTTTCTTTCCCTCCCTTTCTTTCCCTCCCTTTCTATTCCTCCCCAGACAACGGTCGTGATCAGCAAACTTGAGTTATTTGGTTCCATTGGTTTTGATAATATTCATTTCGTTTCTCCGTGCCATCTTGCTTAGGTAGCAGATTTGACGACGCAGAGGTATTAGCAAGGATTGTGCCCTTTTTGAAGTACCTGCGGTTACTTGTAATTGTTATGCGAGTGTATAAATATTTTTAATGAAATTATCTGCGCTCAATTATGACGGGAAAACTATTATGAAGTTTATGAATAATATGCATAGAATCGGAGTTAAGCAAAAACGACAATTTTACTGAAATTACAAAATATTTTGCATCTTAAAATGCATGAAAACTGATTTGGACCTTTTTTATCCAAATTAAAATCCCTTGTTCATTTTTCTTTTTTTCCAATGTTTTAATAATTGTGGGTGACAAGTTAAAAGAATCGCACAAAAACCGTCAAACGCTCAAGGAGGTGCATGTTCACATAGCCATAGTGTGCACCAGTGTCGGTCTACGTGGAAATCTGGTGAGAATTATATTCCCTCGATCACTAATACCTAAAGAACAATATTGATGATTGTCTCTCGTAAACTTCATCTTAAGTAAATTTTTAAAATTTTCATCTTTATCAATACTCGAGAAAATGTTTTAGGATACAAAGTAATATGTAAACTGATTTAATTATCTATAAAAGTTTTAGTGCTGTGCCATTTTCATACAAAATCAGGTTCCCGCTTCTATCTTTGCATTGGATTTGAGATAAAAGTATCAGTGAAGGGCTAATTATAAATGGCGGGATCAACAAACAAAAAAAGTAAACCACTTTCATAAGGAATGGGAGGAAAATTATTTTTTCACAATCATAAATTTAAAATGTGTGTTTGATTTGCCATTCAGCTGTATCTATTTTTAAGAAAGAAAATGTCGAGAGGAATTTCAAAACAGTTTACAAGAAATACGAAAGCGATTTTCCGGCTAGAAATGAACTGCGCAAAGCCAAAGTAAAATAATGGAAGTCTCAGCTTAATATTCAATAATCTATATTTACTAAGCATAATATAAAATCAGCAGCAACTATTGCGTCGTTTAGAGTCAGTCACGCGCTAGCTAAGCGCAAAAAACTGTTTGAGGATGGAGAGATGGCAAAAGAAATATTTTTAGAAGCAGCAGACTCGTTGTTTGATCATTTTAAGAATAAAGCGGATATCATTTCCCCGATTAAGAAAATACAGCTATCCAGGCATACTGTTATGCGACGTTCAGAAATGATTGGCGAGAATCAACAGACTCTATTGACACATCTCAGCTATGTATTTTCATAAGAATGGTGTTTGAAAATCTACGTGCTACGGAGGAATCGCTGAAAATTATACCCCTGGGGGAAAACTAGAGGGGAAGATATTTTCCGGGAATTTAAGGACTATGTTATTAAAACTAAGTTACCAATTCATGAACTTGTATCTATCACCACCGATGGAGCACCGGCTATGACTGGCCTTATCCATGGATTTGTTGCTCTTTGCAAAAAAGACAATGATTTTCCAGATTTCCTTAATTATCAATGAATAATTCACCAACAAGCTTTGTGTAGTAAAATGTTCAATAGGAAAGAAGTAGTAATGGACATTGCATTCAAGATCGTCTGTTCTGTTCGAGCAAGAAGTTTGCAGAGGCGTCTATTCAGGTCCCAACTAGAGGAAAATTTCTCCCGATTTAGAAATTTGTTACCTGAAATCAAGGAGTTTCTGGCTTTACGAGGCGTTGAATATATATGTCACGGTAAATGTGCGTAGTTCGGTAAATGTGTACATTTCCCGGTAAATGTGCACATTTACCACCAAGTTCGGTAAATGTAAGTATAACATACTTTTACCGATTTGATAGGGGAAATTACACATTTACCTAGAGACACTGATAAATATGGATAAACGTCGCAACACAGGCCACAACATGGCGGCGTCGCTAACATCTGTTGCAGTTTAGACGTACGGTAAATGTGCATTGTCCGGTAAATGTGTAAATTTCTTGGTAAATGTGCACAACTAAACTAAATTTGAACATGAAGGAAAATTTTACTCGGTCCCACCGGGTTGGGTAGGTTGGTCGAAGTGTTTTTGGTTCCTCCTCACGTTCACTGTGTTCCCCCCTCGTGTTGGGAAGCGTTCATCTTAATATATACCAGTGGAGCCGAACCCTCGATGATTTTTGTTATAAATTAACGTAATTATTAAAGTGTAGCATTTCTCATTCTTTCTTACTTCCACATTTACCAAGGCACATCGGTAAAAGTGCACATTTACCGGTAAATGTACGGATAAGACGTATTTCCTAAAACTTAAACTTACATTTACCGACCTTGGTGGTAAATGTGCACATTTACCGGTAAATGCACACATTTCCCGAATACGTACCTTTACCGTAACATATATACAGATTGAAGTTGAAGTGTGGTTATTAGATTTGGCTTTCATGACTGATGTCACTACTAAGCTAAACGAACTCAATTTCGATCTTCAAGGAAAAGATAAAATTATCACTCAGATGAAAAATTATGTGACTGCCTTTAAAAAAAATCTACTCTTCGCACCATTGTAGAAAAACGAACTGAAACATTTTCAAAACATGATATTAGAGATAGAAAGCCAGAGAAACGAGCGCACAAATTTTGATAGTGCTCGGTATGCTGCACAGGTGAATATATTGATCACCGAGTTTGAAAGGCGTTTCTAAGACTTTGCATTGCTCGAACCTGTAGCAACATTTGTGTTTTTTCCATTTGATGCCAACATAGATGTTGAAGAAATTACATTGAAAATTTCTTCATTTCACACGGTCAGTTCTGATGTTGACAATTAAATTCTAACACTGCCAAGAGACCTACAAATCAAATCAAGATCATCAGAAAAATTGTTTTGGAATTTTCTTATGGAAGAAAAATATCCCAATTTAAGAAAAGGTGCTATGTATATGACAGCATTTTTTTGTTCCACGTATATTTGCGAGTGAGCATTCTCAAGTTTGAAAATTAGTGTCGGTCCACTTTGACTGTGTGAGTCACCTTGACGACTGTATGCGGCTAGCTATAATCCAAAATTTTTGCAACTAGCTGATGCCATGCAGTGCAAATTATCCATCTCAACTTAATACAATGATGCTATGTAATGAATTTAATTAAATAATTTTACATTGTACAAAAGACGAATTTTTAATAATTTTTATATAAATAAAAATATTTTAAATTGTTATTTGATAACTTTTTCCTGCAGTTTACCTTGACAAAAGAGGTAAACACACTGGATAAAATAAATATCGTCCAGACCCTCCTCCCCCTCACTCCTCCTCCCTCCCTCCTCCTCCCTCCCTCCCTCCTCTCCCCCCGCTCGAAAGAAATTTCTACTGTGAAGATGGACGGTAGATCTCCACATAACTGAAAAATGATAAATAGCTCCCAAGCTTGTCAAGTCCGAGCACCCCTGGTTTAGAGGAATGAATAAAATTTCTTATTCTTATCATCGAATTTTTCCATCAATTCGAAGTCTCTCATATTTTGAATAAATTAAGCCTTTAACCGTTTTCTGCTTTGGCACCCATATTGTTGCCAAAACTCGAGCTTATATTGTTGTATCAATCCTAATATACGTACGAATGCTTACATTATGAATTAACTCGAGAACATTCAAATTAATGCTCCGTCATTTTTGTCAGGCACTTACTCCAATTTCATATATTTTCCTGAAAATTTCCAGTGGTCTGTTTTACCAGTGTTCTTTAAGGTTTCGAAATTTGGCGTAAAAAGTTTGCCTTTTTCCTTTAATCTGCCGTAATTCATTAAAATAACAAAATTTCTCAGTGCACTGTGTCAATACTTTTATGTGTATTCATTATTTAAATTTTGTTCATGCTTTTACTCTTTCGAATCGACTTTTTTGAGGCGTAAACCGCTTTCCCATCCTGACAACTTTTCTATTCTGATGATATCATGTCCCATGTTATCCTTGGTCGACGATTTCTTTCGGTTACTATATCGGAAATAACGAACCCTACTAGTTTAATCAGAAAATGAATGAATATTAACCAGCCACCTAACTAGGTCCGTTCGATCCCATTCGAGATACTTGATATTCTATCTCGGTGGGTAATTTTTAATGGCGAAATCGCATGGTCGCTCGGAAATGAAGAGACGTAGCAATTTATAGAAGATATGACCGCTCTTTCGTGTCCCCCTCCCTCTCTCCCACCTCCACCTCAAAAAAGCTTCTGGGATTAATTGAAAAATCCTTTTTATATACGTTCTCTCTGGGGAGAGAAGTCCTACATTCTAAAAGTGTTCATGCGAGCTCTGCTGATTAATTTCGTGTGAGAGCAGTGCTAGTCTGCTTCTTCTCGTCTCCTTTATTGCTGCGTCTGCTCTGCCGCTCATTTTGGCGACGTAAGCTTTTCGTCATTCACACGTTCGGCCTCGATCCTCGTTCTCCGTCGCGTCAATTCTCCATCCCTCCGCTCTTCCCCTTTTCGCATATCGGACCAATCGAAGATGACAATTGACGGTCGGGTCGCGATTTTTGTCGTTTTCAGTTGTTTTTGTCATCCCGGGCGCTTCTTGCCAGTCCTTGCGTGGGACTGGGAGAGATATTCGTTCTATCCGGTCGAATGGGTGATTTTGTTGGAAGGAAATTTCAAACTCGGCTCGATTCCAGGTTTTCCGAATCCGGCTCTCTCTCTCCTCCCACACTCTCATGGAGTGGTGATCGTTCGGAGGTACCCCTGAATACGGTCTCTCTCTCTTTCTCGAATTGAATTGAACGGATTTGATTCATGAACCTCTCTGTTTCCTCGCACTGGCAACTTCCTCGTCGTAACCCGTCTGTGTTTTGGAATTTATGGCCGTTGTTCTTAGTCGTCGAGTGGGTCCGTTCGAATGTAGGCAGTTTGATTGGATTGCCACCGAGGCGAGAGCTACAGAATCATTTTTGTTTGTCCTGTGTTTGATTTTCGATACTTGGTCGTTAGGCTCGCGAAAGCATTTGTACCCCGACCGGCAATGTCGATGGGTTTGTGTTTTGTAATGAAGCATTATCGTAGTGAACTGTTAAGCTTTCAAGTCTTTATCCAAAACGTTGGTGAAGTATTTTAATTAATGATAGAAATCGGCAACTTATTCTTACTTGTGTGTTATGTTTGTGTTTACAGTCAAACCCCGATTTAGCGCACGCCTATGTAGTGCCACCCCGCATACAGTCCATGAATAAACCTCTTTTAATCTTTAGGTATTGTTTTTACTCTGTTCACTTTGTCTCCTGTTTGTAATTTGTCCTTAGAATTAACACTATACATGTATTTTAGAATTTAGTGACATATGAGGTTAGGTGGAAGAGAGGCCCTACAGGGCCTAACCTCCCCAATAAAGGGTCAAATCAATCAATCGAACAGAATTTTAATCTCTATATAGAGCAAGCATATATCTCGATTTACCGCCACCTCTGCTTTTACGCCAATGTCAGTGATGGACAAACGGTGGCGCTAAATCGGGGTTTGACTGTAAATATTCAAGCTATTTTCGGAGTGAAATGTTTTTCTTTTCTAAATTTTCCGAAATTGTTTTCTTGCAAAACAGTTCTTTTACAAGGGGTGACGGTGGCGGAGTGGTTAGAGCGGTCCCAGGTTCGAATCCGGTGGAGGTCGGATTTTTCAACTTTTCAACATAGGATCGTTCCCGTTCCCTATTTCTGTCGTTTGAGGAAACCGCGCAAGTCAGCGCTCCGTATTTCGGAAGGGACATTAAGCAATTGGCCACCTTGGTGCTCTTCGTAAAGAGTAGGCTAATGCCGGCACCGGGTTTCCCTCCTCCCTTGTGTCTGTGCGTGTTCGTTGTGGAAGGAATTATGGCTATAATAATCCAAGAGGTTGATTAGCCAAAAATACACAAAGAATTCCATTTTAGAGCGTTCTGTTTATTTTCTTTTTCAAACCGAATCCATTTTTCCCTAAATGGCTTCATTATGTATTCTCATTTTATTTATATCAACTACGTATTCGCAATATATCCCGTTCAATCGAAATTTCAGACTCGTTGATATCCGATTATTACTAGGATTAATTTTAATTTTCAAATAGGTTCTACATCTATGATTCAACTGCGCTAATGTGCTTTTATAACTTTCATGTCGTGTTTAATGCCCCTAATATTATTTCAGTTTAAATCCAAAACGGTTTAAATAAACATTCGTTATCACGTTATCAAATCATTGCCGACCAGGTAATTAATAATCTCTGATTTTTTTAATCAGTTGAGAATTTGGCAGATAAAAATTTTCCAGTATCTTTCATTTAGTTTTATTGTGTTATTATTTATTTTCTAATTTAAGTATACTCTAGTATCAGAAAAGTAGAAACTGAGACGGCGCTTTTGGTCCGAAAACAGCTGAAGTTGCGAATGTTTGTTTTTTTCTTTTTTTAAAACTTCTATTGAAAAAGGCGTCTAATCTTTTATCCTTATCTATAGTAAAACTTCAAATCCTTAAACTAAGCATTAACTCGGCTTTACATTAAACCGTCGTTTTTATACTTCCGCTACATTAAGTAATTATTGGAAAAATTCCCTGCCTAATGTTACGCAACCCGTTTTTCATCCATAATATGCTAACAAAAAAAGTATCAGAAATTTTCTGACATTTCATACTTGCGAATATTTTATTTTTTTGAAAAAGCTTGGCCCTAAAAAGTCCTGTAATTTATCATAGTCATTCCACCCCTCATGCTAAATGTTTTATTAGTTATTTTTTGTCTAATGCGCGAGTATAATAAAAACTTAATAATAAGTAGGCTTTCTGCAAAAAATGCCTTCGCCGTTCCTTTATTGGATATTGCCCAAATGGATTTAGACCCGTGGATTCAGCTCCCAGAGCTCCTCCTCTTCCTTGGCAATTCGCGTGCATATGTATGTCTGCCGAGGTTTCGTTTCGGCTACTCCCGGGAGGACACTTTCACTATGCAGACTGAAAAATGCGATCGAAGCATGGGGAAGGTTGGGCGAGGATCACAAAAGAAGTTTGGCCATGCGCCAAAATCTTTGTCCTCTTCCTCATCTCTCTCTCTCTCTTTCTCTTCTCTTTTCACCCTCCTCGTCCCGATGTGGCGTCACAATGCACCCACGTCCCTGCTTCGTGAGGTATTAAGTCCATTCACCTCGAACGGGATGCGGATTTTACTGGGTTGCGCCTCTCGTTATTGTAAATATTTTGATGCATAGCGTCGATGGGAATGCAATGCAGGAGAGAATTCATTTCGCGCTCTAATGTGCCTCCGGAATCTCCGGAGTGCGAATAATGCTCTAGGGCATGGAAAGCTTTCGGGCTGGTTATAATTCTTCGTTCGTTGAAGAATATTCTATGTCGCAACAATTGTCCTGTGCTTAATGGCTCTGTGGTGGATAGGCTTCTGTTTGTAGCTATGCACGTATTCATCACTGCTGTTATTATGAATATACGTTGCCAGAAGAGCCATTCTGTTTTTCTGAAGGTTGTTTATTATTTCTTTATTATAACTTTTTTCGTATTATTTTCACAGAAACTACGCAATATTAATCATAAATGTGAATACCTAATTCAAATTTCGATTATTATGAAATTTGGATCTTTTTAGATGCAAATAAATTAATTGTATTCGCTTTCCTCACAACTAACGGTTTTAATAAATTGCTTAGATATTGAAATGCACTTGTTTTGCGTTGTATTCCGTCATATATACCGTACAGTTATCAACTAATCGAGTTTGGTCCTTAATCGCTTCGTGGATCCACGCACCAGTTATTTGAATATTTTATCATTAACTGATTTTTAATTATGCAGGATGACATTTTCCGTGTGTGCGAAGAAAAAAGCTTACAAGTAAATGGCGTGCCGTATAATGGCGATATTGGGAATGCGTCACTATGCATTTGCAATACTTACATGAAAGTTGCATGGGAAGGAATAAAGAAAGGCGCTTAGACTTTTTAATGAAACAAATGTTGCTGGAAATATTTCTCAGCCTCGTTTCAAACCTTTCCTTTGCCTCTTTTAAAGTGAGAGGGATTCGGGAGAATGAGGCTATAATCTTTATTGCGTCGTGTGGGACTGGAGAGCCATGGCATGTATCCTCGGATTTCGTGGATTTCTGCCTTTCCCGAGATAGAATTTGGCCCTTGGAGAGAGACGTTTGGACTCAGGAGTGGTCCTAAGTCGAGTTCCATCATAAAAATTAGCGGGTCAAGAGATGAAGAATCGTCTCCTTGAAGAAACATTCTTCTATGTCGAGTCGTCAGCTTGCGGGGGAGATCGTTGTCGGACCTTAGCTTTTCTCTTCCTAGCTTGATGAGCTTTCTCATAGTGTTTTTTAGTGATCAGTACACAGCTAACACGAGGAACATGCACAGAGGGTTAGTCTCTAAAAGAAGTCCTACTATATACTCGGGGGTGCCGGTGATGTAGAAGTTAGGACGCTGGCTGCTACTCATCTGCTGCTCTAAAGGGCAGCCGGCACGAATCCTGCGAAAGTAGGATTTTTTTCAAGGTCGCCCGACCCCCTGTTTGAGGAGACCGCGCAAAGTCAGCGTTCCGTCCTTCAGAAGGGACTTTAAGCCGTTGGCCCCCTTGGTGGTCTTCGTTAAGAGTAGGCTAATGCCGGCACAGGGTTTACCTCCTCCCTTGAGGTTGTGTTGGGTGTGGAAAGAGCTATGGCTATAATTATCCAAGAGGTTGATTAGCCAAAAATACACACCCACTACCATATGCTCTTTGATAATTACTAAAACAACGAAAAAACTGCTATTTCGGTCAAATTAAGGTACAGAAAAGCTGTCTAAATTACAATCTACTTAATTTATATTCAGGACTTTAAGGTTTTTATCTATTCGGGCCGATAATACATGAAACGAGAAGAGTTTTCTAGTTTTTTAAATAATACATGAAATATTTGTCATGATGAAGATCAATGATCAAGTCCTATGCGTTGGTTAATATGGAAAAATTAATCTAAATGTTAAATTTATCGTAATAGGTGTTTTATTGGTTATTTTTCGGTATTAATCGAGGAAGTGAAGGAAGATTATTTGCTGTGGACTTCATTGTATATGTATTTATGTATATATGTGTGTGTGTGCGCGCGTGCGTATGGGTGTGTGGGCGTGTGTGTGCGTTCTTGCGTGTGTGTGTGCGTGCGTGCGCGTGTGTATCTTATATGCAAGAATGAAGACTGAAATACTGAAATTCATTTATAATAATAATTATATCAGATTGTCTTAAATTACTTTATATAATTTTCGTATCAAGAGTTTAAATGATAAGCATTCACGTCTTCTTTTTGGTACTATCTTGTTCCATGAATAAAAATATATTTCATTCACAATGCTCATCTTTTCATGACTCACAATCAGCTGCACGATTGTGATCATTATTGTTTTTCTCTGCTGCGCCGCAACAAAATGTCTTGTTCCCCACACTTAGTATTGGAAAGTTTATGCGATTAAGGTCGTAGGAATGTCGTTCAGGATTCATGGATATTAATAACATAAATCTGAGTTTCACATTTAGTTTTTTGTTGCACTCTGAAAAATGTATTATAATTATTTTTTCAAGTCGTTTTTTAAAATGCTTCGTAAAAAGAATGCACATTTGAACATTTAAGATGCTATGGTATTATTGTATGTAGTACTCCTTCAATCGACGAGTTATTGCAAGGCTTACCATACGTCCAGGGATCTTGTCCCGGCTTCCGGGCCGGTTTTCTGGCCAGGAAAATAAATATGGGTCAAATTCAGGGGTAGTCGTAAAAAAATGATTTGTTTCTTAATAAATAAAGTGTCTCCTAGTGCCAAATAATTTCTTTTTGTACAAATATTTAATTTTAAATTTAATATTGTATTATTAAAAACATTTCTAGTTACTTTCTCCATACGTATTATAGCGTAAAGTATTGTTTTTTTCCTTATATAGTTTTTGACTACCGTCTCCAATCCTCCCTCCCTTCCCCCTCATCCCTCCAATGTTTAAGCTATACAGAGTTCCTTTATATTACATTACAGTTTATGTAACCAACAAAAATAATAAAATTTTATGTTATGTCCCGATTGTTCCGGCTTTTTCATCTATAGAAATCGTTTAGTCCCGATTTTGTCCCCCTAAATATATGGTAGCCTAGTTATTGCGCAACTCGGTTCTTTCGCCTGCTTTTCCTTATGTCCTTTATGCATAAGGTTCTTTATCTTACTATGAATGTCATCGTAGGTTATATTCAGTTTGTTGCAGTTAACATTATGACGCATGACCGTCGTTTCCGGGCTCTTTGCGTGACTGCCCCTTGTCCTTGGTGCTTTTAAGTCCGCCCCCCGATCAACACAAGGACGTTTATGTTACGCGAAGTCATTTGTAAATCATCGATTCTTATTCATTTTTTCATCTCTAGGTCGACGTAAAGCTTTTCAGACATTAGCGTACAACTGGATGAAAGACTTGGGATGAATTCGTGTTCTGTTACGTAGCTCGGACTGGGTTCCCAGACTAATAAATGCAACGAATATTGATCACTATGATATTTCAGTTTCTGATAAAATACAGAATTTTTCATGGAAATATTCATTTTAAATTGTACAATGTTTCGGAAATGTTTGTGCAAAATATCAAGTCGGATATTTAGGAAGTAATGCGTTCTGTGAAAAATGTTTCCGACAAAGGTTGTTTAAAATTTTATTTTCTACAACTTGGATGACAAATATTTGCGTTAATGAAGTCTTATAGGAGATATTTAGCAAAAAGGAAAAATGACAAGAGTAAACCACTTCCGGTTGACCAATTTTAGCCAAAATATAATCAGATTTCGATTTTCTAATAAAAAAACTTAAATATAAAGTTTTGTGCTGATTTAATTAGTAGTTTTAGAGTTAGAGCGCCCACCAAATTCCTGCCACACAGACATCGAAAAAATAGTGATAGCGTATTCGGGGGACCTTAAAGACCCGTATTTCCTTCGAAATCTCGCATTCGTTTTTTCACGAAAACGATAGTGTATGGAGAAAGTAAAAACGCTTTCTCATTTTTCCGCATATGAGAATATCGTGTGGTATTTCTTGGCATCGCGACATTTGATATTTGAATATGCATACTCAATATTCTCGAGCTTAATTAGCTCTTCGAACACGCGTACTCATTCTCGCGGCGGAGGGAAGAACGAAACGGCTATGATCTCGACGCAATTTTGCAGCCTTTCAAGACGTTTCTGCTCAGCCGAAATCATTGCCCTCCGCCCGAAGGAACGCGAGCTGCGCCACATCCGCCGCAGCGTTCTTGCAGATCCTCTTTCCACGCCACACTGCTCCCAAGCGCCGTAGCTTTTCCGCTCCAATACCTCCGGGGCGCCTTAGAGGCCCACGATGACGGATTCTTTTGCTTCCGCCGTGAGGAAGTCGTTTGTTTACTCTCTTCCCGCCGTAATGAAGTCGGACGCAGGGTCCCCGAAGCAAAACCTCTCCTCGCCATTCTACTTCGATTCGAACGCTATATAATAATCGCCCGCCCTTCTCCTCTCCCCATCTCCTCTCCCCATCTCCTCTCTCCATCTCCCCATCTCCTTTACCCTACGCTCCCTCGCCCTTTTAATGCCTGCATCACCACAGGCAGCCTCGTCTTAGCTCCTTCTGACTATTGTCTTCTCGTCCCCGATTCCGCGTCGATCGTGGCTCGCTCTCGTCCTCGACTCTCTCTTCTTCGCATTCCGGATCCTGGGATTCATTTCTTTGTATTTGTCGTTTCGTGAGTTTCAATGGATTTTTCCTTGAAGATGAATAGTTCGTATTGTGTTAAATCTATAGGATTTATGACACCGAAGCAGTTTCTGATTCCAAAAGTACTTAATCCGTGAACGAAATGCGTTTTTCTTTTTTCTGCAAATTTTAATCTCGTCACAGTCTGGTGTACGGTGACGCGAATATTTTGAGGGAAAACGTACTTTTTTACCTGTATTACAGAATTCTGGCCTTAAAAAAATCGAGAGCTCATTTTTTTTTGTTTTTTTTTTAATATTTTATAGCATTTTACGAGACATTTACTATTTTGCTACTTCGAATTTTCAGGATGGTCACTGGTCTGCATGTCCGTCTTGGTGAAATTTTAGTATAGAATTTGTGTATGGAATGTTTTTTATTATTCATAATTTTCGTTACGTGTATAATTGCAATTAATCGATATTTTGGCGTGTTGGACGATAAAGTGCTCTCTCTTTCATTTGAAATGGTAAATATTATAGATCATTTTCTCTGAGTTAATTACTGAGCTGTTTTATGTGTTTCCTTAACTGACCCATTTAGATACCTCATCCATTTAATTTTTACATATACCTACTTATTCACTTTGTTTCGATATTTATCCAACACCCGGCGTATTATATCGATCTGAAATTTACACTTCTAAGATTTTCGATTTTAAGCGCGTTTTTCTTCGTCGCATATTTCGTTTTCTCAATTACTTATTCACGAGTGTGATGGAAATCGATCCCAAGTTTCAGTGGAAAGGTCGCTCTAAGACATCTTCGCAATGTTAATGGTACCCGAGCTTTTCCAACTCCACCTCGAACCTTATGTAGCATTCTCAAAGGTACCCTGGAGGAGTCGAATTTTCAGTCATTAAAGAGTTAATCTCTCGAGCATTTTCTTTATTTTTGAGCATGAAACTGGCGTTTTACTTGAACCCATTTTTATCGTACTTTTATGCACCAATCGTCGTTTTAGCGAGAGAAACTTTGTGAATGAATTTAACATTAAAATGTTCACGAAGACAAAATGAACCTCTTATTCTTATCGCTCGACTTGGTATATTGTGTTTTTTACGACTTTCTTATTTTTTATTTCAAGCAAAAACTATTTCAAAGGGTTCGTTTTTATTATTAATTTAATATGGGTTAAAAAATTTATTGTTCTAAATGATTATTTTTTTCTATTTGGTAGACTAAAGAAAAGTTAAAATTGGTTTTAATTAAAGAGCTTCTACTTTTAAAAGGGAGCGTATTTTTTGTCGAAAGGAGTTAAAGGAGCGTCTCCAAATATTAATTTGTCCGACATAGTCTTCCTACCTTTATCCATTAATTTATCGCCCTTCTCCCTTTGCCTCGTTCTCTCTCTCTCTCTCTCGCCCTCGCGCACGCTACATCTTGTCATTACTTTCCGTTCCCTTTTTCTGTTACCCTCGCACACTCGCTCCCGCACGCCCTTCTCACTAGCTTACCACTCCTCCTTTCGAGCTTTCCTCACGCAGTAATGGTCCAGCACTCCATCCCAGCGCTTCATTAATTCATCTCCCGTCCCATTCTTCGAATCCACTTTCAAAGGCTTCTTCCTCCTCCGTCCTCTTCTTCCTCCTTTGCTTAACGCCCTCCTTTCTTTGCCTCTCGCAGAATTTCCTTATCTATTCACTCCGGAACCTTTCTTTCTCCTCTCCCATCCTTCCCTCTTCTTCGCCTCCTCCCCCTCCTCTGCTACTTCTGTATTTTTCATATTCTACCTTCCGATTATTCCCTCATCTCTTAATCATCATCCCTCTTCTTTGTACCTTTCCTACTCCACATCTCTCCACCTTTATATTCCTCCTTTTTATCCCTCTTCTATATCCCTCCTCTATAACCCTCCCATATACGATTATCCCTCCTCCATATCACTTCCCCTCTACATCTCTTTAACACTTTTCGATATTCCTCTACATCACTTCTGTTATTCTCCTATGTCCCTCTATATCCTCTATCCTACTCTTTATCTCTTCTCAATATTACTTTTCCTCTATCCTCCCTCCTCTACTTCAGTTTTCTATATCCCTCCTCCTTTATATCACTACTCTATATTCCTCCTCTATAGCACTCCTGTATTCCTCCTCTATAGCACGCCTGTATTCCTCCTCTATAGCACTCCTGTATTCCTTCTCTATAGCACTCCTGTATTCCTCCTCTATAGCACTCCTGTATTCCTCCTCTATAGCACTCCTGTATTCCTCCTCTATAGCACTCCTGTATTCCTCCTCTATAGCACTCCTCTATTCCTCCTCTATAGCACTCCTCTATATACCGCCTCCTCTATATCTCTTCTCTATATCCCTACTCGCCTACGCCCTTCCTCTATATACATTAAAACCTCACGCAACGAGGATTCATACCGCACGTTTTCAGTATTGCGCGGATTTCATTTTTACACCAATTTTCTTGCAACGCGGTCCATTTTCAGGCAACGCGGAGGGGTCTGATATAAAAATCCGAAAACTTTGCGACATTTTAATTTAGCGCGCTGCCTCCGGCGCCTCAAATATTCACCTAGTTTCTGTATGCACGCCGAAGGCAGACATCGCAAGGAGGAAATAAATTCTTTGAAAAATATCGGCGCAAACTTTTGGTGTTTTGGCACTCGGCACGGGGGTATGGAGTGAATGAATCGACTAATCCCACCATTCGAAAGAACAAGGAACCCATTGAAGCGAGTCTTGCGGCTGCCGCTGCTACTAGTGATTCCATAAAGAGTATGAGTAATAGGTCCGTGCACCAGAATAAGACAGAGGTTATTGAACACTTGTCTTGAGGAGCAGACACAGAAGGGAGCAGCACTCAGTGGCACCGTGATCCGGGAGAAGGTGTAGCGAATATACGAAACGGTTTTTGAGAAGTGAGGAGAGCCTTCAAAAGACTAAATTTATTGATGGTTGGTTTGACAAGTTCAGAAAGCGTTCCAATCCGCACAACGTCAAGTTTTCTGGTGAGAGTGTTTCTGCTGACAACCAAGCTGCAAAGCTGTTGCAGAAAAAGTTTTTAAGGATAGCTGAAGAGATCGATTACCACCCCACCAAGCGTTCAATGTTGATGGGACAGGATTATTTTGGGAAAGGATGTCATCGAGAACCTATTATCAGTAAACGGGAAAAGTTGACGCCTGGGTTCAAGACCTCCAAAGACCGCTTGACCTTGCTTTTCAGCGCCAATGCATCGGGAGATTTTAAGTGTAAACCTCTGCTGGTTTACCGTACAGAAATCTCCAGGGCATTAAAGGGTAAGCATAATTCCCTTTTACCCGTTATTTTTCAGTCTAACAGGAAGGCATGGATAACGGCATCCATGTTCACACATTGATTAACCTCCTATTTTGTTCCCCGGTCAAGAGAATATCTTGCATAAAAGGACCTTCCATTCAAGATTCTCCTTGTTCTTGATAATGCTCCTTGTCATCCTTCTGTAAATTTGCAAATGTATAAATCCAGATGTGCTGGTTGTTTATGCCACCCAACATGACTTCCATACTCCAACATCTAGACCAGGGAGTTATCAAACCTCAAGTGCTACTACATCAGAAGTATCATGAGGAAACTTCTCAAGGCATCGGAAGAGAACCCCGACCAGTGAACTTTAAATGCCGGTTGGAGCAAATTATGGCGCAGAGTTGTGAACGATGACCAATGTTTTCCTACAGTAACATTTGAGGTGAGGGAGATTGTGCAGCTGGCAAGGGCTGTGGACGGTGAGGGCTTCGATGATATGGCAGAAGAAATAGAAGAACCTTCGAATTCGTCCCAGGAGGAGTTGACTGAGGAAGAAATGCTGCAGATGCCCGAGTCCCATGAAGAGGAAGAAGGGGGGCATGAAGAGGAGGATCAGCTCACGCCAGCATTGTTACGGGAAACTTGGCTTGGTGTTGACAGGCTTGCAAGTCGTCTCGTTGAAGCAGGGCTTAACTTGGACAGAAGCCTTAAATTGAAACGTGCTATTGAACAATGTACACTACCATATCGTAAGTTTTATAAATCGATGCAGACTACAGCAATGCAGAGACGCATTACAGATTAATCAAAATCAACATCAAAAGACTTGGTGCTGCCAAATGTTAGGTAAGGAATTGATTTAAATTAAAGTTTTAAAATTGTTTTATCTTTTTGATATTATCTTATCATACGATTTTTACGTAAAAAAAAGTTTACACATTGCTTCCCAAACTCGGAGAACGTAACCCTATTTTTCCATAAGTCATTAAATTCACGCAGCGCGTTTTCTCCCAACGCGGCCGCATCAGGAACGCAACTACCTTCTCTTTATCTCTCCTCTATAGGTATATTTCCTACATCTCTCTGTTCAAATGTATTCCTGTCACCTCTAACAATGATCTCTTCATCTTTTCTTAAATCTTCGCCTCCTCTCTTTCTTCACACCTCTTCCTTTAATTTTCACGCCTCGTTTAATCTTTAACCCGCATTTCTCTTTCCCATCTTTTCCTCAGCTCACCTCTTGCCTTGTATCACTTTTATTTCCGCATTTACTCACGACTAACCCCACTCTTCCCTTCCTCTCTCTCTTCCTCTCTCTCTTCCTCTCTCTCTCTCTCTCTCTCTCTCTCTCTCTCTCTCTCTTTTCCTCTCTTCCTCTCTGTCTTCCTTTTTTCCCGAACTTCGCTTTCCCTTCTATCTCCTCTTGAGGGAGAGCTTAGGCTTCCACCCTGAGGAGTAAATGCGATCGCAGTACCGCAGTGTTGGTTGGGTTGCCATTGTCACGGGGCGGACGAACTCTTGTGTCTTTCTCCCCTCTCGAAAGTCGTTGGACTCGGAACATTGGTGGACCGTGTTTTCCGTTGTTCCCTTTCAATTCAAATTCCTTCCCGGAACCTCCTAAGCTTTCTCCTCTTTTCTCTCCCTCGCTTTCTGCTCCTCTTTTTCGCTCGTGTCGTCATGTCGGTCCCATATCGTGTATATGCATTAGTTGAAGTCGGTTTCGTTTCTGCTGGAGCGGCTTCGTGGGAAAGGGAGTTTGAGGCGAGAATGTGTTCTCCGGCGATGAGAAACTCTTGTAGATTTTCTTTGTGCGTATTGTGCGTGTAAATGAGTTGGCGGTGGAGAGAGTTTAAGGGATTTTCTGTCAGGCTCTCTCGCTTAATCCATAACTAGAATTAGGGACTTAAAACGTACGTGTAAATGCGTGCTCAATACTTATTTTCATTTAGTTTATGAAGTTTATCTCCGGAGCGCAAACCTTCCCATTACTTGAAAGTTTTTGAGAGAATTAAAATGTTCTTATTTTCAAAAAATGCTGTTACCTTTTTTCGTATGTTTTATTAAAAGTAATATTTTTAAGGATTTTGCCGGATTTTTTCCTTAAATCTCGCTTTAACCTATGAATACGAAGTCCAAGAATGTACCAACAGAAATAAAGGAATTTATTTAGTTCTGTCGTAACGAGTCCGTAATTTGGAATTCTAAGGTACTAATAGCTAATGATGTAAGAAGTTATAGTGTGACTAAAAGTGATAACGATGTAAGAAGTTATAGTGTGATTAAAAGTGATAAACTTATTAATTCGAAAAATATTTATATGATTGAAACTCGTTTCTGCGGAAGCAATCGGAAGTTAACTCATTACTGATGGACTTCGTTAGTATTTTATGATAATGTCGGCGTTGTCATTAGCGAGCTTTTTATTTGTGTTTAATTGATTAAAAAGTTTATTTTCCATACTCCTACCCGTTTGCCAATTGATGCTATTAAATTTTATATTAAATAATATGACAAATATTTACCGTCTGCTTTTCTTGCGTAGTTAATGCTCCTTTGCGTTTTCCTTTTACGGAAGCACGTGGAAATGGCCGCGGAAGTATCAAAGCACTCTAACTGATAAAGGAAACTTTCGAAATGGTAGAGAGGTACATAAAGTAAAAAAGTGCGGCTTAAAAAAATCGCATTATTTTGTAACTTCAACTTCCTCCGTAAATAATGCCCGAACGCAACGAAGATATTCCTTTTCGTTCGCCTTTTTTTATTTGCCTGCAGCAGCGACGACGCCCGCACAATCGGGATGCAGTATTTCGGTGCTTCTTCGTTTTTTTTTCTGGAAAACGTTTCCGTTGGCATTCGACGAGTTTTTTGTTTCGGAGGCATTCGCTCAATAAAAACGAAAACTCGACTACTCCCGACCCTATGACGTCGGATTCTTCCTTAATCTGAAGGTCACCTCTGCCGAGAGAAATGAATGCGTACTTGGAAATGTGGAGTTTGGGATTGACATCGCTCCTCTCTCTCCGATGAAAGTAACAGTCGCGTTCGACGATAAATCGAACTTCTTCGTGCTCGTAAATGATCTGAATAACCTTTTCCATTGCATATCCGACTTCGGCTGAAACATCAGTTTTCGCCTATAATCGATTCTTCGGCTTTCTCCGGAAATTCTAGTCTAGAATGTTGGTCTTACGAAGCTGCTTTTCTATAATATGTGATCTTTTTATTTTTCTTATCCTGCGAATCATTAGTTTTATTTCAGCGCGAGTTATGTACCACGTGATTTCTCTGTTCTTCAAGTTGAACAGTTATTTCTTATTCGATCATTTTGCTTGATGCATTAACCGTGTTATGTTTTTAGGCGCGTTATTCAAAAGAAAAAGCGCTTATCGCATTCGATCTATCCTTCTGCCCGTCTATAAGCATAATACAATTGCTTAAACACTCAGCGTATCTCGATGAAATTAGGTACTGAAGATCTTTATCATACTAGAAGACGATGTAGACACCCTTGGGTCAAATAATTCAGTCGGGGCTGCCACTTAACTGGGAAAAGAGAAGTTAACTTTTTCTATAAATTCTAAACTATTTACCCAAGGAAATAATAATAAGCGTACTAAATCAGCACTTTCAAATTATCCGCCATTTATTGCTCGTTTCCATTTATAACGCTGCGTATTTGGGGTCCAAGAGATTGTTCTTCCCCCTGCCATCGTGTTTCTTGCGTGTCTAAAGGACGTTACCCACGACACCGAATCTAGTATTTTCGTAATAAATGGGTTTAAGAGAGCATCAAAGGATTGTGGCGATCTCAGTCATTAGTAGAAGGGAGAGTGAAAGTACGGAAATGTGGACGTTGCGAGGACTGGAAAAGATCGCAACATGGAATAAGGCCAGCGGATTTGGTACTATGCCTGAATGCGGCCCGCGAACCGAAGTGAGTTTGAGATCCATGATTTAGATTAAGCATATTATGGAGCTTTCATACACGGTCCCGATCCTCCAATGTCATTCGAAACTTAAATGATTTTCTGTTTTATATTGCAAGTAATTTTTGTGAAATGATTGGTGCACTTTTGAATGTGTATTTTTCATGTTTATTTATATGGCAACGTACCTAAGTTTATTTTATGTTTGTCTGTTAGAAAATAAAATTGGTATCATTAAACGTGATTTATTTATCCGTTGAAAATTTTAGGAACGCATCCTTTTGTTCCAGTATTTCCATTTGCCGTCCACAATCGCAGGTTTAGTCTAATATGCCTCAAGTTAATGTGAAAATGGCTTTTCAAAAAAGTGGCAACAATGGATGGCGTAACCATGACGATCGTGGGTGACGTGCAGAGGGGGACCAAAAGTGAGCCCGAAGAGACATAATTGCGCCTAGAATTATCCTATATATAATTTCCCAAGTGTCTGTCCGTCCGTATGCCCCCCCTATATATCTCAAGAACTGTTTGTGTTAGAGAAATTCGATTAACGGCATTTTGTTTCTACCAGCTAGGAGACCCCAAGAAAACTATTTATTTGCATCCGCCATCTTGAAACAAAATGGCAGCCGTTTAAAATATTTAAAAATTTCTTTTTTGAAAACGGTGTGTCGGAGAAAAATTTTTTTGATCGAAAAACACGTCTTGACAAGAGCAGTTTCAAAAAATTATTTTCAACTTGGCGATAATAAATGCGAGACGCGTAGCGACGAGGTCTCGGGAGCTAGCGGAAGGTGGGGTTGACGCGTGTAGGGGCAGGAAAAGTTGAATCCCAAAGGATCTGTTATGCAGTTAAATTCTGCTAACCATAGCACACATTTAGCCTTTTCCTCTAATGTAACCATTTTCAATCAGTTGCAAGGTCTGACGCGAAGAAAAGACAAAATTATGAAGAATCCTTTCATTTCCCGTTTGGAGGACCTAAAATAAATGAACCTTGAGTATTTATGCTTGCTTTATCTTTTACGGCCTGTCTATATCATCTGTACATCAAAAATTATTAATTTTTGAAAGTGTCCAAGGACTTTATGAAGACTTGATTATATTTTGTAGTGAAGTGTTTAAGGAAAATAGTAACATTCTACAGCCGCAGAATAGTCGAACTATTTAATTTATCAGGGAAACTAGTGTACAAAATGTCTCTCTTCCCGTGTTTACCATGTCTAAAACTTTTTCGGAGTATCCTAAATAATTTTTACTTTCTTTTGAAATTTCAAATTATCGTGTCGGCAAGGGAAGATATTTTGTCTCGAATTTTTTTCCGTAATTTTATTCGAAACGTTTTATCGAAAATGCGTATATCTAAGGATACCTGCGGGTCCTTGTTCATCGTAATGTACTAACTATTCCCTCCTATTCATAAGAATTGAAGTCAGCGAATCCCTTTCTCGGGTATCAATTTATTAACGTGGCGATTTTAGCCTTCTTGTCTGACATTTTTCTACCCTCGTTGTTTAAATTTACACAAGATCGACCTTTTTCTCCCTAAAATGGTCCCTCTGGTCCAGCACATGGAACATTCGAACCAAGCCGCAGACGTTCTGGCAAGAGCCTTCGTCCCTCGATACATATAGTCCGGTCTATGGGTTTTGAACGCTTGCCAACGGTTTTTTCCCGAGTCTTCGAGGTTCTCGGAAGTTGTGACGGATCCAAAAAAATACCGAGAAGTCCCCTCCTGCTTCCGTATCGTTGTTTTTTTCTCTCTCTCGGCCTATTATTCCCACCCTGTGACGGTCAAATGAAAACCACGCGAGGACGAAAGGCTTTCCAAGTGCTATCGCATGAAAGTAATGATTGTTTCTGCCTGTTGTGTTCCTCGATAACGTTGCGGTTATCGGAGGGTTTCACGGAGTGCCGTCTCGGAATCTACTTGAATGTACTTTCGTCGTAACTAATTTTGCTGTTTATTTAACGCGTTATGAGGGAGTTTCTTGGTATCAGAAGAAATATTATGCCATGATTTCTAGCTACTCCCGTGTTCCAGCATATTCCTGTTGCATATATATGATCTGCACTTCCCATTCTGTTCACGCACGGTGTTTAAGTTTAAATTGGTTGTTCAATTAATTTTCTCGTCAATTATGCTTTTGGATTATTTTCTTTATTTTTGTGCAGATTTTCTAATGAATCTTTTCCGCGTGTTAATTTGCTTGCTCTTGAGATAGACGAATTTACCTATAAATTGTGTTATTGTAACATAATGAGGAAGCATCGATAAAATCGGCATGCCTTTCTTTTATATTTGTCGGCGGAAATATATTTTAAATGCCGAGAATTTGCGTTCGACTGATTTTTTCCTTTCTTTTCTGACTTCGTTAATCTATCATTTAGTCAGAGAAACCGCGTAGCTTTGTAGGTCGACTGTCTTTACCCCTCCGTTTAAAAATAATGCTTCGTCTTTGTATCCGTGTAAATGAGCGCATTGAGAACTTTTCGAGGAGTTCTCATTGTGGTTTAAAGATAGCGTTTCGAGCCCCATTTCCGCGTGTAAACAAATCGCAAGCCAAACGGCCGTAAGAACTTGGCGTCTACAGTTATTTATTTGTCCCTGCATATTTGGCCCAGAGAACTAATGTTAAAATGCAGCAAAACGTGCTCTAATGAAATATTCTTATATAATAATTCTCGATTGTCCGTCTGTCTGTCCGTCTGTCCCAGTAGTTTTGGGCATTTCGCAATAGAATTAAGAGCTGAAACTTTCACAATCGTTAATCCCCCATGAGGTGGTCCCTAGAAAAATCAAACATCCCGGAAAAAGTCCCGGATTCGACTCCGGGAGACGATTATATTTTCCCATAAGTTTACACGGGATTTTCGATTTTTCAAGGTGTAAGGTTTTCATTCAGTCATTAAAATATGTAAATATGGACCGCTTTTGTTTTATTCGACGGCTATAACTATAAAATATCTTATTCTTGCGATGTTTAGATGTTACACGTAAGAATTTGTCAGAAACACGCATTTCTTTTCGAAATTTTATAACTTTTTCGTACTAATTCCGGGTGTTGTCAAGGCAACCCACATTGTTGCCTCCGTTTGAATTAGCGTCTATTAAACCTTCAAATAGACGAAATAATTGCGTTATTCGCTTCGCGAGTTTTATGAAACATCGAAATTATTGTTGTAGCAACGTCAAACGTAATAGATAGCAACGTAAATTATTTCAAATAACCTATAAAGCTCATTTGTATTGATTTGTATTTCAAGTAGCAGCCTTTAACCCTTTGCACTCATATTTTTTCATATGGTGATTCCCAACCAGCTCAGGTTTTTTTCATGTTAATTCTTACATTTTAACTTCTCTTATTTTCTTCTTCTAAACTGTTGGAATCCGAGGTGTTTTAAGCTTCACCCATCAGACAGCTATACGTCGCCTTTTCCAGAGTTCCACGTTTAGAAGACATCAGAGCGAAGATCTTAGAAAGATATGGACAAGGAAAGATGAGAGATAGTCGTTTCTACACAAGAAATATTGTTTATAAAGAAAAACTACGAGATTTTTTGGAACATATTATATGAATCTGTAAAATCTTTTTCGAATATTTCTGTTTTTATTTTAATTTTACTAACTACCTCTTACTATCGGAATTACCCGTTGCATATATCAACAGTAAAGTCTGTGTGTGTCTATATATAAGTTTTTAACACACACACACCCCTCGGAAGTTAAATTTAAATCACACTACAAAGTCCCGTTGATGTTCAACGGGCAATTCCTCTAGTTCTATTATAAACACTTCATTAGATAAAAATCTTAATTCTGCAGCGTGTTGTTCAAGGTGAAACATTATGGCGTACGTATGTAGCCCTTATTTTACTTAAAAGCGGTTATTTTTAGTTAACTAAAATTTGATATGAAGTTGAACACGACGGATGAAGCGTATTTTCATCCATCCGTTTTATGTCTTGCCTCCAGTACATTTATTCTTTTATTCTATTGAACCTTTTTTCAAGAGTTCTTTTTCTTTTCGCAAGTAGTTCATTACAGCATGCTTCTGAAACGCTGCCCTCAGCTAAGTCTATTATAAACAAAAAGTCCTATGCTTTGGCTAAGTAAGCTGTCAAACGGCAATGTCGTTGAAATTGATGGAAAGTGTTATTTTTCCATTTTACTTTCTCGTATAAGTTTTAGGTGTCCTTAAGTCCATAAAAGTGGTTTTCGCCATGCCGTCTGTCAGTCTGTCTGTTCGCGATCCTAGGACCCAAACACGTACATATAATCGAATGATATCTCGTATTTATGCAATATATCATCTTTTGCAGACCCTTTTTTGATAAAGATGTTATTGCACAAAAATAAAGGGTAGTTCATTCTTGGCGACTTTTTGAAAATTTTGATTTACTCAAAAATGGCTCCAGAGAATTTGATTAAAATCAATCCAATTGTCGAGCATGATCTCACAAATAATGCTACATAAGCCATATGTCTCTAACAATCACTATATTGTGTCCAGTGACATTACAATGTACGCTAAGCTACCTTACCTAAGCCTTATGCCGTCACGCCTCCGCCGCGATCCACTCAAAATCTTTCTACAGCTTAGAAGGTTAAACTAAATCGAACGATATCTCATATTTGTGGATAATATCATACATAATAGATACTCTGAAGAGATGAACGATATTGCGCACCAATTAAGGGTACTTTATTCTTGGATATTTGGAAACAAAATTCGATTTACTAAAAAATGGCAATAAGGATTTCGATTAAAATCCATCCAATCGTACAGCCTGATGTCACAAATAATACTAATTAAGCCATTAGTCCCAAAAAATTACTATATATTGTCCAATGGCATTAAAATATACGCAAAACTACGGTTAACTTTGATTTATAAACGATTTTCTTTTATAAGCGTTCACAGTCGACCAAACGTATGTATGTACGTATATGAGAAAGTTTGTGCAATGTATATTGTGCCGTTTTTTTATCTCGTATCGAATACAACTTTTTTGTCATATGTATGAAAACTTTATATTTAACGAACCTAAGAAAATGAAATGATTTTGTTTTTTCTTTTATAGATATATCTCAATTTGCCGCGATATGATAAATTATAATTTTTCTCGGTAGATAGAAGTCTCATATTCTGTTTTATTTTTGCCAAAGACGTCGTCAATATTAACGATTCTGGCAAAGATTTACACTTCCGTTTATAGCATCGCCATTCGATTATCTCCGTTAGGAGAGAAGAAGGAAGAACAGCGCTCCCAGTTTATTCCCTCCCTTCCACTTTTCTCTCGTCCTCTATATCTCCGGCCTTGGAAGGGAGAAAAATTCCCGCGGGAGCTTAAAGGCTTCCTGATTTGCAGTAACACTCAGCCCCCTTCTCTCTCTCACCATCCTTTCTGTCTCCCTCCCTCTCCCCGCTCTCCCTGTCTCTCCCTCAGCTCTTTCCCTAGCTCTTCTTCTGCCCCTCTATTTCCTCTTCCTCTCTATCTCCTCTTCCTCTATATCTCGTCTTCCTCTCAATCTCCTCTTCCTCTCTATCTCCTCTTCCTCTCTATCTCCACTTCCTCTCTATCTCCACTTCCTCTCTATCTCCACTTCCTCTCTATCTCCACTTCCTCTCTATCTCCTCTTCCTCTCAATCTCCTCTTCCTCTCTATCTCCTCTTCCTCTCTATCTCCACTTCCTCTCTATCTCCACTTCCTCTCTATCTCCACTTCCTCTCTATCTCCACTTCCTCTCTATCTCCTCTTACTCTCTATCTCCTCTTCCTCTCTATCTCCTCTTCCTCTCTATCTCCACTTCCTCTCTATCTCCACTTCCTCTCTATCTCCTCTTCCTCTATATCTCGTCTTCCTCTCAATATCCTCTTACTCTCTATCTCCTCTTCCTCTCTATCTCCTCTTCCTCTCTATCTCCACTTCCTCTCTATCTCCTCTTACTCTATCTCCTCTTCCTCTCTATCTCCACTTCCTCTCTATCTCCTCTTCCTCTCAATCTCCTCTTCCTCTCTATCTCCTCTTCCTCTCTATCTCCACTTCCTCTCTATCTCCACTTCCTCTCTATCTCCACTTCCTCTCTATCTCCACTTCCTCTCTATCTCCTCTTACTCTCTATCTCCTCTTCCTCTCTATCTCCTCTTCCTCTCTATCTCCACTTCCTCTCTATCTCCACTTCCTCTCTATCTCCTCTTCCTCTATATCTCGTCTTCCTCTCAATATCCTCTTACTCTCTATCTCCTCTTCCTCTCTATCTCCTCTTCCTCTCTATCTCCACTTCCTCTCTATCTCCTCTTACTCTATCTCCTCTTCCTCTCTATCTCCACTTCCTCTCTATCTCCACTTCCTCTCTATCTCCTCTTACTCTCTATCTCCTCTTCCTCTCTATCTCCACTTCCTCTCTATCTCCTCTTCCTCTCTATCTCCTCTTACTCTCTTTCTCTCTCCCCTCTCTTCCTGTGTTTCTCTTCTCTCTTTTCCTAGCACTCCCTCCTCTCTATCTCCTCTTCCTCTCATCCCCTCTTTCCTCTCCCTCCTCCCCTCTCTTTCCTCTCCCTCCTTCCCTCTCTTTCCTCTCCCTCCTTCCCTCTCTTTCCTCTCTCCTTTCCTCTCTCCTACCCCCTCTTTCCTCCCCCCTCTTTCCTCTCCCCCTCTTTCCTCTCCCCCTCTTTCCTCTCCCCCTCTTTCCTCTCCCCCTCTTTCCTCTCCCCCTCTTTCCTCTCCCCCTCTTTCCTCTCCCCCTCTTTCCTCTCCCCCTCTTTCCTCTCCCCCTCTTTCCTCTCCCCCTCTTTCCTCTCCCCCTCTTTCCTCTCCCCCTCTTTCCTCTCCCCCTCTTTCCTCTCCCCCTCTTTCCTCTCCCCCTCTTTCCTCTCCCCCTCTTTCCTCTCCCCCTCTTTCCTCTCCCCCTCTTTCCTCTCCCCCCCTTTCCTCTCCCTCCCTTTCCTCTCCCTCCCTTTCCTCTCCCTCCCTTTCCTCTCCCTCCCTTTCCTCTCCCTCCCTTTCCTCTCCCTCCCTTTCCTCTCCCTCCCTTTCCTCTCCCTCCCTTTCCTCTCCCTCCCTTTCCTCTCCCTCCCTTTCCTCTCCCTCCCTTTCCTCTCCCCCTCTTTCCTCTCCCCCTCTTTCCTCTCCCCCTCTTTCCTCTCCCCCTCTTTCCTCTCCCCCTCTTTCCTCTCCCCCTCTTTCCTCCCCCCCCTCTTTCCTCTCCCCCTCTTTCCTCTCCCCCTCTTTCCTCTCCCCCCCTTTCCTCTCCCTCGTTTTCCTCTCCCTCCCTTTCCTCTCCCTCCCTTTCCTCTCCCTCCATTTCCTCTCCCTCTCTTTCCTCTCCCTCTTCCTCTCCCCCTCTTTCCTCTATCCTTCCCTCTCTTTCCCTCCCTTCTCCTCTCTCCCTATTACTCCCTCCCCCTATTTCTCCCTCCCTCTATTTCTCCCTCCCTCTATTTCTCCCTCCCCCTATTTCTCCCTCCCCCTCAAACGCTCTCCTCTTCCTCTCCCATCCCACATTCCTAATTAAAACTGCTCCCGAATTCATTTCCGCCTCCCACGGCCCCTTTTCCCCTCTCCAGCCGGCCACACAAGGCTCCATTGCCCTCACACTTCTGCTATCCCTCTCTCGTGCACGTATATTTCATGTCCCTATATTTCGCCCCTTTTCGTCTCTCTACGTATAAATATTCTCCCTTTGCCTCACTTCCTTTCTCCCCTCTCCTGTTTTTTCTTCAGATATTCTGGTTTTCGATGGCGCTTCGCCTTGGCTCTCGATGTGGTGGTCGAGGTTTCGTATCCCTCGTCGTACTTTTCTCCGTGGTTATTTTTATCGATGGATCTGTTTTATTCTTCCATTATCGTATTCGTTGATTAACTGTAATGGGTTTTCTTGCGGGCGACGGGTTCGAAATGCCGATTTCATTGTTTTGGTGCTTTTCATTCTCGTCATCATTAATAAAATTTCACGCGTGGCTGAAGATACCGCTAGGGAAAGTTTAAAATCTGAAAAATAGGAAATCAATCTTTTCCGTACCTTTCAGTATCCGTACTTTCACCTCCAACTTTTTCTTTTGTCTTTAGTCCCGTTTTTTTCTATGCTCCGAGGTTTTACTTTATTCAAATTTAAAAAATTGTCATCGTATCAATTTGTCCCAAGGTTCTAGAGTGGACGTTTTGTATCGCTTTATGCTATACTTAATCTGTTGTTTTTCTCCAATTTTTGTTCTTATAAACCTGTCGTTGGGGTTTTCCTTTCGCCCTGCCATGTATTTCTCCCTTTCTCTCTCTATTTCTCTCTCTCTTTCTCTCTCTCTCATTCTCTAGCCTCGCACTAAGCCGCTTAAAGGATGTTTTTTGCTTTTCATTTCGCTGAGTTCATCATTTCCTTCTCTTCGTCTCCATTTCATTCTCTCTCGCTTCATTTAACTTGATCTTCTTATTTTCTATCGTTTATCTTTCATTTTCTCCTCTCATTTTTTACTTTGGGTGCTATCTTGTTTTCTCTTCTCTTCCTCGGTTTTCGGTATTTTCGCGTTTTCTCTCTCGACGCCCAAGTCCAATATTTTTCTAACTCTTTGTCAATGTTTTTCTTTTCTCTATCGATGTGTTGCCATTCTACTCTCATCTTTTCTCTCCCTTTTTTCTTTTTACCTTTTTTACGTTTTTCTTTCCATATTATCGTATTTTTGTTTCCTCTGTTTGTATGCCTTTCGTTTCTTCTAGCCTTCATTTTCATATTTTCCGTATTTTTATCCTGAGAATACCTAACTTTTATATCTCTTTCACTTGGATTTAATTACTTTGCCCTTCCTGTTTTATCTTTTAATTCCTGCGTTCTTCTCTCTTTCATTTCGCCTCGTGTTTCTCTTTTATTTTTGCCTTATTTCTTTTCCTTTAATGTCATTCACCTCATTCTGCATTCTTGGAGTATTTGCTCTCTTCCGATTTCCCCTTTTTATTCATTTATCCTTCCGTTTATCCCACTCTTCTTAAACTCTCTTCCCACATTTTCCGTCACGTCTCTCTCCTCCCCTTCCCCCATATCTCTCTCCATCCCGTCGTATCTTTCTCCATCCCTCCATATCTCTCTCTACCCCCATATCTCTCTCCACCCCATCTCTCTCCACCATGTCTTTCCTCCATCTGTCTCTCCTCTCTCTCCATCTCCATCTCTCTCTCTCCATCTCTCTCTCTCCATCTCCATCTCTCTCTCTCCATCTCTCTCCCTCTCCATCTCTCTCCCTCTCCATCTCTCTCTCTCCCCATCTCTCTCTCCCCATCTCTCTCTCTCTCTCCCCATCTCGCTCTCCATATCTCTCTCTCTCTATTTCTCCATATCTCTCTTCCCATCTCTCTAGCCCCATCTCTCTCTCCCCATCTCTCTCCCATCTCTCCCCCTCATCTCTCTCTCATCTCACTCTCTCCCCCTCATCTCTCCCTCTCCCCCCTCTCATCTCTCCGTCCCCCCCTCTCATCTCTCCCCCCCCTCATCTCCCTCTCCCTCCCCCTCATCTCTCTCTCTCCCCCTCTTCTCTCTCTCTCCTCCCCTCATCTCTCTCTCCCCCCCCTCATCTCTCTCTCTCTCCCCCCCCTCTCTCTCTCCCCCTCATCTCTCTCTCACCCCCTCTTCTCTCTCTCTCTCCCCCTCTTCTCTCTCTCACCCCCTCCTACATTCGTAGGTCTTTTTTGTCGCCCCTCCCATGCTTTTCCCTCTTCCCTGCTTTTAGCTTCACCGTGGAAATTATTTTGTCCCGAGGCGTCAACCATTTTGCGTGTGTTTTTGTTCAGTCCGAGAGAAAGTGTGTGAAGGTATGTACATTTTTGCTACCTTCAAAGCACCCTTAGCGCGAGGATCGCTGTGCGCTGGATCTGGTAGTTACCCTCGACGTATTTCGCTTCATTTGAAAAAATTCTTCCGTTTTTTACGCAAGTCGCACGCCACAGTTTGGCAACTAGGAATATTATGAAAATGCGAATAAAAATTGGTTCACCTTTCTAAGTTGTATAAATAAAGTTTTAGGTCCGTGAGGCTAAGATTCTAATGTAAAACAAAAACTTCTTTGCTTCTATCACGTAAAGGATTTAGAATGTCTGATTTTTCATTTTTGTATGCGCTTACAAATTCAAAATACAATAACTGTAATATTCTCTCTCTTATCACAGAATTTACTATAAATAATAATTTTAAAGTCCTTTATTCCATTCGCCATTTTTCAGTTTTAGCAGTTTTATATAGTTTTTGTTTAGTCACTCAAGTTCCATTAATGTATACCATACAATCGAGTAATTTTGTGATCTGCCTCTTAATGCTTCGCTTCTGCGTCTTAATTTCCTGGTAATACCTCCTCGGGTTTTTCAGCTGCATTTTCTCCCCTCTCTCGCTCCGTTCCCACCTTTAACCTTCGCTCCGTATGCCCTTCTCTCTCACCTTCTCTTAACGATCCCTGCAATTTGTTTACCGTCTGGAGCCTTCATGTCTCTACAGTGTCTTTGTCGAGTGTTTAGGGGGTATATTTACCTCCTTTCCCCGACATTTTACATCTCTTCATTTCTCTATTCCTTTCTTTAAAGTCTTGTCTCAATCGTTTATACGCCCTGTCATCGATTCACCTTTACTTACTTAGTTGTCGGGGAAAATATTTTGTTTTTTGTTGATTTGCTGGACTCTTTTAATTTTTGTTTATATGTAGCGATTACTACATATCACCCACGAATTAGTGTCTAATACGTAGTGGCAGATAAATACTCGTATAAAAACGTTTCGGCTTCAAGAGTTGAGTTTAATTAGTGAAGGACAAGCCCTTGAATCTTGAATGAAAGTTGAGGTGAAAAAGGCATGAACGGAATGAAAAGGTATTTCGCGACGTTTGGTTTATAAACGAACCTGCAAGGCTTGAAAAAATCTTTGATGGTGGTGATCTCTGTTTTTATAAGAGATATAATTGCGTATGCCGCTCTATTACTCTTTGAAGGCCTAAATGACTGTCTATGTGTATCACCATATATCTCATTTACTATTAAGCAAATTGATATTTTTATACGGAAGTTAAATTATTGTCGAGTATTAAGCACCATATATTTTTGGTTTTTTATATGAAAGAATTGTCTGAAATAATTTGGGAGCGTTTATATAGTTATTGAAAACCCATTCCTTTGCTTGCATTTTGCTCATAAACAGAAATATAATGCCAAATAAAATGAGCTCGCTTGTTTTGTTCGCAAGTGCATTGTGTTACGCAAGTCTTGATATTTAATAAAGTAATACATTTTTCTGGATAGGTATCTTCGTGCGGGTAAATACAGTACAGATCTATTGAAAGCTTATGGCACCTGCGCACAAACACGAATTCAGCGTGGAAGAGTGCATTCTCGAAAGCGATCTACGCGGGGGTGAGGGTATATACGCATGGGGTAATCAGTCATTCTCCACAGCCACCTTCCCCTTAAGCTTTCCCCCTCCACAGCCACCTCCCCAATATCGCGTGACTCTTCGCGCATTTAGGTGCCATAAGCTTTCAATAGATCTGTACGTGGCTCATTTTATAGCGTTTTTTTTAAATCCGCTTAAGCGTTCATTTTGTCCGTCTGTCTGACGCTCTGACTCCTAAACGAAAGCAGATAGTTCATTTGCTCGCTAATCGTTTTAGTATTTGTCTCGTGTACTTTTTCTCGGTTTGTACGTCTAATTTTTTTTTACCTTCAATCACTCTCTGCTTCAGCAGCTATTTCCTTGCATGTTACAGAAACCTATTAGTACATCAAATAACAAACAAAGAATTTCGCCTTTAAATTTCATTCGGATTATCCGTCCTATTCTATTATCCGTCCCATTCTATTATCCATGCATACCTCAATCAGCAGGTATAATCGGGTAAAACCGTATAAGACCCAAAACAAAGCTTTGATTTTTAAATAATTTGCATTGGACATCGCTAGAAAACGCCGAATTGAAGCTTCTGGAGAAGCGTAAGATAACGAGAGGGTTTAGCTGCGGAGGTGTTAGGAATGATCGAAACCTCCTCCATCCATATAAGAAGACAAAACGATGACAATAAGAGACGTGCGTTTGATTGCAGGACAGAACTATGTCAGGGCTCATTCATTTTCTTGAGCATTCATGCATCGTAATAGGAGAAGCCAAGCCTACAAATGTGAGAATTGTGAGGGGCATTTTATTGCATTTCACTCTTGTCACATCGTAATCTGCGAGAGATACAGGCGATGGAAATTACCGCTGTGTCGCGCGTGTGTTGAGTTAGCGGTTTGCTACGGCTCGACAGCAGCTCACTACCCGAGGACACGCGCGGATGTCTTCGATTGTCCGTAACACGGTGCCTTCCAAGGGAGGGAACTCCAGCAAAACAGTTACGTATCAGACTCATAAGGACGCGTTGTTGTGTCTCGTGCGTCTCTCCTAATGATTTGTTTGCTCCGGTGCTGAAAAGAAAATGACTACATGTGTTTATGTGGAGTTAGTTATTTATGTAGATGTCGAAAATAAAGGAGTTATCTCGAGTAGTAATTGGATTAACCAAGATGTGGTACGAATAAAAACATTAATTCAACTGATCCTATTAAATTATTTATGACAAATTTTAGAGGCGAAACAAAGCTTGGAGACACTTTTAAGCTAAAAAAATGCGATAAATTGATAATCTTTGTTTATTATCCCTAATTTTTTCCGAAGGGATTCTTTGATCTCCGCGTAGGATTCGCTCAACATTTTACTGTTCTAACGAAGGAATTTGTTAGGAAATATTAATTGGCTTAACGCATTAAAAATGGCTCCCCCAATTACTTGTTTTTGCATATTTTCTTTTCATAATTTTTACAAGTTTTTTGTATGCATGTTATATCTCAGGGAAAGGTATTTAAAATCGTTGATTTTTTTCTTCGCCATTATTTTCCTCCGGCGGGAGAAGACTTCTGATACAAAATTCATCTTTGTTAACTCGTTTTCTTTAGCGTTCGTTTGCAGAAATTTGCCATCTGAGTTGGAAAATCCATTGAAGGTGACCTAACCATATTCTTTATTTCATACGCCCTAGCCTTTTTTGAGGCGTCGTTTTCTCTCGCCCCATTGCACCGTTAAGTTTTAATCAGTTCAGATTTTTACCTCTATATATTCTCCTTTACGACTTCGTATTTCTCTCTTCAGATCTACCGGTCATAGAACATCCTCTTGGCTATATTACCATCGGTTCACTCATTCCGAGTTCCCTCATCCATATTCCTCCTCCCTCTCTCCTGTCCACTGACTGCGCTAGGCTTTCTTCTCTAGAATTGCATAAGTCCCTTGGGCGCCGACCCGCCTCTCAACCCCCACCCCCTCAAGCTGAAAGTTCCATAATTGCATTGCCGACTGGCGTCATTTGGGGTGTGCGTCGGGAAAAGCCTTTCACTTCGGTGCCCTCCTCGTGCCCTTCGCCCTTACGTCCTCGTTTAACCCATTCCCGTTACGAACCACCGCCTTTCACCAATTTCTTCCACTATTAACGTCTTACATGTTAAAAAGGGGCGAGTCGTACGTCCAAATTTCACCAGTTCTCAGTTACAAAGTTAAGCATTGATCCACGATTAGGTTTTCTTTTATTTTACTTGTACGCAACCTCACGTATTTTACGAGATGGTCAGTACATTTTTCTGCCACAAAATACGACTATTTGTCGTGAAAATTTTGGTGGTTGAAACAATCCGGCGAGAAATTGCAAGAGTAAATGCCGGATCGATCGTTAAATTCGAATCACGTTTTAAGGCTTTTTACGTCGTCATTTCGTGGTATTCAAAGGAGTAGGAAATATTTCGCCAAGCATTTTGGTTCAGTGCACTCCAGATTTATTAGAAAACTCCTTTTTTACTCGCATTTCTTATTATTGTTCGATGCGATATTCTTGTTTAATGTATTTATATTTAAGAATTGCCCTTTCTTTTTCTTAAGCGAATGATTTTTATCAAATGCAGCAGAATTTGTTGTGTACCATACTATATGTATGAAACTGAAGTTCTATATCTTTAAAATAATTCAAACGCCTCCAAAAAATTATTTCTCAGTACTTTTCAGCTATCTGAAGATAATCATTAAGCGATAAGCATTACATTTATCATGGAATGGAACCTGTAGTTCCAAAGACTAGTTCATATAGAGCCACCATAGTTCATTCTACGGTTCCGTGACATGTGTCCCGAAAATTCGACCTTTGCAGCTCACTCGCCAATTTAAGCCCCTATCTCGCTCATCCCATTCCTTCTTAGATAAGGCCGTATCCTAGGGTTTTTATGAAGTTCTAAAGTTACCAGAACCAAGTTTATGTAAACAGTCCAACCGAGAACTTCACCACACTATCCTTTTCTCCTTCGTGGTTGTGCTTTACTCAATTAAGTAGGAAACGCTAGATTTTGCTTGTAGCTGAAGGTGTTTTCAGCAAAGATGTTGTGCAGAGCATTGCTACGCAACTTGAGGGATTTGGGAAATATTTTTGTCATATTTGTTGCTCTATTTGCTGAGCTCGGGGGCAGATCCAGAAACCTCCCAATGGGACGCGAGAGGTGTGTCGGGAGCTCGTCCTCATAGCCCACTTTCCCATAGATCTGCAGCTTTTACTCCAGGCAACCAACAGAATGAATCGGAACAAATTAGCTTGAAGCTAATTTCCTTTGGGATTTGTTCCTATGGATGTCTAGATCACGTGGTAAAAAATTCCCATGAATCCGCATGTCGGAACACCATTAAAATCATCATAAACTATCAAAATGGCATCCAACTGGGCTTTATACTTTATATTGCTCCTAAACGGCTTCATCGATTTATATGAACATACAAAGACACGTTAACAAGCTTTAAGGGTCATATCAATTATTGTGAACATTTAAACATGCTATAAGGGAAAATTGAGAGTAATTAAGAGCTTATTGACCTAGAAACGCGTCACTCAGAAACAAAATCTAAAACTACATTTCAATCGTTCAGTTTATTAAAAAAAGCTCAGATAAAACTTTATGTAATTTAATGATGAACAATTTAAGTGCTTGTTCGTAAAAATTCCAAAACTAGAATAGGAGCTATGAATTTTTCAAGTGAGCAATCTCTGACTCTGGGGAAGAGCGGCGCGCCTGGAGGGCAGTGACTCAACGTCAACAGCCTTTCTCACGACTCAGTTTGTTGTTGTTAGTTTGGGTGTTCATTGACCCAAGTTCGATAATTATAATAAATGATGATTAGAAGATATTCAATAATGAAATTTGGTTTTCATTTTATTAGGTAGTTAAAAGTACTTACATTATACATCTTCCTCCCAAATTATATGTCCAACTACTCCCATGAACGACATAAGTAAATGAAGCCCTCCTAACATCACAATCACTTTCCCGACATCGCTGTTAGGATCAGATGGGTAAACTTTTATAAAATGAGGTTGATCGAAAGTCACAATGCACGTCTTCTGCTTGAATTTACTGCATCGTTGAATTGCATAAAGTATGCAGTTGTAAACAGTATTTATGTTGCCCGGATTCAGATTGACGAAAGGCAAAGATAGCACTTGACTCACTGAGTAATTTTTTTATTCCAAGGTTTTCAAAGCCATGAGCTCCTGCCATGATTGACTAGAATCTAAGCTTAAAACATGCCCACAGGAAATTAGTCTTTAGGTTCTTAGATAATTTATCGGGGTTGATAAGTTGAAGCTTTCTACAGTCAGCCATAGTGATTGCCTTTAGGCCTTCATTTGATCTCCTAAACGATTGTACTGGAATTTTTCCAAAGCTTCCAATTTCATTATTCATTTGGTTTGAAGGAGAAAGTTTGACTTGTGGCAAGACAGCTGATTCTGGAGTAATACAAAGTACACCATCCATGGAATGGAAAGTGCCGCATCCATCCTATGTTCTAATGTTGAGGTCCACATTATTGACAACGTATTGCACCAAGGCATCTTGTTTGATCGACATTTCAGAGGAAACGGTTGCAGCATTGTTAAATTTTAATGTCTCCTGATAGGATTGAGTGAAAATCCGGTGTATGAAGCATGTCAATCAGCTCCCTTGATTCAAACTTCCGGTTTAGGTAGAAAGACAGCCCACACAACAACGACGATATGTACGATCGTGGCCTAACCTACATATAATTGAGTTGAAATAACTTTCATATTTCTGCTTAATAGTAGCCCATTAAGGAATGCTAATAAGGTTTCAGGAATATATTCTTCTCCTCCCACATATTTTTCAGCTGTAGGATAGCTACTTAAATCATAGACTTTTGACAGTATTTCTTCCCTGACAATTGCAGCAGCAGCAGCGGCGATGATTCCCAATTTTTCTCCTTTTTCAGAAACGTCTTTGTTTTTATACCACTGCTCGTTGATTAGATTTTTTGTGCTGCCTTTAAAACACAACACGCTAGGCTTAGAAACAAAATCGGTAATGATAATTTCATCCCCAAATGATTGATTGTTTTTTTATATTTCTCTTTCCCACCGTCTTACAATCCTTCGTTCGTCATAATGTGTAACTGTTTAACAGAAAATTGGTATTTAACTTCATTTATTAAGAAATCACACACTTTTTCAAAACCCATTACCGTCTCAGAAGATGCGGGACGTCCGAGTGTTTTATCGGAAACAGGTTTACCAAACGTACCGTAGCATGCAACATGGCACCTAGCTTCAGCTGCAACCAAATCTATCGATGTGTCAAATCGAGTGAGGAATTCGTTTGCCCACCTGTCCCCAAGATGTTTGCAGTGTGATTCCCTAGTGTCTTTAGTTTTCAACATAGAAAGTAAATGTTCCGGAGCAAGCTTCCTTTTTTTGATCAGAGCTGCTTCTTTTACCTGCATACAACAAAACTGCTCCTAGTCTGAATGCAGTAAAGCTCCAATATTGTCCGCATTTCGTTCAATTTCATCACCAATTAATTCCTGCGTCTTAATTAAAGAGTCAATAGTATACTTACGAATGTAGTTTTTCCGACAGGTTTCGTGCACTTCTGCTGATTTGGCAGAACCAGTGTCTATCCAAAGATTGTCCCTTCGAAGTTTACCACAGCTAATTATGCTCGAGAACCCTTTTTCACCCATATGGACCTTCTTCGAAGCTACATCCTCAAAACTTTGACCACAAATTACAAACTTTTGGTCCATAATGTACGGAACATTCAACGACACTGCACGTGAACAATATATGCCGGAAGCACTGGAGCATTGTTGTTTCTTTAACCCTCCAGCAGGTGCGCCCAAACTTTCAGCACGAGCGGGCGCGTGGTACACTTTGTGTCCCACCAAAATTTGACAGTAAAATAAAAAATACAAATTTTACTTTAAAGTATTTTACTAATTGTATAATTACTTGTAAACATCCTCAATGCAATTAAATTACACAGTGGCAGTTCCAAGGGATAATAAGATTATAAACATTAAACAAATATCACCAATTTTTTTTATTTAAATCTCTCATGGAGCCGTTACTGATTATAAAGATTGAAAATGGCAAAAAGTAAAATAAATATTGATAAAATAGATATTGATTCCAATGTTAATAATCACAGTCACAAGACTGGGCACGTGGAGCAGGGGCGGATCCAGAAACTTCCCAAGGGCGATCGCCCCAATTGCCCCTCCCCCCCCTCTTGATTCCGCCTCTGCCGACGACCATACATTTTCTTTTCCTTGTCATACAGACTTAATCTTCGGTGTAGAAACTAGGAATGTTGCGCTGAATGAATTTAAGAATGTACCCAGTGGAGGGTAATGGGGTCGTCCAAAGGGAGGGCAATCGCCCCTTGGATCCGCCACTGCTAAATATATAAATTCCCTTTTAAAGATAAATTCCACGGAATAATTTTAAAAATATTAATTCTTTTATCAGACATTGATTATTGCATTTTTAGTGCTTTGAATTCTAATATAGAGAAAATAAACAATAAAAACTTCGTAAGAAATCACTTACAGGTAATTGTAGAATTCTTCCGCTGCATGTTCGTCGACTATCTCCAAAGAAGTAATAATCACTCTTGAAGTGATGGTATTTCGAATACTTGTAGAACTGCTGCTGTAATGCTAAATTGTGGGACACGATAAAATGCAAAACCTGATTTATGTACCGACTATATACTTCTGCGACACTTGCAACTTATAGCACTTCTCCGGCAAACTATCACACGCGCTAGCGAATCACTGAATGAATTATCTAAAACGCTCGTAAGCTCTTGAAAACAGTGACGGGAAAACCCAAGATAGAGAAAGGTCTCTTGTAAAGGATTTTGGGAGATGGAAGAGCTCAGAAGTGGGGAAGCTCTCTAAGCAAACGGGTGGGGGGAGAGTGGTGGGGGGGTAAATTCCAAAATGTGTATTTAGAAATATCATTGTAGTCCTTTTGGGTAAACCCAAGAAGAGACATCTAAAAAGCTTCTTAAATTATAGCCATTCGTAAGAACAAAACGAACCGACACCAGCGAATGAGGGTGGAAGGAGAACCAAGGCATAAACCGATGGCTTTGTTTCATCCTTTTACTGGCACCTAGCCAATAGCGTAGGTCGTTGACATGGCCATCACCCCTACTCACGGTTCGAAAGAGAGAGGATTCATATGATACTATCTTTACCGCACCCGGTGCGAGGGTTCTCCAAAAGGCTAGGCGACCGGAGTGCGCACATTGAGCGCATTCGAAGGCAATGTCCCACGTGGGTAGGTTTCTTCCCCTTCACTCGCCATTCGTTGAAAATCCTGGGAATCCCATTCTCCTCCCCACCACCCCAATTAGCAAGTTTCAGCATCGCCCAGGGTGACACTATCTCTAACAGACCCTTTTCGCTAGGACAATACGTCGGCAGCGACATAAAGACAAGAAGCATGGGAAATTTCGAAGAAGAATCTATTCAATAACCTAAGCCTACTGAAGAAGAAACCATCCCGCCCCCTGACAGCCTGCTTATTCTCTTGTCCCAGAGAGTACCCAAGGGGAGGGGGGGGGCGATCGCCCCCCCTTGGATCCGTGCATGACGTGGAGTATTCAGTGCAACATCAATGACATCGTTCACTTTGACTCAGTCGCACAACGAACTAATGCATTGCACAACATATAACAACACTATCTGAAAGCCAAGGACTTACTGAAGGAATACACAATGTGAATAACCGCCTGCACAACAAAAACCCCATAAAAATGCTAAATTTGTTGCACTTTATGCCACAGTGCGCCTGCTGGAGTGTTAAAAAGGCAGTTTAACTAAACACTCAAACTATAGATGCAACAAGAAGCAGAGCACGATGTTACCTCCAAAAAAACCGAACTGTACTGTTAGTAGTATCCAAGCTTTAGAAAGATAAGATGGTTCAAGATGCACCCAAACTAAAAACAACAAACTGACTTTCGACCAACCTCTTTTTATCAAAGCTCATGACATAGTTTACTCATCTGATTCAAGGCCCAGCCCATAGAAATTGTGACCCGGCCCGGCCCGTACGTTGTCAAAGAAACTGTAGGCCCGGCCCGTGGCCCGTTTAAAGCCCCTTGGCTCGAATAATGTAATTATTGTATTCCAAATTTTCTACCATCATGTGGGCTGTTCAATGATTTGAAAAGGATTGTTTTTAATCCACATATTTGTATACCTTGGAAGACCACAAACAAAATAAATTACTATACAAAATATACAAATATAATGTTTTAGGCAACAAAATATATTAACCAATTCAGTACGGAGGACGAATCACACTCGTGCTTCACTAACCCTGGGTTAGTTTACTTTTTTAAAAACTCATGCCACTTTTTTGCTTGAACCCATTCTTTACGAAGGAATAGTGTGACTCGTCCTCCATAATGAATGGATTAAATAAAAACTTATGCAAATCGTATACGTAAATTTCAGACAATGATTAAAATATTTTGGTCCGGCATAGCCCGAAAATTTTTATAACAAACCTGATATATCCAGCATTTTTTTAAAGCCTGGCCCGGGCCCATAATGAATTCCAAAGGATCAGCCCGTACCCGGCCCATGCAGGGCTCTAAATCCATAGGAACACTTCCCAAAAGAAATTTGCTTCATGCTAATTTGTTCCGATTGGAGGCTATTTTGTCTGCTCGTTGCCTGGACTATTTCCCGACCGACTACCTTTCATTTTGTATATCCCTCCCTCTGTCAATGCCTTCTTGCCATTGTCCAATGGACGTAATATGCGTCGCTAAACTGAGGATTTTTCTACGCACTATTTAAGAGACCATCCAACTCGTGCGTATGTATCAATTTTCTTATGCTATACCGCCACTTATAAGAAAATCAATCTCTTTATCATATACATTTATATTTGAAGGTCAACATTTTCCAATATTATTTGTATTAGGTTGATTTCCAAAGGAAACAGCCTTATGAAATGTACCTAATGATGTATGTGTGTGCTGCAGGGGGAAGACTTGTGGGTTAGAGAGAAATAGAAATGAGCAGAAGCTAAAAGTTAAGAGGTTTCACAAAATAGAATTAAATATAAAAATTTATGGGCACTAGTTTGCAAATAAGGGATAAGAAAGTAAAATAACATTCCATTAGGCACTGCTGAGTTTATCCTAATTCATTATAAAATCAGATACTCCCTTCCTATGCAGATGGTGGACATTGTTGTCTTCAGAATCAAACCCAGTATCCAATGGTATATAAAACAGCATTTTTTAATATAATGACGAAGAAAGCCACCTTACAAAATTACTTGACTTTAATTAATACTAAACAAAATATAAACATGAAAATGGGATTTATTTCTTCAATACTAAATGAACTTCGTTTCTCTTACTGCTGGCAAAAAGTCTCTCTGTGCCCGTCTTCGGTAATTTGAAATAAACTGAAATTGTATTAAGCTCTGATTAGTCTTCTTTTCCAGGGAGCAATAACTATCCACTGTTACTATAAACGTCTCATAATAATAATAGATATGAAGCAGTACTGACCTCGAACGAACGATGATAACACGTTCAAATTGTAGATTTACGTCGACCTTTCTCAAATACCTTGTTAAGTTAGACTGACGAACAGTGGATAGAATTCAAGATTGGAGGGGATGATGGGATTGGAAGGAACTTGAAGAGCATCGACCTTTAAAAGAGGAAAAACCCACTCTGGTGTAATATATAAAAGAATGTTTTTGAAGTAAGAGGCACTGTGGAGGAGGATAGGGAATGGTAGAGGTCCTAAACTACAAGCGGCACATTTATTGAAGCTTCCTTCCTCATCCTCCATGCTCCTTATCTCGTGCTTTCTGGAGAAGGATTAAAACCAGGGAACCATTGCTTTCACAAATGGAAGGAAAACCCAAAGAACAGTCAGGATAGCGATTCTTTCACGACAAAGTGGCAAAACTGGCCCAGCGGGGGACAAACAAGATCGGGGAAAGGGATTTTTGACCACTGTCCCTTGCTCAAGACACAACGCCTGGAGCGAATGCCACTAGAACATAACCTTTTACCATCTGTAAATGAAATTTATTTTTTTCGTTTTCGTTACATTTTCCATTACAGCTATTTCAAAAATTTCGTTAATGTTTTTCGTTATGTTAATCCAAAATAATTCCGTTATTTTGTTATGTTATGCGTAACGTTTTCAAGCACTGCTAACACATAATGAATATAACTCAATATAAGTAATCAACTTTGGGAAACCAGCCTGCATTAGTCCTGGTTTGGACTTCTTGTAAACAATTCGAGACTTGTTTTACTAAGTAATCAAAGAAATCTGGCTAATAAATTTCAATTTAAAATATGGCATGCATATATGTATTTTATCAACTGTTTTTGGCGAGGTGAAGTATGTTCATTTTTAAATAGAAACTTTGAAATCGTTTCTTCTTTGACAACTAATATATTAACTTATCATGTTATAAAGAGATTTTATTGCAATTGGTGTTAAGCATTATAGAATGAATGGTTGTAACATTTAAAAGTGTGTTATACTAGCTTTCTCAGCATTGATGGCCGTTATTTTCTTTCAATGCATTTACAATTTTGCCAAAAATTTGTCTAGATTTACTGGATTTTTGATTAATTTAAGTCCTGCTTGGTCTCATATATGCTGATGAAGTAGAACTCCACCATACTAAAGTTTTTTAAAGAACACAGTTGGTTTCATTTTATCCTTTTCACTTTAAGTGTTATGATGATTAATAGGCAATAAAATAAATTTAAAACTATTTTAAAGTATAACTTATACCTTTTCTTCTAAAGGGTTTAAAACAAATTTAAATGTTTTTGTTTCTATCCTTATAAAAGGTACATGGAATGTTTTTGAATGCCATAAAATAATCAAAAAGGAATTTTTAGACAATGTACAAGTTTTATCATATTTATCGACACAATTTTCATACAAAAAGAAACAAAAATTTTCAATTATAAATTTATTTAAAATCTGTTGCTGTAAATTAAAAAAGTTCTGCTTTTAATTCTTTCTGTCTAGCATTTTTGTTTGTTTCATTTTGTTACTCAGAATGTATTTAAACTGAGGATACATCATAAAAGCATTAAGCCTGTAGTTCTACTATCATATTCTTCCTAAAGAAGTAATATTTTCTAAAAGGTATTTTATACCAAAAACAGAAATGCTTCATCATTTCAAGAAATTTTCTAAACAGATGCTGACTTAAAAATTTTGGATTTTTTAAAGAGGATAATTTCAAAAATTTTATTGGTGAATTAAACTCAAAATTGTGCTTTTTATCTTGCAAACTAAATATCCCTAATTTAATCTTATTGATTATTTTAATATGTAGCTTGAGTTGATAATTTTGGTTGTTAAGATTTGTTTATTTTCTCAAATAAAATTTTCTCACATTTTTACCTATGTTACTCTTCTGTCTGCATGGCCATTGATTCTGCAGAGGATATATTAGGAGAAAACAAGGGAGAGTGTGTTATTTGCCTGGAGGACCTTTTGCAGGGTGATACAATTGCAAGGCTTCCATGCCTCTGCATCTACCACAAAGGGTAAGGCACTGTATTTGCTAAATTATTCTATTTCTATTGTTGTTGTGTACCATTTTTAACTATTGTTACCTGAGATTGACTGTTGGTGCCATTAGAAATGAAATTAATTCATGTTATTCCTTTAAAGGTACTGTCATCTTGATTAACTGCTTTGTGAGATTATTTCATATTTCTTAAGCTGTATGTAATTTTTAAAAGTAAAAGACATATGTATATGATTGCGGGGATAAACATTAATTCTCCTAATTATTAATGCAGTCAGACCTTGATTCAGCGCCAATGTTTGTCCATCACTGTCATTGGTGTTAAAGCAGGGGTGGCAGTAAATCGAGGTATATGCTTGCATTATGTAATCATAGATGGAAGTTTTATTCACAATTCACAGACACTAAACGAGGATGGCACTATATAGGAGGTTACTAAATTGCGGTCTGACTACTTTATCTTGATTTTTATCCCATTTTAATGCAGGAGTTGGCAACCTATGGCTCCTAGGCTGCATGCAGCCCATGAGAACATTTTTTGCAGCCTGCTAAACTGTGATGATAAAGGAATCCATGAAATTTAGTGGAGACAATTTCATATTTCTTAATTACAATTATTGTGATGTTTCAACCTTAATAAATCATTTGGACTTTATTTTCATTAATGTATTTCAATAGAATGTCTGGGTAATTTCTAATGTAAACTCTTATCCTCCCGCAACTTCTATTGTGGCATGCTGAAACATTGCAGAAGAGTTTGCCAACCCCTGGATTGTCAAAGCTGGCATTTATGAATGACACTTACAAGAATAGGAACATTTGTAATGAATATTTAAAAATATATGACTTTGTTTTTTTTCTTAAAGAGCTATGGAAGTTATAATTTTTTATATATTGAAATAATTCTGCCTCCTAATTTTGCAGACATCAAGCCTTGTTGCCTTTCACTATCAGATGTTCACCATTTTAAACTACAGTATTTGCCAAATAAGTAATTTGAAGTTGATTTTGTTCAATTATCATGAAAAATAGCATAAAAGTTTGAATACTGTACTCTATAATGTTATCTACAACATTTTCAGTAATACCTCAAAACTGTAAGACCCAAAACCATAACACAATTTAATAATCTTCTTTCATTTCAATTACAAGGTAACAACTCACCAATTCATTTTTTAATATGTTAGCAAGATTTACAAATTTATTATTATTTAGCAGCGAATCAATTATGACAAGTCAGCGGAATTTAGTTTGTTTAATCTATACTAACATCATAACCTCCTTAATAAAAATGTCAAGGAATGAATATTCATGGTTGGTAAAAACGAGGTCATTATAATAAGCATAGAATACTAACATTTTCACTGGTGGTTGAAGTGTATTTTGTATAAATGAGCATTTTATATTAATTTTGCATTCCCAAAATTTTAGTATGTATCAGTTTCAGAAATAGAATAATGATTCTTGAAGAGTAACTCTGTTGAGGTATTTTAGATGGGAATGTTTCTCTTGAAAACTCAATTGAATTTTCTATATTGCAGATGCATAGACCGATGGTTTGAAGTGAATCGGTCCTGTCCAGAACATCCAGGGGACTAAGCTCATCAAAGAATGTGGGGAGGTGAATGGGAAAGAGGAAGAGAGGGTAAGCTGGGAGTGAAAGGGGTTGTCAATAGGTGCTGCAGACATGGCGGGGCGGTATACTCAAAGACAACGAGAATGGATGCCATAGTGGAAAATTCAACATCTCACCTCTACCACATGTGTTTAGTTTATGGGCTGCCGGTTAGTGCTATGGGAAACTGGCTGTGTTTATTGGACTGGAGTGTGTCAAGTGCATCTTGGTGTGAATGTGCCGCTCCGAAAAGGACGCCTTTGTCACCAGAGAAACTGCTTTTTCCCAATCTAATGTGGAGTTACACACATTCTGAGAAATAGGAGAAGCAGAAGGGGGAAGAATCTTGTTGCACGAATAGTTTTTAAAAATTTCAACCAAGGAGGAATTTGTTATTTAGGGGCATTAAAAAGTGATATCTGAGAGGCGTTAGAAGAAAAGAAATTGTTTGACATGCTCATTAAAAACGTTTTTTTTTTTAACCCACACCTTCCTACGCTCCAACTAGTTCTCCTTACATCACATCCCCCCTTAACAAAACAATTCTCCACATTTTCCATCAGACAAGGAAAGGTTATTGAATTGGGCCTTTTTCTTGGTCTTCATTGCACCTGGGTACAAATAAAAAAAGAAATGACAGGTGAAAGAGCAGGTTGTGAGGTTGAGATTATAAGGGAGTGCAGAAAAATGTTGTGCATTTTGAGATGGAAACAGGGAAGGCAGGTGATATTGGAATTAGAGAATGTTGACATTTCTCATCCTGTTGAAACCATTAAACTCAGCGTAGCAACATTTTGAGTTTCCAGTCGCCCATGCTGTGACGAAACCAGCTACGTAAAAAAGTAGATTGCATCCATAGAGACTTATCAGAGAGGATGCAGTCTGAAATACTTTTGTTTTGGTAGTTTGCCCAACTGATCCCTTGAAAATGATTCATTCAATCACGTATTCACACCAGCTGGGGTCCTTTGCAGGCAAAGATAAGACTGGCAGCTGTGTGGTTGGAAAAAAGAGTGAGATTTCTTTACCCTTTTGTGTCTTTTATTCTCTGCTTCGAATTAAGAAGCAGGACAAGATAATATGTCTCAAAGCAGTTTTTTCCATCACTGTCCATTAAAAGTGAAAAATTTTAATGTAAAAAATTACCTCATGATCATGATTCTAAGAATCTCTTGATGGGAATTAAGTAACGGAGGCCTTTTAGGGGTGTTGTAATACCTGAAAAAGTTAATTCTCAAAGTGTATGCTTGGTACATGTAGCTCGGTTTTGATAAGGCATTCTGCATGTCCAATTAATTGCTCTTGCTAGATGTAAACCATGATTGAAATGGTATGACAACATGTGCAGAGGAAAAATTTATTGCAAGAAACCTGCCTTACGAGTTTGGTTACTCCTTTGGCCAGGTTGAATTCTGGGAATTGCTACATTAATAGACAATGCCTTCGAGGATACCATGGTTTTTGAGCCATTAAATTCCAGCATAGAGTGCTGCTTGCTTGTGTGCTTAACACTGGATAGGCTGGCACACTTAATAAGTAGGACATTGCATGGATTTTTCTCTGAGGCATTAGTCTTTGATGAGAACATTGAGAATAGTTTATCTATTGTGCAGAATACCAAATATAAATGCCACATATTAACTCACAAATACTGCAGCAGTGATGCTTTTTTTGGCATGGTTTAATGTAAGAAGTAATAACCATTTACAGTTGAACATGTGTGAATATAAAGGCATGTGGGAAGCAGAAGGATACATTTTACAATACATTACGAGTAGGCTTTAATATTTTTGATACTTTCATAAAATGTGGAGGAGGGTCAGTACTCAGGATAATCAACTATCTCTTGTGTGTTGACTCACATCATTCTAGCTACCAAAGATTGTAAAATTTTGTTTAATTGATATTCACTTGTTGTGTGTGTAGGATAATAAAAATCAGGTTATTTGGTTACTTGTACATTTTTGAGCTGTTAGAAAGTTAAAAAATAAGAAGTGTTATATAACAGTGGAAGGGAAGTTTGTTAAATTACTTGTTTCAGGGAAATCCCTAAACATTTAGAAGGTTTTATTTCCAATTGAATTGAAAAAATTATTAGTAGGAGGTGGATTTGAGGGTAAATGAGTAATATAACCTGTTTTCTGTCAAAAAAGACATACAGTAGCATACCAGCAGTGATAACTAAGAAGAAACAATGTATAAGAGAGTTGTTTTGTTTATAGGGCTCAGTGTTGCTCATTATTTGCCACTGTAGATTCATTTCCATCTTCAGTTGTAATTCTTTTTATTTTTGAAAGGTTTTCCGCTTGTATTGATGTATTTTTCACTTGTCAAACTATTTTCAGAATGTTTCCCCAGAATAAATGTTACATATACTCTTAACTTATACTGGGGACTACATTATTGGTATGTTGAATGGATTAGTTTATTTTCCATTTAGCTTTTCATTATTTTATCCAATTCTAATACATTTTTAAGTTTTCAGTGTAACTTTTTATTTTGCTGTTCATAAATTCTCTAATGCAATTTTTAAATCAATTCACCTGCTAAATACCAGTACCTTGGCATACAAATCTTACCATTTATAGAATTTTTAAGAAAAAGTATTTCTTTTCTTGTTTGACCAAAGGTTCCTGTGAATGGGATGTCAAACAAAATTGATGGCAGAATTTGGAGCACCAATTCAAATGAAAAAATAAACATCATAGATAGATTCAACTTCCTGTTCAGCATAACTTCCACATCACAGGCCAAAATTTTCTACGGTGTAATATTAAATTCATTGCAGCTGTGAGTACTACAGTGATAAGTTTAATTAATCTACATAATGGTGCATGTTGCACTCTGCTGTTCACAAAATGCTTTCCTTCATTCTGCTGCAATGTACTGAATTGAAGAACGATTATTTTACGAGTAGATTGTGCCTTTTTATGAGAACATAAATATTGAGAGTGGGATGATGCATGAAATATCGCTGGACTTCACTATAAAAAAATAAAAATTTAAGGAAGTTGTTTCCCAATTACTAGAGGCTTGTTATAGTTTTCAAGCAACTCCTAACATAAACACCTATGTGCTGACTTAACATACCAAGCACTTAAAAAGTGAACAGAGACAAATAATATTCCTACAATTAAAAATTTGCATACTACACTATAGAAAGCCCTGTTCATCAGAATGTTTGCATATTTATGCACTTTGGGAAGCTAATGGACAGATAATGGTTTAAAAGCAGTTTTGATTTGCCTTTTTGGGTAAAGTTGGATAAAGCTGTTTCAAGACATATCAACATTGAAGAAAAGGGCTGCATATTCATTAACATCAACTGGTTTCTCCAAAGGAAATTGTGCTAATTTATTTGTTGAAGTATTTTTTATTGTCTTAACCCTGAAATCCTTCTATCTTATATTTTGGTTTCATTGGAGAACCACCAGTTATGTGCCATAATGTTTATAGCATTGTTTAGTTAAGTATTTAAGTTTTAAATGCTACACCTATATTGAGGATTAAAATAATAATTCTTACAAGAACAACTAATGTTATTATGTATTGTTTTGCTGCTTTGTGCTGTTCACTCCTATTTAAAAGATATCTCCGCTCCAAAGATAAGTACATGAAAGTGAACTCACAAATGGAAACGTTGATGCTTGTTAAAAAAGTACATTTAGGCCTAAGATATAGGGTAAAATGAATGTGTAGCAAGAGGCAGAGAGAATTCAAAGGACTAGAGAAAGAACAGTTTGGTGGCTTTCCCTATGTGAGTTTTTTAGGTGTTTTTTTATATGCATTGTGGGGAGACAAGTTTAGAAACTGTGATTATTTCTTGCAGGTGAAATAGCAGGAGCATTGACGTTCAGTGGAAGATAAATTGAAAACTTGGTGCTAAAAGGCCATTCTTATTTGGGAGTGTGTAACTAACATTTGCCTACAACTGTGATTTGCAAGAAATGTCAAATAAAGGTATCTGTGAAATGAAAGGTTTTGTTCTCTTCAGGCTAAGTGTTCATAGTCAAAATATATTTTTTTCAGGAATTTCAGTTGAAACCCATTATTAAAAACCTCGTCAATCTGAAAATTGCAGTTCAAGTAATTTCCTTCTAAAATAATGCAGACCAGCTTTGCTCATTTTGCATTTTCTATTATACTACAGATGGTGTCCTATATTGCTTTCTACCAGCAAAAATAAAAATGGTTTTATTTTATGTTTATTAAAAGTGAATCTTGATGACTTCTGTCAACACATTGTGATCATAATGAAATGAATACTTGGTAGTTTCCACAACTTTAATATGACACGACCGGTTTCACTACGATCGTAGCAAACCTGATGATGCTACGATCGTAGTGAAACCGGTCGTGTCATATTAAAGTTGTGGAAACTACCAAGTATTCATTTCATTATGAGTAAATTCCACAAAGTTGAGCCTGATCTCATTAATTACATTGTGATCACTTTGTTTCAATTCCTCGGGCGGATGTGGTTCACCGTTCAACTCTTATTAACATTGTTTTTTCTTTTCTGATAAAATTAAATGGCTATCATTCTAATGCAGTTTTTTTATTCGGTTTAAAAATTGAATAATGCTGTCTTAGACATTTATTAGAATTACCACAACATTTTCAATTATTGCGATAATTTATTTAAATTTTTTCATCTTTCTTTTTATCATGTTTTCTTAAAAGAAAAAGCGTACTTATGTGATCACTCTATCTGTGGACAACCAACTTTTTTGTTTTAAGAGATATTTAAAAAATTCTTTTTGAAATAGATAGCTCTTACCAATTTTCCACCAATTGGTTTTTCCATGTAGCGCATAGAATTTCTGCTAGATGGCTTCATATTTGGAAAATTAAAAAAATTGAAGTATTGTAGCCAAACTACTGAAATTACAGGGGTGAAGTTGTCACACATGGAAAATTCTAGTGAGGATCTACATTCTAGTGATGTGGATTGACCCCTACCCTAAAGGGGAGGCAAACCAGAACCCTGAGAATTTTTCAGAAAATGTGCTTTGCTCTAGCAAGGTTATCTGACTTGTTTATATTTTGATTCCACTTCATATGTCTTTCATCTGTGTATTCATAATAATGAACATTTATGTAAGTAACATTTGAACTCTTGTGACTCAAAGTTGAGCAGTATAATGTCTTTTATGACCAGTAGCCCATTGGCTTATAAATTTTCCATGTCGTTCGTATACCGGCATTTTGGGTCTTTTTTCATCTCTTTATAAGTGTATAACTTTCATTATATTAATTACAGAAGGAAATATTTAGTTATTAATTGGAAATTAAAACAGCAATTTTTGAATTAATGTTTCTCCACTTTATTACATTTCCAATCAGCAGATATTTTATTATCATTCACCCAAATTACATACTGATTTCTTGACCACCATTCCCATTTTTGTCTAATTTCCTATAATATTAAAATTAATCGCTTTCTGCATTTATTTCCAAATCACCAAAACCTGATGTTTCGTCTTCACTTAGTAATTATTTCCAAGCACAAACAGTTAAAAAATATTCCAACAAGCTATCTCCAATAGCCACTGCAGATTCTCATGTTGCCTACAAAGCAGCCGTCTTCAGTGGTAATTTACTAAAAATCTGGACATCTATATAAAAGTGGAATGTTATGTTTGTCTATCCTCTAACTCCCACCACACTATTTGACCATTGTCCACCAGTCTTTGCAAGGTGAGTCCTATAGTTCCTATAAGTAACATGGTGGAGTCAAATTTCCACTAGGTTTACCACAAAAATCTTATTTGAATTTTTCATCTCGATTCATTTAATAGAGGGTTATGCACCATCTTTGACGAGTTTAACTTCCCTTATTTCCCTTATACTCTCTGCCGCTCATAGCGGCCACCAAATGCACCAAAATTTAGTACTGTTTTTTAATTCCTTTCGAGCTGAAGGGCAACAAGGCATTACTTTTTCTCCCGAGTATCAGGGTTTGAATCCAGATGCAATTTTTCTCTTGTTCCGGGATTGGCAAGTGAAGCAGTTCTGGGAAATAATCAAATGTTCATCTCGGAATAAATTCTTTAATTACTATCTCACAGATCATATATGACCTAGGGAGAGGAAAATGTTTTGTTCTTATTGCGCTTAAAAATATTCATGTCAACCAATGTAGAAAATACATAATGGTATGTTTGGCACTTTCTTGAATTTCTATCTCCAAAACCATGAGTTGTAATTATGTGCTCTCCCTGACTCTCGATTGTGCAACATATAATTGCCCTTGAGCCTTATTTATTGTCATACAAAAAGCTGGAAAGATGAGAAATTGACATCCTTTTACCCAATCTCCCTCCCTTCTTATTTCCATGCATCTCTCCCCCTCTCTCTGGACGACTCATTAAATGCTTGATGGCTCATATTAAGGCACTAAATACGTACGTATATATTACTCATATGAGAATTGAGACAATAATAGGGTCTTGATTTCGACAATGGCATGGATATTGGCAAATTCTCATAAAATTGCTAAATTTTGCACAAATAAGTCAGTTCCTGCATTTTCGGAATGAGGGAGACAATCGACGATGAGAATAAGAAATTTGTTCATTTTCCTTTAAAACAGTCACAATTTGAATATCTAGGGTCAATTTCTCTAATTTTCATGAGCAAAAGAATGAAAGCTTGCACATCACTAAATAGATTTTTACGTGTTATCTTAGGGAAAATAGAAATTATCTTCTGGAGTCAAACCCAGGTCTTTTTTGGGGATTGTTTTTGTAAATGGCTTTTACTATAAGAATCAAACATTCCTAACAAATTTCAATCTTCTAACTGCTCTAAAAGTTTGTTAAAAATAGCATTACAGTAATAAATAGTTCTCGATTCTCCCACTCTTTTAGAATGGCTCTTTAAGAGTGGTGCCACAGTTGAGCATTACACCTGACACACAACCAAGCAAATTATATAGGGATTGATTGGATAAATCTTTGATTCTGACCAATATCTCCAAAGCAACATTTCTTAATTGTTCAGGTACGTCAATGATACCTCTAAATTGGAAGAAATTGACAGTTAATGTCCATCCTGAATTCTCTTCATTATTCTAAAAATATTAGTTATTATTATTATTATCGTAGTACTTTCTCATTTTTCATCTTATCTGTCCATTTTTTCTTCTGCTTTCTTCTCCATGCCCATATTTCAAAGCTTTTCAAGCATTTGTCATTTTCCTTAACGCCCGTGTTTCTGCTCCATACAAAGCATAGCATTTTATCAATTTCTTGCCAAAATCATCCTTTATATTTCCCATTAATAGGAGTCTCTTTCTTCTGAAAATGGCTTTTGTTTTCACTATTCTAGTCCTGATTTCATAATTACATCTGGCTTCTCTCATTATGATGCTTACATAGTATTCATATTCTGAATCTTATTTCAATGGCTTTTCACCTGATGCTCCGCAACTTAAGAATGTCCAACTTACAGATTTCTGACTTTATGGATTTAATTCCCATGAATTTAAAAAAATTTGAGAAATGTTCTATAAGTGCACAACATAAGCAAGCAGTGTTTCTAAACTACTTGGCATTGTGTTCAGAAGAAAACGTTATCCTCATCATGCGCATTCTGATCGTCAGAAGAAGAAGAGGCATCTCAGTATTGTTCTACATCGCCTCATGGATGTATCATGACTTCCATTTGTGCATATCTCAGATTATTTTTTCATGTTTTTCTCATAAATTTTCTGCAATGCTACCCATTACAAAATGTCTAATAAGGATGCATAAGATGCTAGCCTGTACTGTACATAAGTATTTATGTCAGTCTATAAGAGGCACTTCCAACTTATGGAATTTTCGACTTAGGAAGGGATTTCAGGAATATAACCCATTCGTAAGTCGGTGAGTGTCAGTACTTATGCTCAAGCTTTCTTCTTTTCCTGATATATACACGATCTTGGATTTTTCTGTATTTATTTCTGTTCCGTATTTTTTACCAAGGCTATCTATAAGTAAACAAGTTGGTCCAAATGGAACTTATGATTTGTACTTTCCACATAATTATTTATTTAATACCTATATTGGCTTTAATAGCTTTAAAATCACCGTGAATGAGTTGCTCTTTTTGCTCCAAAATTTCATAATTTACCATTATAAAATATTACAAGCACATTTGAATGGAAAATTAAATATTTCACGCGTATTTGAAAGTGAGCTGCATGATGTTGCTGCTTGCCAGTGCCACCAACCTAAATAAACGGTGCAATATACATATACGTTTGATCTCACTACACTTTTTGCTCCGAAATTAACTCTCCCCTCTGACGTGTGTGCTGAGCATCTTGTACAGAAATAATACCACTGGACGATATATAGTAACTTTTTTGTGACATGGCTTAGTATTATTTGTGACATCAGGCTGTACGTTTGGATGGATTTTAAACGAAATCATTAGAGCCATTTTTGAGTAAATCGAATTTTGTTTCAAGATATCCAAGAATAAAGTACCCTTAATTGTTGCGCAATATCGTTTATCTCATCAGGTCTTTTATGAATGATATTATCCATAAATATCAGATCTCGGTCCATTTATTTTAACCGTAAGGCTGTAGCAAGAGTTTGAATGGATCGAGGCGGAGGTATGACATCATAAGGCTTAGTTAAGGTAGCATGCATTGTAATGTCACTGGACAGCATATAGTGTGTTCAAGAGATATATGGCTATGTAGGATTATTTGCGACATCAGGCTCTACAATTGCTGTGATTTCAATCAAATTCTCTGAAGCCATTTTTGAGTAAATCAAATTTTTCTAAAAAATCGCCAAGAATAAAACTTTATTTTTGTGCAATATCATTTTTATGAAAAAAGGGTCTGCAAAAGATGATATATGGCACAAATACGAGAAATATGAGCAAGTAAAAAGTAATACTGAGTAATATTTGGTCATTTGTCTACAACAGGTCATAGTAGTACCATTTTGGAATGGAATATGCTGTAATTCATATGTAACCAGTAATTTAATGGCAAATCTACTATGACAGTGTAAATGATTTCCAAAAGAAAAGTAAAGTGAATAATATTTCATGGAAAATTTTTATTACATTCAAATTAAGATACATTTTGATCAATATTTTTTATTCAGATGAATCTGAATCTCAGGATTCTGAATCCGAATTTATGATCACCTTGTTCACTATAACATCCATTATCATGTCATTTTTGATATATTCAATTTCAGTTTTTACGTTCTCCATACATAGTATAGGGGCAAATATCGATTTCGAGATTTCAACGGAAATACACTTTTTGAGGACCCCTGAACACCTTTTGACTATTTCCTCAATGATGTGCGTGTGTATGTGAGTTTTTTTGCGGGTGCAACTCAAAAACTATTAATCAGGTCAACGCGAAATTTATATTTTAGCATTTTTATGAGTCTCAAGAACTGATTAGTTTTTGGTAAAACTCAATCAACCAGAAGTCGGTGTTTACTCTTGTCACTACCGTTTTTTTTATATTTGCTTTAATATTTTATAAATGTAAAAAATTATTGGAATAAAAGTTGTAGGAAATTTATTATTCTACAACCTTTGTTTAAAAAAATTTCCCATATAATGCATTGTTGAAGAGATATTATAAAAACTAAATGTTTTAGCTGCCACCACCACACCACCTACTGATGACTGTTGTAAACACTTGACACTCCTTTTTATTTTATATATTGTTGGAGCTTTGGGGCTATATCCAATATTAGAAGGCTACTTTTTGAGTTTATTTCTGTTCTTTGTAAAGTCTTAAATTTTTCTCGCAGTTCCTTCAAATATTTATTATCATTTAACCTATTTAGAATTTTTAGAAATATTACAGGTATGGAGAAAGTCATGTGGTGGCTACATCAGTTTTTTTTACATCTTTGCATATGTTCTGCCACTCTGCTTCTCTGATATCTGCACATTTTTCTTCCAGTAATGTACTCACCTCAATTAGGGAGTTTAAAACTTTTGTTTCTTGACCCTACCAAATTCTTTAATATACCCCAGTTTTTCCATGGGGTTGATTTCAGGATAATATGGAGACTAAGCATTGAATGTCCACACTCGGCTAAAACTCGATCCATTGCAAAAATTTTATGAGTTGGCTTAATTTTTTCGTACAGCTCGAAGTTAGTTTCAGCCGTCAAGTATTGTATTCCTCTTATATCCAGTCATGCCTTTATTATATCTTTCCTGGAACTGCTGCATGGCGGGTGGTTAAGCTCCACGTTGTGGTAGGACGCATTGTCCATCACAATGATGGAGTTCTGGGGTAAATTGGACTTAACTGGTTTTTTTTACCCATTTCTCATGCACTATTCATGTTTCCATGGTAATCTCCTATTTCTGGCCCAATTTAAAAATTAGGAGTGACTGTGGCAAAAATGCTAATACTCCACCTTAGAAAAATGAATGTATATCCTCTCTGTAGTCAGTGGAAATCATATAAGTACATACATTCACATGTACATTAGTACTCGCTTCGGCGGTACATATACTAAAATTGGAACGATACAGAAAAGATTAGCATGGCCCCTGCGCAAGGATGACATGCAAAATCGTGAAGCGTTCCACATTTTTTTGTGGGGGACATAAAAAACCACTTAAAAACTTTAATCTACCAACAATGGCAAGAGGAATGGAATGGGGTTACCTCTAATAAGCTGAGAGCAATAAAAAACACAGTAAAACCATGGCAGTCCTCGTCCCGGTCATCCCGACTCGAAGAGGTTGCCATTACAAGACTACGCATAGGTCACTGCTGGTGGACGCATGGTTACCTATTGCAGTCCGAGGAACCTCCAATTTGTGAGACATGTGATACTGCATTGACAGTGTCACATGTTTTACTGGACTGTATCCAGTTTAGGAATGAGAGAGAGAGGGTGCGTATGGCTGCGAACCTCACGGTCTCTCTTGGAGATAATCCGGTTTTTATAAATAAAACACTCTCATTCCTAAGGGAGTCCACAATTTTAACATTTATTTAATTTTTAAGTGCTTTTAATCATTGTACAATGGGATAGAAGGGAGAAATATTATTACTCCCCTATCCATTTTAAAAGTTCAGTGTGCTACAGGCATAATAGTTCCTTCTTGTGTCGTGAGAAAATTTTATACATGTCAGTAGACCCTTATACAGTCTCACTGATATTTTATTCAGATTGTGATGGGCCCTTATTCAGTCTTTTACAATCTGTTTTTAACTTTATTTATTTATTTATTCTTTATATGATGTTGGGTGATGTGGGTAGTTCATCACAAATAGGTGGTGTTTAAAATGTATTGTTACGGCGATAATAGCCCAAGAGGCTGATTCGCCTTAAATTACACACACACATGTACATTAATATAATGACTAACTCATACCTGCATGAATAATAATGAGTCACTGGCCCTTAGATACCAGAACTTGGAATCCTGTGTCATCCCCACTCGACCATTGATATAAGAGCAGAGTGTGAGGAATAGATATGCCCTAAATTCCCAAGTATAACGCGCACATTATACAAAGTTTTTTTGTAAAATTTTCGGAATTATTTAGTGCATGTTATACATAATACATACTAGTGCGCATTATGCAAAAGAAGTACCGCTTTATAAAATAAAATGCCTTAATGTGTTAAAATACTAACTTTGTGAAATCACTAAATGGCTGAAATCTATCGAAACCTCTTCCTTTTTGTTCCAAGCACAACTCCATTGATAAAAACAAATTTTCTGGCATAAATTACCATGCATTTCAATCATTACAGATACAAAATCGAATTTCAGTTACATAATTATTATTCAACCTATGACAAATTAAGGCAGATTCGAAGTTATTAGTTGAAGAAAATGTACAATGCCTTTTAAAATACGATAACGAATTCCAAAACAAAAGACATTCACATATAAAAATAAAAAATCACAGTCTTTATAAAAATTTATTCCCACTCGATTATTAACTAACATAACCATCAAAATCTTCTGATTCACTGTTACAATTTATATCGTAATCATTCAAATTCTTAACCAATGAGTCCGGTAAATTTTCAAGTGAAAAATGATCGCTTTCATCATATGATGAATCACAATACCCTCCACCCCCCCCCCCCCCCACCATCAACATCAGGGGAATAAATTCCTGATACCCTGAAACCATTAATTATACATTCATGGGTTACATTGGCCCAACTTTCCACAATCCATTTACAAATTTCAGCATAAGAAGCTCGCTGTATCCTTTCAGACTTTGTATAGGAGTGGAAACCATCTACCATCCATTTTTCCCAGTGCCTCCGTATTTTCGATTTGAATGATTGATTTATGGAGATGTCCAGTGGTTGCAGATTTTATGTTAGACCTACAGGAATAACTGCAATCTTGGAATGGTTTCTCAATAATATTTTCGAAGCATTTGCTATGTGTGGCCTAGCTGAATCCAATACAAGCAGCGATTTTGGTTTAAAAAATGAGCCCTTCCTTTTTCCCCATACCTCACTCAGTTAACCATGTTCGCAGCATATCGCAATTCATCCAGCCTTTTAGGTTTATGCACACAACAATACCTTTAGGAAATTCCTCTTGAGGAATGGTTTTGCGCTTGAAAATTACCATCAGGGGAAGCTTTTCTCCATCAGCCATCACTGTTAGTACAACAGTAAAGCAGCATTTTTCAGCTCCAGCTGTGCATATTTTTATGTCTTGGGTGCCTTTAACATCAACTGTAAATTTCGATGGCATGTCGAAACTCATAGGTACCTCATCCATGTTCCCTATCTGACTTGGTTCAACGCCCTTCTTTTCCTGCCCAACAAACAAATTAAACTCTTCCACTTCCACCTGCCAATCTTCTGGTAACTTATGTCAAGTAGATGTAATTGCTCATACTGTTAAACTATTTCGCTTCATAAAACGATAACACCAATTAAAATTATCAATATTTTTCTCGCAAGCCATTTGTATTGCTTTGCATTTAAGCGACACAGTTGAAACTCCTCTTCCTTCACTCCTTTGCGCCCAGACCCAGTCCTTCAATTCTTGCTCCAGATCTGGCCAAAACTCCTTTCGTTTCCTTTGTGCCCTTTTTTCCGCAGGTAGAACACTCAACAAATTCTTTTGGGACCACCACTCGCGAATGCTGGATTCACCCACTTCGATTACCGTTTACCGTAAATCTCAGCATAATCCACAATTTCACAATTTTCTGCGCCGTGTAAGATTTCCCTTTTTTTGGCATTTTTAAATAGGGTTATGCTCCAACGGTGGGTCTACAATTTAAAAAATAAAAACATTATTAATATTTTATTCATTAGGTTCAATAACTGTGCATTACCAAATCAAGAAATACCACACAGAAACCATACCGTTTCTTAGTCAGGATAAACAAAAATTAAATAGGTAACACTCCATAAATGACAAATTCAACAAGTTTCAGTAAAAATAATGTAATGTTTTTAAGGTAAACAACAAATCCTTGAAAATACCTCACCTGGTTTCTGTCCAAGAGGAACGAAACTCCGTACTTTCAGCACCATACCTCATTGATCACAACATTACAGCCAGACTGCAAACCACAAATGAATGGGCGATACAGATTATGGGTCGTCTCTCTGTCTGTGCATCATCAACAGGCATGTGTCCCCTCCACATTCGTTTCCTAAACTTGGATTCTTACGCTAGCTTTCCCTTGCCCCCTGCCGTACAACCCTTGAGATCTGGTCCCTCTTTTGTTTTGCACACCTCTACCCAACCCCACCATCCCAACACATCCCATGACGTCCTTACCACTTCCTTACACCTCACTCCCCAACCAGTTTTCTTTGACCCTCGAGTGGTCATTGTTTCCGAAATAAGAATGGGAAAAATTGGTACCCAGGGGTTTTTCCCAAATGTTCTCCTTCACACAGGAAAGTTGGGGAAAGGGTAGCATTCTTCAAAAAAATGCTAATATCAACAATTCCGTGTTCTGCAGGTGTCCTGCACGTAATACACAAGTGCGCATTATACTAGAAACTTTGGAGATATGCAGAAAATAGCCAAAGGTTGGCCTGCGCGTTATGCATGAGTGTGCGTTATACTTGGGAATTTAGGGTAACTTTCGTCAGTATAAGCAATAGACCGTACTTCCTCCCTATATCTCCTGATTGCTCTTAATATATGCAATCCGCTCCAAATGAATATCACTCTGTTCACATAAAATGTGCTTATTGGAAGCAGTTTTCCCCCAACTGGGATGATATGATATTACTGTGAGATCTGTTATTACAAAATCTCTACAGTAATAATTAATAAGTTATCAATACACTTACCTGATTCCAATTTTTTAAGGAATTCTAAGTGAACTGACTTTGTCTTTGAAACCTGTTGTTGTTGTTGGTTTGTATTTTACGGCTAATCAACCTCTTGGATTATTATAGCCATAACTCCTTACACAACGAACACACAAGGGAGGAGGGAAACCCGGTGCCGGCATTAGCCTACTTTTTATGAAGAGCACCAAGGGGATCAACTGTTTAACGTCCCTTCTGAAGGATGGAGCGCTGACTTGTGCGGTCTCAAATCACACAAGTAGAGGATGGAACGATCCCAGGTTGGAAAATTTGACTTCCACCAGATCCGAACCAGGGACTGCTACATGGAAGGTCAATGCTCTAACCACTGAGCCACCCCCCTTTGAAGCCTTGATTCACTTTGATCGCCAGGAGCACAGCACCAAGAGTCAGATGTTTTTTTTTCCTGAGAATAGAATTGGTGCACGATTATTATTCACATAAAGCTACAATTGGGAGTAGGTCCCGGTGGTAGCGGGTCCCCATCACAACTCAATGCATAATACCCAAATTACATAATAAAAATTGGATTTACTTAATACAAAAATATAAGCTTTTTGATACCATTTCCTATACACTATATACTACTTCTTAACTTCAAGTCACAGGAACTCCCGTCACAACAGCTTAGGTATCACTCAATACATAATGCCCAAATTACATAATAACAATTGAATGTACTTAATACAAAAATATGACCTTTTTTGATAGTGGTTCCTATACACTATATACAACTTCTTGACTTCAAGTCATAGGAACTCTCGTCACAACAGCTTAGCTACAAACTACAACATGTTTCATTTGTTATTTGTACATACAACTACAAAAATTTAGAATAAGTAAATAATCTTCATGAAAAAAAAATCGACTATAATTTGACATTAGATTCTTTGAATCACCTGGACATCAAAGTCATCCACCGTTGATTTCGGAGATTACTGCGGTTTTTGCTTCCGTGGAGACGAGACTCTGCAGCCTTAGCAATCTCTTCTCTTTCTTTCAAGATTCGCTTTAGGGTGCTAATTGAAATGCTTGTGGCTGCTTCTACTCACTCATATACCACGTTATGAATGTTCTCCCATGCCCGGCTGTGAATGACTTTCTTATTCCCCAGCTTGCAGGCTGATGTAGGGGTATCCATGTTAGCATTAAACAAGTTAAATGAAACGAAAGCGAAGAAATTAAAACGAAAACAGAGTAACAAAAATGATATAATAAAGACTTGAAGACAAAACAGTGATGAAAAATATGATAATAACAATAAAGTGCAGAGGTTGGTACAATAATGTGATCGTGTAGAGTAGCCTCATGGTTTTCCCCCACACAGAAGTTACCATCACCCCCGCGGTTGTGACATTTCACTATTGGGCTCGTCCTGATTCAATTTTTTCTTCTGCGCATCCGCCATAAGCTTTTAATTGGATTCTACTAGACTATACCAAATCCGAGTCCAACAATAGTCATTGCAATGGCAACACTCATGTAATGAGTGATAAAAATGCCAGTATTTATGCAAAATTTGAAGAAATGGAATCGATAAGCAAAATTCTATGATAAAGATTAAATCTCAATTCCTTTTCTCAGAGAATAGCATAAATCCCGCTCCAATATGACAATTCTAAGATATTTTAATGTGAAAGATAAAATTACCCTGCACGATGAATTTCAGTTTTTCCATGCAAATCAAATGGGTAGGATAGTACCTAGAATTGAATCCAGACTTTCAATCTTAGTAACAAAAACTATCCTCAGGAGCTCAACCTCAGTAGCAAGAGATTTCCACCAAGTCTCATGAAAATCGGTGTATTGGTTCAAAAGTTAATAGGAGGGGATGGACAGACAGACACAATGACGAAACTATAAGCCTATTTCCATTCTGTAAAGTAGGCTAAAAAGGGAATCAGCTTTTAAAGTGCTAATATTGAATATAAATGGGGAGGGAACCAATTAGATCGAAGGAATGTTAAATAGGAAAAGGGATAAGTAAACTTATTGGATAAAAAGGAGGAGGGAGAATCAGAAGAAAAAACGAGAGAGAGGAGGGAGATTGGGTAATGGAATATCACAATAAGAGAGAAAGGAATGATGGACTGATGTTAATAATGGAGAGTTAGAATTAAAAAGGTACTCATTTACTAATATTTTTTCTGAAGACTTTATGCTAAAGCAGTGGTTTCCCCTAAGAGAACTATCTTCATGTCCCCCTCTATACCATATTCAATAACAGTTCATAAACAATACCTTCTGGACATACAATTACCATTAATAAAGCCACCATGAGGAAAAACACAGATGCAAACCAATTGAGGGCTAGAATATTGTAGTTCTCAAGATTAATATGGTTAAACGGACAGTAAATATATGAGAGATCCTTTGCACCCCCCCTCCCAACCTGCCCATCGTGCCTCCCAAAGGAGTGACAATCAAAGGAATTTTTATCAAAATATTTTTGTTTGATTGATTTAATGAGGAAATATTTCTGTCTGACCAATATATGTCGCATTACACTCATTACATTCTTTATAAACCACATTTTTAAAACATCTAATGTTCTTGTCAAATACATACAACTGAAATAAAGTTTATATTATTGTCAAAAATGGGTCTGAAAAGATCTCTGAGAAAAGTATTGCATAATATATTGCTGCAAGAATCTTTAAAATTTAGTTTGCACCAGCTGTCTTTATTGATGGGCGAGAAAAAAATTTTTTATACCTCAATTTCCAGAAGATGAACTAATAACTGCAAAACCGGTGGGCTCAGTAAAAAAATTGCTCTTATTATATATTCTCTAAAATGCTACATGAAGTTTTAAAAAGTTAATAGAAAATATTAATTAATGTTCAGCATGTTTTATTGAAAAAACATGCTTATGTTTTTACTCTGTCCATATGTTCAATCGATTACATTAAAATATCAAGTAAACGGTAAGGGATATGACTAAAATTTGGAGGGTATATGTGAGTCGTTTAGTTTCAAAACCAGACATGTCCAAAATATAAAATTTTTCAGGAGGAAAAAAAATGTTTAGTTTCTCTTGGGTAAGCAGTAACATTTTTGGAATAGGCAAGCAGATAGGTACAAAACATAAAGCTTATCAGGGTAACATCAGTAGGTAATAATCACAATAAAAATCAAAACACTTTTATGCTCCAAATGAGCTTTTTTCTGGAACAAAAACTGAAATAATATTGACTAAATAAAATTTTATTCTTTCCACAAAACATGATCTTCATTACACTTTTCCTCAAATTTGTTATTATTATAAACCATGCCTTCATTTCCATTAATAACTTTGCAATAGAAAGCCAGTGAGCTTAAAGTGGCCCAGTCTTCACCATAATATTTTACAAGGAAATTTTTTGACATCCCTTAGCACCAAGGGAGCTATTAGGATCCCTACTGGCACAGGCTGTGGTCGAGTCAGTTTATGTTTCTTATTAATGCTTTTGTAACTCCCACTGTCAATTTGGTAATTAATATCATCTTTCACTAAAATATTTTTATTTTTTTTAATAAAATTGTTTTGCTGCCTTAAATTTGAAGTGCCACTGACCTGGTGATTTTAAAACATCTGCCAAAGAAGTTTTCCAGTTAAAGACTGTGCCTTCTATAGGGACCGTTGTACCAAACTCAGAAAAAGTTGTAATAGATATATTTGGATGGATCTATGATCCTATCTTTTTTCTTGATTCATTTTTCAATTTGTGCAAAAATCCTGTCTGAGGGGAAAAAAGAGTTTCCTACTACTGGAAATATAATTTCGACTTCTTTGATGTGTGGTAGCATTATGCAAAAGCCACCAACACAGCATCCCTATCATTGTTGTGTTTTTGTCTGCCCTCTGTAGCCATCACATAGAGAGTCTTAGTAGTTTCAGGAAAAAAACGTGCTTGCACAGACAATCATGGATAGATGAGGCTACTTCATCTGACCCTTTTCCATGTTGTGTTTCATCCCATTCATAAATGAAAATATTATCTTTACTGAGTTGTTTTTTTGAGTCTCCTACAACAATAGAAAGATTATATTTGTACAGCACAACTGGTGAACCTTTCAGGAACTAATGGACTTAGCTAGTTTTGAAATTAATGGGAGATTTCAACATTTAATTTAAGTGGGAAGTAGCTGGTTTTGAATTGTAAAACTTTGTGGGTAGAAAGAAGGGACTTGGAACATGTAAAAAAATGCAAAAAAATTGCAAATTATTGGACTTGTCTGGTTTTGAAACTAGATGACTTATGTGATCTACGTTGCCATTTATTAAGCTGCCAAAGAAATCTTTTTGAAAGATCAGGAAGTGCCAGGGAAGCCCTTTTTTTGGAGAAATTGGAGTGCATTTAGTAATGTAATGTATTTGAATCAAATTTATGTTAGCTGTTTATTTACTGACTGTGGAGTTTGAATAATGGTCTCTATATTTTGATAAATACTTTGCCTAGGAGGCATCAGCTAAAAAAGATCGAGTGAAGACAAAGAAAATAGCAAGAAGATATGAAAAGGAAGAAATTGTGCTAAAGCCATGAATTATTGCAAGGAAGAGGTTGACAGTTAAAGGATAGCAAACATTTACCTACTCCATTTTATTTTTTATAGGAAAAATCTCATGTAATTATACAAAAATAATTGAAACTATGGCTGGACTTTATTGTATTGAAGAAATTCTATTTCTTAGCTACATGAAAGGATGGTTTTCACAGAGACTGATGACCAAAATTAAGATAGCGAAAAGCATCACAGTAAAATCATTGCTTAGGTATATTAGGAAATTTTCCATGTTTTTCCCATAATTGTATATTTTATTGGGAGACAGGCAAGAAACCTGCAAAAAATCACGTTACAAAAGAAAAAGTAGATGTATTGGTTAATGAGGTGTAAGTTTGCTATTTTTATACTTTTGAATAGATTTTTCTAAGATGTAAAGAATCTAATATGGTGCATATTTCTCAAAGTTTTTGGCTTTGACACATAATGAAAAATTGTTGATCATGTTTTTAAATAAAATACAATCTCTAAGAAAATCAGATATTATTGAAAAGGCATTCATATTTTGAATGAGGATGACCATGAAAGATAAGTTTCAATAAAGGGGCAACCCACAGGACATTTTGAGTAGTATGTTGCATGTTCATAAGACCATCAATAAGTCATATGTGATTATAGATTAACCCTTTCCAGTCAGATGTCTACATATAATCAACATTACTATTTTTCTCCCACGGTTGTATGACGACCTATGATCGACAATTTTTTCCATTTGTGAGTGGTCGAATGTCGACTATGCATCACTGCATGTTAGCTAGGCATCCTGAGCATGTCCCCAGCAGGTGCTGCCATCTGTAGAATCCTGATGGAATTTTTTTAACCTGATTATTTAAATTTCTCCGACCAGAAAGGGTTAACTGATTGTTCAAATAAAATTAGGTTTCATTTAATGTGTTAGAAAATATACATTTCATTTATACTCAAAGAATTATCGTAAGTGCTTTTAACCCAATATGAACTATTAGGTTTGTTGAAAATGGGTTGTTTGGCAGATTCTTACAAAAATCATATGAGACAAATTTGTTTCAATTTGGTTTTAAAACTTTCAGAAGCTGCATAAAATTATATTCTAATATTTAGATAATTTTTTAAACATGTTAGTCATTGAATTCCCCAAATCAATAACCTTTGCATCTTATAAACAAAATTGGTTGTTTTTTGTTGTTCCATTTCATCCACATTTTACAATTTCTTCCTGCAGAATAAATTAATCGTCCAGATAGATTGCAGTTATCCAAAAAATGGCATTTCCTCCAATTTTCTTTTGGATTCTGTTATTTGACAAAAATACTTAAGAATAAAGTCAAAATTTGAACAAATTTTTAAAAATGGGCAACTTCACTGAAAAGAAGAAAAAACTCAAAGGCACTAGCTGTAATAGTTAAACCTAGCATATACCATTTGAATAAGATTGGTAGTATCTTGCTTTTCCTCCTGAGAAATGTGGCTTGATTCCAAAGTTCTTTGATCAGTGGAATTAGCGTCAACTCTTGAATCTACAAAATAAAAAAACATGTAAGATACTTTTTCTAAAGTAAGAGGTCAAAGTGCATTTTCTTAAAAATTTTCAGGGTTTTGGTTTGCCTCCCCCTTTGGGTAGGGGATAACCCACACCATTAGATTGTAGATCCTCACTGGGACTTCCCATGTGTGAAAATTTCATTCCTGTAACTTAAGTAGTTGGGCAAAAATATCATTTCAAAGTTTTGAATTTTCCAATTTTGGAGTCGCCTAGCAGAAAGTATATGAACTACTTGGAAGATCCGATTTATGTAAAATTCATAGATCAATAAGAGCTATGTGATTCAAAAAGAATTTTCGAAGTATCTCTTAAAACAAAAACAGACAGTGATCACATAAGCATGTTTTTTTTTACTTTTAAGAAAATATGCTAAAAGTATTCATTTGATTAACAGTCACCCAAAGCAAAAGACCATGCTCGTAAAAAAGGTGACGACACTCCAGTGGCCATGTTGGATACTATTGTGGCCCAACACTATTTCTTAAGTGCTTCACACTATACTGGAGTGTTAATAGAATGCCACCAACTTTCTAAAAATGAGAGGCAGAATGTTCTACGAATGAATTATGCAGTATGCGTCTTGACAATGCAAACAATTTAAGAATAAATTGTGGTTAAGGTATGTATCAAAGAAAAATGCCCTTGGTGATATTATGCCAGTAAAGCAAAAGAAAGAAGAGGAAGATACCAGAGCAACCATATTCAAGTATTTCATCCAGTATGAGTTAAAGCAATATGTATGAGGTCACAATAAACAAAAATGAATGCAACAATATAGAGTTCATATTGAAAGATGAAGGTCATTTTGTATTCAACAACACTGGAAGCATAATTAATTGTATCCTTGTAAATTTCACATTTAAAATTCTTATCAGTAATTGCATTCCATAGTTAACCCTTTCAATGTGACCCTGAGTACATACTGGGGCTGTGTGTGCTTTCTCCAGTGTTAGCCTTAGTACACAGGCTTGCTAAAAATTACTTAGATTTTAAGATACACTCAGTGGTGTGCTGCCAATCAAGTATCAACAAGTTCTGTACCTATCCCAGTCATCCATGTAGGGGTTAGTGGGAGTGCTGTAAACTCCTGCAATGGGATCTGAGGCAAAGTTACAACCGAAATCGATTTTAGTAGTTTTTGCATAATTAAATGATCATGTTTTCTATATTTTTAGTATATTTGCTAAAACCATGGCCATTTATACATTCAATGAGACAATTGAGTACACTGCAGTCGTAGATGAAAGCTTTTTCAGATCGATACAAACTATTACTGGCTCACCTGTAGTTTACTTCACAACGCAGATAACTAAAGCACTTTTCTTGATTACTGTTGACGCTTTGTCTATTATTATGTATACCTTAGCATTTTCGTGAACTAAATTCGTGAAGGTTTTCTTCATTTGACCTGCGATATGTTCAACAATACGAGTTGTAGAAACCTGTGAATGGAGGCAATTACCGGTACTTAAGCGAATCTCTGTAGGTTTCACAGGTTTTTCATACCCCCCTTCGTGTGTGACTGTTTTTCTGCTGTGGGTTTTTACCTGAATTTCATTATTCAGCAGTACATATTTTTCCCACACAATTACATCTTTTATTTTCCAATATGCACTAGTATTTTTATTGTTACTTGTATTTACATTGTTAATGTTCTATGTATTATTGTTTATGTTACACAACAAAGGGTTAGGTGGAAGATGGAACTTCTTATAGTTAGTCTCAATCTCGCCCCAAATAAAGGATATAAATCAATCTCTCTCTCGCATCCCCCTCTCTCTCACCCCCTCTCTCTCGCTCTCATCCCCCTCTCTCGCTCTCATCCCCCCTCTCTTGCTCTCATCCCCATCTCTCTCGCACCCTCTCTCTCTCACACTCTCTCTCTCACACACTCTCTCACACCCTCTCTCTTTCGCACCCTCTCTCTCTCTCTCGCACCCTCTATTGTAGGAGTCGCAAACTCATGAGCCACCTACTGTCCCCTTGGTACATTTCTGCGGCCCGCGAAGCAAGCTAGGTTACACTAGCGACCAAAACACAAATGTATTTCTTTCCCGTAAATATAAGGTATTTAAGAAGTATGTATCATTATATATAGACGTTTCTTACAGAGGAGGATATAACATCATTATATATCGACGTTTCTTACAGAGGAGGAGGAGGATACTAATGTTTAGGCACTTCCAGATGAGCTGGAGATTCGAAATTTTTTCTTAGGTAGGATTTTGTGCAAAACCGACTAGAAAAAACGAAAATCTTGAAAAAGTGCAACAATGCGGCCGCTAAAAATTCGCAATTGTTTAAACAATTTCTCAAGGTTTATGTATTTTGGAATGCGCTACGGAGCTGAAACTTTTTTTAGAGATAGGAATTGTAAAACAACGAAATAGGGATTATACAAATTTTGATTTGTTTGGCAGTTAAAAATTCTTAAAATTTAAACAAATAGGTAAATGTTTAGATACTACGGTGCAAGTTAGAGTGCTGAAATTAGCAATTGTTTTACACCATTATTGTTCCATAAGGAAAAAAAGAAATTTGGTCCCTAGGAGAAATCTTTTAAATTAAAGAAATATTTCCCATGATGTATCTCTCTAAAAAATTAATGTTTTTTCTACTAGTATAACATACATATAACAGGAGGATATTAATGTCCAGCCCAAACTACAAGAGCTAGTGAGCTGAAAGTTTCAGTTTTTGTAGATATGATGGAATAACCAGCAGATAAAATAAGACAACTCACCTAAGTGACATGAGTTCGACTCCATAAATTCCGAAAGTTGCGTTTTTTCCCATAAGAAAAGCATTGTGCCATTTTTGTAAATTAATTTTTGGCACTTGCCTGTAAGCTAGAAAAATGAAGTTTTCAAGGTTGCTAGATGGCTGCAATATCTATTAGGAATTATTGTTACTTTTGCTTACAGTGTCCTGGGTTCGACTCCAGATACCCCGGAATATCTCCCGTAAGTTAGCATGGGAAAAAGTTATCCCAGTGTGTAGACCAATCTATAAAGTTTAGGAAGCTTCAAATTTTGCAGGATTATTTAATTTTTCTCATAACCTAATATAAAAATAGAAAATTTTAAAATTGTTAATTTTTAGGGGTTGTTTTAACCCCATTTTAACATTAAAGTTTAATAATTTTTATCTAGAAAACTATATGCTGTATGTTCGAGTTTTTTAAATCATTTTGTAGAAAATTATACATAAAAAATGAAATTTTGAAAAAGTTAAAATATTCTACCACTTATAATTCGCAAATGTTTAAACATTTTTTGAGTTTTATGTATTACCGAATGTGCTACGGATCTGAAATTTTTTTTATAGGAAGAGTTTGTAAAAAAACGAAATAGGGATTATACAAATTTTGATATTTTAATTTGTTTGGCAGTTAAAAATTCTTAAAGTTTAAACAAATAGATAACTGTTTAGGTACTACGGGATAAGCTAGGAAGCTGAAATTTTCAAGTTATTTACAGAGTAGTGTATTTGAACAAATAAACATTTGAATCTTTCCATAAATGTATTGCGGTGGCCGTTAATAATGTTTAAAATTTTTAAAATTAGAAAAATATTATTTCACTTCTAGAAGTGCTACAATTTTAAAATTTGGCAGAAATGTGTAGCATTAGTACCCCATAATGGACAAAGTAAAAAATTCTTAAAATTGCAAAGTTTGGGGATTATTTTAATCTATTATTTTTACATAAGGGAAAAACGAAAATTGCTGCGGAGGTGAAATATTTAGAATTAAAAAAATATTTGTAATGATGAAATATCTGTCAGAAAAATTAATGTTTTTTCAAGGTGAGATGATATGCATGCAGAATGCAAGCACCTTCTACTAGTATTAAATAAGCACTTTTAAAATGTAGGCAGTCTTGCTCATTCTGATTTATAAAAATTCTGAACATGTGGGGTGATAATTATGTTCATCCCGCTGCCAGCTTGTTTCTTGCGTGTCCAAAGAATCTAATCCTCGATGCCGAATTTAGTATTTTTGTATTGAAATGGTTTAAGGCCGCATCATAGGGTTGGGCCAATTTCTTCCTTGTAGAATGGGAGATTGAATATCCAAAGAATATGAAGCGATGTGAGCAACTGGAAAGTTTGCGGTTCGCAGAATTGGCACGGTGCCTTAATGCGGCCCACGGATTCGGTGGAGGGTCTTCATGCGGCCCTCAGACCAACATGTTTGTGTTCGTAAAAATAATATCCCTCGTTATCTTTATACTAAGTTCATCTCCACTAATACAGTTCACCAATGGAATGCCAGAGGATGCGATAAACTGCTAACTCCACTTCATAAAACAAATCTACAACAAATCCTTTACCGTCACTGCATGCAAACTCTGGAATGGCCTCTGCACTTTCAAACGCTTGTATTACAAGTATCTCCTCTCACATTCCATGCCTTGAACCACGCTCTATCTTCTCTTTCAGGTTGTCGAAAAGATGAGCATAAAATTCTTAATTGTTTTACTCTGTTTTCATGTATGTATTATAATTACTCTGTATTCTGTCAGGCATATCTTTTTTTAAAATCTCTATTTCTCTCTCATCCCCTTCCTTGTGTGTGTGTATATATATATATATATATATATATATATATATATATATATATATATATATATATAGAGAGAGAGAGAGAGAGAGAGAACTGATCGCATGGATTTTAACCCAATATGGTACATGTAATCTTCATATAAATAACCAAAATAGCATATTTGGAGCGGGTCGACTGGACAGGACTATCACAATATCAAGGTTAGAATTTTCTGTAAGTATGAATTAGGAAGATATTGGCTAAATCGATTTCAAATGAATTTCGTTTATAGAATGACAAAACGAAATGAACATATTTAGAACGGATTTAAATGTAGGTATAAGGAAAAATAATTTTCTGATTTCAAAGCAAATACATTAGTATAGGTTTATACTAAGGCGATTTTGACGAAAAGCGCTTCTGTTTAACAGGAAACCCGTGTACATCCCTACTTGTTTACATCTCTCTTCTCTTCGTAGGTGTTTTCCGCAGTGGGATATTTTTTCTGTGTTCAAACTAGGCTTTTTTTTCGGCCCACAAAACTAACATTATTCTATGGTAATACTCGATATTCTATTAACCAAATATGTTTATATATGTAATTACTCAATGTCTGTCCGTCCTTCCTTTTATCTGTTGAATAGTTGGTCATAGAGAAATGCTGTAAACGCCATTTTGTTTCTGTCAACTATGACACCCCGGGAAGGCTATTCTCGTTTACAAAAGTGTCCCAGATTCAACTCCAGGAGACTATTATATTTTCCCATAAGTTTATACGGGATTCTTTAAACTCGGGAACTGCTGGAAGTCCTTCAATAAAATTTGGTATTTGGAAGTTTTGCCGAAATTTGTTGACCGGTTCCAATTTTGGTTAAAATCGGACAATAATAACGACCGCTTTACATGAAGACCTACATGTATTTTACAACGTATTTCGCATCTCGTTAAACACTCATCTGAGCGAACAACAGTTCAATAAAATAATTAAATACACATTTTTTGTCAAATAACTTTTCCCGTAAAACGTAAAGTTTAGGATAAATTTAAAGAAAAGTAAATTTGCATGTTTACGTAATTTCACGATTTTCGGTGTTCTTGGGTTCATTAAAAAAATATTAATTAAAATTTTTATAACTCAGATCTCTGAAGATATTTTAATGAAATTTGGTATTGGGGAGTTTTACTAAAATTTGTCGCCCGATTCCAATTTTGGTTAAAATCGGACTACAATAACGACCACTTTACATAAAGTCCTACATGTATTTTACAACGTGCCTCTTTTTCAACTCGGAAACCGCTGGATGTATTTTGATAAATTTGATATTGGGAAGTTTTACTAAAATTTGTCGACAGATTACAGTTTTGGTTAAAATCGGACGATAATTACGACCACTTTACATGAAGAACTACATGTAGCTTACAATGTACATTTCAACTCGAGAACCACAGGACATATTTTGTTGAAATTTGGTATTGGGAATTTTAATAAATTTGTCAACCTCAAAGAACGCACTTGGAAACTGTGTACTCCAACATGGTGCCGCGATAAAATTAGTTTTGTAGATAAATGAACGATTTGGATGTGTTTATAGGTAATTAGGGCATTAATGTTTTCTCTAATAAATTGATTATAGCGTGGTACCAACAAATGGATATGTCCAAACGTTATAATACTCGTTTGTAAAAATATAAAAACCTTGTTTGAAGGCTGAGGTGCCGCAAAATTCTGTTTATCTTTGAAAGGGTTCCAAAAAGGTTGGAAACCACTGTTCTGGGGCCTTGTGAAATAGTTAACTTTGGCCTATCCTAATCAGTGACCGAAGAGGATGAATAATGGAATAGAAAGTTTGTAATTTAATACCAATCAAAGAATAAATTATCGAAACGCGGAGTATTTAATTTCGCTGCTCTAGATGGATTAAAAAGCATATGGTTGAATATTGAACGAAAATTTCAGTGCAGGAATTTAATTTTCGCAGTTGCTTGAGGTGTAACGATGGGTTGAGCTAGCCTGATCAATTCTTCAGAGATGAAATGGGGGATGTTAGTGGCCCCGCCATAAACTGATAAAGATCTGTTAAAGCGACACCCAGTTTGAATCCCATAGAATCTTTTTCGAGGATGCCCGGTCCCCTATTTGTGCATGTTGTAACTAAAGAGATGAGGATGAGCTCAGTGGCGTAAATATGGGTACGCAAGTTACGCGATCGCGTAAGGGCCCAAGACCAAGGGGGCCCTCACCCTTGCATCCTCGAAAATTTTACTTGAATGTGAATATTGTATTAAAAATATGTCTTATAACACACATTTATGTTCTATGAACAGATAATATTTTCCATTGAAATTTATAAGCACTACCAACCAAGGGGCCCGCTTATATATATCATTTTACGTTAGTTTAAATCTCACAAAAACACCTCAATGGGCCCCGGGCCCATTGAAAACTTTCGCAGGGGGGGGGCCCAGAATTTGTAGTTACGCCACTGGATAAGCCAATAAGGATTGCGCTCAAATCAACACTCCGTCCTTCGGAAGGGACGTTAAGCCATTGGTCCCCTTGATGCTCTTTGTTAAAAGCAGGCACCAGGTTTCTCTTCTCCCTTGTTATCCGGCTATTCATTGCACTACCTCTTAGATACCCATTACACGTAGCAAGGGGTGAATCAGCAGGGCGCAAAACATAATAATAAAAAAATTCAACGATAAAAATGTGCAATTTGGCCTTCTATTGAGAAGGTCAGGAATACCAGACAAGTCTGATAACTTTAGGGATTCGTGATTTTAAAAATGAGTGTTAGAGAACCAGTCAAAATTTTGTGAGCTCACATGTATGTGTGTATCTGAGAGTGTGGTTGTGTGCTCAACTGAATTTTATTTAACCCTCCCAAAAAATTAGTAAGACAGTTGAGCTCTATTGTTCCACCATTAGAAAGCGTTTTAAAAAACCAGCCCCCTGAAAATTTGCTTCCATCTGCCCATGTTGATTCACAAAAATCCGTAGCTTTTCCCTGGTCAGGTCCATGTTCAATAAGGTGGCATCTAATTGAGTTGCATTGCAGTTGAATTTTGTTGCCGGTCGCGGCCATTCCTAATGTCAACAATCGTAATCGGCGACGAAGTTGAAACCTCGAGATCAGTGTGTTGGTCAATCTCTGTAATCCTTGGTTTCCATTAATACAAATTTCGGAAGCCAACATGTTAGCGAAATTTTAATACAAGTGGAAACAGTCGGTGAAATCTCAACTTCTTTTGGACAACATGTTGGATGTTGGCTGCAAAAACTCGCTGAATTTGTTGAGTTCGATTTTATTTTGTAAAGTGGAATCACTTGTCCGACATGTTGGCAGTTTCCGCATGAGCAAGGTCAGTCTATTCAACTTTCAACAAACACTTTTGTTTATTGCTCGCTGCTGTCGGTCTTCGTTGTTCGGCAAACTAAGTGAACACGCATATTTGTAGCTATGGAGTGGAAAAAAGCCGACACAAACTAATTGAACTTAATGAAAAATATTCAGTTTTATGAGATGTTACATCAAGCGAAGATAAACAAGCAAATAATCGAATTGATGCGCTAAGCGAAATCGGGTCAAAGCTTAACTGCGATATTAATTACGTAGAAAAAATTGCATACATGTGGTACAAATCTCTATATTGAAGATTTTGAAATCCCGTATAAAGTCAATAAAGCCGTTCAGTCGAAAAATATAACTGTAACTAAAGCTTCCCAATTTTTGAAAGGACTGGTGTTATGTGTAAAAGAAATGAGAAAACGTGAATTTGACCACATTTTTGAAGAATGTGCCGATATTGCTAAACGCATAAATATAACAACAGAATTAAAAAAACAAAGAAAAAGAGGAGCAAACATGTTACAACTTTACGAAGCCCGCGATAAGAGAATTGATTTCTCCGCTAAAAAGGCATATCAAATAGAAATAAATGAGGCTTTAGATACACTCATATGTCAGCTAGCCTGGAGGTACGAAAAATTGAACGATATACCCACAGGCTTCAATTTTCTCTGGCGCAAAAATTGAATGTATGGCTGTCGTCGAATTACAAAAAGCAGCTGCCGATCTCGCATTAAAATACGACGAAGATTTAAATGCTGTAGAAATTACATCGGAAATAGCAAGTTTTAAAATCTATGCTACAGCTATTTTTTCAAACGTAGGTTCAGCCACTAGCTCGGATTTGTTGAAAATTATGAACTGTTAGAATCGTTTCCCAAACTGGAAGTGGCATTAAGAATATATTTAACGATTCCAGTGACAGTTGCGTCATGTGAAAGAGGTTTCAGCAAGCTGAAATTGATTAAAAACTATTTACGGTCAACATTAAGCCAAGAAAGATTATCTGATATGGCCATTTTATCAATTGAGAGGACCATATGTAATCAAATAAATTTCGACAAAATTATTGATGACTTTTCGTCACTCAAAGCTCGCAAAATAAAATTGTAATCTGAATATATAAAAGCCGTGTGTCTGTCTGTAATATATTATTGTAATTGTAAAATATACTATACTATAAATAAATCTGTTATATATTTATAATAAATACTGCTTATGAAAATAAAAATCACTTTAAACAGTTTATTTTATTTTTGTCATCCTTTTATTTTCATTAAAACGTGTACCAGAAATGTATTTTAAATAAGTCATATTTTTTAAATTAATTTTTTTAAAATATTTTTTGGGAGGGCGCAATTTTTCATTCTTTCCTCAGGTACTAAAATGGCTCGGCACGGCCCTGCACCATATCATTATGAAATCAAGATGTTTAAAGAGCAGGGCTACCACACTAAAAAGTGCAATGATATATTTTATTTCTAGAGATCTGATCTCATGTACTTTAACCAAATGTAATATATTTAATCTTCATATAAATAGATAACCTAAATAGCATACTTCAACCGGGTCGACTAAACAGGGTTATCACAATATCAATGTTAGAATTTTCCTGTACCAGTGGATTTCAAAGGTATAGGCTAAACCGATTTCAAAAAGAAATTTCGCTTTTAGGACAAGTATAGAATGGAAAAACGAAATGAACATGTATATAACGGATCTAAAAAGCAGGGCTACCACAATATAAGGAAAAATAATTTTCAGATTTCAAAGCAAATACATTTAGTATACGATTATACTACGGCGAATTTGACGAAAGCACTTCTGTACAATGGGAAACCCGTGTGCATCCCTACTTGTTTATTAATGGAAGCGTAGCAAAAGAAATAATATACTTATCTATTATATAAAGCTACTTGTGCCTCACTCACTGTAAAAACTCTTAGGTACTTCTAGAAGGGCTAGAAATCTTAAATTTGGCATGTAGGTAGGTCGAGTGGCACAACCGAAGAGAAAAATTGAAAATCACAAAAACGTTAATATTTAAGGGGTCTTTTTAACCCCAATGTTCCATTTAAATACCCCATAAGAAAAGCATAGGATTCAGTGCAAGGCTTTCTAAAAATGCATTTTTAAATTACTTTAAATTGAGATGCGAATTTGGGAAAAGAACTGTTGCCTATCTGGAAGAACGGAGTTCTTAATCTTTGAAAGCAGAATTCAAAGACCTACCGAATTAGCGTAAATATCTGCTTTTAATCGGAAAAAAGTGTGAAGTTTTTCCTCTTTTCAACAATGAAAACCTTTAAATGCTATATGGCAACGACCTCAATGCTTTTAAAGGGATCTGATATTATACGCCACGATTGCAGTGATTTAATAGTTTTAATGTTAATTAATGTCGTCATAAGGAATTACAGCGGAACTTCCTAACTCGAATCTCTAAGAAAAGTAATAATAATTCGAGTAATAGAAAATTCAAGTTATGGAAATATATTTTTAAATATTTGTATATATACAGTTGAACTTCTATAACTCAAACCTCATAGGAAAGCAAAAATTGCTAGAGTTATATAAAATTCGACTTACGGAAATATATTTTTTCATTCTTCTTTAATTGAATTAACATCAAGTTTATTCCGATAAGCATATAACTCTAATTTTCAATATCATGCTTATTATGAAAACATCATCACCAATATTTTCTTCCGATAATATGTAAGATTTTACTTTATCCAAAACACTAATTACATCACGCACTGTGATTAAGGATATCATAGATAATAAATTGCAATTCTCACGTAATACTGAAAGGGCAAACATGACGATTAAATTTGGGTTATCGACTGTAGGAAGGAGCGAATAGATTTGTTTTTCTCCAGGGCTATAAGGGATCACAATATGAGAAGCAACCCTGATAGCAGTGACGGTAAAACGTGAAAAGTATTTTAATGTTGTGCTTCGTAGTTTTTCTAGCAATTGGAACTCTTTTCAATTGTTAAATATAAAGTTTATTCTTGGCGATTTTTCGACAAATTTGATTTATCTACACAAATATATCTCCAGAGAATTTGATTAAAATCAATCTAATTGTAGTCTGGTGTCACAAATAATACTGCGTAAGCCATATGTCTCTAGTAATCACTATATGGCGTCCAGTCCTTACGGTTAAACTAAATCGAATGATATATCATATTTGTGGATAATCTAACAATAATAAAAGGCTACTTCTGTCCCTTTGTGGCTCCCTCTGTCACGCTATAAAAATGCGAATAACTCTATAATGGAACGAGATTCATTTTTGATATTTGGTAGAAATGATTGATTCACATATTGTAAGATGATGACGAAAAGAAATCTCGAAAAATATCCTAGGTTCGACTCCAAGGTAGGCAATTCCATTTCCCATATGATGACACGTAAAAATCGACTTTTTGACTTGCAGGCTATTATTATTTTTGAGATCTAAATTAGAAAGAATTCACCTACGTTCTTAGAATCTAAACCATTTTAAAGAAAAAACTATGAAGTTTCTTATTCCGTTCATCTATTCCTGCCCACAGTACGAAATTCCTCATGTTAAACGTTTAATTCACATATTTTGGGGAAATTTTACCGTTTTAACCCTTAGTTAGTCGCGTGAAAAAAAGTTCCGTAATTAGTCGCGTGGGGTCAATATGACCCCAAAATAATTTCTTAAGATAAGCAATAATATATTAATTTATTTATATTTTACTGGAAATAAAATCAATCTTACATTATAATACAATTATTTATTAATAATTTTTACAATAAACATTGATTAAAATAACTTAAAATATTTTTTTGTATTTTCTAATCACTTTCCCTCTTCCCACATTCAATGCACTTCATTATCATATGGTCTTTGCAAGTAAAAGCTCCACAATTTCCACATCTAGTGGACACTTTATTGTCCTTATTTCTTGGGCAATGTTCGCATCTTCCTGTTGATAGTCCCGATCCTGGTGATGGACCTTCCTGCGCAAGTCCCTGTTGAGTGCATATGCGCTTTCGGAGATGCCTAGATATAAACTGACTCTGAGACCTCAAAATCTGTAGATCCTTTATTAATTCCTTCGATAATGATTTCAAGAAATTTCGCCTTGTCATTTCCTTTTGAACGTTTTGTTTATAAACAATAAAGGCATTTATGGCAGAAACGTTCAGCTAATAAAAAACACAGCTAACGGCCATCTTTTCGTTCTTCTGCCAACGTTATAAGCAGCGCAGAGCTGATCGCACTTTTTGTTGCATTGTTGCATGAAGGTCGCGTTGAGGGCTTTATTAGTGATAGGACTATTTTTGCGGAGATCACTCACACTTGTGGGTTAGACATCGGTCGCGGCACGGTCGCTTTCCGGCCCCCACCTACAGCATGAAGTAGTTTATGGCTGCCCCCAACAAGCAGAAAGATTCAAGCTCACTTCTGCTGTCACCGAGGATTGCCCTCGATGGGGCTTTGGACAAAAGTTGCCTCCTCAAGCGACCCAAGGGGTTCGTGCCGAGGTCCAACCGCGTCCTCCCCTATAAGTGTGAACATACTTGGGACTTCTCCATAGAAACCCCATTGGAAATAGGATTTTTATATTTTGGTCTAAAACGTCCCAACCGTGACCATCATGCGACCGGTAGGAGATCCAAAAACTTTGAAGATTGCCGATCTCATTCGTGTTCGTGCTTATTCCGAAAAATAAGGAAGAAACTCGTGCTAAAAAGGGTGAGCGGTAATGAAAGGCAAACCGCTTTCTTTTATCCTTTTTGCACATGGGTACTAAGAGCTTCATCCAATGAGGGTGATAAAAAATCTGCCAAAAGTCGCTAGAAAGATGTTCCATTTTTGAGAGTATTTCACAATAATGACGAAAGCATGTGATAAATAATTACTGTACAGAAAAGGGAATAATATGGATGTAGTTCAATTATAAAATCTAGAAAATAGTTTCAAAAATCATGCATCGGTCTTGATAGAATACGTGGAATTCTGCGTCAAAGAAGTCATCCTCGGGTCAATTCTTCGACAGCAATTTCTAGAGAGACCACGTGCGTTTGTTTGTGACTTTTATTGCGGGTAGAAAACGGTTGCATGTGTGCGGCTGAAGTAAGAAAACACCCGGAGAATTCCGAAAAGAGGGAAAAAGGTACATTGGAGGGGGGAGAGGGGAGGGGGAGATGGGAGGAAGAAGGGTAACCAACCTATAGTGAAAATTAGAGAAGTAAAAATGTATCATAGGAGAACTAGTGTTAAAACAATGAAATACTGCTTATCAGGAAAATTATTTGTATTTCTGATGTGATAATAATAATCTGTATTGCGTTTAACCCTTCTAGACCAATAGAGAAAAAAGCAACAGGTAGAGAGATGTCATAATAAAAGCAACTTTTTTAACCTCATATATACATAACAAATGGATACACACCAAAATAGCACATTAAAATAGTTTAATTTTCTCAATAATTACAATATTTATACTATATGTATAAATATAAAAATATCAAAAATAACAAAAATAACAAATTAAAAAAAAAAACAAAAAAATGCTAATTTCTCTTCTAGAATGTCAGTTTCGAAGGTAGAACAAGTTTGGGTTAGATTGACAATACATTTCTTTAGATATTGACGAAAAAACATTGCTTGGGGTCATATTGACCCCACGCCACTAATTAAGGGTTAATGGGGTGTTGCCATGCCAACCTATTACATTGTTAAACCTCGAAATCCTATTGTTATTTCAATCCTTATGGGTAAACGCGTGCTTTGAATGCTCTTACAATTAGTACGAGAGAGAGAGAGGAGAGAGAAATTCTTTTCATAGCAACCAATGTAAACAACATTTGTTGCGTTATTTACGAGGAGTACATTTGAATGTAGAATATTAGTCATTCACATATTAAAATTAGGTACTTAGAATCATCGTAGGAGTTCGAAACTTGAAACAACGAAAGCCTAAAAGAACGAAAGTTTGTTTTCTTGCCATCCAAAGAAAGTCAAGGCATATTTATGCTCATTTTTTATTTCACAAAAACCTTTCCCGTTGAATTTCAACTGGCATCTCCCTAGTATCATTCATAAATGACGTTCTGAAAAGATGATCGATATTGCGATTTACTCAAAAATGGCTCTAAGGATTTCGATTAAAATCCAACCAATCGTACAGTCTGATGTCACAAATAATACTAAGCCAAAAAAGTTACTATATATCGTCCAGCGGCATTATTTCTGTACAAGACGCTCAGACCACGCGTCAGAGGAGAGGGGGAACCTGGGGATTCCCTAGCCTAAAATTCCGTACTTCTCTGTTAACGCCACGCGCTTATTAGTGAGATGTATTAGGTGAGAGGTTGCTGTTGTTAGTCGCTTTGGTTCTGTTGCTACGCATTATTAACATAATTGGCAGTTAATTGCCAAGCACACAGAGTTAATTTCGGGGCAAAGAGTGTAGTGAGACCAAACGTATACACGTATATGAGAAAGTTTGTGCAATGTATATTGCGCCGTTTAATTATATGAAAATCCACGATATCAACAATTGCCTTGGTTTCAATTATTTATACGAGTTTTCGGTGCTTGCATACTGCAAGCGCTTAAAAAATTCATCATACACCAAGATATAAACTCGTGAATAAACCAACGCGACAGCATTTGAACTACACAGAGTCCATTTAAATAAGATAATAATTTCATTTTCTGCGAAATTAAGGCATCTATACGGAATTTATAAATTCTCTGGCTCGCGTCCAAGTTTTAGAATTTCAAGTTTCATGGTTCAGATCGCCGTTTCAGTAATAACTACAATCATCATTAAGATAATAGCCTATATGTTGCACTAAAATTTATGTAAAAATTAGGATATTTTGTGTGTTAAGATTATGGCGTCACCATCTGTGCCTTTTAGTGCCTAGGTATCCGGAAAAAATATAATTTAAACTTATCACGTCATCATACATACATATGTATATGTTGTTGGCTGAAATCAAATGGATTATAATGCGGTCTAAGCATTAAATCAATGCTCTTGAAGTATGGAAAATCAATTCCCATTGAAAAGTATTGAAGTCGTCACTATGGTAGTTAATATTTTTCATTGTTGAAAACCGAAAAACTTTTCATAATTTATGGTTAAAATCGAGTTTGTACGCAAATTCAGCATGGATTTGAATTTCGCCTTCAAGAAAATAAACTCCATTCTTTCATTCACAGTAGGGTGCATGTCCTGATTTTGTATCTTAATTTTAAATAATTTTTAAAAAGCACTTTTATATAGTGTTTAAAATTGGGCATTAGGGTCAAAAATACCCCTTAACTTTTTCTGGAATTTCGGCATTTTCCCAGGCGTTGTACCCAATGATCTATCTCCCCTCCAAATTTCAGCTCTGTAGCTCTTCTAGAAGTACCTTAGGTTTTATATGATATACCCTACATATGTAAGAAGCAGTTATTTATTATCTATTGCAAATAGCTGCTTCTTACGGAGGATATAGGATATGCACTACTCCCCCGTTATCCGCGATCTGAGTATCCGCGATCTGAGTATCCGCGAATTCACGTATCCGCGAGTTAATTTTATCTCCCATTACCCAGTATTCGCGAGCAAGGTCTCGCATATCCGCGAATCTCTCCAACACGTTATTTTACGTAACCTCTTTAAGGACTGAGTTTTTTATAAACATTTTGTTTAGTAGCGATTAATAACTCAAAATTGATCGTTTAAGATTATTTATTGTACACATAAGAAATGATAAAACAAAAATTGTAAAAATAATTTTGACTTTTACAATTAAAATCGTTATTATTAAGTTTAGTTTTCCATTTTCTTTTGATTGGTTGTTCGCTTTCACTATCGTTATTTCAGACATTAGAAGGAGTAGAATCGCTTTTAGTGGTAAGAAAATTACTACACAATTCTTCTAAATCTTCGAAATCGTATTCACTTCGACTGTAAGAGCTTAATTTTTATAAATTCAAGAATTTCATAATCTTGCCGTCCGACTTTTATTCAAATGTCCCATGCTATTTACTACATATGCCGTGACTTGGCAATAAATATGTATTAGGAAACCTTTTTACTTTTGATAGCAGTATCTCTCAGATAAGCTGTAATCGGTATATACTTATAGTATCTGAGTCATATTCTTTTACAGTATATAATATAGTATTTAATATTTTAGTTTTCCTTTTAGAACTACGAACGTAGGTAACAGTTCGTAGTTCTCAAAGGAAAGGTAAAAATAACGCAGATACGCAACGCTATTATTTCTTTTATCCCTAGTAAAATACGATGCTAATAGTAATTTACTCTATGTAATACGATTTCTTTCATAAAAAATGGACAAATTCAATTATTCTTCTTTAATTACTGCATGAGGATCCCCAACCTTACTTGAGAAACCCCCGGAACGAATGTAACTGATGAAATATTCTTCAAATTCATATAGGTGATATTATCTAGTGCTATTACCTGTAAAAATAAGCCTAAATAGCGCATATAATTTGTTGAAATTACTTCTTTTGTATGGTGACCCTATCCTAAGATATAATGTAAACATAAGGCCCAGTATCCGCGACGTTTTTGCAGAACGCATCCCTCGCGGATATCGGGGGAGTAGTACTAGGGGCCCGTTGCAGTACTTCCTGCAAACATCTAGAGACCCTTGCGTGAAGTGACCCAACGCGATAGTTCCTATTAAAAAAAATTGTTACAAAGACTGTTAATAGTTGTACTACTTTTATTGCCTCTCTTAAAATAATTATATAGCTCACACCATTTTCATAACCAAAAGCACATACATGATTTATACTACCGATACACAATTTTTTTTGTTTTGTTCAATATTTCTGATGGTACAGCATATCGTGTGTTCTGCGGTTTGTTTAATATTAAGTAATCAATGCACCGGCCACGCGTCAATATCGAAAGAAATTAATCAAAAACATTATCAATATAGTGATTTGCTTAAACTGCACAATAAAACTTGCAAACGAAACGATAATTTCATTGCATGCGTGAAATATCTTTCTATTTGATATTTTAGGTTGTCCATTATTACAATGCATTGGCATCGTTTCTTTTCTTCGCAAAGTGTTTCATTTTTAGTAGGATGATAGGTAATTAGGTACAACCAACCAGAAAAATCGAAAATTCAAATTTTCTAAATTTTAGTGGGGTATTTTTGACCCCAATGTTCCATTTCGATACTCTAAAAAAACATGGAAATTTGTGCTGAGTTCTATACATTTGCATTTTTAAATTAGTTATAATTCAGATAGAAACTCGGGAAAAAGCAGATGCTCAACAATAAAGAACTTCAGCTACCATAGCAACCAGGACAATGCTTTTCAATGGGAATAGGTAATCCGTATTATAATAGCATCGCTTTAATGCTTTTTAATAGGGAAATTCTTATTGTCCCATTGACTTCAACTTAAGACGTATACATATGATGATGTCATCATTTTAAAACGCGATATATAGATATAGAAATTAAATGACAAAAAAATACGAAAAAAAGTTCCTGGTTCGACTCCATGGGGGCGATTTCCGTTTCCCGTAAGATAACGTAAAAATCGACTTTTTAAAGTGCAGGCTTTTATTGTTTTGGAAATTAAAATTAGAAAAAATTGACGTACGATCTTCGAATTTGAATTATGTTTTAGGAAAATTAATGAAGTTTCTTATTCTATTCATCTTTTTCCGCCTACCGTTCGCAATCTCTCATACTAAACATTTAAATCACATATTTTGGGAAAATATCGGCTTTTTAACGGGATGTTGCCTTGCCGACCACGCTATTGTTAAACTGCGAGAATCAATTGTTGTCTCAACGTGTAATATATACGAGTGCATAGATTGCCTTAAATTATCGTAGGATTTTTCGCGAAAATACGTCATGCTAATGGGACTGGGATTTAGTTTGGATTCTTTTGCTTATCTAAACGACTCTATAGATGTAGAGTAAGAGAGAGGGGGATGTGGGGAGGGAGATGGGAAGGAAGGGATATAGAATGAAAGGTACACAGAGAGTAATGGAGGTATAGAATTAGAAAAGGATGGGAGGAAAGAGATAAAGAGGGAGATGGAGAAAAAGAGGGAGAGCTATGGATGGGGACAGGAGGGAATGAGAGAGGGGGGAGGTGGGAAAAAAGAGAGGGAGGGAGAGGGATGGAGAGAGAGGATGGGAGGGTGACAGGGATGGCTAAAGGAAGGGAGGCAATATTATTATTTATCCGTCATATGACGGGCAATACACTAGTAATGATATAATTTTGTAATCTCTTCCCCCATCAAACATTCCATTGATATTATTTGCTACAAACTTTTGTTTCCTTGACATTATGGCATAAGGATCACTGTTGACTATGACATAATTATAGTTAGACATAAGGGTTGCACACACAGTCACAGGAAGTGTCTTTTATGTAGATTGACTGTTAATTGATGAAAAAGGTGCCATTTCCAATAAAAAATCTATTAACCTTTAAACGGGCAAGCAGGGTCATATTTGACCCCACTCAGTTTTTTTGCTTATTATTGTGAAAAGTTTTACTTTATGCAACTTCTCGATTTTTAATGTGTTTATTTACTACTAAGTTCCTTCTATATGAATGAAAATTATTATAATTTTTTTCATATAACAAGATAAATAATAAATGTAGGATTGGGGTCATTATTGACCCCACTTGCCTGGTAATGTTACCAAAAACCCATATGAATTCTTTGTAATTTATTATGTATTTTTCATGTAAGAGCATGTAAATAATACTTACATTCATAGGATAAATAATAATATTGAGGTATCAAGAATGAGGTCAGGCTCAACCCTGTGGAATTTACTCATAGAAGTTCTTTCTTTTTCTCAATATTGAGGTATTTTATTTTTTTTAGCGATTGCGTGAATAAAATTGTGTATTCGAAATTTTATCTGTGGAAGCCTTTTGTCATTTTTCTGGTATTTTTGTAATTGATGCTGGAGTTTGTTATTATTTGATTTTCCATGGTCAGAAAGAAATATAAATAATAATTATTGTCTCTATAGAATGAAGAAATTTATGGCTACTTATTACTTGCAATAAATTCCTACTTTTATAAATGAAATTTATTACTACTTATTACTTGCAATAAATTGCTTCTTTTTATAAATGAAATACTAAGTATTTTACTTTCTTTATGTTGTTGTCTCTTTTCTTGTTCTTATCTTACCTGAACAATGTCTTCAAACATCATGCCCAAAAAAGATAAAATTTGTATATCAAGCACCTCTGAAAGTTTCTTTAGTAGCCACTACAATTTCAGAAGGGCAGAAATGGACTTCGCTTATTGGCATGACAATGTGATCTTTGAACAGTCACTAATGTAGCAAATCTTCACATTTCTTCACATATGGTTAGGTCCTTCTTCATTTTAACCACACTTTTCACAGTTCACTTCTCATATTGACGGTCGTGCAGGTATGCCTTACTTTCCCCATATCTTTAATTCTTATATGTGTGATAGGAAAGTGCAGATACAGTGTACAGCATGCAATAAATTTATATGTGAGCAGCACAGTGCGAAACTAACTATATGTTATGAGTAAGAATTTTAAATAGCTACAGTATACATGTGTAATTGTGGAGATTATATATATTATTGTTAGTGTAAAAAATGTTATATAAAAATTGTAATTGTATTTTGTAGTTATTTTCATACCATTATATTCAAATTTGCCTCATTGTAAGAAAATAAATGAATTATCAAAATCAACAATAAACAAATATGTTTAAAATTTTATGCAACAGTAATATTTCTTAACCATTTAATTATTAATGAATTTTAAAAAATAATCCATACTCCTTTAGTTAAGTTGCTAACTATTTAAATATATGGGGTCAAATCCGACCCCACTTGCCCGGTTATGGTATAAATTAAGCTTGCCCGTTTAAAGGTCATGTGTTGTTTCTAGCTGGTGATTGCATTTTTTGTTATTGATCCCAAAATACAAACTATGTCAAATAAACTAATATGGCTCTCACAAAATGTGAACAAGGAAGGGGAAGAAAAATGGCATCTTGAAGGGATTTTCCCTCATTTTAACTAACATGAGCTTTAGAAACATTCTGAGATTTAATGTTTTATTCAATTAACAGTTCAATAATAAAATTTTTAGCCCTTGAAAAAAATCGCTTATGTATTCGGTTTGTCTGTCTTACCACCCATCTGTTCAGGCAATATCTTTGGAATCTTGCAACTTGGAGGCCAAATTTTCAGGTTAGGGTGGTCTACATCAGTGCTCTGCAACATGACCCGCGGGTCAATAACTGACCTGCCATCATGATTTGGGTGACCCACAAATGTAAACATGTTCAGATGAATTTACGTTTTGAAAATAAATCGGTAATTCAGTTATTAAACATAGCTTATATAAACATCCAGGTTCGATTTCTCTTCACTCAAATTTTTTAATTGACCAATTGTATTTTCTAAAAACCATTCATTGACTCGCCGTCAAAAAAGGTTGCCAACCACTGGTCTACATGATGGCTTTACATGGTATAAATTTGGCGGATTTAGGATGAGCTGCTGAGGAGTAATTGATGTCTTTTTTTCAATTCTACCTTCATAAGAAAAGCATGATATCGGTGCAGGGCATTATAAATTTGCAATTTAAAGTAGTTAAAATTAAGATAGGAGCTCGGGACATGAACAGTTCTGTAACTGAAAGACTGAGGTTTACATTTTTTTAAAACAGACCAAATCCGTATCGAATGAGAGTGAACAATTGTTTTTAATCCATAAGAGTAAAAATTTCCAATTTTTACCAATGGAAAATAAAACTGCCATAACAAGGAATCCACCGCTTTTAAATGGGAAACATATTATTACAAACCATAGATATAATGCTTTTAAATGGAATTTATAGACTATATTCTCAGGCCATCAATTCTCATCATCTCTTATGAAGGCATAATTTACTATCCTATAATAAACTACGTCATTGAATTTTTTATTTTCTCTAAAATGAAATTTAATAGCTTAATACAATAAACATTCAATAAGAGAGATCAAGGCTTTTATGTGGATTCCAGGTTAAATTAAAGAAAACAGAAATACAGTCTGGTATCGAAGTATATTTACACAAGCACAGTAATGCATCTACATTACCGATACAGATTTTGCTGATAAATTTCATACTAAGGTGGGATTTTTTACTAAAGTACAACAAAACCATATGGAGGTTAACTTTACAAATGCAAGGTGACTTTCCCAAATGAATATTGCATTCTTCCATAATTTGGTGCATGTAACAAATTAATAACATAAATAACAAAAGACTTTACACAAACATAGCTATTTCAAAACTCAAACATTCACAAAAATTGATACATGATGGGATTTAATTGGTGCATTTGTTCCATACATTTCAGCAAGAATGTTGATATCAAACAATACAGCATGGCAAATAAGAAAAATTAATATCAACGAGGATTGAATTATTCTTATCTGATAATAAGACTGATAGTAATACATGTTTAACATACTATTATAATGAATTTTGTCAACAGGGTTATAATTTCAAGTTAAAAAAAATAGATCATCAACATTCCAACCATAAGAATGATATTTATTTTTAGAGATTACCTACATAAAAGTCTAAAAAAACTGAGAAATTTAACCATGACAACAATCTGCAGGTAAGAGTACAAGACATCAGAAACAAATATTTCCAAGCCTTCACATCTTGAAGTCTCAAAACTGCTTCAACACGCTGTCTTTCACATATACAGAAACATACGCCTGTGCAGAGGTTGTCTAATGTAAATCCTTGCACACAACTGGGTAAGGCAATCGTTTTAGAGAATCCGACAACTGGCCTCAGCACATCTGCAAAAGCTATTCGATAGCAACTGAATGCGCAGGGTCTTGTTACCATCCGGGGAAGATACCTTTCAAGTGAATCTTATTTGGACAATTCTAATTCTTCCTTCCTGCTGTAATGGGAGTACAAAAGATGAAAACCAGAAGTTGTTTCTCAGTGTAAGCTAAAGAGGTCACCAGCAGAGGGAAGAGGGGCCAGGCCACCTGTTACGTCGGGTAGCTGCGTGAGATCCGGAAGGTTCTGAATGTGCGACTTGAGCTCCTGCCTCACCATGTAAACCTTTTGCAATTTATCGGTGTATTCCTAGATGAATGAATAATAAATGAATAATATGTTATATTTATTGGTGTTCATATGAAATGCAGAACAATCAAGCTTACTAGGATACCACTCAAAATAAACAATGAGATATTTTCTAAACTCATCAAGTGAATATAGGAGTGAACATACCATGGCTCTGGCAAATTCCAAAATATAGGAGATGAAAGGCCCAAATAATGAAAATTGAATACAATTTTTTTAATTACGAGAAAACTTGGAATAAATAATGAGAATAACAGCTATTTGCTGTTTATTTTCATCAACTGCCATGATAATAGCAATTACAACGATACACAATAAATGAACTTCCACAAATTAAGAGAATGCAATAGCCCATAAAAATAATTTTAAGATTATAGAAGTTGTAATAGGCACATGAAAACCAAGCTTTTGAGAATATCTCTATAGTATATAGAGATGAAAATAATGGTAATAATCAAGACGTTATTATTACCTCCAGTCTTTCTTCTGCTTGTGTGTAAAGATCTTTTTGAGCCTGCAAGAAGTCTCGAAGCATTGAAGAAACTCTTTTTCTGTCTTCCATCTCTGCAGCCAACCTACTGTTATATTCCATAAGCAGCTGCAAAGCTTCATTTACTTGGACCGACAATTTATCAGCTGCTCCCTTGTCTAGAAAAAGTATGTATTCATAATATTATCAATAAAAAAATCTTCTTTATTGCTTGTTAAGTTGAAAAATGAAAGAATACTTTAAATCAGCGGTTCTCAACCTTTTGCATCTTGTGTCCCACCAACTTTCTTGTCAAAAAATCCAGGTCCTACCATGATAAAAAAACCCCATCTTTTATAAGAAGTGGATTTCATGTCAAAAGCATTAATGTAAATTATTAAGGACCTTAAATATTGCGAACATTCTTTTGAGAAAAAGTTTTATAACCGGTTGCGAAACACTGCTTTAAATCATTTCAAGATCCTGTTCAATTCTTAAGGTAGACATAAACATATCATTATTTTGTTGGTCACAAACCTTCAAGTTTTGCTAAAAGTGACACTTCAGAAACCTCTGGTGGGAGGCTAGCTATGCGCTCCCGGACAACTGCATCACTGGATGCAGAGCTCTCCAAGTCCAGGAGCGCCTTGATCAACTCTTCTGGCTCTGGTGGATCACCAACAGGTATAGCCCGGTGTGGTGACAGAGTGGTGTGGACTTCTTTCCTGCCATCAACTTCAACCTCCACCTAGAAAAAAGAAATTAACCTGATGAATAAGTCTTTAATGGCAGAAAATAATTACTTAAAATTCCCTACACTAAATAACATTAGGCTGCAATCGTCATCAACATTAAGTGCAGGAAAAATAAAATGTAACTAGATTAACATCTGCTTAACATTAACTTAATGGAAAATCACTAGGTATTAATATCGTTTGTTTACTCCTATAGAAAGTTACTAAATAAACAAAAAGTTTAAATCAGTTTTAATTATTGGTTTTTTAACAGTACTTAAAACTAATCACTGATAAAATAAAAGACAAAACGGGAATTGTGCACACAACAAAACAAATTTTTAAAATTGGACAACTCACCTCTGTTTCCGACTTTTTACGCTCTCTAACTACGTGTTCTCTCGCTTCTTTAGGTGCCTGCTTCTGTGCTAGATGGTGAGCTTGGTCTTTGTTCTTAATCCCTGTACTGTAGTTAACTTTGTCCTTTGAGTTTGTCACCTTTTCATCCGATAACTTATCAGTTTTTGATTTCTTTTTTGGAGGTTCAGAATTTGCATTTTTCTCTGAAAAATTGACACAAATTTGTTTTGCATGCAATTAATCGATCACATGGGCAACTTTTAAAAATATTCTAGGAGCTTATAACAAAAATACTTTATTTGAACTTTATCATAAAACCCGAAGATGCTTCTTACCAAATGCAGCCTTCATCTCTTTCATCAGCTTGGGGTCGTAGACTCCTCTCTCTTCCCATATTTGTAAAAGTCTTCCAAGGCCCTTTCTTGTTTTATCATCTGTATCTAAATAAGCCATATGTTCAAAAACTTTTTTGAGAATATTTCCGAATTCTTTCCCGAATTCAGGACCCTTCTTTTTAGAATTTTGAATTACATCATTAGCTAAATACATAAATGTGAGTTTTCGATGTTCTTTGGCTGTTTAAATAAAAGAATGAGATTAAAATTAAAAAAAGCGAAATAATATGCTCTGTATACCGAAAAGATATGACATGTCATTATGCAATAAATTGGTCGTCAAAACTACATCAGCGTAACAGTACCTAGGATTCATTAAAAAATCGAGCAATTTTGAAATACACCATAAAAAATTTTTAAAAGTAAATAAGAAACATCCTCTATGAGAAAAATTTTAGAAAAACGCCTTCACAATTGGTAAACAACGGTTTCGTATAGTATAACAAGGTAAAATTTGCTTTTCTTACCTTTCAAAAGTTCTCTATACCAAACTTTTACAATAGCCGCATGGTGTTTGCGATGATGTATCAACCAGAGTGATAAAGTTTGTATACTTTGCTGAGAACTATTGAGATCAGCTAATTTTTTGGATAACGCGTTTTCCGTAAAGCCAGCCATCCTTAAGTCTTCGTCTCTTGTATATTTCATTCGTCGTTTGTTCATTGTAGTTGAATAATGCGCTTAATAGGTGGAGTTAATGTCTCCAGTAAGGTGAAGGAGCTTGTCATGGCGGAAAGTATTGAACTACTTTTTTTCGACACATTTTCCCATGAAAGTTCTGAGGTAAATGGACACATCTTTCTTTTGAGTATCTCAGAGAAACAAAAAATGCATATTCATAAGCTATTTGATAAAAAATATGCGTAATAACGCGTATTTTTCATTAAACGTTAGTTTAGCCGTGGTGCTTACTTGATGCTATGGCTATGCAACGAATTTTGTGGTCCTCTGTTTAGATTATATAATTATGCTGTTTTGAGAGCGTGATCGAACTGTGGAAAAGTAATTTAGTCTCTTGCGCTATAAGGCCTTGTGAAGTTTTTCATCTTTGTATACTGTAAAAATGCCGTCATGAGGTTATATACAGCTATGTTAACCTATTATATCAAATTGATTACGTCACAATTTGTTTTTACTTTTAGGAGTTGAATTTAGACCTAGTACAGTTTCCCAAGCCTGTTTTTATTAGCGAGGTTAGAATAATACCTCTTGGAGCAAGAGTTCAAGCTGATTTTCCAGGCGGCGTTAGGCTTGGGTGGGTAATTAGTTAATATACTTAAACATTATTTTTATTAATATGTATGATAATAGCTTAAATTAATTCTAGAAATTTTCCAATTTCAGAGCAACGAACCCTTCACAGTTTGAAATAGAATTTTTTGTTAACGATCTAAGCAAACCTGGAGCATCCACTTTTGAAAGTTTAGGTGGCCTGGAATATAAGCAGAATGTCAACATACAACTCGAATGTGACAGAAGGGTAAGTTAGAGATAATTTTAGCAAACTGATTGAATTATTTTATCTTTCCATGGAGCTAAAAAATGAGTTATTCATGGAACTTTAATGATAGTTCCCTCTACCCTTTTCGTTCAAGTTTAATGCTGATTTATCACGTGGTAAACTTGTGCTTGGTGCTGGATCTTGAGATTTATCTACAGCAGAATAATGTCGCGTTTCGTTAAAATTGTATGAGTATTCTGTATCTTAGAGTAGTGTTTTGTAGATTTAAAATGAAATGAGTCTCCATCCATTAATTTTGTTGGTTTATCTTGTAATTCCAGTATTTGACTAATTGCCGATTGTATTAAAAGTGATTATGGTGATGAGAAGAAAATTGAATGGTTTATCAATTGTTTTAAGTTATTCTATTTTTAACAACAGCAAAAAGCAAATAATTAAGTTGTGATGAAGTTTGTAGATGCATGTGTGGAAAGTTGCGCGGTTAATTTTCTTAGAAGACATTTTTGATTGATGTACTTCAACACATTGCTAAATGTTCAATTTAGCATAATTCAACTTTAATTCATCAACATTACGGATCTATTTATGTGAATTATGATATAGGTTATATTTAATCCTGTTGTTTATTTCAGAGATATTTAATATTACTGTAAAACTATAGACACGGGATATCTTTATCTTGGTAACTTTTTTCAATGGAAACGTGTAGTGAATATTCTGGGAGTGATTCCTCAATCCAGTCATTATTATTCTTAAGTAAAACTTGCTTACTATGAAATTAGCACTCTTGATTTTATGAAATATTTTGCTGTCAAATAAGTGTCTAATGTTGTTTACATTATATCTCAATGGTAATTGTCAAAATATACCGAAAGAAGTGTTAGCTTTCTGAAACTTGGCATGTGAATGTTATTGTTGTTGCTCAATAAGCGATTCAGCATAGAACTTTTGAAAAAAATTTCGCCATTGAAACCAAGAAAATTTATACATACATAGTCTTATTCTACATTTGGGGCTCTTTTGTAGGTCATCTCTTATTTCCTCATTGTTGTGGCTTGCAACAAATTCTGTTTGTAAGGTTTTGACTCCTTTTTAATAGGTGATTTTTTAGTTTATCTATATACTACGTTTATGAGAAAGTATTGTAATCATGAAAAAAATTCAATATCAAGATTTTGTTGGAATTATACATTTTCGGTGTCCCCAAGTCCGAGTAGTTTTTACCCTGTCGTCTGTCTGTGCGTGGTTCTAGTACCTAAATGATTGAAAGAAATCAAATGATATCTTGTATTTATGCATATTTTCATCCAGAATAGACCCTCTAAAGATATTAATAATAAAAGGTAGTATATTCTTGTTGATTTTCACAAAATGTCGATAAATTAAAAATTTGCGCCAATGATTTTAATTAAAATTCATTCAGTTATAGAGTTTGGTATCATAAACAATACTACCTATTTTTCAAAAGTGATTATGCAGTCCCCAGTTATCATGCAACAGTCCAGTAATAATGTTTAGTGCCTATATGGCTTCGATTTTCACGTAAATGAGGTTATCAATATATTCATACTATTTATGTGCAGAAAAAAACTTTGTGGTTTTGTTGTTTTTGTAGCAGTAGCGCGTCTTCAGAATTCCTTGCATTCTGGAAAGATTTGTGGGACCATATGCACGCATGCATAAGAAAGTATGTGCAATGTATATTGCACCAATTTCTTTTTGTTCAAGTCTTTCCATATTTGTTCTTGATGACAGTTGTATTGTTGGATGTTGGAAGCATGCATTGCAACTTTTCCTGTTAACTAAACATTTCTCCCATCTAAGTCGAATATTATATGACCGATTTTTTCTGTTTACTATATGTGATCAGAGCATTGGAAACTAAGATAATCAACAGCTGTTGAGATAATTTTATATAATGCTTCACAATCTACCTACTAATTTCCTTGCCACTTGTAGACTACATTTATGATTCTTCCATTGAAGTAGAGCGGCATTGCCCTAAAAATGTCATTTTTTTAGTACGCATTGTGTATGAATGAAATTTATAAATGGATTCTAAAGAATTTACTATTTGTACACAGTGTGATACCTCTAGAAAGAGGGCATGAAATCTGGGTAAGTGATAATATATTCTATGCTCTTGCAAAAATGAAGAAACAGATATGAGTGCTTCATCAGAAATTATAAAACAAAATTTTCAACTATAATTACAAGAAAGTCACCCATGGTGGGAATTTTAAAAAAATCAGCTTGTTCCAAAAATCAACTATTTTAAAAATGTGACCCAAAACCATCTCATATTGTGGCCATCTACTCTTAAAAAATCCTTCTCCCACACCCTAAATAACCCATTGGTCACCACATCCTCGTATATCCATCTCCCAGCCTGGTGAATTGAAGGGTGTTAGCATCTCCGCTTGAATATAAGACAAGGCTTTTTCATGCATTAGGATTAGTAAAAAGTCATCTTATGTTCTCCTTATTTTACTTGGACAAGCATTTCTACATCAAGTCACTGAAGTGAACAATTAACACAGAAAAGTATAACTCCAAGGAAAGCTGTTACTGGCAATGATTTTAATTTTTTTGTTGTAAATAGGAAATACTGTTAGAGGATTTCTATTATATTGAGGTTATTACAGAATGTAGCTGTAGATGTTTATGGATTATTCTGCCTGAGTGTTGTCATTTCAGTAAGGAAGACAATAATTTGAAAGGCTCGTAAAATGATTAATTTACTTTGTTATTTTACATTTGATATTTTGTTTCCTTTTTTTATAATATTTTATTTTAACACTTTACCTTTTGACCTAAGAAATGATTCTAAATCTTTCAAAGTTAGTCTACTTGGTTTGGGTAGGTTTCTGAAAACCAGTGACTTCCTTCTCCCAGCGAAATCATTTTGGGAGGCATTATTATATAGAATAAGATGATTTGTATCAAAGCATTATTTTGAGGAGAAAAGGAAAGGCTGCAAGATAAAAAGTATGCTGTCACCTTCTCAACTAAAGATGCCAGCCTATGAATATTGAAAAGGGTGGAAAGGTAGTAATCGGTGTCTTTTTTCCAACCCCTTTGTTTCAGTTCTACCCCATAAGAAAAGCATGATATCAGTGCAGGGCATTATAAATTTGAATTTTTTAAAATTACTTTAAATTAAGATAGAAGCTCGGGACATGAACAGTTCTGAGGCTTACATTTTTGAAAATGGAATTCAAATTCATGTCGAATGAGAGCGAACAAAATTGTTTTTAATCCAAAAAAGGGAAAATTTTCCAATTTTTATCATTGGAAATAAAACTGCCATAACAAGGAATCTACTGCTTTTAAATGGGAAACATTATTTCATAACATTGATATAATGCTGTTAAAGAGAATTTATAGACTATATTCTGAGGCCATCGATCTCAACCAAGGATATAATCTTATGATGTTGTCATAATCCCAAAATAAGAAAAAAGCACATTATTTACTCGGCTGTTCTTCCTTCACTTGTGCTTCCGTTCTTCAAAATGTTAATATTTTACCTCAAGTTTTAGGATTTAATGTTATGACATGGCATTGAACTGGAGAATTTATGGTTTTGGTTCAGGTTCAGACAGCTTAACATTTTCTGGGTTCGGTTCATGAAAAAAGTTTTTGAACGGTTCAGGTTCGGGTAAAAAAAATTTTAATTCATTAATTTATTATAAAATGACTCCATTTAAAAAATGCAAATCAACATCGAAAAATACATTATAATAACAAACAAAATGAATTACGAAACTAATAACAAATGTTGGTAGAATTAGGAACTGTATAAAAAATGTTGGGCAACATCGGCAACAATTAACAAAAAAAATCTATTTAAAAAAAATAACAAAATAAACATTTTATTTTTCAAAAAAAATTTATTCAAACAGACCAGTAGAATATTTTCAAGTGTGTGTCTAATAAGTTGCCACAACTTGGGTGATGGAATAAATTTTAATGCTGAGAATACTCTCTCAACACTGACCTGTGTCGCTGGAACTCCTAAAGTGAACTGAGAAATAGGATACTGGTTTTTATTATACTTTACTGCCCTATGGAAGCCGTTGAATTTTCTCATAAACTTCAAATTAAAGTTATAAATTATTTTGATTTTTATAGGTTGACTTTTAGTGTTTGAGTGAAATTACCCGGGTTTTTCAGAAACTGCTCTAGCAAGTCGTCATCTGCTGCAGAGCCTGAAATACTTACTGCTGGTACAGAATATTTTGTATTTTCTTTCAAACTGTCTGCTAGTCATATATTTTCCAGTTACTTCAGCATTTTAGTAATTTGGATTTTAGCTTTCTTTACTTTCTCTTCATCTAAAGTCAATCTGTACCTAGGATCTGAATATACAGCAGCAAACAAAAGATCATTATTTAGAAAATTCTCCTCTCTTTTAAGTATATTTGAATGTAAAGCTTGTGCCAAGCATTGAACATTGTTACAGAGGTCCAATTTAAAACAAAGCTAGTCACTGCCATTGATTCACAAGGTGTGAGGAGATTAAACAACAAATCAAATCTAGAAACAAGAGAAATGTTCTGCTTTTTGAGAGATCTGAAATTCAAGACATAACATCCATCTCGCCCACCAAACTTCAGTAAGAATTATTTTCTTTTCGTTTGGTTCAGGTTCATAGTAAAAACAAAATCACAGCTTGGGTTTGCAAAATTGAGTGGTTCGAAGTGGGTTTTTGGTTCAGGTTCAATTTGGTTCGACACACTGGTTATGAAGTTGAAATATTTCATTGCCCTTCAGCTTGAAAGGAATCATAAAACAGTTTTAGCAATTTGGCTGCCATGAGCGACACAGAGTATTAGGGAACTAAGGCACATTCAACTCGCCAACAGATGGCACATAACCCTCTGTTAAATGAATAGAGATGAAAAATTCAAATAACTTTTTTGTGAGAAGCCTGATGGAAATTTTGACTCCTTCAAGCTACTTACAAGGACTGTAGGAGTCATCTCGCCAAGTTTGGTGGAGATTGGTTGAATATTGAAGGAGTAGTTAGCAGACAGATAAACATACGATATCACTTTTATATAGATAAGTAAAACCTTGATTTAACAGACTTTGTAAGCAACAGACTCTGTTATTAGAGATTAGGATCGAGTATTCTTGTCTCGAATCAAGAATTATCAAACTTAGCACACGCTTCAAAGTTTGATCGATTGGACTGGCCTTTAACCCCATAAGCGGGGAGAGCATCTATAGATGTGCACCATAGTTTTATGCATAGCAGGGAGAGCATTTGCAGATGCGCTTCAAAAAAGAATTATATTCTTAGTGGGCAGAGTGTTTGTTGATGCACTTTCTTCGACAGTTTACTCTGTAGGGCTCTGCCACCTATTGTGATTTTTTCGAACTCTGTTGTCTCAGCATGAGATTGCCAAAAAGTAAATATTTGTAATGGTGTAAACTCAAAAAAAATTTGAAGCAGTGAATCTCTAGGTTTTTCTAAAGTTATGTGGCCTCAGTTGAGAATTCTCGAGAAGGACAGTATATATTCCCGGAATCTTGAGAAATAAAATAATCTTCACATATACTGTACATAAGCACAATATATTTGGTATACATTCGATAGAACACTTTTTTATATGTCTGTGCTACATACTTGGGTGACAGTTGTCTTTTGGATTTAATGGGCAATCAGCGTTAACGGACACCCCTTTCCCCCATTTCCCCCAATTAATCTGTTAAATTGAGGTTTCTCTATGTTTAGATTTGCAGCCTATGAGCTCAAGCAGTCTTAGTGATAACATAGGAATAATAAGCTTTTTAAGGTAAATAACATATAGTTGATTTTATTTTGCTTGAGTGGATGCAACAAGGTGTTAACATATCCTTAATTATTTGCCAAAAAGCTTGTAAAAGTGCTTTATTAATTTACGTGGCTAGTTTTTATTGCAGTAAAACAATCGTTGATAGCAAAAAGGAGAGTTTGTGCTGCACAACTTCAATTACTATGCATATTTTATTTTTAAAGTGTTTAAAATAAAGTAAAATTTTGTGAGTTCATATTCTTTTTACCATTTTATGCAGACCAAGTAATTTTATGTACATTTATAATTGAGAAGAAAATTCATTCTTAAGTGTAATTTCAAGATTTATTGTAGAAGCTATAAAAATTTACTAGTCCTGTATTTAATGGCATATTTTAAATGCAAAGATAGGAATGTTCATGTTTTAAGAATTTGTGACAATGGAGGCCAGATGAAATCATTATTAGTAGGCTGGATATGACCTGCAGCACATAATGTGGAATCCCATGCCTTAGCTGCTATAGTTATTAGGAATTAGCTTATTATAAGTTATACACACACAACTCATGAGTATTGTGGGAAAGTGATCATCACTTATGTGAAAAGATGGTTTTGGCATCATTAAAAGAATAGTATTTGGCAGAAAACTCCAACTTTTTCTAAAAAAGCATCACTACTTTTCATTTAAGAATGACTTGAAGATATAAAATGCTTATGAATTTCCCAATTTATCATCTTGCTGTCTGTCATATCATATTCATGCAATCTTCTTTTGACAATTTTAACTGATATTTAAAGTGCAGATTTTCTTTGCTTTCCTCTGTAGCAGATCCCGACGGATGGACTGGTGTTGCGTGGCCTTTATACCACCATAACACTTGCTGTCTATGGTGTTCTCACCAAAACCCTACAAGAAACAGTTCCTCCCACTCCTGCACCACCTATTGTAACCCGTCAACCCCCATCCCAACCTCCCACTCCATCAACGCCCTCTTCCTCGGTGGTTGGAGGGCCACCTCCTCGTCCTGAGCCTCGTGTGGCAGAAGCAGTGGGACCGAATACAGCTGCTACTGCTGAGTGGGTGCAACAGCATGCTCAGGTTGATCACTCATTTTGGCATTAACATTCACACACATTTAGAAATAAGCTTTTGACTGGAGATGACTTGTGATATTTCACAATCTAGTCCTAAAATATTAAATTTACATAAATATGACTTACGTAAATTGCAGTCCTTCCTGATAATAATGCTGTTGTTTATACTGCAGATTTGGTTATCATATGGGTTTTCCTTTCTCCCATGTTCCATATTGATCTTGAAAACAGTGCACCATCTTACTAAACATTCATTACAGTATTTCTTTTGTAGCAATAAAATAAACTAAAATTTTTGTCTGCGAAAAACATAGATTTATTCTCAGTGTGAAATTTTACTTTTTATTAGAGTTATATATATTCTTCTTTTAGGTTGCAGATTTGGCACCTCCTGTTGATAGAGCATATTTGGTTGAGACTGCTATTGCAGGTGGTGCTGCTGATCCCTACACCAATAGTTATGGAGGAGAACCATACCATCAACCTGAATACACACATCCTTACCGAGACGAGTGGAATCAACAGCCACAGGTATGGATAAATTCAATGCAAAGCTAAAGCTGACATTCTGAATATGAGATCATTTCATAAAGTTGATATGCATTAACATGCTAATGATTTATGATACAATATGAAAGTGTATGGTCTAGTCATAACTGTTATGGCTATTATGATGGTCACTGCCCTGTTTTCAGGCCCCTGAATCTTATGATGCTTCGAAGGAGTTGGTGCAGCATCCAGCGCATTATGACACAGAGCCTCTCCCTTGGGAACGGACTAAAGATAAAGAATGGGGTGAGCGTGGTAAAGGGGAGAGGGAGACTAGGTCCCGTGACAGGCACCGAGAGCGGGATGGGGAGAATGCTCGTCATGTAGAGAGGGGTGTGAGGGAGCGAGAACCTCCACAGGAGAGGGAGTGGGAGGATCGTGGGAGGGATCGCAAAGAATATCGTGAAGTGTCGCGAGAACGTGAGTGGGGCGCGGAAAGGACCGGGAGTGGTTGGGTTGGCGGCTCATCTGTCGCCAACCGCAGAGAAGGTAGGTCGTGGGAAAGAGGGGAGAAGAGGGACGGGATGACCCCGCCTCCTCACCACCATCATCACCGCCACCACCACCACGAGGAGAGGGGTGCGAGGAGAGCAACATCACCAGACAGCGTGCGTCATGGGGGATCGTGGGAGCGCAGGGGGTCATCTCAAGAGAGGGGCAGTGGAGGGGAGGATTCCAGGAAGAGGCCCAGGTCTCCACCCCTTGCTGCACCTGTTGCGACCGATTTGGTGGCTGCATCCACAGGGCCCAAGAGGCCCAGGACGCCGCCCTCTCACCCTGCAGCTACAGCATCTTCAATGTCTCCTCATGGAAGTGAGGGAGAAGTGAGAAAAGGTACATTCCATTTAACGTTGGTCTCCCCTGGGGCGATAGGGGTATCCTCCCTCCCTTCCATATCTCGGGTGCCCAGTCTCTCCCAAGAATCTCTGGATTCGCTGAGGAGTGCAGTTGATCGTCGGAATTGCAAGAGGCCACACAGAAATGGTGATTGCAGTTGGCACTGGGTGGGTGGTTGATCCACTCGGCCCTAGTGACACACAGCCTGTGGTCATTGTTTTAAAGCTACTTCTTTTCCCGGCAGTTGATCAAAATGCCCTTTCCTGACCCAAAAAACAAATTACACTTCTTACGGTTTCCTTGGCTCCCCACTGCAAGGCATCCCGTATTGTCTTTTGTTGGTTTCTTGTGAGGTGTCTGTGACCTCAAGTCAATTGAAGTTCACATATGTTTAGGTCTTCTCAACGCTTGTGTACATGTTTGAAGTTTGCAGATAGTTTAAATGCTCCTACTAAAGTTCATGAAGTGGCTTTTGCAGTGATGATGTTTCAGCAAAGTCAAGAGTTACTCATCTTTGTCTTCTTATTTTTGCCCACGTGTCGACTTGATGTGAGTGATTACATGAATTAAAGGCTTTCTACAAGCAAGAGTGCTCTTTCATACATATATATTTATATAAATACATGTTCTTATAAATCATTACATATTGGCTTTTTAAACTCCTGACTGCATGATTAGATTGTTATGACTTTAAGGAGCCTTATTTATCATTATAGAGTGATTTATATGTAAGGCTATGTAACTAAATAGGGTGGTAACATTCAGATTTTCCTTTACTTATTTTTTTGATATTAAGTTTAAGTGCAGCAAGTTCATCTAAAATGAAGTGTTTCTATCATCACTGCATCTTTTATTAAGCATGATTATATAAACCATCTTAATGATATGGGTATAATTCTTGGGTGAATTTGTGAGGTGACATATTTTAACATTTGAGTTGTCCTTGGAAACAATTCAGTGAAATAATGCTCAAGTCTTCCATGACATTTTCTGTGATCATTTGGCTAAGTTTCAACCTTATCTGTTGTATCTGAAATATATTTGAAGGGGATTTTTTGCAAATGAATTTAAATGCTGTAAGGGTATGAATGTCATTTGTTAATTTTTTTATCTAAGGTACAAAATATAGTTTTTATTTTTTTAATGATGATGAGATGTTTGATTTGGAGTGCCAGCAAGGTGGTGCCCTTATCCGCGCTATCTATGGTGAGCGGGTGTGAGGTGCATGAGGGAGGGGGGAAAGGGTGCCGTATGCCTTAAGGCACCGACCTTTTGCATGTGGCATCAGAGTGTGTGAAGGGGGTGGTCCCATTGCAGAGGTGATCCAACCCTTGTTTGACACGCTCTCCCCGGGGGACGTGGAGTCCATCTCGGAGGGTGAGATACCTGAGGCAGATGAGGATGACGCACAGGAGGGTCCCGTCAATGAGGAGCCCAGGCCAGAGGACGAGGAGGAGGGAGTGGACGACGGTCCCAAAGCGCACAGCGTGGCAGGGGATGCTCACGAGGACCCCTTGAGACCAGCTCGGGATGCAGCGGCTATCGCATCAGGGGAAATGGTCGTGGAGCCTCTGTTGTCCAGAACTTTGGGCCATGCAGAGGAGGAGGAGGATGAAGATGGGGAGGCTGTCGATGGGAGCGTGCCTGAGGATGCTCCCGATGACGTACGCCAAAGAACTGCCTCCCCGGTTCCTGATGGTGAGGTGCCAGGGCACGGAATGCCAAATGATTTGGCAACGGATGTTGCTTCTCCAGCATCAGGCACAGGAGGAATGCGGCCTTCTCACTTTGGTCGTGGGGTGGCTTCCCTCACCCCATCGCCTGTTCCTCCTACAATTGATGAACCAGAAGAGCAGTATGAGCCCATCCTCAGCGATGAAGAGGTTATGGACGAAGGGGAATCTCAGGTGCTGGAGCAGAATCTTGCCCCCCTCTCATATGAGGAATTGCCCAATGACCCTCCCTCAAATGAAAAGTGGAAGTCTTTCTCCTTTCTCCCTCTTGCCTCCATACAAATTCTTTTGAAGTCGAAGCAAATAGTTTTTCCCAGTGTGAAGATAATGCTTTTCCCTTCACTGTGATGTGGTCTAGTGGTGATTAGTTCTTTTATGTTCTTGATTGCCAGTAAATGTGTTAGCTTTTGTTACGGGTGTTTTTTTTTAGATTCACTGCTTGGCAAAGTAAGTTTTCCACATCATAATGTTTAGAAGAGGAATGTTTTATTAAACTAATTAAGGTGCAAGCAGGCTTATGAAATATTCCTGAGGAATTTCACAACAATTGCCTCTTATTTATCTTAGTGATTATAATTTTAGTTAAAGCACTTGCCACATTTTTAGCCTAAACAACCTTTCCATTACTTTGTTTTACCTCAAGTGCCTTTTAATAGCTGTAAAACTTCCATTTTTTTAATGTGTTGTAAAGCAAATTCAGTTTCCTTGTGTAAAGGGTTGAATCTGCTGGAAAATATCTTTTAACTTGAGAATGCCTTTCAACTGAAAGAAAATTATTTTCCCATCCAATATTTTTTGTGCAATCAAGGTGAGACTTTTTTTCTCTTTCTCATTTCAAATTTTCAGTATCAGGACATGGAGTTCGACATGACGGATTACTGTGAGGAACTGAGCAAAACTTTTAATCCTTATTCCTGTGAACTTCAGCCATTATTGGTAAGAATACTGGTATAATTATGTTTATTATATATTTAAATCATGTACCTGTCTTTCTTTTATGTTATCATGTCAATGTTAAAAATATATTTATACACACCATAAACCGGTAAAATATGGTGTAGTGCCCAGTTGTGCTGTGATAAGTGATGTGAAACTCATGAAGATTAATACTCCCACTCTTTGTGCTTCCCCACTGCTGGACACCAGAAATTATTTGTCAAGAAGGTATCAGCTGTTTGTGTCCTCAACAAGCCAATGAGAAAATTTTTGGTGAAAAAATCTTTCAAGAAGAAGAAAGAATCCAACAGAGTCCAATGGTTCCTGTGATATTAAATCAAAATAGTGGTTGTTCTCTGGTAGATGTTCCTGAAAATTTTGTGTTTTGTGCAGTTCGAGAAGCAGGAAAAGTTAAGCAAGTCATCATGATTGATATATATCTGAAAAGTTGTGTTGGATGTTTATAATGGCCAATTCAGTTTTAATGGGCTGTAGAGTGTAAATTTTTGTACTTAAGAATTAAGGTGCTGTGCACCCATTATAAATTTATGAGAAGATTTGAAACATGAATAAATAACCGTGGTAATGGGTGCTCTGTTTTAAAGATTGCATAACTCAAGTGCAAGGGTTAATTATTGCCTATCTTGTTATAACACCTGTTAGTTTTGATAAAAATAGTGATACAAAGTTATTTTCTCGTATGTATGGTAAAAGTGTAATGGATGAAACTCATAAATCATGCTAGAGATATATTTTGTGAAGTAATGGTTAATTTTATATTTTGAGTGATACTAATTATTGTTTCTATTATTGAAACTTGAGTGTTTTTCAGATTCCATAGAAAATCTATTTATTAGGGGTGGGTTTTATGTCTTTTGACGTAGTTGCAGCTATTCTGTAAAATCGTTTTTAAAGCGCATCAGCTGTGTTTATTTATGCATTATTATAAATCCAATTTTGCCACCAAGCAGATATATAAGCATGAGATTCTTAATGAAAAATCAATGTTCCCAATTATTTGGATAGGTATTTACCTTTTCTTATCCAAGCATAATTGGTGCTTGAGTTTCACTTAATAATGAAGTTACAAAGTTGTGAAGAAATAGGAAGTGATATGTCCAAGTTCCTTCAAGATGTGATAAGTGAAGTTGTGTCGGAATGGTTGTGATAAAATTTTTATTATTTAAAATTCATCTAGAAATCTATTCAGATTTAAGATAGATGCATCTATTTTTATATTTTTTTCTTTAGTACCTGAAGAAATCTAGGAATGTTTACAAAATACAAAATATATTCCTTCTGTGATATTTTTTGGTAATGATGAAGTTTTCAAAGGCAGCAAGTGCTTTTTCCACAACTGTCAAAGTAATCAACTAAAATGATGGGTGCAATAAGCGGAGTATTAAATCAATTAAATAATGTTTTGAGTGTGGCATATATTTTAAGAAAAATACACCATGCTGTGTAATTAAAGAGGAGCTGAAAAGTGCCTGTGCATTAGAAATAAATCATGGAATTGCAGCTCTGAAATGATTGCCGTTATCATCTGCCCGAAGTCACCTCTTCAAGAAGTTGCATCTTGACAGCCTAATCCCATTTAGTGCTGCATATGAGTTTTTGTTTTAGACTTGTCCCCTGTGATAATCCTGCAGTGGATGTGAAGGAAGCACAAGAAAGAGTGGAAGTGAAGGTAATTGCTGTGTCCGTTTAATGCATTATTATTTTGTACAAGATGAGTGCAACCCCATATTTATTATGTTTTCTAAAACATACACACGGTAACATACAAAGTCACTCCCCTGCCTTGATACACACATTGACACACTCAAAATTTTAGAAGATATGAGGAGTGGATGGTGGTGTGCAAGCTACACTCAGGCCCTCAAGATACGTCCGTTGCTCCCTTCCCTCGCAGTATTTGCCTGACCCATCCACGACAGCCTGTGAGGCAGAGGAGTGGCGCCAACAGAGACGTGGCTGTCGACTGAATGGACGGGAGATGGCCAACATACTCCGTGGTGAAGTGGTGGCCTCCCCTGTGCTATCCGGTACAGAAGAGGCCCGGAGATTAGATGAAATTTTGACTTTGCAAGCGGTGACTTTGAGGACCCTGCTGGCAGGGGCAGCACCAGGAGGTGCAAAGGTGTTAGACCAAGTGGCAGAGGAATGGGTAGAGGCTGCTGAGCAGGTCCCAGGGCTACTCCCTCTTGCTCTGCCCAATGTCTCCTCGAAGGAAGGTCAGAGATTAGTTTTTTATTTATCCTGTTTTTTATGAATCAATGATACTGAGTCTATCCACCATGTGCTGATTGCCATTATGGTTTACCGTAAAATTTTCTTACATTACTTCTTTGTTACTGCATTTCATAAGTTACATTTATTCCTCTTATGTCCTCTACAAGTGTACATAGTTATATTTCTTTGTTTCATTTACTCGACAAGTAAATTTCTCTTACATGCAAATGCCCTTCAAATTCAAGAAGGAATACTAAGTAAAATTTCTTACTTTATGTCCATATTTTCTTTTTTTATTTTACTTGTACCTCAATTTAAGCTGTGATTATACTTACCATATTGGTCCAAGTATAGTCTGCATCCTGAATATGAGATCTTTGAAAGGAAAAAATATACCTCTACCTATGGTACTAAGAATGTGATTATAGGCTGCACTCACTTTTATGCAAGCCTATATTTAGACCAATATGGTATAAAATGAAAGGAATGATGATTTAATGTGAAATTAACTGCAATTTTAGTTAGATAATATCTAAATGAAGATTAAAGCCAACAAATTATTTCTAATATTTTATCAATAATATTTACCTACTCCTTTGTCTATCATTGTGATTTATAATTTCTGTTATGTCTGGTAGTTTAGCTTGATCCATATTTTACTTAAATTTTTGCTATTATGTTGCATTCCACAGAAATTATGGACTTGATGGTCGATTGGGTCCGCCTGGGATTGGATTTCGAGGTGGCGTTTTTGCAACCCCAACCTGGCTACAAAATACGTCACATCAAAGCCGGTATAAGAATGGTCCAGGCAATCTGCAGTTGTGGTGAACCCTATATAGAACGAATTGTCGGCAGTGTCAATATTCACCGCACTCTACTTAGCCTATACAATCGTGAATACATGGCACTGTCTATCAAACTTATGATCCTTAGAGCAATTGATGCAACTCTAGTTAGTCCCCTTGCCGTGGAAAAGTTTCTAGGCTTGAACAATAGTGGGAGTGAGGAGGAGTCGTGTTATCAAGTTTTAATTCAGATGATTCAGACCAACAGGCTTGCTCGTTTAAAGTTTGCACTTTCTTCCCTGTTAAGAAAGTTGCATTTGTATGAGACGTTAGCACAACTCTCCCGTTCAGTGAAGAACCTTGTGAGTCGTGCTCCTATTGGACTCGTGAATGGGGATGCTGTAGAGGAGATGACTTTCTTCCCGGACAGAGAGGAATTTCCAACTTGGGGTGAAGAGGAGGTTGTTACTGCCTGTCTGGAGGAGGTGCATCGAGTCTATGTTCATGCTAAGCTCCTTGTATCCCAACCTAAACGATTCCTACCAGTTCGTGCACAATTTGAGATCAAGGAAGATTTCACACCAGAGGAGCTCTATATGCCCCTCTATGCCTACTTTCGTAAGCACAGACTTGCTGAGGCTTGTTTGGTAATAATGACACGTTTTGCTTGCAGTCAGGCTCAAGGCTCTGGGGCAGCTATTTCAGCTCCAGCAGCTGTGGTCAGGCTTCTCTCTGAATTGCTCGAGTCAGGTCATGGTATGCAGTATCTTTGCTCATGCACTGAAACAACGAATGCTTTGCTTAGAGCTTTGATGCAGACTACTGCTCCAGATGATGCAGGACCTCAAGGGACAGAGTCAGCTTCATTCAACTTAAACCCTAACCGCCTTGGTTTCATAATGGCCCATCGCCTACGTGTTTTCCAGCAAGTTGATGCCTTGTTAGATGCAGCTACGATACCAGGAAATGATCCCGACCATTCTGAAGTCTTGGAGTCACTCCATGGTCTTTATGCCATTGCTTCAACAGCTGCAGGGAAATGTGCTGTTGCACATGTTCTTAGTCATGTTGATGATGCCATTGCATTGCTTCTTAAACTTGAAGGTGATAGGATGGATGACACAGGGGATGGGACAGACATCCATCTACGCCGAAAATCCCCTGGAAGAAGCTATGCAGGAGACCTACTGGCATTAGCTGTGCGTCACTCGGACTATGCGCCTTTCCTCTTGAGATTTGGAAAGGATATTGCAGCTGCTGCAGCACGCAATGTGGAACACTCTCGTCTTGCAGGTGTTGGACCTTGGCTCAGGCCTGTAGAAACAGGCACATCACCAGACCTTGCTGCTTTATGTGAAGGGCTGCGAAATCACGTAGAGCATGTATCCAATCTGCCAGGTGAGCTAGTAACCATCTTGCGTCTACTTGCACATATGGCACTCACGCCTTCTCAGCTTGTTGATTCTGCAGTTGGATTTGGTGATGGCAATGGAGGCTCTGAAGACCCTGAAGTATATCACACTGAGCTGCGATATACACATGTTTTGCTCGGGTTATTTTCGGAAGATGGGGTGCCACTTCTTTGCAACATCATGACCCAATTGTGTGATTTATTTGAGCAACCAGGTCTTCACACCACCCGACTTGTTTCGCCAGTTGGTGCCATTGTTGCTGCAATAGCCCTCCCTGCACTTCAACTTATCCGACGGATGCTTGAACGTCTCATTAGAGCTCGTGGCCACGAATTCCATGATTTGACTGCAATTCCTATTCTACTACGTTCATATACTTTACTACAGTCATTCCCAACTTCATCCATTGGTTACTCTCAGGCACAGAAAGGTTGCAGGGAAGTAGTGGAAGCCCTCGTAGCTTATACTCAGCCTCCTCCACCACCTGCATCAGCAGCACCATTACCAGCAGTTTTGACGGTATTGTCATCTAACAGTTATAGGTCAGGTGGTGGACCAACAGAACCAGAAGGCCCTGCTCGTACTCTGTGGACGAGGACAATATCTGAAATATTAACATATCTAACATCAGTTCCCCATGCATTTATTCCTGGATTGCGACTCCTCTCTGAACTATTTCCTCTTCCACTACCGATTCCAGTCGGAAAAGATCAGAGGGAATCTTCAATTTCTGCAGAATCCCTTAACACTCGTCGTCTGTGGAGTGTCCACTTGCAGCCCCTTGCCTCTACCATATCAGAAGTTGTTGCAACCCTCAGTGGAAGCAGTTTTGCTCCACTTCTACAGCTATTGCGTCGCGTGTGCATTCAGATTGCAGATTTGTCCCCAGCAACAGCCCTTGTAATCACTCGTGCCCTCCTCGATTCACTTCTCGCAGCTCTCAGCCGAGATGTAGCTGTTGGTGCAGATGGCAGAACTCTCTTGCATCCTATTCCCTCTGAGAAGGACCAGTTTGGGATGTCCTCAGAGAGCCATCGTGCAGCTAGATCACCGCCCCCTTCTGGAATTTTCTCCTGCTCTGGTCACACAGCCCGGCTTCTCAATTTCCTCGCATGCCTTACCTCTCATGGACCCATAAAAGTGGTGGCACTGCAGCTGATTCGTAGTTCTAACTCAATATCATCTGCAGCTGGTGCTGAGGAGTGGCAATATTCGACATTGGTGGCGTGGCTAGTGGCAATACTTCGCCCTCCACCACCCGAAAGCATTCCTGCTCCACAACATCTTCAAGCGCAAGAGTGTGCTGTCTCGGTACTTCAGTGTTTGTGTGACACGGAAGTTGGCCTTATTCCGCCTCCTCGACCAGGGCTGTCTGGAGACTCACCTGCAGCCCTAACCTTCCTTGCATCATGCCTTCCGCCCAAAGAACTCACTATAATCTTCACCTCTGCCCTCGTGGAGCATGTTCGTGGAGGTGACTGCCTAAGTAGTGAGCAGCCATTTGCCGTGCTTCTTCCTGCTGTTAGAACTCTTCTTGTTTTGACCGAGCACGACTATGGATTTTACCATCTTAAGTGGTGAGATATAATGAGAAGTCATGTAAATTTTTGCCTCATTTATTTTGGGTGTCATAATATCCATTTGTGCTGCATGGAAAAATGTGTTGATTAGGTTTTATTTTTTATTGGTTTTACTTATGGAAGTACTTTCCTTTTTTGTTATTTATTTATCTATTTATAATAATCTTTAATTAAGAAAAAAGTAAAACCTAAGAAATTATATGTATAAGACTGACCAAATCAACATGGTGATTTGAATTGTTTAGTGTTGCTCACAGAACTTAACATCATGGATCTTTTATTAACACCATAATTCAAGTAGAAATGAAGTAGCAAAAATTGCTTGCATTAATAATATTATTTTTATTATTGTTAATTTTAAGCATCAAAATTTATAATAATTTGCAATAGTTGTTGTTTTGAATCTTACTGTTTATAAAATATAAATTATAGTGCTAATGAGTAATTGCAATAAAATGTCTCTTGGAGAATTTTAAAACAATATTTTTAAATAATGGAGATTTGATTAAAATTTGAGCTCAATAAAAGTTAACATACTTGTTGTCTGGAAAAAATGCATAGAGATGAGCAACAAGGGTATCAGAAGCATTACCTTTGGTAAACTTTTTTTAAATTTCCTGCACTTTAAAAAGGCTATGTTTATATTTCACCTTGTTTTTATTTATCCACGTTTGCCATGATAAAAACATGTATATGCTTATGAATGATGATCATATGAGAATATATCTTTTTTCAGCTGCTTAGAGAAATCACCCGACACACTGTACAACATTTTCACTCGCTGCCTTGCTGGGTTCTCCAAAGACAATGCAGACTGTCTCTCCACCATTTCTTCAGCACTTGAACTGCTTAGAGTTTTAGTTTCTACTGATGGAGGGAGTGGAGGAGAGGGACCACCATTCCCGCGGATGCTCAGTTTGTCTGTCCAAAAGTTGGCTAGGCTACTCGACTGGGAAAACATTGATGCGGTTCCAGAGATTAAGTTGGATCCAAAAGAGGAGACTGCTGTGTGCACTGATGAGCCGATGGAAACGGATACTAAAGTTGAGCTGGACGAAAGCATCTCTATGGATGCCAAAGTTGAAGATGAGGAAATAGACACGGTTGTGGCAGAAGCTTCAGAAGACACGGAAGGAGATGCAGAAATGGTACAGACGAAGGAGGAAGGTGAGGTGGAGGAATCTGCCTCACCAACAGTGGAAGAGAAAGAGGATGACCTCTTATCTCCTGCTAATCAGTCCCGTCCCCAATCTCGGACTCCTCCCCTGCCTCAGAACCTTGGTGCTACCATTGATGGTGCTGTTGTCCATCCCCTGTGCGAACTCGAGAGAGTACTTGGGGAGTGTATTGGTGGTGGTGGGGATGATGAAGGGGAAGATGCCTTGGAGAGCCTTAGGGAGAGCATCTCTGGACTCATCAGGTTATTGAGAATGGAGGGCATGGACAAGAGTGTTGCAGAGAATGAAGGTAAGTTATTGCAGTAATATTACTCTTGGCTTCTGATAATTTAGATAGATGCACATTTAAGCTTCAAGGGAGCCACCTCTTCTTTTTAAAATCACCTCTAGAGCTGTTTAATATTCCAGCAATAAGGCGAGCTTGAGTAATCTTTTTTCCAACCATTGAAAACTGTAGTGTTTCTTTTGAAATCTGAGCACTTACAATTAGTAATTCAATTCTTAATTTGAAATTGCATGGAAAAGATATCATTTATTTTTGCAGTTCAATTACTCCCCATAACTGTTTAATTTTTTCGTTACCACAAATGTCCATATTCAATGTTACCTCACCCAAGAATTCTAACTAATTTGTAAAAGGAATCAAGACACCGTGTATGTTATGACTAGATATTCTGCCATTAGAAGGAATTAAATGATATGATGACAGTTAACTGGTTTGATAGTTATCCTTTTAACAGTTTGACTGCTGTGATGGTGTCTGCTATGCCATGGCATACACCAGTGCCTTCTCTAGTTTTTTACTTGGAAGATGCTAGGTAGCCTCTATTACTGCATTATATGTATCCCAAGCATCCTTTATGGCCTTACTGTTTACACACATGGTGTGCTTTTGAGAATTTAACAATTTTTGGGACATTCCATTAAATCATTGTCTTTTTTACAATATTGTGGATTGGTATGAAGGTGCTGCAGAAATATCTGTTAGTCATAATCTATGGAAACAATAGAGGTTTTATATTGTTAATTACCGTATTTACCCGAATCTAAGATGAGGTTTTTTTCAGAATTTCAGCTTGCGAAAATTGGGTGTTGTCTTAAATTCGGATATAAAGTCGAGTTATGCATTTAATCAACATTTTATTGAACATATGAAACATAAGATAAAATAATTATATCTACTGAAATTTTTCATTGAAAACTTACGATTCAGATTTAAATTAATACAGTATTATTTTTTTATACTTTTTAATGATTTTTTCTAAAAAAATTGTAACAAACCTTTTCAGTGAATGAACGAACTATACCTATACTGAATACATGTTTAAAATATACACCAAATGCGTACAAATTACGTTATTTAATGAAGTAGAGATCTGTTGAATTTTATTTTTGAATGATGACATTCAGTGAACAATTATTATGCGAAGGATTCCCAAAAGTGTCGATTGAGGAATATAATTTCGCAGATGTGAAAACAAATGACGTAATTCACCGGAATTTATCCATTCAACAGTTTTGCACCATAAATTCTCTATTGAATTTTTTGTCTTACATTCCTTTTAAATATGAACGTTTTCAATGAATGAACAAATAAACTATACCTATACACCACCTTTTTGAACTTTGCGTTCTTGCGGTTCGCAAATTTGCACTTCGGGTCAGTTTTCCAGAACCAATTATTCGCGAAGTTCAAAAAGGTGGTGTACTAAATACATGTGTTCAAAATATAGGCCGAATATGTACAAATGATATGTTATTTAATGTACTACAAAACTACTGAATTTTATTTTTGAACGATGATGTTCAGTGAACAATAATTGTGCAAATGATTCCCTAAAGTGAACTAAACTTTCCTTGTCTATTGGCAAATATCATTTCACAGATGTCAAAACAAATTACAGCCTAATTAACCAGAATTTCCCCATTCAACAGTTTTACGCCATAAATTCTCTAATTGTGATTTTGTCATACATTCCTTTTAAATATGTCACTCTCAACCTTAAAATGACTGATCATGTCAAGATGTTCGTCAGTATATCACTGGAATTTCATTGGAATCCAGAACTTTGTGAAAGCGCCAATAGGGAATTTTTTGCTGGTTTGAGTGTCTTCTTGAAAAAAATATAAATAAGCATATACCTTCTGCAAAAGGTATTGGCAATTGATTAAAAAAACAATTTGTTATAATTTGTATGGGTGAAACATCTTTCTGCCCTCTCCAAACTTTGGCTACTCAGAATTGGTAGCAGTAGTAACTATTCTCGGCCTTGACAGACACTGGTGACCACTATAAAATATGTGTTATGTTAATTAACCAATAATATTTAGCAAATTAAATTATCTTCTGATATATTATTAGTTAATATACATCCAAGTCATTTGTTGGCCCAAGAATTATTATTTGAAAATTACCCTCAGCAGTTAATCTGTTTAGCTGGAGTGCTGGTTATGCAAAATAATAAATAACCTACTATTACTTGATATAATTTACAAAATATTGAACTGCCTTCAGATTTAATTTATTTAAATGTTTGATCCAGTTCTATTTGCTTGAATTTTTTTTTAAAGAAATAAGACTTTAGTAGATTGAGAAACATGCTTTAGCCACGTGTTTCTTATCATCAGCTAATTTTTTGGACTATTATTCCATGCTAAAGTAAGATATTTGTATTGAATTATAAAAATTGTTGCATTAAGGTTGATTTCATTTCTCAAAATGGTCACTTATATTGTATCAAGAAAGTTTGTATTAAGGATCCTAAAATTAAGTTTGTATCATGAGATTCAAAAATATACTTGAAAATCATATTAAATTTTATTCGCTTCCCTTCTAGTCAAAGAAATAATAAGAACTCCAACCTATATCGGTAGAATGGACCATCATCGTAAAATAAGAGAGATAGCCTCTAGGACAGAGAGGTACAAAGGCTCATTTTTCCCTAGAACGATAGCTGAGCAGAATAAAACTTGCGATCAAAAGTAACCTCGCGTAGGGGCGTAAACCAAGGCCTAATTTTGGAGTTTTCCCCTTGGTGTTAATACACCCCCTGCCACACACCCTTGCGGTGGCTTGCAGGGTAAACTGTAGATGTAGATGTATCAATGCATATAGATAGACTATAATTAAGTATTTCTATTTTCCTCCTTTAGTTTTTATGTACAGTAGAATTAGTGACATCATTTTGCATTTTTGGGAAATCAGCCTTTGTTTTGGGTGCAGACCTAAATTGAAGGTTTTAATATATTTGTTCAAGAAGTTATTTTTGCTTTGTTTCACTAGAAATGTTGGAGCCATTGTTACCAGCACCAGAACCATTGGTTTCACAGTTTATATCTCGACCTGTAGTATCAGTGGTAAGCAACAGTGGAGGTGATACTTATGACGAGGAAAGATTAACAGCTGGGTTTTGGTTGCCTCCTCCTGCAGTTGAAGAAGCTGATCCTGATATGGACCAGGTATTTTTCAGCAGAATCAAGTGCTCTCTTTATTTTTGTTAAACATGACTTTCTTTTTAGATCTTCATCTATTGTGAAAGTGAAATTATTGTTTAAAAAAAGTCATTTGCTATTTGAGATATGGTGATAAGAAGGTAGATAATATTATTGTTGCACATTATTGGTAGAAAAATTCTCAAGCTATAATTTTTCACGTGAAGATGTTTGTTTTAGACATCAGTAACAGCAACCGAATTTTTTCTTCTCGTGTTTATATTTAATTTAGGGATTAGTTATTTCACTGGTGAATCAAGGAACAGCAGAGTAGATAGTAACTGTATGAATCAATTTCCTTTCGTCAAGGTGAGCTGCGATCTGATGGAAGTTGCCCGTTGTCATCTTTCACCTGATTTCCACCTTCCTGTTGAAGTTGACAGAGTTTTAAGGCCACGTGAAATAGTAGGGGTCGAAGGTTCATCAGTAGGTGTTGGTGTGGGTTTAGGATCAGAGGTTGAGGACAGCCTCGGTGGACCTCCAGGGACGCTGCTTGTTAAAAAGAGAGGTATTGGTGTGGATGAAGGAAAGTACACCGGAAGGGAGAAGAAGGCCAAGAGGCCTTTTGGTGAGTTCATTTGATAAAGGCTTTGTTTATTTTTCATTATAGTAATCATTGTCATAAGAATTATCTTGCATAATTGTATGCAGTTATTTAGTTAATGTGAAAATGTATTTTTTGATACTTATTGTCCATTCATGACATGTTGAAGCTACTATTGTGATTATTATAGTTGATTGATTGGTTTAATTAAACAGTTTGGAAATATAACACATTATAAATCTTGCAACATCAGATAATAATAAAGTGGTTTAAATTTGTTACATTAAAACTTTTTATTTCATGAACATGATGTTGCAGCGTCTAAATAATTGTGGTAATACAACAAACAGAATTTGTCGATTTAAACTTTTATTATTCTAATTGGTTCTAAGCATAAGCTAATTTCATTAAGTTGAGGACACCACTGTAACTTTTATTAACATTAATCTTGTTTTATGTATGCAGTGTTCTTTTGTAATTTCTATTTTTGCAGTAGCTCGTGAGAATCAGTGGTGAAGGCATCTTTTAATTTTGAAATTAACATGAAGTATCTAACTCAATTTGTGGCTTGTATAAGATAAACTATCCTTATTTAATAATTCTCAAGTGACTGTGTCTGTCTGTATTTTTTGCACATTTCCCAATTTTCCCATAAGTTTACACAGGATTTTCGATTTTTCAAGGTCCAAGGTTTCTTTCCTTCATTCATTAAAATATGTAAATATGGACCAAATTTCTCCATTTTTGTTTTATTCGACGGCTAAAACTATAAAATATCTTATTCTTGCGATGTTTAGATGTTACACGAAAGAATTTGTCAGAAACACACATTTCTTTTCGAAATTTTATGGCTTTTTCATATTCATTCCTGGTGTTGCCAAGGTGAACCTCATTGTTGCCTCCTATAAATTAGCATCTATAAAGCCTTCAAATGGACAAAAGAATTGTGTTATTTGTTTTGCGCAATGTCAAACTTAATAGATTGCAACATTAATAATTGAAGAATATTATTATTCAGTAAACATACGAAGAGGAAGAATAACGGAGCCAAAGAGTGGCAAATCAAGTCGTATATTGATGCCAGAGTGTAATAAATTTCAAGCGCTTCATTTTCTGGGAGAATTCAAATGATTGTCAGGAATTTATTAATTAATCAAACAATTACATTTACTATATATATATATATATATATATATATATATATATATATATATATATATATATATATATATATATATGTGTGTGTGTGTGTGTGTGTGTGTGTGTGTTTACACACACACCTCAGAAGTTATATTTTAATCACACTACAAAGTCCCGTTGATGTTCTATAATGTGTGAGTAAATGAGGTTCACATTTCAGTTTCAAAGTAGCTCTCATTGATTAATCATGGATTTTTGATCCTACTAAGTATGTTTCGTTGGAATCATTGAATTGGAGATAATTCATTAATAACCACCTGCTTCTCCAGTGACGCCAATGAGAGGGAGAGGAACATTTAGTCGGCCAATGATTCCGCAGGCCGGTTCAAGAGGAGATCCATTCCGCTCACGTCCTCCCAACACATCAAGGCCTCCATCGTTGCATGTTGATGACTTTGTTGCTTTGGAGATAACAGGGCAACAGCCCACTGGCCCCACGGGATATAACAAACTCTCTATGAGAGCAGCCAAGGTATGTTTGTGTCACAATATATATGCAAATACTCCACTATGGTCAAATAAGCAAAGATAGTTCTCCATTTCTTTGCGAGGTTATGATTAAAATATCCTGTATGTTAATTTCTTATTTTATGCTGATGTATTCTAATCAGAATATTGTTGTATTTTAGGAACTAATGGTTACTAGAAACAGAGGTAGAGGCCGTGCATTTAGCTCAGAACGAGGCAGATTCTTCTCAACTTCAGCAGCACAGTATAATAGAAGGGAAGCAGGTAACTATTATGCCGAGAGCAAATTATTATTTTATTAAGTTTCTTTTAGGAGGCTATTTTATTTTTCATTTTAACATAATTGATTTTTGGAAAGTTTTAAATCATGATTATTATTTAATAATCAATGAATCTGTATCATTATTTGAAGGTCTAAGAAATAATGGTGCATTACACTTAGGTTTTCACATGTGCAGTTTTGATCATGAGTCAATTTATGCAGTGTGCATGAAACGAGTGAAAAAAGCTTGATGTTCAAAAATTATTATTTTAGATATGCCCATTTCTCAGTTTAAGTTAAAAAATAGATTTTCTTCTCCTTCAAAATTATTTTATTGCTTTGTTTTATTGATATTTATATTTTTCTGAAGTTATCATAGAATTTTTTTCACCTTGAATTACCATATCTGCCCGAATATAAGCCAATGTTTTTTGTCAAAATCTATCATGAAAAAATCACCCCTAGGCTTAAATGAGAGTTTGAGAAAAATTTTTGGGTTAGGGTTAAATCTCGTAGTCGCCCATAGATGGCAGTATGTTTCTCATTGCCTTTGCGTTCAAATAATAGCAATATATTTTTCGTAAACTAAATATTTGACCTATTAATGAATAAATAATAAAGCTAGAATATTGAATTTAGCAGTACCCATGTTTTGTTACCGTTGTTACCTGTTCTTTCATTTCTAAATGCTATCAGATATTTTCTTTCGTTTAAGAATAATTAGCAATTTGTATTATTTTTCATTATCCGTTAAAAGAAGTTCCTATTAGTTTTACTTGGCTATTGTAGTTATTGCCATAGCCATTGTAATGTTTATATGCATGTTAAAACCTCATTCATGGAATCTATTAAAATTACGTACATTGACTACGCAGACAATTACGCAAAACGAGATGCTCAACTGTTTCTGAATTTTGGTAAAACTTTTCATGGAACGTGTATAATTATAAAAATGCAATTTATTAAGGCAATGTAAAATAGACTTGGATTAAAAATTATCTTTGCGAGGTTGCTATTGCTTTAATTGACCTTTTGTGAAAATGAATACAAATAAAATTATCGTAACTGAATGTGGAACATTTTTCAACAACGCGAAATTATTAATTGAAGTAATTTTTGAAATGTCAACAACTAAACCATTTCCCACTCTATTCTTCGATTTCCAATCATTTATTCTAGGCCATGCATGCATGTCCGGTGCATCTCAGCATAAAATCTATGAAATTTACTTTTTGTCAAAAACTGGTGGAATTTTTGGGGGTCGGCTTCTATTCATGCAGATACAGTACAAGTTTTGGTTTGTTTTCATTTTCACTTATAATCACTTAAAATATAACATTCCTTTATTCACATGCATGCCTTGAATTTTTTCTCAAATACCACGATTTTCCGATTACAATATGAATTTTTTCTTCAAAATATTGGCAAAAACTTAGGGTGCATATTATACATGGTAACGAACACATATAACTACTTCTAGTAAGGAAATAATTTCTTTTTTAGGACATGGCTTTCTAAATAAATTGTACTTATCTTTGCATTCTGATAGTTGTGAGCAATAAATAACATTACATACCTTGATCTGCTTGTATGAAGGTAGAGACAAATAAATGAAATTTTCATCAACAAGACGTAGGTAATATTCTCGTAAACTCTTTCGCTCAGTGACAGAGCGAGAACTGTTATTCCAACCGACCAGATTTATACAAAATGCGTCGTTGAGACATTTTAATACATTGTGTCGATCTTTAATAAGTGAGTCAGAACATAACATGATATCCTCGTAAACTCTCTCACACGTATATCACTTGGCGGCAAAGCGAGAACTATATCAATACTGCTAATAATCTAGTTACACTGATCTTTATAAAAAAAATTAGGTGCGTATTATGTATGGTGATAAGACAATTTTCACATTTCATTTGTAAAAACATGAGCGCGTATTATAATCGGAAAATTATGGTATATTTTTTTCTTGGCAATGCCCAGTGCAAAAATTGAGTTTATTTTGGAACAAAATTTTTCCAAAAAATTTCAATGTATGCATTTAATATGTAGTCTATACATTTTTGGTATGACAATATGTTCACAAACCATGTTAACCCTTACGAGTTGGGCAATGCTGTTCTGCATCACAAAAGTTCTGTTCTCATCTGCCAAGTGTGTTCCAATGAACATGCGCCTACATGGAGTCATTTGAGCACTCTTAAAATGCATTCAACAGACTTATGCTGGTTCATTTCATGATATTCTTCTACAGTAATGTATATTCTTGCTTTCCAATAGATTTTAAGGTGAATTTGGTTGTATTTTCATGTATTTATTTTTAAATTTACCTTTCGACTTTGCCTTGCCTGAGTAGCCTGATATTTCTGACATGAAAAGCCCCTTGATTTTCAGTTCAACAAAAATAATTGCAGTGGTGAAGCACCTTCTTGCTTCACATTTTATTACTTGGGATTCCACAGAGAGGGCTTTTCTTCTTTTGGCCAATTGTGACCTCTCTTTTATTTGCTCTTTATCTCTCAAGTGTGGATTAGGTCTTCAACAAGAAAAATGCATATACTGCTTGCTTAGGATCTATTCTTTTTTCTTTCTTCTCTTTTTCTGGTCTTTGGTATACTGCGTATTTGTTTTAATTTTCTCATTCAAGCGTTACTCTTGATTTTCCCATTGGTGGAATCAGTTGTATCTAGGGATACGAAAAAAGTATCGATACTTTACTCATATCGGTAATTTCCTTTCGATACCAAGTACTTTTGTACTCGATTCTTTTCTTTCAATTTTCTAGTGATATCAGTACTTTTGGTCCGATACTTTTGTGGTATCGATACTTTTCATTTGACATAACATATGAGTAAGGTATCGATACTTTCGTTTCGATTTCGTATCCTTAGATACGAAAAAAGTATCGATACTTGACTGACATCAGTAATTTCCTTTTGATACCAAGTACTTTTGTTCTCGATTATTTTCTTTCGATTTTCTAGTGACATCGGTACTTTCGACCCAATACTTTTGTGGTATCGATAATTTTCATTCAATACATCATATGGTTATGGTATCGATACTTTCGTTTCGATATCGTATCCCTAGTTGTATCTTACAAGGGTGTCAAAGGGCCATTGTTTTTTACCTAAGTTTTTATGGAACTTTAATATCCATCTTTATACACTTATTACTTATACTTATCCTAATTTTTCCTTATATTTATTCTAATTACCATATTAATCCGAAAGGAAGATGGTTTTTTTTTTCAAAAAGTTGGGCAAAAAATTAGGGATCATCTTAAAATTGAGTACAGTTTTAAACGCCGCACAGAACACCTTGACGCCGATTCTATCCACAAAAATGCATTTATTTATTCATTCATTTTATTTATTAATACAATATATTTATTTATATTCTTGAAGTTCACGAAGTGCAAACGTAACTTTCTACCTTGTAGGTACTGGTGGAAGAGGAGTGTTGCCAAACCAATGTCAGAATTGGAAATTGGCTCGGCAGGAAATTTGATACATAAGACATTGAAAATAGCTTCACCAAGATTGCCAGCATTTTATGTGTCTTGTTACATCCTTATTAATAAAGGAGTTATTCCATCATAGACCAATTCTGTCGCAGAGTAACTGAAACATAGTGTGCAAGCCTTTTTTTGTTGCCATTTAAAAATTACTTATAATCATCATACAAACTCAGGGCTTGAACAAAAGAATGCCTAAAATAACGAAATTTCATTTTCTTGCCGTCTATTTTCAAATAAGAATTCAATCAGTCCATAAATCAGTTTTTAACGCGAAAATTTGATGTATTTTTATCTTTTGTCATCAAGGTGGTTTGCATTGTTGCCAGTTTTATCTAATTGTGAATAATTGATGGTGGTTATTAATTTGCATTGCATCTGTCCATATATTCACGATGCTTCGACAATATTTGGAAGTTTAAACAATACCTTGGTAACGATAAACAATACGATGGTAACAAAAATAAATATAAATTCCATAATTCTTTGACATTGTGCATATATGCAAGTGTTTTTCATTTAGATTTAGAGATTTAATTTGCTGGATTTTTTTTAAATTTTGAGTACATTTTCTGCGAAAGGTGATTAGTTTTGGCAGTGGTTCACTTCTTTAAACTGTGTATTTTCTGTTATAATTTTGTTGTTTGCAAATGAAATTTATTTTCCAATCAAAAGTTATTAAAAGACACCACCTTTTTGAACTTCACGTGCTTGCAGTTCGCGAATCTACACTTCGTGACAAAATTTTTTATGGCCTTTATTTCTGTTTCGCGCTGATTATTTACATTTTGCATCATGTGTTTGGAATGACAACAAGCGTGAACTCCCTCTACTTTTTTGTTTCGAAGTCCAGTTTAAACTTTGGCACCCTAGAAAAGGATTTATTATTTTATATTTATAATGCTCATTATTAGCAGATTTCTAAGTAAACAAACCTGATAACTCTCAACTTAATTATTTTGTAGCTCAGTTTGAAGTTCACTGCCAATGCCGCTATTTTTGATGATGAAGCTTTAGTTTAAAATTTAAAGAAACGCCATCATTTTGGAATGTAAGGTTTTCATTTGCTATTATCTTTGTACATATTTTGATCGTAATTTAAGGAAATGTTATTTTGTTTTGTTAGGGTCTCATTTTTAGGCTGGTTTCCAAAGGAAACAGCCTTATGAAATGGTCCTGTCTGTATGCGTGTCCCCCACTAACAACTTTTGCATCAATGGACCGATTTTCATGAAACCTGGGTTGAGGCTCATGCTGCCAGCATCCACCTCCGGGCTATATTTTATTTGGTGAAGATTGAAGCCCTGGGTTTGATTACAGGACCATTTTTCCCTATTTGTTTTACATATGAAGTCTCAAGTCCATCGTGCCGAGATTTTTTCATTAATACTTTAAAATATCTTAAAATTGTGATATTGGAGCGAGGTTTGTACTCTTCTAAGTGGGAAAGAATGTAGATTCTAATTCTTATCACAGAATTTTGATAATTGATCCTATTTTCTTAAATTTCTACTAAAACAGTGTTTTTACGTTTTAAATCACATTTTATCGGATTGTTGCCGTGGAGACGATTATTACCAAACTCGACTTGAGCATAGACAAGTGAACAAATGGTATTCCTTATATTTATCCTTAACATTCTTTATATTATCATAATTTTGGCTTGATAAATTAATTTTAAAGACGTATTGAAAAACAGACTAAAATATCATTTAATAGAAAAATTATTTGACTACATATTAGTCTTTATTTCAGTAGTCCAACATTAACCTTTAAACGCCAGATTTATTTTGGACAATTTTTGTTCATTTTATGAAAAATGACATCTCATGAATTATTGGTACTAAAATGTTTAAATAAACCTCATGGAAGACAATAGGAACCATCCAGAAAAGATAACCAGAGGATTAGGGTTCATGTGCAATGCTGAAAAAGTTTTACTATAAAGAATATTAAAGTTGTGTTAAGCAGCTATTCTCAAATGCAGCTATCTTAGAAATTGAAGACAGTAGGTGTTAAATATAAGGCCATTACAATCCATTGTTTAAGATTTTTTAAAATGCAAAAATAAAGATAAAGCTTAAAATTAAGAGACATTAGTGTTTTGATTTATTTTCCAAATGACTTTTCATGTTTGTTTCATTGATAAACTTCTCTTACCATTATATGTACGATGTTATCCTGTATCAAAACTAAATATATATCGTTGAAACTTATGTAAGACAAAGTTTGCACAAAAATTCATGTGGGCAAATATGCTGCAAAAGATATGACCCCAATAGAAATTAAATCAAGCATATTATTTTATGTTTCTTTCGTCCCAGGTAAACAGTACAAAAAGCATTTGGAGTTAAAAAGATGATTTATTATGAAATAACAATTTTCAAGATCTTTTAGGAAAAGCAACCTATTAAATCCTTTGTATTTCTTCATTGAATCTGCTTGAACATGCAATTTGACTTTTACTCTGGACATGTTGTGTAGCTTGAAGTCTGTATATTTTTTCATAAAAAATTTCATTGTCTATTAAGTTATCATTTTACACTGATATTTAGACTTAGTTCCAAAGCTTATTGAGAGAAATATAAATCAAGTTATTACCTATGTCAACATTCTGATGCATTGTGCTCAATGAGTTGGTTTGTTGTTTCCTATAGGTGGTGTTAACAATTCAAGAGGAGGATCAATACAGAGATCGAGTGGGGGAGGGGGAGGAGTGGCAGTTGCTCGTGGTGTGGTTGGCGGCAGTGGCAACCTGGCAGCCTCTCTTACGGCTTGGCCATCAGCAAATTTGGTGGGAGTGGGAGGAGGTGGGGGAGACGTTGTTGGGGCTACAGGCGTCTCATCCCCTTCCTCACCAAGAACCTTCAGGGCATTGACGAGAGCTTCGGAGGAGAAGTTTGGGGTGGGGAGAGGGGGAGGAGGTTGGGGTAACAATGGGAGGGGAGGGAAGGACCGGGAGAGGGTGTTTGGGGGAGGGGGTAGGAGGGAGAATGGGTCGAGGCATGCCCGCTCATTCACTAGGTGAGACTATGACGGTTAGGGTTCATTCTGTTTTGCTGATGCAGACATTGGCCACTCATGCATTTGGCATCGCTCGGCATTTGCATTCTATTGTTTAACACCAAATTTCTTAATGGGAATGTGATTGAACTGGTACTATACTCATGCAGGGAGTTTTTTTTAAAGTGCCCATAAGCCTTGTGGCCCTGATACAAATTGGAGCATCTGTAATTTGAAATGAATTGAGGCATAAAAAACTGTAATGCTCCATCTTTTGCATTAGTGGACTTATTTTTTAATTTTATGGCAAACGACTGTGAATTATGTGAATACTGAGAAAGGTGTAATTTGTGCCTGCTGCTCTATTTTTTTTATTTTAGAGCATTTGTAAAGTGACAGTTTTTCCAGGAGCAGGACATCTTATTGTTTGAATTGTTTTAATTTAATATAATTAGACATGTTGGGCAAAATGAAATTGGATATATTTAACAGTGAGTGCCTAATTGGCCTGTTCCAAGAGAATGTATGTGCAATCCTACTCTGAACATGAAAAAATATAAATGCTTTATGACAACAGAATCACTTGTGTTTATAGCAATTTTTTCTCCATTTGTAGTTAGAAGAGCCAGTCAACCTCAAGGTAACATTTTACTCTTGAGTTCCAAGGCCGTAATAGATTCACAGTTTGTGTGTGTGTGGTATTTGCCTAAAACTATAATCCTCATAAAACACTTGTGCATGGGAAGATTCTGGCGTACCATTTGTTGTAACCCTCTTTATTCAACTAACATTTTTATTTCTTTGTTGTAGAGGTTTGCAATTGTTGGATATATTATATTTTATTGAGTTTCAAAAATCTAATTGAATTCCACAGCTTTCTTTGTAATTTGTATGCTGTACAGATGTTTATATGTTGAATAAGCCTTAGTCAAATGAAAAATGACACCACAATTGATGCTCCAGTATTCTAATAGCTATCTTTTAGTGTATAATTTTCAAGTATAATGGACGTAAGCCAAACGTTTTCATGAAAATGGAGTGTGCATTGATTTTGGAATGTACAGAATGATGAACATATTAAGAGAGGTGTTTTTGATACTTTTTCACCATTGAACCAAAAGTGTTCATAGACTTGAGACATGGTACTGTTGGGTAAAAAGTATAAGTGTATGCACTGCGGTCCTCATAGCATTTTTCTCTTTTGTAATAAACTAAACTGCCATTATATTTGAAAAACATATGGAAATAAATTCATTCAAATATTTTTCGCTTGGTTAACTGTCATGATTGTAGTTTTTGTTTTATATTTTGTTTTCCTTTCAACTTCATGAAGACCGGGCATGTCAAACTCAAAGAGGCATCAGGGCTGCATTAAAGCAATTGATGTTATGGGAGAACCAGATCATGATTACAGTTTAATGATGATCAGAGTTGGAAAAAGGGACTTTTTGTAGAAGATCGGTTGTCTTTCTTACTAAAAGGAACTTAGAAACTGCATTCTATTGTACCTCAGTGACTAAGAAAAAAATAGTCTCCTTTTCACAAAAGTATTTATATTAAATCTTGAATGGTTTAGAATAAATTCGCATTTGGATTGCAATAAGGCACAGAAAGGAATGCAAGCAGCCTCTGTGACACCAGTTTGACGTGCCTGATGTAGACTGTTAAAAGTAATACTAAGCTTCAATCTTTTGAAAAAATTTATGTTGCAATGTTTTATTCTAAAAGAAATGGTTTTCATGAAATTTAATGTGTAGTTGAGACTTCTATGCAGGATTCTTGTATGATATAGCATTTACAATATCAGTGTTAGTAAAGATAGTTAAGTTGCATTTTATATTATATTAAACATGAACTAAATAATTGAAGTTTCTTGACAGTTTACTGAAATGTAAAGTATCTCTTCAAGTGACAGCAATAAAACAACTTAAATTCCATAGAAAAAATTGTGATTAAAATAATGTATTTATTTGCTGCATTCCTCAGAACAAATGGAAAATATTTTTTATTTTTAAAAATATTACAGCCTCTTTATTTTTTACTCTAATTTATACTTTTTTGGAGTAAGTTGCTTGAAAGTTGTGAATTATAATTGCTAAGGCTTTTCTGTGCATTTCTAAAAGTGTTTGATGGTGGAAACAATTTCAAAGTCAATAATGCAGAATACTTCTTTGGAAAGTTTTATCAAAAGCAAAAGTATTTGTGTGCTGAAAGTGTCAATGTAAATAAATGAGTTTATGCTTTATCTTGAAATGTTTCATTTATAATTTCCATATGAATTCATGTGTTCAATGTACCCATATTTCTGATGTACCTTCCTTTCGTGGAATGTTTAGGAGAGTGATTAAATTTCATAAACCTTAAAAGCTGTAATAATTGTTCGGAAATTTTCTACCATTTAGACTTTTTCTGCAATTACTCTAATTACCTCATGTTGCTATGTAGTTGTTTCTTCGTAAAAATACTTTTATTCAATTGCCTGCATGTATGTTCTTACCTTTTCTGTGGCTGGATGTTATTTTTTCTATACTGAATGAAGTTCATTGCTACAAACTTGTGTTGAGCCTAATGGGAAGAATGGTTATAATTTAATCCAATTTTATGTGATTTAAAAAAATCAAATTTGCCAGTTCATTGAGAAACTTGAGCAAAAACTAGCACTATTAATAAGACTTGCACCTTCAGTTTTGGGAATTTGGCAGTCATAGCCAGGTGGCTCCATTCTACAATGGTAAATGTTGATTACGTCTTGCTGAAATTTTGTTCGGTGGTGTTTGGGCATCAACCATGCAGCCTGGACCCGATTATCTTGTTTTCATTTTTTCAGCTAAGTCAAGTCAAGTTTTTGTGGCTAACATTTTTTTCCTGGTGTTTATGAGAAAATGAGAGAATTTGTTTGGGTATGCGTGAGAAAGTCTGTGAGAGAATGTCTTTTGTTTCTGTGAAAGTGCATATTAGTTGGGTAGATCATCTGCCTTACAATGAAAAGATTGGTCATTCGAATCGTGCTACGGACATGGATGTTTGTGATCATTATTGTAGGTGAGATGACTGTAAAAGGTTATTTGCAAACAAATTATGAATAAATAGTGTGTGTGGGATTATTTTTTATTCCAGCTGCATTAGTCCTGCTTCCACACAACTTTGTAAGAACATTGAAAACATAAGTCTAACCTCTGCCCTTCCTTAAATTGTTTAATTTTGAAATAGTTAAAACCAAGCTGATTTAAGTTAGGCCAGGGCCATTGTGTTGAGATCTAATCCCTGAGATCAGGGCCACTGCTGTTGATGAGTCAGAGTGTATGTATACCGCCTCGGGCAGCATTTTTCCATGGGTGGCATCAGGGCAGTGCCACTGCTGATCTGCACCTATGGGAAGGAATTTCATCTTTTTGCCTCAGGAGGCAGATTTCCACACAATGGCCCACCTGAGATGAAATTAAAAAATGATATCCCTGATCGACACCTAGGTACATGTGTAGGTGGCAACTGCTCGAATGCTGTCCTTGGAAAAGTGCTGCCTGAGAGAGTCAGTCAACTCTCAAACTTAGGGTGCTGACCTGAGTTGGGGAATATAGTAATTTAGAGGTGGCTATACCCAGGGCCACCGAGAGGGCGGGGATACTGGGGCAAAATCCCTGGTGCTCGAGATTAGGTAAAATGATAGCCTGAAGCCGCTAAGTTTTTGGAATAAATTGGAAGTAATTTTATTCTTGAAAAAGCACCCAAATCAGAGCACTTCCTGAGATCTGTCCAGGAACCAGATTCCATTTTTTAATTTTGACAGAAAAAGGTAGCCTGGAAAGTTTGTTTACTCGGGGACCCATCCTTGCTCTCTGTGGTCCTGACTAAACCTACCAAAAATCAGAGCTGCATATGATATCTTTCTTAAGTTGCACAACCTTATTTTCAGAAATTGCAGTTTTTCTTTTCTCTACAATTTTTCCCTATCATACTTTTTCCATAATATACTTTCCCCTCACTTTTCTCTTTTTTTAAATTATTTTTACCTATATGTCAATTTTCTTTTTTATCTTTTTCCTTGATTTATTCTTTTTACCCTCATCTTTTTCTTTTTTTCCCCTCATCATTTTTCCATTATTCTTTCTACACTGCTTTCCAGTTATAATGTGGATTTTGGGGTAGGAGCTGGAACCCAAGATATAACCAAATACATGATCGTATTTATAACTGGCCACATCACCCATTGAGTAAGTAACCTATTTGTTTTCACATTTTTTGTCACTTTAAAATTAGTAGTAAAATTTGTTACAGCAATAATGCATCCATGATTGTTCTTATATTCTTAACATAGATGCAAAACCTTCATAGTGCAGTCCGCTCAGTCCCAACCAAGGTTGATTCTGGCCCTTGTCAAATTTTGAGTTGTGCATAGAATATGACATTCAAGAACCTATACTCCCTATTTCCTATAAACCTAATGCTTCATATAATGTGATTTCACAAGAAACAACGATTTCAAGGAGCTTAAAGTGAAGTACTGAAGAGAAAAAAATCACTCTAAGAAACTCTGGACCAATGCTACTGCAGTAAAGGGTGAGCTGAAACTGAGGCCCACTGCCCTTACCAGCTCATTCTCAGCTCCCCACAAGTGTGGGGATGTCGTTAGAAATTGTGGGACTTTGGATGCATTGGCGGGTAGGTGTGTGCACTCGCTCGGATGCAGCGTATGCATTGATGGTCCCGAAAGTGTTAACTGGATTCATTCTTACCTAGATGGTAGGACATACAGAATAGTCATCAATGCTGGTGGCATAAATCGTTCTTCAGCCGGCAAAATAGTTAAGTGTTCCTCAGGAGTTCATTCTTGGGCCTGTCTTGTTCCTCATTTATATTAATGACCTGCCTGAATATCTCAGTTTAGTTGATGGGTTCAAGACAATATTGTATGCTGACGACACAAACATTTTACTAACTTCCCCATCTCAAAGCAGTCTAATCTCCAGTAGTAAATCTGTTCTACTGCAGATGACTAAGTGGTGTGACAATAACTGCAATAATCTTAATATAGACAAATCTCATATGATCTACTTTTCACCTATTTCGCAATGTGAAAGTCTACTATGTAGATTTAGCAATAATACCAATAAACAGGTCAGCCAGACTAAATTCATGAGCCTTTATATTGATAAATACTTTAGCTGGGAAACTCACATTAATGTCCTAGCAGACAAATTGAGCTCACTTTGTTTCATGTTATGGTATTTAAAACAATCAGTAAGTGGAAATGTACTTCTCGCCATGTATTTTGGTGAATTGTTTTCCCAAATTACCTATGGAATAATTTTCTGGGGTAATTCCTCAGTATTTAAGGATATTCAAGTTACAGAAAAGAGTTGTCAGAATTATAGTCTGGAAACCTTTTCGATCTCCATGATGTCCAATTTTCAAGACCCTAAAAATTCTGCCCTTGCCATATATATACACACATTACATTAATTCTAATCAGGGAAAATATTAACATATCCAAAAAATTGGAACTTTCATAACTATGCCAACAAAATGACTTACATCTGTATCAAAACCATCATTAAAAGATTGCAACAAGGACATACCCAGGGGGTCTGGATCCTCCCCTCCTGGTGTACAGACATTTGTGGAATCTATGATAACCACGCTACAAACTTGCTACATTGCCTCTTGTTACACTGCCACTTGCTGCGTTGTGTTATTCGAACTAAAAACGCTGTAAGAGTTTATGTTATTTGAATAGGACTTTTATTTAATCAATTGCTGGAAATAGGTTTTCGGCCTCGGATGCCCCCCAAAAAAAATTTCTGGGTATGTGCATGAACAGCCCTGGGGCCTAAAGAGCTAGTTAGGTATCCATCTTTACAACAAATTACCAGTTGCCTTGAAATTGGCAGCAAGCACAAAGGCATTTAAAATTAAATTAAAAGAATTACTTCTAAGTAAATTGTACTATTCTGTGGCTGAGTATTTGACTGACAATGATTTTTAATTTACTTTATATTGTGCAATAACTTTTTATTTCCCACTTATTTATTCTAATTTGTGATTTTTTAAAATATATATTTTCGATGAATTGTCCTATTCAACATGTAACGCTGACTTTGGATCAATAAATGATGATGATTGCTTATCACCAACACTGTTTTTCTCGTATTTAGTTCCTTTTTCAGCTGTTGATTGATGAGGAATAGTCCTCAATGTGAACTGTATCATTTATTTCTCTATACCGTTATATGTCCTTTAAATTGCTGATTTTGATAGAATACAATGTATTTCAAATTACCTAAATATTTTTACTCATCTTAATGGCGTTTTTCATATAATTTGCAATAAATACGTTTTGGACACGTTACAACGCAGTTATTGGTCACTCCGTCTATCGATATATCGTATATGGTAATAACTTAACAAACCCATTTTTTGAATTTTTAAAATATTTTTGATGCATTGTATACTCATGGGATTGAGAGATTGTGTAATTTTTGGGAAAGAAAATAATTTTTAAGGTGTTAATGAAATGAAATTGGTAAAACATTTTAATGTTAATAGATAATATTACTTTCGAAGTTGATTTTGAAGATTTTTAATTCGAAGAGGAGAAAAAGAACGTCGGAAGTGTGCATGTCTGATCTATGAGCTAATCACGTTCGTCAGTTCACTGTCTACAGTGGTCTACAAAAAAACCAAAAACTCTATAACTTGGCAGTTCGCTGTAGGCACATTTACGGTAGGACTAGTTCATCCTCAAGGCGGGACCGCTATAAGGGGAGGTGGTGTTTAGATGTGAGCATTGGCTGCGCAAACTTAAAAACTGGAGGGGAAGAAGGAAAGGGAGGGAGGTACACTAATTGCAAGGCTGATGGACTCATCCGATCCAAAATTCGTCTACTGCGCAGGTGCTCTGACGTCAGCTCCCCCTTAAAGCCTCTCCTTACCATTCATTCTATACCATTCGACTTGTATCTTTTCCTGTCATTCTTGTTCCATTATTGTTCTACTCTCACGAGTCTACGAATGTAACAAGATTTACGTTTGGTCACGTCGTGTGGAAGACGTCTGAAGACGTTCTAAGTGCGATGCGGTTCCAACATCATTAATAGGTAAGTAAATGTTTACTTTATAATTTGGCTTTTACTTCGAATTTATGTGATCGGGTTTTTTAACTTGATCTCATTGTGAGCGTTAATTCGGAATTGACTCCATGGTTTCTGCACCGTAATCCATGTTAGCGAAAACTTAAGTATTCCTAACACGCCTTTTCGGATATAAACCATCGCATTTAATCTGACGAAAGAACATCTTTGACTTCCGTACAATTTTATCTTTCAAGTTCTTATTAGTTTCTCGATGCAGAGCTCTTTTAACTTTATGGAAATCGGAATACTTAGTTGCACAATGGTGTTGAACATGACAGTAATGTTAATGGCGTCGTAACTTGAGCGTTAATTAGGGGACAAGGCTATTTAGAATGGACGCGGTTGTATTTCTGTGTTGAAATCTGTTTCGATAGATCACTTGCACTTCGGATGGACTTCAGAAAGTTAAGAATGGAATTTTGCTGTCGAATGGATCTGGAAGCATGAAATAAATGTATGAATTCGATCAGATAAAGTATGGATAAATTTCTATTATTGTTTTCGATAATTTAAAGTGATAAAAAGTACAGTTGCAATGAAATTTTCTGTGGTTATTTGACTTAATTTCTGTAAGATATTGAATTGTGCACTAATGTTAATGACGTCATAACCTTAGGTTTGCATTAGTAAGGAGACATTATTTTTCTATGATTTTCGGGCGAAGGACATTAATCACATTATAATCCGCCTTAGTTATCCTATGATTCCATTCAAACTTGGTCTAGTCAAATGTAATAAATGCAACGTAACATTTAACATAGGTACCTAGAATATTTCATGGCCACATTAGTTAAAACAATATGTAGTTATGTTAATGCCGAGGTTTTTAGCCAATAAATATTCGGTGCTTTTGAACCGAAAAACGTGGTTGAGCTAAGAAATTTGATTTAACGCGAAAATTTTCATAATAATAGAGCATTTCATAAATTGTAACGTAGTTTTCCTTGGTCGAATTCATTTAACGGTAATGATGTAAATAATCGCTGTCTAGTCGATATTCATTTATGTAGTTAATAAATACTAATCGGGCAATATTGGAAAGAAATATTAATCTTAGATAAGCAATTCATATTCAATAATTTCGCCATATCTTCGCAAATATTTAACATGAAGAATAACACTACGATATAATTTTAATTTCGGGTATTTTTAGAATGATTTATCTTGAGGGAATTGTGAACATTACTTAATATAATAGACAGTGCTTTACTTGTATAAAAATAAGTCCCGGTCGGTACTCTCCGTAACAGCAGATGGGGGAAAACGCAGCACACATTGCAATTCACTTTTTTTTAATTTTTTTTAAATTATGGGAACAGCGATTCATTTAGCAGTGGGATGAATAATAATACCGGTACGTTAGACATTAATTTTAAAACTACTGATACGCTAAAAGTCGAAATTTTAACTACCGGTACTGCGTACCGTAAAGTACTGGCTCAAGTAAAGCACTGGTAATAGATAAATCGCGAACGTAATTATGAATTTACATGGTGCAAGATTTCTGATTTGATTTTATTGTTGTTTCAGAGGCATTCATCGAAAGCATACTTACCCTGTTACTCTCAACTTGCATTCTGAGACTGATCGGACATGTTATTTTTCGTGAAACAAAGAAATATCGATGGTGAGTGTTATCGGTGTGCTACCAAGTAGTTTGTACATGTGTGGCATTTATCAGATTTGCTGTTTTCTCAGAAGTTTTTGCAACAACAGGCATATTCATGCCAACCTGGCATAAATTCTTTGAATTTGGAGGTTTCAATTCAATTATACTAAAATTACAAAATTTTCAAGCATTTCTATTAAGTAATTGATATCTGTGAAGCATATAAAATATTCTCGGAAAGCAATGTTTAAATTGAATTTATATAAGTTTTCTTTAATTAAATTAATTTAATTAATTTCTTTCTTTATGATGGTCTATATTTTTTTTCAAATAACATATATCGATCTGTTTCTTTCTTTAGTTTAATTTTTCCATTACATACAAGAAATTTACATGGCCTGTGTACTTCAAACTTGATTCAATGCCTTCAGTTCTCATCCAACACGAAAGTATTTCCATCTTGCAGCGAAATGCGGAACTTAGCTATTTCGTTACAAAAAAGTGCCATGATAACAAGAGTGCCAGATCAACAGGTGCTGGATTATTGAGAGTTTACTCTAAATAGTTTACATGGCCTAATCGGGAGTGCCACTTTACTGGTGACAAAAAATGAACTTTTCTTTATATCTTGTACAATATCACTTACCAGTAGTTGGTGCTTACATTCTGCAAGCATTTCATCTCACCTTGAAAAAAATATTCATATTTTATTAGAAATATTTTTTAATTCAAAAGTTTATACCTCGGCACTGTTTTTCGTTATTTTTATGGGACAATATTGGAGTAAAAGCAATCCCTAAAATTTTCAATTTTTAGAATATTATACTTTTTACGTTGTGGGGTACTAATACCACACATTTCTGCTAAATTTGAAAGTTATAGCAAATCTAGAAGTGAAATAACATTTATCTGAAATTGATAGTCTTCAGCGTGACTTGTTGGAAAGATTCCATAATTATAAATCAGGGAAATGGAAAAACAATGTATTATTCCACATAAAAAGTTTTACTTTCGACCGGTTTCGTTACTAAGTAACATCATCAGGTGAACAGAAAACAGACCATTTAAATATACTAGTGGTACCGCAAAAACTTTTGTGAGGTCAGTCAGAAATCTGCATGTTTAAAAGTAATAATGACCAATTTTTCCTTCTAAAATTACAAACATATTTTGAATGTTGTTTGTTTTTATAATTTATACGTGCTATTTTAATTCTCTCCCTTATACAAAAAAAGGTCGCATTCCAGTATTGAAATAAAGAAAGATATTTTTCTTTTGATCAATCGTTAAAAATGCCCAGAGACCACATGCAGTTAACTGAATAATAATAATCTTCAAACGTTGCAATCTCTAAGGTTTGACATTACTACAACTATAATTTTGATGCTTCATAAACAGCACGAAGTGGATAATGCAATTATTTTGGCTATTTGAAGGCTTAATAGATGCTAATTCAATCGAAGGCAACAATGTGGGTCGCCTTGTCAACACCCGGAAAGAGTACAAAAAAGCCATAAAATTTCAAAAAGAAATGCATGTTTCTGAGAAATTATTTCGTGTAACATCAAAACATTCTAATAATAAGATATTTTAGAGTTTTAGAAAACAGAGAAATTCGGTCCATATTTACATTTTTATTGAATGAAAGAAATAAACTTTGCACCTTGAAAAGTCAGAACTCCTGTGTAAATATATAATTGCCTCCCAGAGTCAAATCCGGGACACTTCCATAAACGAAAAGTTTTCCCGGGGTCTCCTATTTGGCAGAAACAAAATGGCATTTACAGCATTTCTCTATGACAAACTGTTCAAGAGATAAAAGGGAGGACAGATTGACAGACATTGAGTAATTATATATAAAGATAGGAAGGCTAGAGGGGGAGGAAGGGGAAAGAAATTATGGGATTGGCTCTTAATGGTTAAGGGAGGGAGGGAGGAGGAGGAAGGGAGAATAGGAGTATGGGTTTGTGGGGAGGGACGGTGGTAGTGGGGGAGGTATAGTTGAGGGATATCCAGCAAGGGGGAATGTGAAGGCTATAGAAACTCGTTAACCACATGACAATCATTATCAGACAAACAATGTAAGATTTGTAACTGCTTCAATATATCCAATTTTGGGCCTTTGTTTACATTTTAAAAATGTTTAACGGCCGCAATGGAGATTATCAAATATTTGTGCATCTGCACTAAGCTCTAATTAACAAAACATTCAGCTCCCTAGCTTGCCTCTAAGTACCTATAAATTTATCTGTTTAAACTTGAAGAATTTTTACAGCCAAACAAATTAAAATATCAAAATTTCTATAATCCCTATTTTTTATCTATGCAGAATAATAATTGTTTAACATGTTGGCATTTTGATTTTTTCTCAGCTTCTCTAAATTACTTAATTATATCCAAATATTTAAAGAATTACTATTGAATTCATGTTTTTTTATCATTTTGCCAATTGCAATTTGTAAATCCTCCAAAAAGCAATTTTAAAGTGTATTCTGTAATTGCTATACATTTTTTATATTAAAATTCAGAGATTCATAATTATTGATAGAGATTTAAAATATGTTTTGCTGAATTTTCTCAAAATTTTAGCGGCCGCATTGTTCAATTTTTTTGAGATTTTCGGTATTTCTAATCAGTTTTGCGCATAGTCCTACCCAAAGACTAGTATCCCTATGGAAAGACCAGAAACTTAATGCTATAAAACTATTCCCAGGTTTTCCATGGAAGGCGACGAAAGATGGGTCAATGGGAAAATTTGGAATTACGTGTTCACGATGTCATCACAGGATGTCGCTCACCCCCTTCCCTTCCCATTTTAATACAATAATCGTAGCAAATATAAATTGATCGGACAGAAGAAATGGACTTAAATGAAAGAATTGCATATAAGAAATCAAATCTATTACCGTATATCACATTGTGAGAGTACAAAGTCATTATCAAATTACATAACAGTGAGGTATTTGTACATAAATATTATACAATGGAGATATAAAAATGAATTATTGTAACCGACTTTTATAACGTTAATACCTTTTACGTATTTAAAGGAAATTCACGTGGACGACAAAAAACGTCCAACTTTCACGTCAAGAATGAATTTGTGGATCAAGCCAAAATCTATTGTAAAGTGATTTCTTCGGCCCTGGAACACAGTTCTCTTTCTGTTCCACCTGTAAAAAGAATGAAAATGAATTTCTAAGAATGTCATTCATTAAACCTGCTAAACCTAATGAAATTGATGCAGGAGGCAATGGGCATACTTCAAATGTTGCAATAAATGTAAAATAAGTCAAATGCGCTTACAGCCCCTTGCGGTTTATAACAATTTTTCTGTGAAGATCACATTACCATTTGTAAAATTAAACACATCACATTGCACAACAGTTCAAAAATATATGCTATTTTTAAGACTTACCTGTCTCTGTTGATTGGAGATCAGAACAAATTTACTCTAGCATTTTCTTAAACAGTGATGAATGCATATCTACTCGACAAAATCAGAGTAATTGTCAACCACTCAATAAGCAATGGCGAACTTCTATCAAGCAAAATGGCAGCTGTTCTGCTATGATAATAGACACAAGGAACATGTGGTGATGTGGTAGAGAGAAATAGAGGGAGAAAGAGAGAGCTGGCTGTGACTGGAGCGCAGTTGTGGGCCCCATATCATCATAGTGAACTACGTGTAAAACCTGGGTATCTATTCTCCCATAAGAGTTTCATACCCCTGGTCCTACCTAAACAAAAAATTTCGAATCTCCAGCTCATCTGGAAGTGCCTAAACATTAGTATCCTCCTGATATTATCATAAGAAGCATCTATCATTATATATAGACGTTCCTTACAGAGGAGGATATCATTATATATAGATGTTCCTTACAGAGGAGGATATAACATACAGGAGGATACGAATGTTTAGGCACTTCCAGATGAACTGGAGATTTGAAATTTTTTTCTTAGGTAGGATTTTGTGCAAAACCGACTAGAAAAAACGAAAATCTTGAAAAAGTTCAACAATGCGGCCGCTAAAAATTCGAAATTGTTTAAACAAATTTTCAAGGTTTATATATTTCCAAATGTGCTAATTGATAATTGAATAATAATTGAAATGAGCTTAATTTTTTTTTAGAGGTAGGATTTGTAAATAACGAAATAGGGATTATAGAAATTTTGATATTTTAATGTGTGTTGCCGTTAAAAATTCTTCAAGTTAAAACAAATAGATATCTGTTTAGGTACTACGGGATGAGCTAGGAAGCTGAAATTTTCAAGTTATTTACAGAGTAGTGCATTTGCACAAATAAACATTTGAATTTCTCCATAAATATATTGCGGCGGCCATTAAAAATGTTTAAAATTTAAACAATTAGAAAAATATTATTTCACTTCTAGAAGTGCTACAATTTTAAAATTTGGCATAAATGTGTAGCATTAGTACCCCATAATGGAGAAAGTATAAAATTCTTAAAATTGCAAGGTTTGGGTATTGTTTTAATCTATTATTTTTACATAAGGGAAAACGAAAATCGCTGCGGTGAAATCTTGATAATTAAAAAAATATTTCTCATGATGAAATATGTCTGAAAAATGTTTTTTCAAGGTGAGATGCAAGCACCTTCTACTAGTATATAATAGATAGCAAAAAAGTCGTTAAATGACTTTGTAGAACTAGTCAAATAGCATGTTTTGTTCGGTATATTTTTATCGAAGGAGTAGCCATTTTCAAGAAAATCAAATGAGAAAGTTGTAATTTACTTTTGACTTAGAAAAATTTTATTATGTTTTTAATTGCTGTTAACGAAAACAATCTTCATGACAACTTAAGTAAACAGTATCTGCTGTAAATACCCAATTAGTTTAATTTTCTTTCATGCACATGCAAAGTTTAGAAAATGGATTATCTATGACTGAGAAACGAACATAAATGCATCTATTTTATGCATACCGCACAGCATTTGTAAGTGAAAAGAAATGGGTAATTTATGACAAAGGAATGAGCGTGAACATAAAGATTATATTACTACTATTCAAATGGGGTATGTTTTAAGTAATTGTCAATTGTTCTATTAATTAGAGCTGATTAGGAAATAAGACGGTGGATCAAAAATTTGATATTTCCTTGGCATCACTACTGGCACTTCAGTTCTTAGACTATACTAAACCATTAATATTTCTCTTTTTTGATGATTGCATAAATCGTAAAGAACACCTTGCCTCACATGTATGCACGCATGATGTGTACATCTTTCCTCTTGTTGTTTTAACTGCACCTGTGTATAGCATGCACCCCTACTTGGACCTAAAAGTTTTGTCTTCAAACTGGCCATTATACATGAGTATATACTGTAATTGATTAAATAGCAACTAGAAGTGCTGGGCAACTTGAAATTGTTCATATAAATTCTCTATCATTTATACTTACCAGTAGTTCCATTTTATTTCTTAATGAATGGTCTGCTAATGTTAATATAGATTAATGACCCGAAAAACAGAATAACTTGAAACAGAAAATATATCAATTCATGAAATAAATGAAAAGGAATTGAAAGCAGATATTCTTCAGTGCAACCATAAAATTTTTAATATTTCAACTCATTATATTTGTAAAACCAGCACTGTCAAAAGTTGTGGTGAATCTAGTGATGGTGGCTATTTAAATCTTCAATTAAATACTAGAATACTATTATGCTCTATAAGCTTCAATCATTTTATTAGATAGCATGCTTGAAAGACAAATGTAAAAATCTTGGTGTCATCCGAAAGTAGTAATATTCTTCTCCAAAATCTTGGGAAAATTTAGTCTAATTCTTATGCTGTATTTTCTTATGGAATTTGCTAACATTTTGAATTTTTCCCCTTTTAAGGCATTTGCACTGGATACTGAGCAGAGAAAGCAGATTGCATTATGTTGGGAAGAGTGAAGCCATGATATGAAGAGTCTTGCTGAGCTGCGCCAGGAATATAGGCATCTGGGTGCGAGAGTAAAGAGGAGTTTTGGCGGGAGGATATGGAATGGGAGAGGGTTTTTTTACCTAGACAATGTTAATTCTGATTTGTTCTCAAAAGCAGACAATGGTGGAGAGTTGAATGGGAATGAGTATTCATTAAGAACTGTTTCATCTGGATTGAACCTTACATAATTTACGATTGCTCTGATTATAATTGATAAAGTTTACCATGATTAATAATTGCAAAATATAAAGCAAAGAAATAAAAATTCCAAGTATTTTTATCTTTAGTCAAATTCTGAATTTTTATCATGTGTAAATTTTTTTAATTAAGTCTTGATGAGATTCTCGATTCATGTATTAACTAAAACAATTGAAATTAATTGGAAAACAATTCCCAAGTTTTTCAACGTCTTTAAAAATTAACTGTTTGCCATGATTATTAATTGCAAAATATAAAGCACAGAAAGAAAAATGCAACTGATTTTTCCGTATTTCTTTTAAGTCGGGAAATAAAAAATTCTAAGTATTTTTTATCTTAGAATTTTTTATCTTTATTCAAATTCTGAATTTATATCATGTATAAAATTTTTTAATTGTCTTGATGAGATTCTCAAATCATCAACTAAAAACAATTCCCAAATTTTTCAACTGGTCTTTAAAAATTAACTGCTCTTTAAAATTCAGTGAAACTTCCTTTTCAAGTTGCTAATCTACCAAAAATTATTCTAAGTTTTTCAACTGTTATTTTAACTGTTGAAAATAACTTGTTCTTGACTAAATTCTCCGTCTACCCAATTTACTCAGTATTTTTCATATATTTTCCAGTTTTTAGTGTATATTAGAGCAATTGTGAATTTTTCTTTTAAATTCAAATTTAAGTTCTTCCCATTCCATTTACTGCAATTGTTTTTCTTTTGTGAAGGGATTAGTTTTCATTGCCTGGGTCTTAAAACTTGCCTTCATCATATTATTCAATCTAGCCCTGCAGAGACTCCTCTTTGCTCTCGTACCCACATTTGGAAGGGATGAGGGATTTTTTTCCCTTTTTTGAAGAAAGCAGAAACAACAGATGGAAATAATATTTTTCTTGTAATTATTAAGCTTGTCATTTATTGTAATTTTTGTTGCAAGTACAATTTATATCAATGTAATTTTCACAGCAATGGAATAAAAAGCATATATAACCAACCAAATTTCTCACTTTCATAATACCAAGCCTTTCCCGGTCACTCTTTTAGGTATGTTGGACTTAGGGTGATTTTTCTTATTCTGATTTTGCTGAAAAATCCTCCTTGGGCTCCCTTCTCAGTCACTCCTACTGCTGAATTCTTCACTGCTTTCATCCCTCTTGTTGCTCTGTATTCAGCAGCACATGCTCGCCTGATGATAGTAATGACTTGCTGCAACTCTTCACAACACGGTAGTAATCACTTGCATTTCACTTGACTGCTTCAACACTTCACTCACATTTCAAAAACAAACACAGATAAAATAACAGTGGCTCCCCTCAAATTAAATGCCTCCCATTGATCAAGCGATTATTACAATAAAGTAAATTGATCATACATAGGAGCAATGTACTGCATGAATGGAAGGAAAATAAATGCCAGCAGTATTGGATCAAAAACGGTTATCACAGCCATTGCATTCTTCATGAAATTACTCAATTTTCTCAACAGTACAAGTGAATACAAGATATAAAATGAACTTGAGCAAATAGGTGCTTAAAAATTCTAGCTTGTTTAACCAAAAACTTTTTAACATATCATTAATTAAATAATCCATGGCATTCACTGTATTTACCTGAATAACAATAGATGACGAGTTACTACGGCTAACTTTTTGTAATGGCAAGCACTAAGCTGAAATATTTTGTATTATGTAGATAAATCTCCTTGATTAGGTTTCAAAACTTTTGCATCAATAACCTGAGCAATGAAGATAAAAAAGGGGGTTATATATACAGCATCACAAATATTAATGTTGTCATGCAAAATTCAGACAAAGTGATACTAAAATATTAAAAACTGGGATATCATCAAAGCAAACGTGTGACAAGGAAGCAACTCGACAATTCAAGAAAAATTTTATGGATTCAATGAAAAATGTCACTAGTACTTGTTCATAAAGTAAATTCTAATTCGTACATCCCGGTAAATACAGTAAATGGACAAAAATTAACGATTCCAAAATAATTTACTGAAGTAGTAGTAATTAAATTTCCTGAATTAAAACTGCTGGCATTACAAACTCTCCATTCACACACTACATTGCCCCTCTGATGATTAAACCCTTTCATGACCAAATTGTTAATTTTGAGTAAATTCAGCAATACATATTATTTTAAATCTCTATCAATAATTATGAATCTCTTTGAATTTAAATACAAAAAAGTTTAGAAATTACAGAATACGCTTTAAAATTGCTTTTTGGAGGATTTACAAACTGTAACTGGCAAAATGAAAAAAAACATCAATATTTTGATATAATTAAGTAATTTAGAGAAGCTGAGAAAATATCAAAATGCCAACATGTTCAAAAATTATTATTTAGCATAGATAAAAAAGTCAATGCTTGACAGAATTTTTCAAGTTCTTACTAGGTGTCAGCATACAAAACTCAGCAATTATAATTAACTTAAGAGATGCAAATAATTTAGTGGAACATATCATACAATGGTCACAAGGGTAAATTCACCTCGATCACAAATCACTTAACCAACAGGAGGCATTAACACAATGACGAGAGGCATGAGCTGAAAAATATCTCTGAAAGAGAAAACAGAATAACTACCCATGAGTTATCAACAACACAATAGAATTGAATGAGTTTCCCACAATAAATAAATATATATATATATATATATATATATATATATATATATATATATATATATATATATATACACTAGTAGTTCTGCAAGCATTCCATCTCACTTTGAAAGACATTGATTTTTCCGAGAGATATTTCATCATTGAAAATATTTTTTAATTAAAAAGATTGGAGTAAAACATTCCCGTAAATTTGCAATTTTAAAAATATTATACTTTTTTCATTGTGGGGTACAAATGCCACACATTTTTGCCAAGTTTTAAAGTTGTAGCACATTTAGAAGTGAAATAACATATCTAATTGTTTAAATTCTAATAATTTCTGACGGCCGAAATAACAATTTCATGAAGATATTGAAATGTTCATTAATTCATTTACACTAAACTCTAAATATCTTAAAATTTTCAGCTCCCTAGCTCGCCCTGTAGTATCTAAACATTTACCTATTTGTTTAAAATAAGAATTTTTAACTGCAAAACAAATTAAAATATCAAAATTTCTATAATCCCTATTTCGTTTTTTTACAAATTCTACCTATAAAAAATTCCAGTTCAGTAGCACATTCGGAAATACATAAACCTCGAAAATTTGTTTAAACAATTTCGAATTTTTAGCGGCGGCATTGTTGAACTTTTTCAAGATTTTCGTTTTTTCTAGTCGGCTTTGCACATAGTTCTACCAATAAAAAAATTTCGAGTCTGTCGCTCTTCTGGAAGTGTCTAAACATTAGTTTCCTCCTCATATGTTATATGTTACTCCTCTGTAATCCTCTCAAATCCTGTATCTTACAAAACCCAATTTAATGATCAACTTTGCATAATGAAAAGTATAAAGACTATTAACAGACATTGTCAAACAAAAAACTAATTTCGTTCCAATATTTTCATTAACATTACATAACATTTTACATAGTGCGCATATTTATCATCATAAAACTGCTATGCAATTGACAGCTGGCAAACAAATCTCGGTTCAAAAATAAGTAATATTAGGCATTTTTGGGCATTGAAAATATAACTAGTTAAACATATCAATACTAAACCAAGCAGGCTGAATCACAAGTTACAGTTTACCAGGACGCAAGACAAGAGTCAACATATATAATATATACTTCATTAGCATTGAATGATGATCAGAAATATTTTCAACATCGTGAAATTAAATAATGATTCAAAGATAAATCACCATTTCGCTACCAAATTATAAGATAAATTTTGTTTATTTATTTATTTAAACATCAATGTCACAAGTTGGCTAAAGCCAGGTGGTAACGACTGCTACACTATTGGACCCACAAATCACTTGACTTATACAATAATTGAAATTTTAAAAAAATATTAAGAAAAGAATATTTGTCAATATTTTTTTGCGACCTCAATTTAATTTTAAACTCATGTCTTTTTTTCCCAATAAAGTCTGACTTCTCTATCCTACTCCTTATTTTTCCCAAGTACCTGGAATATACCACCTAATTTATTAACCCCCCTCCTCTCAAGCGTTTCCCAACCCAGCATTTTAGTCATTTTGGTGATGCTATCTCCCTTGTTGAATTTTCCTAAGGTATATCTCGCTGCCTTTCTTTATGCCTTCCCTAATTTCTTAATATGCCCTTTAATGAAAAGTATAAATGTTGTAATGGGCACTGTCCCACAAAATACTAATAATAATTTCAACTGATATACAAAACTAATATCCTAAATTACACTGCGCATCAAAAAATTATATTGCAATTGATTGCCAGCAAACAACTCTTTGCTCATAAATAAGTAATACATTGCATTTTTCAATGTTGAAAATATTACTGGCTAAATATATAAATACTTGGGCTAATTTTCAGTTATATGGCACAAATTCGTATGCTATTTATTGTATTACATGATTAAATTACAAAATTTTGTTATTTTCATTAGGTAGAAATCCTACTTCTGCACATCTTCAACTTCTGCCTGTATGTGCCAAAACCTATCTTGGAAAAATGTTCTCAAATGCTTTAAAGTCCAAAAAACAACTTTTGGACGATTAAATAGATTCATTAGAGATATCGGAATGCCACTCGACACATTGCAAGTTTTAAATGAGAATATCACATACAATAATCAATCTGATAAACAAAATGCAAAGTAGGAAGCTCATTTGTTCTATTTTGTAATCAAAATTGATTACTCTCACCAACATTCTTTCTTGGTATTCCAAAAGAGAAGAGGTCCAGGCAGATCCATGATGTCAGCTGTGTGCTCGACTAGATGTCCTGAATGTTCTTGTAAGAATCTCTTGGAGCAACACTTCTGAAACAAGAGAATCAAATAAGAAATCTTGAATCACAGGACATCGTTAAACATGAAAAAATTGACTAAATTATTTCTGTATACATTTACAAAAAAATGTTTCCAAGTTGCTAAGGCGAACAATAGTTTTCTGTCCAAAAGCAGTAAATTCACAAATCAAATAATAATTAATAAAGCCTTTGTTCATTTAGGAGCTCATACAATATCCAAATCTGTTGTCGATGATCTAATTTTGTTTTGCACTACCAGGAACAAATGCTGTAGTGGAATTTTTTTTTTCGATCATCAATGATGCTTGGACCATTGATAAAACTTGGGAATGTTTTACTGCACAGGCTGTGATTAAAATAAATTTAGATACATGCTGTGATTTTTATAATAGAAAAAATATTGATTTGTTAAAACAAAAGTTCATAGTCAGGGCCGTGCAAATGGGGGGTGCATTGGATGCAATGCACCAGGGCCCCAATCAAGGGAGCATATAATTTGAAATATTTAAAAAAAATTGTTTATTTTGACTATTTATCAAAATATAATAATATTAAAATGCATAAAACATATTTGTGTAAATTCCCTCCGAGTGTCAAGTTGATGATAACATTTAATAATGTCTATTATAGGAGATTGTTTTGTTTTGACACAATCAAAACATAACAATATTGTAATAATTATATTTTAATAATATTAAAATAATTGTAATAATTATTACTTCATAAATAAATGCTCCACTTAATATTTTTTGTCTCAACATAAGTAAACGAGGCCCCTTTTGCATCTGGGCCCCCAAGTACCTTTGCACGGCCCTGTTCATAGTATTTATAAATACAAACAAATAATAGAGGAATTTTGTAATAAAAGTTTCTTTTCTCATTTTTAAAATGCCCTCTTTTGAGATTTTGAAAATGTGGTCACCTTATAAAAATGCTGATATTTGTTGGCTACAAAACTCGAAATCAACATAACAATGTTTTAGTGAATTTGTCCATAGAAAATTAACGTTATAATCCATGAAATGCTCTATGACTAACATGTCAGCTCTAGCTAAGGGGAATAAATGTGCACGATTTACAAATCAGTGAAAATTGATTCAGCACGAACATACTAAGTTGCGACCAGCATAATTTTGATGGCCTTCATATAAAATATTGGACCTCCCATTATTTTTGCTAGGTAAAAGTGCTCGAACTCCAAATACGATGAGAGATGATGTTGCTGAATGGGATGTTAAATTTTTCTTTATTAACACTTACCTAACGGTTAAAAAGTAAATAACGATAAAAGAGTAATAAATTAATTAAACAATTAGAATGGTGAAATGTCTTTATCATAAAATTGTTGAAAACGATAAAATTTTGTCTATACTTTATCAATCCGATCGAATACCAACATCAACCATCCGACTACAAAATGCCATTCACAACTTTCTCAAGTCAACTACATGTGATCCTTCGACACAGGTATCAAATGTTAACACAATTGCATCGACGGTAAATAAGTTTCTCCTTAATAATGGAAAGCTAAGGTTATGACGCCATTAACATTAGAGTCGAGTTCAACGTTTTTGTGCGATTAAGTCTTCAGATTTCTCTCAAGTTATGTACTCTGTATCAAAAAATAATACGAATATGGGAATCAAAATTGTACGCACGCTACGAAATATAAAACCAATAAGTCAATCCCGCATTGATATTCGCTGAGATAATTCTGAACAAACTGATTACATGAATTCGACGTTAATTCCAATGAGAATTTAAAAAAATTTAATTACCTGTTTATGACGACTTTCCATTAACGCCATGACCATGCCAGCATGATCCGGGGTCGCGACACTCAACGTTAGATGGCATGATCGCATGATCAAAGAAGAGAGAGAGTTCCCTTTCCTCACGGCAAGATTGCATCATGTGATCATGTCATGAGGTCTGTCAAGTCATGTCAAGTACGGATGGGTCATGAATGAATCGATCTAAATGAATCGTTCAGTGCACTGAATCGAGTGAATCGGTTCACCTCGGACCAAGTGAACGGTACGGCGATACAGACAAAAAGAGGAAATTTCTCTGATCTTATCGCTCAAGTCTGGGAGCGCCCTGCGCTGTATAGTTCTCGAATGTGTTATATTATTGTTAAATTTATTCAGCCACTAACCTATTTTATTTTAATGATGATGAATTTTGTGAAAATTAGTAGGACTTAATTATTTCGAAAATTAGTAAAAGTATATTGTAAATTCCTTAAGGCAAAATTATTTAAAAATTAATATATTATGTTCTTATGAAATTGAACACGTAATGACGGAAATGGAATCAAATAAACTGAAACTAAAGTAATACAATTTAGTATAGCAAGTTTTAATTTGTATACATTTGGAAAATTAACTGAAAATATAATGCAGGAACAAAGTATAAATTATTCCTCCAGATAGGATTACCACATTTTTAATCTTACTTCCCGGACAACAGAACACAAAAATAAGGACAAAATCCGGACTTTTAAAATTTAACTTTTTAAGCACAAAAATTGTAGTTTAGTGTTATATCAGTAAAGGAAATATAATTAAATATTATTCAAATAAAATTTCTAATGTAAATGGTTTTATTACTTATACATTTACGCATAAAAATATCATAAAATGGAATAATACTTGAACTTTCATACGTTATTATGACTTGTTATCCGAAATAATTTTGATGATGCAGTCTAAATATGTAAATACTATATAGGAATATACATCTATTTATACATAGTACCTAGAATAATATATAATGATGTTTATTGGTCCTTGGATCAGTTACATTGATAGTGGGCAGGTCAGAATTAAAAAACTTACATCAAAAAGAAAATAAAAGTAAAATTAATAAAAATATTTCAATGATTTACCCATATATAATCACAGGGTAAGCAATGGGTTACCTGCCAAAAGGCAATTGACAGGGTTAAGACTAGGACATCATCAAGAGTTGTTGAGATATTCATCTACAGAATAGAAAAGTTTCCTAGGGAGGTATTGTTTAATCATTGTTTTGAATATTTTTATAAGGGTTTTGGTAACATATTGTAGAGGGGAAGACCCATTGCCTTAGGATCATGACTGAATGTTTTGGTTCTATAACTGTAGATGTGAAGGTCATTGTTAGCTCTGGTGTTGTGGTCATGATGGCATGAGTTGTTTGGATATTCATCAATGTTTGAGTTAATAAAACATTATAAGGAAAGGATATATAGGCAGGGGAGTGGAAGAATATGTAGATCAGAAAATATAGGATGAGAAGGGGCTCTAGGATGTTTTCCAGCAATGATCCTTATGGCTCTTTTTTGAATTCTAAATATATTATCTGCTAAAGAATTAGGTCCCCAGAATATAATACTGTATTGCAAATGTGTATGGAACTCTCCATAATATAAGTATAATAAGATTTCCTTACTTACAGTACTCCTAAGGTATCTGAGTAAAAAGCAGGTTGAGCTCGGTTTGCAAGAAATAGACTGGACATGTGTTTGCCATGATAAGTTGGAATCAAGGTACAGGCCTAGGAATTTAGTGTTTTCAACGTTACTTATTAAAATTATTGATAATATTAATAGATTCTTATTACCTACTTCTAAGAGAGAAATGAAACATTTGGGTCTTTTCAGTATTTAGTTTGAGGTAATTGTCATTACACCAGTCACACGTTTTTTGAATCACCAAATTGCTGTTATGTAATAGATTGTGCTGGGAGGCTGCAGAGAGAAGTATGTTAGAATTGTCAGCATAGAGAACTGGCCTAGCACCGGGAATTTCATAGAATTTCTTTGGTAGATCATTTATAAAAAGTAAGAATAAGACAGGACCCAAAATAGAACCTTGTGGGACACCCATATTTGTTGTTTTGGAAAGAGAAACATATTTGATACCATTTGAGGTAATATTGACAGTCTGAGACTGACATTCAAGGTAGGATTTAATCCAAGTGTAAGATGAGCCTCTAATACCATACCTGTACAATTTTTCAGTAATAGCTGGTGATTCACATTGTCAAAAGCTTTAGAAAAATCAGAGAATAACCCTAGGGTTTCCTTTTTGTCATATAAAGATGTTAAAATGAAATTTATTGCTCTGTATATTGCGGATGTTGTAGATTTATTTTTCTAAACCCATGTTGGTGGAGGGAGAGAACGTTTTGCATTTCAAGGTAGGACATAAGTCGACCAGAATATTCTTGCTTTTCACACTTATCAATGACAAAATCTCTTTCATTCAAAGTGTCTTTCAGAATTGTAGTTTCAGAAACCTCGAATTCATGCTGCTGTGCTGTTATGTTAAGCGTAATACAGATTTTTAGACCAGGGACAAAGTTAACCCAAAACCATGCCAAAATTGAGGCTATTAAACATTCAGCGAAATAAATTCAATATGGATAAACATATGATAATATTGTACTAACAGCATCTTGCCAACTGTATTTAAAGTCCAAGAAATATTACACTGAAATTATTAGTGAGCCCAAAAGGTGTCAGAATTCGTATTAAAAGAACAGCTTCTCACCATACGCCAGCGGCTTCCAAACATTACAAATCCGCGCCCTCCCTCCACTAGGAAAACTACCATACCATATTCAATCACAGTTCATAAACAATACCTTCTAGACACAATTGCCATTAATAAAATCTCTTTAAGGAAAAACACAGACGTAAACGATGCGTCTTAGCCAAATGAGGGATAGAATTTGGCTGCAGCATATTTTAGGTCAGTAAATACGTATATGAGAGATCCTTTGCGTCCTCCCGAGCTGCCCGTCGCGCCTCCCAAGGGGGGCGAGCCCCACAGTATGGAAACCACTGCCATACGCCATTCCATCCATGTGAAGATGTTTCAGGAATGAAAATTCGTCGTTCGGAAAGAATTGCCTTTGTCCCTTGTTTCCAGCTCGGGAAATACAACGAGCTCTCTCAAATGGCACACTGCATGGTGATTCATTCTACTCGAAATATTGATTACACTATCCAAGTTCACACAAATCAATAAATGCTACTCGTATTCCATAAACATCCAGTTCTTCGCATGAAAACCGCTAAGAATGTTTCACCAGAGGAAAGAGTGCTTCAGATGAGCCTTTTTCACCGCTTTCTTTAGGGAAGAGTGAAGACGTCACGCTGCGCGTTTCGAAAACATATAAATGGAAAAACGTAGCTCAGGCACCTACCATTAGGCCTCCGGAATCAGATAAGTTATTAGGTAAGCGCGGAACCGCTAATTTTTCCGCGAAGGCTGGAGTCTTCTTCACCTCTTGATCGGGTTGTGCCCGACATGAGGGCGGTCAAACCCAAGAAGTCCGTTGAATGCCGGCTTTAGGACAAACGAAACAATCCATACACACTAAAGGCCTCTTCTCCGTTTTAACTAAGAATTTATCCAATTCATCTAGCAGACTCATAGGAAATGGATAGTAGACTTACGGGAGGGCTAGTATTAGATGGTATGGCAGGGGACGGTAAGGGAGGGAAGGTATTAGCAGGGAAGAGAGAGAGGCCAACGGAAAAATAGGGAAATGTCAAGCGTCGATAGATATCAACAATTCTACTTTTTTCGTCAAAATCATTACTCAATATGGTTCGCATCTTTTTATTAAATATGATATCATATATCTAAAAGAACAGCCGATATAATTTACAAGGTCATTAAAAATAAATTTTCAGGATTCAAACAATAATTTCATGCAAGATAAATGGCAAATGTATTACAGTAGTTGGAGGATGTTTTTGGATGCGAGAGAAACCTTTTGAAGACAAAGCTTAAGAATCTAGACTGGTGAGTGCGACCTCCGGTCCGCGAGAACTTTGACGAAGATGTGGGCACTGATATTTAATACAGATAATCTTTCAAATTTCAATTACAATTGTTGCCATAAAACCTGATAAAGTTTTAAAATCACATGATCTCTCGAGTAATTTCCTCTCACCCGGTTCACCTAGGGCCTAGGCAATCACAACTTCTAAATACCATAAAATATTATTTTTTGACTTTTGCAGTGAATTATTCGGAAAGCAGATTAATAGATGTATTATAAAAATATATAAAAGCAACTATGTTTTAGTTTATACAAAATTCCTTTGGCATAATTATTAATGACCGAACGAGCATTTTCTATACTCAAATTTAATAGCTATATTTTTGGCTAACAGCATTCACTGAGGTTTGAAAACGTTTAGATCTCGCAAATTTCAATAAGGACATTTTTGTCATTTGCTTCACTGCGAGAAATTACAAAAAATAAAAAAACGCTTCTCTGATGCAGTAAATAAACCCAGGTACATTACAAGGACGTCCAACCGAAGGAATTTGAAATTATATATTATTATTAAAGTACAGGAAAGAAAAATCGATATTTGAAAGGAAAAATACGAAATCTCAAATTAATAAAAAAATACCCTGCTGCGAAAAATGGAGACCGCTCGAGAGAGTACCTCAAGGTTCCCTTTATTGAGAAAGAGATTAACACATCTTGGCTCTACACCATTGCTGTCTGTCCCTAGATTCCGCTCATCCCTTACCGAATCTCCCGTCTAATTGATTAGTCCTAGTTCATGTTTATTCTGTATCTTAAAAGCAGTCCGCCAGTGCAATCTAAATGGGGTACACAATTTTCTTTTTGAGGTAGAAATAATAAGATTAATTCATCGTAATTCGCTTGTTTCTCCATTATGTAGCGTCTAATTTATGTGCGTAAATGTAAATAGGAGGCACGTGCCCAGCGGTGTAGCTAAGACTGCGCGGGAATAAGAACTTGTTTTTTTTAATCCTTTACGTTTAATCTCTAGCCAATCTCACCCTCTTGAATGCTTTGCCAGTACATCCTCCGTCAAACTCCTGGATGAGAAATCCACCGTGTGATTGTTGTGCACCCCCAAGGCCAAATAGTTCGCATTTCATCCCCTCTATGTCCCTCAATCCATCCACCCCAAAGACTACTACCCCTATTTTCCTTCGCTTTCCTTTTGCCCTCTCTCTCTCTCTCTCAAACACTATCCTGTTCATTCCATCCATAGACCTCCTCCTATACGATAGCGTGGCGCCCAAGTTTGAGCCATGTCGATGGCTGCATGCACTGGCGCCTCATGAACTTTCTATGGGAAGAAGTGTGCATAACCAGCATGCTAGGAGGATTGCATCGATTAGTGTGATCATGTCATAATGCTCGTCACGCGGGATTTTATAAGTTAGTGATAATCAGATTTTATATTTCCTTATTGCTTTTCATAAAAGCACGCGCACACAAGTCGCTGATATACGATCCGAAGTTTATCCCACGTCGTCTTATGAGAAGAGGGAAGAAATGCGCTCATGTGTGAAATGAGGTGTCACTGGTGTACGCTTGACAAATAGTCGCCGTTAAACAATGAGAAAGTCTCAGTTGAATGCATATTTCAGTGTATCCGTGAGTGTGTTTATTATTTCGAACAAAAGATACGGAGGGTGCAAATCGACTTAGCATGCGAAGATGCGGCGGAGACGGATCCCAGCCTCGTCACCCCATTTCTATCGGACGCTACTGTAAGTATGGAGAGCGTGGACGCATCCGCCGCGTACGATATGTAATTCACCAAGCGGTCGGAATAAGTCATCAAAGAGCAGTCCGATCTCAATAATTTTTAATACTTTGAGGTTTTTGGACAAAATTGGAGGTCATGTAATATTAGCTTAAAAATAATTCCGCCAGGAGACATCGGACTCCATGGCGGAACCCCTAGTTAATTAAATTCCTAATCGTCACAATTGACTGAAGCAATATGACCGTCTAGAGATGTAGTATAAAATCCCCTATGACATTAAGATTGCTCATGGTTAAAGTATATATGCTAATCTTTGAAACATAAAAATATAATTTACTCTTTCAACGTTCTCCAGAAATATATGCATCATGTCAATGTAATGCCGGCATAAGTCATCAACTAAAATACGAAGCAATAAAATTACGTACATACATATAACTAGTATTTTGTTAAATTGAATTAACTCCTTGACCGTAAAATTCAAAATTAGAGACACACAATGAAAAAAAGGGGGGAGGAGGAAAGGCCTTTTCTCCTCCCCCCTTTTTTTCATTGTGTCTCTAATTTTGAATTTTACGGTCAAGGAGTTAATTCTATTTAACATCAATTTCGCCGTAGTCTCCATCTTTACTTATTTATATAACTAGTACTTAGATTTAAATGATCTTCGCAGACAAATGCAGTTGTACGTTCCGATATATCAGATGCGTATCTCCTTATGGCTTTTAACCACAATATTATCCGCTTCTTATTTCTTCCCAAGAAGCTCGGTAGCGTGAAGAACAATTTTCTCGGAGTTTTAAACGTTGTATTTAAGCAGTGAGGTACCAGACAATACTTATAGCCCTTCTTAACTTCCATATTCTCCATTTTAGCTACGTTATCAGGAAAAGAAACAGGAAGAAGTATCAAAACTGTGTGCTTTCAGTACGGTCGTAAGCGTCGTAAGGCATGCGTTGACGTCACGTACCCCTTACTACTCTCTCTCCAACCAGAATGCCGTTTTCGTGGGATATTTAAAAGAGTTATTTTAAGCATTTTTTTGCATAATGAAGACGATTTAACAAAAAATATCCACAGGGAGTAATTAAGTCAATTGCAAAGAATTTAAAAATATATAATTAAATATTTTGACAGTCCCCCATTCTTTCGTCTATTTGAAGGCTTAATAGACGCTGATTGAATCGGAGGCAACAATGCGAGTCGCCCTGGCAACGCCCGGAAAGATTACGAAAAAGCCATAAAATGTCGAAAATAAATGCGTATTTCTGACAAATTCTTCCGTGTAACATCTAAACATCGCAAGAGTAAGATATTTTATAGTTTTAGCCGTCGAATAAAGCAATTACGGAGAAAATTGGTCCATATTTACGTATTTTGATGAATGAAAGAAAAAATCTTGCACCTTGAAAAATCGAAAATCCCATGTAAAGTTATGGGAAAATATAATCGTCTCCCGGAGTGGAATCTGAAACTTTTTCCGGTATGTTTGATTTTTCTAGGGACCACCTGGTGGGGGTTTAACGATTGTAAAAGTTTCAGCTCTTAATTCCATTGTGAAATGTCCAAATGTACCGTGACAGGCATATGGACAGACAGACATACGGACACTTGAGAATTATTATATAAGGATTGTAAGCTTAGTGCAAATTCACTTGAAAGCCGGAGTCTAATAATGCAAAAATCCGAGATCAACAATGCCAGGACCCCTAGTAACCTCCATTCTGAAATATCTGGGAAAATCGAATAAAATATGAGCAAATACGAATTAAACAACAAAATCAACTGTAAGAATAAGAATCTTCATTTCTTTCTGCGTGAAATGGTATAAATCTCGAGTCGAAGTCTCGATTCTAAGATATTTTAAAATGTTAAAGACTAAAGGTCTACACATCGTATTCTAGCCGATTACGTTTTAATCAAATGTAAAAACGATAACTTTTCGGGGGACGACTACCCACTTAAAATCTGCAAGAGTTCGCGCCGTGTATTCAGGCGGAAGATTCGTCGAAATCGAACTGGTTCTTCTCGAGTTATTTGCGTCATACCGGGAGGTGACTTCACTAGAGGCTTCAGACGCAGGCAGGCAGGGACACAGTGGATATAATATATTAGATAAATAATAATATTCGCTCCCCCCCTCGCCGTCCCTCTCTCCCTCCCTTTATCTCTCTTTCCTTCCCTCTCTCTTATATAATTTATTTATGATATTAAATACATTTTTAAACGACCAAAAATAATATTATTGGAAGGGAGAGGGTTATAAAAAAATATCTAAAAGAGAAAAGACGAAATATTTTTAACATTTCAATACTAAATATATCAATACAATATGAAATTAAAACAATATACAAAATCCTTACTGTTTATTAAACCAGTTGTATTTGTCGCCAGACATAACTTTATGCAAAAACGTTTTATCATCTTTGATTTTAGCATAAAATTCTTCACAAGTCAAATCAATATTGATTACACAGAGTCAGGGCCGGATTTGAGTTGTTGGCGCCCATAGGCACTGTTTTTTCCGGTGCGCCTTTTTCTCTTCAAAAATATAAAAATAATACACGATACTGAAACAGCTGTGAAAAACTTTTCCATCGTAGTCAAATTCTGGTGTCCTTTAGATATTTTGCGCCTTTTATAATTAGACGCATTTCATACTTGGATACATTTCATAATTTGGTGCTTTCACATTTAGTGATAGGAGCCATAGGCAGTTGCCTATGCGTAAATCCGGCACTGTACAGAGTATTGTACTTTCATCCATGCAACTTCGGTCTAGGGACCACACGTTATTCATAATCAAAAAAGTCGCTCTACTGCAGTTGATGTTCCGAGCAAACAGAATACTTATTCAATAACTTTATATAGATTGACAATTGAAATATTCTGTCCGAGAAAATGTATAAAAGGTTCAATCCATCTATCTTCAAATTTCGTCCCTTTCTCATCCCAACTTCTCTTTCTGTCACAATGAAACATAAATTACTTTGCTAAACTTACTTCATCGAAAAGATTGTTGATATCGATTAAAAACTTTCCATGTCTTTGATTAATATTTTGCGCTGTTTTTTCAACTTCGTGCTAATTAAATGTACAATTTACCCAATTAAATGATTCTGCTTCTTCGAAACTGTTTTCCCACAACGATATATATGATAAGCATCTTACATAAAAGCGTCAAATACTTTGATTGAAATCCATAATTACTAAAAGGGTTTAATTTGTAATTGTGGCACCCCTGTATGGTTGATCCGGTCCAAATATGTTATTATGGTTATATATATATATATATATATATATATATATATATATATATATATATATATATATCAGAGGCGTATTCAGGGTGTGCTAGGTGTGCGGTGCACACCCACGGATTCGCAATGTCACAGATATTATATTTTTGCATTTATTCCTGTTAAAGACTCCCCTAATCGTTTTCTGTCTTCGCGTGATTCCTAAAATCAAATCCAATATACAATGTTTCATGAAGAGGAGAAGTTTCGGCGCGTAAACATTGTATCACATTCACGTTAATAGCCCGGGTGTGCGGTAAGAAATACGGATAGCTTTGAGCCCTTTAAACATACGTACAGATGGCGCAGCGGGTCAAATTCTTAGCCAACTTGTGGATTTAAACCGTCCAGAAGGCGTGGCAGGGTGTGCGCTGAGACAACAGCACCCAGAAGTAGTTAGCGGTTGTGATTGGCTATTGTGTGAAGCAATCCAATTCAACGTTGTTACTTGTCATGAGATGCTGTTTTTGTTTTCTGAGTTTCGTCTGTTTTGCGTGCGTGGGGTAAGGTGTGAACCGACGTGTTTATGACACCGATTTAGACAAGTTTTTAACATATATTTATAATTTTTTAGATATAATTTATAAATTTTTGCCCATATTTACAATGGTTAACAGTGTTGACGATGTACTGAATGCCTCGTTTTCTGCCAGAGCTTTTGCGGATTGTATGAACATAGTCGAAGAAGGTAAGCCTCGTCCTCCTCTTCCAAATTTACTGTGCAAGCACAAAGATGCAAACACTGAGTACATGAGACATTTCTCTGTTTCACAATACGATTCAGTAGAATGGTTAACTGGATGTGAAGTGCTGTCAAGACTTTTTTGTTGGCCTTGTTTATTATTCTCCAAAGAGAAAGGTGTTTGGAATAAGCACGGGTATTCCGATCTTAATCATTTAGCTGCAGCAATGCAAAAACATGAGCGCTCCCAGCCACATGTTCAGTCATTTTTAAATCTTAAGATGTTTGGAAAACAAAGAATTGACACTCTCATTGACAGCCAAAGAAAAATTGAAATTAGTCGTCATAATGAATAAGTAAAGAAAAATAGAGACGTTTTAAAAAGATTAATTGTATGTTATTTGGCTAAGCAAGAGCTTCCTTTGAGAGGTCATGATAAGTCTGAAGATTCAGCCAACCGAAGGAATTATATAGAATTTTTAAATGTGCTCCGTGAGTATGATCCTCTTTTAGACAGTCATTTAAAGGCATCGACTGTATTTCGAGGAACTTCTCCCACAGTACAAAATGATATCATTAACGCTATATCTGATGTGGTTAAAGATGCTATAAAGAAAGAAATTTCTTCCGCTACATTTGTGGCCATTCTTCTGGATGAAACATCTGATGTAATGTCGAAATCGCAGCTATCAACTGTTTTCCGTTTTGTCCATAATGGGCAAACACACGAAAGGTTTATCGGATTTACAGACGTAAGTGATGATAGAACGTCTAGTGGTCTTTTTAAACAAGTTGTAAACAGAGTTGAGGAATTTAATATTAAGGACAAGTTGGACATATTAATGGGTTTCAGAGTAAAGTTATCGAGGCCTATCCTTTAGCAATATTTACGCATTGCTACGCTCACGTTTTGAACTTAGTTCTGAAGCAAAGCCTCTTGAATATCAAGGAATGTAGATTGTTTTTCCAAACTATCAGTGGATTGGCAGCATATTTTTCTAAATCATCTAAAAGTGTAAATGCTTTGCAAGATTTTGTTGCTAAAAAATTACCCTCCGTCGCACCAACCAGATGAAATTTTACTTCCCGTTTATCAAACACAGTAAAACGCCACAGAAGTCAACTTATTGCATTTTTTGAACACATTGTGGAGAATTCTGGGGATTGGGACGTGGATGCTGTAATCAAAGCTCGTGGTTTTCTGTATTTCTTGTAAGATTTTCAAACAATTTTTTTGCTAGAAATTTTTTCTGTTCTGTTTGGCTATATTGATGTTTTGAATAATATATTGCAAACATCATCCTATGACATATTGTACTGTTGTAAAAAAGTGCATGATACTATGAAATAGCTTAGGAATGTCAAGGAACATTGATTTGATGATATTTGGATCTCTGCAAAGAAAAAGCATACGGTTGAGTCGTCGAAGCCTAAAAGACGAAAAGGATCTATAGAAGAGGAGAAGAGAGCGTGCCTTCGATTATACCAGAGAATAGTCGACTGCATGTGCCTGGAGATGGAAGAAAGATACTCTTTACTTTCGAAACTTGAGTTTTTTCAACTTCTTTGTAGCGAAAGATATGATCAGTATACGAAAACTTTTCCTGGTGGTATTCTAGAAAAATTAAAGGATTTCTACCGACCAGTTTTTGGCTACGTTCGCCTAAAAAATGAACTAAAAGTGCTCTTTTCTTCTGATGAATTTGCGAGGAAACCAGTGCATCACCTATTAAAATTCATGCAATAAAATCAACTTCAGGTTGCATTCAAGGAGATTTATAAATTAGCGGAACTTATCATGACGATTCCGAGTTCTACTGCTACAGTCGAGCGTTCTTTTTCGGCTATGAAGAGAATACATACGTGTTATAGAGGAACACAAACGCAGGAAAGGTTATGCGGCCTAAGTTCACTCGCCATTGAAAAGACATTGCTGGCGGAACTGAAGAAAAGACCTTCATTTTATGATGATGTGCTAACAAAATTCCTAAGGCAAAACAGGAGATTGGAACTGAGTTTTTTAAGCCTTTCTTTTATTCAATCCGGAAAATAATATTTTCCCAAGTGATTACTTTTTCAGATTTCTGTGCGTATATGGTTGTACATATTTAAAAATCGTAACAAAATACAGATAATTCGTACCTCACTCTAGTATCTTCTCACAACGAAGCGTTAACCATTCTCACATAAACGGCGCGCGTGATGCATAGCTCAAGTCTATTTGACGGGGAACCTTTGTGTTGTCCATAATTATGAATTGTATAGTTAAAATCATATCAGTTAGTAAATTAAAGTATTCAAAATTATTCTAATATTAATTGCATTAGACCAATTAAGAAGAGCGCTGCTGCGCTATGCTCTCTTAAAACTTTCACACGTCGATAAAAATGCAATCGTACGTTCAAATTAACACGTGAATATTGTAGCCCGGGTTGCATACCCCCTCCCCAATAAAAGCACACCCAACCTAAATGGGCACGCGACGCCACTGATATATATATATACATTGTAAATATTAAATTTGGTTAAAATTGATGCGGACAGTTCAACTCAAATACTTGTAAAAAGAATTTTTTTATTACTTGTATTGTGGCAGCCATGCTTTCTATATTTATACTAAAAATCTTTATTTTGTTATTTTATATTGCACGCCCCTTCATGCAAAATTTTGTTGAAATCGGTTCGGCCAATTCTTCCCTGATATATGCGTACGGACGGACGGACGGACATCACGAAGATAATAGTGTTTTTTAGCAATGACAAAAAGCACTAAAATGCAAAAACAAATAGTTTCTACAATCATCATTCATTGCTCTCTAACGTACAATTTTTAAAACAGTCCCAGTCCGAAATCGATGGTCTCTCTTTACGGGAAACAGAAATTATATCCTGGAGTCGATCCCGGGTCTTCTTTCGGAGCTTCTTCATCGCCATTGACGTAAATGCGTGATTGAAGTATTCCTGCCAAATTTCAATCTTCTACCTAGTCGGGATGTTTATTAAAACACATCATATGTAAAAACGTCTATATGGAGGATAATGTTGCTAATTAACTTTTTCAGAACAAAATAAATATCGCAAACTTGTTCAAGGCATTATAATTAATCATCTGACTGATTTTGAACAGCTTACCAACATCGGAGAGGGAATAATTAATACTTATTCTGTTGCTTGGGGACATTTTGTCCTATTTTGCGTTTGGGGACATAATGTCCGGGGCCGTTTTTTCCGAGACCCGCCCAGCTCGCCGTTACAACGGACTGGTCTGGACCGGTCACGACCTTTGTTTTGTGAGGCAAGTGAAATTTCCCCTTAAAACGTTTCCCAATTTGCATCTTTATGCCGGCGTGCAGCCAACGTTATATGTTGTACATCGTCGGACACTCGCTGCTATCTTGTTCCCGAAAATCTTCGCCGAGAATGGCCCTAATGCGAGATTGTTTACCTTTGCAGTAGGCACTCCTTGGCAAAACCTCTCCGGTTCTCAGTTCCGCTGCAGATCCCCGCTGAGCAGTTGAGTGTAAGCAGTCAATCCTCCGACCACCTTCCGGAAGATAAAGACGTGGCACTTCCTTTGCTTCCCACGCCCTTTTTCTTGTTTACTGACCGCGAGGACATGAAGCCAAGGAAAGGCTTTTTCAGCCGAGTGGCATGGGATTTCTCGTCAAGACAAATGGAAATTCCCGAGACAATGTGCGGACAAATATAAGGTTTTGTCTGATGCAATTTTGTTGTATCGGCAAACGCTCCCTATGCCGCGTTACAGGTTACTGAATAAGCCGTTGTTGCAACTTGTTGTCAGCATTAAAACATGAGGCAGAAAACATATGCACGGAGTAAATCGAATGGCTGTATTCATAAATAGGTAAATTTTCACATTTTACGGCTTTTATCGTGGACTTCATATAAAAAAAATCAGCCTACTTAAATTGAGTACAATTTCATTAAACTTTGCTTGGAGCCTAAATCTGGCAGAATGAGAGCTTATAACTGCCGATTTATAATCTAAAATACTACTTCTCGTTCCGCAATTAGATTAATTTGTACAAACCAGCGTACATATAGATCTTTTCACGTGACACGGATGTTTTAAAAATTCGATTTTGTGTGTTTTATTAATTCGTGGAGGACGTTATGGAAATCACGCACCGGCTATGCAATTACAGCTTTAGCAATTATGTAACTGCCGGAGCACTTGCCTGTTGGATACTATTCTTAAATATTTACTAGACTAAATCTCCAAAGCGACACAATTTAGCAGCAGTTAAATGCAAGAGATAATACTAGGTAAAACTATGAATTTGCACTCCCAAAAAATACATTTTGTAACTACCATTAAAAGGTCAAATAAGTTTAATTCTTAGCCGGCAGAATACTGAGGGAATAATTCACAGCATACGTTGAACTACACGCTTTTTGAAATGCATTCAGAGCTACCTTGGTGCAAGCATAATGTATTTATGCGACGAAAAATTGGCTCACTTATGTTCCTTTTGTCGCCATGCTTCGAAAGAAAAATTTGACTTTGGTCCCAGAGCGTACAAGTGCGTGCAACAAAATGGAAACGTGTTAGTTTACGACTCATGTGGAATTTGTTTGTGTCCCATGGAGACCTAAAACCGAGTGGACTTTCCCACCGTCTTCCCTTTGCAGCGTTACAGAGAAACACTTTCAACACCCAAACAACCAAATCCATTGCTACTGCTCATTTAAAAACCCTTTCTTTACCACTATAAACAAGTGTTTCACTTCCACCTAAGTTCCCAAGGGCACTTCCCCTTTCATTTTGACGGTTGCTCTCAGTCAAATCTCATTCTGTAAATTGACAAACATTAAAATATATTATGAATTCGGTTTAATTCCGTTAAATTAGATTGGAGGTTGACTAAAATTAATTAGTGTTAATATTTTTATAAATGAAGGCATAGACAAGCAGAAAACATTACGGTTCCAATGCGGGTTCTTCCAGTGCGGATTCACTTATACGCTCAAAAATAAATGCGACCAATTATTCTGCCGAACGCGGAAAATTCGAATATGCGCGGTTCGCCAAACACGCAAGAGTATGCGCGCTCTAGAACTTTATAAACGATCTCCAGTTTTGGCGTGTCGCTCGCTTTCCCGCGCCTCTCTCCGTTGCCCCGTCTCTCCTTCTCTCCCGCGCTTATCTTCCTCTCCCTCAGTCTCGTGTGAGCTGCCAAACACTACATTTATTTTATTTATCGGAGACTTCACGCGTCCGCGTTCACATATCCCAATTAATCCCATATGGTACTAAGTTCCTCCAACGCGGATTCGCCGAACACGGCGTTCTCGAGGAACATAACCCCCGCGTCGGAAGGCTCACTGTATATAAGTGAAGCGCATTTCATTAGTTGAAAGTTGAATTTATATTCACGACAACAAATGCCTTTTTAAAACAGGTAAGCGGAGGAGTACAAATTGATGCTATGAATATTCTGCCGTAGCTACTGTAATGGTCCCCTATATAGATGAAATGGTCAAGGTTGGTTATAAGTTGCCGTTATATCGTTCGGATTCGTTCCTAACTGCTATAAAAATAAATTGTAAGAATATATTTTAAACCAAGCACACTTTTCAGGTGGAGCAATTCTGACTCTATCATATATATAAATTTTGAAATTTTAAATTGCAGTACTATTTAAAATAAATGGAGGAATGGAAAAATACGCCATCGGCGAAATAAAAACTAGGGGTGTACAGCTATTTTGAAGAGAGATTTTTTTATTTCCACTGCCTCGAAAACATATGGAAATTGTTAAAAAAAAACAATTGTCTCTAAAATGTAATTGAACTGTAAAATTAAAAAAAACACTGGTTTTGAAGATTCCAGACAGGATAAGGGAGTTCAACTTGTTTAAAACAGAACCTTAACCCTCCACAACCCAGCGACAGATGGGAGAGGGGCAGAGAGTTCCGTAACAAAATTTACGACGGAAAAAAATAGAAGGGGAGAGAGCGCAATACCCTTCGGTCCCCAACAGCTCGCAGGGCGTTTATTTTTATTGCCATAAACCCCGTTCAGAAGGATATTAAAGGTCGGCGGGGACGACAAAAGGCCGAAAAAAAGAAAAACGTATCTCTCGATATAACAAATAGGAATGACGTATTTGTTAGCATTCGTTCTGTTTTTACTTAAATTTATCTCGAATAAGGACCGGTAGCTTTATTTTTTGCCACGTCCTATTGGTGACATCTTACTTTCGTGAAATTAAATCGTAGCAAATATTCTATGATAATGCATTCAACAAAGAGCTACCTATAATGTGACTTTTCGCGGTTGGAAAGGTGCAAACATCGAATTTTCAACTTGGAAGGAAGTTTATGTTTTGAAATGCGTTTTTGGTTTACCCGAAGCCGACATAATGGTTACCTACATCAGTGGTTCTCAAACTTTCAATTGTCGCGGCCCCCTTGAATATCATGCGGCCCCCTTTGTATTAAAAATAGCAAAAATAAGAAACTTTATCGCAAATTTCTTCATTTTAAGTAACTATAAATTATTTTTATCACATCATTTTTCCAAAACTTCTCTGATAAAATTTTATTATTCGTGAAAACATTATTTTTGGCATTTCACCTTGCATCAGAAATAATTTTTCGGCCCACAGTTTGAGAAACACTGACCTAAATCATTTGAGATACTCCGAAAGCTGAGATAGCAGATATCAATAATGAGAGCAGGCTCAACCCTGAGGAATTTACTCATCATGAAAAAAAGAACTTAGTTACTTCTACACCTGATAATGCTACGATGGTAGTGAAACCGGTAGTTTAAAATTAAATTTGTGGAAGTAACTATGTTCTTTTTTTCATGCTGAGATAGCAGATTTAACTTTTAAACATTTTTTTATTTTCCATTAGGTATATATTTTTCTATATTTATTTAATTGGGACCCGAAGCAAATCGAAAATATACTTTCAAGGCACGCAAGCGAAAACGTTTGCTCTTCACTGTTTTAGAAAGATGCATAGAACAAATTGACTAAAATACGAAACTCAAGATGTTGTTTCGGAGTTCTGAAATGTGCTCGCAAAAAAATACTGTTGAAAACTAGGTGGAGCGTTCTGAAAGTTAAAGAATAAAAATCACTAGCAAGTGAAAACTCTGACCTTAATGTAGTACCCTGGATTTGAAAAAGCGACATCTGTCGAAGGGGCGAAAATGTTTCTCGAGCGTGATTTCTAGGTTTTAGGAAAGGCGGAGCCGTTGGCTATGCATCACTCCCGGGTAAATTAGGCGGAGAGAGAAATATCTGAGGTCCAGGCAGAGGGTCTCCATCTATTGGAATCATGTGGTGTGGGCGGGGCCAAGGGTGTCAGCTTAATAGGGTGGCAAATGGAAGGGAGATAGGGGAGAGGAGGGAAGGGCGACCAAGGCGGATATAGCGAACGAGGGGATTCGATTAATTTATGTTAATTAGCAACCGGATTCTTCCGTCAAATCTTTCTAAAAATTAATGATTAATGATTGGTCTCTAAAGCGTTTTTGTTCAAATGCAGTAATGATACGATTTAAGTAGCAATTTACAAAGTGTAGGAATAAACGCAGATATGTACTAAAACATGTACGTACTATATTCTGAAATGAGTGATTGATATATATATATATATATATATATATATATATATATATATATATATATATATATATATATATATAATATCCGCAAGAAGTTGATAAAATGCTACGTATGGAGTATAGCATTGTATGGGGCAGAAACATGGACGCTAAGGAAAAATGACATCAAATACTTGGAAAGCTTTGAAATGTGGACTTGGAGGAGAATGCTGAAGATAAAATGGACAGATAGGATGAAAAACGATGAAGTGCTACGAAGAATAGGAGAGAAGCGAATGATTATACAGACTATCAGAAAGAGGAAGGCTAACTGGGTTGGACATTACCTGAGGAGAGAGAGTATGATTAAAGACGTGTTAGAAGGAAAACTAGATGGGAAAAGGGAAAGAGGTAGGAAAAGGTTTCAGCTGATAGACGATTTGAAAGGGAAAGAGAGTTATCAAGATATAAAGAGGACAGCGGAAAATAGGAGTATATGGAGAACCAGGTTTAACCATGAATAATCACGGACCTGTCTACGGACAGACTACCTATGATGATGATATATATATATATACATATATATATATATATATATATATATATATATATATATATGCGTGTGTGTGTGTGAATTAGAGAAAACATTCCTTTTTAGCGCTAAAAATTTCGCTTGTATTCGGCTCACCCGTCCATCTGTCCGTGCACAAAATAACTCAAAAATCACACGTAAAGTTTGAGACTAGATACTTATATGGTAGGCTTACATATGGTACATTTGATGGATATAGGGTCAGATTCTGGGGAATAAGAGGAAAATTGCTAAAGTGCATACACCTACAAATGCAGGCAACAAACAATACATCGCATCTGCGACTCTTTACTCCGATAGAAAGACAGCAGTCGGTGAAAAAAGTGCCTTATGTAATTTTCTCTGCGATTTTTCCCTCGCTCGTTTGTTGTCTAAAAGGTTTTTATTCTTGCTTTAATAAGCTGAATTCGCCATCGCATTTTAATGATATTTGTACTGGAATTGATTTAATCAACAAACAACGGAGAAAATATGTTAAAACCTAATAAATTTTCCGTGCTATATGTAGCTATACAAATACTTCTACTTCTTTCAAAGCAAGTGAAAACGTTTGGGTGGAAGGATTGGCAATAACGATCGTTCCAACATTTAATCTATCTCTTAAGGCCCAAATATAATGGCTAATACATGCAAAAACTAAACTCATCAGATGGAAAACTGGCGTGTAATAGAAACATTTATAAAGACGAAGGAATACCATTTGCAGCAACATACCAAAAATATAGCGAATAATTTCCTCGCAACAAAAAGAAGTACATAACGCGATCTTTATCATTTCTACTATCTTAAATCATGCATAGAATGTTTAGCCTTTATTTGAGGCTTTTACTGTAAAATAAAATTAAATAGCAGAGCGTGGTTTCGATCCACGGACCTCTGGGTTATGGGCCCAGCACGCTTCCACTGCGCCACTCTGCTCCCGATTTCTGGATTCCAAATAACCACACCGAAGCCACACGGAAATTACTCGGTATAAAAGTTACACGCAAAATATCTAGCAGTGTGTGGTTTAGATCTATGGACCTCTGGATTACGGGGCCAGCACGCCACTCTGCTTCCGTTAACTTCATCGCGAACAAGTCAAATGAATATGCGCACTTCTGAACAAAATGATCCAATAAAAAAATTAGCAGAGCGTGGTTTCGATCCACGGACCTCTGGGTTATGGGCCCAGCACGCTTCCACTGCGCCACTCTGCTCCCGATTTCTGGATTCCAAATAACCCCACCGAAGCCACACGGAAATTACTCGGTATAAAAGTTACACGCAAATTATCTAGCAGAGTGCGGTTTCGATGTATGGACCTCTGGATTAGGGGGCCAGCACGCCACTCTGCTTCCGTTAACTTCATCGCGAACAAGTCAAATGAATATGCGCACTTCTGAACAAAATGATCCAATAAAAAAATTAGCAGAGCGTGGTTTCGATCCACGGACCTCTGGGTTATGGGCCCAGCACGCTTCCACTGCGCCACTCTGCTCCCGATTTCTGGATTCCAAATAACCCCACCGAAGCCACACGGAAATTACTCGGTATAAAAGTTACACGCAAATTATCTAGCAGAGTGCGGTTTCGATGTATGGACCTCTGGATTAGGGGGCCAGCACGCCACTCTGCTTCCGTTAACTTCAGCGCGAACAAGTCAAATGAATATGCGCACTTCTGAACAAAATGATCCAATAAAAAAAATTAGCAGAGCGTGGTTTCGATCCACGGACCTCTGGGTTATGGGCCCAGCACGCTTCCACTGCGCCACTCTGCTATCTGTCGCTCATCCTAAATAAGCCCAGATGAGTTGCCGAAATTTCCGTCTTTTGAGAGGTGCATCAGGTTGAATGAGTTCAGAGGTCTTAATATGCTCTATATCAGGGGTCTCCAAACTTTTTGAGAGGAGGGCCACATAGGAATATTGAAAGTGCTAGGCGGGCCGGATCGAAAAAAAACCGTTTCAAAATTTAAAATATTTTATTCTATAATTATCTACCTAAGCATACATGCATATATAACTATAAGTAAACGTGAATAAATGTAAGAAAAAATTCTAATGCGAACAATGCGCCTGTTTTTAAATTGAAAACACTGATTTTATGATGCTTAATAAAATTTCCGCGGGCCGGATAAAACCCTTTCGCAGGCCGGATCCGGCCCGCGGGCCGTAGTTTGGGGACACCTGCCCTATATTCAATTTAAAAGTACGCAAGATTTAAAAAAAAAGCTAGCAGAGCGTGTTTTAAAATCACGTATCTCTGGGTTAAGACCGATAAACTTTACTATAGTTTTAACGAGTTTTATTCGTTTGTTATGCGAACCTTTATAGTTTATTGTTCAAATTTTTATAGCTATCATTTTATCAATCCGTTTCAAAAGTTTTCCTTTGTAAATAAAAATATTTTCAGATGAAATGACGCAACTTTCTTAAAGGGCGATCATCTTTTACAGTTGGTCATAACCCGAAAGCCACTCACGAGTTTCGCATCGGAGATAAATGCTTCCGTTCATTCGTCTCCGATAAACGGAAGCTAAGGATTAAACGAAGAAAGGCGGAAGTTGTTCGTTCATTTCGGAAGAAAACTCTTAGAGCTATACTCCCCTCTTTACCCAGAAAGTTGAGGTCAACACACATCTCATCAATTACTGATATTCCAAATTATAGTTATCCAAAAAATGAGCGATGAAATAAAAAATATTGAAATCAAATAACCGAGTCGCTGAAACGTCGCATCTTCTTGCGATATATCCGTACATTAACAGCACACAATAATAAAAAGATTACTCCGAAACAAACGCTTAGGCATTATCGGAGAAAAGTTTTATAAAGCGCAGTCGTCACGTTGTGTCACTGTTTATCCTTGAAATTAGAGCATTGATTTTTCGTCAGCAATCTAAATGTTTTGTGCGTCTGTATTTTAGGGCGAAATAGATGGAATGAAACCTAGTCCACGAAAACATACCCAATGGATTAATAGTATTCGATGGCTACTGCACTTCTGATAAATTGGGTATTTATCTCCTTAATGAAGAGTGATGCAAATTTATCTCAAACTGACTGAAGATTTTTCTTGGACGAAATATCCTAGGTAATGGGTATGTGGCGGTTGAGGCGAATTCGCGACATTCGTATACTCAAAGGAATTAGTACTGGTATCTACTGTTGGCTTTGTGAAGTGAGTTTTATGCAGGAAAATATTTGTGCGCCGTTTTTTCCGAAGCGTGTAGGTGTTGGTTCAAGGATTTTGGAAATAATACGCAGAAAAGTAGAGTATTATTTTCAGAAATTATCATACTATTTTCTATGCTTTAAAAAAATATAAAGATTTGTGATCATATTTTGTGCCTTCGATTTAAAAAAATACTGTCTTTGAAAGTTGTCACATTTTCGCAACATTCGGCAATTTGAATACATTTATATAAGGTCTAGAAAGTGTTATCATAAGCTTTTCTTTCATTTTTTAACCTTGCTACGGGATTGTGAGTCGCTTGTAATTCCAAGGAAAAGACAAATAGATATGGTTTTATTTAGGACCTCAATTGCTGCTGCACATTGTAATGAATATAAGACAGTTGCATCTCCCAACTCAAAGAAACAATTTATGCTGAAACCCCATAGAAACACACGGACATTACTCAGTATAAAAGTAACACGCAAAACATCTATCAAAGTTTGGTTTCGACCAACGGACCTCTGGGTTACTAGCCCAGCACGCTTCCACTGCGCCACTCTGCTTCCGCTTATTATAATTCGAATAACCCTGGAGAAGCTACACGGACATTATTCAGATTAAAAGTAATCCAAAAATTAACTAACCGAGCGTGGTTTAGATCCACGTACCTCTAGGTTATGGGCTCATCACGCTTCCACTGCGCCACTCTGCTTCTGATTACTATAGTTTGAATAACCCCATACAAACAGCACGGACATTACACAGTAATTGACAAAATTGACAAAATATCTATCAGAGCGTGGTTTCGATCCTCGGAACTCTGGGTTACGGACCCGCGTAGGTTTTTTTTGTTGCATCATTCCATTTATTCCTTAGGTAACACTTTCAGGGCTTCAAAACGTACATACCACAACACCGGCATTGTTGTGTTCACTTCTCCGCCCTCTAGCAGAGACACCCACAATAATAGCAAGATATTTGCCTTTTCTTTTGAAACTATGAACATTTCCAGTTAATAACATCCTCAATTCCCTTGTATTTGAAAAATGCAGCCAAGGTATAAGCTCTGTTTGCCTCATTTCATTATTCACTACAGTTCAAGGTATCGTATTTAATAGTGCCCTTATAAAACGATATCACAAAAATTACTATATCGCTATCAAAATAAGTTGATTTTATTAAGGGATTTTCATTTAAATCTCGAAAAGGAAATTCAGTCTCTCACTCTAGGTACCCATTATTAATTGGGAACAAGAGAGATTTTCGTATCTTTGAAATGACGTAAGACATGAACTCTTGCAGAGGATAATCATTATGGTAGTAATCCCAACATGGAGAAGTATGCATGTTAAAAGAGAAGCGGAAATGTTCGAGCGAAGCGGTTTATCGGATTTATTTGCCATCTGTTGCCCTTAACCGACACATGACTCGCGTCAAGTTTAGCGAGGATAATGGAAATGACGAGTGATTCCCGAACAGAAAGTAATGGTCTAGTTATAAGCGACTCAAATAAGAATACGAAGGAGGGAGTGAGGCGGAGGTTTTAGTTAATATTAGTTTAAAATTGTATTTACAGTTCATTCGTCGGTTAATTTCGAGAATTTAATGAGAATGCGTTATTTTGCCTTGTATTCAGCTCACTTTTTTGAGAAATTGATAAGTCATAAAAAAATACTCGGTGCATGGTATAGGGTGTCTATATCAGTGGTTCTCAAGTGCAGCCATAGTGGCCGCAAGCGACCATCAGAAACTTTTAATGCAACCACTAGCAAAATTATATTTTAAACACAGCAGTAATTAATGTGCAGACTGCGATGGATACTGTGATGTCACATTTTTCTATAATTAATATTTTCGATTGTTATTTTATCTCGTCAAACTTCTTTGGTACCTTAGGTATCATTTAGACCTTAAATTTAAAAATGCGGCCACAACAACATGGCAAGTGGCCGCAGATGCGGCCCCGGCGAATTTTTCTCTGAAAACCACTATATATAGCAGAAAGCTCCTCGTATTGAAAGTCTAAATAGATTCATTTAATTTTGTCTTTTCCACAATAATACTAATAGTAGTAGTAGTATATAGTATATATAGTAGTTAATTTATGATGTGATACAACCATACGATTCTTTGATGGGCCATAAAAGGTCATCAGCCGCATTTCGCAAGCGAACGATTATTTCGACCAAAGGGACCAAACGGTTACAACGACAGAGTCATCGGAAGACCATTGGAACTCGCGTCGCTTCTCTTTCTCTGTCAACTCTCCCCTCTCATTCCCGCACGAATTCCTAATCCTCGTGAACTTCCCATCCGTCAATCTCCGCCTCATTATGGAAGGACCGCTCTAACATCTCAACCTCACAAATTCAAGTCCCCATGCTAAGGGAGGTTTCCTCCGCTTTCGCCCGACCCTCAACCTGCCAGCGAAAAATATAAATGGAGTGAATGAGCTCTTAATGCGATCGATGAGAAATGATTCTCGCATTGTATGTCGGCACGACACGGAGGCGGCGTTCGGCCATTTTTTCTCTCCCGGATCGTGCGGTCGGCAACATTATTTGATAAGTAATTGCAGCGCGAGAGGAAGTTGAATGACTTCCGTGTAATGGTCAATTTTATTGCTAGTATTAAATACATTGCGCGTTTAGCTTGCTCGAGGATAACTTGCGCAGTCATGGGCGTTCGTATTCATGTCCGCGTTCGTCGGGGTTCAGCAACCAACGTCCTGCGAGCCGCATGTGGACCGAGAAAGCATTCTATCCGTCATACTGAGCTGTGACGTAAAAGCGATCCCTGAAATTTATAATAAACGATCTCATATTTTAAAAATTTAATTGTAGGCATAAAACCTTGTCTGGTGAAGTTTTAATGTACATCGGTATAAAAAATTGATTGCATTTGATTTTCTCTTACGCAATATTATTAGGCACACAGTTTTCTCAAATAGGGGCGAGTATAAAAGTAGTCTCAAAATGTTGAAAAGCGAAAAAAAACGGAAATTTGTATCATATAACTAATAACTTTTATTAAATACACAAACAAATGGATTAAATTATGAAAATAATAATAAAGGCGTAAAGTCAAAATATTACCTGCCATACTTTTAAAAATAATCCCTTTATTTATTCAATTTATTAAATGTTGACTTGAAATGAAAGGATCTGTACCAGTTGGAACGCATCGGAGAGAGTCAAATAATCTCTTTAAACAATTTAGCGAAGCCAAATAACTCGTAACTACGAATGCGTATCGCCGTTAAAATAAATCTTGTCCGACCAGGGCGTACAAAAAATGTGTAATTGATTATCCATTATCAATGACTCTAAGGTAGGTTTCGTCGCTTTTTTCATTTATAGAGATCAATGACTCCACCCTTATGTTCGTTAAAAGCGCTAGTGCAACATCAACAGCTATGAAAACAGCACCAAGAGACAAAAAAGCTCTTATTTATTGCGAATTAGAGGTTAATCGTTTGGTATGTTCGGTTTATTTCTACTTCTTAACGAATATAAACTTTTTATCTGCGTAGCAATCACCACAGCATGCCGAGGAGCGGCGTCAAAGTAACTGCCGACATCTCCATTACGTATGTTTTCTGGTGAAACACGTACCTCCTTCAGTCGGAGGAGAGCTCGTAAACTACGTATTCCAGCCAAGAAACTGTATACGGAATCCTCACTCGCGCTAACTGGGTTGACCTGCCATCCTCTTTACCTCGTTAGGAACAACGAATCTTGTCGTTCGGACATTGTTTGTGGGGTGCGAAACGCCTCCCTAAGGGGAGGGGGGAGTGGAATGGGGAGAATGGACGGAGTCAGGTTAGCGCAGGACCGCCTCGACAGGGGTCAAAAGGGCATGACGGCGACGCCCGTAGATGAAGCATCTCTCCGGGCGCCCATAGTGTCACCCGGAATGCACTTCAAACCTTTCTTCGGAAAATTATTGCGAGTCCGGCTGGAGTGTCGTTTCGTGAGCAACGTTTTCTCGGAAGCGAAGTGAAAGATTAGCGTCGAGCTCAAGTTTACTCGGGAGGAAAAATCACTTCTCTTGCGAAGAACAGCGATCACCGTCACCGATCCGCTCATTTATTTATAGCGATCGTTTCCTTCGAGTTTCGGGATGCCTGGTGCTATCAGGTGAATATTTAAATCAAGTGCTGACATGTTTCGGTGGCCGCATTGTTAAATTTAGGACCTAAGTGTTGCAGGGTTATCCGACTAAAAAGCAATCCATATAGTGAAACGCTACATATGTATTAATTATATAACATTATATATATATATATATATATATATATATTAGATACATACACGGAATATATCTACTGTTACAAAAATGTAAAAAAAAATCTGCTGGAAACGTCCGCCTTGCTCTCGCAAACTTGTGTTAGCTCGTGGAAGAAAATGCATCATTGCCCGATGGGTTGCGTGATAAATGGATAATCCTGTATTTGGTATTCAACGTGAGGAACTTAAGAAGTTTAATGAGATAATATAACAATACACTAACAGTGTATGAATTTTTGTATTGATATTTTTACATTGAGTTCGAAACCGTCATGATAAAAATGAATAGAAATCTGCGTATTAATTATTACTATGTTTAAAATACAATTTTGCTGGTGGCCGCATTAAAAGTTTCTGATGGCCGCACTTGATAATCTAGAGTGGGTGTACGTGTTCGATTTCACGGTATTAAAATGTTGTCCCACGCGCTTGAAAGAATATAGCAAAAATTGAGAAAAAACTGCACTCTCTCGATGGATGAATATCTACGCTAATTGCTCTTCGGCTGGATTTCTTGTGTGGCGACGATGAGGCTCCTCTCAGTCTGTCCTGTTAAGAACTGCTGGAGAGAGTTTTCAGCGGGTTAGTAGAGGAGGAGATACGGGGGTATTTTTGTGTTTGAAGGATTGATGGGGTGGGTCCCTGGAAGGGATGGGAGGGTCGCCGTGGGGGAATGGGGTGGAGGAAAGGGGAGATGGGGTTTTTCCGGGGGCAGAGGAAAAGAGATGTGGGCGGCAGCGTTTTCACGGCTCATCGCCCCCTGACCTATCCTCACGCCCTCATCCCACCGAGTTCACAGGGGGGTGTCGGGTTACACGGGGAAAGAGAGAAGCGAGGGGATGAGAATGGGCAGAGATCTGAGGCGATGCGATCGGAACATTAAGGGAAAACGTTTCACACGCCGGAAAAAATTACGGCTATACTCTTGAGGCAATTTTTTGAGCAGGATCTTTTAAATTCTCCGAAACCTTTTCGTCATATTCCTCGTCGGGTCGTGGAAAATGTGCTTGGAAATTTAAAAAAATATATTGTAAACGCATTTTCTCAAGAGCGACGCAGGTTTTCTCGTTGCTGTGGTATTAAACAATAATTTGTTAATGATTTCTGGAGACAGATTGAGTAAAGTACAGGAAAGGGGGGTTTGATGTTGACAGTTCCTCTTTTTCGTATTATTGTTAAAACTTGCATACTAAATGCAAACTTAAAGAATTTATAAAGAAATTCAAATTTATGATTAATAAATGGGGTACATTCAGTGGCGGGGGGAGAGGTGGGTCCGGCATCCCCCTCCGGGTACATCATTGGGCATGGCCAAAGCGGGCCGTATTTTTTTTCGTGAGGCCCTTAAACTTTTTTCCGGGACTTCAATTTTGTTATAGCGGAGGGCCTACACATTTTCCAGTACGCCACTGGATGCAATAAATAATGTTTTACGTAAAAATCGCCCATTGAATGCTCACAATGGAAATAATGTTGTCTTAAGATAACTGACGCATGTGCTACAATTTGATAATGGAATTGATTAAAATCTCATTTCCTATTTTTGGATTAATCACAGTTGTTGCGCAGAATCGGACAATTTTGTAGCATAGATGGTAAAGTGCGACATGGATTGTTCATCTTTTAAATGTAGGTATATTTTTAAGGAAAATAAAATTTAAAAATAGCAATAGCTCTTGCTGTGGTTGGGTGTCGTTAAGTATTAGTTGAAGATTATCTAGGCATGGACTTAGTTACGGTTTTTAGGCGTTATTTACCAGCGAAGCGGTAATAGCGGAACGCCTGATGGGCACGTCTGGTCAGTCCGTCCGTCCGTCGTAACTTTCATCTCCAAAACCGCTGGACGGATTTTAATTTAATTACGTATGAGTGATCTATATTAAAATTATCGCCCAATTGTGATTTTCGACTGAATATGTTAATTAGAACTTCCACTTTACATAATTATTTCAATAAACTTATACTCGTATCTCGTTAAATGGCATCCGTCAAGCAACAATGAAATGTCAAACTTTTATCTCCCCAGCTCTTATATGATCTGTAAGGTATAGATTAAAAAGATTATTCGGATAGAGAACAACTTTTAATACAAGAAAGTCCACGAGACTACATACTTACGGGTTATAGTTTCGGAGATAGACATTCGAGAAAATAGAGACCACATAATTACGACTTATAGTTTTGGAGATAAAAATTCGAAAAAAATCCCGAGAAAAACATCGCATATTTTGTTTACATCAATCGATAAGATGGTTCTCTCAGCAAACAACAATTGAGCCTCTCAGATGCCAAACTGACTAACTCCATAAAATATAAAGTGAAAAAAATTGATGATTTTCCAAATTCAATTACAAAAATTAGACATGTGATATAAGTATGGAAAAAATGTCTGTTGAGTAGTTTAGGGTAATGGATTTATGAAACAAGTAGTAAAATGTATATAAAAATATTTTTATGATATTTCACTACATTTATGCAAATTTTCTTTGTGTATATGGAGTTAAGCGATTTGGCAGCTGATCAATATGAAAATATTTAGACAAAATAAAAAACAGGTTAAGAATTGATATTATCTATTATAGAACTTTTGACAAAAAATCAACAATTTACATAAAGTAGGTAATATTAAGCAGATTTTCACAAAAACAGCATTTAATAAAAAATATCTTCAGAATCAGATCCTTCCAAATCTTCTCGATTTGTCTTTAGCTTCTTGTAGGAGGTATGAATTTTAATAAGTCCATCAAGTCTTTTCTCTTTTCTTTTGTCACAGGTCTACCAGAAGCATACAGCAGGGACTGTTCTATGTTTATGAAATTCGGTGGTCTTCCTGATTTTGATTTTTTAATATTAATTAATTCGAAGTCAATGTCTTCAGTAAAATTGTTTTTAAACTGTATTACATAGGGTTTTGTCCTTTCTACTTTGATCCATCGTATGTTGAACCAATTGACTGATAATCCCCCAGTTGTTCTTTTCTATTAATGATAGAGTTTTCTAATGATTTTGTGGAATAAAAGTCTTCGTGACTCATCTCAACAACATTAAACTGTTTTTTCTTCTTACACGTCCGAATAATTTCAATCCAATCACATGGAGAAAAGATGTTCTTAATTTTCCTAGCATACGATTCAATGATACCAAAATCTGATTCGTTAGGCAGATAACTATGTCCACTTACTAAAAATTTCATTTCGATTGATTCTGCTTTAATTTCTGTACTTTGCACCAGTTTCAATAAGCTTTGAACTATTTTAATACTTCTATTCTGTCCGGTACATGAATCCGAGTGCATTGTTATCTGTTTATGGTTTTTAGCATGTATTTTAATGTGTTTGATTAAACTGGATAAAATTTATTGAGACCCACGCAATCCTACCGTTTTCGGCCAAATATACATTAAGCTTGTATCCTTGTTAAAGTCATGGCAGCCAAAATTGTATACATACAAATTTCGCTTGTAATAAGCTACTGATTTAGTTAGTTTAGGAAAGGCTAAAGGTTTTTCTAAATCAAAACTAAATACATAAATTTCATTTGACGCTTGTTCTCGATCAACATCCATATTACTTCTAGCCTTTTCTGCTTTGCGCAGATGCACTTATTTGTCAATTATGGCCATTTGTTTATATTTATCTTCCGCAAACTGGATTTTCATCTGCAACGCATCACAATTCTGGCAAGTGTCTTTTGAGGGCGTTTTAAAATGCAAATTAAACTTTGTGGAAAATGTGTTATAATAATATTTTTCTTTGACTGGTTGTGTATTTTCCTCGTTACATTTAGCGACATACATTTCGTACATTTTCTTAATATTAAGATCTGGACTCAAATATCATCGCCCTGGATTACGAGCTCTTGCATAGTGACCCGTATACGTGGGAAATGAACTTATATGTTTTATAACATACGAGTCATCTAATTTGTTACCTGGTATGTGGCGACCTCGATGTTCCATCACAAGTGAAACGTCATCTTTCGAACAGCAACGGTATATTCGTCCATCACTTGTCTGAAATGTCTCCCTAAAATACTTTTTACAAACACAAACGTCTTTCTCGTCTCGACGAATGAAAAATATGAAAGAATGACATCTTGGATTCCTGGTACTATTATTAGGTCGACGTATTTTTATTGTAGAGGCGTTAATCGAACCTCGTAAAAAAATATTTTGCTTTACTTCATGTCCCAAGTCATAAAAAGCTTTCATTGCTTTTGCTCTTTGATTAGAGGTTATATTTTCGTTGCACTTCCTGGGACACTTAAAAAGTTTATCTTGAAATTCTTTTGTAGACATTAACTTTCCACTTCTATTTATGTAAGCCATACCTCGTAATCTCTTATTGTTCTTAACTTTTCGCGCCCATTTGTCAGGATTTCGAGTTCGTTTTTGTCCATTAAAAAAAAAATTATTTGGCTCATTAATCCCAGTACGTGTTGTTGAAGTAATTTCAACACTTTTATCATTAGAATCCAATGATGTATCAGAATATGTGACGCAAACAGATTTTCTTGAATTCCTGTTATTAAATAATGGAACATCACTGCCAGATTCACTATTTTGCTTATCACAATCTTTCTTCATTTTTTATCATCCTACAATATACAAAGTTTTAGTATTTAGTCATTTTTGTAATTTAAAATATATTATTATAGAAAATTTCACTTGTAAATACAGTAAAACCTCTCGTTACGGACACCTCTAACTCACGGACAGGTTTTTATTCCCCGACATAACCGTACCGAAAGTCTTAAGAATGGACTCTGGTATAAGGACACTCCCACTTACGGACACGGACAGTAATTTTGATGAATTTTGTACCCCAAACGGACACTGTTCTTCTCAACACCATCAAGACAAATGACAACTTTTTTGAAAAAATATTAGGTTTTTAGGGCGTAACCCCAAGAAACTTGTCGAGAGACCTCCGAAGGAGTAGTTGACCGTCTCTCGGGTGCGAAATGCATTGTGAAGAGCGAACGCCAAAAACACGCTTCGCTTTTAATGAAAGGGTTTATGATGAGGACTGTTGAACATAGGAAAACCCAGCCTGGGAGTGGAGTGTGGAAATTAGCCACTCATTTTAATGTGAATGAGACTCAAATCGCTGAGATTTTAAAACAAAAGGATAGCATTATAAAACTGTGGATGGAGAACCACAACGAAGAAGAAGGTCCTTCCTTCCGGAAATAAAAGCGATTCCGTCGTGTTTGATTGGTTCACGAAAGTGAGGGCGAATAACCTTCCCATATCAGGCCCGTTATTGCGAGAAAAGGCACTTGAAGCTGCTAAGGAACTTGGAATAAACGAATTTAAGACATCAAACGGGTGGTTAGAGAAATTTAGGAAACGCCATAACATTGTGTTCAAGGCTGAGTGTGGGGAGGCGGCAAATGTGTGTAAAGAAGATGTTGTTGAGTGGACTGAAAGGCTTCCCGGATTATTAGAAAATTATGAACCCAGGAACATCTACAATGCAGATGAAACTGGATTATTTTTTAGAGCTTTATTCAACAAAACTTTGGCTCTAAAATTGGAACGCTGCTCCGGAGGGAAGGCTTCAAAGGAGAGGCTGACCGTATTGCTGTGTGGCAGTATGGCTGGTGATTTTGAAAAGCCGCTAGCGATCGGGAAAGCTGAAAATCCACTATGCTTCAAAGGCGTAAGTAAGGAAAAACCGTCTATCACGTGGAGATCTAACAGAAAAGCCTGGATGACTACTGATATTATGCCAGAGTGGTTACGAATGTTCAATAAAAAAAGGGAAAAAAGAAGAATTTTACTTTTTGTTGACAATGCCCCATCCTAAATTAAAATTATAAAATGTCACTCTTTTTATTTGGATAGAGATCAACATTTACTACAAGATAGTCCCCGGGACTATAGTTTCGGGGATAAAAATTCGAGAATCACCTAATCTTTCGGTATCGTTCCATACGTATTTTTCATTAAGAACGCCTTTGAAATCTCTGTATATTCTATTTATGGAGTATACTTTTCCATCTTGTTTAAGGTCTCGACGAGTTAAATTTATTTTTTAAGCAAGCTATGACTATACGGATAAGTAAGAAAAATTAGCGTAGAATAGGCGGTATAAAATAACCTTTTTTCTATTATTTTATTCGGATGGAATTGGAAGATTTCGAGCTAATTGTAAGTCGCTAATTGATACCTTTCTGCCGCACATGATTCTTGGATTGCTAGAATAAAATTGTATTGGAGCGGATATCTGGCTCACTCTTCAGACAGTTAAATTCTCTTCATGCTAGATCAAAATCCTTAAAATTTTTGTGGCAGATTGTCGAAAAATTATATTTATTCGTTTGAAATATTCAATGAATAAATACGTCTTCTTACATTTCACCCACTTTACTCCATGCTTCAAATCCTATCCATTCCATCCTCTTTTTACATCCATCGGAGCATGATAAGCTAACCCCTTCTCAAGAGCACTTCATTTAGTTGCTGCTAATACTATCATTTATTTGACCTTAACTTAAAAAATCTGAACATCGAATGGTCTAAACCAGTGGTTCTCAACCGGTGTGCCGCGAACATTCCCCAAGTGTGCCGCGAGACCTTTAAGAGAAGATTGCAAATCTGCGCGTCTTCCAGCGATTATATACATAGTTTTAACAAATAAAATAACACACAGTATTAAGACTAGTTGAATCCAGTCCAAAAGTATCACTGCTTTGGAAGGCGCGTAAACAGAAAGCCTGGCAATGTTGTCAGCATTGTCATAGTTGTCGAATGCCTTGTGTATGAGTCACAGACAACTGATTGGTTTTCGCTGTATCCATTGTTTTTTGCATATGGAAGTCCTTGTTGGAAAGACATTAATTGTAAGAGTTGACTTGAAGTCCGTATTAGACCAAGTTGTCGGAATGGTAAATTTTGTGAAATCAAGAACTCTAAAGACCCGCCTCTTCAAACAGCTTTTCACGTTGCCTGTAAAAGTGTTCATTAATAATTGTAGGCCACTCCCGCGGTTTACGCGAGTAATGCGTTCCTGAAAACCATCGTGTAAAGCGAAACCGCGTAAACCGAAACCGATTTCCCTTATACACCGATAGGTGTCAATGACCTCGAACGGCATAAAATTGAACTACATGGAGTATTAAATAATAGTTATAAAAATGTATTAAATGAAACTTCCCATAATTTTCTGTTTATAAATAAAGATTAATCGGATGTTTTAAAAACATCCATACTTGGAATACACCGAAAACATGTATCTATACAATGTTTGCATAGTGTATCCAGATGTGGAGGACGGGCCTTAAGACTTCGCGTGAACAGAAACGAGTCGCGCAAACTTCAACCATTGTCCTAATGTAAAACGGTGCGTAAAGTGAAACCGTGTAAACTGTAGTCGCGTAAATCATGGGAGTGGTGCATTATAATATAATTTTATTTTCTCATACCTTATTTAAATTCAAATTTTATTTTAAAATAAATTATTCTTTACTAGATGAAAATCATAGTGACCTCTACTCATTAGCGGATTTACAATAAGGCCAAAGTAAGCCATGGCCTAAGGGCGGCGGGAATTTGGGGGCGGCGGGATTCTGGGAGCGGCGGGACCTTGGGGGCGGCGGGATTTTGAGGCGGTGGGGATATGGGGCGGTCTGATTCAAGAATGAAAATTAAAACGGCATTTCATGACGAGGATGGAAAAGAGTATTAGTGTAACTTTCGATGGAAAAAATCATCACAATTACTATTCCGATTTGTTAATCAATAATTCCATAAATAATAGTTAGAGACAATTTCGACGGTGCGACGTTCCTCCGACTCAGTCGCATGACTTGGAAGTTCTCATGTCAATTTATCCTCTCAGTGTTGTGAATCAAACCTGGCACACGTCTCGGTAGCTTCATATGCGAGATATACGGATATTTATATTTTTTACACAATACACAATCTTAAATCTGAAAAATCCTCATATATTTTAAAAGAGTGCCTCATTACCTTCCCGTTATGCTTAATTCTATTGTTTTTACTGCTATTCCTTTTTCATAAATTAAATTTTGTTTGAATTTTCGTGCAGTTATTCGAATCGGGGAATTATGGCTTATAAAAATCACTATTCAGTGCGAAGACGAACTTTCACGAATGATATTGTGTAATGAAATTGTTTATGCGATTTTAGTGCCAAGGCTTTCGCCGCGTAATAAAGACATAAGTTACGTTGAGGTAAATATATTTTCAAACTGATATAAGAAGATATCATTAAATTTAATTATAAATATAACGTTACAAACAATTAACAAAGTTAATACGAAGAAATTTAACTTATCTTAATCGTAAGGAAGAATTTTCGTCACGAATAGACACGACACCTATGTTTATTATTTAATTTACTCCATATAAAATAATTTTCCTTTGAATTTTAAAGTTTATTTAATTCATCGAAAGAAATTAAAACCTGCACTAAATCACGGATAAGAATAAAGTTCTTTTTATTGAGCCCAATCTTCTAATTTGGACGGCATTTTCTCAGAATTAAACTTTTAAACAACAAGTATCAAGTTTATTTTTATGGAATAAATTTCCTTTTCGTGGAAACCCAACGGTTGCCGATCTAACACAACATTTTTATTAAAAACTATACAGTGGAGACGATAAAAGAATAATAGTGCGCTAATTGAATGTCGAGAGTAGTCAAAAGACAGACGATGAAGGACGAAGAAAATCACTTCGAAATCACGAGAGACCATTGGAACCAACCTATCGTAACTCGTCACGGATCTAACCATAAATACCGACAAAATAATACGTTATTTTTCTGGAATAATATTTAAATTAAATCGGTTTATCGAAAAAATGGAGGGGGCGGCGAAAACAATTTGGCCTAGGGGTGGCAATTTTCCAAATCCGTCCCTGCCTCTACCACATGAAGAATAACGCGAGGAAAAGTTACAATAATAAATCGAATCACAAACACTCATTGTAAAATCGTAGTACTGCAAACAACGCCATAAAATTAAAAAAAGCAAAATTACTAAAATTATATGATTTTTCTCCAAATAGGCTGTGGTCATTTTCGCAGACAACTGTAATAGTGAGTATCCAGAATTGCAATTGTAATGGTAATTTCACTTCAAATGAAAGTATCCCGAAACTTTGAAAAGAGCTGAAACTCTTTTCAGCTATTTGCTTTCAAAGGCGACGGGTGGCGAGATATTAGCAAGAAAATAGGGCGATTAGTGAGATTCTCTAAGCGGCGACCCGCACATTTAGCTCCAGGTGCACTTTGTCAGTGAAGGCAGAAGAGGACGCAGTTTTGTGACTCGCTGAATCCTCGCGCCGCCGTCGTTTCCTGTGACGTTTCTTCCGGCACTTTCCTTTCGCCCTCCAATCTCTCATCCCCGCTTTCTATCTTTCCCCTCAACTTCCTTGACTCCACTCCATCCTCTCGAAATAAATCCGAAATAAATCAAGCCTCAAATATCTTTCAGGGTCAAGCCCACAAATTGAAAGTTCCTATTTAATGGCGTTTTCACCTGGCATGAACTTATTGACTCGCTAACATCTTAAAGTTAGAGTTTACTCTCCGGAACTCGCCTTTGAACTTTTACAAGCATACCAGTCACCCACGGGGCCACTGGATACATTAGAGGATTTTTTTCTCATTTCGCCGCATATTGCGCCAGTTATTATGCATTGTGCCTCTCGCTCGACGTATTGTATTCCATTCCTGCGAAACGCTTTATTCTCCTACGGTGAAACCTCAGACAGTAGGTTTTTTATTTCGCATTTCGCAAAAAAAAGAAAACATTTACTTTTAAATATAAAAAATACAATCATGCCTCATTAATTTTGTGACTAACTTACAAGCAAATTTTTTCCCGTGCGTTTTTAAATGGGTAGTTACGGTCAAAACATCAAAAGTATTTATAATTTAACGACTTAAAAATAAGTGTGCCACATTTTCGAAGATAGACCACGTTCTGCTTTAATGCATCGCTTTGTGACAGTGTCTCCTAAGTGGCGGTTCGTGAAAATTTTCAAGCGGTTAGCAAAAAATCTTTAACGTAGGATTTTTATTTGTGCGTTCTATTTTAAAGGAATAGAATACCATTCGATGCATTGTAGGCAAAATAGATACTCCCCTGTCTCTTCCGCTGGATAATAGTAATTAAGCAATACAATGCGCATATATTTATGTCTATTTTGCTTCTATAAAATTAACACAGGATTTTTTTAAATCAAAATATTTTAAAATGAAATGCGTTAATTTGTCTACAAAGGAATAGGCTACGATACGTTTTATAGTGTTATTCAGTTAATGGTTAATAAATTAAAAACACATGGCGTTTACAGAACAATTTTTAAATGGAAGTTCCGACAAAAATATAAAAAGCATGGGGTTCGCAATGCGGAACAGTATGGGAACCGATAAACCGTTTGTAGCCGTCCAGGGAGCAAGGATAAATGGCAATTGAGGCAATTAAACTTGAAATTCTTGGCTAATGGAAAGAAATATGCGAAGAAAATTGTCGATTTGTTAAAACGGAAATGTTGAAACAATATGCATACCCTTGCTTGCTGTTAAGCTGCATGAATCAAAGGGTGGTTCCTTTTCTCCGAATTTATTTCCCTTTTCAACTCATTTCCTCCCTTTCCTTTTTTAATCGCTTGTATTTCAGCATTTGCTTTTCCCTTTCCGATCATTCTCCTTCCCATGCTTTTTCACTCCCCCTCTTTCAATAATTTCATCCTCATTCAACGCGTGAAAGAGGAAACAGCCGATAGCTATCACCCATCGCTGGCATTCCTTCGAAACCATATGACTCGGAACCCTCCCACAAAAAAAGTCCCTGCCGTGTATAATATGCTATCCCATTAATGGAAGGGACGAACAGTTTACTGCGTGCCACGCGTTCCAAGGATTCATTGCGGCGATGACAGCGCGGAGATGCATCAGCGGCGGCCGTAAACAAAGAACTCGCGTGCTTTTGATGGATGCCGTTCTCGACGATGAGATGTGACAGGCTATAAAATATTTCCTTTACGCGTATTCAGCATTTAGTGCCAACGAAACGATACTATGAAAAAAAGAAAAGGCTGCCAACTTTCAAATTTCTGCTCCTGTTTGTCGCGATGAAACGTTTGTACAGATGGTAAATAACGCCGTTTGTTGTAAAACATCATCGCAAACAAGCTAAATAGAATACAGTTCCATTAAGTTCAAACGAATAGCTACCGAAAATCTTTAAGCAAAATCAAACAAGGAAATTATGATATAACAATAATGAAATACAAAGAGCACTAAACAGACTATTCATTACTTTCCATAAAGTGAATGATTTTTATTATTATCCATTTACATAACACTTCCAGACGCGTTTCAAATTAAGTTAAATTAAATTCTTAATTATGAAAATTCGAAATGGCAAAGAGTGTAATTATATTTTCTTAAAAAAATCTGTTAGATATCACTTTCCAATTTAGTTATATCAATACAGCTGTATCATGTGATCAAAATAACGCTTTTATAGTTCTGTTCTATGCCTAAATTTATGCCATCTCTATAAATAAAACAACGGGTCATCATAAAATAGACATTTCATTTTCTAATTTTTGTCTTTGAAAGTAACATTCCGGAATAATTGATGAAATTGACCCTCGTTTATAAAGTTTATTAAGATTTTTACGGCCAATATTTACGTCGTAAAATCAGAAATCTCGTTCCTGGTGTTAAATGCTTTCATGAGTCTTTCTTTGAGGAATATACGATGGGATATCTGTTGCGTGTGCTTTCTTTTATAAATTTCCCGTTTCCAATTTTGTCTCCCAATAAGAATCTTTCCCTTAACGCATGCGTGGAGGTTACCCTGCCCCGCCCCTTTTCTCGCAGTCCACGCCCCAAGATCTTTCGTGTTTCCTGTCCGCACTCTTTCTCCACCTCCCATCCATTCTTCTTACCTCTCTCTTTCCATCTCTCGTCCTCTCTCTCTCTTCTGTCTTTCGTTCTCTCTTGTCTTTTTTCTCTCTTTCCTTTTCTCTCTAACTCAATCTTTCTCTCTCCTTTACTTCTCTCGCTCCCTTCATATCTCATCCTTATCTCTCCTTTCTTCTATCTTTTTACCTCTGCTCCTCTCTTTGAATCCTTTCCTCTTTCTGTTTCTTTCTATCTTTTCCTCATCTTTCTCTCTCTCTCTTCCTGTCCAATCTACCACAAACCACCTTTTTATGATCTTCTTGTTATCAATTTTTCCTCGTGTCCCTATTTTCTCTCTTTCAATTTCTTCTAACTACTGTTATTGCTATCCATTAATTTTCCCTCCTCCATATCGTTTTTCAATTGAATGCGCCTTTCTTTTATTTCACTGCATTTTTACAGACTTTGATTGGGTAAATTGTCTTTATTACAATTACCTTTGCTACGACTCAATCTTGACACCATCCCATAATAATCATCCGCCGATTCGTTCATCCGTTTAACATTTTACTCAAATCTCGATTGACCTAGGTGAAATTTCATTTTAAAATGTGTGATTAGAATTAATATCGCTATAAATTAAAGTCCAATAGCTTAGATTCATATTTTTCAGACGGTTTAGGACATTTTATAATGAAAATTTTAATGATTTCATCACTCAACACGTTAATTTGTTTTAAGTTAACAATCAGAGCATAACATCATATAATTAAAAATTATTCATTCAATGCACTTAATGCTAAATTACGTTTTTTGTTAAAAGGGTTATTTTTAAGACAACACCTGAGACTGCTTAAATGTTTAAGGCTTTCTTATGTTGTTTTAAACTACAGGAATATCAAGAAAATACATAACAAGATAATTCCAGAGATTTTAAGAAAGAGTTGTTTAAATGCTGTAAAGAATGCGGTCATTTAGCATAATTTATTGCAGTGTTGCTGAGTAAGGTTTTTCTTTTCAAAAATTAATTTATATTTTTTAACTTCCCTCACGCAAACTTTGTTTTATTTTTAAAGAAGTCGAAATAGTCACGCTGTTTACTTTGGAAAGGGATGCCTAACAAAAACTTAAGAGATGGAAAATGGCAATCTCAAAAGAAATCTTAAAATAGCCTGAATTGTACCTCATTACTAAAAGTAAGAAAACTGTAAACTTGAATTAGGGTGTAAATATAGCCTGCTCTCCCTCAGTCTGCGGTATCAGACACCATGGATCTGTTTCCTTTTTAATAACATAAGAGTGTATTAAGAAAACAAACTTTAAAGCAATACAGTTTTATATTTTTTATTATGTTTATGCTGTATAATGTGCATATTTTACACCATGCGTTTCAGATTTCTTAATATGATCGCATTGAGTTTACCGATCTCAATATACATTTGTTGATAAATTTTAAAATAATTGAGAAAAATAACGTAAATAAAGAAAATTTCGGACTCCGTAACAGAAAAAATAATATACAATCTTCATTAGCGTCGCTACGACATTTTCCAGCGTTGAAAATTTTGTTGTTCTCGAACTTTTGCGTTAGCGCTCTTAGTCATTCCTTTGGGAGAGAAATATAAAACAAATGAGCGGTACAACCGTTTCCATGTCGTAAGGGAGACTATGTTTGTTTGTAAGGACAAAAAAATGAGGAAGGGGCGAGCAGGGAGAGTTTAAGGGTAACCGGGGTCGGCGGTGAGAAAAGGGGCGTGGGTCCTTTCGTGGGATGAAGGAGGCTGCAAGGGTCCACGGATTCGTCAGTGGTCCTCAAGAGGGCAAAGGAGAAGGTTGGACGAAAGTACTTGAGGGAAGAATTTTCACGGAAGGACTGCCCTGCGGGAGACCTCTCTTGTTGAATCGCAGTCCACTCAATGGGAGAAACAAGTGCTGTGATAAGGCCGAAGGTGGGAAGTTTGTTATTTTAGGTGAAGTACGCGCGAATAAATTCAGAAGAGGTTTTTATTTATACACGGAGAACTCATCAAGAGAATCTGTAGATAGCACCCAGAAGAAAAGAAGATAAAATTCACGTTTACGAGGCGGTTACCGTTTTAGTGCTGATCTATCAGTTCATGCTTAGGAGGGCCTGGCATGCGACTGATACCACTCAGCATTCGTTTCCTTGATGCGAACAAAAAATTTGACGCAATAATTGAGGAAGAAGGAAGTACCGATGTGTGATGTTTGTGCAACATCTAAGAAGAATCCGTTCTGCCACAAAAGCTCAGACGTGAATTCCCAGTATCCTCTCTAAATCAACAAGAATAGTTTGAGATTTCATCGCCGAAAAAGAGAGACTTTATTTGGTTAGTCGGATTTGCTCCCTTGTTGTTTATTACTACAAACAGTGCAACACTTAAGAGTTTTAGCGTTTCTGACTAATGACTATATATTTCCCAGAATATTTGTAGCTGTAACCAGCCTGAAACTTCACTTCTCTTTCTTCAAGCAGCGAGGTTGATTTTCGGAATAAATAAAGATATTCCTGTACGTCTCAATCAGTGGAAATCTTAGAGCAAAGAGAGACAGAAAATTATCCAAAAAACTCCAAGATCGTTAATCCAACCCAAAGTTCGGCTCGTGCCTCTCATCTGTTTTTGAGGAGCCGACAACAAGCGAGGATCCCCCGTGAGTAGAGATAGAGCAAAAGAGAGAGAAAGAGAGGGTGTGGGAAGGAGGGAAAAAAAGGGAAGGGAGTAGTTGTAAAATAGGGGGAGTGGAGGAAGGGGGCAGCGCCGGGTGTAAGATATCTGGAAGGAAGTGATAGCCTCTTGGCTCCCGTATTTAAGAGTGGAGGTAGAAGGGAGGAGGAGGGAGGAAGGAGAGGGAGGAGGAAGTGAACGAGAGTTCGGAGAGGGAAGGAAGGGGTCGGGTGAAGAGGGCGTAGGACGTAGGCAAGAGAAATAAAAAGGGAATAAAGAGTACAGAGAGAGAGGCAGAAGAAAGACGGGGAGAGAGAGAGAGAGTAGAAAAGAAAGCGAAAGAAGTAAACAAAGGAGGATAGAGGGAGGAAAGAGAGAGTTGTTAAAGAATAGAAAGGAAGGGGAGAAAAGAAAGAAGAGCAGAGGAAGTCGGGAACGAAGGAGAATTGACGTAAAGATAGGGAGAAAGATTAAAAAAGAAGAAATAAATACCGGGAGGAGCGTTAAAGAGGAGGGTTGGGATTTTAAGAGGTGTAGGGAGGGGTGTGAGAGGGGTGTGAGGGGGGAAGAAAGGAGAGAGAAAGAGAGAGGGGGAGGAAGGAGAAAAGAAGGGGTTGGAGCGGGTCCTCTTCGCATTTCTGCCGGAGGAGGGAGCCGTGGGTGCGGCATAGGCCGCCATCACCCATTCAAGAGAACTCTGTCCCTGGAGACAGGTATGTATAAACCCAATCCTTATCTGTCATCAAAAGGTCATAACAGTCTCGCCACTTGATTTACGGTACGGCGTTAAATGTTCTTGTGAAGAGGTGACGACGATTCCAATTTTTCATATCGAGATGAATTCCAGAAAATGAGTGAAAATGGTTTAGCTTGTTTAGTCTTGTTTTCTTTTTTGTTGACGAAATCGACTAATGAGCCTAATAAACTTTGGATTTAGACTCACATTCTCCGAAATTGGCGAGAAATGATATTTCAGTTTTATTATTGATGCATTCTGACATATTACTGGCCGAGGAGTTTTGAAGCTATGGCAAACAGTGATCTTCACAATGCCCTCTTCGTTATTTCATTAAATTTCATCTTATTAATCTCGGGGACTTGTGGCAGATCGTCGAAATTCCTACCGAATCATCTCTATAACGCGATTCAACTATTCATCCGCCATTTCACTTATAAAATAGTTTCATGTAAGTCTGTCATTTATTTGCGAGGAAGTCAAGAAAGAAAAACCGCTGAAATTCGCTCAATTTTTTTAACTCACGAAAAATAAAAATTGATAGCCTTGTCAAAATCTGCCTGTTTAAAAGGTGGAATCAGAAATACACAAATTATACATTATTATGGATATCAGTCTTTTGCGCTCTTTTGTTAATGAATATAATATCGATGGGTTGCTAAATATTAAAAAAAGTTAACTGATCGTCATTCAGGATATGAAGTTTAAACGAACGGTTTTTCATTACAATTCCTCGTGTTCCTGAGTAGATGGTACTGTATGTCTGTTTACAAACGCGGTTTTTATACCCGAGTTTTTAAGTAAATTTTCTTTTACTAAATTAATATAAGTTGCTGACTTAGGATTTTAAATGCATCTGTAATAAATGTGTCAACTTTTCATTTCTTATCGCAAACTATCATGACTACATTTAATGGAACATACATGCGTCTTTGACTTGCTTAAAAAAAGGACGATTTTGAGGTGACGTCCTGTTGTAACAAGTAAGCTTTCCGAAATAGCTTTAACGGGTAATTTAGTTAATTTTTCCATCATTTATTACGTTTCTGTAAAATGATCAATGAGAAAGATACCTAATGCAGTGGTTTTCTAAATAAAGTTAATAGTGAGAAAACTCAAAAAAATATTCTTTATTATCGCAATGATTTGACAAGACAAGCCAAAAACGCCAAGTCGTTAATATTTTCTCAATGTAAACTTCTTAACCCTAGGAGATTTTCTTGAGTTGATTGAAAAGGTTGATTTAAAGTGGCTTACCAATAAAGCGAAGTCTTTACATCTCATGAGGAGGAATAAACAAAGATGTTAAGCAAGCCTTCATGCAAAAGTTAAGATGTTGGATTCCATCCTTATACAATTTAAGATTTTGTTCTAGATGTATATGAAATGGAACTTTCCTATCAATCATATCCGGAATGACATTATGTGAAAAATTGTTGTAATAATTCCTGGTGGAATATTATTCTCATACGGCAATTAATTAACACATTAAACTTAAAAAGTTGATTGTTAAAATGATGTAACGTATGCAAAGTACTATTTATTTTACACCTGAGAAAAGAATAACGATAGAGGCTGTTGCGGATGAAGTGTAAAACGCATTATTTAATTAAGTAGTATTACATGCAATGGAGTGTATTCTGTGTACAAAGACGCATATTCCGCCTTTCCACTTAAAAGGGTTACCAATTTTTCATTTTCTTTAAAATTTACATTTCTAGGATGAACCGAGATAAAAGCATTTTCATTCGTCAAATCCTATTATATTTCAAGATATTTACCGAAGTTAACCCTAACAGTCACAATACCGCGCCTATGTGCTCTTAAGGGCAAATTAGAAGCGCCTGCCGCCACAAACAAAAAACTGTTTATCATGGGTTTTTCGTCCAAATAGTAAAGAATCGCACTTAGTTTATAAGGAGACAATTTGATCGAGATCTAAATCGATGCCTGTAATTTTTCCCACAAAAACCAGACGGAGACTAAGAAGGAAGGCCATCAACACTCAGACCCGGGTCGAATCGGGTGAAATCGAAAACTTCCGAAAGATGCCAAGGAGGAGGAAGACGTCGGTCCAGCCGTCCTCTCGCTCTGCCCACGCCGAGGAGGAGGACGAGCCGATGGAGGAGGAGGTGGCGGAGGAAGAGGAGGAGGGTGAGGAGGGCGAGGAGGAGGACGAGGAGGACGATGGGGAGGGGAGCGAGGAGGGAAGTTCGGGAGGAAGGGGGAGGGGCGGCAGAGAGAGGCCCGGACAGAGGAACGCCGCCAACGCCAGGGAGAGGGCGAGGATGAGGGTGCTGAGCCGCGCCTTCTGCAGGCTCAAGACGACGCTGCCGTGGGTGCCGCCGGACACCAAGCTGTCCAAGCTGGACACGCTTCGCCTGGCCACCTCGTACATCGCGCACCTTAGGGCGATGCTGGCGGCCGAAGCCGAGGCGGAGAGCGCGGCCGAGGGAGCGGCAACGGCCGCAGTGGGAAAGGGGGCGGCCCCCACTGCGGGAGGCGAAGACAGCCCGGACAGGAGCAGAGGAAGGGTCGCGACCCTGCACCCGTTGAACCTGGTCAGTATGCTCTCGGTTTTCTGTTGCTGAAGTGTTGCTGAGATCATTACGTCTTGCGATACTTTGCAATTGCCCGTATAGATCTTTTTTAATTAAAATCCAGGTTTCTGTTTTCAAGAAACTCTCAAATGGCGTTTTTATCCAAAACATTAATGCTGTAAACTAATTTTGGGAAAATATTTTTTTTTAATCTTCTCTTTAAATGACACTACAAGTGTAGGATTGTTGTGCAGGTCACCATTTAACGGGGTTCCAAATATCTTTTTTTTACAGCGGAGAGTTACTTGCAGGCCGTCCCTATGGTAGGGCGAATCGTACCGACAGTCCTGGACCCTCCGCTTTGACATCACCGCAATGAAAGTCTAAGTTTAATTTGGTGGTCAACAGTGGCGTAGCTAGGTTCTCCTTCGCCCGGGGGCAAGTTACAGAGATGCGCCCCCTTCCCTTTGCTCTCTGTACAATTTTCCAAACTAATGTAATGTAGGGAATGTGATGGAAACCCAAACATATTATTATACAAGCATTTTAATTCGGCATATATTATAATATTATTATTGTTTTTAAACAGAAAGGTTAATTTTCAGTCCATGAGTTTGCGCCCCTTCAGCCCTGCACCCGGGGGCAGCTGGCCCCCACTGCTCCCCCTTCGCTACGTCACTGGTGGTCAATGACAAGAGAGGCACGCAAAGGACAACGTTCCCCGGGCCTCGCACATCTATACGAACGGCCCGGGTTAATTGTTCCGAAATTTAGAGCGACATGTCGATGGAAGAATCGATCGGTAATATTTGAAGCGTTCTTTCGGCGCCAGATGACTTTCTTGTCATTTTTTCGTGCGGATTTGAGCCAACTTTTAACGTGTCAGTGTGGAGTGTATGCGTCTTCAAACTTTTCTGCACCTCGTGATCACACTGGTTTCTCATGTCTGCTTTTATTCTCCATCTTTTTGGCAATTGTTTTTTTACCTAAATTGCTGAGTCGTCCACACAACTAGAATGTTCTATTTTTCCCACTTCTCATGCGTTCCCCAAAAAAAACTTAAACGACATCTTCTTACCTTCCTTTCCAATAAGTTTTTTCATCGCAAAAGTTCCAGTTGCTTCCTACTTAGACTGCATTCATCTTAACAATGTTTTAATCCATTTACCTCACTACTTCACTTACACTTCGTTTCAACTCCTGTTGCTAAAGAAAATCGGTCAATTTAAAAAATGAACGGGTTGAAAACTCGAGAAAGAGGCTTTCACTCTGAGATCAGGATAAATTCATAAAAATATTATAGTATCCAATTTGTAATTTTAATGGAACAGCAGTAGAAAATGTTTCTCCAGTTTCACTAGTATTATTTCCCAGTAAATAGCGGCTAAATCCAAATTTCCTGTTTTGTTTTTTTGTATTTCAGAGAAAAAATCCTTTAACATATATGTAAGCAATACTTTCTCTATACTACGCATGGAGAAAGTAAAAAGAAAACGTATAGCGCGGGATCCACTTCTTTAGCGGAACCAAGTACCACCGCACCGATTGCGCTTGCCCTAAATTCACGCTTGGGTTTCCCATAACGTGCGCTTCTAATTCTGTGAATATTTAGAGCGATTAATGACCTTTTTTAATCCAAATTTATGAATATTGATGAAAAAATACGAGATAACATCCGAAACCCCACTTAAAACAGTTCGCCCATTAGATTTTCGACTAATAGACATTTTACAGCCTATGCCCTTTCATTTTATTGCCACTCTACCCACTATTAGCCCATTCTTATAGCAAAGCTCTCTCCATATCACTGACCGCTTCTTTCATGTCATACCCTTCTGCCGCCGAGAAAAAGTTAAAAATCCGTCCAGATCTCTTCTTCGAGTAGTTCCTGTACTGAACGACCACATTTCTCGAAATAGGAATGCAGTAATCCCTGAATAATGACTTTCTAAACTACGAAGATTCGCGGTTAAAGCGCTATAAAATTGTGATCCTCCCCCTTCGCGGTTACGGCGCTGTCTCCAGTCTTCGCGCCAGTCAGTCGCGGTGCACATCTTGGCGACAGTCTTCCCGTTTTGCGTCGGACCATAAAAAAATTAAAATTCAATACGCCTCTGGTTTTTGCGTTATTAGTTCGTTTTACGGCTTGGGTTTCGTCGGACGTCTGGCTTCCGGTCCTCGTCTTCCGCCATTTGCACTATGTAAATCACCAACCAACTTATAAGATTTTTTGGTTTTCGCACACAAGTTAAATTACTATCATTCAGAAAAGAACCAATGATTGACAACTTTTTTCTTGGATATGTAAATTTATATTCGGAGGACCCTTAGCTAAGTATCAATCAACTAATTGTGAAATAGTTCCTCTTGAATTATAACGTTCGCACAAGGACAAATTTTCAGTGGAACAAATTACAGATTGAAAATCGATTTGCAACTTTGGTCTAAATTTAGGGTTTATTTAAGGTATGAGCCTTAAAGTGTTGCCCGTAGCATTCTGGATTAATATCAATTGAAAGCGTGTCCATATTTTTCTCATTAATGTATAATGGCTGCACGCCGCTAATGGTGGTGATCCGCCTCAAAGAGAGCTAAAAATTTGTCAATATATACACAGTTTACAAGCGTAAAGTAGTTAAAGTTAGATAAATTTGACGATATGTTATTAAATGTGGTAATATAAATAAAACTCTCACTCTTATTCGTGTTCCATTTTACAAACGAACGCTCGCAATCAAACGAGAAGACATTTTTTGACGAGATGTCGGAAATTCCTCGGCGCCAAAAGAGTTTTTTTGCGGTAAGCGTTTTAGCAAGAATAGAACGTGACGCTTGAGATGCGATGGGAGGAGAGGGAAGGTTGATGGATTGCGGGGGCGGAGAGGAAAAAAAGAGAAAGGGTGAGGGATGGCGCTAGAGAGGAGTAGAAAAGCGATGGAATGGGGAGAAATGAAACGAGTTATTCGGTGAAGAAAGGGATGCCGACATTTTCGGGTTCTTTCTAGCTGTAAGTAAGGTCCTTAATGGGTGACTAGACTATTGCTATTGGCAGTGCTCGAATTGGGAAAAAGTTAACATCCGGAAAGATGGGATGGGAAAAGTTAACAACCGGAGCGCCGACGCCAAATCATCATATTCTTGTCATTGTTAAGGATAGAAGAGAAATAATAATAGGATCGTTAGCGATCTAGTGACCATAAATAAGTGAATTTGATGATGTTCAAAAATGATATTCTTTTCGATTTATTTTTTATAATAATTTAACTACCGGAACGCTTCTAGCTTAATTTTTTAATAACTGGAACGACGTTCCGGTCCAATTCGATCACTGGCAATGGTTAATCATGAAAATATTCAAACGATAGATTCTTCTGGTAAATATCCTTAAACTGGGGTCTGCGCATAATCCATTTCTCACAGTTATACACGTGGATTATGAATGCTCGTGTTCCATAACTCGCTTTTTTTCAATAAAATTAATATAAAATAGGATAATGCGCGTCCTCAGTGTTCGGGATTAAACACCTCGCTGATTTATGACTGTATTACATCAGGCATCAATTTTCTCGAATGCGTGCCTATGGAAATATTCACATGGCGTAAAACATTATACTATATCTAGTAACGAAAGTGCCCTGGAATAGCGCGAATCGATGCTTTGGCAAAAAATTCCGAGCCAATATTGATAATAAAAAACATTTATAATTAGTTAAAGGTTTACATCGCAATCCATCTTAACAAATATTTCCGCGTTTCCCACCTGTTATATGTTCTTTACGTTGGGTTCCATAATGTAATGTAATTTGTGACTAAAGTAGCCCTGATCAATCGTCAAAATGAATCCATCTAGGATGCAGCTCAGGGGAGTCGGAGCAGATTTAACATTCTGAGTGATGATTTTCGAAAAATGCGGTTCATTGTAAATTATTTTTTGTGTAAAGCTAATTATTAAGTTTCTCTCGGGACCTTGAATATTCCCAAAAATCTTTTCTTTACCTACTTAAACTTGGATTCACATCCGAACGACCATTTGCCACTGCTGCTCGCGTAAAGTTAATTTTTTATAATTAGAATGTAAGCACTTTGTCATTCGTACATTCACAATATTTAAAAAGTAACCCCTATTAATGAATTCTAAAAGACTGACGGAGAAAAGAGCAGCTTATTTGCAAATTTTAGCTGAAAAACGTGGATTTTATTGTCAAGTCCAATTTCATTGAATATCTTACTATCATTGCAAATATAGTTAGCAACGAAACATAAAATCGTGAATATTATTTTTCGCGATGTTGAAGCAAAGCTGAAATAGAATAATGAAACGAGAATATAATTGGTGAAATAGAAAGGAGACATTCGATACGGCTGTAGAAAGGGATGAGATGGACGTTGGAGGAATGCGGAGGGTAGAAGAGGAGAGAGAACGAGACAAGAGCGGAGGAAAAAGTTTGACAAGAGGATTCATAAAAATACAAAAGAGAACGAGAAAACAAGGAAAGAGAAAAGAGAAGGGAGCGAAGAACGAGAAAGGATAATAATCGAAAAAAACGTGAACGACCGTTGAAAATGAAATCAGATTTGTTTTTTTAAGCCTTAAATTTCCCCGATTCTAATCTCAATCTCTCATTTTCCTGAATCGTTTAAATATCCGGATGATTACGGTTATTATTGCGTACAAAAAATGTCACCTTAAGCCTGTCAACCTTTCTCTATATAGCCAATTGTTTCTATATCTACTCCATCCACCAAAACTACTCCTGTGAAGTGATGCAACTAGAATGTTTAAGTTCAACTATGAAGGCGATGCACACACTGCATAACGTACGAAAAATTGCTATACGAAATGCCGTAAATAAAGAAATAAAAGGGACGCTGGGAGAAGTATAGCGAGAACCTTATTAAGGGACGTAACTAGGGAAGGGCCTGGGGTGGGGGAGGGGCTGCATCCCCTTTACAAGTCCTGGGCCTCTCCGTAGCCCCTCTAACGAGTTGTATATTTTCTAAATTTGTAATCAAGTACATATTTTGTTTTTGTTCTTAATAAAAATGACCTTACATTTGTATGAAAAGTGCAATATTAATTAGTCAAAACATTTGTTTTCATATTATTATTTTTATTGCATTTTTATTTAATTTTGGTGTCTCCCTCCCAATACTTTTGACAATCATCAGTCACAGTTGGGAGGCTAGTTATGTCCATGGCCTTATTATGTGTCCGAATTTTCCTCGAAAATTATTAGAATAATGAACCGATTTGGTAGAAAATGAAAAAGAACGAAAGAAGAGGGGAAATGAAACGGACAAGTTGAGCAAAAGGGAAAGGAAACTAGGAAGAGAGCAAAGAGAGTTGCAAAAAGTAAGAGGTTGTATGAGCAATTAGCCCCCAATGAACCGTAGGGATCTTAAGTAGAGAAGAAGTGATGGTAAAAAAAACAAAGAGTGCGGGATATGAAAACAGAACAGAGGGTAAAATAAAAAAAGAGAGGTGAAATACCCGGGACGGTGAGAAATAGTTCAGAGAAAGCGAAAATGGCCGAGAAGGAGACGGGAAGGAGACAGGAGGAAGCAGGAAAGTTAAGGGGAAGAAGTGAGGATGCTACTGTCACACGCTAGATGGAGGGGTGTTGGTGGAGGGAGAGAAGAGGAGGAGGAGATGAGTTGAGGTGCGGGAGTGGGGGGAGGGCGTAAGAGAGGGGGTCAAAAGATCGGATAGGATCCACCCGGTGCTCTTCCTCTAACGCCATCTTTAAACAATCCCTCCGCTTCCTCTTTCCTTCCCCTCCTCCCAATTCCCCCTCTCCCCCTCCCCCTCCCCACTGCCAGAATCTATAGCGCATCTTCGCTCTTATTTTCCTTGCATTCTCATTATTCTCTCTCTGTTTTCTTGACGCAAGTCTTCTGAGTATTTGCCAGTGCAGTTATAAATTCTACCGATGACGATGATAAATTTTTGGCGCCACATTCTGCTTTCGCTATTGTTTTTTTATGTGTCGGTTTTTCATTTTACGGGAGGCTTATTTCTATGTTTCAAGGGAAGGGAGCCATTACTAGAATATTTGCAATTTTTGTTTTTCTCAGAGATGAGATTTGTCGTGGATATTTTTTGTCTCGAAAATAAACTAATTTTTTATTTTGGCGATAGCTTTGATATTTAAGTTCAATTTCTGAAAACCGGTATGCGATTTACGTGTGTGAGTTATCATCCAAACAGAAATTTTATTGCGAATGATTCGTTGAAATTATTTGATATTTTCTAAGTAAATCCCTCAGGAAAACATTTTCAAAATTGTCAAATTATCGGTAATAAATAGAGATATGTTTCAGCTTTTTATATTTTATGCTAGCCTTTCCTACCGATTGCAAGAGTAGCATCCGGAAAACGGGAAATCAGCCACGTCCTCGATATGTTAAACTTTTAGATAACAAATGGAATGAATGCGATTTAAGTTTTGGACTAAAATTTAATAATCTCCATCGCCTGATTTCATCAGATTTGAAAATATATATTTACTGCAAAACTGGAAATTGTTAGCATTTCGATTGTCAGAATATAGCATTCAATCTTTTCCAACAGTCTTTATTCCTTTTCACGTTATGATGATGCGTTTTTGGGATAATTTGGATCAGCACTCCACCGGGAACTTGGTTTGATTCAGTAAATGGAAGAAACTTCCGTACACAAAAAATTTTTCACAGCAAGCTTCTGTTATGTTTGTTATATAAACTTATTTAATATCGCTTTTATTTCCTTTCGTTAATTTCCCTTTGAGACACATGAAAAATCAACTTTCAAATGAAGTAGCAGTCCACGAAGCAATGACTTACTTTGTAAGTAATACGCTTCAGATCATGCCCAATCATTTCTTGTTTAGTTAGTTGCTACTAAGACGAATAGATGAACTTTCAAACGTAATACCTTCCAAATATGGTAATAATTTTTATTTCAGAATCTTGAAAATAGGGCAATGAAACAGAAAGTGTTACTAAAATGTTATAATTTCCAGTACTAAATATAATGAATTAAGAGCAAAGCTCGCATTAAAATAGCGCTTAAACCAAATTACAATTCTAGCTATACTCGAAAACATTTAAATTGAAAGCACAGAAAAAAATCACAGCTACTGCATCACTACTCCGCATATAAAACGATTTTTTTCCCTTCCTTCCTTCGTGAACTTCGGAGATTGATCTGTGTCCTCTCACATCAATGTAATATTGTTCTGCTATTGTTCAGAACGACTATGTTGAAATTATCACTTTTTCATAGGAGTGGCACGTTTCGGAAGTACTTACAAAAATCTCATTTGACCTATCCAAAGAATGCGTAAGTTGAGAATTTTCGGAACTCTTTCCTTTGAAGGTTATGCGCATTTAAATCACGTCTTTTCTACGTATCTTTTGTGCCCATCGAATACCGCTTCCTAATTCCTCTCTTATTCTCACATTACATCGCTTCCCAATGCTCGAGGCAAGACCGCCTGGCTCTCGTTTTTTTTAATAGCACTTCGCTCCCAAAATGGCGACCGCCTGCAAAGAGGTCGGCGCTTCACAGAGTCTCCTGGAGGGCTCAAAACAAACAAAACTAATTCGGGTCATTAAAGCGTTAAGAAATGGAATGAGTTGAACCGGAAGGGGGATTGAGTGAAGGGAGGGTTGGGGCGGTAAAAAAAGGAGTCGAGGAACTTTGTGTGACAGTGAGGTCTCTCCAGGTTTGAACCCGAATTTACTGGTTTCCATGGGGATTTCCGGACAAATTTGACTATACGCTTATTTAGTTTTAAATATCGATTTCATTTTAATAATAATCGTTTTAGCTCCAAATTAAATTTTTTTAAGATATCATAGTTCTATTTTATTGTTACGTGTGCAATTTGGTTCTAATTTACTCTGGTGCTCAAATATAATAATCCATGGTCCAACGCGAATTTGATAGTACGCGTTTAAATAAATGTGGCACTTATTTACTCGACAGGCGTTAAATTTAATTATACATACGTTATCCTTGATTGAGGGCGCACCGGATTTTACTCATACGTGGGACGTGAGAAAGCTCGTAGTTCATGTGAACGTGTTACTTTTACTTGCTCCATACGCAGTCAAGGAGAAAGTTTTGTATTGGTGAAAAAATCGAATTCGAGATTTCAACGGAAATACACGTTATAAGGTGCCCTGAGTACGTTTTCGATATTTTCTCGACGATGTGCGTGATAGGAATTTTGTGAGCTCTACAACTCAAAAACTAATAATCAGATCGCCACACTTTATATTTACGATTTTTATTAGGAACTCAAGATCTGATAAGGTTTTGGCTAAAATTGGTCAACCGATAAAGGTCGTTTTTTTCCGTTTTTCCAAATATCTCCTTTAGGACTTAACGTATGTAAATATTTGTTATTATCATAATTATAGACAATGTTATGATATACAAATATCGTTTGAAATATTTTTTCATAAAATGGATTGAGATTTTGTGATTATTTGTCTGAATTTGTTGTGCTTCCGTTGCTATGATAATATTTTTTAATTGTTGATGGGGATGCCTACTCTACCAAGAGTAATTTTAATTGCGGTCAAAATTATCCCAGTGCCACCTAGAATCATATTTTTACAAACAAATTTTTGTTAATATTGACAGCTATCTAAACGCTGCCAACGGCGATTTTAATCGTGCATCTATGTTTTGTTATCCATATCAACAAATAAAAATTTTGTTTACTTATTATTTTTTCAACGTGAAAAATAGTTCCAAGTATTTTAACTGTTAAAATTATTCCAAGTGTTCAAAAATTATTCACGAGTGTAATTGCCGATAATTATTCTTGAGGACGCTGATGTCGAGAGCAACTTGTAAGTGCTATTGCAATCATATTCATTACTCGGTATGAATAAATTCATGTGCTAGACATCAGATGTTTTTGTTGGTTCTTTTGAGTAGTGAACATATGTTCTCGTATCGCCTTATTGGTGTCATAAGCAGAGTGGCGCAGTGGAAGCGTGCTGGGCCCATAACCCAGAGGTCCGTGGATCGAAACCACGCTCTGCTAGATTTTTTGCTACGTACTTTATCTTAACAGTGGAACAGAATTTGTTCTCGTTAAAAACAGCTCGCTAAGCACTTTACCGAGAATAATATTTCAATGTGAAAAATGATTCCAAGTATTTTTCACTGTTAAAATTATTCCAAGTGTTCAAAAATTATTCACGAGTGTAATTGCCGATAGCTATTCTCGAGGTCGCTGATATCGAGAGCAAAATTAAAGTACTGTTGTAATCATATTCATTACTCTGTATGAAGAAATCATGTGCTGGAGACATCAAATTTTTTCCGTAAGATATTGAATATGCGCAAGGTGGTTTTGACCATCACGGTACTTTCTCAGAAAGTAACGCCCGCACTGCGTGAGAGACTAAGGTTTTGAGTATCCGGGGTTGAAAAATTTTATCTGGTTTTTCACACCGCAGTTCTCCACGTGGCCGTCTAGTTGGTTAATTTTACTGACACATATAAAAATGTGTGTTAAGGAAGAAACTACGTACTCACTAGTCCTTACCAGAAGAAGAAACATAGAAGAGAGGATCTTTAAACCCCGTTAAGACTACGAGTTAGTCTGCAAATGGATAATCGAGGAATTTTATTATTTTACCAGCGTTCTTTGAAGCCAAACAGGCTGCGTCAGCAGGGGCTGCTCTGCCATTATATTTTTAACGCACAGTATTTTTGTACTTGAAACTTTTTTAATTTCATTTTTATATGATAAACATTTTTGAACTATAGTATAAATATTTTCAGCACTGAAGTTTACATTATTAGACTTTAGGTATGTCTCTCATGTATCACTCCACATAAACCACAATCTCCCATATGCTCTAACCCTCTCCAACCGCGGTTTTGCCAATCACGGGATGAGACAGGAACGCAACCTCCGCGGTTGGCGAGGAACTACTGTATGTAAATCCACTCCTGAGGGAACATTTTCTGCTTCTTAAGCTCAATATTGAATTGCACAAAATTAAGTAAAGTTTATGCCGGTATGAATTATATTTGACAAATCTATATTGTATATTGTGAACAATTAGGCGTATTTTTGTTGCGTTTCGGACATTACAGAGTCCTAAATAAAGCGTTTTTATAATAGAGTTAATTCGATTGTATAACGCATTACATGTTCTTCGGAAGCTAAAACACTTGGCAGCATGTCAATCGAAAGAAGTAAAAAGAAGTCACATAGATCATTGATGATGACCAAATATTCAGGGAATTATATCCATGTCACATTTTACTCAATACTTTTACTACTTGATGGAAATCTACTTCGCGATAATTATCGTGCAAAAATGTTGTGCTTGTAGGGCATTCTTAAGCAATAAACAGTGCAAGAAAATTCCACCGAAGCAAACTTTAAACGCAATAATTGTGTCCAAATGGATGGACTTGAATCAACAATTTAGACAACTCCATCACTTTTTCTGAAAGAAATGAAACTTCTTAAATTTCTCACACTATCCCTTGGTCTACCGATTAGCGCGAAACTTATTTTTTCTCTAATAACATTCGTCAACAAATTCAGTTTAAAAGGAAAGGTAGGTCAAGGCCAGTATTATAAATGCAGAAGTAAAATACTTTAAATTTTAATGTAATGGTAAAAAAAAATGAAAAACGCATAATATTGGTATAGACTGAAATTCCCTGCTCACTTTGTAGCTAATAACGTTTTAAAAAAAATTAGGCACCGGGGAGATTCGAACTCCCGATCTCCTGTTTACTAGACAGGCGCTTTAACCAACTAAGCCACGGCGCCGTGACGAACCGGATGAGGAAAACGTGAAAGAATCAAAACTAAGGAAATTTTACTGATATGTAGGCAGCTTTGCAAAGCTGCTATAGTTTATGCTTAAAATACACCAAAAGTATTTATCAAGTAAACAATTTTACGGGTCTATTTTTCAATGACGAATCTTCGCCGAGCGTATTATCGAAGTGAACAAAAAAACTTCATAATGAGACAATTACTCGAGCGATACCTTTTAATCACTGGCAATTACGAATATGACGCCATTCCCAAAGGATTTAAACATCCAAAATTTGTCAGAAAGGCAAGTAGATGTGAGAAAGAATCCGAGGGAAAAAGCGATTACATCTTTCTGGAACAAATCCAACCAAAAACGAGTCCTTGCCATGTTTTTCAGCGCCTCACTGAGATGGGCGTAAATAGGTGCATCCGGACATCCATTTTCTATTATAAAGACGTTTTTTAGTTATCAGTATCGAAACAGCTTATTTTTAATTCTGAAAGTTTTCGGGTCCATGACCTAACGAAAAAAAACTTTTTCTAAACATATTTGTCAGTTCGATGGAACATTAATTAACGGAACCCAGAGGAGCTCCAATGATACTACCGTAGTTTTTAGGGATGAAGAATCTTGAACCGCTACGCGAGACGAAGGCAGTCAAACGACTTCGCGCTTTCTCTCCCCCTTCCCGGAATGCTCTGCTGCTTCCTCTCCTTCCCCTCTGCGGAATATGCGGTGCGAAGCCTGCGTCCACCTGTCACCTCCCTCTCCCCCTCCAACGCCCCCCCTCCCCTCCCCCCACTGGCGGCACACGCTGTTTTGAATTGGAGCGCGGGAAGTGGCAAGAGGAGGGTGGAGGAGAGCACGGGCTGTGGAGGAAATCCCTCTTTCCTCCCCCGCCCCTTTCTCTCTCTCTCCCCTCTTTTCTATCCATCCGATACTGCTGTAAGAGCCACTGTTTGTTTACCATTCCACCCCTATTCTTCCTTGTTATACGCTTTAATGGCGGCGTGGTACTTTCGAGTGAACGGCGCTTGTTTTACCACTTTTATCGCAAGTATGGCGTTCGTATGCTCCATGACGAGGTACCGTGTCGATGTTCGATATTGATTATAATTCATTTCCCAAACTTGCAATAATTTTAGAACAGGTATGTAGCGCGCATTGGATGCGCTCATGTTTGAGTCAATAAAATGTCAAAGAATTTTAATGTGGGCATATAAGTAGAATCTCCAAAGTAAATCGATTATTCATGCAAGAAATGATGCGATCGGGCGGCAATTTGCATCAACGTCCTCCGCTGACTGAATATGCTGATGCTTCTCAAGACGATGATGACACAAGCTCATTCTCAAAAGGTGCTGTCGCAAAAATAGGCATCGATCGCTAAAATGAATGAAACAAGCGATGGTTGCGTTGCGACATCGGATTCATTTATGTTGAACAGATTAGATTGAATGGCCGGTAGCGTATTTCTCCGATTTTTAACGCAGAACATTTTTGGAAAAAAATATTTCAGTTCCGAAGTGAAAAGCTATGAATAAATTAACTTTATTGAAGAAAAATCGCACTGGAAAGCATAGATAAAAAAATTATCAGTAATAAAAACAACTCATTTCGACTTCTCTGCGCTGCATCTATATGTATTCTTTTTAGCATTTGATTTAGACTACATAAGTAAATAAACTGATGTGGGCAACACATGACTTTCTCCATATTTATATGGCAAATTACATGTTGTTAGCTCTGGGATCGTTGTCAATATTTACTTCCGGTTGACAATTAAGAAAAGAAAAAGGAGCGTTACTAAGACGTAACTAAGCGTCAATTGTTTTTCACCGCGAGTGTGCGTCCTACACTGCCTGCACAGCGAGTCCCAGTGCTGAGGATGCAATATCCCATTGGTGAATGCTTCATTAGTGCGTATCGTTATTAATGCAGTTTTGTTTTCTCATGGGTTTAGAAACTACGTCAGGTTTTACGATAAATAAAGTTCGTTATACTTGGTTATCTTATAGTGCTACATAACTGTTTTTGTTCCCGTTAACTACGCAAGGCTAAATACATTAATTGAAATGTTTCTGAAAAATTCGTCTGAAAATGTAACTGCGTATTATCAAACGATGAGTCCTATCGGCCGGATGATGCGGTACTATCATCCTTTCTGATTGAATTCATCCTACCTTTGATAATTGGGGTAATGGGTATTTATGGAAAGATTTTATTAATTTCATAGTGAGCTTTTTTTTAACCTTTCGCTTCTTTTTCAAAATGTGCAATGTTTTACACTGAGAATATAATTTTTTCCAGACTTGGCCATTCAGTTTCCAAAGATCATCTTCCTCGTCTTCATCTTCTCCAGCTTCATCAACATCAAGTAATGTCGCATCGTCAGTGCCAAATGGACCAACAGTAATTACACACCATGGTAGTGAGTGGTCATCAATGCAAGACATACCGCCTAACCATTACTGCCAAGGAAACCACTTCTCAATGGATACTGGAGGTCACCAGAACCGTGTTTCTCCTCCCTCGCATCACCATCTCATACACCATCACCACCCACACCACTTCCTTCCTTCGTCATATCCCGATTCCTCACTCCTGCACATAGCTTGACCTGTTTAATTTATCATTTCATGGATACTTGCTTCACTTGTGTGATTTTTTTTACTCTCTGAACTAATTAAGACAGTGATTCCATTCTATATCAATGCATAATTTCTTATCAATGAAATGGGCATTTTAATACTTTTATTTGGCTCTGTCAAGCCATCTGAATGTGACCTGTTTAATTTAAAACTAGTTATGTTATATTCCAAAGTAACGTATCATTATTTGTGGCATGCTTAATTTGTACATTTTATGTGTCTTAGAAAGTTGTTTTCTGGCTTAATACTAGAAATAACTTTAACTTATTTTCAATAAAATGGCAATAAAAAGTATTTTCAACGATAGGAAAACACAAACGATTAATAATAATTTCCAACCGAAATTAGGATAAAATACTGTGAAGTGTTTGACATCGAAAGATCCCTTCGATTACTGTGACGAATTGTTTGAATATTGTACATTACTTTCAACTAAATTGTATTTGTTTTTCGTTAAAAAAGAAAATTCTTACTTTCCAAACTGCTGTATTTTGAGAACTTATAAAGAGTAATATTTGGAAATTTTCTCCTGTTATATTTAAGCCTATTGAATTTTTTAATGCACTACGACAATACCATCTTTAAGTAGTTTTATGTGATTAAATGCTGTAAAAATGAGAAATTTCCGTTTATATATAAATGAAATATTTCGTTTAATATGTGCTTAATCAAATAGTTTAATTTTATAATCGCATATGAGATAACATATTGCACTGAAGTTTTTGAAGAAATGTAAGAAATTGACGAAAATTTCTTTTTGAAACTTTATTTATTGCTAGTAGTTAAAATTACTCAATTTTATTAGATAAACAATAAAATTTACTTCACCACTACGACTGACTTATTTAGTAAGTATCCAGACCTAAATTTAAAAAATTAAAACCTAATGAATCTCTTGTGCATTATCATTAATGAATATCGTTAAAATACGGTATATATATTAAGATTTTAGAAATTTTACGTGCAATGCGTAATATCAATTTTCATCAGGTGTATACATTTTCTGGAAAAAAAGTAATCTCAATCTAAAGCCTTTCCTATGCTTGATCAAGCAGGGCTGTAAAAAGAGTGGTTTTAGACTAAAGACAATGCACGGCGTCCGCCGTCACGTTTTTTAACTGGCTGACATTTTTATTTGCGATTATATTGCTGATTATAGCACCAGGGATGCTTAAACGGTCCTCAGACACAAATATGCAGGGACGGCGATATTCTGTTTAAAACATTCCTATTTTTTTGCGTTTCAACTTCGTATATGTTGGAAGATGTCAAATTTTCTTAGTAACGCATAAAATTAATATGTTTGTAATTTTAAGTTCGGTCGTCTAGAACGGTGTTTTTCAACCGGCGGGACGCGAAGGGCGTCTAGGTGAGACTCGAAGTTTCGAGAATAATTAATACATATAAAACATTTTCTCTACAAAATTACCGCAATATCTAAGCTCCTTAAAAATTGCTATGAATGAATGAGTATAATACTAAATTCGCGCTTGACGTATAAGGTGGGGTTCTTTTTTTATCATGGAGGTAGTACTCGGGTTTTTTTATGAAACGATTGGTGAGACGCAAGATGCAAAATGTTGAGAACCGCTGTCTAGCATGTTGTCCTTTGGTGGAAATTAAAATTCCTATCAAATTAAACCTATACAGTACTATAAGTGCGGATAAAATAGAACTGTGCGGCAAATGGAATGAGTAGGATGGAATTTCGAAAAATAGCTAATAAAATTTAAACAAAATTTATGTATTTCGTACGAATCGTTTCAACGATACGTGCGAATAACTTTACGTAGACGCGTGTATGAGATATCAACTGCAGTAAAAAGTGAAATTGTGCAACATTGCATCACCCGCGACAATGAAAACGGCAGCAAAGAATCGACAACTGCGTTTCAGCAAAAATCAAGCAACATTATATCCGCATGGCGTTCTAACGACCGAAGGCCAACTCACAACTTCCATCGAAATATTTGACCGAGTTTCAGTGAATACACATTTGACGTATGTACCCTCCAAGAACTTATGGAGAAGACGGCAAAAGGTCAACGTCAAAGCGATGTATATATCTCCCCGAAAATTTTACAAACCAATGCAAATGACGTGATTACCGTTACTCGTATGATAATGAATAGAAAATGAGTGCAACTTGATAAATCAGATTGGTAACGCATTTAAAACGAGTTTTATTCCCAATCATATCTCTGAGCACAGCAACGACCGGATATTCAATTGGATATGATAAAATACCATACTTAGCGCGCAGCGATATTTGAAATCAGAGGCTTCGGCTGCTCAAATATTTTAATTCTTTTTCGGTGCAAAAAAATAAAAAGCAAACAAACAGTGGAAGAAGAGGAGTCATGGTAATTGGCGTATGTGTAACCGCCATATAGTAACAATAAAAATTAATCTGTGTTAACAGTGTCTTGACTAGCTCTTTTAGCGCCCGGGGAAAACTACTAAATACGTGACCCCCCTCCTTCAAAAAAATTATCGTCTCTAGTTTATTTAGTTGCTATTTGAACTTTTTGCGCCCCTTACTTAGTTGCGCCCGGGGAAGTTGCCCCGCTTGCCCCACCCTAGTTACGGTAATGTGTGTTAATATACATTGTCAGTGCATTTGTTCAGGTAACAAGGTTTCTGGAAAGAATGCGGTAAGGCAGGAGAGTCGATTAAGTGAGCGCCAATTCAGAGAGAGTCCACCGTGTTATAAAAAGCGAAAAACTGTGTTACATATTACAAAAAAATATATAGAATATAACTCACCTACCTAAATGCTGTTGAATTTCCGTGAATATTCGATCGCAAAATCTCTCGCTGGACACTTAATGAATCAATTCTGACTGCAAGAACGCATGGCTACAAATCAGGGGTTCGCTCTGGCTCGTACGATCCGGCTGTCAAATTTTGGCTGCTTAGACGGATCATTGGTTCAAATAAAAATTAAATGTTTTTTTTTAAACATAATAAATGAAATATAAATTCGAATAAAATTGATGGATAGTCGTTACAGTGTATTGTTTTCACAATGAATAAATATCAGAATTCCCTATATAAGTGTCGAGAAGAAACTAAAAATGTAATATTTGTTCAAATATTAAAAATAAAAAATGTTAATCGTTATGTAATAAATGGCTTATTCGAATAAAAAGACTCCATTCCAAATTGAGATAAAAGTTGAGTGAGGCTTGCGGTTCCAATTACTGAAGACGTATGTACCCTTAGGCGCTTCATAACCTTATTCCGACCCAGACTACGTCGTAGGGAAGTACATATTCGAAGAGGTTCACTCATAATGTTTGCGGTTTCCATATTTCGACTTGGGTCATCATTTAACGCTGTTGTTCCGAGTTCAAGTCCGACGGATGTCGGTTTTTTTCCTCGGCTTACGCCCTCCCAACATGTGTATTGAGGAGTACGCTCAACTAAAAGCGCTGTCCTTCGGAATGGGCGTTAAGCTAATGCCGGCTCCGGGTTTCCCTCCCTCTTTCTGTGCGCGTTTGTGACGTGCTCACCACTGTAAAGGGTGATTCCATGATAGACTAGCAACCTAACCGCGGACCGGCTTAGAAATCCTCTATAACAGCAGTATAATGCCAGTATGTATGTCTGTATCGCCATTTAACAATCTTCGAACGCAAAGATATCACTTGTGCGCATTCTACTCATATAATTATGCCATTATAATAGACGATCTCTCTTAATAATAAACCCTCTACTTAAATGCGTTTCCCCTTGCGGGTGTTTACCGCCTCACTATTCCCTAACTCGGAATATAATTACGATTGTGTTAATGGAACGACAGTCAACTATTCGAACTCAGCTCAAGCACTCCGCGCAAAGCCCTGGAGCACCCGTAGCAATGACGGTGAGCTAACATTTCCGAGAACCTGAACTGTAAATACAGTGATTACAAATGAGCAAATTTATTGTTAAAATAATAAAAAGGCACAATGAAAAGAAAGCTATACTAATGAAGAAAACTCAGTTATTTCAAGTTATTTAAGTTCAACGTGTGCTCTGTTTGTGGCTCAGCAGACATCAAAACGGTGTTATGTTTTCTGCCATACATATAATTTGTAATCACCCTGTATATAGATTTAAAGATATGATAGTACACGTTGCCGTTCATCATTAAAGTTTCAGCTAAAATCAAAGAATTTTTGAAATCTGCAGCTGATTTGCATACCGTATTTCTCGGCACATAAGACGCACTTTTTCCAGAAAAATGACTCCCAAAATCAGCCTGCGTCTTATACGCCGAAGGTATGATTATTACTGTTCTCAATACTGACACTAACGAACTCACTCATCCCCAAAATATAATAATTGGCAGTAATTCGTCGCAAAAACAATAAAATATACATTATTAATAATTAATAGTGAAAATTTCTTAATACATGCAGTAATACCTTAGGCAACGTGAATTCCGAGGACGCATTTTCATTATTACAATTTCGACGCGTTTGCGATGTTTTAGCTCCTAATGAGCCCGCTGAATAGCGCGCGATAAATGCCACGGAACCAAGACCGTGTACACTCGCAAATACACGGCCTTTCACGGAACAGTAGAATTAGTGTAGATGCTATAAATATTTTATACGCATATAGGATAAATAACGTTACGTGTATTGAGATCGCAATGGCTACAAAAGCGAAAAGATATGCCTACGCTATTAGTTATAAGCTTCAGGCGATTCAATATAAAAAACGCACGGAAACCGAGCAACAGCACGTCATTTCGGTTCACCTCCCTCAGAAAAAATGATCCGTGAATGGAGAAAACGAAGAAAAACTGAAGCTGATGGGATAAGAGAAAGTCTTCGTAAGGTTGGTCTTAAATGGCCACAACTAAAGGAGGAAGCGATGGATAATAGAACAGAGGAAGTTTGGTATTGCTGTATCGATCAAAATCGTTATGTACGAGGCAAAAAGAGTTGCAGAAGAAAAAGGGCTAGTTGAGCGTACGTATCGTTATTACATATGCGTTCCATTTATTATTTATCCCATTATATTAAAAAATCATCTTGCACTTAAGTTTAAGTACTACCGGTAAAGGTTATCAATACGCGAGACGTCCGTGAGGCGCACTCCGACAACTTTAATTAATACGATTGCCGAGTTCACGCGGGGCACATTTAGTCTCGAAGAAATTATTTATGTTTTAGATTTATTTTACGAATGAAGTTTATCTAAAACGTTATATTTAACTGTTATCACGCTGGAATATTTTCTGTAAATGTTGCCGGTTAAGGACTTAATCACGGCTGGAAATGATACACGACGTGGCCTTTCGTAAATGCCTTGAGAAAACAAAATACTTTTTTTCTGAAAAATCTTCTAAAAAACCCGAGTGCGCCTTATATGCCGAGAAATACGGTAATTATTAGGAATATGCGAGGATTGATTAATATTTAAATTCTCACTACTGCAAGCAAAGGAATGTTCTTAAATTAGGTAAGTTACATCCAACTTAGTTTTTGTCTAAAAAATGTTTCCAATCAGTTGTCAGAATTCGAGAGATTTATTGAACTCACCTTATGGCTGCAATCCAAATAAAACAACTATGCTGGTTATTTCTTGGAATTTGCTTTCGGTGAAAGCGAAATGCACACCCAGTTTTCCTAACCTTTTTATAGTTATAGGCAGGTCCTCTGTGAGGGAGGTCAATTTGGCCTGGGCTTCAAGCTCATGGGAGCCCAAATTTGCATTTGAATGGAGTGTCAGCTGTGAAATTACACATAAATTAGATTTTCTCTCTCAATAATTCATACATTTGTGCAGAAGAAGGCTAGAATAGCATTTTATAAATAAAAATTATACATTTGTCTTCTTTAGCTAACAAATGTCTTATTCTGTTTTCATATTTTTAATTTTATTATGGCCAGGAATCTCAAAATCTGGAAGTGCCTCTTTCAACCTCTGAGAAGGCCTGGTTACAGGAGTAACATAGTTTTTCATGTCATCTGAGAAACTATCCAAAATTATATAGAGTCTATGGAAAAATTCATTTTGATTAACATCAGGTTTTCCAGGAACAAAACAAAGTACTAATATATTGTGAATAAACTTGGCATCCAAGGGTTTTTAATATACTTCTTCAAATTTATTAAATACTTATATTTAAATTTGCATTTCTTAATTAAGAAGTAAAAATAGTTTTAAAAGGAAACATTCAAGCTATGTTCCAGGGGTTCCCAAACTTTTCAATGTGATGAAAACCAAATTATTTTCCAGAATATCAAGTGAGCACATGTATATGTTTGCTAAAGTAGGAATGATCATATATAAAATCAAACTGATGTCAATGCTATTAATAATGCTTTTTGATACATTTAGGAATAAAACAAGTAAAAATTTAAATTCCTGGAGATAGGAAAAGCAATTTAATCATTGAAGAAGTGCATGTAAGACTGCCATGCAAAGCCAGCTAGGAAAGTAGTGGGGCCTGGTGCCAAGTGTGCACACATCAAAAATTTTTAATTGTATCTTCTATATATAATTACTCAATGTCTGTCTGTCCATCCCCCTTTTATGTCTTGAACAGTTTGTCATAGAGAAATGCTGTAAATGCCATTTTGTTTCTGATAACTAGGAGACCCCAGGAAAATTATTTTCATTTACGTAAGTGTCCCAGATTTACAAGTGTCCCAGGTTTGACTCCAGGAGACAATTTTATTTTCCCATGTTTACACAGAAGTTTTGATTTTTCAAGGTGCAAGGTTTATTTCCTTCATTCATACCAAATTTCTCCATTTTTGCTTTCTTCAATGGCTAAAGCTATATAATATCTTATCTTTGTGATGTTTAGATGTTACATGGAAGAATTTGTCAGAAACACTGGTTCTTTTCGAAATTTTATGGCTTTTTTCATACTCTTTCTGGGTGTTGCCAAGTCGACCCACATTGTTGGCTCCAATTCAATTAGCGCCTATTAAGCCTTCAAATATATGAAATAATTAAGTTATTCTCTTCATACTTTTTGTAGCAACATCAAACAATAGACTGCAATGTTAATAATTGCAGATTATTATTATTCAGGTAACTGCGTGTGGACTGTGGGCATTTTTAACAATTGACCAAAAGAAAAATCTTTTCTTTATTTCAATACTGGAATTTTACCTTTTTCATAATGGAGAAGCAATTAAAATTGCACATATAAATTATAAAAACAAACATGAAATTCAAAATGTGGTCTAATTTTATAAGAAGAAATGGATTATTATTACTTTTAAACACCAATTTCTGACTGACTTCGCAAGTTTTTGCAGGTACTAGTATTTTAATAAACAGAGCAATCTCTCTCACTATGCAAGTGTTTGATATTTTTTCTGATTTTTAAAATGTATGTTCTTTGCAAGTACAACAAATATTTTTAGCGAGGGCAGGATCTCTTTTAAGTGCGGGTCCAGCGCTGTTGCACCATTGGCACCGCCATCAAACCTGCCCCTGCTATCCTTCTTAACATCTTTTCCTTATACTTGAGTGAGTTACAGACCGAATTGAGATAAAATGAAAATCAGTCTAGTGTATCTGCACCAATTTACATGGGTCTCAATTGGGAAATTCATACAGGCAGGGATTGATGCTTGTAGAAAGAAAACTCTCATATGTAAATATTTTAGCATTAACACACAGAGTGCCTGTTCCAGCATTCCCATTAACTTATTGATTTTTTACCAATTTCTAGAAAACTTTCTTGTATTTCTCAGATGTGAAAGAGCAAGTTTTCCAGCAGAGCTAAACTTTGATCGGATGTATGATTTGGCAGCAATGTTATCAATGCAAGTGAAAAATGCCATTATGAAAGAAAATCATAGTATTTAGGTGACAAAAAGTTAACTACAAATGTGGAAACATTATTTGCATGTCTTGAATGAACAAAACCAACATCAACTCAATAACAAGCAGTTTTTCATGTAAAATAGATCAGCACCATACGAACATTCACTTATTACCTTTTCTCAAAAGTTTTTTGAAAAATGTACGATTAATTTCTTGTTGAATTCAAAGTTTTTATTAATTAAAACTTTTACTCCCCTAATGCTCCACCATGAGTGTACAGTTTGCATTGCCTTACCACTGATTCCCAGTATTCACAGTCCGATATCACATAATTGGAAATTTCCTTGGTGTGCCAGTCGTTGTTATAATACAGTAACTCATTTCACGTTAGTTCATCAATTGTCAGTTTCTACGATAAATGAGCTTCATTTTACTCACAAGGAGAGGTTATGCCCTGCCCTTCAGGGATTCGGACAAAATTTGGAGAGTATAAAGTATACATGAAATAAGAGATTCTCTGTATCAAAATTCTTTCCATTGGCCCTTAGCTTCCGAGTAATAACTGTTCCAAATGTCGCAGAAATACGCAAATGTGATAAAAGTCCATTTGGAGTAGAAACAATCAAATATATTCGGTGGCCACGGCGGTGACCCTTTTTCGTATAATTTTTGGGGTCTCACATTCAAACCTTGATTGGAGAATATTTTTTATATTTATTATTATTAAATACATATTATTATTATTATAAAAATATATCATTATACCAAATTATATTGTTTATAATATTTATTTAATAATAATTTAAAAAATATTTATAAATATTATTATACCTAAATTACTGCTGTTATAATTTGCACTTCTTTATACAGGGTGTCCGGTGATTTTATGTCAAAACTTCAGGATCGAATTCCTGGCCTCATACTGAGTCAAAAATGTCATGTCAACATGGGTCCGATTCACCACCGTTATGTGGTTATGGGACTTTGAAATGTGAATGTGAGTATGCAGAGGTAGGCACAGAAACACACATAAATCAGTGGAAAACATCATGGGCCGTATTCATAGTTCTGTTAGTTCAGGTCTAAGGACGGTATTATACCGCCCTTAGACCTGGACTAACAGAACTATGAATACAGCCCAACATGTTTATTTACTACATTGCTACAACAATTGTTCAAAATGGCCACCCTTAGCCTAGATGCACAATCTGAATCGTTTCAGGATGGAACGGGAGACAGTACAAAGAACTCTTGAATTATTCATCCGCCTTGCAGCATCGAATATGCGCTCCATAAGTTCATCCCTTGTGTCCACTTTGGCCTCGTAAACCATGTTTTTCATGTGTCCCCACACGTAGAATTCCATTGGCATGAGGTCAAGTGACCTTGTAGGCCAATTCTGCGCACCACCACGACCAATCCATCTGTTAAGAAAACGTTGATTCAGAGCCTGTGTAGCAGTCCTACAGAAATGGGAGAGTGCCCCGTCATGCTGGTAATACATCTGAAGGCATGTGTGGAGAGTAATAGCTTCTAAGAGAGCCGGCAATTCATTTTCCAAAAAAATCAGTGTAAATGTTGCTTGGGATGGAAAGATGTACGGTTCAACCAGCTGATCCTCAATGATACCACAGCACACGTTTACAGCAAAAAGGTGTTGGAAGTTGCATTCCACTGTTCCATGTTGATTTTCACGATCCCATAAATGAAAGTTTTGTGTGCTGTTGATGCCATCTCAGGTAAATTGTGCTTTGTCTGTGAAGAGAATGTAACGATGTCAGCAGGGGTGTGCACTTATTCAACGACAAAATTCCAACTGCTGGGCTGCATCTAATGGTTCCAGATGTTGTACTTGCTGGATATGGTGTGGATAGAAATAATCCTCGTGTAATGTTTCCCAGACTCTCATTTGTGGAACATTTAGGCGGGCAGACAGTCTGAGTGCACTCAAACGTGGACTGCGTTCTATCATTTGAATGATCTCTTCCTCCTCCTCCACCGTACGTTGTACTGACCGCTCAGCTCTCAAGGATACACATGGTAATGCGCCATGTTCACATGTCTGTGAACGTGAATAAATGTATGTTGATCTGGGAGTTGTCTTTGTGAATATCGTCATCGATATTCATCAACAGCTGCAACAGAGCTTCCATTACAAAACCCATACACAAAGTGCATATCTGCATATTCTTCCTTGGAAAATGTGAAAGACATATCAACCAAGCACGTGACACTACGCACTGTTCAATGCTTACTACCTTATGCACTACTGACTCACTGCCAGGCTAAATAATGATGGACCAGTTTACATAGTGCGCATGCATGCTATAACAAGCGCACAGACGAGCACACTTTTCAAGGTCACGTAATCGCGTAACGGTGGCGAATCGAACCCATGTTGGTATGACATTTTTGACTCGGTATCAGGCCAGGAATCCGTACCTGAAGTTTTGACATAAAGTCACCGGACAGTCTCTATACGTTAGTTTTTGAAACTACTAGCATTTTATGAAACTGCATCAAAAATCAAAATCAATATAATTTGGTATAATGACATATTTTTATAATAATAACATGTATTTAATGATAATAAATATCAAAAATATTCTCCAATCGGGGTTTGAATGTGAGAACCCAAAAATTATACGAAAAAGGGTCACCGCCGTGGCCACCGAATATATTTGATTGTTTCTACTCCAAATGGACTTTTATCACGTTTGCGTATTTCCGCAACATTTGGAACGGTTATTACTCGAAAGCTAAGGGCCAATGGAAAGAATTTTCATACAAGGGATCTCTAATTTCATGTATACTTTCTACTCTCCAAATTTTGTCCGAATCCCTGAGGGGCAGGGTGTAACCTCTCCTTGTTCATTATATAAGTGTGCTACATATCTGCTTTTCTTTCTTTAAAAGATGCATTAATGAACACACTGTAAATTTTTTCTTGAAAAAGTTTAAATCTGAGTGTGCCCTATTGGCCGGAAAATAAACTATTAACCTTTTCGCTGCTATGAAAGTTAAGCTTCTGCGTAAGCCGTGCGCGCTAAGTCCAGTGACCTTGAAGGCACCCCTGTGCTGAATACTTTCTCTAGGAGCTCCGCATCTACCGTCTTTCGTTCATCTTTTAGTCTCTTTATATTTTACAAGTTATTTTGTCAATCATTTATATTCACATTGGTTATTAACCATCTCGAAAAGATTTTTTCATCTTTTTTGTTGATTCTTTTTATTAATAGATTTTAGACAACTCTAAAACAAACTTTCTGGAATAAATAAAATAATGTATATATCATATTCTCAAAATTTTCAAGTTACGTAAATAAAAAGTGAAAATTTTCAGAATAAAGGCACAATTTAATTCCTAACTTAAAAAAATAGACCAATACATACCAAAATAAAAGTAAACTAGTAGTAAACAATGTTCTATTATTTACAAAATTTACAGATTAACAAGTTAGAATTTCGAGTAACTCCTTATCAGTAAATGTATCCTACTCCATTCTCACATAAGTTCAAAAGAAAACAAAAGAATCTAAATGTGACTGAAAAAATGGGATTTGAGCATGGGATGTATTACGTATGAAAGTTGACACAGAACTGAAGATATTTCTGGCTTTTTTCCATCTGGTTTAGGCCTTTTAGGGCATAGGGGATGAGAAAAGTGATGGCTAAGGGACGAAAAAGGATTTAGGCGAATGCAAAAAGCCCAGAGAAACGAAGTAGAAGCAGCCGTTTTCATCGTTCAAGGTTAGACTAAAAACAGCTTGAAAATATGTCTATGCCATCTACAGAGTGCCTGAAACATCTGTTAGTACCACAAAAATCCATGGCACTTCGTTACCATTGATACGATTATATGCGCTTTGAGCAGCAAACAGAAAAGCTTGAAACGCATATAAGCATCATTAGCAGTCAGGGCAACGCTCTACCCGTCCACATATATGCGTCGATAGCAGTAGAGACTGTGCGCTACCTCCACGCATATATGCGTCGACAGCAGCGAAAAGGTTAAGATTAGATTTAGATTGTACAAGGATAAAAAATAATATCTACAGTTCTCAACATACCTTAAAGGCAATGTTAGTGCAAATTGACTTTTATAAGTTCCTTCATTTGTCATTTCCTGTCTTCGATAACATTTAAAAAATTATTTAAACTGGATAAAATGATCTATTTATATGGTTCCTAGATTTAGAAAAAGGCAAAAAAAGAGGTGAAACAGTTCAATAAGTTTTTAATTGAGTTTTGGAGAAAATAACAGTTGTGGAATTATTGTTTCCTTTACCAACTGGTAAGTTTTAAAAACTTATATTTTTTCAACATAATATGTTTTAAAAACTTTACAAAAAGAAGTGCATAAGTCAAAAACTGGACTTACTTTTTTCATGACTTTCTTAACCATTTCAAATAAAAAATAGCACTTAAGATGATATATATTTATCTTGCTGGGTTAAAAACCCATCCATCACACTTACACAGCTTCAGACCTCTGCTGAATGGAATAAACTACTTAAAAAAACATGAAATATTGTTTATGAAGATGCATTAATGCACTGGCATCACACAATTCATTTTCTCGCCATTTTCTATCATTTGTTCTTCTGTATAATACTCTTTATTATTTCTTAGGTGCTCTTAATGGGCAAAAGACAATTTCAAAATGATTCTCTTGCTACACTCAATCTAGGAGTAAATCTTCATCACCCTATAACAAAAGGACATTTTTTATTTAGTAAAAAATGCACTAGTTTCCATTAAAAATGTAATGGCTTCATAAATCATTCTTATACTAAGTTAATCAAACATACCATACCACAAAGTAGCATTTACATTTTAAAATAGGTATTAAAATACAGAAAAAACCCATAATCATTTACTGGTCTCACCAGGCTATTTTTCAAAGTCCATTTCTTTCATCTGTCTCTTTAACAGCTCAGATCTGGATCGAAAGATCAATTTATCTGGCATACAAAGCTATTATAAAAAGTGATCAATTAAATTTAATGGAAAAAATTTCATAATCACATTCATTAGGAGAAAAAAAATCATTTTTATCTGAAGAAAAGTTGCGTGGAAACAATTTAAGGCCAACAAAGACCAGAAGCAAAAAATGAGCTTCTCATACTTCCATTCTCAGGAAGCAATTCTATTGGATGAGCCACGATCATCTCTGAAATGTTTTTTATTGTCTGCCAGGTTACATTTGTTTCCATTTATGTTTAATCTGAAGTGAGGTTTATTGATGATCATTTGGTGATGTTTGGAGGGGTATCACCACCAGGCAATTTGAGAGCTGACCTCATCTCTAACCTAGTAGATGAAAAGTCATATAATATTTTGGAGGATGACTAACTATGGCTTGCCAAATAGAATTGTTCCCCGAGAGCAAAAAAGTGAAAAGCTCACAGATGTTTTTTCATCCAGCATTACTTGAGATTTAGTGTCAAAGAAATTGATGGTGGACTATGCTCAGAAGAATGATTTGAGATGTTCTATGAAAAACTGAACTGTTAAGATAATTTAAAAAGCAGAATATAAATATTTCCTGTTTCATAACAATCCTGAAGTTTTTCAAACAAATCCAATAATTAGATAAAATGTTATTCAAAAGAAAGTGGTAATTATTTGCAGAGAAAATCTTAAAATCTCTCAGGCCTACAGGGATTAACTTTCCACCTTCTCTGAGAACTTAACTGGAAATATATCATACTTTATTTCATGGTAATCAAAATCAAAACAACTACAGGCAATAATTTAAAAAGAAGAAACTGCCTTATAACGATAAAAATAAAAAAAAGTACACAAATGGGAATTATTCCACACCAGGGACCAAACACTCACAAAATCTCATACACTCTGGGTTTAGGGGAATTACTAAATGCCAAGGAACCCTTGTTTTCACATAAACAAAAAAATAAAAAAATATATTGTACTTCTTTTTTAAAAAAGAATGCCTAAATACGTATTTCAGAATCAATCATTCAATCCAGATTAATTTTTATGGTTATAAGGTGGTTTCTCCTTTTTCAATTATTTTAATTAACCATAGGGCTCCTAATATAATTTTTAACTACAGGCAGTTCTCGATTTATGCAGTTTTGATTTCTTGTTTTATGGGAATTTGATTTACACGGTAGTTTTCAGGACCGCATTAACCGCGCAAATCGAGAACTACCTGTATCTTATCGGGGTCGGTAAACTTAATCTTAAATTGAGGATAAATAGATTTTTGTACATTTTTTCATTTAGAATGTGATTATTAAAGAAATATATTCATTTAGTTTCCAAGATCTAGAGAATGATAACATTTCTTTTCCAGCTATTTAACCATAATAATTTTAAAATGAAACTGTGGTCCAAAACTTTTGGAGATGTACCACTAAACCAACGATGTACTCTCAGGTTAAAACCAAGACCATGGCTTACAAAAATATCATTATTAAAGTGTGAAGCAAAGAAATTTTTGCCGTTGAAAGATCAAAACTATAAAGAAATTTTAAGTAATATCACGTTCACAAAAAATATGTGAAAGGAGACTTGATAAAACTGAAAATATCTAGAATAGGTAGAATTAGGAAACAAAAGAGGATATTATTATTCAGAGATGCTTACCACTTCATCATCTTCAATTCCCAAGCTGTCCAATTCAAGTTCCAGCTCAAGCTGCTCATCTTCAGTAGGGGGATTGAGATTACTTGAAGTTGCTGGCACTGGGGTTAAGGGAGGGGGCAATTGATGTTTTTCTGGAGCTGAAGCCTTGGGAGGACCCAATGTTGCATTTGCAGAATCTTTGGGAAGAGAAACTATAAAGCAAAAATGAAATTAGTTTTTAAGTTTTCAGTCATTGGTTATCCTAACTTTTGGGTTAATTACACAGCATGTTGTTGAAGTCTATAAATCTCTCACAAAGTGCCAAAAATAATTTAAAGCTTCAAATTTTTATAAATATGTGTGCTATACCTTCAAGTGATTGAAATATTTATTACTGAAACTTATCACGAGTAAAAGGTATTTTTGGATAATTTATTACAGGTAGTTATCGATTTGTGCGGATAATGCGTTTCTGAAAACTACCGTGTAAATCAAATTCGCATAAAATGAGAACAATTTTCCCACATAAAATAATTGAAATATCCAGTTCAGGGGGAGTACCTATGTTCCTATATTAGCCAACCCAACATCACCGAAATTTCAAATTATAATGCACAACCTTTTTGAACTTCGTAAATACTTGGTTTCGGAAAACTGATGCTAAATGCAAATTCGCGAAGTGCAAGTCCTATTTTTCCATAAGACGCATTGTAAAAATAGCAGTACAGTTCCGAGTCAACCTAAAAAATTAACTTCTTATCATAAATAATGCAGTTTAACAGAAAATAAAAGAAAACAACAGCAAATGAAAAAGAGAAAAAAATTCTTTTAATTACTTTCAAAACACACAAGAGCAAATAAAAACCCAAGAGTTACAAAGCGATAACACTTCTTTCGGCAATTGTGCAGTTAACCCTAGCACAATTTTGCATGCTATGTTCTTTTGCTCATTCCGAGGAAATGCCTTAATTTAATTGGATTAACTACTGAAATGGAAGTTGAGTACGAGATGTGCTGAGTTTTTCTTAGGTTCTGAAACTAACATTTCCAAGCCGCAAAAAAAACACTAGCATATTCAAGTGGTAACATTTATTTTATTAATTACATTCAAAATGCATAACAGAAAAACAAAACCTAGCGTAAGAAAGTGATAAAATTTCTTTTAACTGTTCAAAATACATCACAAAAAATGAAGCATTAAAGTGGTAACATTTCTTTTAGTAATCGTGTTCAAAATACGTGGCAGAAAATCTTACGTGCACAAGATGATAGCAATTTTTAGATTTATGTTAAAAATTTGTAATAAAAAATGAAACCCTAACAAAACAAAATTTCCTTAAATTACGTTCAAAATATGTACAAAGATAATAGCAAATGAAAACCTTATATTCCAAAATGATGGTGTTTCTTTAAGTTTTAAACTAAAGTTTCATCATCGAAAAAAGCGGTGTTGGCAATGAAGTACAAACTGAGATACAAAATAATTAAATTGCCAGTTATCACGTTTGTTTACTTAAAAAACTGCTAATAATGAGCATTATAAATATAATATAATAATAACAAGTCCTTTTCTAGGGCGCCAAAGTTAAAACTGAACTTCGAAACAAAAATGTAGAGGACACTCACACTTGTTGTCATTGCAAACTCACGTTTCAAACAGCGTAAATGTAAATTTTTGGACCGTGCAAATTGAGAACATGCCTAAATTAATAAACCACATAAATCTAAATTTACGTAAATCAAAACTGCATTTCTATCATACACAAATGTAAATAGGAATTATTGACTAATGTAAGACCAAGATTTTAAATTCAAAATAAATTTTTCTTGTACCACGTATTTAGTTCTAAAAATTTAGGAACATGATTGGAGTAAGGTAAAATTATTAACCTACCTGTGAATATTGATGATGTCACTGTTATAGCATGGTGGAGAAATGTATTAAGGCACATCAGTATGTTAAATCAGTAGCATATGTACTTCAGGCCAAAACTTAACTAGGGTAAAACACTAAAATATCACAATTTTTGTACATAACATACAGTATAACATTAAAGACATTTTCTGATAACTCTTCAAATTTAACATATGTCACTGAAAGGCATATACAAAACTTGTCAGATTAAATGACAAAGAGCTACACAATAAATTAAACCTAAGTAGAAAATGCTAAGATGAGTTAGGAAATTTTTAAACAATATTGTTTACATTTAAGGCAAATAACAATCCATATGGTTTACCTTTAGAAGAATGATTATAAAAATTTTTAAGAGAGAATATCAAACTAAATTTCCGCCAAAAGAGATCAAATTCTCATTTTTACAAGTACTGAAGACATATAAATCAATCACAAAAACACTACCTCAACAACATATATTTCTAATAACAACAAATGCTATCTTATTCAAATATATTCTAATTTTGTACCTATAAATTAGGCTAAAAGCTGCCAATAATCAACAAAAAAGAATTTTATACAAAATATTTTGGAACCAATATATTCATCACCTATTAAGCATGGATTTTTGATGTGCTGCAACAGATTCTTTAAAGAATTTTATCGATCTATTAACTACAAAAATATCTGGATCATTTCTTTAACAGAATAAATTATTGTTGAAACACACTAAACACAAAAGTATAGATAGGATAATAATAATAAATACAGTAAAAACTCATTATTTTGAAGTTCTAGGGACCACAAAAATACGACTTGGAATTATCCAGGTTCGAAATAAACGATCTTAAAATAAATCGAAATTTCTTACCATCCACTACTTGGACAGTAAAATTACTATATAGTCTTATCTATCCGTTCTGCTACAAAATGTATTGACCTTACAAATTCGTACACGCGGCGAATTCATAAACAGAGCTGAAATGACCACTTAATTCATGATTAATGAACACCACGTGTGAAAAATAGGATCATGTGAACAAACCAATTTCCTCAGTGTATATTTTAAGTTACTCTTTTACACCACGTTTTGGAAGAAAAGACTTTCAGCCGCGTGTACTCTGCCAAAAGATTATAAAAGTGCATGCTAAAAAGATTGGGATAACGCTTGTGTGAAATATCGTATAGATAATTGATAGGAACCATCACGTATTAATTCTCTCCAATTTTGTTCAAACTTTCCATGCCATCGGTATGTTCAAAAATAATTAATTAATCAATTAAATCTTTATTAGCTCTAGGCAATTTCATACATTGCATTGTAATTTTATTTTCATCCATATTAAACAGCTGTAATAAAATATACGTGCTTTCAAAATAAAGTGATCGTATTTGTTGTGACAGGTGATGATTTTACATTTATGTACTTACGAATTCTTTTCTGCAATACGTACTAAACACATTCTCCCTTTGGGACTGCTGGCGAAGGGATTTAAATCCATGAATTGCATCATGCAGGCAGGAGGGAGGGGTAGGGGTCAAGCTTAGCATAGCACGCAGAGTTTTAGAGAAGGGAAAACTAAAAAAGGCAAAGGTAAGCATGACGTATTTTATGGACGATCTCTATTGTAATAAACCCCTCAGTGCTGTCCTGTGTGCCCAGGATGCAGGACAAAAACTTCATATGCGGTTGTACTGGGTATGCCACAGAGATTGCTAGATGTCTATATTTTTTTGATGCAATAAATTTTCTTAAATCTGAAAAACCTTGATATATTTCAAAACGGTAACCTTGGGTTTTCCTATTGTTCTTAATTGAGCAATTTTTACTGTCTTTCTTTTTACCTATATTATACGTAAAATTTTGCGATTGAATTTTCGTGTAGTTATACGAATTATGGGTTCTAAAAACCCCTATTCAATGCTGATTGTGAGACTAATCAAACCTCGGCATGAAAGCTACTATGTGATGGAAGAGTTTTAAAGATCCAAAAATTTATTTGGATATTCAAGACATTTCAGTGATTATATTCACACAGCTGAGTTTGAAATTTTTCTGGGAAGCTGGAGAAAATTCTGCCGACAGAATTTTTCTCATGTTTTCCAGAATTTTTGCTAGTAACATATGCCAACACTCTTATATAAACACTTTTCTTAGCCGAGTTAGCTTTATCTTTATATATATATATATATATATATATATATATATATATATATATATAATATATATACACAGTCAAACTCGGCTGCATCCTTAATCACTCCTCTTTTTACAAAAATAACTTTGAATAGTAGCCTGTTTCATAGATTTCACTTTGAAGTCTCTTAAGTTTCCTCTTATTACACTTAGTGCACTAAAAACACCATCAGAAATGTCAAGTTTAAAAAAAAAATCATTTAATGTTTCCATGGCATCCTGAGTAAGGATTGTGTCTTCGACACATTCAACATTGTCTTCATCACTGTCTGCTGTGCTTTATACTGTCTCTATTATTTCACTCTCCGTAGGAATTCCACTGGTAATCAAATCATCATCAACATGAACAAAATTGTCAATGTCATTTACATGGTCAAAATTCGCAATTCCATTTTCTTTAAGCCATTCTGATCTTCATCAACGTTATGGTTATCAATCGAAAATTCTCCCGATATTAAACCAGACATTTGAAAACAGTTTATGATCGTTGTAGGTGAAACATGCATCTGTCATCAAATGAATTGCATCCAATACAGAGTCGTTGCCATCTAAACCTCTTTCCCTCCTTTCAATCAACTGTAGAACAAAAAATCGCTTGAAATGGCATTTAAAACTTTTAATTATCCCTATGTCCATTGGCTGCAAAATAGAAGTCGCATTTGGAGGCAAAACACCAGTTTTACATTGGATAACTCCTGCATATGTGGGTGCGCAGGACAGTTATCAACAAGGAGTAGAATGTTTCTATTTTTCCTCCGTAACTCGTTGTTCCACTGACTTACATATTTCTGAAAAATATTGGAAGTCATCCATGCCTTTTTATTAGCTGCATATTCAACGGGAAGCTTCTTTACATTTTTGAAACAACGTGGCTTTTGTGACTTACCAATAACAAAATTTTTTTTTATCAGTCCCATTTATGTTTGCGCACATTAAAACTGTTAAACGATTCTTAGATCTTTTGCCACCAACACATTTGTCACCTTTGAATTTAAACGTTGCATCAGGCATCATGTTGTAAAACAGTCCAGTTTCGTCGGCATTGTAGATGTCTTCTTCTCTGTAACCTTTTCGACACTCCTCCCAAACACTTTTCACCCATTCACTTGCCATTTTTGAATCTGCTGACAGTGCCTTTCGCATAAACAATGTTATGCCAATTTTTAAAACGATCAAGCCACCCGTTATTGCATGTGAAGTTCTCGTGTCCTAACTGTTTTGCAAATTTATCTGCCTGTACCTTGATGGGGAAACCAGCATTTCTCTGCCTCTTAAACCACTCCAGAAGTTGGAAATTCTTGGTTTGGACGAAGGGATTATTTTTTAACAACAACGCCGCGGTCTTTAACCTCCCCGAGGGATAGGGTGTAGAGGCTGGACTCAAGAACACAAGGTTACATATTTTGGGTCACTATGAGGATTGAAGGGGCTGACCGCCGCCGCGTTTGAGACAGTGAGAAATGGTCTAAGTTTGCTCGATATATCCGTGAAGCGTGCTCGTTATATACGTGAAATATTTGTATGTAAATGCTCGTAAACTTATCTTGGAGGTAGCATTTGCTCGCTATAGCCGTGAACTCGTTACAACCGTGCACGTTATAAACGAGTTTGACTGTATATATACATATATATATATATATCTGAAATTGCTTGTTTGTCCATTATACAAATCCACAGCTTTGAAGATATCATCATGAAACTTTGCATCGGTGTATAATTTTTCCCAGCAGGTATCATAGACTATATGGCGATAAAAAAATTTGTGGGGGAGGTGCTTTATTATAAATGCATTGTGCATTATGCTACAATAGAAGTTCGCACTATCGGACGGCTGCAACATTAACTACGTTTGCATCATTGGACAGATGCCACGTGAACTACTCTTGGTGGTGACTTTAAATGGTCCCAGGCAATGACAGGTACTCCAAGCAGAAGTCGCATGAACTACGTTAGCACCATCAGACGGAGCCACATTAACTATGTTTGCATCATTGGACATATGCCATGTGAATTACTCTTGGTGGTGACTTTAAATGGTCCCAGGCAATGACAGGTACTCCAAACAGAAGCTGCGTGAACTACGTCAGCATGATCGGATGGAGCTGCATAATCTGATGAACTACACTTGGTGGTGCCTTTAAATGATCCTGGGCAATGACAGGTACTTTAAACGGAAGCAGTGTGAACTACGTTAGCACCATCGGAGGGTAACCGTGTGAGCTACATTTGTGTCATCGGATGGAAGCATCATGAACTACACTTGGCAGTGGCTTTAAATAGTTTAAATGTTCCCGGGCAATGACAGGTACTCCAAACGGAAGCCGCGGGAACTACACTAGGCGTTAGCTTTAAATATTCCCGAGCAATGCCAGATATTCCAGCTAGTTAATCTATAGAATGAATAAATAAAACAAGTTCAATATAAACAACCCATTTCTGCTACTTGAACCATTGCAATACCATGGGAGGAGTGGCAGGAGTACTGTGTGCACACCATTTAATAATTATCGATTTTTACCCTTGTTACAATGCAAATAGGATGTTGTAAAAATGTTTATGACACTTATAAATGCTATTATATGACTGCCTTTTTCTTGTTTAGGTATATTATTTTAAATAAACAGAAACTTTGTAGAAACAGAGTACCACTCCCTCGGCAGAAGTTGTAGATACTTGTGTTCAGCTATGTCCCAGTCAAGAAAACTAAAAGGTAAACAAGACAACCTACATTTGTACCTGCCGGCAGCCCTAAGTCTGTTGCAAATAAAGTTGAAAAAATCATCTGTGAAAATTGCATGGCCAATGAAGGGCAGAATACTGATTTACAGAGATGAACTCTCACCATAACTTGCTGGGCAATGAATAAGTAGCATAAAAATGCCATCCTTTGATTCTTTGTATCGTAATCTCTAAACTTAATATTTTTCACTTTTAAATAAATAGCTAAAAGTGACTGATTAAATTGTTTTTATTTGGTAGGCTCAAAGTGTATCACTTAGTATAACCCGTTATTAAAAATGCTTGATATTGTATGGGTTAACACATCTAGTAGAAGAAAAGAAAAATAATTATGCCCAAAATACTGTAAATACCCACGTGTAATGCGCACCCTCGTATAATGCGCAGGGGGGTTTTCAGCCTCGTAATCTATGATTTTTCTATATACCAGTGTATAAAACGAACAGATTTTTTTTAGCATTACCATTCCAGAATAAAGTAGATGGTGTAACGCAGTCTAAATCAATGATCGAATTATTGGTATTATGTATTGGTAACATAACGAAAGTGCGAAATGGAATTTTCGAATAACGTTCCAAAGGAACGTCAGCTAACTCAATCATTACATACTCTGTTTACTTACAAGGTGATATTAGGATATACACAATAATCCAATTATATTAATTTCATAGTATGGCATAAGACATTGTTTGAGCTAATAAATTGAAGGAATGACGATAATCTTATGTCGAAGTTTTTTACATACGTTTTAATCACGCCTGAGATGGATGGGTTCGACCAACCTTCAGTTTTAACCTTATTAGAACACTCTGGAGCACGTAAAAACGATAGCAAATAACCATAATTAACTACAGACTCTAAGAACTCTAACAAGCATCCTAATTTTAAACTCAAACATTTCGAAAAAAAGTGCACATTATACGCGGGTATTTAAGGTATGCTATATTTTTAATTTTGGATTCTGTGCAAGAGAAAATTTTTATCATAATGAAATAAGGGCCTCAAATGAGTTTCATAAGAATTTAATTTAAACTTTATTACAAGAAGAATTCCGCTACAAAATGAATTCAGTATGTTCTAGCCATGCTTCCTTAAAATCAAGAAAATAACAAACAGAAGAAACAATTACAATTTAAAAATGGTATGGCAGGAAACGTTCTGAAATGCATGCCAAATAAGATGAACATGTATGAAAATCCCACAGCAAAAATGATTAATAAGGACAAAACATGCTACAGGATACATGCTGACATGATATTAGTAATATGAACAGACACATCACAGGAGAGCCATGCCACAAAATAAGTTCCATAGCACACCTTATAGTCCATCTAACTGCTTTTGTAGTCCAAAAGATTGCAAAAGAGATAAACTGATGAAAATGCTCACTTTTCCAGAATAATGTCATCAGAGATGCTCACCGTTAATACTTTGAGTGTCTACCAAAGTTTGAGCTTCTTCAAATTTTTCATCATCCTCTTCATCAACAGCACCAGCTAAGTTTTCAGGAATGTAATGAAAACTACCACTTGCTTCTGCAGCTTTCATTTCTTCAACTGGATTTCTTTCATGATTCGGCTTATGATGAAACATTAAAAAAAAGTAATTTAAAAGTTAGGCATTGCTTAAAAAAGTACAGGGTGTCCATAAATTATCTGACATAAAAAAATTAAAACTTAAAAAATATTATAGATAAAATGCACCGGTTTTATTTAACTACAGTAAACCCTCGATTTAACAGACTTCGGATTTAACGGACTCATGGCCGATGGCCATCCAGTCACTGAGGATCAACTCCCTATCGTCGCTTTGTCCGCGATTTCAAACCACTTACTGTCCGTCGATGCTGAGAGTAGTCCGTTCACAAAGAGCATTATGTATTGCCTGATGCTTGGTTCCTGTCTTATTTTTTTCTGTACTTTTCAGTTTTTGCTACTATTGAACTTCCCACTGGGACCGTCGACGAAACTTCTAGAGGAAAGTATGTTCGGCGAGAGCGCAGAGCGATGAAATTAAAAGGAGGCAGAGTGAGGCAGTGGAAATACGAATTCATTTGTTATGCTGCGCTTAGGGATACATTGATTCAATTCTCGATACCACAGGATTTCATACAGGAGTTCGTACTTGCCATGACGACGTTTTTCGTGTCTGTGTATTAGTAACTTATGAGATGAAAGCATTGTGGAGTGGTATGTCGAATGAAACAAAAGATGTGCTAATTTAAATTTCAAGGGATGAAAACATAATCACTAGTTGAATGCAGTGATTGCTTCAAGAAAGGAGGAACTAAAAAAAATTTCCAGGCAATTTTGAATTGTCATTTTTGTTCCAAATCTTCAGACTGCCAATAGTTCCAATCTATTAGTTTTTTGCACTTTTAGGTTGATAAAAAATGTGGTGATGTTTATAGAATATTTATGTAAATATAAAAAAACCACATCGGTCAGAAGAGAGGCGGCGAGAGTGGGAGACTGTGGATGGCATGCGCATGGAAATTTCAGTCATAATTATACATTCTCCCTGAATTCAAATTAATAGAGATAAACATGTATTATTCTTGTTTAAGAGTGTTCCTAATGTACTGAATTTTACATAAGATGTGGCCATTTAGTAGGTGCATTTTGCTTAATCATATGATGAACTTTCGGATTTAACGGACTTTTGGCAACCTATCCCCCCAATTAGTCTGTTAAATCGACTTACTGTATAAGACAATTAAGTTTTCATTTGTCTAAGTAGATTTTCATATGTGCAGCATTTGTTACTCAAAGAATGTCTATGTGATGATGTTGTATCTCTTTAGCATCTCAGGAGTCACATTCCTTATTGCATCGATTATTCAGAGGTAAAGCTCTACAATATCACAGAGTCATTGAATATACCTAATCTTTCACAAAACCCCACAAGAAACAACCCAATAGGATTATTTTAAGGGAACATAGAGGTTATCATGTTGGTCCATCTCTACATATCAATTTGCATGGGAATGTGTTATTCAGGAGTTTCTGAATACCAAGACTCAATGGTGGTGCAGTACAGTCCTGTTAAAAAAATTACATGAGGTAGATCTAGCTGAGATACAACAAACAGCTAGACCATGTCTAGATAAATTTTCACAATCACAGTTTTTTCAGCGAAGAAAAATGGCTCGATATTTCTAGCACACATAAGCCACACCACACATTAATCCTTGGAAGTCATATTTGTGCTAGTATACCATGTATGGGTTTTGCGACCTCCAAATATGGACATTATGCTGATATATCTTAAACGTTTTTCCAGGTATTGATTACACTGATCTCTCCAATTTAGGTTTTCCACTCCAAAATTCTTGTACCTTTGCCCATTGTCTAGTTGAAAAGCCTTCAGTTAATTTTCCCTTGTAGACATGCATGCTGTTCCTGTTAAATTTTGTGCACTGTGCTTTGTAGCAAGTTAAGTTCATGGGCAACATGACACAAGGACTTCTTTGGGGTTCTAAGGAACAAATCTCTCACAAAATCAACAAATGTATCAAATACACTTGGATATCAAACTCCCTTTTGTTGTAACACATTACCAGTTGTTTGAAATATTTCAAACCCAGCTCTTATGCTACTAATGGTTGATGTGTCTTTTCCATAAATGAATAATTTCTTCGCACTTACACGATTAATTGGAATTCAGCAAAAAAAACCAACAGTGCCTTTTTTGAAGTATTGTCATCTCTTTTTTCACCTTTTCTCTTTTATAACAATGTGGGCATAGATTTAGACAAAAAACTTGGCATTGTTCTTCAAGAGAATAAAACCGGAGTGTTCTATCTATAATATCTTTGAAGTTATTAATTTTTTAAATGCATCATATCATTTATGGGCATCCTGTATATTTTATAATGCAAAATTTGATAAAAATTTGCTTAGTTACTTTTGCCACTACATTTATCAAACATGGTTCATACTACATATTTTTCAATGATGAGTAGATAGGGAGATGCCCCAAAAATATTATAAAATTTAAAAACATTACAGAATAAAACAATGCAATGATAACCTATAAGCCCAAAAAGAAAATACATTTCAAGCAAAAAGAGATACTAACCGTGACTTCGAGGAATTTTGAAGCAGGAATTTGCTGTTTCCTCTCAGCCCGAAGGTACTGCTCAGTGCGGAGAGCATCTGCCATTTCAGGAAAAAGATTTTCATATTCTTTGGGGTCAGCTAAGGATTGGCCAGCCTTATGACTTAATCGACCAAGTGACTCTCGCCACAGACCGACTACTCGAGAAACTTGGCTTGGCAAGTATGTCCTGTAGGATAATTTAGTTAAACTTCAACAATACTTTTAAAATTTGATTATCAAAATATCCAAGTTTAAATTAAATAACTTGACTACTCTAGCAGTCACTGAATAAAAAAGTCCAAATATGAGCGCCTGTGTTACAATTGGAAAATATGAAAAAAAAATTAAATGGCATACCTTGCAAAGAAAGCTGCTTCAGGAATCCTGTCTGTTGAAATGAGGATTTCCAAGCATTTTTCTAGGTCCCCAAGCAGTAAGTAAGACAAAAAGGAAATATTGTTCTTTCCCATAACGTCTGAAGATTCTGCCAAATCTTTCACCATTGAAGCATTGCCTGTTATAAAACAGAATCAATAGTTATAAATGTTCTACATTAACCTCAATTAATGTATTTTGAATTGAGACATTTTTATTAAATTTGCATTATCTGCATAGTGACATTTTGTAACAATGGGTCCAAATAGAAGTGGTAATAATGGCCTTCTTCTCAAAGTCCCCCCAATATTCATTCAAGTAGTCAAACCCCATAAAACATTACAAACTTTGTGAGTTGTGCAGAAAGGAAGAACTGCTGAGTGCCCTATTTATAAACTTGAAATTATTCTGTACTTTTGGGATAACTTGAGTTTAACACCTCCCTATTTATTGCCAATTGTATTCAGTGTTGTCAATTCAGCGAATTCGTAGCTAGATATAGCATCTTTAGGTTTGATATAATACAATAATGACCATTTACAAAACTAGCAAATCGATTTAACAATCTAGCTAATTCTAGCTATCAGCTAAAATTATGGCATCTGTGTTCAAACTAAACACAAAAAAGAAAATTGAATAATGAAAATAAATATAACCTAAATAAGCAGAATATTCTTTTCATTTGTCTCTAACATTTTATTTTATTGTTTTCTTTTCGCAATTTGAGCCATTAACTACAACATTGGAACAGTGGATATCATTTACGGTAATGGTGGTATTGTTGGCCATATGGATAAAGGAAGAGAGAGCACACTTGTTCAAAATAAAGTGGGGATTAATAAATCACAGAAGAAAGTTTTTGTCAAAAAGCACAAGTTACCATACTTACCCAAATCCAAGGCAAAGCTTTTTTCCAAATTTCACCTTGTGAAAATCGGGGGTCATTTTAAATTCGAGTACAAAGTCATATACCATCAATACATCACGGTCAATTCACCGTGCTTCAATTTGTAACATCATAAACTCGTTGCATGTCAATATATCGCTCGACAAACTCGTTGTGCATATATTCATTGCTAGACAAATTCATCGCCTAACAATTTCATTGCGAGACAAATTGTAAGGCGAGACACCATGATGAATCTGTCGAGAGATGAATTGATGCACGATGGGTTTGTCGTGCGACGAATTGATGAGCGACGAAATGACCATGACGAGCTGTCATAGAACCGTAGGAAGTATGGTTATGCATTCAATCGATGTTTTTTAAACAAATTAAGTAAAATAAAATAATTGCACTTTTCATTGCAAACTTACGATCTGGAATTCAATTAATCAAGTCTTAATTTTAAAAATTCTTTTTTATTTCAGAAAACATTTGTAACAAACCATTTTAATTAATGAATTAACTAGTATACCTATACTGAATATGTGTGTTCGAAATATACAGCAAATACAGTCAGTGAGAAATTAGGTCATCAAATCTTTTTTCTGTTTTGACAGTCTGCTAAAAGGTCATCTTAGATTTGGGGTAGTTTTGGATTCAGATAAATATGGTACTTTATTATATATGCATGTCGACTGTATTTCTATGGCTAAAATTTGCTGGAACAACACTGACCTAACATCATATTTGGAAAAGATTTTGTCATAACTGCCATATTTTCAAAATTTTATTTTTGCTGCATTTTTCGTGTCAAACGTAAGTTACGAAACAATCTATGGCCTAATGTAACTGGTTTTTCTACTAAGATGCAGAGAGCACTATTGTTTATTCTTTAGCAAATTTCTAGGAAAAAAGTACTAGTCCAGTAACTTACTGAAAAAAAATAATTGGCAACACTGTATGTATCAGCTGTGGCTTTATGAAGTGGTTATCCTTCTTTGGGCCTAATGAAACTCACAGTTCAATAAAAAAAACAAATAAATGTTTTATTTACCTCTATAATGGTAGATTTTAATTAATTATTCAATAACTGGCGCAAGAAATAATTTGTTTGCTGCATTTCTTTTATAGCAATGTCAACTCATGAGCACACGCTTATAGAAGTGTTCATGACTCTCTGTAAACTCGAGTAAAAACTCATTGTTCTCTAGAGATCGTATGACTACACATTGCCAGATTGGCATTACATAGTTCATTTCTTGTCTCTAGATGTACCATTGTGAAATATAGCTTTTATTGATTTTGGGTGCATTGAAATGAAGTCATCATGTACTATTAAGCCTGGTTCACACTGGAGAGACGGTCGTGGTTGGGACATTTTAGACCAAAATATAAAAATCCTATTTTCAATGAGGTTTCTATGGAGAAGTCCCAAATGCATTCACACTTGTAGGGGAGGATGCAGTTAGGCCTCGGTATGAACCCCTTGGGTCTCTCAAGGAGGCAACTTTGTCCTAAGCCCATTCGAGTCTTAGCCTCTTCGGTTACTATCAGCAATTCTCAGTGACATCCGAAGTGAGTTTGAATCTTTCTGCTAGTTAGAGGCACCCATAAACTACCTCACACTGTAGGTAGGGGCCAGAATGCGACTGTGCTGCGACCTACAAGTGTGAATGGTCTCCGCAAAAATAGTCCTATCCCTAATAAAGCCCTCATGCAACCGTCCCTCCAGTACACCAGCCTTTAGTTTATTTATGCCATTTCAATCATCCGAAGTGAGTTTGAATCTTTCTGCTAGTTAGAGGCACCCATAAACTACCTCACACTGTAGGTAGGGGCCAGAATGCGACTGTGCTGCGACCTACAAGTGTGAATGGTCTCCGCAAAAATAGTCCTATCCCTAATAAAGCCCTCATGCAACCGTCCCTCCAGTACACCAGCCTTTAGTTTATTTATGCCATTTCAATGCTAATAATACTTTTATAATGATTTATATGTTATGATACCATTCAAATCATATGTAGTACCATAAAGCTCCATAAAATACAGTATATAATGTCTTTTTGTGTTTTGGTTTTGGAACCAATTATATTGTATAACATGGGTTCTTATGGGAAATATTGATTCATTTAAGTTGTTTTCCTCTACGTCGCAATTTTCTGGAACGAATTAGTGATGTTAATCAAGGACACACTGTATACTTATTAACAATACATCCATTTAAAAACACAATTAGCCAATTTTAACAAGTTTTAAACTCACCAGAAGCTGTGGCTAGCAGAAGGAGTCCACCATGATCCTGAGCATGCTCCAAGCATTCTCTTGCCAAATCCAATTTCCCTCGTCCCATTGCTAGCTCCGCCAACTGACGCCACTTATGTGTCGAAGATGCTTCCCTTGCTAATTGCAAGGCAGAGTTAAGTTCACCTAGTTGCAGTGCGAGTTCAAATTTGTGTTCAGGATCTGTTGACACAGCAAGTGCTTGCTGCTTGAAACCCTAAAAGAAAAATTTTTTTTATCAAAACTGTTTATTTAAAATACTGTATTTACCTGAAAGGAAGACAAGGTTTTTTCACAAAAATGCCATTAAAAATATTAGGGATCGTCTTAGAATGGAGTATGAGGATTTAAGGTGAGAATACACCCCTATTTTAAATGCACCATGAAACACCCAGATGTCAAGTATATGTCCATTAAAATATTTATTATTGCATCAAGTAATACATAGTATTTAATTAATTACTACAATACTTTAAAAATTTAAGGTCAAATTTCTTAAAATTGCTCCCACAGACCAATGGTTGCACTTCGGTGGTAGGGAAGTGTTTAGAGATGGGTAGGTAATCACGTGACAAGTTGAAAAAAAAATGACTACAGCTTGGCAGTTCTGTGCGTAATATGAAACAAAAAGTCAAATTAAGGTGTCTAGTAATACAATGTAAACAAGACTGATACAATTGAACATATATGTAAAAGTTTTTTGTAAGTGAACCTAATTTTTTTAGGGGTCGTCATAAATTCAAGGTTGTTTTCCTTTCGGGTAAATACAGTATTATGTGATGGGTTATATAAAACAAAATTATTTATGAAAAGGAATTAATATCTATTTCCTGTCATCAAGTGTATGGAAACTGGTAACTAAGTCTTAAACAGAATTGCAATAAAAAATTCTTGAAATTAAATTGGTGACATATTTTGAATAATTATTAGGACATACTGTTTTATGAGGCTGATCTATATTTGAAAAAGATATAATATAAATTAAAAGTCTTAAAATTCAACAAATTGATGCAATTTTGTAAAATGAATATCACTTGATTAACTGTAAACAATTTTGTAAAACTGTAGCTTCTTTGCACTCACTTGCTTTTCCAGGAAGTGTGCAACCCTTGTTCGTTGTTCTCTAGGAACAGTGGGAAGCACACGATCAGCAGTTTCAAAGTCACCACGCATAACTGCAGTCTGATATTCAAGTACCGAAAGCAGTAATAAGTAAGAGACAACATTTAGCTCTTTGTCACACAAATATAGCCGGTTTTCTCGTGGAATGTAGCCAAGCAGATACATTGTCCTAGACACAAAGGAAGTGGTTTAAATATTTAATAAAGACAATTACACTCTATAAATTTAATGTATTCATTCTTTGCTCGATGTAAAACTTTTAGACATTTGACTAATGATCAACACTCAATGAATACAAGGTGAAATAAAGGACTAATAAAGCCTATACTCTTACATGAATATCACTATAAATATCCAAATGTAATAATCATCATATAATTTTTTACGTTGCTTTTAATTGGCATTTTATACGAGAAATAAAAACAAAATACATTTCAATAGGCAAACCAGAATATAATCTTGGACAAAATTGATTATAGGGAGAAGGAAAAGGAATACATACTAAAAATAAACAGAAAATTTAATGAACTATTTCCTGTACAAACTATGGATCAGCTGACATCTTTTAACTTTTAATTAACTTTAATTGGTTATGGAAAGATAATTTGATAGATAGTAGGAAAGGATAGTATCTTTGACATAGATAAAAACAATAGACTTTTCGCTCAGATGGAAATAAGTTAAGAAGATACATGACTGTTAAGAATTACACAAACTAAAACTAGCATAAATTAGTGGTGCACCAAATATACATTTTGGCCAAATGCCGATGCTAAAACCAATATTTGGCTGAGACCGAATATCACCGTCATAAAACTAACTTCAAGAATAAATCTGAAATTTTATCAAAAAACATTTTTATTTATTTAATTACTATTACAACTTTATGATTCAAGTATTAATAGTCAAATTTAAGAAATTTTATATTATAGTGTAAGAACAATCATTTCTCCGCATTGTCTGCTGCCAGATTGTTCCTGTGGTTACTGTACTGAACACTTGCAATGCTAAAAAGAAACTTGCTTTCAACAGAGGTTGGAGGAGGGGCTAGATATTTCTGTGCAAGTTTTGCCAGTGTAGGAATAACAGAATTAATTTGCCTAACATATTGCAACTTGAGCTTATAGAGTCAGACAAACTTTTGTTATGCAACTGGTGTAAAACATTTTACCAAAGTAATCCAAAAGAAAGCCCTTCAATAGCTTGCTGGAACAATATGGAACCTGGAGTTATACCAGATAAAAGGATTACATGAATTTATTGAAATATCATTTCATCTAACATAAATATCCACTTTAAAGTTATTGCCAGGAAGAATTTCCTTATAAAATTTTTATAAAAATATTAGCAACAATATTAATTTATACATTGAATAGTAATGCTAGATGGAAAGTCGTGCATTACAATGTGATCTCATTTTCATAATTATAAATCCATTTCAATGAAAAGTATAAAATAAAAATATATAAAACTTTTTTAAATTTATACTCTTTTCTATAAAGCACACTGAAAAGTGTAAAATAAATTTTTGGATCACAGAAAATATCTGGATCTTAAGGAAATTTTTCATTAGATACGATTATGAATCTCTTTAAAAAAGATGTATGGCATATGCAGATTAAACAACAATTTTTCAGACTTTATAATGTAGTGAATAATTTAATCAACATATGCCATAGGTAGGCAGATTTTTTAAAAAAGATTCATGATCATATCTAATGAAAAATTTTCCTTAAGATCCAGATATTCTACGGGATCCAAAAATTTATTTTATACTTTTCAGTGCGCTTTATAAAAAGATTATAAATTAAAAAAGTTTTTTATATAAATTTTTATTAGGTTTAAATTTACACAAGCACTTTATAAACACACTATATTGTAATTTAAATTATTTAGCATACAACGTCACCCTAAGATTTTTGGGAAGTTTTTCAAGAAAAATCTAAACCTCGAATACAATGCGATCCCAAACAATCTTCAGCCAGTCTAACACAAGTTCTTCATTCATCCATCCTTTCTCCTGCACGTGAAAGATTACACCTGACGATAACTTTACCTTTTACAATTTAAAATTATCTAGGGAGTCAGTTTTCGCCCATCGGCCATGACTGCAAACAAGAATTATCCTTGATTTCTCATTTCTGGTGGATTTTAACAACACCGATTTAGCACCTTTTTTGTTAACCGTGATGTTTGACGGCATATCAAAACATACTGGGGTTTGATCTGCATTCTATATATGGCCTAGCAGATAGTTATGTTTTTTCCACAAGCTTATGACATACCTCGTATATGCCAACGTGCTGATAGCTTCAATGCAATGACTATCGAGAAGATCTGCCGCCAAATGAACTTTTCAAGTACAACGTAACATGTACACTTAATGTGCATACAATGTAAAAAATATCTTATATCTCTTAATATACTAGAATATAACGCATGGGCTACTTTTAAAATTTCATTTTTTGGAAAAAAGCATCATGTTATATTCGGGACAATACGGTATACTCCAGATGTTTCTCTTCATTAAAAACTAAAATGTAAAAAATAGATAAAATCTGGATTTAGAAAACATTCGGCTAATTGGCCTTTCAAAAGGCTGAGGCCGAATAGCAGATTTTGGGCAAATAGCGAGGCAAAAGCCAAACTTCAGTGCATCACCAAAATAAATATAGCATTAACAGGAAATTAATATTATTTATAATGTAACAACATACAAACCTGTCAAGATGTGAAATTGTTACAATTTCTCCCCCAACATAATAATTGATGCGGTTGACACTGTTAGTATAAATGAAGCAGTCTCCAACCCAAAGTCCAGTCTTGACCGTTTCTGGGACTTCACCAAGCACCTATGAAAAACAATTTTACTTAATATCTGAAAAAATAACTGATATGATTACATAACTAATACAAAAACAAAAATAAATATCAGACAAGAACATTAATTAGCCAAACAAATCCAATTGGAAATATACCCATCAATAATAACACTGGAGAACAAATTGAAACTTTTTGTCTGGTTCTTGCATAGAATGAAGTTCTCCTAAATGATTTTGGCACACTGACAAGGAGAGTTAGACAATTTGTCCCCTGGTTTCCAGACGAAACCACCATGACATGAAAGAACATAAAAAATAAATGGACACCTATTTTTTTCTAGCTGCCAATGATCATTCCTACGTGAATTATTAACATTTAAGATCACGAAAACCTGATGGCTATTTAAATTCCTACGATAACAGCCTCCTGACAATTAAGCGAGTTAGTCGAGCACATTAAGGCACTAGGCTAATGTCTTTTGAACTTAAGGACCCGGGTTCAATCCTCACCTGCAGCATTTTTTCGTCATCTACGGATCTTATTTAAAATTTTTGCCTTTTCACTATATTAGTGTGCATCTCTCTTGATAGATTTTTATTTCTATTTTTAAATTATATTTACGGGTTTCTCTCTCTTGCGATTCTCACTCAATGTTACTCATTAAAAAGCAACTTTCTTAACATGTCATGATTGCTGTTAAGAAGCTGAATAATTTTGGAAATATAAATACCATGAATCGGTACAATCAGAGTTGAGGTTAACCATGGATTACAATTTCCAGCTGCTCCATGTTGTTACGGACGAGGTTGAACTTACTAATGAATGTTTTTTCTAATCACTCTACATTGTTCTCTTTACTGTTATACATAACAGTTTGAATTAATGTCATTAACTTTGTTATTTCTATTTTTTGTTTTCAAATTATCTCATTACTGATTGTATGTTCTCTACCTCCTGCCTATTATTAGGCATTCTTTACCAGCAAAGGATTTTAATTTAACTACGTATGAGAAGTGATCCTTATTAAAAATATCGCCCAATTTAATTTAAAACTGAATCTGATAATTAGAACTTCCACTTTACATAATTACTTCAATAAACTTAAACTCGTATCTCGTTAAATGGCATCTGTCAAGCAACAATGAAATACCAAACTTTTATCTCCCTAGCTCTTATATGATCTGTAATGTATAGATTAAAAAAATTATTCAGATAGAGAACAACATTTACTACAAGAAAGCCCCCGAGGCCACATAATTGCGAGTTATAGTTTCAGAATAAAACTTCGAGAAAATCCTGAGAAAAACATGACATATTTTGTTTATATCGATCGCTAAGATGTGCTAAGACAGTTCTCGCAGCAAACAACAATTAAATATCCATATATTTCTCTCCCATTCTTTTATATTATCTGTGAGGTATAGATTTAAAAATTTATTTGGATAGTGATCAACATTTATTAGAAGATAGTCCCCGAGACCATAGTTTCGGGGATGAAAATTCGAGACTCACCTAATCTTTTGATATCGTTCCATACGTATTTCCCATTAAGAACACCTTTGAAATCTCTGTGTATTCCATTTATGGAGTATACTTTTCCATCTTGTTCATGTAACCCTCCTACCCTATCCCCTCCTTCCCTCCACACACATATACACATACACACACACACACACACATATATATAAAGCCCTCTGCTAAGCTTTCGTCACCTGATGATGCTTTAACAGGCTAAACCAGTTGTAATAAATTTGTAAGTGGAAATATACAATATACTTTTTTATTTACACTCCTGTTTCTCCTCGACACTCCGTTTCAGAGGGACATCGACAAAATTTCTGCCATCGTCATCATATCTGAAAGGGAAATTTTGGGTCCATGCACTACACGATGGCAAGGCGAAGGATCCCTTAACTCTCACTTGAGATATCCATAGCACATGCACGCTCTTCGAGAATTCACAGACAACTAACCCTTTTCGCCTTTGCTAGCAGCGAGAATTCCTGGAAGAATGTGTCTAACGGATCATGTCTCCAACCCTGGCAGTAAAAGCAACAAAAAGACAGACACTGTTGGAAGGCAAGGAGAGACGGTACCTACATATAATGCTGAGCTCCATCATTGAGTAATCATATTTATAAGTCCAAAATTATTCAGCTTCTTAACAGCAATCACGGCATGTTAAGTAAGTTGCTTTTTAATGTGTGTAGCATTGAGCAAGAATCGCAAGAGAAGAAAAACCTGTAAATATAATTAAAAATAGAAATAAAAAAATCTATGGTTCAGCCTATGCCTCTTCAGTATATGTTACAGGTTGTACCGGGACAGGAAGATCCGGACCATGTGTGCCAGGTCTTATTGCTGATGATACATTAGGATAAAGAAAACCTTTTTTTTTTGCAGAGAAGCCGGATATTTTAGTCATGCAAAATAGCAGTCATTTACATGATTTTGTTGTTCCCTCCAGATCATAGGTATTGTGAACTCATAGATGAATGAGCATCTTTTATCCACTGTCAGAGATGGTTTGCACAGAAAACGCAATAAATGTGCCCATAGTTTATACTGATCTCCTACCTTGCATCTGAAGTACAACTGATAAGCTTTTTTGATAAAGAGGAGTAAAGCACCTTCTCTGATGTTTTACAGTAAATTCTCCACAAACATAACAAAAATTGTCGGCTGCATTAACACATTTAGGAGATATGCTGTTTGGCACACTTATTTACCACCTTCAGCTGCTATTGAAAAACAGAATGAGGCTGTTCAAGATTTGTAAAAACAAAAAAGGTAACAAAATGAGTTTGTTTTGTATTGAATCTTCTTTTGTTTAGAATATTTTCTTTCTGGGATTTGTTCACTATAATTGGAAGTGTCATATCTCAAAGTATATATGTGATAGAAAAATTTTAAAACAGATTCATAATCAGCATTACAAACTACATCAGGACCACATATTTTTTTCAGAACCAAAAACTTTGTTCCTCAGTGTAGTTACTTCACAAGTAATGATAATTGCTGTTTTGAAATTTCTTATCGTAAGGTAGCATTTTTGTCGGTATTTTTTCCTATGTAATAAAATAAGCATTTAAAAATTTTATGTATAACAAAGAAATCCTTCTAAAAAGTTAATGCAAATCAATTCAAGCTTAATTTATGTTAGATATCTATTGCGATACAATTAAGGGTGATTTCAGTAAGTCATTTCTTATGTACCAGTAATGAAAAATTAAAATCTTAAAAGTTTTCAATTATATAGTACAGCAAAATTATTTGCAATATACTCCATTCTAAGTCTAATATGAGTTTTCATAAAATTAACTTAATAATAAAAACACACTCTCCTTTTACAATGACAATTTCAATACCTCGAAGGCATCTTCCACTCCATCTTCTGAAAGACCTTCTCTAGTTTCAAATGCCCTAGCTACAGTGACTGCATTATACCGCAGCACAAAGTATGACTCATCTGTGGCAAGGCATACGAGAGATCCACCTTCTGACCAGAAAACATGACGTGGTTGGATTTCAATACGTCTTGCCAATTCTAAACCTTCCCACTCATGGAATGCCAGACCGGAAACAGAACGCACACCAAGCAAAAATCCACCGAAGATACCTTAAAAAATTCAATACTGTTAATTAATTTTGATTACTGGCTTAATAATAATAATTATTATTAGTAATTAATATTATTTTATAATGCTAAATAATTTCTGAAGAATTTCAAAATTTATTTTTAAAGAAAAATCATTTAAATTATTTTTGGCAGGTACCATCAAAATTTACTCTAGTTTTAGAAAATATATTTTTTAAATCAATAACAGTGTGTGCTCCTTGACTCACCTTCTGCACCAAATTCTGGCTTGAATGACTTGCGCTCCTTGAAATTCTTGAACAGCCGAACAGTTGTTGTACCTTCTCTAATTGCATATTCTGATGAATCATGAGCCCAAACAAATTCTTGCGCAGAACCAAATGCTTTGTTACGAAGAGCCATTGCAGTATAAATTATATATTCTCCATCACCACATACCACCACAAACCTAAATAAGAACAGAAAACCATTCAATATCAAATTTTAACTTGAGAAAAATAAGGGCATTCTTCTATGACACACAGCAACCACAATTGGTCCCACAGAATAAAATGTTCATAGCTTCACATTATTAATGTCTAAAATTAGACTATATAGATAATTAATAAATGCACATAAGAGTCATCTAATTAAGTCAATGAGCATATATATATGAGAATAAAGTGTAAAAAATTTATGGAATTTGATTTTCTTGCTGTTTTTGTCTTAAAAAAGGGGTATTCAGAATGAAATACTTTAATCAAAGGAATTCATACTTTTAATTACATGTTCACCTAACCTCCATTTTCCTGTCTCAACTACACCTTATAGAATTATGTATTGATTCACTTTGATAGCATGCACTTTATGCTTTTGTACTAAAATAAGTAACATATCTGCCTGAATAGAAAATTTCCACCATTTTTTGACAAAAAAGTAAATTTCATAGATTTTATGCTTAAGTGTGCCGGGCATGCATGCATGGCCTAGAATACATTATTTGAGATCGAAGAAAAGAATAGGAAATGGTTTAGTTGTTGACAATTTGAAATATTATGCCAATTAATAATTTCACGTTGTTGAATAATGTTCCACATTCAGTGACGATAATTTCATTTATCTTCATTTACACAAAAGATAAAATAAAGAAATAGCGACCTCGCAAAGATAATTTTTAATCCAAATCTATTTCCAATGAAATTAGCATTTATATTGCCTTAAAAAATTGTATTTTTATACTTATACACGTTCCAATAACATTTAGAAATGAAAGAACAGGTAACAATGGCAACAAAACACGGGCACTGCTAAATTCAATATTCTAGCTTGATTATTTATTCATTAATATTCATCATAGGTGAAATATTTACTTGATGAAAAATATAGTACTATCATTTGAACGCAATGGCAATGAGAGATGTGCTGCCATCTATGGGTGACTATGAGACTTACCGTAAATACCCGCGTATAATGCGCACTTTTTTCTCGAAACATTTGAGTTAAAAATTAGGATGCGTGTTATACGAGGGTACATAAACTTCCTATTTTCATTTGACCTCATATTTCCACAATTTCGGCACAGTAATTACTGCCCGGGTATCCTCATATTTTTATTGGTGATTTTTACGAAAAGTAAGATAGAAAATAGTAAAAATTTATTAACTAATTCTATAAACATACATTAATTAGATATGAAAAGAATGAATTCAGTATTTATTCATTTTAAAAGCCAAGAAATTCTTCGTCACTGGACCATTCTTCTTCAATGTTGTTATCGGAATCGTCATCTTACGCATGACGTCACCCTACACCGGCGCCCGGCCTGGTGGTGAGGTACTGGTACTACTAACAATTAGAAACAATGGCAGCTGATGCCTTTTGAGTACACTGGGAGTTGACGCTTCTTGTAGAACTAAATAAAGTTATCGTTCCCTACCTTTCTCTCAGCATTCATACGTGATTTATTCTTGATTCTTAGAGTCTGTAGTTAATTATGGTTATTTGCTATCGTGTTTACGTGCTCCCGAGTGTTCTTATAAGGGTAAAACTGAAGGTTGGGCGAACCCGTCCACCTCAGGCATGACAAAAACATATGTAAAAAACATGGGATTATCGTCATTCCATTTTATTAGCTCAAAGAATGTCATATGCCATACTATGAAATTAATATACCGCATCTGCCCGAATAGAAGCCGACCCCACGAAATTTTCCGTTTTTTGGCAAAAAAAGTATTTTCGTAAATTTTATGCTTAAGTGTACCAGACATGCACGCACAACCTAGAATACATTATACATTACATCTATATAATTATATACGTTCCATGTAAAGTTTTATTAGGTATTATTACTGTTAATTATAAATATAGTCAACGCCGTTGCTCACACCTTACGATCAAATGTAAGTATATTTATTTATCTTACTGGAATTCAAACTGTTGCGCATCGAAAGCTGTCATCGAATTTGGCAAGTTCGTCTACTTAGTCATTATACGCAATTTTAATAGATTCTATGAAAGAGGTTTCCAAGTTTTATTATTATTGCTGTTAATTATCAGATGAATTACAGTTAACGCCGTTGCTCACACCTTCGAATCAGACATATCTTATGTTAGCGGAATTCAAACAGTTGCGCATCGAAAGTCATCAACGAATTTTGTGAATTGACAAAGCAGACGATATCCACTGCCTAGTCAGTATACGTACTTTTAATACATTCTATGAAAGAGGGTTTTAACATGCATACAAAAATGACAATGGCTATAGCAAAATATAAAATAAACAAGAAAAATTAATATGAACTTCTTTTATACTGTCGGCTCCTAACTTTAACATACCTGCCATTTAAATGATCCGTAAAAGCTACGACGTCTGCTACATCTGAACTTTAAATCGATTGCAGCACCAAGAAGTGCAATTAAAACAAAGAGTTGAAGAAGTTTAGTGTAGTCAGAATTTGTAAAAACCTCTAATAAGACCGGTGTTGGTATCTTAAGAACTCGTTGCAAATTATGATCAAAACGAATTTGCTGTAGCGTGCAATCATGCTATGAACCTGGTGGGTTGTTAAAACTCGATTGTTTTATATACCGCCGTTTCCTTTGGATAAGAACCCATTTACTTTTAACTACGTGTTAAAATATATAAATAACCTTCAATAGCAATTTAAATTACAGCTCCGGGCAATCGCTGTAAGAAGGGAGCGTTTTTCAGACATCGAGTGCCTTATCAGTGGAATAAAGGAGGTATGCTATGGAAACAGACATTTTTCAGCGATGGCATCGTACGAGGATGCCAAATTTTTCCTCAGGCTCGCATTTAAGCCGAGGGTGATTTTTTTCACGATAGATTTTGACAAAAGTAACAGCTTATATTCGGGCAGATACGGTAATTTGATTTATTATGTCCTAATATCACCTTGTAAGTAAACATAGAGTACGTAATGATTGAGTTAGCTGACATTCTTTTGGAACATTATTCGAAAATTTCATTTCGCACTTTCATTATGTTACCAATACATAATGCCAATAATTCGATCATTGCTTTAGAACACGTTACACTATCTACTTGATTCTGGAACGGTAACGCTAAAAAAATCGGTGCACACTATATGCGGGTATATAAAAAAATCATAGATTACGAGGCTGAAAATCCCCCTGCGCGTTATACGAGGGTGCGCATTATACGCGGGTATTTACGGTAACCCTAACACCAAATTCTTTCTCAAACTCGCATTTAAGCAAAGGAGTGAATTTTTCATGTTAGATTTTGACAGAAAACATCAGCTTATATTCGGGCAGATATGGTACATCAAAAACGTAAATTTTTAACTAATTAACCTAACTGACAAAAATTTGCTAATTAACCACTTATGCAAAAATTATCCTGAAATTCATAGTTGATCCATGTGATTCATATTAAGCTAGATAATAGTTTAAATGATAGCAGCAGTTGCTAAAAGTGCGGTGGCTTCATTTCAAAAACTTACTGCATGAATACAAAAATGAAAATTTACAAACCTGCCATTAGGGTTATGAGCAATTGTCTGTGGATAGATTTCACAGCTCCCCATATCACGAACGGCAAGAGGAAGGCGTTCTCCATCTCTTGTCAATTCATCACTTGTATCACCACCAGCTCCAACTGCCTTAAGATTAGCCTGCTGGAGCTCAGAGTGGCGAGCCCAAACTATTTTTCCACCAGCATCCATTGAAACTGCTGGCTCCTCCCGACCAACACGTAACTAACAACATAAAGAAAGATACATCAGCTATAGTCACAATAATTTCACGCTATAACTTCATCAGGGTTAAGATAATTTTATCATTTCAGATATTACACAAATTTGTCATTTTCACTTAAATTAAAAATTGTGATTATTTTAAATGGAAACTCATTGAAATGCTGCAAATGGATTTTGGCCAGGTAATTATTCAATTGAAAAGGAGTTGAGACAGTGTATTGTGCAAGTCCCTAACATAATGACAATTTTCTTGCTCAACAATAGCATATCTATTTATTGTCTTGTATTTTTAAAATGGCTAACCCATCATTAATGCAATATATAGAATTAATTTTCAATGATTAAACAAATACATTTCGCAAACACATAAGGCAACGATAAATAAATTATAAAAACCTTAATCTGTAATTTTTGCAGATAAAATCTCGTCAATCTCTTTGGCTCTCAATAAATGCATATAAATAATATGAAACTAGAGAACAGATGTTTGCTAAAAATCATCACATGATTCATTCAGATTTATTTTTAATTCATTTCTTAACACTTTCTTCTTCAAGCATTTTATAGAATATTATTCAGCATAATATAATGAGATAACTACAGAAATACATAATAAAATAGTTTAGCTGTCTACTTTAGTGACTTTTGATAGTTTATATAGTTTTTGTATAAACAAATTAATAAGAAGAAAATTAGGTAGTACTCTATTACAAATGAGCTTTCAAACCTATAACGACATTTTTGAAATGTTGGGTTTTTTTTTAATGTTCACTGTCTTCAACTTAACTCAAAACATAACAATATACAAAAAATGTTGTCCTTATACATTTCTGAAATGATTCCAAGAGATAACTTATATAACAAACTAGTGTAAGTGACTTGAATTTCAATGGATTTAGTGTATCTACTACAGCACAACTTAATTAATACAATGGTCTCTTAAAAATATGATTGGCACATTGTCAACATTTAATAAAGCTTACAAGATAAATGTTAATTATATCATTATACTTGTATTATATTAAAAGTTGATTTACGTCACATGTCTAGCTTGCCAGAGAGTAACTAGGCTTCAGTGAAATGAATGTAACAAATCTTATCATCTAAAAAACAAAAACAAGCACTAAACATATTAGTTGATAACTAAACAAAGCAAAAACAAAATTAAGCATAGAAAGGATATTTGTTTCCTATTTATAAGCATTGGATTCCCATTGGCAGCAACAATGTGATTACGTTGTGATTTCCTTTATAATATCCCATTGTTAGAGCAATGAAAATGGGCAATTTCTAAGCTGCAAAAAGTATTTTTGTGATATTTCGGCATGGATTTGAATTCTCTCTTCAATCAAATTAAACTTTGTATTTTCAGGCATACCATCATTTAAGTCCAGAGTTTGGAGCTTGATTGCAACTAATTTTAAAATGCAAATTAAAAATATGCTGCGCTCATTCCTATGTTATTCAAATGGAAAAAATAAAAGAAAATAAAAAAATTAAACTGGTCAATCAAAATGATTTTTAAAACCATATCAAACCACCATTCCCTTTAATGTCAATTCCCACTAGTTCTGTAGTTATTGAGTTATAGAATTACATGCAAGCAAGCAAGAAACTGGCTTTTATATGTATTGGATGAGCAGGTTAAAATCCAACATACCATAACACTGCCTTCATCATATCCAAGAGCTATACAATTAGAGCCTTTAAGACAGGCAATAGTCCACACTCGTTCAAGACCATATGTCAGAGATACTTCAAGTCTGTGAGTACCAGAATGCCAAAGACGAACAGTGGTGTCCTCTGAGCCTGTGACAACAATAGGCAGTTCTGGGTGGAAACATACTGCAAAGAAAGCAATCCAGTATAAGTCATTTTTAACATGTAAACAGGATCAAATTTCAAATTAAAAAAGCAAATTGAATTTTTTTACCTGCTGTTACATTTGCAGAATGGCCTTCCAACGTCTGTACACAAGTTTTGTTTTGGTAATCCCAAATTTTAGCCACACGATCATCGGCCCCAGATATGAGATACGGTTTGTCACCACCATGATAGTAATCCACACAGTTGACACCCTTTTCATGCCCTTCTAATGTGAAATTTGGAGTTGCAGATCCAAGCTGCCAAACCTGAAATAAAGATTTTCATATTATATACTCAGAGAAAAATTTACTTTTGTTTCGGCATGCTTTTCTGCATTACCACTGAAGATGACAGCTCCTTACTGACATGCATCACTATTAAAAATTTTCACAGCTTTATTATAAAACAAAAAGAAATACATTTCTTTTAGTGTTATAGTTTCAGGCACAAGATAACTGTCAAAGTAAAAATCAATTAAAAATCTAACTCCTTACCTTCACTGTACGGTCAAGGGATGCACTGGCAAATGTGTTGTTATCTTTTGGGTTGATAACAATCTGCATGACATAATGCGTGTGTCCCTCAAAGACTTTCTGGCAAGACCATTGCTTCTCCCAATCCCATAACTTAATGAGCATGTCATCTGAAATGATGATAATGGTATGTTTGCGAATTACAAGTACAATAATTTACATGTAATACATTTACACTTTTATGCCTAATTTGATCTTTTCAGACATATTCAGCTTTTGCATTCATTTTGACTGGTAAGATAAACTGCCTTTGCAGTGATTTTATGCAGCCTGCTTGACCTCATCAACTTCTTTAATACATGCATATTTGTATATTTGCCAGCAGGATGTGTCATATAATATCATTTATAAAATATAAATGAAATTTTGAGTATATGGATGCAATATACTTTTAATATAAGCATATGACACATTAAACAATAAAAAATTCTCAAATTTAGCTCTTTGAAATTTATACACAACCTAATCAAACATTTGAAAGGCCATATGTGGCTTGTATAGTGGTACATAAAGCATCATGTGGCTCTTTTAATAAAAAGTTTGGTGGCCACTGACTTAAGCAAAAATGCTCCAGGTCAGCCAAATGGTAGAAAAGTAAAACAGAAATCAACAATTAAGAATGACTGATTAGTAATTGGAATGCACATTTGCTTCTATGGCTAAGTGTTATCTATAGCATATTCTTAACAAATTAAATGAATGGTAAAAATACCACAGAAATTTTTGACAATAATCATCCCAACATCAGATGGCAGACTTTAAAGTCAGGGACAACTATTCTCTACATCAGATGCCCACATTCATGATCATTATTGAAGACTTATCCAATGTTTGAAATAAGCCAACTCTGTGGTATTCAACAAAATTTATGTGTTACTTAGGATATTATCTATTCAAAAGTAACTATGATGATATAGAGTACACACACAATGATTCTAATAGAGTTGGAGGAGAGGGTGGACAATATAAAAATAATTAGCAATATTTTACAATCTGAAGTACCGTATTAGCCCGAACATAATGCGACCCCAAGTATTTTGAAAGGAATTTTAGAAAAAGACAAAAAAACATTTAATTTTCTCTATTTTACACATTTAAATTATCTGTAAACTCATGAATTGTGTATTAAAGGGGGGTAATGTGACATAACGTTTAGACAGTCCTCGTTTTCTAACGTTGAGTGTCGCGACCCTGCGTATAATTGTGCCGGCACACTGTGGTTGCTGCAATTTGACCTTGATCTATTTTCAAGTCTCCTCAGACCCCTACCGAGTACATCTGTACAATGTAGTATCGTGACATGAACGCCCAATTCATTTACAATGTAGCAATTATAAACAGACGCGCTGAAACATGCCAATACACAGTTATTTTTTAAAGCTACAAGTACTCGAATATAGTGCAAATGCGACTTTTAAAGGTGCATATTGAGGAAAAAACATTGCACTATATTCGGGTCAATACGCTAGGTCTCAGCTATGGGAAGCACAATTTATGGTTCTCATTAGGATAATTATTAAAAAATATAGTATATAACTTCTGCCTGATTGTATGTCATCCTACATTTTGCCAGCAAATTCTGAAAAAGCAATCATTAAATTTAATTCTAAAAATTTTACTTATTTCCTATTAAAGCCCTTATGATCCTGTTTTGATGCAAAGAGTGGAATAATTAACGTATTAACCCAAAAGGAAGATGAGGTTTTTCCCAAAAATTTTGGCAAAAAATTAGGGATTGTCTTAAAATTGAGTACAAAATTTTAAATGCCACATGGATGCTGATTCTATGTCCACAAAATGCATTTATTTATACATACACAATACAGTTCATTTATTAATACAATAAATTTATTTATATTCTTGAAGTTTACAATGTCAAATGAATGGCTTTCCATCTCGTAGGTACTGGTGGAAGGGGAGTGTAGACAAACCTGTCAGAACTTATAATTGGCTGTGTAGGAAATTGGATACATACGGCCTTGAAAATGTCTACACTAAGATTGCCAGCATTTCACATGTGTCTTGTCACAATTTAAACACATATGTTACTTTTTGATTGGTGCGCCAGTGGCAGACAACAAGTACACCTGCAGTTTGATAAGTATAACGTCTATGAGAGCACGAGATTGGTATAATCTTTGCCAAGTTTTAATGAAGTGAAGACTAATTATATTTAGAAGTTTTAAATAAGTTACCCCAAATCTTAGAATTGAAATGACATTGTGTAGAGAAGAGAGGCATCTCTGGTAAAGGGAATGTATCACAAGGTATAAGATGAAGTTATGATAGAAATTTTAAGCTAATGGTGGTGCATTACACTGAACAAAGTAACAATTGTGAGGCAGGGAAGAAATATAATGTGATGGAAGAAAATGTGCAAAGGTGGAAGCAAGCAAAGCAAAAACTTGAATGTGCTAACTCAACACGGAAATCATTTAGTGGACTCACACAAGGTCAATTTCATGAATTAGAAGAAGAAACTGTAAAATTTGTGCATACTCAAAGAACAAAAGGAAAACCAATGCCACAGGAAATTATCAAACTGAAAAGCTCGTGAATTAGCATGAACATTAAACATCCCATGGCAAAAATTCAAGGCTAGTAATGGTTGCTGCATATGGATGATGCAATGCAATGATTTTTGCCTGTGATGAAGACTTCTCTTTGCCAATGTTTACCTTCTGAGCCAAATATATAATGCAGATGAGACACCTATTTATTTCGACATGCAATCCAATTACACAGTTAATGAAAAAGGTGGAAAAAAGTCACTATAAACACTTCGGGGAATGAAAAAAGCACATTACTGTAATGCTGGCAGTGTTAGCGGATGGCACAAAGTTACCACCATATGTTATTTTAAAAATTGGTATTACAAATTTTTTCCTGAATAGATTGATTTTTTATTGTGGTCAGCTTAAATTTGTAATCATCTTCCTTTTGAGTTAATACTGTGCTTGACATTTAAGCATAAACCGTATTACACTATTGCAAGTAATTCATCTTTTATCAACAACTGTCAACTTCTACTGTAAGTGTCCAAATGAAAATATTCATATACTTGTCTTGGTAAACCTTATTACATTACTTAGGATACAAGCAATAAAATGTTGATCAAATAGCCAAAAACATTGTTGTTACTATCACTCTAATGCCAACATTGACAGTCCGTGAGCTTTCTTTTTCTCTGTTATGTTCAAAAAGCTCATTTAAGAAACTAAACTATTGGCTATAAACCTTAGCAGTAAATTTTCCACCACTGTACCATAATTTCTTATCTACCCTTTTCCCATGAGAAACCTACAAAATTAAATGCCTAATCTGCCAATTTTTTTGTTTTTGTTCTAAACTAAGGATTGAAATTTAACTTTAAAATGCTATTTATATTACCATTTTTTATAAACACAAAATATAATTCCACATCCTGACTTAATGTTCCTGCTCTCAAATTTTGCAAAGCTAAAGATATATGCTTGTAATGAAAATGGTAGAAATAAAAGTAATTTTGTGTGCACAAATAATCTAAAACCAGTTAGTAGAGAAAGTTGAAATTTGAATCAATGCCTATATTCCTAGGTTTCATTAATTTTGAGGAGATAAAGCCTTTGAATGTCATGGAGTGGATCCAATAGATGCTATAAGAATCCCAAGATCTGATTGAGCTGATGGTCAGAGGTAAATTTCAGTTTTACATGTAGCTTGATTTTTCCCATCAGATTTCATTACCAAGTGATTCATTAGCATGTAAGGAGTTTCCACTTTTACCTCGATCATAAATGTCACTGTTGCAAGTGTTTTTCTCATTATTCTCAATGTTTTTACTAAGCCTTGATATTTGGCTCAGAAACAATACGGCAAATTTAGGCAGAAGTTGAAAGACATGCACATTGCTGATTTACTGAATGATGGCACTGATACCATAGAAATCGTGTTTCAGACAGACTTGGAGAGTGATTTTGAATTATCCAATAGTTATTTCATCAACCCTAAAAGCAAATCAATAGAGGCATTCAAACCCACAGAGCTATTCAGGTTTCAGGTAAGGACATGTGAAAATGTAAATAAAATCTCTCTCTGCAATCATCTCTGGAATAGAGATTAATAGGATTCAGGTCTGAAGATGATTTCTCTGATGAGATTGCATGAGAAAATGCCACAAACAATGGTGATGGACTGAATCCTTCCTATGGATTTCACCAGCTGCCTTATGAAAAATTGTGATTTTATTCTTCTATTTGGGGCCCATGAGAAAATAACAGAGATTCAAACAAACTGCAGTTTATATCAAAATAATACACAAATATTAAGTTCTTGGACGATAAAATTATTTTACTGTAAAATTTAAATACAATATAAAACAAGTTTCAATTAGCAGTTTTTATCCTGTTTAATCTGGATAATAAGAAAGAAATTCATTCTAGCCGAGTCAAGATTGTAGTGAATCAAGTTTGTTTAACAACAGCATGCATTTATGCAAAAATAACTTGGCCTCTTGAGCATGGTAGGCAGCATTATGCCTAGTATTATGAGTATTAAGCATTATTTGTTCAACAAAATTTAGCCAAATGAAATACACCAGTAATATGTATTATAAACTCACCACTGCTTGTGAGGATGTATGGCTGAGCTGGATGGACTGCTATGCAACGAATATAATCCGAATGTGCCTCAAATGCATGGGTACGCTCAAGAGTGTTGTAGTTGAAAACCCTAACTTGCATATCATCTGAAGCAGTAACAACCCAATTCTTACGGGCAACAAATTTTGCTGTCCTCACAGGAAGATCACAGACCTGAATGTTGTTGGGAGTTAAAAATAGTAAATTAACATAATACAAGACTTTTTTGATAATTATAAATGTACTTTAATGCAGGGTAGGTAATAAAACCCATATGAATTCACTGTTGCATATGAAATTAATGTAAATTAGGACAAACAAATAAAATACTAAATTAAATGCTTACAAGAGATTGAAGTAGAAAAGAAAATGTACTAAAACTTTGATTGAGACATTCTACAAAAAATTAAATACATAGACTTTTACAGAGGCTTACAAAATTTCAATGCAAATTCTAGACAACGTTAATATATTCTAATCTAAAGTAAATAGAAGTACTGTATTGAACATTATTTCGATCTCACGTATGTTACAGAGTTCATGTACATGTGCTTAAATAAGCGCTATTTACATTTAAATGCATGTACGGTAAAAATTAGGGGTAAAAGTTATCAATTTGAAAGTTTGAAACAAGCTATAACTACAGACTAACAGTAGTAAAATCTGAATTTTATTTTAAATCACTTTGAATCAGCTTTACCTCAAACGACTTAACAAGAAGTTGCGTTTCATGATTCCAAACGTGAACGTTTCCATTGTACAATGCTGCAAGCATCCATGGCTCCGAAGGATGAAGATCCACACATTTTACTCGGTCAGTTCGGGCTGTAAGTTTTCGTTTTATTTCTAATCGCAGTGGCTGTGAAATAATAGTTGTCAATACATAAATAACTGATAGAAATTACGTGGTATGTGTTACAATACTGCCGGCATTGGCAGTCATGAAGCATAATGCATTTTTATATGTATGCTACATTTACCATGATTAGTTTTTCGAGGTGCCCAGTCCTGAGAAACTTCAATTAAGGCTGACGTTGCATCAGCTAACCTAAATTCAATATCAGTAAATTTATCATCTGTTCCGACAATACACCTTTCAGACGTGGCTCGTCTGAGAGCGCATGCGCAACTATCCTACATGAGGATAATATACACGGAACAAAAAATCACCTATATTGCACACAAAATTTAACTGTCAAATTCTTATAGTCCACCAAAGTTAATTAATAAGGTCAGTTTTACCAAAACTGAGCAAATTTGTTACAGAAAACAATTTTTAATAATTCAAGACGCAGTGAAGTACGATTGTTTATAGTTCGAAAACATTCCGCTCAGTCTGCCATCATCAGCGCTGATAGCCTTCGATACCGTTTTAGCCAATGGCGTGAGCATACTTGGCTATTGTAAAAACGAAGATCAAATATTGAATATCAAAAGAATATTTCTCCAGGTTGATCTTTAACTATTCTTCCACTACAGTTATTGTTATTCTAAGGTAAATTCTTAATGTAGTTTAAGTTTTGCTACTTATCTGTCCTATTGCCAATGTCAATCACGTAGATGAGTGCCTAGAATTAGTACTGGGTGTGACAGTGTAGTTTTACATATAAAATGTTGATTTAATTTAAATATTTTTATTGAAGGTGGATTAATTGCCGTTTCAGAATAACAGAAAGTCAGTTCTCTTACGAAGTTTATATATTAAGTATTACTATATAGGTCACTGCTGTCAGTAGGCAGTGAAGTGTAACCAGTGTACGGTAACTTTATTTGTTAGATTCAAGAATGAGGAGTTATTAAGCAGAAATGAGTCGTAAAACTAATAGTGCAACAGCGCGTCTAAAGCAGGATTATATTAGATTAAAAAAAGATCCAGTTCCCTATGTAGTTGCCGAGCCTTTACCTTCAAATATTCTGGAGTGGTAAGTAGAGGGAATGTAGGAATTTGTTAAATTGTATTGTGTTCTAAGTTGTCATTCAATATTTATCTCGTTATTACAGGCATTACGTCGTTAATGGGCCAGAAAAAACCCCATATGAAGGAGGTTTATACCATGGAAAACTAGTGTTTCCGCGTGAGTTTCCATTTAAGCCACCAAGTATTTACATGATCACACCGAATGGCAGGCGAGTATTTATTATTGTTCAGTTTCAATTTTAAGTGATCTATTTATATTTTGTTTTCATTATACTACTAATCATTGTTATTGCAATTTGTATTTAGGTTTATTTCTTTACCTAGCGACTGTTATTACTTTGTTTTAGGTTTAAGACAAATACTCGCTTGTGCCTCTCCATAAGTGACTTTCATCCGGATACATGGAACCCAGCTTGGTGTGTTTCAACAATTCTGACTGGACTTCTGAGTTTTATGGTGAGTATATAATGTTTATATCTACCTTGTATAGTAAACATTTTCATTGTATATTTATAGAGCTGTTCTGTATTATATATTAATCACGAATAAAATAAGAATACTTCACATAGAGTTGTTTTAATCGCTATTTGTTTTTAATTTATTGGTGAATTAGTTGTAGTGATTAGTACAAGGTTTTAACAAAAAAAATCAATGGCGCTTTGTGTTGTCCTCTTACTTAGTGCAGGATTATGTATTTAGAATTGATGAGGTCTGTAAATTATAAAATTATCAATCATTTTTTAAAATTGATGACAATTTTCACTTATGTCAAAGTATGTCTGGAACTTGTTTTCTTTTACAAAGGTAGCAAAGCTAATGTAACAAATTTTTACACCCCTCATATATAATACTTCTATATGTTGTACATGTAATATTCAGTTTGCATGTAAGATATGCATTCATGTTTTGTAGGGCATGAGCTATTTTTTTTAAGTTTAGTATTTTATTCACAGTAAATTGTAAACATTTGATAGATTTTTAATCAATGAATTTAGCAGTTATGATTTGAGCAATGTTGACTTAGATTTTTTATTATCAGTGCTCCCTTCCCTGTCAATTAATATTTAAATAGAAAGTATAATGTAATAACTAGTTTGCATTGTATGGCATCATATAGAAACATGTTTGGGATTTGGTTCTTAGGATACTTAGTTTTGATACTGCCAATAAAAATAATAATATTCTTTCTTCAGATTGAGAAGAGTCCCACTCTTGGCAGTATAGACACCTCTGACTATGAGAAAATGCAGCTTGCCATTCAGAGTCTGGAATTTAATCTAAAAGACAAAATATTCTGTGAATTGTTTCCAGATCTGGTTACGGTATGTGAATATTAATTTTATCTATACTACTAAATGCTTGGTATTAATTTCCTGTGCTTTCCATGTGTTGCCTGTAAAAATAGTTAATGGGAATGTTACCTTTAAGTCAATATGTTAGTCATAATATTTTCCTATAATCAAACTTCTTTATACTAGTCAATGCATTTAATATTTATTTTAAAAAAATGCTTCTTACATTTTAGAGGAAAATGATAATTGCATGAGATTTGGCTATCATTTTTTTTTCATATTAGATTATGAAGTTATTTTAAGTATTTCATGTATTTTATTAATCCACATGTGCTTTTGGCAAGTAGGAATGCTGCAATATACTGAAAATATAGAAACATTCCTGTGATAGAAATGCTGAACTTCATTAGAAACTATGCTACTAGAAAAAGTTTTTATCATCTCATTTCCCTTGTTCAGTTGCTTTTATAAAGTTTACCTCTGTGTTTTTAATTAATCTTATCATATTTACACACAGCTGACCATTTAAATATATTTCTCTATTGAAAATGTTCTTTTTCAGTCAGAAGTTGCTCATTGTTTTCAATAGAATTTATAATTGCGATTCATTTCTAGATAAATTTTTTCTGGAATAAATATATCCATTTAATCTTTCATTATTTGTGCCATTTAATATTGTAGCCATTAAACCTCTGCCGTTGGGTCTAGTGAATAAAAATTAAGCAAATGCTTACAGCAAACTGTAAAAGCATAAGCAAATGCTAAAAGCATTTGCTTCATACTGAGTGAATAAAAGCTTGCTTTTGCTAATAAGCATTTGCTACTCAGTTTTAAGCAAATGCTTAAATTTTATGGAAGAAATCTCTTTGCAACTCTTCCCTCACTTGTTTTTGTTTTCATTTAAAGTTTTACATAGTTGAATTTCAAACTAAAAACAAATATATTGGGTAATATTTTTTAAAAAGGTAATTAATAATTTTTTAAAACTATTTCTTTTATAACTGAACTTGATAATATCACAAATCATGGGTGCATTTTTATTCAGTTATAGTAATTTTATCCAGTCATTTGCCCTTATAGTGATTTGGACGCCACTGTCTTACATGCAGTTGTGCATTGTATGTGGTGATCTTCCCCGACTCCTATTTGAAATCCGGGATCACTTAAGTACCTTGAAAATATTTCTATCTTCTGTTTGGAAGACAAGTGCTCTGCCACGCCTCTCTTGATATTCTCTGAGTAACAGATTTGAAATATACTTAACATTTTCTTCAGAGAAACGATATAAATTTTTATAACCATTGGTTGTTGAAACTTTTCTTGTATTTTTTAATCTTTCGTGTCACCATTAACTGCCTTATTTATATTTAGGATCAATTATCATGAAAATAGAGTACTTAAAATATCTTAGCTAGTCCTTTACCTCACTTAAAAAAGTTTAAGCATAAGCTTCAAGCATTAAGCAAAAGATCAATTTTATTCTCACAATTTTAAGCAAATGCTTAAAAAAAATCCTTAAAATAACCAAATGCCTATTCTTTCTAGCGAAAGCAAATGCTATATTTTTTATTCACCCAAAATCAAGCATTTGCTTGAACACGTTCGTGACGACGGGACCCACCGGTGGGTCCCCGGCATATGTGCCCGCAACTGTCGGGATCCACCGATGGGTCCCTTCCCATACCTTTATCTTACCTTTTTTTCTTTTGATGCCTATGCTGACGGATTCTATATTTAGTTTAAGCTCTTAGGAGGATATATACATATATACTGCATACGAATATCTTTAGTTAGTGAAATTTTACCATGAAAAAAAAAATTTTATTTGATCTCGCTGAACCATCCATGAAAAATCGGGGAATTGCAATAGAAAATAATATCATACATTTTAGTTTGAAAATGTATTTATTATCAATAAATGGTTTAGTTTAAAATTACTATTCAAGATAAATCTAAGATGATATTTTACAAGTAGTAATAATACAAATATTATATCTTTATGAATATAAACGTAAAACTTGAATATTTCTGAAGAAAAATACCTAGGAAATAATAGTTTATTATAATAAAATATATGTTGGAAGTTAAATTTACAAACATTACTAATGTTTTTCATTGAAACAGTCTAAACACATCGTTGGCTGTCCATCGCAGTCTTTGTGGAATGTTTTTACTTTTTTTGCTTTAGCATCACTCACTCCTTTATTCCTACGATGTTTTTCATAGCAGCCGATACATCTCTTTCTACAATCTCTGGCTAACTCTTGATATGTTCCTAGCCTATGCACTACTTTCTTATTGGTCTTCCTAGCTTTATCACCACCACCACCAACAGCACCACTCCTTTCACCATTATCTTGAGTAAGCCCGTAAATAATATTTTCCCTAAAAGTGAGCATGTCCATTTTTTTCACATTCCCTCCGTATTTGTTATCAATACCCATGCATTCACCATACATGTTCCAAGAAGGAGTTCTATTGCTACCTTTTTATACCACTTCATCGTTCTTCTTATGCAGGTATAATAAGAGGACATGTGGTCGGAAACATCAACACCCTTTTTGGCAAAATTATAATTCAACACAGACAATGGCTTCATTTTTTTCACCTTTCCATGACTTAGACGCTGATGGAACTAGAATGTCCGTATCTGTTTGTCTCTGTTACTAGTAGATCCAAAAGATCGTCATTCAGAAAATGTTCATATGAGCGTATCGGATCAGCAAAATGCTTCTCAATCAGCAAACCATCTTTACCTTTGTAGGAAAAAGGACGACCAACATTCGAGCAATCTCCCCACAAGTCTGGAACATCTTCTATATCATCGATGTCTTCGGATGATGCTTCTTCGATGCCTTCAGATTCTGATGAGGATAAATCACTTTCTACTTCTGATGGCTTGTGGGAAGATTCAGAGTCAAGGTAACTTGACATTGAAATGTCAGAATCAGACATGGTATAGAAAAAAAGGAACTTTATATAGAGAATTACACACTGACTTTCTAGAAACTCAACGAGAACATAATGTCACTCGAAGAAAAACAGCAAAAGACTGATGTGTAGGACGGTGCACTGGTAGAAAGAGAGGAAGGGAAATAAGCCAAGGGAGGAAATTCCTGAAACTGAAATGGGAATGGGAAAAAGGTCAACAAAAGAAGCCGCTTTGCAAACAATAAATGGCACGTTTGTTGCGTGAAGATTTGGGTAACCAATTTCCAAAAATGTGGCGGCCGAGGACGAGAAAAACTGCAAGATTACTCATTTCAAAGAGCGCATATTAGGCATGAGAAAAAGGTCGACATGTAATAAACAACACAAACAACAGTAATAGTTTGTTTATAGTTGTTGCTATAATAAAAGTTCTGGAAAGGATCATTACAGTAATACAATATAGATCTCTTTGCTTTTATTTATTTCTAGGCATTCACAGTACAATACCAGTTTATAGAATATTTCCACTGTTTTATTCATATAAAACTTATTCATCAACATCATTCGAAATCAAAATTGAAATGTAAACAAACAAAATGACATAATATTGTCCATGGCTTGCTCGCAACATTTCATTTCTTCCCATGTTATTCAAATGTAGGAAAGATATGCTCTTGGAATTGAACCCATGAGTTCAATGTAGACGTAAGCATTTTAAAAGTTAAAGGTCGCGAAGACAAGTAATACCTGAAAGTTTGATATAAGAAAAATGGATAGTTTTTGAGTTGCAAGCATTTTTCTTATTCTCCCATTTAACCCTGTATAAGGCTTCTTACACACTGACAGCATTCCACAGCATTATTTAATTTTTCAAATATCATTTCTGGTAATATACAGGCATCCCTCAGTGCTCTTAATTGGTTCCTGAAAAACAGAGCACTAACTGAAACTGCATTATGCAAGGGAATTTTGCTCATCAAAACTAATGTAAATAGATTTAATTTGTACTTCCAACCTCTCAATGCTACTGAATTCCAAACATAGGGTATATTTTCATACTTGAATCAGAAAAACAATTAAAACATATAAAGTCGTACTTTTTATGAGCAAATAAAAATATACTGCATTTTATCTTGTCACATCCCGGTAATTTGAAGGCTTTGCAAATATCAACTTGCCATCCTCCATATTCAGTTCGTCAAATTCCTTCAAGTTTTAGTAAAAGTGACCAAGTTTTTCTTTGTTTCATTTCGGAAATATCCTTAGCACATGTATTTTGATTCTTTCCAAATAACATAAGGGTTCAAAAAATAGAAAATAACTCCACCGACACAGTAATCACGTGATTAATACCACATCAGACAGAAGACTAAATGAGGGTGAAGGGAGTTTACTTTTGTTTCTCGCAGAGATTTTTTTTGCAGGTACAATGGCCAACTTGCTGAGTGAATTAGCTGTGCCTTCAGTGCTGCCATCCAAATGTGTTTGCACATACGACTATGTTATATTTTTTTAGACAAACTGGCCTCAGCATGACTCGAAACAAAAATTCCTTTTGTGCAAGGATGTTATTGTAAAATAATTTGTAACAAAGTGGAAGTTAATTGAGAAGCTAAATGCGCTACATATACAATATACTCATAAGAAAATAAATTAATAACAAAATTATTTATTCCATTATGTTCATACAAGCAAACATAGGACATGTCAGTTACAACATCAATTATAACATTAAAATTTTAGATCCATCTCACATTAAAAAACTCACTGATTGAATAGAAGGGTTTCTTTAACAACCAGCAGAAAATTATGGATTTAAATTTTACTACAGTAGAAACTCGTTTATCTGGACTTGATGGGACTGGACCCGATCCGAATGACCAAAAATTCAGAAATTCTTCATAATGTACATTGTTGTTTTTCAGATCCTATAGGATGTTAAAAATTAAAATGATAAACTATACGATTTTTTAAACATTGGATAAAAGGTTGTGAAGTAAACCCACAAAAATGACGAACATTAAATAAACTTAGCTGTGAACTGACAAATATAAAAGGGTGAGAACGGAAGGCATCAAGTGTTCTTTCCTCATCAGAGTATGAGGCGAGGATGGGTGGGAACGGGAGAGCGAGTGAGTCATTTCCTACAGTGTAGTTACTTTTGGAAAGCATGACCTTGAACCTCGCCTGCTTGGCACGTCTATTGTTCCGTCTGTCTATAGGTCCGACTATTGTAGACACTTTACGTTTAGTTGTCTTGGTAACGCTCCTTTTTATTGTCTTAATTGCTAGAGCTTCATGGCTATATCCAACATCAGAAGGTTATGGTTTGAGTTTATTTCTGTTTGTAAAGTTTTTAAATTTTCTCTTCCTTAAAATATTTATTGCCATTTAACCTGTTAGGAATTTTTAGAAATATTACAGGTATGGAGAAAGTCATGTGGTGACCACATCAGATTTTTGTATTTTCAAAATTGATAATGGCATAACATTACATCTACATGTTATGTTTTCTTACATTCATCTTTAATGGTTAATATTCCTAGATCATGGGTAATGATTTTCTTTAGCACAATTTCTTGTCATCTTTCTTCCCACAGAGCATCAAGAAGGAACTTGAGAGGAGAGCAGAAGCCGTGATAGCAGCAAGATCCAATTCCCAAAATAACCAAGGAGGAGGCGATGGTCGCACAAACATCAATGGCTCCCAAATTGGTCTGCATGGCATGCAGCAGCAACTTGCACATAACCAAGATAACCAAAGCCCCTTGCAGAGTGCTTTAACCAACATTTGTGTTATCATTGGTTTTGCAGCCTTTGCTTACACAGTAAAATATGTGCTGCTCACAATCGCCACTGACTGAACTATGGATTTCTATGAAATATGTAAATAATGTTTTATGTCAAGATACCGAAATTGTTTGCTTGTGGGTGTAAAAGAGGGAATGTGGTATGCAAGTATGGAGCAGATCATGCTAAAAGTAGTTTTTCATCAAAATTTTATCAGAATTGCTTTGATCTGCCTATACATTGACATCTGTTTGAATGCCAGTGAAAATGTTTTTGTTGATTTTTTTAAAACTGTTCATTTTATTTAGGACCAGTTTATACCAACTTATAATTATTCAGTTGTTTTCATAAATTTGTGAATGACCAATACTCTTGTTTCACCTATCGGCAGTTCTATTATAAGTTGAATATGTTTAAAACCTAGCATCCCTACAAGCCCTAACCATAGACTCAAATATTGTTTTATATTTATAAATTTTTACAAATATTTCAGAATTATGTATTAATAAGAAAGTAATAACATTGCATCTATTAATCGTAGCCATTGGCTGTGTTCAAGTGCTTTGATGTTCTGTTTGAAAACAGCTTCCCCTTTATCAGTATGAACTTAGCCATAGGTAGTTCCAATTCCAGTATGTTATGGGAACTCCATTGGCCTTTGGATACCATAGACTATCGTTTGTATTTATATAACTTGGTCCATAAGTCTGTTTTACTCTGTAATAAAGTATTTTTATGAATATGGGAATATTATTTAACTTTCCTTGATGCCTTTTAAAATGTTTAGCCTTAATTTTTTACAAGTTTCAAGATGAATGCAGGGAAAACTTTATGTGATTCCAATTCCAAATTTTATCAGAATTGCTTTGATCTGCCTATACATTGACATCTGTTTGAATGCCAGTGAAAATGTTTTTGTTGATTTTTTTAAAACTGTTCATTTTATTTAGGACCAGTTTATACCAACTTATAATTATTCAGTTGTTTTCATAAATTTGTGAATGACCAATACTCTTGTTTCACCTATCGGCAGTTCTATTATAAGTTGAATATGTTTAAAACCTAGCATCCCTACAAGCCCTAACCATAGACTCAAATATTGTTTTATATTTATAAATTTTTACAAATATTTCAGAATTATGTATTAATAAGAAAGTAATAACATTGCATCTATTAATCGTAGCCATTGGCTGTGTTCAAGTGCTTTGATGTTCTGTTTGAAAACAGCTTCCCCTTTATCAGTATGAACTTAGCCATAGGTAGTTCCAATTCCAGTATGTTATGGGAACTCCATTGGCCTTTGGATACCATAGACTATCGTTTGTATTTATATAACTTGGTCCATAAGTCTGTTTTACTCTGTAATAAAGTATTTTTATGAATATGGGAATATTATTTAACTTTCCTTGATGCCTTTTAAAATGTTTAGCCTTAATTTTTTACAAGTTTCAAGATGAATGCAGGGAAAACTTTATGTGATTCCAATTTTCCTAATAAAACAGTTTAATAATTAAATGATATTTAAAAAAATATTTTCTAAATCAATATGAATATATTTGAAGAATTCACTAAATCAATTTCAACATTTTTGAAGAATTTTAGTTTTCTTGACCTTTAGAATATACCTACAATCATAAGATTCAATAGAAACATAATCAGCATACAAATAATAATACTTTATTTTATATAAACAGTTTCTCCCAATTACAAGTGTTATAATAGATGTAATGACAAGCACATACCAACTTGCCCTCGGCAGGATTTGAACCCATGACCTTTGCATCGGGAGCCTGACACCCAAACCACTAATACCAAGGCCGGTAAATACACAATTTAGGATTTTTTTCTCCTTTCATTTTCAGCTTCGGATGTTTAGTATGTTGGAATACATAAATAATAAAGCAAGCTTGCTTTAGTTCTTCATCAAAGTCACACCTATCAGAATGTTGTTTTTATTAAAAATGCTGTGGTTTGCAGCAAGCACCAGGTTATATTCTAGAGCAGTGATTCTCCAAGTATGGTCCGCAGCCCACTGGTGGACCGCGAGGGTTCTCCTGATGGGCTGCGAACTGATACAAAAATGCAAGTCCTTTCTTTGGTTCTTACGGGCGAATGACGCGAAATTCCATAGACTTTCATTTTTACGTACGACTAAGGGCTACTTACTAGTAACCGACCAAGTGAATTATTAAGGCTTACTAAAATTTGTAATTCATAGACTAAAATTAGCGGGTCTCTAATTCAGTATTCTACTAAGATTTCTGGCCGTCATGCAATGCTTGACAATGTTGCAAAGCTCCTACTGCGCATGCGCACATGCAGATAGTTGGAATTACCACAATATTCAGGAAGGACGCTTTGTTATCAGTGCATCATAAGTGTTGTTTTGAGTTGGTTGTGATTTTCAATTGCTGCTATTCTTGCTTTTTAATTTTAAATTACTGTTAGTTTAGCTTCATCATTATCAATTTAGTTTGTTATGGGTTGTTTGCTTAACCCTACAGTGCGTAGCGACAGTATTGTGATAGCGTGAATGTAAACGGTGCAAAATGGTGGTAATGCGAGTGAAGTGATTTGTGAACCACAACAGTGAGTGTGATTTTGATGTCGATAACCTGACAATTGCAGTGTACAATGAAGTGGAAGATGTGAATGTCTTGCCTGATTACGAGAACAGTGAACGAATTCTTGGTGAAAGTATTGCAAAGAACAATGATCAACAAGACAACAGAAAGAATGGTCAAAACAGGGGAAAGAAAGTAAAAAGGAAGTAAAAGTCACTTCCTAAAAAATAGTATTTTTTGGACCGGAGATAAAGAAGATCCCCACCCACATTGTATCATGTGTTATGAAACTCTGGCTAATGAAGCAATGAAATACTCCAAGCATAATCGTCATTTTGAATATAAACACAAGGAATACATTGGAAAGCCTCTGGAGTTTTTTCAGAACAAATGCAAAGAACTAATCCACTGTAAGAACACTATGCATTTCATTACTACTGGTGAGGAAAATGCCAACGCTACAGAGGCTTCATACAGGGTATCACTACTGGTGGCAAATATTAGAAAATGTCATACTATGACAGATAACTTGATCAAACCTGCTGCAAAAATAATGGCAAACATCATGCTTGGGGAAAAGGCAAAGAATGCTACTGAAAAGGTTCCCATTTCCAATGATACTATTCAACGTCAAATAACATGCAAGGCTGAAGATTTGGAATATCAGCTGTTATCGCACCTGCATCAGAGTCTGTATTTCTTGCTCACACTTGACGAGTCCACCGATATAGTTGGCGATGCTAACAATCTGGCATGTCATATGAATATTTGGAAAAAGTTCATGACGAGTTTCTGCCGATCCCTGCCTTCCAAGACAAAAGGAGAACCCATTTTCAAATTAGTGGACGATTGAATTGTATACAATAAAGTGGACTGGACACGATATGTCGGTATTTGTACTGACGGCGCTTTGGCAATGACTGGCGTATGGAAGGGCCTATCTGCACGTGTCAAAGCAGTTGCATCATTGGCAGCAGCAATGCACTGCAGCATTCATCGTGAACAACTTGCTGTGAAGAATATTTCAGTCGGCCTTAAAACGGTTCTAGATGAGGCAGTAAAAATTGTAAATTTTAGCAAAGGCCGCCCTTTGAATGGAAGCATTTAAAAAATCCTATGGGAAGAAATGAGGAGCGAGCACACACGACTTCTATTCCAAACTGAAGTTTGCTGGTTGTCGCAGGGCAAAGTACTCGCCTGCCTCTTTGAATTGCGAGAGGTCAAAATCTACCTGTATGATAGTAAATGTCAAGTGTTTCACCTCTCAGATCGCATGCATGATTTCTCGTGGCTTGCCCAACCTAGCCCTACCTAGCTGATATTTTCATCATCCTGAATGGTTTGAACCTTGCCTTGCAAGGAAAAGATGTCACCGTCTTTAATGTCCAGGACAAAGTAAAAGCTATACGCACGAAGATGGAACCGTGGCCTCGACCGTCGAGAATTTGAAAGTTTCATAACTCTTAACGATTTCTTGCTTACATCCAGGGAAGAAATTGACGGGCTGATTAATGAAGACTTCAAATCGCACCTATGAAGCATTCGCGAGCAATTCGGAAAGTATTTCCCAGAACCTGTGAAAGGATTTGAGTGGATCAGGAATCCTTTCGCAATCATGGACCACATTGAAGATATCGATATCAAACTTCCATCAAAAGAGGTGGATAATCTTGTGGAACTTGCCTCGGACATATCACTGAAGTTGGTGTTCTGAGAGAAATGTTTGATGGACTTTTGGATCCACGTACGGTCGGAATACCCTGGACCATCGACGTAGCATTGAAGTACCTGCTGCCGTTCCCAACAACATATAACTGCGGGGTGAGGTTTTCAACTTTTGGGGCTGAAAACAAAGAAGAGGAATCGGCTGAACGTGGAACCAGACATAACCAAATTGGTGTCTTATCAAAAGCAACGCCGTTCTTCCCATTAATTCGGCTGATATTTTTGGTGATATCGGAGAATAGAACCCTTTAATGTAATGGGTCTTATATGCTTCAATTTTTTGTACCATTTTCATTATTTTGTTACTCTCCAATTCTTTGTTATCACCGAGTTCGTTTTCCATCGGAAAGTGGAAACGGGTGGGGTAGGTGGGCCATGGTCAAAAAAGTTTGAGAACCACTGTTCTAGAGCACCCAACAAGCATCACTATACTTTTGTAAAAGTAGGAATAAATAAAGTCAAATTATCGCCTAAGTCAGTGGTGCACAACCTTTTTTCGTGGTGGGTCGCATCGGTGATTACGAATCCTTCGGGGGCCACTGGAAGTTGACTATTCTTCGGTGGGCCGGGTTAGAATTTAAACTGTGAAATGCCTATATATCCTGAGGTACCATAAATGAAAATCAATTTTAAATAAGGTTTTTATAGTTTAAATTTCATCATTAAGAGTTTTATTTTCAAAATTTTCATAAAAACAATGAATTTGTGTTAAATTTTTCAGATTTCTTTTTCATCATAGCTTTGCAGGCTGCACAAAAACCCTTCGCCAGTTGCATCCAGCTCACTGGGCATAGCCTGAGCACCACTATTTTAAGTGATTGATAATGTCCTTTCATACGCTTAGAAAGAAAAAGGGAGAACATCAAATTAATGGTACAGATGATTTTTAGCATTGTAAAAGTGTATGGTATTGCCGCTAAGAGCACCGCAGTACTTGCAAGCACCTGGTCATCTATATTGTAATATGGAGGAATTTATAGATTTTGATATTTCAAAATGACGGTAATGTTTCTTTTCTACCGAGTGAATTTTAAAATATTACAATTGCTATTTAGGTACGTAATTCAAGTTGCCTCTGATGATTGTGGCTATTAATGAGACTTTTATAAAATGTTATATAATACAATATATTTTTCTATTATGAATAGGAAAAAAATATCAGTTTTTGCACAAGTTAACTGTTTAGTTGTTATTGTGGTGTCAATAAGACTCCAATGGTTGCATGGTATGACTTTTTAAAGAAACATCTTACTAGATAGTGTTTGTATCATAAATTTTACATCTAAATAGCTGGTTGACTGATGAAATTTTCAAAACATTCTGCAGTTTTGAAAGACCAAAAAGTTTGTAAAATTGATTTAGTGTATTGCAGGGGTGGCCAAACCATAGCTCTCAAGCCACATGCAGCTCTTTTAATTTAGTATGCAGCTCTTTTAATTTAGTATGCAGCTCTATTAATTTTATACTCAGAGGTGTGTCAACATCTTTCAATACAGAACACAATGTGGTCGAGTGACTTGAGATGTATTAGGGATGCTTAAGGGGCATGTATTATATCTGAATTGCTTTGGATACAGATTATGTTTTACTATTCATAAATTTATGAGCACAAAATGTGTCATGTGGCTCCCAAACTTATGTAGATTATTGAATGCGGCTCCAAGAGTAAGTTTGGCCACCCTTGGTATATTATATGGGGTTCTGAATTACATCTACTGAAATAATTAAATTTTGTTAATGAAGATGTCAATATAATTCACAACCGAGTTGAAAAGCATTTAAAAAGTGTTTTGTATCATTCAGGCATCTTTCAGCTTATGTTCAGATTCAGATCATTTTAACGTAGAAAGACTATTGAGGAAGTAGCAAGCAAACATCACAACTGCAATAAAGACAGTTGCATGGTATTTGAATACGTTTATTACATCAGCAATAGCATATTTTATGAATAATCATTATTATTATTTGCTGTAATTGGAAATATTGTTATAGTTCTCCCCTCTTAGTCAAGCATCTTTCACATTTACTGCATTTCATAATTAGAATAGTTTATTTCTTCACTCTGCATTTTGGTATGAAATTCCTCCAAGCCAACCTCAAAGACTAAAGTGTTCTAACTTGATTGGTTCTTGTTTCACAGGTTCTCTTAACGAGAGTTTTCCCTTCCTCGAAACTACCCCATTCTTTCAAACTATTCAACATCTACTTTCTCCTCCAACATCAATGATTATTTATTTATTAACCAACGCCTATAACATGCCATTTAAGATCCTTTTCTGAATTACTGTTTTAACATCAGCAAATGTAAAAAATTTGATAAAATTAACACCTACTTTTAACCCTTTATCTACATATACCCATGTATCTTTTGCCATTTCTTCAGCATAAACATTAAACAGGCCTGGAGAGACCGGGCATCCTGTCACAGTCCTCATCCTAGTGTTGCCCAATATGTTTATAATTTATCTTCACCTATGCAACCTGATTTATACATAGATTTTTGAATAAATTTCTATTTCTCAAGTCTGCTCCTATTTTGCTCAACATTTCCGTCAACCAGAGAGTAAAATTTCATCAATCAACTTTCCAAACTCAAAAAAATATAAAAACAACCAGATTATATTTAACATCACTTTCTGCCCGACCCATCTCTGAAATCTGATCCGAAATTCAGCTATATACAGATATGTTTTGGCTTCAGACTTTCCACTTAAAATCTGATAAATCGTTTAAGCTGAATGTAAACTAAAGCCTAGTGTGCTGAAATGTTACAAGGAAGTTTTAAAAATTCTTTTTCTCCTAAATTATCTGAACTGGTTTAATAAACTCCTTTGGGCATTCTCCTTTATCGATTTTCTGACAAGAAAAAATTAAAATAGAAAATTCAAAATACTCCAAACAAAAACCCAAACGATAATTTCTAATTAACTGTAGCCGTTTCCGGGCAACTCCACATGGAATTACAAACGAAAACTTTATAATTCCTACACATATTCGTCATTTTTTAAAAGGGTAATTTACGTTATTACAAGTGAAAAGAAAAATGTCAGCATATCTTCAAAAATTAATAATTGAGCTCACCTGCGGGCTTGAACCCTGAGGATGATCCAAAATAAACCCTGCAGTCATAAATTGTTTGCATAATATGTATGTGCATTTCGTCAACTTCCTCGGTAACAATGCACTGACTGCCGATAAGCAGAATCATCAGCTGATCACTTAACCGACACCTACTACCACTTCGGACACCTACCTGACCTAACCACACCTACCAAACCTAATGCAACCTACTGCGAGAAACGATCTCCAAGTCCACTACGATCCGTGCTGCGCTCTAGCGCTCTAGTACCCAATGCAATTCTGAGGCGCGCCAAATTTGAGTGCCCACATCAAACTGCCATAGAACAGCAACACGCAAAAACGTTTTCTCCCAAATGTATGGATCAATAATAACGAACATGTTTAAAATGAAATTTGGAGACTACGGTGTACAGAATGGAAATAAATAAAAACTCATAAACCGTAAAATAATCCAAGTGAGCAATCACAAGTCAATAAGAGATGAATAGAGGGAAAGAATAAATAAATTTATACTTACAAGTTTGCAGGGCGATGGCCTACAGAGACCTGTCGTCAGAAACTAGCCTAAATAGGAAAGAAAAGCGCACACAAACGCACAATCACTCTGGAAAGTCACCTATTTCGAGAGCTAAGCTCTCATATTCAGTAGCTGAAGTCATATGGATTGTTTTGGTTTTGTCTTGTGCATTTATACGTTCCGGGTGAAAGTGAAAGGAGGGAAGGGGATGTCTTGGTATTTGTTTATGAAAATGCTCTCGTAAGCGTCTAGTTTCCAGTCAGTTTGTGTTTATTTTAAGAGAGCCATATTTTCGATTTTAATAGGATGATTGTTTTCTTGTATTAGTATTGCGACGCTAGACCTGTTAAACCTATTGTGTTTGTAATGTGCTAGGTGTTCTTTGAACCTAGTTTCTAGCTTTCGTTTAGTTTGACCTATGTAAACTTACTCGCAGTCTGAGCAAGCGATTTTGTATATGCCGGATTTTTGTAGAGTCGGGATCGTGTCTTTTGGATTGTGTAGTAAATTGGAGATTTTGTTTTCATACACAAGCAGGGCCGTGCCTACTACGGGTGCAATGTGTGCATTGCACACGGGCGGCAGCCTCTAGAGGGCGGCAGCCTCTAGGGGGCGGCAGCCTCTATGGGGCGGAAGTTTCTTGGGGGCGGCAATGAGAGTCTACTTTCATATTGGTTCCGTTGTCATACCCTTGTTTTCTGCAATCTTTCAAAGAAATTCCCAAATCACCTAGTTCCTTTAGTACAGTTTGGCCAAGTTCTTTTCCTGTAATGTCTGCGACTTTGAGAAAACTTACGTGTTCAATTACTTCTACATTCTATCTGAAGAGGAGTGAGCGTTGTGCTATTTTTTCAAATTCCAAAATGCGACACTTATTGTAGGCAAGGGCAGATTCTTCGAAAAACAGTTTCCCGAAAGTCAGTTCTTTGCGCGGTAATTTATGCTCTATCCATTTGGACGTTGTGGAGGACCCAGAAGGGGTTTGTTTCAAGTGGAGAGAGAGAGACCCTGTAGCAGCATTTCACTTGCTCTATGGGGATGTCTTCCGGTCACCATTTCAAAAGGATTCAGGAAGGACATTTTCGGGATAGTCCGACTTATTGCTACAGCTTTTTAGTAATTCATGTACAATGCAACAATTTCTCAGAATTTTGAGTACTTGAAACTCACCAAATAAATCCAAAACGTTAAATTTACCGCACCAGTTTTCCAGCCATCTACGTAATTTCCTGCTAATTGAGCGAAGAGTCCGACAGATTCATTAGGTAAAAAAATAACTGGCAGCACTTTGCCTTACCATGTACCTCAAACGGCCGGAACCAATGAACGGAACTTAGCGTGGGTAAAAAAGTCCGTGAGGAAACAAAGAGGAACTGAAGGAGAGAGGGTCCAAGGCGTCACCATTTGAAACAAGGAAAGCTTACCCTCTCGACGTCCTCGGTGCATTTTATGAGGGTTTGAGATCGCACGTGGCGGAGCAAAGGTAAGGAACGAGGCAAAGAATGCGTTGGTCAAGCAAAAGGCGTTAATGAATTTGTCAGAAAAATTACCGAAAGTCCCATAAGGCGCGGGGCCCTGGGCGACTGCCCACCCATCCCCCCCTTAAGACGGGCCTGAACTCTTATGCCGCATACTGCCCCCTTCTGCATTTCCGCTTTCATTTCTCTTAAAATAAGGATCACTTTCCTCTGTGCTTTCGTCGGAGAAGGTTCGAAGGAGATCCCTTTTCTCTGTGCATTTGTTTGAAGGTGGATGTTTTCAGCAGTCTTTTGAGTTAGTGCCTTCTTTGCGTCGAGATATTCATCGACAGTGATAGTGATTCGTGTGAAATGTGCTGTATTTCCTATTTTGTGCAGTCATTTAATTATGGCAGCATCAATGCAAGAGGTAAGTACTCATAGTAGATTCAACGAAATAATATTTCTGAAACTTCAAGAAGTTTAACTTTGTGTTTATTTTTGTCGTTCGTTTGGAAAGGAAAGCAATTTTTTTCCATCTTCCTTAAGAAAATTTCTTCATTGTTTTCGAAGGAATATTCTATTTAGATTGCGAGAATCGCGCCTTAAATAATAGTTTGAGGATATTCTCTTTTCTGCTGTTGTTGAAAGGGAAGCGTATTTATCCCATAATTTCATGCCGTCAGCTCAATTATAGGTATAAATTTTCCATTGGAAAAACAACTTTCATTTAATTAATATATATTATTTCATTTTTCAATTTGTTGTAGATTTCTTTAATTTTGTAATATTTTAATTTATTTTTAGGTATTATTAACAATTAATCCTTATTTTAGATGCCAGCTGTTAAAAGAAAACGATTATCTGGAGCCGAGTATAAGAAAAAGAGGATAGCAAGGCTTAAGGAAATACAGAGCAATTCATCTTCAATCACCAACTTTTTTCAAACTAAAATCAACTCCTCGTCATCTTTAAGTGCAGTTTTGGAGGAGAACGTAGAGCATGAAATGGTTGAGACAAATTATAACCACATTCGGCACCAAATAACTGAAGAAAATACTAATGATAGTCATGTTTACGCTGAAGATGAAATTCATCATAATGTTGATTCAGGAGTTTTTCTTGGTAATCTTTCAGAAGATCCAGGTTTGAGGCCGGAATGCATACAAGACAAATACCGGCAAGCACTAATTGAAAATGATCCTGTACAAGTTTTATTTTCTAGTTTTTCGAAAGATACGAATGGGGGAAGTTTTTCAAATGTTTATTATTATAGAATTTTAGACAATGGTGAAAAGGTAGCAAGAAATTGGCTAATTTATTCTATGTATAGAAAAGCTGTTTATTGTTTTTGTTGTAAAATATTTGGAGTCAATTCAAAATTATCTAACTTCATTGGCTGTAATGACTATCACTATCACTATCTATCACAAATTTTAAGTAGACATGAAAAAAGTGGTCAACATATGAAATCATACGGGGATTGGATTCAGCTTTCCAGAGATTTAAAAAATCATACTAGTATTGACCATGAAAATCAACGTATTAATGATCACGAAAAGAAGCGGTGGCACGCAGTTATCGGAAGGATTGTTTGCGTCATACAATTTTTATCAAGACAGAATCTTGCTTTACGGGGAACTTCCAGTACATTATATAAATCGAAAAATGGTAAATTTTTAAAACTGGTGGAAATGCTAAGTAAATTTGATACTGTTATAGCAGAACATATCAGTCGAATACAAAAAAGTAAAGAAGTTATGCCGCATTACCTTGGCAATAAAATTCAGAACGAAATCATTTCAATTATTTCAACAAAACTAAGAGAGAGAATAATTCATTTATTGAAACATTGTAAATATTACTGAATAATATTATATTGTACTCCAGACAGGAGTCATACAGAACAAATAAGTATAATATTTCGCTTTGTCCTGTTGAATATGGAAACAAAAAAAAGTTGAAATTAGAGAGCACTTCTTAGGATTTTGCCCTATTTTTGGTACAACAGGTTGTGGTTTAAGTGATTTTTTTTGAAATCCTTAAATGAAATGTTTCTAAACAAACAGGGCATGAGGGGACAAGGTTACGATAATGGGGCTAACATGAAAGGGAGAAATAACGGCTTGCAAAAAAATATTAGATGTTAATCCCAGAGCTTTCTTTTTTCCATGTTCAGCTCATACTTTAAACCTTGTTGTGAATGATGCCGCTAAAGTCACAAATGAATCAATTAATTTCTTTGGTACAATTCAAGATTTGTATAACTTATTCTCTTCTTGCCAGGTTATGAAAAAGCATGTAAATTTGACATTGAAACCGCTGTCAGACACTAGATGGGAAAGTAGGATTGAAGCTATTAAACCACTAAGATTAAACTTACCAGAAATTTACGATGCCTTATTTGAACTTTCTTCAGACCAAAATCGTGACCCAAAGACAAAATACATGGCACAATCACTTGGCTTGAAAATTCCATCATACAAATTTATTTGTTCCATAGTTATTTGGTACAACATTTTATAAAGAGTTAACATAATGAGTAAAGCCATGCAACAGCTAACTTAAAATATTCTCCAATGCATTGATATGTTAAAAGATCTACTTCAATATTTAATTAAGTTCAGATCCGATGAAGGCTTTGAAGAAATTTTTATAACAGCAAGGGAAATTGCAGAAAATGTTGATATTGAGTCGAAATTTCCAAAAGTGGTAGTCCTTAGGCAGCGAGTGAAGAAGAGAGATTTTAACTATAAATCACCTGATGAGAGACAACCTGATTCAAAGCAAAATTTTAAGAGATTTCTTTTAAGAAATTTTAGATACCGTAATTGCATCTGTTAGAGAAAGATTTGCCCAGCTGGAAGATCATAACAAAACTTTCAACTTTATATATGATATCCATAATTTTAATAAACTAAACAAAGAAAATAAAATAAAATTAGGCATAGACTTAGAGATCAAACTGAGTGATACAACGAGGAATGAATTTGATATACGCGCGATGGATTTGTTGAATGAATTGGAAATATTGCAAACATCTTTGGCCCCTAACATGAATATAACTGAGGTTTTGGAAAATAATCTAACTTTAGTATTTCCCAACATCTCATTGTCAGTGTCACTACGAATATTGCTGACCCTTCCTGTGACCGTTGCATCTGGAGAAAGAACATTTACAAAATTGAAAATCATAAAAAATTATTTTCGGTCATCCATGACACAAGAGAGGCTTTCATCTTTGTCTATTATTTCAATAGAACATGAGCTTTGTGAAAAATTAGATGAAGAAGATGTGATAAAATGCTTTTCCAATCTGAAAGCTCGCCAAGTAAATTTTTATTAAATTTATTACTGTATTATTACTGTACTAGGAGCCTATTATCTTTTCAATATAATTTAATTTACAACATTTCTTTAAATAAAATGTTATTTGTAAGTTTGTACCTGATTTATACCAACTATGTTACCTACGATGTAAATTTTATGATCAAAATTTTCAGTGTAATTTTATTTGCAGCAAATCATTAAATATGTTGTGAGAGTGTGTTCTTACCTGATATCTATTATCAATTGAAATTTTCACGAATATTTTTTAGCTCTAGGATTTAACTACCTCTAATGTCCAAAGCAGAAATCGTGTTTCAAATGTTTAATTTCTTTAAGTGTTTTTCTAGGGAATTACCTTTTGTCATTGTGCTTGGTAATTGGATTGGGAATTCTCTGCGAATCATGTTAAATGGTGTACAATCGTCGATTTATTTAAGTTTGTTTACTGACATTATTTAACTATACATTTTTTTGGTAACCATAACAACTCTGTAAACAAAGTGTCGTTTCACCTAGTGCAATATAATATAGATACTGTATTATTTGTACTGTTTATTATAACATAATAATATTTTTGTACAATGTTAAATTACATTTTAGAATGCATAAATGTTGTTTTATTTCTCTCGCCCTTCAATATTTTTTGCTCATTGTGGCGGCAAATTCTACTTTGCACACGGGCGGCAAACACTCGGCACGATCCTGTTCACAAGTACTGTTTTAAGGTTATGTTTTGAGGAGATTTTTGGTAAGCCGTTTGTGATAACAGGGACGAAGGGGATTTTTACGTATTTTGTTTTTTTTTTGTTGGCGTGTTTGTTAGGGTAATGCGTTTTTTAAAGGAAATACTACGCTCATGTTTGCTTAAAATATTTTCTATCATCTGAGGGTCGTATCCATTGATTTTATATGGGAAAATGTTTCAAACAAAGGTTGTAGAAAATCAAATTTCCTACAAGTAATTTTTACATATATCGAATATTAAATCAAATATTTCAAAATAACGGATGAACACTCACTTCCACTTGACCAATGTTTACCTAAATATAATCAGTTCTTTTGACTTTCATAAAAATGTTAAATACAAAATTTCGCTTTGAACTGATTAATAGTTTTTGAGTTAGAACAACCACAAGAGACTGTCACACACGCAGACATCATCGACAAAATGGCCAAAACGTGTTCAGGGGACCTCAAAAGTGTATTTTCGTTGAAATCTCTAAATCGATTTTTTTTATGAAAACAATACTTTTTTCCTCTACTATGGAGAAAGTAAAAATTATAAAAAAATAGATTCTATAAAAATTGCGTTTTTGAATGTTTTTCAGCCATAAGACTAGCTCGACAGTTCCCTGTTGAATATTCCCCTTATGTTCAAGACTGACATAGGGTGTCGTAAAATAGCTAAATGACAACACCAAAAGTTACATAATTTAGTAAACCCTTAATGCAATTTTCGGAAATGCTAGAAGAGTGGGTTATATGAAACTAATGTTTATTTTAATCATATATGAAGCCTCATATAAAACAATATCATGAGACAACTTTACTTTTTAATTTATTTAATCAGTCTAAATAACAGAGACATACATGAATACTTAAAAAAGTGGCCTTATATAAGGTGAACATGGGTAAGCAACTATGGAAACAATTTCTCGATGTTTTAAAATTTAAAAATAACCCATGTTTCTCCTATTTTTGTTGAAATTTATTAAAGAGTAGCACCAAACCCGAGATATTTTCATGCAACCATAACCGTTAAGTAGAAAAATACGAAAATGAGGTGTACATTTAAACATAAACGCAAAAGAACTCATTTCCATAGACGCCGCCAAAATAGTTCTCTGCGACGGTATTTATGCAGCATTATGAAATTATATTAATAACTAGCGTAATTGACCGTCAAATATGACGGGCACGCGTGGATTAAGTATTAAATTTAAGGCACTTCCCATTCTTCCTCCTGTTCTCTCTTCTTCTCTCCCATCCTCTTCCCTCCCATTCTGCCTCCCTTTCCCCTGTCTCTCCTTCTCTGGAAAAATAGACTTTCTAGTTTCAATCTCACCCTAATAAAGAACATCATTATCTATCTATCTCTCCCCATCTCCCTCCTTTCTCTCGCTCTTTTCCTCACTTTCTCTCCCTCCCTCTCCTTCTCTCTCCTCTGAAAAAATAGACTTCCTAGTCTCAATCTCGCCCTAATAAGGAACATTATCTATATATCTCTCCCTCTCCCCCCTTCTCTCTCTCCCACCCTCTCTCTCTTCTCTCTCTCTCTCACGCTCTATCCCCCGGCTCTCTCCTTTCTCCTTGTTTCTTTCTTCCTTTATCTCTCTCTCTCTTTTATTAAAGTATTCAATGCATGCTTTCCTTACGTATATAGTACTAGAAGATTTACCCGGCTTCGCACGGGTTGCTGTTTAAATGAAATATAGAACATATTTTTTTACTAAAATTTATATACATTATTTAAAAACGATTTTGCGTTTGTTCGGGTTGTTCATTAGCTCGAGTCAATTTGTTTCTTAACGCATTAGATAGAAGTCGACTCTGTCTTTGTTCAGAACTTTCATCCTCTCTTCTATTTGCCATTATATTTGTTGAACTACAGGCAGTCAGTCGTGGTCTTTTTTTGGCGGCATTTCTACAACAAAAAATTATAATTATTATATACAAAACCGTGACCGTAAAATTGTCAAATAAACCCAATTAACCCAAGTCTAAATAACAAATTTCATCAAAATCGCTCAATAAATGTAGAATCTAGAACGAAAAATAAGAAGGACAAAGCATGTGGATTTGTATAGCATAACATACATACATATTCAATTACAACTATTTAACCTTTTATACTAATTTACTACTTCTTAATATTAAGGTTAACTATATATAAACTAATTAATAAATTTATTAATCGCACTTAAAACCATACAAAATAAAATAGGTACGTAAATACAGGCAATGTGTTAAAAAAACGTTAAATTCAAATTTAAATTAAATAATATACTATATTATTACACCATGTTTAAACAAGATTCACTAAATAAGAATATTTATTAAGTAACTAAATAAATAAACCGAAACAACATTGTCCTTGGACTTGAACAATGTCATTATCGTCAAGGTATTTATCGCTGAAAATGCATATTTAGTCCAAATTAATGGGAATAAAGGTGAATTGCGAGCTATTTCGAGTCAAAGACGATAAGAATAAGAAACTATGATCATTCTTCTTAAATACTGTGCAGGAACGAAGTTTTTACGTCAATTTGTCGAATTTATTTAAGCAAATGAATGAAAGCCTGCACTTATAAAAGACAATTTTTACGTGTTATCGTACGAAGAATGAAAAAATTCGAATAACGTTTTTATGGGAAATCTGTCGGGAATTTAAACTAACCTACGGCCTTTCCCTTGGTGAACCCAATAGTCGTGCCAAGTTTCGTTACGATAGCTTTGAAGGTGTGGATTTGTATAGCATTACATACATCTAAACATTTGAAATTATAATATAGATAAGGATTGAGACGACAATAAACTCTCGAGGTTTAACAATGTCATGGTCGGCAAGGCAACATATCGTTAAAAAGCTTAAAAATTTCCAGTAAATATGATTTAAACGTATAACTTGAGCGATTTCGAATCGTAGGCGAAATGTGACGATAAGAATAAGAAACGTTATGTATTTTTCTTTAAAACGGTTTAGGTCTCAATATCGTAGGTCAATTCTTTCTAATTTTAATTTGCTATAGAGTAAAAGCCTGCAAGTGGAAAAATCTATTTTTACATATTATCTTATAGGAAACAGAATTTATCTATTGGAGTCGAACCCGGGTCTTTTTTGGAGATTTCTTTTCGTAAATGGCTTTTACTATAAGAATAAACATTCCTACCACATTTCAATCTTTTATCTACTCGGAAAGTTTGTTAAAAAATAGCATTACAGTCTCATAAATAGTTCATATTAGTCGAGAGCGAGGGGATTTCTTAGGTCATTGTTTAAAGAGATTTGAGTAATTAACTATTCATATAGGGATAACTGTACGCCATTAAGCGTAGGAATATGTATGTGTGCATGTGTGTTTGTATATTATAGCTATTCTCCAAAACTGGCTAATGTAAACTTGAACCATATAAGTCTGGCTAATGTGTAATTGATGGACATTGAGAAATTTTTCCAAGAAAAGCGACTACAAAACAGCCATCATCAGTGGTGATTTGCCGCTAGTATATTCTAAAAAAGAATTTCCCAAAATTTCTATGGTTATTGGAGAAACATAGTTTTTCAATTTTAAAAGAAAAACCAAACCTAAGTCCCCCATTTTCTTTTATTGGAGTGATTACGCGGTAAGAATCTTATTTTTAACGCATAAAGATTTTATTTAAACAATATTATGCGGCTGAATTCTTAAACTTGTGCTTTTTCACCTCTGAGTGACATTATCCATAGAGGCCCAATGTCGAAATTCGCCACATTAGGGGTACTATTCGAGTTATATATATTAAAATTAATCATTATTGGTATAATAACAAATAAAATGTATTGCAATGTGCATATAATGGTCTTATTTTCTATTTTATCAAGAATATTTTATATGCCCAATTTCGTCTCAAAACGAATCTAAATTGCCATTACAATTATGATCAATCAGTAAAACAAAATATATTTTTCAACAGCGTAAGTTCTCAAGCACTGTTATTTTGTAAATTTTACCGTCTAGTCTTCAAACACGGCAAAGTATCTATGACATAAAAGTTACTGAACTCTTACACAAACCACATCATAAATTTCGCTCATTGCAATTTAAAAAATTACCGACCTTTGTAATATAAGAGAATGTGCAACATTAGTAGAAGTGAGGTCCGTAATTATTTCTTTCCCCTATCTATCATAAGCATCTAATTTACATTTATCAAGGCGATTAGTTAAAACTCTTTCGATCGAAAAACATAATGAAACAGGTATTCAACGTCGTGCTTTTGGTATGTCACAGTATAAACAAAAATTGCGTTAGCGCTATTCCATCAAATTCGTGAGTAATTAATTTAGATCGAAAATAATTTTTTTAATCTCCTATCAACAAAATAGAATTAATTTGTGGCTGCTGCACCTGATCCAATTTACCCTAGTGCGCGAAAATTAGCACTTCATTAATCAGAGCGAAGTCCTTTCAAGCGGTATCTTCCCGAACCTCAGCCAGAATCGTCACTTGACGCCCTTTGACTGAGGGATACGATCATCCGTCAACGTCCGAAAATTACTCCAACAGCGATCCTTTTTCTTGATTAGCCTTCCACTGTCATTTATCGGTCGTTAGGCTCAAATTGAACAACAAACTACGTAATTCATTCGGCGTTTATTCCGACCTCCCCCGGCTAATCACTCTATAATGGTATTCATTTCAAAGGGTTTGCTTGGAAGTTAAAACGGATCCGAGCCGCGACTCGAGGTTTGTGAGCGTTGGGAGAAAAGATGGAGGGAAAAGAGGGAGACGGGAATCCACGTTTTTAAGATCTCTCACTCTCTCTCTAGATGGAGACACGCTTTTCCTTTCAGGAGCGTTAAGGAGCACCGCCATCCGGAAGAGGTGGAGGTGAGGAGGACGTAGTGTCGACAGCTGCTCCGTCTCTCTCTCTCTCTCTGTCTCCCTCTCTCCCTCTCCATCTCTCACTCCCTCTCTCTCTCCTCTCCCTCGCTCACACGTACTCTCTTTGAGGACAGAGAGTCCTACGAAGGAGGTTCGGAAGTCGGTTTGACGATGCCGCCAAAGGGATGGCGTGTTTTGTGCTTTTGAAGGGTTTGTGGAGACTTTGAATAATGTTTGAGCGTGAATGTGTCCCACGGACTAACACGTGGCGCGTTATTGTGACGACGGGTCTACGCTGCTGCCAGGGTGGGAGGAGTGAGGGAGAGAAAGAGGAATAAACTGGGGGACGAAATGAACCATCTTTTACGGATCTACGTCAAACAAAACTCCGATAAGCCGCTGCGTTTTGACGTATGCCTTTGTAGTAAATAGTAAACTTCCGTCGTCTTTTGATTCGTTCGAAAAATGTTTTTGCACTAAAAGCAAGATTTTTGTTATAAATATTTTCATGCTGTGTAAATACTGCGCAATAAATATTTATGCGTTTGAATCGATTGTCGAAGACCTGAGTTTGAGAAAATGATCAGCGATTTCATAGAAAAATCTCCTCTGTTTATTCAAATACAAACGATCAAGGCTTCTCAATGAGGTCTATTTTATGCCGTTAAGATATATATTTGACATTTTTCTGGCATTTATATGGATCGTCATTGTCATTTCGGACAGCAGGGTGGTGGATTTTATTTATTTTAGCAAGTTAAATAAATTCCGGGCCAGTAACTTGATTTTATAACTATTCCTATTCAATGAAGTCATGTTTAACAATGACAAACGAATTTTCTGAAGAAAATTGTCCCTTTTATTCGATTTGATAGTCATAACTCGACAATTCTACGTTTTTAAATAGGTTATGTTAGTTGAGTTACAAAACTTTATCCACAAGCTGATACATGATAACCATACTAAAGCGTTGTAATTTTTCACTTTTTTACGGGAATTACTTTTAATTGCAGTTATAGTTAGATGATCCAAATTATTCCAATATAGAGCGTTTGGCAAGTAATCAAAACCGAGAATGTTGAGATCAACTATTTTTAATAACAAAAACAACACACGGAAGTAGCGTTTCACGTTATACATCGTTATGAGGCTCATGCATGCCAGAAAAAAATAACGAAATTATGAAAGCCAGGTTTCAATTGTTTACAGGTCTTTGCGGTAGTTTTACTTAATTAGAGACGAGATATTTTGAAAATAGAATTCTTCTGGTTCTCGCGCTATTAAATCAAAATTTGTTAGCACAATGCGAAGAATACGTACACATCCGACGGCTCCGATTATATATGTTTACCAATGCATTTTATTCATTATTAGGTGACGTAATAAGTGCAGAGGGTTGGGGAATTCTAATGAATTTCCTTACGATAAGATAAACACAAGGACACGGTCAAAGTACAACCAGGAGGAAACGTCACTGTTCGCCGCACGATGACGCGCGACACGCATTCTTAAAAACTCTATTAATTTATTCGACCTTAAAAGTCGCAAGTAGGCTGAAAACAGGCTGTAACAAAAAGAAAAGTAATCCTATAAATGTCTATTGTCATAATTATAAATAAATCATACATAAGATAAATTAATATAAATTATTCCTGTTGAGCAAAACCTCGTTAATGTAATCATTAAATACTCATTATTATTAGTTTTCTAGGGACAAGATTGCTGGATTTTGGAATATAAATCATATAAAAATGGGAAGTCACCTTTCTTCCTAAACTTTTGAAACTGACCAGCTATTCATTGCACTATCTCTTAGATACCTATTGCGCGTAGGCAAGAAGGAATCAGCAGGTCGTTATAAAAAAAAGATTGATTAAATTTGACGGAATAGGACGAAAACGAAATCGCGATCTTTATATCACTGTATTATGACAGTAGCTATTGTGCAACGAAAATTGATTTATCTGTTGCCACCACCTTTCTGTGGTAAGCGTTTTATTTAAAACAACCCAGTATTTTATGCAAAATCTCAAATACATCTAGCTGCAGTTATACTCCTGAATTCCAATTAAAAAATTCGAAAAGGTATAGAAGTAATGGGAGGAAATGTTTTTAGACAATCAGAAAAGGCAAGAAATAACTCCTTGAAAAAACTACTCGAAACCTATGAACTTCGTTAATCCATTGCTTGCCTTTTCCTTAAAATTCTCCTCATATTTTTAATTCCATGTTTATTAATAAGCTACTAAGGTCACATGACATCGCTCTTTTAGGCCATCTTCCTGACGAAGATAATATCGCAAAATCCTTACTTTAACGTAATGAATGGTTCTGTAATGCGAGAGTTGATGTCATATTATCTCAAGACATACATACATCTTTAAAAAACATCTGCTGTTTACTTTCGAATTTTGTATTGACACAGAAATTACCGAAATGATGAATAAAATTCAAGTTTAAATTATGAGCGAATTCGCGTTTCAGGCTGTAAAAATAATTAATTTCCGCCTGTGTGTCAATCTATTCATCAAAATCTCAAAGAAAATTATTTGTAATACATAGTACAGTATTTCGTGTTTAGCATTTTAATTAATGGGCAGGGTTGATCAGAAAAATCTAATGACACATTTAAAAACTTTATTAATGAGACAAATTATTTAAAACGCAAATGTCCCATTTAATAGCTGTACAGAAAATTCCTGAAACGAATTATTTGTATTTTGAAAAATAAATATTTAAATTTATAAAAGTATGCACCAGATTTGCAGCTTTCAAGAAGAGAAGCAAAGAGAAGAAATATTGAGACTGTCTTGTATAAATTTTGGTAAATAAAATTTTCAAAAGCTCTTTGAAATGAACTTTGAAGGGACATATTGTAGAATAAATACTGATCAGAAATTCGAAAAATATATTCGTAAATTAAATTGAAATCCGGTGATAGGGTGTCGAAAAAAGTGTAAGAGACAGGCGAAATTAGTCAAATCACGATAGTAGCTCTCACCAAAAGAGTTATCTGTAATTCTTAATAAATGAACGATATTGCATCGATTAAAAAAGAATGAATAAAATTCTCTTAAATCAGATAAACTACAACTGTTCAAGAATACGCTTTGATAAAAAATATAATGCAACTTTCAGCTGAAAGCATTGTTTTACTGTATATCAAGCAGACTATCCCAAAAAGTGTCAGATACCAAAAACTTTCCGCCACCCAACGATTATTTTATTATGCGTAATCGGTAGTTGCCTCTTACGAAAAACTAACTTCATATCTTAAATAATATTGATTTCTGCGCATGAGAGATGTATCAGTCATAATAATGGAATTAAATTGGAAGCTTCATTTGCTCACGGAATATGAAAAAGCGAGTGTTATTTAGAATTGTCAACTTAGAATTCTTTATAAACTTAATAATATAATTATATGACATAAAGTAATTTATTCAATAATCAATTTAAAAGTATATTCATACACACGTTAGGTAATTTAATAAATATTGGGTTATGATATGAACATATGTCCTTACTAAATTACGAAAATGGTCTCGCCTGACGCTCTCCGATTTCTCCAAAATAGGGCTCCCTTGACGCTCCCTGATTTTTCAAAACATTTCTTCTGGAGTGTTATAGATGGCATTATAGTTCACAAAAATAGCGAAAATTTTAGCTTTCTGTCTATAACCATTTGCTCAGAATCTTAATTTGAATTTTTTTAAGCCTCTCCCCATCCCCCTGCCGCTAACCGATTTCTCCAAAAGAATTCTTTGGCAGCGTAATAAATGGAATCATAGATCGCATACCTCCTGCAAATTTCAGTCTTTATATCTCTTACCGTTTACTTGATATTTTAATTTAATTGGTTTCACAAACGGACCGACGGACAGGCAGAGCGAAAAGATAAGCGCGTTTATAAAATAAAACGTTCTAAAAAGTAACCATCCGACGTTATTTCAATTTATACGACTTGCACTCGAAGGGTTCAAACACTTCGAAATGTTAGTGAAATTTTTTGGGTTTCGGATCTAGGATCTGCGGGGCCCAGAGCGAGGCGGTAGCCGCGGGGCCCCCTCTACCCCATACCCAGAAAAATAATATCTTTCTTATAACAAACATCTAGAGCAATTTTCTCACGTTTCAAGCTAGTTACGTCTATCTACAAAGACTAGTAAAAAAGAGTAGTTCGTCAGCTAATTTCAAGCGCAGAGCCCCATAGATGCGGGCTCCCCTTAGGCGCGGTGCCCTGGGTGACTGCCCTCCCAGCCCCCCCATAAAGACGGCCCTGTTTCGGAAATCCCTTTTAGGTGTTTTCTTTTCAGCTGTAGATCAATTTAATCTTCTTTGGATGCGTATATAAAACTGTTAAACCAAAGTAAAACATTAGAAACCAAAGAAAATCCTATTTTATGTTTTATGGCTAAGGATTTGAAGGGTTGTAATCCCAGGGAAATGTTATTTACGAGGGAAATTATTTTGGAAATCGTCTGCGGTGCGGTCTACCAACATGTTCGTTGTCTATTTGTAGATTTGGGTTTACGATGCGGTCAACCGAAATAAACAAATTTTAAAAGAATTAAACGGAAAATAGAGTGGAAGTAAGAAAACCAACCCTAACCCCAAACCAAGTTGATTGTAAGCAAAACTAGAAATTGTGCGGGAATATATATATATATATATATATATATATATATATATATATATATATATATATATATATATATAATACCTATAGGTAGACTGCACCATATACAATAGCCATTATTGTTAACGAGACCGATTAAACTTAAATAAGAAAGTCACATTTACAGAGTTTGGCGGTCTTTTAATTTATCAGCCTCTTTCACGATTTCTTCCAAAAAAATTGAAATTAAAAATTGGATGCACGCGTCTTGGCTGAGATTGATTCAACGCTTGCTTGTATTTCGCGCGTGGTTTCATCATTTTCCGTGGCAAAACATAGAAATGATGTCAAGAACATTTTATTTTATTTTCAATAAATTTATTTAAAGTTCAGTCGATGATTAAGTAATCAAAACGTTTAACCATATATTTATACGAGTTGTCGGTGCTTGCATACTGCAAGCGTTAAAAAAATCACCATGCACCAAGGTATAAAATCGAAAATAAACCAACGCGACATCATTTGGACTACGCAGAGCCCATTTATATAAGATAATAGAAGATAATGGATTTCATTTTCTGTGAAATTAAGGCATCTATCCGGAATTTCTAAATTCTCTGGAAATCGGCTTCGTGTCCAAGTTTTCCAATTTCAAGTTTCATGACTCAGATCGCCCTTTTTAAGCAATAACTATAATCATCATTAAGACAATAGCCTACATGTTACACTAAAATTTATGTAAAAATTAGGATATTCTGTGCGATAGGTGTCATTATCCCTGCCTTTTAGCAAGTATACGGATAAAAAAATTTAAAATTGTCACGTCATCATATGTATACATCTTTGGCTGAAATCAAACGGATTATAATGCAGTCTAAGCATTAAATCAATGCTCTTAAAGTATGGAAAATCAATTCTCATTGAAAGGCATTGGAGTCGTTGCTATGGTAGTTAATATTTTTCATTGTTGAAAACCGAAAAAAGTTTCATAATTTTATGATTAAAATGAAATTTGTATGCAAATTCAGCAGGGATTTGAATTATGTCTTCAAGAAAAATAAACTCGATTCTTTTTCCCCAGTATGGTGCATGTTCCGACTTTTAATATTAATTATAAATAATTTAAAAAAGCAATTTTATATAGTCCTGCACAGTTTTCAATGCCTTTCTCATGAGTATTTAAAATCGGACTTTGGGGTGAAAAACACTCCTTAATTATAACTTTTTCTGTAATTTCGGATTTTTCTCAGAGGTTATAACCAATGACCTATATTCGTGTCAAATTCAGTACTGTAGCACTTCTAGAAGTACCATAGGTTTTATATGATATCCTATATATGTAAGAAGCAGCTATTTATAATGATAAACCTGGATCATTACATATGAAGTGGTATTACATACGGAATCAATTTGACGATATCATAACCATTATCTACCAATCAGGATCGTCCTTAAGGTGGGGCCAATCGAGGAGATCTCTCGGAGCACAGCTCACTGGGGATCCATCGCACACAACGGTAGGGATGATCTAAGTTTGATTCGGTGTTTAATGCTAATCCTGATCTCATCCGTACATTTTGTTTCTCTTGTTATGATGCTTCCAAGGTATTTATAGTCTGAAACTTGTTCTAAAGGCTTTCCTCCAATACTTATGTTCAGATTCTCTTCTTTGCCCGATATTCGAATGACCTTGGATTTTTCTGTTTATTTCCATACCGTATTTATCATTTTCTGGAGTTCCTCTTCCTTTCTTGCTAGAAGTACTTGATCATCCACGTATTTTACTGTTCTTATAATCCTTCCTCCAATTTTGAAATCTCCTGTGCCTTCTAATGCTTCTTGCATTAGACTTTCTCCATATATATTGAATAGGGTCGGTGATAGGCAGCAGCCCTGTCTTGCTCCTCTAGTGATATCTACTCCGCAGGTGTCCGCATTCTCCAACCTGACCTTGACAACCTAATTCACATATAGATTCCTGATCAGTCTCCTGTCTTTCCAGTCTACACCTATATGTGTATCCTTTAATATGTTCCTCAACATTACCCAATTTACTCTATCAACGCAGATACCTTGACTGTACTCTATTGCCTTTTCTGATATGATTCTAACTACCCCTATAGCATCTCTTTATCCTCGTCCTTTTTTGAAACCGAATTGATCTTCCCCTAGAATTTCTTTTGCCTTTTTCTCCAGCCTTTTATGAAGAATCCTCGTGATGATCTTCGAAGTGTGTGACAGAAGGCTTATCGTTCTGTAGTCTTTACACTGCGTTGCCTTTGGCTTCTTCTTTAGAGGGATCATTGTTACTTCTAGGAAATTCCGTGTCGTAAATCTTATTAATTAATTTCGTGATCGCTTTTAGTCCTTCTGATCCCATGACTTTAAGTACCTCAGCCGATATTCCATCGCTGGCTGGCTTTCCCTTTCTTTAGTTCCAATATCGCTTTTTCTACTTCGCTCTTCATAATACTTGGTCCTAAGTTGTCTTCTTCAATGTTTTCCAGTTCTATTTTTGCCAATCCTGCCTGCCTGCTGCTTATAGTCGTTTAGATAAGCAAAAGAATCCAAACTAAATCCCATTCCCATTAGGATTGCGTAATTTCTCAAAAAATCCTATGGTAATTTAAGGAAACCTATGTACTCCTATATATTGCACGTATGCGGGTTGAGAAAACAATTGATTCTCGAAGTTTAACAAAGACATGGTCGGCAAGGCAACATCCCGCTTAATAGCCGATATTTTCCCAAAATATGTGATTTAAATATTTAATATGAGAGATTTCGAACGGTAGGCGGAAAAAGACTAACAGAATAACAAACTTCACTAATTTTCCTAAAACAGTTCAAATTCGAAGACCGTACGTCAACTCTTTCTAATTTTAATTTTCAAAAGAATAAAAGCCTGCACTTTATATACAAGGTCGCTTTTTTCGTGTTACCGTACGGGAAATGGAAATCGCCCTCTGGAGTCGAACCAGGAACTATTTTCGTATTTTTTTCGTCATTTAATTTTTATATCTGAATCAAACATTCCTGCGAAATTTCAATCTTCCACCTAATCGGGAAGCTTGTTAAAAACGCGTTAAAAAGTGCCACTGATGACGTTGCAGCGTGACGCACGAATAGAGATCAAGCTTTTTATATAGGGGCGATAGCATAATATAGACGCTTTCTGTTAATTATGCCATAGCGTTTTTATTTTATTTAGTCTGAAATCTGTGGTCAATCTCTCTCTTCTCTTATATTTATCTATACTATATTGACGCTTCTTACTTATGATATGCCTATTATTATTATTAAGAGGATACTATTGTTTAGGTACTTCCAGATGACCTTGAGACTTGAAATATGGTTCGATTATAGGATTTTGGTCACATCCAAATAAAAAAATCCGAAATTGAGATAATTCATATTTAAGGGGCTGTTTTGGTCTTATTTTTGCCCCATAAGAAAAGGATGCGTCATATCACATATAAAATATATAGGAGGGTACTAATGTTTAGGCACTTCCAGGTAAGCTGGAGACTCAAAATCCCTCATATGGGTAGGACGTTATGCATGATAGACTATAAAAATCGAAAATCTCAAAAAAGTTTAACAATGCGGCCGCTAAAAATTCTCAAATGTTTAAACAAACTTTTAAGGTTGATGTATTTCCGAATGTATTTTTTGTAAAGGTAGAATTTGTAAAATAACCAAACGGGAATTATAGAAATTTTAATATATTAATTAACTCGGCTGCTAAAAATTCTTAAAATTTAAACAAATAGATAAATGTTTAGGTACTAAAGAACAAACTAGGGAGCTGAAATTTGTATTTTATTTAGAGATTAGTGTATATGCTCAAATAAACATTAGAAAATCTTCATGAAGTTGTTATTACGGACGTTTAATGTCTTAAAATTTAAATTAATTAAAATTAAATTAATTAAAAAATATTTCTAATAATGAAATATCTCTCTGAAAAATGAATGTTTTTCAAGGTGAGATGAAATACTTGCAGAATGCAAACATATTTTACTAGTTTACTATAAGAGAAATAATTTATGCAATGTCTCATAACAGGCGTCTTTTACTTTCAAAACAAGTACAGTCAGACCCGAATTCAGGGCTCCCCATATAGTGCCATCCCCGAGTCGTTGTGAACAAAAATTCCATCTTATGCAGCGGCGAACTTCTGCCTAGGCAAACTAGGCAGCTGCCTAGGGCCCCAACCTCGTCGGGGGCCCCGACCAGGGGCCGAAATGGTACACATTGAGGAAACAGGACACGCAAAATAATATGTCAATGTGCTGTACATAGAGTCAGAAGTAACGCAGTCTGTGGACTATAGTGAGGTCATCCGTTCCTTTGCAGAGAAGAAAGTTCATCGCGTGGCAATGTAATCTTGTAATTATATGTAAATGTAAAAATTATAATGTGTAAAAAAGTATAGTTGGTACTTGTCTATTTCATTTCTAAGTCTGCTTGTCTATTTTCTAAAGTCAAAGTACGTTAAATAAATAAAAAATAAAAGTAAAGTTTGTTTTTTGCTAAATTACCAAAAAGGGGGCCCCGACTCTGTTAACTGCCTAGGGGCCCTGGGTCTCTATGTCCGGGCCTGATCTTATGATCACATAAAGTTGGCATGTGCCTCGATTCACCATAAACGGCGGCGATAAATCGGAGTCTGTATGCAGTTCGAAATATTTTAAAACACGTTTCTGTTAATGAAAGGGTGACATAAGTAACGCTTATAGTGAAAAATAACTTGTAAATAGCACTGGAGAATTATAGATTAACGATAAGCCATGTCAGTAACGTCTATTACGAGATTTGTATCCAAATATCATGTTGATTATCCATTTTTTTATGAGTTTACCTCAAATGGAATGTGTTTGAATCCATTTTAAAACGCTTGAATAAAAAAAAATCAGCTCACGGACTTCACCTGTCGCTAGATAAGAATGGAGGCTTTTTTCGTCGATGGCATCCTACTACAAACCAATTGAAGGTTTACGACGATGCTTTCCTCCACCAATGCGTTATATCCCGCCATTGCATTCACGAACGTTTTATCAAGTCCTAGCAACCCTATCGTTTACTCTCGGCGCTCGTCCGTGACCCAATGAACTTAGGTGAGAAAGCAGCCGTGACAGGGGAGGGGGGTAGGGAATGATTTACTACATTCCCGCTAATCCTGCAGTTGGAGTGTCGTTTAGCAAGGAGCCGATAGAGCAGTCACCCTAAACCCCCTCCCACTCTTCTTCCCCACCCCTTTAACTCTCTCGCACTCACATCCTTGCTCCACCTCTCCCTTTTTCACCCCCCCTCTCTTTCTCTCTCCCCTCACTCTCCCCCTCTCTCTCCTCCCTCTCGCCCCCCTCTCTCTCACCCCCCTCTCTCATTCCCCTCTCTCTCCCCCCTCTCTCATCCCCCTCTCTCCCCCCTCCCTCATCCCCTCTCTCATACCCTCCCCCTCCCCCGCCCCCTCTCTCCCCCTTTTCGCTCCCTCCAATATCTTCCCCTCTCCGCGGGGTACGTCCTCACTGCGCGTGCGCAGAAGCTCACGTCTGTCGTCTCCCGGGAGAACAGGCGGCGCCAACCAAGATGGACGGCCCCCTTCTCCCTTCTCTCCCCTCGAGAGAAACGAAGACATAAATCCCAGTCCAAGAGGCAGGACCCGAAAATAAAAAAGAGTGGAGAAATGAAAGACGGTAAGGAGGGCAAGAGAAGTGGCGGGAGGGCTTTTTTTAAGGCCCTTTCACTTTCTCGCTCTCTCATTTCGGTCCCGCCCTCTTCATGGCTCTTTTTCGAGGAACCCTCGAAATTTATTTTGAAAACTTTCAACTGATAAGAAAAATAAACCCAAATGATTTTTGTCTTTTTTAGTTTTCCCAAAGCTGTCCCTTCTGAAGGAGGCCGTGATTTAGTCGGTTGTTACAGGCGCAATTATGTTTTGGTAAGGCGAAAAGGGTTCCCGATGAGAAGGGTACGCGTCTGTCTGTCTTGCGAGCGGAAATTACCTGAAAAAAACACCAACGCTATTGGATTTGAGGATGTATTAAGGTTGGAAATCAAAAATACCATTAGGAAAGAAATGCTCGTCACATTTTTCACTCAACTGTTTAAAGCAGAAATAAACAAAATTTTCAACGGTGGATCATGCAGCATTCTCGTCCGAAAGATCGACCATTTCAGAAACTAACCCGACCGTTCCACGCTGTGCGTCACATTCTTAGATGTTTTTCTTAACCCTCGCTGGACGGGACGTAATCGGAGCTCGATACATCGTTAAGTTGATGCTTCGCGTCGCGAGGATTTTATCGCTGAATAAATTTCGCGTCTTGGAGCCGACTAATTTTTCTGTGACGTATTGATCCGGAAAATGATGTTATTTTTACCGTTCAAATAACTTCTTACGACAGCGGAAAGAGGTCGCCACTTCCTTTCCTTAGGTTTTCTGCCTATCGTTTATTCTGGTCGTTTTCCTGAACCAATAATTGACTCGACTAAGGTTTTTTTTACAATTTCATCCTAAGAGAATAGGTGGTAGAATGGTGTTTTACAAGGCAGAAAAATCGATTCGTGAGAATTGTCGAAACAATCCTAAAAACGCAGTTTTGCACTATAACACTGTTTGCAGGATGATAATGTCTAAAATATTCCCCATGGTTTATTTTTTAGATAATTTTATCACGGCATTTTGTAAAATTTTCTGCAATTCGCTGAAAGAGTATCTCTCAAAATTTCAGTATATGAGTCATTTTAACCTTAAGGAATGAGATAACACTGAAGTTCGTCTTTTGGTGAATAAAATTAATCTGATTTTAATAGTGGGGGACATTTACTGATAATTAGTACTAAATTACCTCTTTTGTCATATATATGTACCAATTTTATGGCCAATCACGTTATAATTTTATATTAAAAAATATTGCCGAGGAGTTTTGTTTTGGGTTTTGACTTTTGTGTAAATAAAAAAGATATTTAATATGTGTCAATGCAGACGTAAATGCCTTTCAATTTTTTTTAGCTTGGCCATAGCTCGACTATGTGACTATGTTTTAAATCTGAATACTTTTTGTACTGCAATTAATCTGAATATGTGACTATTTTTAGTGGATACTTGAGGACATCAAAAGGGAAGAAATAAATCAGTGCATTCTTGCTAAAAGTTGTTTCTTATAAAAGTATATGACTTATATTAAACCTTCGTTTGAATTGTTTTAATAAACTGATAATTAATTTTTAAAGTACTCATGCCTGATACGGTATAGAATATTAGTCCAGATAAAGGCAATATTTAGTGAATTTAAAAGAAGAAATATATAAAGACCAATGAAAGACTGATCTACCGGAAATCTGATTGAAATGGGAGAGTAGAATTGAACTTCAGAGAAATAAGAATATTCTTAACTAAATTGAGTGATTGTGGAAAGCCAGGTTAACTAAAAACATGAAACATTATAAATTTATAATTTTATCTATTTTTTCTGAAGGATATGAGATTTACGAATGTACTTTTAAAGAGAAATGAAGAAAATTTAGTTTTCATAGTTGCTAACAAAAATTCTGGAAAGATGTTTTCAGCACAACTTAGAGGGAAAAGTCGTAAGCGTCAAAGAAGAACATAAATCACGAAAAAATATCGCCATCACAAAAACCGTTAACTGCATTATGATTTCAAATATAGGTTAAACTTTTACTACCCTAGAGAAATGTGTTTAGAAATGTGTGAACATTATTTTGTCACGTGTTCCCTTAAAACATAATATTTTTAGACTATCTCTTTCAGAATTAGAAAATATAAGCCTTTTTCTCACTCTCTCTTTCAGTATAACATGGTGTAACGTTTGATAAGGTTATTATCAAAATCTCCCGAGTGGCGATTCAGACAAATTTTTAACCGCAGTTTCAACCAAAATTTATCGTGAGTAGTAGAGGACGTCTTTATTTATTCAAAGCGAGAGTTTTAAAAGTTATTAATGATATAAAAATGATAATATATTAAGGGTGATACATCTTGCGTTGTTTCCATTTGATTCAAACGAATTCAGCAAACTGAACATCAACAATTTAAAGCACTTCCTAGTCGATTCTTTAAGATAGTAACTTATTTAAAATTTACCAAGTCTAAGATTACTAAAGCATTCACAATTTTAAATTTCATTATAAATTAAAATCAACAATCATGCTGAATATAAACAAATCTCTCAGATTTGATGAAAATCTAACTGGATATTTCTAATAAAATATCATATTAAAACGGCTCGCCGTCGGGCCGACTTGCCAGTAAACAAAGATTTTTTAAAACTCGGGATAAATGATTTCGAAATAAAACGGATTTACTGGGTTTACTATCTTCTTTATTGTATTCATAACAATTCCTTTTATATAATAACATTCAAAAATAAAACCTAACTTTTTAATACAGAGAATTACGTAGTTATATTTTTACATCAACTAAAACGAACCACTTCACGCTATTATTTTGACGATTGTCAATTAATGAAATACGATAGTGTTTCCTAAGTGATCTACTCGACCTTCAAAGGCTGCTATAATGAATGAAAAACTCGAGGTTGTAAACATCTCATATTAGTCCAGACGTAGTATACGATTCTTCTTTCAAATACTCTGTGTAAAAGGAATGCAACTTTTAATTTCCTCGAGAATAGACTGCAGGAACCTGAGGAACAATCAGTTTCTCTCGACGCTACAACATCGTGAGACAAGCGGAACAAATGGAGATTGAAAATCAAGCAGGAATGAAATTAAAGAGAGGGGTGTGAAAAAAAGCAGAAGCGGAAACTTTAGAACGAGGAGCGGAAAGCGTAAATGGAAAGAGAGCGGAGAGGAGAAAAAATAAAGAGAGGAAGTTGAAGGAGAAACGTTTGCTGAGACGGAGCCAAATAACGGAGACCCCAGGAGGATCAGTTAATAGAAACGTTGACAAAGTCGTAAAGCAGTCGAAAATTGAAAGAATTATGGAGATTGTTGTGGAAAAATGGAGATGGAGGAAGGGAACCCAGTTGAGAAGAAGGAGGGGGAGGGTGTGGGGAGGGGGGAGGGATGAGGCGATATTTGGTAGTAGGGGGAAGACCGAATGTGTAGGGAGGGGGAGAGGTGTCATAACCCCCAGGTCCATTTCGTTGGCTCCGCTAGGATTGCTCTCAGGAGAGAACTCACCACGCTATCCCTACTCTCCCCTCCTATCTCTCCCTTCCTCTCTCCACCTCCCTTCTCTCTCCTCTCTCGGTATTCTCTCCTGCTACGTGTCCTGACAGGCAGAAGAGCACCTGTTCCCTCATACGTCCCTCTCAAAATGTTTATTTTTTCTTTCCTCCGGAGTAAGAGGATTAAGTTGTGCGGTGAGGAAAAGGGAGAGAGGGAGGAAGTGGAGGACGGATATGATCCTTTCTGGGTAGAAGGTAATTCTCGCCGGATTGTCTCTTTCTTGAGCGGGCCGAGGATTGAGACGAGCGTGGATGGAGGGGAAAACGGGAAAAAATGCCGCGAGCAAAAAAATGGTCCCAGGTCGAAGAGAGGTCATGGGTTAAAGAAAAACAAATGTGGGAGGATGGGGGTTGTTTTGCCCAAACATAGGATTTCTTTCGTCTCCAATTAATAGCCCGCGTAATCCCGGAAGCTTCTTTGTTTTGGAGAACTCTGGTTGCCATGGAGACGGGGATGGGGATAAAAGTCAGGGAAAATGGATACCGACGGTGCGCTTGTTTGTTCTGCTTCTTGGTATCCGAGGGGATGTGTGACTTTTTGTTCGTATCATCAGACGTGCGCCTACGTAGGATTAGTCATGTAGTAAGGAACAAAAATCGTTAGCAGCGTTAAAAGTCATGATTTTGTTGTCAGATTGTTATACCGGTATTTTCCTGGTTAAAATTTCAAGCTTAAAGATAACTATTTTCCTTGTCATCTCTTGTAACAATTATTGCAAATTTTCAGGAAAACATCATAGCAGTTGGAAAAGCTCCTCCAATAAAAATGGCATGTAAACGGCGATAAACTGATTTGCATCTCAAGTCATCATTCAGCAAAAAATTGCATCGAAATGTAAACCAATATGAAAATTCTGTGTAAGCTATTCTTAAATTTGTTGTCATAACATGAGTTACTTCCATTTAAATCTTTTTTTGCTCATCTTACAAGCCAAAAATGGAGAGCCTGTAAATTTTTCAAAATAATATAATTTGAAATTGCATAGGAATTATTTTTGCATCCTTGGGTTAACTCGTTGTCCAATATAAAAACTAATGTTTAACGATAACCAATTGACGTTTAAAAAATGTAATTGTTGGCACTATTCGTAAGATAAATGGTGAAATGAAAATTAAAAGCGAAAAAATTTTCTTGAATATATTTTATATTGCATTTCCTCATGAAATATTTATACATTATACACAAACACATACATACACACATATATTTTAACCACTACTTGATGTTTATTTGAGACCAGATATATATATATATACACATATCTCAATGGAATAATAAACACGAAATAAAACACGCATACACACTAAGGCTAAAGATAAGGAATTTCTAAAAACTCCCTTTTAAAAGTATTTAACGATTTTTAAATAGCGAAAAAAATCAATCTCGAGTCGTTAACTTTATTTTGACTGCGAGGCAAAACATTTCATCTATTGCACGCTATGCGCGATGAAAACTTTATCCGAGGCACGAAAATAAACATCGGCGATGTATCTTTTTTATCGAAGATCTCTCTCTCTCTCTCACGAGCAAGAGGTATTAGCGAGTCTTTCCCAACTAACAGGAACTTAATCCCAACGTTTCATTACAAAAAAATCTCCCAGTCGAAAATCTGGCAAATGGATATCACGAGTTAGTTCGACCCCGAAGCATTAACGCATTGCCACTCTCCCCACCCCCTCTTTCTCTCCATTCTGCTCCCTCCACGTGAAACAGAGAGAGAGAGAGAGAGCTCTTTAAAGCCTAGTAAATTCCATCCTGCTCTACCCTTCTCTCTCGCTCCCTCTCTCCATCTCTTCCGTCATCGGGAACGTTTTATTTAAAAACTTCTTACTCTTGCTCGATAGGCTCTTATATTATCCGTCCTTAGGAGGGGAGAGGAAAATTAAGGGGAATAGGAGAGGGGAAGGGTGGGCGGATGAGACCCCGAAACTGTTGCACCACGCACTCACTCAGTCAACGCTTTTTGGCACGGAGGCATGCAATACGACGAGAGGAAAACGGGTGGGAAGGTGGAAAAGGGCGCTATAATGTTTAAGAGATCTCCCCGACAAAAGAGGTATTAGAGAGAAAGGTTTGGCAGAATTGGATGGTTAAAAGGCGAAGGAGGAAGGAGGTAGGATGGATAATAGAAGGTAGAGAGAGAGAGAGAGTGGAGGAGGGGGGAAATAGGGAAAGAAGTGGAAAGATTGGAAAAAGGAGACGGACAATAGAGAGAACGGAGAAATTGGGGACAGAGGAGGAAGGAGAGAAGGGAGAGGAGAGAAAAAAGGGATGAGAAGGAATTGTAAAGGGTCGGGGAGATAGGAGGAGGCGAGGAAGAGGGAGAGAGGAAGTAGAGAGAAGGAGAAAAAGAAGTGGAAAGAGGAAGAGAAAGGGGTGATAGAAGTAAGAATGATAGGAGATAGCGCAGAAAGTATGGAGGTTGTGGAGAGAAGATGAGAAAGATGGATATCAGGGTTTGATAAGGGCTCATGTAGATAAGGAAGAGGAACCCAGAGGCGGGAGAATGGAGGAAGGAGGGGAGGAAAGGAAGGTGACCTAAAGAGAAGCGTTGATAGAGGAGGAGATTGGGAGGGGAGAATGTTGGGAGCCTAGAGGCTGGAGAGAGAGGGGGGGGGGTAGAGGTGAAGAAAAAAGATACAAAGTGAGATGGTGACAAGGCGAAAGGAAGAAGGATTTTGGATAAAGGAAGACAGAGAGAGGTAGTATTAATGAGATATAGGAATTCAGAAAGAAGAAAATGTAACAGGAGCGAGGAGACATGGAGAGAAGAGAGGCGATGAAACGACAGCTACAAGGGAGAATTCATGACAGAGTGGGTTGGAGATGGGATTGAATAGAGAGAGGTGTGAATGCCAAAGCTACAGTGAGACGGTAGAGAGGTGAGGAACGCGGCAAAGGTAGAGAGAGTTGGAGGATTAGAGAGAGCGAGTGAAATTTATTACGGAGAAAAACATCGGGAAGAAAATCGGGGTAAGAGAAAAAAGGAAAAGTCAAGAAAATAAACTATACAGAGGGCAGTGATGCAATGGACAGATAAAAAGAGGGGACGAGGTATGAAAGGGAGGGATTTGAGGAAGACAGTGAGGAGAGAGAGAGAATGGAAGAGAGAAATGGAGATACGAGTGGGCGAGGGAGTCAGAGGGAAAGATAGGAAGTGAAAGAGAGGAAGGAAAGGGAGAGAGGGGAGGGAGAGAGAAAGAGAGAGGGACGAGAGATAGTTAGGGGAGAGAGAGAGTGTGTTAAAAAAGGAAGTGAGAGGGAGAGAGTGAGAGGTAGAAAAAGAGGAAGAGGGTGGAAAGGTAGGTAAAAGAGGGAGTGAGGAGGGAAAAGAAGGGAATAATAGTGAGGCGAAGGGGAAAAGTACGAAGCCATGGCGACGAAAGAAGTATGTGAAATGGGATGAGAGCCAGGATGGTGGGAATGGATCCCGGAATGTCTACATCTACATGTTACCCTGCAATTCACCAAACTGGAGAGTGGCAGGGGGTGAAATGAACCAGAGCCTACCTAAAAGTTCTCTGTCGCAGGTTGAACTTTCCTATTGTGATCTCGTATTGTCCTCGGAAAGAATGGGCCTCGATAACGCTACATTCTACAATCGATCTGACGTATTTTTTCGTTGCGATCGTTTCAGCCTGTGTACGTTGGTACTTCAGTTATTCCTAACACCTCCTCTTTTAGACATTCCGACCTATATTTCTCCAGAAGCCTTAGCCTTGAGTTCAGTCTTTGGTCCTCCAGCGTCATCCTGCCCCAATCACTCAATAATGAAGTGACGCTTTCAGACGCGGATTTAGGAGGGGCGGGGCTCCTAGGGGATAGTGGTTTTTCGAGGTCCCTAGGCAACAGTGGTTTGCGAGGCCCCTAGGCGATAGCAGTTTGCGGAGCCCACGACTCGCGAATTCTGAAATCGTGGTTAAATTTTATGGAGGAAAAAAGGCTTTCAAATTCTTAATAATTTATTTGCATGTATGTTTACAATATAATGGATGGGCTTCTGAGTTCGATGTCAATCGCAGATCCAAGTGTTCAAATGGAATACATAGAAATGATTATTTTTTCAGTGATACCCGTCAGTTGAGACTGTTCTTCGCCCATTATCGTTTATGTTTGTTCGTCGTCATCATTTAGGGTATTATAGATGACCGATTATTTGTGTTTGGAATTTTACACAGTCAATTTCTTTCCCCTCTCGCACTAATCTCCTGACTTTGTAAACAAAACTCTCTCAGGGATCTAGGGGCGAGGCCCTCAGAGGAGCGAGACCCTGGGTGGTCGCCTAGATCGCCTGGCCCTATATCCGCCCCTGTACCCTTTCCTTGTGATCGTACTTTTGTTTAATGGATTTGGCTATTCTGCGTTGTACACTTTCTAATTGGTTTATATAACCCTTCTCATACGGATCCCATATACTTGAGGCGTATTCCACCTGTGGTCTAACTAGTGATAAATATTAATATATTTCACGCACTTTTTCCGTAATGTTCCGTACCATTCTGCCTATGAAAGCGAATTTCTTGTTGTCTGCGCCTGTTCCTCGACGAATATGCATGACCCACGAAAGGTCGCGATAAATGGTTACTCCTAAATATTTAACATACTCATCTGCTTGAATGTTCATTCCATCGATTTTGAATGGAAGCGATATGAAGATCCAGGTTCTGGGAATGCTCTCGCAACGGCTAAAATAATAAAAAAAACGTGGAGAATATTGGGGATGAAAACAGAGACGGGAGCGTGTCTCGGAGAACCTATTAGTGGCTTTTCCCCTTATACGGATCGAGGGGTTAAAAAGGGAAGGGGGGGAGAGGTTTAACCCCTGACTGGGGTCCTATTCTCTCCCTCTTCACTCGGTTCATCCGGGGGACTCTCGCATTATCGGATACTGCCTCCGGGGGATAAGGAGGAGGTGGGGTTTGGGGGGGGGGGGGGGGGGAGTGCGTCGAATCTCATATGATCCGAAAAGCAGGTTGCGGAGAGTATAGTTTAACCCCCCTTCGGCGATAATTAATAAGATTTGAATGTAATCCTTTATGTAATTGATACGGGAAGACGCTTCTTAACGATATTTTCTCCGTATTATTATCCGCTGTGTTTTGTCTGATAATGGCAAACGCGCGAGTTTTGATAACCTCTCAATTAATTAGCTTCTATTTACTGAACCTGATGAGAGGATATGGGAGAGGGGGGAAACGACGAAACGTTCTTCTTATATTAAACAGTTCTCTTAGCGCTCTAGAATAGTAAACGAATCTTGTTTAAATTAGTTTTAAAATCTTGATTTTTTTAGTGACTCTGATGAAAGTTCAAATGTGGAATAACAGGCAAGTGTACTCGAGGTGGTTAATATAGGGCAAGAGACTCAAAAATTAAAAACATTAATAATATTAATTATCCACTGAACCTTATTATAAGGAGACAGCAAATAATAGGTAGCTTCTGTATAACTAAACCGGCAAAGCAAGCTACGTGCGCGCCACCTACAAAAATAGCTTGCTCAGTGGTAATTTTCCTATCGTTTTATCAGATATGAAAAATTGAAGATTTTCTTTATTGTAAAGATCACTGGACGGTTAATTACCTCGATTACTTTGTGATGAAATGTTCATTTGGTTTATAGATATGCTTTCAGGCTAAATGCATTTGCTATGACATGTAAAGGACGAGGACAGTTGAAAGACGTCTTGGGATGAATACAGGGACACGGACTTAAAGAAAGGAAGGGTATAGGTACCTTGGGCAATTCGAAGCAATGGTATTAGTCACGATTATGCTCTGAAATAAAACAAGAATAGAACAAAAACATATCTACTGAACGGAGAGGGTACACAAAGCGATACGCATGCTAAATCTTAACGCATTCGATTGCGTTAATGAGAAGTAAAAAACAAATCTATAGATAAACGAGCGGCAAACGGTTACGTAGATATCGCACTGTGGCCCGCAAGTGATTGAACGTAAATGCCTCGAAAAATATCTATCCCGAAGGCCTGCGCAGTCCAAACTACGCCGCTGGCGGCAATTAAGACTTTGCTTTTTGATATGTGGCCGAGGATTCAACATAATGAACAACATATTTTCATCTATTCAAAGATCAAAATGCTTCTAAGTTCCGGATTTAATTCGACTTTTTAATGTAATGGGATACAGTACCGGATAATCTTTTCATGATTTTCAGAAGTTTCGCATCAGTGCATTATTTTAAAAGGTAAAAGTTGATGCCGATTGCGTTATTTCTTTTATTTATGAACAAAATATCCTTTGAACTAAGAGTAAGAGCTAACCAAGCCATCGTGACATGATTCTGTTTAAAATTAAGAAACATAAAGCGTCGACTAAAATAACTAGTTCCACGGTAATGGCATCCAGAACTTTAACACGTGTAATGAAAATACGTTAAATATAAAAATGAGTTCATAAAGTAATTTAACCTTAGCGAGTTGATAAGAGAAATATCAAACAAACATTCACACAATCCATTCGGTTTAAATATCCACGGCGAAGAATTTTTGATCGTGTTTATGTTGTGGCAAAGTGTTTGGCTTTTGGAAATAAAGGGATCACCGCTTCGTTTAAAACTTTGCCAAACAACTCAATTTCTCCGTACTCTGAGAGGCGTGCACGTCAACACGCCACCGAGTTCCAAAACAACACCCGAGACTCGCGTTACATAAATTGTGTAACCGCTCTTCTGATACACCTCCCGCTGCAAAATAGGTAACAGACGATTTGCCTAACGCCAACCGTTGAAATGAGGGGATTTTGGAGTTCGTTTGCCTCTCAATTAACCAACGACGCAAAGCAAAAAATTCATAAATATACTCAGCCTGAGTACACGACACGGCAAATCTAGATGTGCCCGCATTTCGGGATTTGACCGTCACGTATATATGGAGCAGTCCATGTCAACCGGACCACTTTTCTCCCTCTATGCCATGAATTTTTTAGCAAATTGGGATATGTTGAAGGGCTCGTGGAGTTGTACATTAGGTAGAAACAGTTCGCCCATGTAAGACGCGGTTGCCGACCAATCAGGCAAATTTTAAAAATAATTGGAGTGGCGGTATATTGTTAAGAGCGATAAATCGGTTAATTAAATAAAGTAATTAGGAAGAATATTTAACGTATTTTATAGTTTTTTATGCGCTTTTACGTCATTTAACGTGCGTTGAGCTAACTTGTAATTTTAAACAAGGAATTTGACTCGGAAAAGTAAATTTATATTTTATCAAAACTATGACCATTTTTATTTCCATCAAACACCTATTCAAAGTAAGCCCAACATGTCTTCAATGTAGCCACAAAACACCAATATGGAGGTATTTGCTGTTGTATCGCTACAAGGTAATAAATATTCACGCGCAGAAAATTTGACGCAGTAAGCAAGGCGGCTGATGAGACAAGTTACCACTTGTTATTGTGTGTGAGAGCTGGCGTGTTGTTCTCTTATGCATAAGGAACATTTAAAGCAAAGGATATCATTTCTAGTCATTACTATGGCTTACAATAATGTTGCAACCCTTTTAAGGAAAAGAATCACGTCAGAATGAACGGTCTGCGAAACGTAAGTACAGAGCAAATGAAGAACATGGGAAGTATTGCCTCAGGATCCAAGCTGGGTTACAACTGTAGGTGGAAGATTAACGCGATCCGTAAGGCTGAACCTTCAATTCGAGGAGAGTCTTTGAAAACATCATTAGAAAAACTGGTAAGCCTCTTGCAGAAAACACAATTAAAGTGTTTTTAGTGAGACTTTTAGCTACCGTTCTTGGTGGTCGGAGAGAATTTATAAATAAGAACGCCGGTGTTCTTCTGCTGACCGACAGTTTACTTATTTCAGAAAATTTTTGGAGTTTTAATGTGTCTTGTGCTCGAAAACCTTTAACACGTTGACGATCGGGAATTTAAATCCAACCTCTCCACGTGAGATTCCGAAAAGGTTCAGGTCTTGTCTCTTGCACCCAAATCGTGGACTTAGAGAAAGACAGAAAGGACCCACTAAAAGATGGAGAGTTCGTAATTTTATGTGACTTTGCGGAAAACTATGCATTTGTAGCGCAAGACGCATCTCAAGCACTCCACTGGAACAGCGCACAATTATCCATACATACTGTTGTTCTCTACTTCAAGGAAGAGAATGTTCAGCCGTACTCTCGGACAATCTCTCCCATGACATAGCTGAAAATAAAAATTGTCATAGTTTTGATAAAATATAAATTTATTTTTCAGAGTCGAATTTCTTGTTTAAAATTACAAGTTAGCTCAACGCGCGTTAAATGACGTAAAAACGCATAAAAACTCTATAAAATACGTTAATTGTCCTTCCTGATTACTTTATTTAATTAAGCGATTTATCGCTCTTAACAATATACCGCCAATCCAATTATTTTAAAAATTTGCCTGATTGGTCGGCAACCGCGCCTTACATGGACGAACTGTTTCTACCTACTACAAAAAAATTTCTTTATGTCTCTCTTTACAACAGTGTTTTCAGAATTCCTCTATCATTTTTTCCCAACTGACGAGTTTCTTTTTAAAGTTGTAACCCAATTAAAACCATTGTAATTAACATAGAGCTTAGAAAATTATTGCATTGCCTCTATTTTGTCTTAGTTCATTACCGTTTTAAATTTCAAAAGATTTTGTTCAGTAGTTATTCGTTTATGAATTATTATATATGACTACTTTCGCGAAAGTTGGCTGCGTAGCTGGTTTTTACGTGTAGTTTCTGTGTTTAACTCGCCATAAAATTTTACATTTCCTTTCTAAAAATATTAAATATCAAACCTTATTAAGCATAAAATAAGCTTTCCAATGGTATTATTGTATATTATTTCCAATAAACGTAGCGCAAATGATTGCGCGTCAAAGTTGAGATGCACGTAGTTTTGACGCGGAGTAATTTTATCTTTAGTTTGTTTATCTGTTGCTGAAATAATCGATACATTTCTCCCGGATTATTATGTATGACAATCCGGGTTAACCAAAATTGTTTTTGTAAAATTTTGCTTAATTTTTTATTTTCTTTTACATGGTCACATTTGCTGATGTTGGCAAAATTAAATTCAAAATATATTTATTTGTGATTTAAAATTGACAATGTGCTTCATATTTCATTTAAATGTATTGTTGAAGCAATACCCTTCATTATCTTCCTCGTCTCCAATAGTAATTTGCTCTTTCAGTCGTTATTTTCCTCTTTCTTGATATAAATATTGAACTATATTTGTTTAAAGAATTGTTTGGAAGCGATGAACGCTCTACTACTGCACTCAGAAAATATAGCACTGGGAAATATCTTTTGAAAATAATCCGATAGTTTGGGGAACAGGCTGGAATGCGGAATGGATAGATTTGATAATTCACATGGATGAGGAGCAAATTGTGTTTAAAAGGCAATTAATGTTAGCTAATAAAAACATTATTATCGAATGCATCTTTCCTAGGAACTAATCTGCATACGTGATAGTCTTTATTTACTTTTTATAATAATGGCATGGAAATAGAGTACGATCGCTTTTTAAAGATGAAGCTGCGCTATCGTGGATTTCGTAAAAATAAGTGTTATCGTCGGCCTATGGAATCTACGCGGACACTTAGCGGGTATTTTCCCCGGGTTAGAAATGGGAGCTGCGTCATGCCTTAAGCCGGAAACAGCGTGATATTTGTAGTGATCTGAGAGTTGGCATGTTGGCATAATTACAGGGCCTAAGCGAACTGCCACATTAAAACCTTGAAATTCATCAGATTTTTGTCGGAATGAGACACAGCTCCAAAATAAATAAAATAAAAATGTCAAAAGGATGAATTCTCTAATGCAAACTAGAAAAAAACTCAATTAAGCCATCTTGCGGTACTTTCTTTCTTATTTATCTTTGCAGAATGAGTAATCCTTAATGAATTAGAGGCAATATTACTCATTTAATTTTTATTTTGCTGAGACCCACGAAATTATTGTTTTTCAGATTAATTTATGAACAAGTCATTATATAAAAATGAATTATTATAACCATTTCTATATAGTTAATATCTTTATTTACATGAAAATTATGATCCAACAATATTTTGATGTGAACCACCCTACTTATACGGCAAAAATTTTAATAGTTACTTGTATCACATCTACTTTAATTTTCAATCAGTTAATATTCTTCATGCGTGTTTCTGAGTGTAGGGTAGGCGCAAATAAACTGAAAATACCAAAATACCGAGGACAACAATGTCAGTAACCTTGGTAACCTCCTTTTGAAATTTGAAAAAATTGGAGAAAATTTCTAGTACATACTTAAAATTTGAGCGAATTCAAAGTAGACAAGTGAATAAACGATAATAATAAGAATTTGTATTCTTTTCTGAGTAAAATAGTACAAATTTTGTGATGATATCTCAATTCTGAAACATTTAAAAATGTTAGACTGTAGGTCTACACATAGGATTCCAGCCGATTACATGTTAATCAAATGGAAAAATGAAACGCGTCTGAAATCAAACCGACGAACTTGAGAAAAAATGAACACCCGTTGCACCCTCACTAAACATACCAAATTTAAAGGGCTTTTGCCATCTGTTTTCACGAAAAAGGGAACCGCGCAAACAAACAAACCCACACTGAAATAATTTACGAGATATGTGAATCTTACAATTATAGAAACGTAGGCTGCAGGCTAGATTTAAACTGCTGGAAAAATTTATGTCGGAGAGACTAGCGAATGATGTAGTAGATCTTATCAGAAGCCCGACGTATCCCGGAAGGCAGGACAGGGAGGATAAGATTCGCGAGATCGATTGTAGAACGGAGCGATATAGAGGAATTAAGAGAACATAATAGAAAAAGGTAACGTAGGAAAACTAGGGACTTTTGGTGCATCAAAAAGGTGACTTGCAGGGTAGCAGGGTATCATGTAGATGTAGATGGAGTATTCCTTTAGTATCCGCACAGTAGAGTGCTAAAGATACAAAATTTAGCTTCTTTAACATTAAAGTTAGTTTCTTGTCCTGTAAAGACTCATTTGATACACTAAACGTGACAAACAATCCCTTAAGACGGAGGCGTTTGATCGACTCAACTTGTAAGATCATATATGTATGTACTCCGGTATCACAGATATCTGTATTGTGTAATATAACTTTGCCTTCCATCCTAATAAAATCGGAAAAGATATACTTTTTGTAATTTTGAAAAGCTAAAAATTTACGCATAAAACATGCGTCGGGCATTCAGTAATACCAGAAGATAAGCAATTAGGACAGAGGAACAGAATTTCCAAAGAGGAAGGTTAAATCACTGATTCTCGGGCAAAGTTTCTCAAAGAGCCGTCAAGCTATATAATAAGCAACTCTGCTCGAAGCACAGCTTTCGGCCTTCCGGCGACCAGGACGTTATATACAGGATTGACGCACAGAGTTGGCAAGAACGCCATCGAGATCCGTACTGCTCAACCGTGAGCGCTGCTCAAGATCTGTGTTTTGGAATTAGATCAAATCCTCTCTCTTGATCTAGCCCCGTTTTTCTGCCAGGCAATTGGGAATTTGTGACCGAGAATTAAGTAGTCTTCCAGGAAAGTGACGAATGATGACGGAACTCGATGCTCTATAAACAGATGAATTTCGTCATGGATGCAATGCTCGTGACTATATCACATCCATAAAAGACTATGCGCCCGTCACCTATGGGTTAAACCTGCAGTGCACAAGATTTTCGGCTCAAGGGCTGTATAGCTCACTTCTGTACACAATGCGGACCACAAAGCCCACTTCCGCACCCACTGCGGATCACACGCAGTAGGAAATGTAGTTCAAGAATAAAAAAATCAAGAATTAAGTTGAGGTCGATATTACCTGATTTTCAAATCTATCTGTCGGTTATGGGACTAGAGAGGCAAAGATAAAATACACTGCTTTTATAATTTCCTATTACCTTTTTATGTGAAATCGTATCCTTTGTTAAACTCATGGCGTGTCGAATGTGCTCCGCAAACAGTACTTTGAGCACCACTTGGTTAAACCATGCTTACAAGTTGATCAATCATAATTTAATAATCATACCTTTATACTATAACTAAACAGTGAAGACTACGACGAAAATAAAATAAAGAAAGAAAAGAACAAACAAGTTGATTCCTTTCTTTATTATACTTTTATACATTATATTCAATAGTGCTACAAGGTAATCCAATATTAAAAACAAACTCGGGAATGTTAAGGTAAATACGAGCAGTCAGCAATATATATATATATATATATATATATATATATATATATATATATATATATATATATATAGCGATCAATTTTATTTAATAAATAACAATGGATGTTTATTATTGAAAAATTGGCGTTTGCCTCCACAATTGCTATTTATCAAAATTTTGTCGTCGCCTCATTTGAGCACACTGAGATTTTCTACTCGATTCGGGGTGCTGTCGCTTGGGGTTGTACGGAAATCTCCAGCGAACGTGGAAGGTTGAAACGGCAACAACGCCAACCCCTTCTTTATAACCAACAGAGGGATTACTCCGCCCACCGCCCAATCGGAGAAAGTCAGGTGATGGTGGGCGGTCTTGCGACTGCGTCGGCGGAACGGGACTTCGATTACACACTTTGTGATATTTATACAAAAACTCAGGGAAGGTTTGATAATAATCGACTGTGAGAGAAGAAAATAAAGAGAGACTGTAAAATCGGAGATATGACGAAAGCTGTGATGCCATAAACCAGGCATGTCAAACATGCGGCCCGCGGGCCAAATAGCTAATTTTTGTCTCAAGTGATTCGTATGAGATTTCATATACCGCATTCGCGTATAACGCGCTTTCTTGTTTAACGCGCACCCATACTTGTTGCCAAAATATCCAGACTTTTTCGTACACCCTGTGTATAACGCGCACCCTAGTTTTTGAAGGGTATAAGAACAAAATTTTAGAATTATATTGTCATGATGGGTATTAACTAGAGTACCAGAAACAAATAAATACAGACCCGTCCCAGGAAACGCAAGACTCGGCTTACGCAACTCCGTCTTGACGTAAAAACCTCCGAAAATTAATTTTTAAAATCCGAAATTTTCTAGTTACGGATATTTGCTTTGCTTCAGGCTTAAAGGTCAAATGTTGAATGAAGTTTAAACGCGTCAATTTATTTTAAATTTATCAAACTTCACGTAACACTTATTTACGGAATATTGAATGGCTAGAAATATGTAATGACAATATTTAATACGAAATCTTAAATTTCGTTGCGTATCGCGGACGCCTTGCCCGCATAGTTATTTGGTGCTGAAGATGATGAGGAAGATGAATTCTATGGATTTTAAATTACTTACATCATTAATTATATATATAATATATTCATTAATTAAAAACATTATTTCAATTTGCGTATATAATATGCTTTTTGTTTTCGATACATGTTTTGCGGGAAATCTACCTGTCGATTTTCCGGGAGAGTACAGCAATCAGCTGATTAGCTAGTGCAATGTGGAATATTTGGAGAGGATGGAAATACAGTTGTAAGGAAGTAATTAGGTGTTTAATACGTTTAATTACTATTTGTATAAGATGGATTGTCGATAATTAGCGTGGTTTTCCCCTCAATTCACACAAAAAGCGAGAATCTGGTGCGAGGTAGGTACACTTCAATTTTTTTATTTTAACTGCGTAAAAGTGTAACCCGTGTATATCGCGCACCCCTACTTTATCGCCTAAAAATTTGGTATTCAAACTGCGCGTTATACAAGAGTATGTACGGTAAATGCTTTTTTTTTGCAAAAAGATATTTTTTCCATAGTTACAGAATTACAATGGAACGCATTTTCTAAATTATTATTTTTAATTGCAAAACACACGTCCAATCTTCTAACAAAAGTCAATCATTCCAACTCTGGCCCATATTAAACAACTGCGGCCCTTCTATAAAATCCTTTGATGCGATGCGGCCCTTATATAACATTCATCGCTTTAATGCGGCCCACACGCCACTTCGAGTTCGACATGCCTGCCATAAACCAACAGTTTACCTGAAAGTCAATATAATAATTTTAAGGAATAGAGTATTACAAAAATAACTCAAAGAAAATTATGGGAGAGGCATAAATAAGGAAAAATGTAAAGTAAGAATTGACAAAGAAATTGGATTTGATGAAATTATTTTATTCGATTTGAATTTTGCAAGAATCGAAAGCCTAATTTTCAACTAAATCTTAATGTAATTATAAACTAAACTGATTGAAAATAATTGGACGACGTGAATTTCCCAGGTTATTAAAATAAACTCAAAGATGAAGTCATGTTTGTGTAAAGATAAGTAAATACGAATTCTTATTTAGATCATAATGAAAATAGGTTTTGATAATTACAGATCGAAATTACAAATTCAATAACCGATTGCAATCATGATATGGAAACAAAACATTGTTGAATAATTTATACAAAAACAATGATATGATCAATTCGAACAAGTTAAAGAAATTAGAAACAATTGTCTTTAAAATTTATTAACTTTTGAACAACAAAAAATACGTATATCAACTCCATCGGGAGAAGAAACAAAGGTACAATATATTCTCAAGAATATTACATACACTCAGAATAAATACAAAAGAAATCACAGATAACGTTTCACCCATCCACGAGAAAAGTGTAAAATATAATAGAAACGAAAACACATTGGATTGAGACGGCATAACGAATCACGTGATCGTGAATTCGTAAACCTCGATCTCCATAACGACATCGTAAATAAGCAAGTACAGAGGAACAGTTCCACATTAAAGCATCTTCTTCGAAGAGATGTCCTTTGAGGAGAGAAATGCCTTACGATTGAAATATTTCAGCGGATACCATCGGCAAAGGTTGCTGAACTATTTAGGAAACGTTTTATTTTGATTTTCGAGAGTATACTTCAACCATACGTTGGCGTGGCACCACATTGGACGACGGCTGGCGGGAAGGGACAATACTAGACACTCGAAGGAGGGTAGCTGGCGCGAATCACGCCAATCAGACCCGAATAGCTTGAGCTCGTTCTCGTCGACGTGGGCGCAATTAGAGATTTTGAGATTCGAAACAGACTCTCCTCTAACCTCCTCGTCCTTTGAATCCGTATTCGTCTTTGGGCGACCCGCATCTTCATCGGATTTGTCATAATCGTCACCTTCGGCAGCGACCGAATCATTAGAGCAAAGGTTTTGGGCGAAGCCCTTTTTATTACAAGATGAAGGGACACAGGGGGAAGGCATTATGGATCAGAGATACAGTTAACGGACGAAAATTTTCCAACTCCCGATATTAAAGTTGCATTAACTCCCGATTATTCCGGGGCGCGAGTTTTTAAGCTGTATTTACTGCAGTCTTTATTTCTGCCTCTGCGATCATATCTCTATCACCTAAAATCTTCATTATCACTCGAAGAAGTAAATAATTTACATTCAAATCAATCCCGGCGAAACGAAGTGTACGTAGACGCCGAAGAATCAGTCTTTGATCGTTTATGGTTCTGGTAGAACGCCTCTCTCGCTCTCTCTGATTCACCTCACTCCAAACAAATGTATTTTACTCTTGCGTTCCTCTCGGCGATTGTCACACTTTGTTGTCCGGCCAGTAAGGGTATCTGGACGGCGACGCGGTGGGCGGGGTCGAGATGGTCATCTCGCTGTCATGGCGCCGAAGGACGCCGCAGCCGGGGAAGGTTGACCCGTAACCTCCTGGGATGTTCCCTTGACCTGTGGATGCACGATTATGGGTCAAGAATTGAAGAAGCAGAGCTCGCGTATGTCTGAAGAGATTAATGCGTCTTACGTCCAATAAAAGAATACGCATCGAGTTTCTCGGGAAGTGTTTAAACCGTCATATCAAGACGATTAATCACGCCTACATGGGAAGGTGCAGCCCACTTTCGTGCATTTTCACTCCTAAATTGAAAAAACATTCAGTTCATTTCAATTGATGCTCACGATAATGTGTATTGGTTAATTTTCAGATACTAATTAAAATGAAGGTGACGCTAATTTTACAAGACTAAACAAAAGATAAGAAAATCAGCAGTTTTTAATGGTACAAGTAAATTAATAAAATATTATATTAATAAAAGTACCTTCGTTTTTTCAAAAAATATAAACGCAAAATGAAATTATTTTTTTAGAATTACTATTTTGCTTCCCAATAAATCATTCAGGTATCCCCAATGACTTTAAATTCGGTAAGTATATTGAACTATGTCAGTACACGGAATGCGTAACTAATTTTTTACGTAGCAGTAAGTGGAAAACTTTGTCCTCGAGGACGAAGAGCAATGTTAATCTCGAAAGACGCAGCTATAGCAACAGCCATACGAAAACTCGTTGTATTCAAAATTCGTTATAGTCATGTGACTTTTGTATGTAAGCGTACAATCAATCAAGGTTCAATTTTGACAATAAAAACCAGATATTAACATGTTTTAGCTGAATTACATTCTGACAAGCGTTACTTATAATAAATTTACCCTTTTAAATTATAATTCCACTACAAATATTCCAAAGTAGCCTTTAAACTAGAGCCCTGCACGGGCCGGGTACGGGCCTATCCTTAGGAATTCATTAGGAGCCCGGGCCGGGCTTTAAAAAAATGCTGGATATATCTGGTTTGTTATAAAAATTTTCGGGCTTTGACGGGCCGAAATATTGTAATTACTGACTGAAATTTACGTATACGATTTGCATAAGTTTTTATTTAATCCATTCAGTAAGGAGGACGAGTCACACTACTCCGTACAGAATGGGTTCAAGCAAAAAAGCGGCATGAGTTTTTTTAAAAGTAAACTAACCCAGGGTTAGTGAAGAACGAGTGTGACTCGTCCTCCGTACTGAATTGGTTAATATATTTTTTGCCTATAACATTATATTTGTTCATTTTGTATAGTAATTTATTTTGTTTGTGGTCTTCCAAGGCATACGAATATGTGGATTAAAAACAATCCTTTTCAAACCATTGAACAGCCCACATGTTGGTAGAAATTTTGGAATACAATAATCACATTTTTCGAGCCAAGGGGCTTTAAACGGGCCACGGGCCGGGCCTACAATTTCATCGACAACGTACGGGCCGGGCCGGGTCCGAATTTGTATAAGATAATAATTCGAAGATTATCAGGCAAAAGTACTTAATAAGCACGCCTAAAAATAACTGCAATGACGTTTTACTTCCTTCTTCACGAAATGAAAATGATAAAAGGTAGGCTAGCTATTATTTGTCTTTGTGAAGTTCCTTTCAGATCAGAACGTTCTTCACAGAATTCCGACAGATATTTTCCCATGAAACTTAAAGTTTCCGGTAATTGAGACAAGTCCAGTTAAAAATATTACGTTGATTATATTGAATATTAAGGAAAGTTTTCGTTTGCTTGGGCGATCAAAAATACTTGTAAACAAGCATCGAATAATAGGCATGATATCCTTTCCTTACCAGTCAATTGGTTGTATCCGTTCACTGAAGTGAGTTGAACCGTCTGTGGGAGCTGCGACTGATGCAACTGCTGAGAAAATTCAAGGATAGATTTTTAATGAGTTTTTTCAGCAGTAAGCAATAATTTAATGCTGGCAAATATTCTATAACTCCTTCGTACTGAGCTCATTTCTATGCGATCGCATATACTAAAACATATGAGTATGAAACAATTGCTACTTCCTAAATGCAATAAATTTAAACGAATTACATTACCCAGTAAGAATGTAGCTGTAATTGCAGAAAGAAATATGAATTTGTTAAGCTTATATTTTCCATATCACGAGGGAATTTATAATAACTAGAATTATATGCGAAGTACAACAGACACCTATATAAAAGTACAGTCAAACCCCGACTTAGCGCCGCCTTATGTAGTGCCACACATGAATCGTTGTGAACAATATTTCCATCTTATAAATACATAGAAATATCATATACCTCGATTTACCATCACCCTCGTTTTATCGCCAATGTTAGTGATGGACAAATGGTGGCGCTAAATCCGGTTCTAACTGTTCACGTACTCATCCACAGAAAAGCAGAAAAGAAATTATGAAGTTTGATCGTAGTGGCATTTAAATACGGGATTTATGTTTACATTTTACCAATATTTCAACTCCTGTTTATTAAAGGAATACGCTTTGTAAATCCGTAACGCCTCGTGTTAAAAATTACTCCTACATTTTTCAGAGAATGATAATGTATATCCAGAGACGGCTCGAGGAATTTTGGCGCCGGGGGCGAGATAGCACTCCAGCGCCCCTCTCCGTTAATGTTTGTTGAGATATTTACAATGTACATGTTAATTTATTCAACGCTTTCCAAAAATTATTGATAATGATAAATTAAAAGGAATGCCACCAAGATTCTAACCAGTTCCTTGTTACAAATTTGTATCCAATATAGACTTGCAAGTAATGAATAGATAAATGAACGCGATAGCGCCCCCAAAACTTAGGCGCCCCGGGCAGCCGCCCGGCTCGCCCATAGCTCGGGCCGGCCCCGTGTATATCGTAATTGCTTCACCCACTTGAAATAATAGGGGACCGGGGCTAGTTGTTACACGGGCCATGTTGTTACATCGTAGTTTTAAGAAGTCCAGTTGGTGGCAACACCTACTTGATATGGAGGAAGTACATTGAATGCAAAAGGTTGGTTCCTGTTGTTTGTGGCTCCGAGAATCCGTTTTATGTCTGCATCAACTGTGACTCGGATATAGATTTAGACTCACATCGGCGCGCGGGCCGCATGAAGGCCCTCCATCGAACCCGCGGGCTGCATTAAAGCACCGTACCAGTCCGCGGGCCGCATACTTTCCCAGTCATCACACCGCTTCATGTTCTTTGGACATTCAAGAAATCGCCTCAACCCTATGATGCGGCCTTAAACCCATTCATTACAAAAATGATAGTTTCGACGTCGAGGATTATTTTCTTTTGACACGCAAAACACACACTGGCAGCAGAAAGAACATACTTAGTGCCCCACCTGTGCAGAAGTTTTATAAATCAGAATGAGCAATTATCTGCGTAGTTATATCTTAAAAGTGCTGATTGAACATACTTCTTAAATTTCTTAGATTTAGGTACGTTAAACATTTTACAAGAATTACATTTGAGTTTTGGCCGTCTAGCGCAAGCTAGCTTACTTCGCGGGCCGCAGAAATGTGACACGAGGGCCGCATGCAGCCAGTGAGTTTGAGATCCCTTATTTAGAAGATTCTTGAATTGTCCTAGGTTCAGCGCCAATTTTTTAATTTTTTTTTAATTTTACCCTTTGTTATTTTTAAGTGTCTCCATGTTGACAAAGCAATGTTAAACGTCCTAATCTCCATAAAATTCCATTATTGTCTTATATCTAGCTATTGCATCATACACGGACTGAAAATATTATCGCCTATTGACTATAAAAAGGAAAAAAGGCGCAATATGCATTGCACAAACTTTCTCATATACGTATATACATTTGGTCTCACTACACTCTTTGCCTCGAAATTAAGTCTGTGTGCTTGCAAATTCACTGCCAATTATGTTAGTAATGCGTAGCGACAGAACCAAAGTGACTGACACCATCAACCTCTCACATCTAATACCTCTCACTACTAAGCGCGTGGCGTTACAGAGAAGTACAGAATTTTAGACTAGGGAATCCCCGGATTCCCCCTCCCCTCTGACGCGTGCGCTGAGCGTCTTGTGCAGAAATAATAACTTTTTTGGGATATATGGCTTAGTGAGTATTATTTGTGACATCAGGCTGTACGTTTGGATGGATTTTAATCGAAATCCTTAGAGCCATTTTTTAGTAAATCGAATTTTGTTTCAAAATATCCTAGAATAAAGTACCCTCAATTGTTGCCCAGTATCGTTCACCTTTTCAGAACGTCTTTTATGAATGATATTATCCACAAATATGAGATATCATTCGATTTAGTTAAAGATTTTGAATGCATCGCGGCGGAGGCGTGACGTCATAAGGCTTTAGGTAAGGTAGCTCATCGTACATTATGTCACTGGACGCCATATAAAGATTTTAAGAGATATATGGCTTACATAGTATTATTTGTGACATCAGGCTCTACAATTGGATAGATTTTAATCAAATTCTCTGTAGCCATTTTTGAGTAAATCAAAATTTTCTAAAAATCTCCATGAATAAAACTACCCTTTATTTTTGCGCAATATCATTTTTATGAAAAAAGGGTCTCAAAAAGATGATATGTTGCACAAATACGAGATATCATTCGATTTTATGTACGCGTTTGGGCCCTAGAACTGCGAATAGACCGGCACACAGACAGACTGGTGAAAACCACTTGAGAGACTCGGGGACACCCAAATCGTGTATTTTCATCAAAATCTTAAAGTCGAATATTTCACGATTACTATACTTTCTCAATATACTACGTATATGAGAAAGTAAAATAAAGAGTTATAAAGGAAGATAGTTCAGCATATTCATTACCACTGTAACAAGTTGCCCCGGGTTGGGGCAAGTTATTACGATGAGACTTCTCAAAAGATTTCTTGTAAAAAACGTGATAGGCACATTCAAAACATTATTTTGCGGGATTTCTTATGAAATTTGCCACCGAGAAACTGCAATTTGATTAATATTACCTTCACGATTTGGGAGAAAAAAACACCAAAGAACTAGCCTCGGTCTCCCCCACTATGTGATTTCTCGTTTTTTTTGTCTCTCGAGAAATCGAGAATTTTTCGCTATTCTCGAGATTCCTCGTGAAATACAAAAATCTGGGGAAAACTCAAAAATTGTAATAAATTGGGATTTATTGTTATTTCTATATGTATAGTTTATAAAAACACATAAAATAAAATTGCGCGTTATTATCATAACGGTATTATTATACTTGTATAAAGTATAAAACTAACATTTTAAAAAGAAAGCACATTTACAGAGTGCCCAACCCGCGACCTGAGGGCCAAATGCGGCCCCCGAGAGCACTCTATGCGGTCCCCGAGAGCACTCTATGCGGTCCCAGAGAGCACTCTATACGGCCCGCGAAGCTATGATGAAAATGTGATCGGTAAAATTTGATATAGACAATTTTATATTTTTACTTGCTCCATATACGAAGTATAGAGAAAGTATTGTTTTCATGAAAAAAATCGAATTCGAGATTTCAACGGAAATACATGTTTTATGGTCTTAACACGTTTTGACTATTTTCTCGATGATGTCTGTGTGTCTGTCTGTCAGTCTGTATGTGATAGATTTTTGTGGGCGCTCTAACTCAAAAACTATTAATCAGGTCAACGCAAAATTTTATATTTAAATTTTGATAAAAGTTAGAAGATCTGATTAGTTTTTGGTAAAAATCGGTCGACCGGAAGTGAGTGTTAACTCTTGTCACTTATCCGTTATTTTGAAATATTTGCTTTAATATTTGATAAATGTAAAAATGTATTAAAATAAAAGTTGCAGGAAATTTTATTTTCTACAACCTTTGTTTGATACATTTTTCCATATAATGCATTTTTTAAGTGATATCTTATATTTTTAGCTGCCACCACCACGCCACATACCGAAGACTAATGTTAAAAATTGACGCTTAGTTACGTCTTATTAACGCTCCTTTTTCTTATCTTAATTGGCAACCGGAAGTAAATATTGACAACGATCCCAGAGCTAACAACATGTAATTTGCCATATAAATATGGAGAAAGTCATGTGTTGCCCACATCAGTTTATTTCAGTATAATTTTATGTTGGAGCTTGAACACAAGCAGGGCCGGCCCGACAGTTTTCTCGAGTGTAGGCAAAAATTATTTTGGCCGCCCCTAATATACTAATTGTAAATCACTTCATATCCATCAGCACACGAAGGGTAGCATTCCATTCAAAATCACGAGATAGTGTATTACTCCATCAAGTTCACACAGGTAGTTTTGTTAGAAATTATTAAAAACAAATCATGTACTTATAAATTCAGCAGAAATACATATTTTAAAATATATTCCTTCTATTATAAGGAATTCGTTGAAGTATTCACAGGAAAATGCACAGAGAAATAAAAAAACAAACATTACGAAAACTGAATAATTAGATACATTTTTGAAACAATTGCCACCTATGGCGATATTTCTTAAGGTTTTGCATAAATATGTGTTGATCAATAATAAAATATACACATTAAGAAAATGGACCAATAATTTAAGTTAAATTCATTCTTAAAATAACACAAATTTAGATGGTGAAAATAAATAATCTTCATGACTTTTAATGCTACAAAATCTCTAACAGTTTCTTCAGAAATTGTTTTCACTTACGGACAGTAACATTTCATAGCATTCCTTTTGATTTATCGAACAGGTCAAGGGCTACTACGTCTCTTTTTGTGCCATCTGTAAAAGTGGATTCCAGATTCATACAACATTTCCTAAAATAATCATATCCGAAACTAGTTTGGTGCGAAGGCTTTCGCGGCCTGTTTTGATGCAGGCTGCATGGCTTTCGGTTTCACTGCGTTGTTCGGCTTTGTAAACGAGGTTTCGCCGGCGGCGTTGCGGTCGGCGTCCTCGGGTCAGATGAGTTCGAAATTACTTAATTTCTCTAAATCGAACAAAATGCCAAAAACGGAATTATGTTCTTCTAACTGATGAAATCTTTCGGAGACGGATGAAATTTCTGTATTGAGAATGGTGTTAACATTAACTCTAAATTGCTTCTCAGAGTTGCTGATTGGGTCATCGGGTGCTTCATACACGAATTGTGCTTTTGTACGACGGTTTCTATTATTTCCTTTTTGGGAAAAGTCCGCTGTTAAACCCGAATCTTCAACAAATTTACCAGCTGTTCCTTTTAATTTGAAGAAATTTTCATCCTCTAAAAAGACACTACTGAGTGCCTCAGAAACCACTATGGAAAACTCTACTCGGAAACTGTAGTAGACTAGATTAGGCAAACATTGCCACGCGTGGAGTAATTTACCAGGGCCGCCGCTTTAATAATTTACGTGGTCCGGGCAAACTTCTCTTAATTTTACATTTCTATATTGTCCATCATCTATGGTTTTATATACATATATGTACTAGCGTAATTGCCCGTCAAATATGACGAGTATGTGCAGATTATGTATTAAAATTAAGGTATTTCCCATTCTTCCTCCCTTTCTCTCTGCCTCACTCCCTTTCCCTCTATTCTCTCCCTCCCTCCTATTCTCCCTCTCACTCGTATTTTCCCTCTCGTTCTTCCCATTTTCCATCCCCCTCTCCCTCCTATTCTTCACCCTCTCTTCCTCCCATCATCCCTCTTCCTCCCATCCTCCCTCTTACTCCCATCCGCTTTCTTCCTCCCTCCCTCCCATTTCCCTCCCTCTCTCCCTCACATTCTCCTCATTCTCCCCTCAAAAATGTACCTTTCTCTCTGGGCGTGATATACGTACATACAAAACGAATATTTATTTCTTAAACATTGTGCTAGACAAATTTAACTGGACAAAATTATTTTAACTCTCTGGAATTATATCTATATTTTTAATTTTCAGTCTGCATAAAATATTGTTCCATTAAATCGAAATTTATTAGTTTTATTCGGAATGAGTGCAGTATATCCCCCCTCAAAATAGCGCCATAAACGGACATTTATTTCTTAAATTACCATGCCAACCCTAAATAAACTAATTCTGAATTTCTGCCATTTTTGAATTTTCTGTCTACATCGTTGATAGAGTTATTCGCATTTTAATAGCTTTACACTTACAACAGACCAACGGACAGACAACATAGCCTTTTATTATGTTTTTGTTATTCTTTTAAACCTCTCTTTCTCTCCGTATTTCCCAAACCGTCCTCAAGTCCTCCATTATTATACGTTCTTTGCACGAAGTGAACGCATATAGGGGAGGTCGTTCCCGTCCGTCTGCATGTTAAAACTCAGAAACCGCAGGATGTATTATGATGAAATTTGGAATTGGGGAGTTTTGCTGAAATTGGTCTGCCGATTCCAATTTTGGTTAAAATCAGACAACAATTACGACCATTTTACATGAATTTTACAAATGAACGAACTGGAAATATCTGAAGGAGGTATCGTGAAATTACTCAAGCAGATCCTTAAAAGGAAATCGCCAGGGCTGGAAGCTACACCAACATTAATTATAAACTTCTTAGCAGACGAATTACCTCCCTATCTAGGGATCGTATTCACAAAATCGCTAAATGAGGGAGTAATCCCGTAATATGGAAAACAGCTCACGTTACGCCGGTACACAAAATGGGAAGTAAATTAAAAGTGGAAATCTATCGACGTATATCATTGACGTCGATTTTCTGTAAGGTTTATGGAGAACATAATCGGTAGTTCAACAATGCTATTCCTTGAAAGGAATGGTGCTCTAAACAGAAACCATCATGGTTTCTGGAGAGGCAGGTCATGCGAGACTCAGTTAGCTCTACTCACTCATGTTATTTTAAAAGCGGAGGACGACGGTAAAAGAGTAGATGCTGTGTTTTTGGATTTTTAGGAAAGCCTTCGACGCCGTATCACACGCGAAATTAGGTAATACAAAAACTGAAGGCTTACTCTATTAACGAGAGAATCGTAAACTGGATTGTTCGTTCTTTTTAGAGAGAACCCAAAGAGTAGTTCTAGATGGAGTCGCATCAGTCCTCGTTAAAGTGACTTCCGGAGCGCCGCAGGTAAGTGTAATTGAACCGTTGTTGTTTTTTATATCCATAAATGATTTGGCAGGCAGACAGACAGGTCAGACTCTTTGCGGACGACACACTTTTGTATAGAGAAATTAACCCAGGAAACAACCAGGTGACATTGCAAGGTGATCTTCAGACTTTCGAAATGGTGTAGGGATTGCCAACTTGATTTGAATGTAGAAAAATGTGCGTAAGCAGGAATTTCGTCCATTATCCATACGAAATATCTGTGACAAAATTAAAATACGTCAGCAGTTACAAATACTTGGGAGTTACACTCAGCTGCAACATGCCCAGCAGAGGGCACGTCAAACAGGGTTCAAGGGCTTTCCTCCAGAGTCTTGCGGGGCTGCCACTTGAATGTTAAGGAAATCGCATTCTATTCGCTTGTATGACCTGTCGTGGAATACTGCTGCGCAGTCTGGGACCCCTTTGAGGAAGGTCTAACTAGAGGGCTCGAGATGGTACGGCGTAGAGCAGCTAGATTTGCTAAGGGAGAGTATCGATACGATGCGAGCGTGTTAGATATTTTGTGAGAAAGGGCAGACACTGAAGAGTAGGAGAATTGAATACAAGCGGAAACTATTTGGAAAGTTTAATAGCCCCGAATCGATCGAAGACTTAGGCGACATAGTCGTACCCATCGATGCCAATGAGCATAGGGTAAGATCGGAGCATACCAGAAAATATGTCGAAATAGTCTCTATAACCGAGAAATACTACAGATCATTCTTCCCTGACGCGATAAGACAGGCCAGTAGAGGGTTTATTTAGAGTCTATGTTGATGCAGTGACACTCCCTGCCAAACGCTTCTGGCGGCTTGCAAGGTATTCATGTACCATATGCTTCGTTCGTATAAATACGTAAATCCTATCTACGCCAAACTAAAGCCTTCAGCTTGGAACAATGTGCGTTGTTATGGTAACTAGGATTTCTTACCGAAAAAATCTGAAACGCGGGCGCTAATTCAGCAACCGAACTAAAATTAGGCGTGGATTCTTATTCTCTTTGATGTAAAAAGAAAGTTTATTTTTTTGGCCTCATTTATGTCCAAGTCCAAAGTTCGAATCTCAATTCTAACTCATTTTAATGTTCAACTTTAGACAGGCTTGCTCGCAACGTTTCATCTCTTCCCATGTTATTCAAATGTAGGAAAGATAAACTCTTGGAATCGAACCTATGAGTTCAACGTAGACACGTAGACGGTAAGCATTTAAAAAACTCAAGGTCGCGTTGGCAAGTCATACCTGAAAGTTTGATAAAAAAGGTTACCTAGTTTTTGAGTTATAAGCATTTTTCTTGCTCTCGCATTTAACCCCATATACACATACACACAGACAGCGTTTTAAATATAATAGATGAAAACATAGTATTAAATATGTATTTTAAAACAAAACAATTAAAATTAACACTTTACCAATAATTTTTAGAAGAACCCTACTCCTGGAACAAGGAAACGGATGATAATTAATTTTTTTCGTAAAGCGATTCTTTAAAAAACACTAACAATCCAATGATTTGTCCAATAATCGAATTCTTCTTTTAGATACAAAATTCTCCGACATCGAAAATATTCTTTCGTTTTGTGACGACGTTGGTTTCCAAGGCATTTTTAAGTAGTTGCAAATTTTGCGTTAATTTGCCTCTTGCATCATACACGTTTATTTATTTTGATAGAGAATAAAAATCTTCATGTTTTTAAAGTTTCTGTAATCGATTCTTCTAAATTTTTGTGGAGATTCACTATCAAACTACTATGATATTCATCTTCTGGTTAATTATCATCGATTGCTGAAATATATGCATCCTGCTTCATAAACATTCCCAAAAAGCCTCTTCATATTAATTTAACCATTTGAGAGATTTCATGATTTGAACTTATTTCTAAAAAATCATGTTTCCTTATTCTTCAAGCAGTTTGGATCTTTTAAAAACATAACTAGGTATATAATTGTTTTATAGCTTCTTTTTCTCTATTTGTTCTTTTATTTTATCTAGTAACATTTTACTCAATGTTGAGTTGTTGTTGAATAATTGTAAACAATTCCCATATAACACAAATATACTAACACAACATTCAACTTGATGGAAACTTGCACGAAAAGGTTCCTCGAACTATTTTTGCTGAAGATGCTTGCAGTTGGATTCCAAATCATATTATAAATATTTCTCATGTGAATCGTCATTCGTTCTCTCAATTTCCTACAGTGTTGCAGTTAAGTATCAATTCGACAATACTTCAGCCTTCTTTCCTCCCTTTCCCTTTGGCCGATACCCACTCACCCTGCTCATCAAATCTCTATTAACTAGCGTGATTGCCAGTTGAAATTCAACGGGAAAATTGGAAGTTAATATATTCAACTATATTAGAAGGAAGTGAGCTAAATCTAATGCATTATGATATTTGTTAATATTAAATTGTAGTCAGATTTTAACTAAGTTAACAGCATCTTGAACGTTTTATTCCGAAAAAATTAGCTATTATGGACTCACCAGATATATTGATTCTCTGTATCAACAACAATGCTGTTGATCGCTAAGGGAACGTTTCAGTATAAATGCAAAATTTTGACAAATTTTCGAATATTTTAGCTTAATATGAGCGAATTCGATTCGAAAACAAAAATCGACGATATAAGAATAAAAATCTTCATTTAATCTCATTGAAAATGGTTCTTATCCGAAGATCGTGCGTCAATTACTTCTAATTTAATTTTGCAAAAGAAATGAAGTCTGCAAGTGTGAAAGAGGTATATTTAAGATCCCTCTTATGAGAAATCCCATATCGCGTTCCAACCAACAGATTGAGGCTTTTATTAATAGTTTACTAAAAGCCTTACTGTGTGCCTAACGCTGACGTCATCAATGGCACATTTTAACGCGTTTTTAACAAACTTCCCGATTAGGTGGAAGGTTGAAATTTCGCAGGAATGTTTGATTAAGATATAAAGATATAAGTTCCTGGTTCGATTAGACATTGCCTGATTAGATATAGCATGATTAAATACGTGCAAGAAGGAATAAGAGAGGAAAGAAAAGATTCACGACAGTTTATTCTAATAATAGAATCCACTATCGCAATTCGCCGCTGACTTGCAGTCGAAATGCGCCTTTGATTTTCATAACATTTACCTATTACCCGATATGCTTTTACCCGTAGGTAAAGATCGATAATTCTCTTTCGAACGAAGTAAAGCAACAAATTAGTAATAATTAACTAGAGATTTAAGTCGATGAGCAAGTACAAGTGAATGATTATACAGACTATAAGAAATAGGGAGGCGAACTGGATCAGACATTGCCTGATTAGATATAGCATGATTAAATACGTGCAAGAAGGAAAAAGAGAGGAAAGAAAAGATTTCAGCTGATGGACGACTTGGTGGAAAAAGAGAGCTACCGCGAAATGAAGAAGATTGCGGAAAGTACGCGGAGATAATCACTGACCTGTCCACGGACAGATGGTGGCAATGAGGCAAGTAGGAATATGAGGGTATACATAAACGACAGCGCGAGTATTTTACCTGCATAGATTGGGAAAATGAACACGGCACCAGGTGCGGGTTGGAAACGGGGACGTGCGGTGACGGAGTCCTCGGCATCTGCTGCACCATCAAAGGAGGTTGTTCCTGCACTACCTCGACATCCCCTTCGGCCTCGTCCTCACCGTCTACCTCGACACCCTCGTCGACCAGCGGCGGCGGAGGTGGAGCGGGAGAGGAGGAAGGCGGTGCGGGCGTTGAGGCACTGCTGCCCCAGGAACGGGAAAGAGAAGGGGTGTTGCACAGCGGCGGAGGCGGGTGCTGCGGCGGGGTCGGGGGAATGGAGGTGCGGAGGGGCGGGGGGCAGGTGGCCGTGATGCGGATGATAAGGATGGTGACGCGGGTGGTGGTGGTGGTGATGGTGCGAGACTTCTGGAAGCGTCCAAGAATTTCTAGAGGAGAGATAAGAAAACAAAGGTTACGATCTACTTCCTTCAAACGATTCGCAACGCGCGCCGCGAAGATTACGACTGGTTGAATGGCAGCAGTGAGCCACTGCGTTAATTGTTCGCCGGGAAGGCGGCGGAGTTAAGGCGGTGACGTAACAGGCGATAAAAATCGTCATATAAGATTATCTCCGTCTTCCGCCAATTCCTTTATTGCGGTCTAAGGTATGAAGTCTATAAAACGCGTTAAGGAATCATTCATGAAATGAGAATGTCGATCTGAAGTCGTGGCGAAGATTATTCCCGATTGAAAAACATACGTCCTAAATCACCGCTAACTGAGGTCCACACACTAAACAAGTAAGTGAAAGAGCATGGCATACTCTTTCCGGGAGAGTTACGCTTCAAAATAAGATTAAACCATGGCCACACCCACCTGTCGTGGTCGTATCTGGAGTAGGCCGAGGCGGCAGCGGCAGCCACGGCGGCCGCGGCCGAAGTGTGGTGAGGATTCCCGAAGTCAGAATGGCCGTACTGAGGCCTGTCGAGGTGGTGGGGGTGGTGTCCGAGCAGGTGAGAATTTATGTGGTGGTACCCGGGAGGAGTGAAGAGGTTCCTGGCGGCGGCCGCGTTGTCGTTCGGTGCGGGAGGTTGCGACGATGATATAGGTATGGCCGGGGGCGGCGGGGGAGGCGGGATCTGCCCCAGGTGGTGGTGGTGGGTGTGCCCGAGGTGGTGATGATGGTGGTGGGCCAGGAGGTGGTGCCTGCTGGCCCAAGCCTCTCCGAAGGGCGGCTTGAAGGCGTAACCGCCGGCGGCTGCTGCTGCGGCCGCTGCTGCAGCGGCTGCGGCGGCGGCTGTGCTGGAGGACCTGTACGGCCTCTTCATCCGCCTCCTTCTCCTGTAGTTGCCATTCTCGAACATGTCTTCATATTGGGGATCTGCATTAGGCACGGAGGAGAAGAAAGCGTTTGGCGACCTCTGAATCAACCAACACGGCAAAGAGCCAAAGGGGAACGCAGTGGCAGTGAAGGAGAGAATGGTTTAAAAAACGCAGTTATTTTACGACGATGCCGCCTTCTCTACGGCCGCTAAGAGATAATTTTAACGAGAGTGGGCTCCCGACGCTGCGCTCGTTACGTGCATGTGCGGGTGCGTGTGCGCGTGCTATTATTTGTGTTGGCGATAGTGTGGTCATGTACGTGTAGCTGAGGTAAGAGAGAGAAAGCGCATGAGATAAGATTATCCGAAGGAACGAAGGATGTCCGCGATAGCATCAGGTGTATGTGTGGCCGTCGATAAACAATTTAAAGAGATTTCGAGCGCAGTCTCAGAGTGATAAGGAGTAGAAGACGGAGAGGAACGAGAACAGCAGCAGTGAGATTCCTTATTAACGACCGAGGAATTCAAGAGAGATTAACACATGACTGGGCAGAATAATCAAATCAGATGGCGAATTCCTTTTAACTCCGAACAGCGTAATTCGAAAGAGCAAATTAACTCACGGCAGTAGCGTGCAGAAGGGGGGGCCGAGGGTGCGACGGCCCCGGGCATCTACATATCGGGGGCATCCAATCAAAGAGTGAAATAAAAATGTAGTTTTTGAAATTTGAAATCGCGCCAAGAGCATTGTAAAATATTTATAGTTATATTTGTTTGCGGTTTTATTTTGCTTCTTAGCATGAAATCAAAGTGTTCGATATATTTTAATCTGTATCAAATATTCGTGCGCATGCGCATAAAACGATTCTAGTATCAATGCGTGTATTGATGCGTCATATTGGAAACGAGGGATTATTACAAATCTTATATAAAGCCAAACAATATCGTCCCAAATTATTTTTACTTCCTCTCTTGAATTGTAAACGTAAACAAGTTCCTACAACTGTAAACGTAAACAAGTGCCAAACTCCCAATCTTACAGATATTTTGTGATTTAAATATACAATCTACGCATGGGCGCGTAACAGTTACATATTGTATTTATGAAACATGAGTGGCCTCCGTTGGTTAGAAATCCCGTCACCAAGTAATGTCATATAAATGCCATATAAAAGCATAAGTAATTTGTTAGCATTTCACAGACAATTTCAAGCATGTAATGCAATTGCATACAATCAAGGAGTTGGCCCCGGGCATCACCAAACCTCTGCACGCCACTGACTCAAGGTGATGGTGAAACTACGCATTTCCATCATTCTGTTTTTGAACATGCGAAACAAAATTTGCAGGGGAAATTCCGAATTTTGTGATGAAAATAATTGTTCATTCAATACAAACAGGTTATCCCAATTACATGCGTTATAATAAAAATAATAATACCTAAATAGATTAGTAAATAAATAGAAAGAAACTAAAGCAATTACCACAGATACAAAAAATATAAAAACTTTTCCCATATTTGCCTCTCTAAATTGCGTGAACGCATTGATATCTATCGTAAGGAATAATTCAAAATCCTTAAACGTACCCAAGGTCCAGTAGTTGCCCTTACGCTCTCCTCCGCCCTCTCTCGGGACCTTGACGAAACACTCGTTGAGAGAGAGGTTGTGCCTGATGGAGTTCTGCCAGCCCTTTTTGTTCCGCTCGAAATAAGGGAATCTAAGAAAAGAGAAAAAACAAAGATGTCACAATGAATAACGTCTGCAAAAGATAAAAATTTACGGTGATTTTGCGAGAATTATTTTGAGGGGAAAACGCACATGGTAACGAAAACAGTAAATAAGAAAGAAAATAACTAAAAGGTAAATATACATGTAACTTCCACGAAATAAAAATTGCAGAGCTATTTTTCTCGTAATTATCAGGAATAAATTCCGCAAAGTGGAGCCTGATTTAATGGATATGAAGGAAGAACAAGTTTCTGATATTTTATTAAAGATAACAATTGATGTTACATTGGTCTAAATTTCAACGGCGTCTTTGTGTTCCCAAATTTGGGAGTCGAAATTTTGTTTTTAGGATAGAATTGTGTTCGGTTAATTGACACTATACTTCATGCCTCATTTACTCCTCAATGATTCAGAAACGCATTTAAAATCTCTTCTGTACTTGTAGTAATGACGTACACAAACATATGGAGAATGCTATAGCTATGAATCTAGTAGCAAACTCGGATAAAAATCTTCAAGCTCTTTAGAAACGTTTAATTCACGGATACATGCTTCTGTGTCGTTTTTCTCCTGCATTGTGAAAAAGTGCGACTGAGAATGCCTTCAGAAATTCAGATCATATCTATGTAAACATCTAATTTAGCTTATGAAAGTGTTATAAATTTCTGATCAATATTAGTAACCTATGCAAGTTCCTAATACTATTTTTTACATAAATTCATATACATATCGTAAGTTTTACAGCTGGATAAAAGTGAAATAAGACAGACTTGACCTGAAAAACAACTAAATGGTGGTTTAATTAAATTTAAAAAGAATTAAATGGAAATAAAAGTTTACGTCATATTCAGGATCAAAGAAGAGACACGTAGAAATCGGGTCGCTTACCCAATAAGATTTCGTGGATCCTACTTTGAACAATTTTTTATTTTCTACTTAAGTGATAATTATGGTTTACCGCAAAGTGACGCCGCATTCTATTTTCATAAATTTAAAAAACTATAGATTAGTCATTTACATGTAGGTACAGCCATTTACGCGTAGGTATAGCAATAAAGAATCAAAAATTATAATTTTTGCAAAAAGTAATCTTTAAAGATTTTTACATGAGAAAGTGTAACAAATTCGGTTACGCAAGGCCGTGGTGTGCCAATTAACGTGGACTATCTATCGTCCAGATTAAAACTAATCGATTTAACCAAGTGCTCTCAAATTTATTAAAATTACTTCAATAAGCTTTTACTGAGACTATCGAGGGGATCTGCCATGTATTATTATATTTAGGAAGGAATCTAAAATCACGATACGTACTGCCCGCCATTCAGAAATGGGATACGTGAGAGCTCAATGGCTAATATTTGAAGGGGATTGATTAGGTGCTAGTAGGTTATGCAAACATATTAACTAGAATGAGAGAACTACATGAGACCTTAAATACGGATTTTGTAACGTCGCCCCACTCCCGTGACTTACTATGTCAGGGCTCAAGCTAGACTGGGGCTACTTCAGTTCTATACTAAACGGATAGAAAGCTAACTTTCCTGCAAAAGTATCTCGAGGATAGAAGAATTATATTCCGCAGATTAAGGGGTATGGGTGAAGCTCATCCTGCTGTTTTATCACATCATACATTTTAGCAGTTCATCAGATCTTCGTTTAACAAAGAAAACTTTAGCAAAATTACGCAATTTTCGTCTTTCATCGCTTAAAATGGTTCTTCGCATGTCCAGATGTGATATGAATTAGAAAAATAAATACAGAGAAAAAAATTCCCATGCCGGGAATCGAACCCGGGCCTTCTGGGTGAAAGCCAGATATCCTAGCCACTAGACCACATGGGACATAACTCAACTAGCCTACTTTAAGCTTGTTATACATTGGAAAAATCAGGAGCAATGATAATAATATAAACTGTAAGATTATAGCATTAACTTTAAGATATCTACATATATATACCTACTTAAGATTAAGATTTTTCGTTAAGTTCAGAAAAATACAAAAACAACCATACAAATCTCCCTTACTTGGCGGTGATGAACGAATATATCTCCGACAGAGTGGCCCTCTTTTGGGGGCTACTCTCGATCGCCATGGCAATAAGGGCCACGTAGGAATACGGGGGCTTCGAATTCGAGTTGCTCGTCTCGCCGCTCCCCTCCTTGCCGCTTCCGCCTGCCGCTCCCTCCGTCCCGTGGGACGCGCCGCCCGAAGCACTCTGAATCACAGGCGCCGCCGACTTGGCCCCGACGTTGGGTGCGCTCGCCTTGATGGGTGACGGAGACGGGGGTGAGGGGGAGGCGACGGAGGTGGAGAGGGGCAGCGATGGAGAGGACAGAGAGGAAGAGTTATTGACGATAACGGAGCCGCTGGAAGGCGAAGGCGTGGAGCACACGGAGGAAGAGGAAGGAGATAGGGTGTACTTCCCTTTGACGAGAGGAGGAGGGGGAGGATGGGGTGGCTGGTGCGGGAAGAAATGGTGGTGGGAGTGGTAGTGGGGCTGGTGGGGAGCGGGAGGAGTTAGGCGCACACCGAATGGCGCCATGTTGGTGGTCGATGGAGGCGCCATCCCACCGATGGGAGAGCTTCCGGAACTGGTGTTGATGAGGCCGAAGTTGGGCATGAAATTAATGGGGAGGTGGGAGGAAGAGGTGGGGTGGGACGGGGTGGGAGCGATGTGAAAGTGCGGCGTGGGGGGAGGGGCGGCGCGGGGAAGGTCTTGTTCGGTCGGTGAGATGAAACCTGAAGAGGATAAGACAATTTTTTGTTCAAGAGACGAGTTACACATCATCTCTAAATTTCTTTTACACGATTAAGGTAACTTCGCCAAACATAAAGCAGCGGGAATAAATCAAACATGGATTTGCAGGATTTCTTTCCAATAATAAAAATATTTTCTATTATAACCAACGGTTAGCGAGATTAATACCTTCACTATGGGCATTCTTCTGTTGTAGACATTGAATCAGGGTACAAAGCACCGCAAGTTGATCGTAAACCTAACAGTAAATTTTGATGTACACTACGTTTGAATCGATATGAAATTAATAAGAGCTGATGAAAGGTATAAGAATAGGTAACAATGTCAAAATAAAACAAAAGATCCAATTCATAATGACAAGAGATATTTTTCCTCGATCGAATTTTATGGAGAAAATATCGTGAACAAAGAAGTATTTCTCTGAGAATTCCGATATTAGTTTATATCAGCGGATCCCAAATTTTATACATCTGCGACCCCCTCTTAAGGCAGCAGACCATATCGCCACCATCTTAACCCCATCCATCAACCATGAAATTCATATAAATTTCAAAATAAAATAAAAATATAATTTACTTGTACAAAAATTAATCTATTCTAAATATATCCATAAAATAAAAAAAACATTTCGTCTTCATTACCACCTGAAAACCTTTCGCGACCCCATTTGGGAAGAACTGACTAATATTGTTCAAGAAATTACAAAAACTACCAAAGTAAGTGAAGGTAATGGTGTCAGGCGTGTTCTTTGCTAAATCCCATCCCCTATAAAACGTTATTTTTGTTAGGAATATTTTAATTTTGTTTTTGATGGCAAAATATAAACAAAACATCAAAACAGATACGAAAAATTAGGCGCACCAGGCTAGAGAACTTGATTTTGGGTGGGTCAAACCTAAATTACACACGAAGACGTTACCTATTTCACTCTGGCGTCTAGCAAACTGTTATATTAGAAATACAGTTAAATCCCCTTTTAACGGATATGAAAGTAACTGACAGGGAAGTGCTGAAAAAACATTCAGTGGTGCGCTCTGTTCTGTAACAACTATATTTCAGTTCCAAAAATTGCGCCCTAATTATTTGAAGTAGAAAATAACCTCTATGTATTTTGATTACCTACAAAGCGAAATTTGTGAAGATGAAACTTCGTAATCGAAGCAAGCAACTCTTCGGGTACTGATTCTCGAAGCTTAAAAGCGATCCGAGGGTCTCTAAGTCAGTGATTCCTAACCGGCGTGCCGCAAAAGGGCCGCAAGTGTGCCGCGAAACATTGATGGACACCAGGAAAAGTCTCGTTAGGCCGACGGTACCACGGGATTCTTATATAATTTTAAAGAAGAAATTGTTTTTTAAAATTTTGGTGAAAAATCTGTTATATGAGTTTTATTCAAACAATTATAATTATATTAAATAAGCCCAAATCCCAGCGAACTAGGTGATATTGCACTTGTTCGAATTCCTAAGGAGAGGTGCTTCAAAGAGCATTATTTATTCTGCAAAGAACTTCCAAAACAAACAACTGGAGAAGAAATCTTTAAGGTGATCAATGAATACTTTGAAACAAACAAAATTTCGTGGAAAAACTGCATAAGTTTATGTAATGATGGCGCGGCTGCAATGACAGGAAGCTCTCATGTCCAATAGTTTTCCTCCAGATTTAAAATCCACATTAAATGATATTATAAAAATTGTGAATGTAATAAAATGTAGACCGCTTCAGTTACGTCTTTTTTCAATTTTATGTTAAGAGATGGGATCAGAGCATCAATCATTGCTTTTTCACATGCGCGGATCCAAGGGAGAGGAGGGGCGATCGCCCCCTCCTCCTTGGATACTCTCTGGGACAAGAGAATAAGCAGGCTGTCAGGTGGCGGGATGTGTTGCTAGCTCTGAACGCAGCTTTTCGGCTTTGCGACGATTAAAAACTTGGTTGCAGAGCAGAATGAGTGAAGAAAGACTTGTGGGTTTGGCGTTACTCCATATACATCAAGATATTCATCTTGACCCGGAAGAGATTTTAGATCGTTTTGCTAATTCTGGCAATCGACGACTTGATTTTTTATTATGATTTTCAAAATAAATTTTTAAGAAGTGCTATACAAAGTTAATAAAATGTCACAGATACCCGATTTAAATATTTTTTCTTTTTTACATTATGCGAAACATAAGCCTTATACATCATTTTCGCAAAATATGGATTATTATAAGGGAGGTCAATGTATGTGTGGTTTTCAAAATATATTTCACCTAAAATTGGTTTTATGATAGAAAATATACAATACTATTATTTCTTGTGATAATCTCTTTAAAAAGTCCTGAATATAATTTTGACGAATATAGGGAGTTGTATTTGAAAATTTTCCTATTTACGAGGAAAATAGTACTTAATCGCCCACCCCCCCCCCCTTGGGAGGTTTCTAGATCCGCCCTTGCTTTTCCATTATGAAGTTCGTTGGCTGTCGAGAGGAAAAGTTTTGTCGAGAGTCTATAAGCTGAAAGAAGAATACAAATATTTTTTCAGAATAACTCTCAGTATACAGATATGAAGGAGGACAATTATTGGTTGCAAAAAATGGCCTACTTAGCTGACATATTTGAACACCTTAATGAACTTAATCGGAAATTGCAAGAACCGCATGAGAATGTTCCAACTTGTACTGACAAAGGTAATGGGTTTAAAGCCAAAATTTAATTTTGGAAAGATGTAATGAAAAATGGCTCACTTGCAATGTTTAATCGGTGTTTCAGCTCAAATCCTAAAAAATAACTACTAGAACTTGTAGAGAAACACCTATGCATGCTTGAGGAAAAGCTTAATCATTACTTTGAATTAACTGACACAAAGAAGTTCGATTGGGTTCGAAATCCATTTGCATCATTATCAGAGGATTTGACATTTGATTTGTTAATGAAAGAAAAGGAAGAGCTATTAGACTTAAAAAATGATCGCCACCCTTGAAGTTCAATTTAATAATATTCCAATATCTCAGTTCTGGTTAGTTGGGAAAAAGGAGTTTCCATCGATCGGAGAAAAAGCTATAAATATTCTTTTACCATTTGCTACAACCTAGTTGTGTAAACAAAGTTTCTCTTCGATGGTCACCATCAAGAATTTAAAGAGATCATATTTAAAAAGTCTCGATCATGAATCGCGTGTGGCGCTTTCAAGCATAGACCCTGATATAAAATTGCTATGTTCAAACAAAAGAGCTCAAGTATCTCATTAAAATGCGGAGGTACTAAAAGTATTCACTTGATGTGAAAGATTATTGTATTTCTTGTATTTTAGATTGTATTGGCATTGGTATGCACAAAATTTTTATTTTTGCCATAATATTATTATTTACATAGTTTTACACAGACGGTACTTCTTTTGCATATTTTAAACTTTAATTTTGTATTTTCACATCGTAATTATATAAAATGAATTTCCTAAATTTTTTATGACAATTTCACTCAGTATAATCTTAGTTTATAGTTGCAATATATAAACTATATCGCAGCTAAGTCCCTTTATAAGTGGTCGAGGATACGTGGATCAGCCATTTTTATTCCTTTTGTGTGTGTCCGTTTCGTGCATATGACTGAATAAGAAGACTGAGTAGGAAACGATTGCATATTTGAGGAAGGTATTTATGAATTATTATGCAAAAAGATTTGAAAGAAAGTTCTTAAAAATTGTAGTCTATTTATGTTTCAGCTCGAAATAAATGTTGTTTCTTGCAATATTGATGCTGATTATTTTAAAAACATTTGGTGTGCCGCAAAAGGTTTGGGATGTTAAAAGTGTGCCGCGAGCTGAAAAAGTTTAGGAAGCACTGCTCTAAGTAACGTCATTTACTTAAAATCATACCTATGAGCTGTTTAGACGATGAATTTAAAATAAAACCCTTAAATGAAAAAAGAAACGTAAATTTCCACTAAAAATTTACAAGTTTCTTTTTTCATTTAAATGGAATCTTTCCACAAAATAGAACCTTCCCAAGTGGACTTTGTTAAGACCCTTAAGGTAAATGGCCGATTTCCGTTTTTTCCGGAAAATCTATTATTACTGAACGAATTTTGCCCCCACCGATTCCGCAGAAATGGAATTTCAAAGCCTAGATGAGCCTACATTATTAGGAAGTTGATGGCTAGAACACTCCTCGGGCTTGAGAAGCGCTTGGCGCAGCGCACCGCGACCGACGACGAAATAAACAATGCAAAACCGAATTCTGTCGCGATAGTAACGGCGGTCTTAACTCCTCGGATCAAAAACTCTATTTATAACGCATTAACGCGAACCGAAAAAGGATTACGGTTCATTCGGTTGCGGATGGAGCATGGGAGCCGGGACCATTGAAAAAATCGTGCGGGTGGTAGCGTTAAAAGGAGAATGGGAGGGATCGTGCTTCGTTATACGAAGAAAAAAAACTGAAGCAGAAGCGTTTGAACTACGCAGTCAGAGAACGTGACCTGAGCACCCGAGTCGGACACGTCTCTCATTCGGAACGCAGTCGTAAAAAACAAATGTGGAGCGGAAATGAGTTTATTGTCCCTTGCGCTGCTCTAGTAGGCCTCTCTTGCACGTCGAGGAAAGGAAGCTGACTCAACCACACCCAAGGAGGCCTTAAAGCACCAATGGTCGCATTCCGTTGAGAAATGGGTAATTTTTCTGATAATTGCTGTGTTCGTTTGTCGGTCTCAAATAATCGGAGGATAAGAGAATTAGCATGATATCTATTCAAGAACAAGCATTTAAAAAATACTTGTCTCAGGTATCTCCTAAAGTCACAACAAGGTTTTTTCGGTGAATTGCCACTGAAGACGGCTGCTTTGTAAATGCGCATCTGGTGTTTTATAATCTTGTTGTGGCTATTGGCGATACCTGAGACAAGTATTTTTTTAAATGCTTGTTCTTGAAAAATTTCAGCCATAAGACGAGCTCGATAGTTCACTGCTGAATGATATATGTGTATATGGCAATGCATTGGAGTGATTTAATGAGTATATGAAAGAAAGGGGGTGCCGGTGATGTAGTGGTTAGGAAGCTGGTTGCTACTCATTTGCAAGAAGTTTATGCCGCCCTTCTCTATAAGCCCAAATTTTTTCGATTTTTAAATTACAAGGTGTAATTAATTTAAGGAAGGCTACAATAAACAAGGGTCTTCGCGCCTACGGTGCCCAGCCCAGATTATCTAAAAATTATTATTAAATATTAGTTACAAATATCTCGCATTAACTGTAAATCGTTATTGTTTTTATTGTTCACATCTCTTTCAAAAATTCGTATAATTATTATTTGAATGTGAAAGAAGTTATACAATTACTTTTTGACATCATCATCTACTTACGTCGCGGTAAACGTCAGCATAATGACTATATGAGCTTAAAAGACCCAAATGTATACTTAAAAGCCAATATCACCTCAAAAGTGCGGATTTATTATATTTTAAAGCTTCGGATACGTTTTCACGGTTTTTTTGATTGAAGGAAGGAGGAGAAATCTATACTTTTCCTGATCAAATTCTGAAATTTGGACTTTTGTTTTGTCATAAAAATAATGAAGTACCATATTTCAGCTATATATTACTTTAAGTTTCAAGTTTTTAACCTAATTTAAAACAATTTTAAAATGCAATTTTGTGAAACATTTAATGGATTTCAGTGCCTCCTAATGGGGAATAAAATGGAATCATCGAGGTTAAAAATACTTTCCAAAATGCGAATTTCTGAAGTTTTCGACTTTTCCTGTCGGTTGTAGCCTATGATCTACCATCATACAAAATTTAATCTTTTTAATACATCTAAAAGCGCCCAAAAAGGCGAGAAAAAAGACAGATATACGAATACTTGAGAATTATATTCATAGATGTTCGATCAGTGATAAAATTTATTAGATCTAAGAAAGGAAAGCTTCTTGAAATAAAAACTGTATACAGATAAAGTAACCACATTATAATATTTGACAACGAACTTCAGTTTCATGCAAAGCCGTGTCCTCATCCTCAATTTTTTGCATTCTTTGCAAATCACTGCTGAAATCTATCTTGGGTAAAAGTGTCGCTATGCGCGTTCGGCATTGTTTTACTGCTGAACAATGCTCAAAAGAGAGAGGGAAACAGATCGGCAGGAGTCCCTGGCGGCGGGAGCCTCGATCCTTTTAGTGCCATCGACCTTCATAGGGCAAGATATGAATTTTACAGTCGCGCAGCTACCATGATTTCTACAACTACATAAAAAATATTGATTTTGTTTTTTAATGTTGCACACCTTCTTCATATTAAATTTCGTTGAAATCGGTTCGGCCAATTCCTTCCAGATTCATTATTACAGAAAAGTTTAATTTCACAATTGTGTGCTTAGTAGATCGGGTCTAAATATGCCATTTTGGTCCTATATTTATGTGAAGATTCTATGCACCAAATCTGGTTGAAATCGGTTAAGCATATTCTTCCCTGATATATGCGTACGGACGGACATCACGAAGATAATAGTACATTTCAGCATTGACGAAAAGCACTAACAAATAGGGATGCATAAGGGTTTCCTGTGGTACAGAAGTGCTTTTCGTGAAATTCGCCGTAGTTTAATAGTATACTAATGAAATCATTGAAATCAGAAAATTATTTTTTCCTTATATTGTGGTAGCCCTGCTTTTTAGATCCGTTCTAAACATGTTCATTTCGTTTTGCCATTCTATACTCGCTCTACAAACGAAATTTCTTGAAAGAGGTTCAGCTGATACCTTTGAAGTTTGTAGTTACAGAAAAATACTAACGTTGATATTGTGGTAGCCCTGTCTAGTCGACACAGTTGAAATCTGCTGTTTTGGTTATTTATTTATATGAAGATTATATATACCATATTTGGTTAAAATCCATGATGTAGTTCTCTAGAAATACGCATAAAAGAATTATTATTTTTTTACTTTTTACTGTAGTAGCTCTGCTCGTTAGCTCTTAATTTTATTGTGGTATGTTGTACAATACAATACAATAATACAACATTTTATTTAAATCCGTTCAGCCAATTTCTTCCATATCCTTAATTACTGAAAGAGTTTAAATTGTAATTGTGGCACCCTTGTTTGGCTGATTCAGTCTAAATATGATAATATGGTTTTTCATGTATGTGTACATTATAAATATTAAATGTGGTTAAAATTGATGTAAACAATTCAACATAAATACTTGTAAAAATTAATTTTTTTAATACTTGTATTGTGGCAGCCCTAGTTTAGATATCTATGTTAAACATCATGATTTTGGTTTTTTATATTACACACCTCCTTTATACAAAATTTAGTTGAAATCGGTTAATCCAATTCCTTCCAAATTTATAATTACCGAAAATATTCAATTTGCAAATTTTGGCATCCTGCTGAGTCGATTCAGTCGAAATATGTCATTTTGTTCATTAATTTATGTGAAAATTCTATGAACCAAATTTGGTTGAAATCGGTTAAGCCACTTCTTCCGTGATATATGCGTACGGACGGACGAACGGACGTCACGAAGATAATAGTGCTATTCAGCATTTAATTGACGAAAAGCACAAAAAGCTTCAGTATGCAGTTTATTCGTATGTATTTACAAACTAGCTCAAGTGCCCGGCGTTGCTCGGGTAAATTCAATACACTCCATGTATGACTAAGGGTAGGGCCAGACAGACGGACGAATTTTCGACGGAGGTAGTCCCTGGCAGCACGAGCCTCATACCCAGTTTCATGAAAATCGGTCCATTGATGCAAAAGTTGTTAGTGGGGAACACACACACACGACCATTTCGTAAGGCTGTTTCCTTTGGAAACCAGTCTAAAAATTCAAATGACATTTTTGTGAGAAACCTGGTGGGAATTTTGACCCTTTTATGTTACCTTTGATGACCATATGGGTCACCATGCCAAGTTTGGTGGAGATTGATCAAATAGTGTGCGAGGATTTATCACGTATGATTTCGTGTTTATATAGATGTACGAAGTGAATCAAAAAGTTCACGAAAGATGTCAGTAGCACCGTTCCTGAGTTACAAACAATAACAAACCATTGTTGTCTGAAATTATCATGATCTTAGCCAGAGAATACAATATTTGGTAACAATTCATTCATTTGTTATAATGTAACAGCTGTTTCTCTAACCCGCAAATTCATGGGGATGGTTAATGTAAAAATTGAGATTCGAGCGTACGTTAATTTTTTGGCAAAACTTGGTTGGGAACCGAATTCCATCATATAGGATTTGCTGAAAGTTTACGGGGATGATGCTCTGAAGACAACAACAGTTTATGAATGGGTTAAACGATTTAAGCTTGGACGAGAGGACATTGAAGTTGACCATCGAAGTGGGAGACCATCAACGTCAATCAACGAAGAAGCAGTGGCCGCCGTCCAAACGATTGTGTAAGAAGATTGACAAGTTTCAGTGAAAATGATAGCCGGACGTTTAGACATCTCATTTGGCTCAGCTCAATCAATCCTAACAGATAGTTTAGGACTGCTCGATGGGTACCAAAAGCGTTGCGCACTGAACACAAGCCTCAGAGAGCTGATCATGCAGTTGAGTTCATCAACCGATTTGAAACAGATTCTGAAGATTTCTTCTGACGATTAGTGACTGGTGATGAAACCTGGATTCATCAGTACGATCCGGAAAGCAAGATTCAGTCCAAACAATGGTTATCGAGGGGGTTAAGTGAACCAATCAAGTTCAATGCTGAACGATCAGTCAAGAAGGTTATGGCAATTGTTTTTTTCTTGGGATAGTGAAGGCGTGATCTTCGTTGATTTTCTCGAAGGACAACTGACAGTAACAGGAAGTTATTACGAACAGTTTTGTGGAAATTGAACGCTGCTCTTGTGAAAAAAAGGCCTGGAAAACTGCATCGGCGAATTTTGTTTCACCACGACAACGCGCCAGCACATTCATCCAAGGTAGCAAGAGCAGTGCTTAAAGCATTGCATAGGGAACTGCTCTCTCATCCATCCTACAGTCCCGACTTGGCCCCTTCGGACTTTTTTCTGTTCTCAAAATTAAAAGATCACATCAAGGGAGTTCGCTGGGAATCGACATCTGAGGCCAAACGAGCAGTTTTGAACTGGTTTCAATCAAATGATCCAACTTTCTACAAAATGGGTTAGAACGATGGCGACACCGTATGGAAAAGTGTTTAGAGTTAGATTGTGGATATGTTAATAAATGAATAAGAAATAAATGTTTTTTTGAGTTTGTTCTGTTTTTATGTGATAATTCCAGGAACTTTTTGATTCACCTCGTACATAAGACGGATTGGCAGATTGGCCGCGCAGTCCCACTTCTGACACTACATTTTGTTACCATTGGATGCATACCTCTATCACACTGTAAGTATTCGCTCTTACTATTAAGTGTTCGTATGTTTTCGAATACATCTCGAAATATCTCTCTGCGGTATTATCAGCTACTGTAATAATTTTGTAACACACCTCACCTCAAAAGCTGTAATCATCAAAATATTACACTCATAAACCGAATAGTTTACCCCTGAAATTAGCTCAAATGCGTGTAGAATGGCAAAGGATTACTTGCTTCATTTATTCAATACACCAGTAAGGAAAATCATTTCTTGCATAAGAAACGCTATTCAACTCCACTCCGTAGATTAGTGGATACCTATCCAATGATTAAGTTAATCACGTCAATTCACAAGGCTTATTTTTCCAAGAACTGACTTTATGATAAACTTTAAAGTGAAATTGAGCGCCCTGTATTACTGCACAAATCTTTCGGAGGCAGAATTTATCATAACATGAAATATTTTACAAAACTCGTGCCCTTTGCACGTGATTAATTATCACCTAGACTGTCCGTTGCAGCGTTGCTTGCAATTTCAATGTAACGGTCAAAGGAGATAGGAAAAATGACTAAAATATGTGTTTACTCATGTGATATTTATCATTTAAGAAATTTAACTAAAAGTGCTTTATTGCATTATTATATTAAAATAACTGAACCACGTAATATAATCGTAATAAAAATAGTTTTCCATCTTCTTTCTCGTTTCTTCATTATGAGGTAGGTACAGAATACAATTTTTTCTCTCCCCATCTCTTTCCCTCCTAATTCCATTTAAAAGCATTAAAACATACAAAAGCATTGGACTAATTTCCAAGGTTGAAGAATTTTTCATTGCTAAAATCTTGAAAACTTCCCGTTTTTCTCTGGAATCTAGCAAATTTTAAAGCGATTTTGGCACGGAATCGGAAGAGCTTTAGACCGTAAAAATATTCAAGTATCAAGTTAGTATCTTCATTCTAACTAAAAACAATGTTATGGATATAAATGAAGGCGCAATGTACTTCTTATGGCAAAATTTTAATTTACAAAATTAATTACTTCACAACTGTTCCACATATCCAGGTTTTCAAATGTTTCCTTATACCTTAATGTTTAGCACTACATACCTGCTATGTAAAAGATTCTCATCTATTCCGGATCTACCACATTCATATCAGTGTGACGCATGCAGCGAAATTACAAAATTATCATGTAAGATAACAACTAAATTTACTAATTACTAATTTACTAATTTATAATGAGAATAAATATATGAAGAGAAAAATTTCAAGATGTTCATAGCGAGAAGGGTAGAAGGATAACTGCGATTTCCGCATAGTAATCTTCATTATAAATATTATTTTGAACGCAATTAAAATATATAACAGAGTTAGATTTTTATGAATGGAGTAATAAAATACCGTCATTGATAACACAACAAAAAAGCAACCTATCAATGCACAAGTGATCATCACCCTCAGAGAGAAAACTCGGTGGCCTTCGCATTGAAGTAAAAGAATTTAACAATTTTTTGTAAATTCATTCAGCATAGTTGATAGGCTACCAATAGACGCATAGTTGGGGTATATATAAACCGTTAACATTCGAACAAATAATACTAAATTTTCGTTTCAAAATATGTATAATAAAAATAAGCAACCCAAAAGACATAAAATACATTGATGTTCACCGATAAAGAATCCTACATAATAACACAAAAATAAATATATGGTGAAAAAATGGGTTGGTGAGATAAAGAGATTATATAGAAATTATATAGCGAGAGAAATAATGGCTAATTAATTTCTTTTGAAAATACTTCAAAAAACCACCGCGCGTTCGAGGACCGTTTCGATGAACAATACTTAATAACAATTAAAAATGAATGCATGTTATATTCTGGGCTTCAGTTTCATAGAGAGGGTTATTAATACCGGATAACCGATATTTAGTTTTCGATGTAGATCCAGATGTCACATAGAACCTAGTGATACCTAACGTTAGTCTTCACGGACACTCTGGTGCGACATGAAAAAGGCATATATACGTCAGCGGTAGCAGCCTTATACCGTACTCGCTTCGGCGGTACATATATTAAAATTGGAACGATACAGAGAAGATTAGCATGGCCCCTGCGCAAGGATGACACGCAAAATCGTGAAGCGTTCCACATTTTTTTTTTCTTCTTTTCCACCTTTCTACTTTCCGGGCATTCTGTCTGTATCTTCTGTTTTTTTCCATTGCTCCGTGTATCCTGTAGGAGCCCGCGAATTAGTACCAGTGCCGTAAATATGGATTACCTGAACGATTATACGCATACGTACATTAAAATATCCGTAAGATTTGTGAAAATACAAGCTCCAACAATTAAGAAAACAAAAAGGAGCGTCACTAAGATGTAACTGAGCGTCAATTGTTAACAATAGTCGTCGGTAGATGGCGTGGTGATGGCAGCTAAATAATTTAGTTTTTAAGATATCTATTAAACATTGCATTATATGGAAAAATGTTTAGAACAAAGGTTGTAGAAAATTATATTTCCTACAACTTTTATTCTATTATGTTTTTAAATATATCAAATATCAAAGCAAATGTGTCCAAATAACGGATAAGTGACAAGAGCAAACACTCACTTTCGGTTGACCGATTTTTCCAAAAACTAATCAGTTCTTGTGACTGTCATTAAAATGTTAAACATCAAATTTCGCGTTGATCTAATTAACAGTTTTTGAGTTAGAGTACTCACAAAATACTGTCACACACAAACACACACATCACCGACAATATGGTCAAAACGTGTATTTCCATTGAAAACTCGAAATCGATTTTTTTCAAGAAAACAATACTTCCCCTATACAGATGGAGAGAGTAACAAACCGCGGAGAAGGTCTTCTTTACGTAAATTGTATCAAGATATTAATTACCTCATATATGTGAAAATCAAATTTGTACTATACAATAAATATAGAATGTTATGTGAATTGCCGAAGCAACGCAGGCAATGAAGCATTATTGTTGGAATTTGATTGTTGAAAGCTGTGCGTAATAATCGATATATTTTAATGTCACTGGACGTTAAATATTTATTTTGGAGAAATATGGCTTATGCAGCATTGTTTATGGCTCCAAGCTCTCTCACTGAGTGAAATTTAATCAAAATATGTATTTCAGTCAAAATCTCGAAGTTGATTCTTTTTGCAATCACAATACTTTCTGTGTACCAAGTATACGAGAAGGTAAAATCTATATTGTATATATATACATTCGAATGTTTATTACGTCTTTTTGTGGCTTGCTGTGACATCGTTCATCCCATATCTACCGCCATGTTTTCTCGTTTATGATGTAATATCGCCGGCGACTATCGCTAATAAAAAACACATTCTTGCAAATAAACATCGTGAATATTATTTTAAATATATTTTTTAGTAATATTAACAAAGAGATGAGAAATTGATTGGTGAGATATGGGGATTATATCTGATTTCCTCAGGAAATACATACGTAGTTCAACAACCTTCCCGCGCGTTCCGGGACCGTTTCGATGAACAATTAAAAAAGAATGCATGTTATATTCTGGGCTTCAGTTTCATAGAGAGGGTTATTAATACCGGATAACCGATATTTAGTTTTCGATGTAGATCCAGATGTCACATAGAACCTAGTGATACCTAACGTTAGTCTTCACGGACACTCTGGTGCGACATGAAAAAGGCATATATACGTCAGCGGTAGCAGCCTTATACCGTACTCGCTTCGGCGGTACATATATTAAAATTGGAACGATACAGAGAAGATTAGCATGGCCCCTGCGCAAGGATGACACGCAAAATCGTGAAGCGTTCCACATTTTTTCTTTCTTCACACTTTCCTTGAACCATTTCAACTTCCCCGGTATTGTATATCGTCGATTTTTTGTTCCTGTCGCTCCGTGTACCTTATCGAGTCTTGCTTATTAGAACCCGCGCCGTTAATATGAATAATTTGCTCAATTATACGCCTACATAACAAGAAGGAAAAGTATACTCCATAAACGGATTAAACAGATTTCAAAGGAGTTCTCTATGGGAAATGCGTATAAAACGGTATCAAAAGATTGGGCGATTTTCGAATTTTTTATCTCCGAAACTATAAGTCGTAATTATATGGTCTTGCGGACTTCTTTGCGATAAAAGTTGTCCTCTATTCGATTAAATTATTTAATCTATACCACAAAGATCATATGAATGATTGGTAGAGAAAAATACGGATTTCTTTGGTCCATTTATGTTGATTGGTGTGCATATTAACTCCTCTCCACTTATTAAACCTACATTTAAAAGAAAAAGAGTGGCACAGAGGAAGCCCAGAAGCCCTTGGATCTAAACCACCCTCTGATAATATTATCGCTAGCTATGTTACCGTGTTTATCAAAATATAAGACGAATTTCCAAAAATTAGTAGGAGGAAAAAGTAGTTAACATTTGACGACGACCCATTCGCAGTTTTCAATTCGTACGCGAATATAAGACGACCATTCATTTATAATAACGCCTTATCTTATAGTATTCGGTATTAATTTTTGTTATTTTTATTTATAAAATCAATTTTTCTACCCAAATTCATTACGAGTTGTGTGTCAAAATAAAAAATAAGGCGAAAAAACGAAACGAACCCCAATTCTATTAATGTTATAAATTTTGAATGAAAAACTAATTTCATATAAAACAGCAACAAAACATTCACAGTATAGGCCATTGTATCTATCATTAATGAGACTCAAATATATTGTTATTAGTTGAAATTTGGGAACAGATTTTATATCAAATCTTAGCTAAAATTTGTTCGCATTGGTTTTTACCACCTCTTTTCTTTTGACTCATGTATTTTAACAAATATTGATCGAAAAACAAATTTCATTTAGAGTAACTCATACTATTTCTTAAAATCAGCAGTAGCACTTAGTACGCACTCACAAAATAAACTGAATCGTAATCTGATATCTTGCATCACGTACTCTTAGAATAACTTTAAAATTCTGAATCGCATATTATAGAAAGCCATTTCCTTACACAAAACAGCACACAAATTTAGAATATCGTATCGAAATTATATGAACGATGATATTTTGCTAAATGCGGCGTATGGAGATCGCTTAGGAACAGAACATAAAATAATCATTGACAACCAGAGACAGAGGGTCTAAATCACGCTCTGCAATACTTTACTTATGCTATCTCTAATGAACAATCCTTAAATTAACTGTTTGAAAAGCCTGTACATCTAACTAAATATAGAGAAAACATTGCTATGGTAGCGTGGCCGAGCGGTCTAAGGCGCTGGTTTAAGGCACCAGTCTCTTCGGAGGCGTGGGTTCGAATCCCACCGCTGCCAATTCTTTTTATTGAATTTTTATGTACCGACATCGCGAGAGTAATTGATGTCAGTTGTACCTATGGAGAAAAACTCAATAAATCAGGATGGACCACTTGACGAAGTTATTCTACGTTTAACTAGACCTCTAGGAAAGAAATTGTTTCGTATAACTATTTGCAGAGAAATGAGATGTACTTATCGTAAATTCCCGTGCGATAATCAATAATTTCTTTTATTTTTAATTACATTTCCTTTGAATGATCTCCAACATTGATTCAAATTAATTTTGGACGCTTTTGTTAAAAATACGTCTCCTTCAAAAGGTACAACTGAGGTGACTGCTACAATGACGTACCTAAGAGGGCATTTGCTACCGCCAAATTTTCAAATAATAAGCAATTGCAGGCAACGATTTCATTGTTATTTTTAAAATAAATATTTTTATTAAATTTCTGTTAACCTTTTTTCCATTTCATAGCGAGGCATATGGCCAATTTTGAGAAATTATCAAACAAAAAAGTATCTTCATTTAACAAACGGTTCTGGTGTGAACTACACTGCCGAGGCTGCGGAGGCTGTAGCGCGTAGAGTGTTCGAGCATGCTACGGCTTTGTTGAATTAGATTTAAGGAATGGTAATTATTCATTAATAATAATAATTCAGTAGCGCGCGAGGCATCGTTACGTAGTAATAGCGATAAACTAAAAATCATCACGGTTAACTGTCGCAAAATTCGCAGGAAGGAGGCCGAACTTGAACATCTTATTTGTAGTGTGCGTGCTGATGTAGTGATAGGCACAGAAAGTTGGCTAACGGCGGACATAGCCAGTCAGGAGATCTTTTCTCGTGACTATAGCGTTTTTAGAAGAGATAGATTTATCCGGTCGGGAGGTGGAGTCTTTATAGCAGTTAGCAATAAATACGAAAGTTACCCAATGCAGATTAATGACGAAAAAGTTGAAAGTGTTTGGTGTAGTGTGAAAGGAAGCGACTCAAAAACTGTAAATATATGCGCTTTTTATAGACCCCCAAATGCGAGCGTGAAAACTATTTATTCTCTGGAGAAACAAGTGTCGACGCTAAATTCGTCTAATAAAGATAAAGCCATTATAATCGGGGGCAATTTTAATCTTCCGTCAATTGATTGGAGCCATAATTGCTTTTATCCCGGAGGTAGAGAGCATGAATCGTGCGAGGCTTTACTAGAAACTTTCGCTAAGCACTCATTGTATCAGCTAGTGAAATTTCCCACGAGATTTAATAATATATTAGATTTATTGGCTACTAATCTTCCTGAGCGTATGACTAGAGTATCTGTTGCTGAGAGAATAAGCGATCATAAGGCAGTGTACGTGAAGTTTCAGCTAAACATTGAGAAACAGGTTAAGGCTAAAAGAAAACTTTATGTATTCGCCAAAGACGATTTCACAAGATTGAGGTCTTTTCTGCGAAATAAATATACTAATTTCTGCGAGGTAACAGATATTGCAGACGCGGAAGAATCCCGGTGCATGTTCAGAGATAAGATGCGAGAGTGCACAGATAAATTTATTCCAAGCAAACTGAAGCGTGAAAATGAAGAACCTAGATGTTACAACCAGGAAGTTAGGAGCGCTCTCCGACGGCAAAGAAAAATCCACTCTCGCGTAAATAACATCCTCACCAGCTACGGTCGAACAGATTGCAATACAAGGAGGCGCTCTCCATAGCCAGAGCGTCGATGCGTAATGCGTTTAACAATTACAAAAAGAAGGTTTTACAGGATAACTTGAAAGAGAACTCGAAAGCATTTTGGTCTTACGTCAGAGAAGTCCAAGGTAGAGGCCCCACTATTGCGTCACTGAGATCGGAAACGGGAAATATAGTTCACGATAGTGCGGAGAAAGCAAACCTATTAAATCAACATTTTCAGAAAGCTTTTACTCCTAATGACGATGAATGTAAAACCCCTATTCCTATGCATCAGGGCGACTCGATGGAAGATTTCATATTTTCCGAAAATGGTATCGCGCTCCAACTTTCATTCAATTAAACCAAATAAATCTCCTGGGCTGGAGTATTGAAAGAGTTAGCTAATGAAATCGCGCCATATTTGAAAATTATATTCGAGAAATACATTACGGAAGGTGTCATTCCTAAAGATTGGAAGGTGGCATACGTTACGCCCATCGATAGGGGTGGAGACAAAGAGAACCCCAAAAATTATAGGCCGATTTCCTTAACTTCATTATTGTGCAATATACTTGAGCATATAATATTTAGTTCTGTAATGCGCTATTTAGATAGTCACTCATTGCTTAGCGGATGCCAGCACGGATTCCGGAGAGGTAGTTCCTGCGAAACGCAGCTCGGCCTGTTCGTGGATGATTTGTTGCGATGCGGAGAGAAAAATACTCAGGTCGATACCACATTCATTGACTTCAGGAAGGCGTTTGATAAAGTATCTCATAATAAATTAATTGCAAAGTTATGACAATATGGTATCAATCCAAAGATTGTCAGTTGGGTGAGAGACTTCCTCTCGAATAGAGAGCAGATAGTTGTCATCGATGGAAAATACTCGTCCCCCGTTAAAGTTGCGTCGGGTGTTCCTCAGGGAAGTGTATTGGGCCCTCTACTTTTCTTAATCTATGTAAATGATATCTGCACGGTAGTTCGTAGTAAAATTAGACTTTTTGCCGATGATACCGTTCTGTATAAAGAAATAAAAACCAGAAGGACCATCAGTCGCTGCGTGAAGACTTAAGAGCCATTTCAGCGTGGTGCAAAGAATGGCAAATCGAAATTAATTACACTAAATGTGCCGCAGTTACGTTCTGGAAAAGTAAGAACATAAAAGTAGGTTTCGAGTATAAAATAGATGGAACAAATATTTAAGCAGCCGAGTATGTAAAATATTTAGAAGTAATCATTTGTCGAGATCTTTCGTGGGACATACACATTCGTCGAATTATAGGCGCGGCCAACAAGAAACTGGGTTTCATAGGTAGAATAGTACGGAACACTACTGAAAAGGTACGTGAAACATGTTACTTATCACTGGTTAGACCACAAGTGGAATACGCCTCATGCATTTGGGATCCGTACGAGAAGGGACATATAATTCAATTAGAAAGAATTCAACGCAGATTCGTAAAACAAAAGTACGAACATAAGGAAAGCGTCACCTAATTATTGAGGGATTTGAACTGGGTACCACTAGAGGATCGTAGATTGAACTCAAGGTTGCGGCTTCTGGAGAAAAATAGATCAGAATGTCTAAAAGAGGAGGTTGTAGAAATAATTGAAGAAACAAAGTAGAAACGACTGTGACGATAAGATACGCGAGATCGATTGTAGGACGGAGCGTTATCTAGGCTCGTTATTTCCGAGGACAATACGAGATCACAATAGAAAATTTAAACCTGCGATAGACAATCTTTAGGTAGGTTTTGGTGAATTGCACCCCCTGCCATCCACCAATTAGGTGAATTGCAGGGTAACATGTAGATGTAGAACAAACATAACACCTTTGAATTTTTGGTTCTGCGCCACTGGATTGCTATGAGGTCGTTATGGCACGAATTTTTCGAAAAATCTTTGCGATGCTTAAAAATTGAAGCAAACGCACGTTCTACATTAGTATAAATAGTATAGGTTCATTTAGGAGTAGCCAACAAAGAAATATCGGCTTACAGCTTCAAAATGTTTTTACGCAGTGCAAGATAATCGAAATGCAAATATTCAGCTCATTCGAATGATAGAATCGGTTAACATTCTGCAGGCGTCTTATTTCGAGTTTGTAACTGAGAGCGGTGAGGTATTCGCCAAAAGTATTCATTTATCTTCACCGGAAAACTTTTGATTAGTTAATAGCCACTGTGGTATTTATGCCCTCAAACAAAGCAGTCACTGTGTATAAAGCTAGAGGCTGTCCCAAGCGGCCGTGCAGCCGTTTAAATTAGCCACGCACACTGATAACCAACTCGGAAAATGCAGCCACGAAAAAAACAAGCCCCGACTTAATTGAAGATCACATGTGTTCATAAGTAACATCTCGGTATCAGAAGGCGGACCCTTATTAATCTCGTCTATGTTTACGCTTTTCGCTTTTTGTCCTCTTTTTTTTCCCTTTTCCGTCTTCCCCACCCTCTCCAACCCTCTCTGGCGCGCAGTTACAATTAGACGTACGCCCTCGAACCGAGGCGGTTGGAATAGACATACCCTGGCATCGCAAAGCGGGTGTGTTTTTGCGAATTAGTCAAGCTGAATTGTTTACCAAACAACAGTCAATTAGGCACTGGAGAGGGGGGAAGAGAGAGAAAGGGAAGGAGAAATAGGGGGAATAAGGAGGTGGACTCCCTCGGTCGGAAAGAAGTTTCTTTTGGAAGAAGATTTGGAACCAACGGAGAATGAGCCTGCGAATTCGGTAGAAAGGAACTTGTTTTTACATTTTTAAAATAGAAAAATTATTTGAGCAAACATCCTTTAAGTGAGTTTTTGTGCTGGCCGATAATAATAAACATCAAGTAATGCCGGAAACCAAAGAGGATATTGGTTTTTGTTCGGCTCAAAATAATCATTTTGGCGATATTTTTAAAAGTTCTGTAAAGTCTGTAAATAATAAATCTTACGGATAAAAATAGATTGAGCGCCTTGTTGAAGACTCATACTGCAATTATGAGGGTATTGTTTTAAGCGTTAATCTGAAATATCTATGAAAACATTAAATCACCTTATCTAAAAAATAAGGTGTGGAGTAATTTTTCCCTAAACCGGTGTGCATTTGTGTACTTCTTTTTTAATTTTTATGGTTATAAGGAGGTTTCTCCTTTTTCACTTTTCACCTTATTTAAATGTATTCTCTATTAAGTTCCAATGCCTAAATTTTAAAACAGGAAGGAATAGAAAAGCCAACGTCATTTGTGGGATACTCTTACAAGGCCGCCGAACACTGGAACGCTATGCGAGAGAGGCGAGAGATATCGCTTCGAATTACAGCATTGTATCTAATTGGAATCCACACACCAAACGTTACACTACATTGGCTATGAGAGGTAAATCGGTGCGATATCGTCCGAAATGTCGAATCGGATATATTTCCCAAGTATCGCGGAGCTAGCGCATGCGCAAAACGGTATTTTAAGTTGGGAAAAATAATTTCAAAATGTTTTTCTTCTTGTAATGTGAGGGAAGAGCAGGGTATACAATGGATATAAACAGTCCCAACACAAAGAATTGCTTTATATTCCCAAAGTTATGTCAAAAGCCCGGGTTAACGTGGAACAGTCATTTTCAGCCGGCTTAGTACAAAGCTTTTGTATCGGCCGGATTTGTACGGAGAGCAATTACTATTTATTAAAAAAGCAGTGCGAAAAGTGTTAGAAGGTATTTATTTATGCGGTTATTAAACATAAAATAGCATAAGTAGCTTCAATTTAAAATATTACAAGTAATATCAAATTATAATAATGAGCATGAAAACTACTACGATTATTTCCATTTATCACGGTACACTTCCTCCCGGAGAATTAAAATATGTACTCCATAAATTAATTGCTAACATCAAACGGCTTTCTTGTTGGTTTTTTCCGATTGTCGAAAGTCTCTGGAAAGCACTTTCTTGCATTCCCAATATCTTCTTGAATTGAATTTTGCATCCCGGAGGCATTTAGAACACTCCATTAAGATTCATAAATCTCAAAGGCATTTTCACTCACTCTTCTACTTATAGACAGCCGATTAATGAAAAAAAATTGAACGCAATAAAAATTCAGATTTCAGACCAATCAATGCGGGACAAAATCGATTTAAAGCTAGTAAATGTGGAACAAAACCCTTTCAGATTAGTTGTTGCGAGATTTAAAAAAAACTTTGCAAAGGAAAATTTACAAAGAGTACCTATACAAGTATAATTTTTACTAAATTATTATAAATGTACGTTTTGTTCCATTTCACGCACACTACCGCACCACAAGAGAAAGAAACGAAGAATGAAACAAATCAACACGCACGAATTACTTCGGGGAATTGAACATCAAACTCCACATTCCGATGCACGCACTCGATTAGCGCTCGACTTGTAGCAATTTTCTAGAAATGTAACCAAAAATATATATTCCATGGTTTAAGCGTTTATCGAACAACGTAAGCAATCCACATTGAACGTCAGCTACGTTAATATACGCGCTTATCGTTGGCCATAGAGAAAGTCCTGAAATTAAAATTCCAATAGGATTGAGAATCTAATCGAAATCCGCGACTACTCCACATAATCCGGGACGTCTGGTCACTTTAATTTAAAATATCTTGAGAAAACGGTCACATCCAGTACTTTTCCAAAGGGAATGCTTCATCTGCTACTATAACGTATGGCAACGTGATAGTCATTCATGGGCGGCCAGAGGAATTTTGGCGCCCCGGGCAAGACAGAACTCCAGCGCCCCCTTCCGTTAAATGTTTGTTGAGATATTTACAAAGTACAAGTCAATTTATTCATCGCTCTGTAAAAATTATTGACAATTAAAAATTAAAAGGAATGCCATCAAGATTCTAGCCTGTTCCTCGATATAAATTGGTATCCAATATTTATTCACTTGCATAGTTGCAATATTTTTTCATCAAAACTGCCTTCAAAGTGCAACAAACATCCTGTCGCCTACTATTGCTTACTTGTCTTGCCTCCTCCGAAAGCAAAACAAAGTTATCGCTCGCCTCACCTCTAGTGTGAGTCAGTCTATCGCTTATCGTTTAGCTCGCCTCTCTCGTGCAGCTCGTATAGCGCTCCACTGTGCGGCGGCCTTTGGAGACGCAGGAAATTCCTAGAACTAATTTAACCCAGATATGCCCAGTGTCCTTTGAAAAGGAAAAAAATATGGGTGGAAGAATAGCGAGGTCAGTGGTGTTGTTAGTGAGTGGGCCAGTGATGTTAGGTGCACAAAATGAGCTTTATCCTATTGATACATTTCAGCAATTTTTTTATGAGAACCTAATTGAATTGTTAGTTAATTACAGTAATCGGTATGCTGCTTGGAATAACAAACTAGGAGACATCACTAACGAAGAAATGAAATGTTTCATAGGAACGATTCTTCTCGGTGGGTATTTATCAGTACCCAGGAGGAGAATTTATTGGGATGGAAGCAAAGTCACCTATAACGAGCTAGTGACCAGTGCTTTGACTAGAAATAGATTCGAATTCATAATGTCGAATTCACGTTGTTGTGAAGAACTTGATGCAAATGATCGGTTTACTAAGCTCAGCCGCTGTTCGCCATACTCAATAAAATATGTTAAGAATTTTCCCCTCATTATGAGTACCAGAGAAGGGTGGCAATGTCTCAATTAGAGACAAATAAGAAAGGAAATGGAAGAAAGCGCAACCGCCCTTCCACACTGGAAAATTCTGACTCGCGATTTGACTGTCTGGATCATACTCGGATTTCTCAAGAAAAGCAGACGAGATGCAGAGTATGCCACAAGAATGTGTCAAGAAATTGCGAAAAATGCAACTTTGCACATTGAGTTTTTCCCATTGTATCATAATAAATAGGTGTAATTTACATAGAAATAAAAACAATGAGCTGATTGGCAATAAATGCATTTCATTTGCCCTTAGTTTTACGTTTCATATTCCTAAATATAGGTCTATATGCCCTGTGTCCTTTTAAAAGGACGCCTCTTTTTGAGAAAACTGAGCAAAATATAATTGTTCTTTCATTTTTCCTTTCATATTTCAGCTTACCTTTCCAAATTACAATCAATGAAATTAAAAAATAACGAAAAAAATTCCTGGGTATATCTGGGTTAAAGAACCACACCTTTAAAGCAGCGGTTCTCCGCCTTTCGCAGCAGTTTATCAACAAATCCGTGTCCTACCATTATAAAAACAAAACCTCGTCTTTTCCAAGAAGTGGATTTTTTACATTAAATGAATTTTAACATTATACATATTACCTATCAATGGAAAATTTGAATGAGATTAAGTATTGCAATGATTTTGTTGAGAATATTTTTATAAATCTACATTAATGGTTCTTTTTCGTGTGTATCCATATTAAATGCTATTATTTTGGTGTTAAGATGAAGAAAAACTCAAGTGTATGCCCAAAATATGATAGCTGTAGAATAACCCAGGAAGAACAGTTCACTGAATGTATATTTTATTGCAGGCTGACTGAGTATTAAAGGTTATTCAGGAAGCTTGGAGGTGAAGATAAATTTTCGCCGATTTAAAAAAATCAATTCCAAATCTATGTAGAATGATACTAACATAAAGTTTTAAATTGCTCATTTAAACAAAACCCGTTTACACCTGTATGATACACGTTTGGTGCATTGCACCCCTTGTCATTCACCATTAAGGTGACTTTCAGGGTATAATGTAGATGCAGATGTTCAGCGCGATTCAAAAACAAATCATTGAGATAGCATTATGGATGGAATAAAACTGATAATTTATGTAGCACCAACAGCCGTAAAATGTGAGAACAACCAATATTTTATTGCTATCGGCTTTTATAAACTTTGAATTGCCATCATAGCCATCTAAACCACCAATCAGTTCAAAGGAAATTATAAAAAAATGTTGCATGAATAAAAAGTCATGCCCAGTACGAGTTAATAGCGCGTTCTCCCTTTATGAACGTTTTCGTGGAAGATAAAGCGCCCACTCGCAACACTATTCTTATTAGTGGAATAAAGTGATCCGAAGATCCTATGCAAACTGGCATAAGCTGTAAAGTTGGGAATAATTTTGAAACGAGAAAACATCCACGTTCAGAAACGAGAAAAATGATCTGCTACGATAGTTCAATGGTAAAATATCCGCCCGGCAAGTGGAAGACCCAGGTTCGATTCCCGGTCATAGCAGACTTTTTTCTCGTTTCAAAATTATTCCCAACTATTCTTATTAGTTCCTGTCGTAAACTCGATTCTTGCTGAAAATAAATGCCGATCTGATAAAAGCAACTCTCAACCTAATTGTCACGAGACTAAAAGAGAACATCTAATTAACGCCCTCGTTTCGTTTCGCCTACCGTAAAACCAAACACGTCCCATTGTTTATGTATTTTGCGACCACAAAACCCCTTCAAGAATAAACAGACGCGAGCGTAAGCAGCTAAAGGATATCCCATTCCTCCTCCTCCTTTTACCCCTCTTTCCACTTATTAGACCGCAGTCTGTTATTCTCCTCCCGCTCCAGGAAAAGAGCGCACTCCCTTGAAGGGAGGTGGAAATTCGAAATTGTCACGTTCTCCCATCCCTCTCCTCTTCCGGATCGGCTCACAGCTGGCCTTTCGCATGTGTGCCATCCTCCCACCCACTTCCTATCCCCTCCACTCTCCCTCTCCTCCACTCCGTCTCCCTCTCTTCTCTCCACCACTCCATCTCCCCCTCCCCTCTCCTCCACTCCTCTTCCCCTCCCCTCTGCCAAACCCAGGGTCACAATCGCGTTGCTCAACTGGTCTCTGGAGACGACCAGTCCAAATCCTTGAGGTTTTCGCCGTCTTCCTGCGAACGCTTCTTCGAGTCCTTCGTTCTGTTGCCCTTTCGGGGTGTCTTCTTAAAACTTTTCATCGATAAAGGGGGCGCGAATCCTAGATGTGAAGGGTCAGGGCTTAAAATCACCAAGAAAAAGACTCTTTAGAGTACGAAGTGCAAAAGGCCAGAATTATCCGAATACCGGGCATTTTCAAATCTGAACAATACATTGTCTGTTTATTCAATTTATAAAAACCTTATTTCGAAAATGATCAACAGCTGAAATTACATAAAATTAAAAAAATATAATAAAAGTAGCGCAAATCAAATCGATTTTTGGACTTTGATCTGCGTGTCTCATTTTCGTTCGCCTATTCGTTATGTTTCTACGAACAAAGGTGAAATACTCCTTTAGCCAAAACAACTAGAGGGCTACAAAACCCAATGCATTTCGCCCACAAGGTGGGCATCGTCAGGGGTAAAAAAACCTGTTTCAACAGTGACTGAAAGCCAACTGGCAGGTTTTACCCCTGACGATGCCCACCTTGTGGGCGAAATGCATTGGGTTTTGTAGCCCTCTAGTTGTTTTGGCTAAAGGAGTATTTCACCTTTGTTAGTTTTGGCCAAATTTATTGAGCTACTATGAATGATGACTTAAGATCGCAGCTTTTAAAAGAGGACAAATTTTCTAATGTTAACATGTAAAAAGTATTTACTGAATAAAATTTTCTAATACGCACCAAAAGGCAATACCAAAGGGCTTCGTACGAACTGTATTTGGGGGTAAGAAATCGTACGTGCAGTAATGTTAAAGTGAAACTTTCATAAAACCTAAATGTAATTCGCACTAATTATTAAATTTGATGTAAGTTGGTGAATTTTATTGTACCAACACTAGCGATGAATAATTTAGCTGAGGTAATTTTGATTTATTGGAATTACACAATCAAAAGTGATTTTCATCAACTTTTAATTTAACTTCGCTTGGTTCATATGTATCCATATATTTAACCCCCAAATAATGCGTAATTACTGATTAGTGAAATTTCGAGGCTAATGGTTGTCTTCAGCAAAACTATTCCTAGCAATGAGATCTTTCCACTTGATCGCAGCGAATACGAATTTCAGTTAAAATACATTTGAGTCATTCCTTATATTTTGCGTCTATAAATGTTGTTCCTATAGAAGAGGATTTCCTATTTGAATAAGGTCGTTGCATTTTGAGTTTCATGTTAAAAACGCGATTCGAGGTGAAATTCTTCAATAAAACTACATTATATGAATTGAAAAATGGTTTATATCATTAATGAGGTCAGGCTCAACTCGGTGGAATTTACTCATATTGAAAAAAGAAGAACTTTGTATTTCCACAAAATTTTTATTTAAACACAACCGGTTTCACTACGATCGTAGCATCATCAGAAAAATGGTTTATTTCATATTTATCAGGCATAAAATATTGTTAATTATTTAAGAGTATAAATAATAAACCAACAAATAGTCAGTAGTACCTATGAATGGACACTGCGAATTCTAATAATGAATAATTGTCTTTATCTGTCGTATATGTTTCACCATTCAACGAAAACACCAAAACAGGTTGCCATTAACGTGATGCCAAACAATAACACATAAAAGATATAATAATTGAAGAATCGTTTTCATAGCTATAGCACGAAACAATAAACTTATTTTGGATGCAAAAACAAACAGCTAATGGTTTGTTAATATTTTAATAAGAATATCAAAGCCATTAAGATTTTAAATACTTATGGAATGCATTCTCAAAGTTGTACCAACAAACCAAGTTTACTATCACACAAACTTTAAACAATTCATTCTTCGATAGAAAGCTTGGATAATGTTGCCTCTACCAGGTTAAACATTCGTTCAAAGCACCTTGCCTCAAAAACTTTATATAATGCTACCATGCAGGATATTCTATAAATAAAAATACAATAAGCTTGTTTACTTTACAGTTAGTTTTACAGAGTGCAGATTTTACATAACAACGCTCTGTTAACAAACATGCCTGGCTAATGCTACCACATTATCACTCCTAACTTACAAAAAACTCCAAATTCCTTCGGAATCAGGTGAATGTTATTACGAGTATAAATTTTATTTAGATATTTACTATTTCTTGACGTGCAATGTCTCATATGCTTTATTATTCTGCTTTATTTGGGTTAAAATATATTTATGGAAATATATTTATGGAACAAAAAGTCCACAAGGAACGTAACCCTTACTTTCACCATTATGCAACACAACGCTACATTTCGCAGGTTTTAGGAACTCGTTACCGGGATATAACGGGAACTTAATCTATTAAGATCGAACTATAGGTCGCAGATGTTCTCCTTAAAAGACTGCATCTACATCTACATCTACATTATACCCTGCAAGTCACCTTTTCGGTGGATGGCAGGGGGTGCAGTGCACCAAGGGTCCATAGTTTTCCTACGTCATCTTTTTCTATTATGGTCTCTTATCGTCCTAGGGAAAAACGATCCTCTATATCGCTCCGTTCTACAATCAATCTCGCGAATCTTATCATCACTGTCCTGCCTTCCGAAATACGTCGGGCTTCTGATAAGTCCTACTACCTCATTCGCTAGTCCCTCCGACATAAATTTTTCCAGCAGTTTAATTCTAGCCTGCAGCCTACGTTCCTCTAACGATGTCCATTTCAGATTTTCTATTAATGATGTTACGCTTTGTTTACTATCGTAATTCCTCTTTACAAATCTAGCTGCCCTGCGCTGAACCCTTTCTATCTCGTTAGTGAGTCCCTTTTCGTAAGGATCCCACACAGCTGAAGCATATTCGACCTGCGGTCGAACCAAGGATAAATAGCATAATTCTTTCACTTTTTCGGAGCTATTTCGAACTATTCTCCCTATAAAGGCCAGCTTTTTGTTAGCGGCACCTATCAATCGGCGAATGTGGGTGTCCCACGAGAGATCACGATGGATCGTGACTCCGAGGTATTTAATCGAGTCTGAAACTGGAATATCTACTCCGTCCAACGAATAATTATTATTCAACGAGATACTCTTGGTTCTCCAGAAGTTGATGACGCAGCTTTTCTTTTGGTTTATCTCTAACTGCCATTCCTTACACCATGCAGAAATAGCTTCTAGGTCATTTTGGAGATACTGGTGGTCTTCCGGATTGCTTATTTCTCTATAGATGACGGTGTCGTCCGCGAAAAGCCTAATTTTACTTCAGACTACTGAGCTGATATCGTTTATATAAATTAGAAATAATAACGGACCAATTACACTACCCTGTGGAACGCCAGAGACAACCTCCACTAAGTTCGAAGATTTCCCATCTATAACAACCATCTGCTTCCTATGATTTAAAAACTCACGGATCCAACTAACGATTTTAGAATTTACGCCTAAGGTTTCTAATTTCGTTATTAACTTCCTGTGAGGTACCTTATCAAAGGCTTTCCTAAAATCTAAGAAGATGGCATCGACCTGCGTATTCTTTTCTCCGCTTCTCAGTAAACAATTAACAAAAAGACCGACTGCATCAGACATGCTATACTAACTCCGTTAATCCCGGAATATGAAAACCTGGCTAATGAAAAGCAACGTCAAACGTCGAGTATAATATTTGGTTCCACTACTACTTTTACCAATGTTAAATTTTATTATATCATATTGATAAAACATTTAATGATCATTTTACAATAAACGTTTAACAATTATTTGATATATTTCTGTCACTTTTAAATTCGCGCCTATCTCATATTTTGTATGTGATTCGCCAGATATTTTAAAGTTTGAGGTTTAGGACTGATTACTAACGGGGACATGGGTGTCTTGATGATGACAAGCACGTTCAAATGAGAAGAATTTATATTATTATACATTAAAAATACTGTAAACAAATACTATTTTCATTGTATAAACGAATTTAGATCGTACTACCCATCGAATAAGAGGGGAAAGGTGCACGCGTGATGCGTGCATACCTGTAATGAAGAGGCGTTCATTACGATGTATGTAATCATGCCAAAAAATCTGAGGCGTCCAGCACATGAATTTCTCCACATAGAGTAAGGAATACATTCCGATTGTGTTTACGTTGCTCTGGACAACAGCATCCTCAAGAATAATTATCGGCAATTACACTCGTGAATAATTTTTAGACACTGGATAATTTTCACAAAGAAAAATACTTTGAATCACTCATCACATTGGAACAAAATAATTGTCATTTGTAGCTATGAATAATAAAATATCCATGTGCGATTAAAATTAGCGTAGGCAGCGCTGGGATCGCAGTCAATATTTACAAGAAAATGTCTTTACGAAATACGACGCTAGATGACATTGGAATAATTTTGATCGCGATTAAAATTACTCTTGGCAGCGTAGGCATTGCTATCAACAATTAGAAAATTTGATCACAGCAACTGAAACAATCCCAGCGATATCAATGTACTGAACATTAATTAAATCGAAATATCTCTGAAACAGACCGTTCATCTGAAAAAATATTACAAGCAACACTTACAGAAAATTATATTATCTACAACTTCAATAATGACAAACATTTACATTAATGAAGATCATTACCTTTTAGATACCCATTGCGGGTAGGCAAGAGGTCGTAAAATAATAAAAAGAAAATGAAGTTAAAAATGGCGGAAGTCACCTTTCTTCCTAAACTTTTGAAACTGGCCAGCTATCCACTGCGCTACCTCTTAGATACCCATTGCGCGTAGGCAAGAGGGGATCAGCAGGTCGTTATAAAAAATTAAGTTCTAAAGGAGATATTTGCCAAAAACGGAAAATTGTCAAGAGAAAAATCTAATTAGACCTTGATTTTGTAATTAAACTTTCAAGTTTACAGTTTCGTGTTAGTTAATCAGTAGTTTTTGAGTTAGAGCGCGTAAAAAATTCCTTTTACACACAGAGACACATACAGACATCATCGAGGAAATACTGAAAACGTACTCAAGGGGCCCGTTGAAAATCCGAATTCGGTTTTTTCCACAAAACATTTTCTCTATACTACGCATAGAGAAAGCAAAAGATAAATGTATTAAGGGCTTAATATAATATCTAATAGCTCCGTAAAACGATATATCAGAAGTGTCAAGGAAATACTGGATTTTTGATTTACCGATTCATTTTCTCATCAGTAGTAATAAGCGATATAAAATTATTTAAAACATACCTCACTTGAATTACATAGTAGTAATGTAATATTTACGTCCATGTTCATTCCTTCATCGCTAATTATCCATTTATTTTCTCTTACAAACGCTGTGTTTATATAAGGAAAATAAACGCATTTAAGTTAATTTCTTCGTCGTAGATAATCCATTTTCTTTCATTTACTATAGTCTGTGTGCGCACGAAAGAAAAATGTATTCCCCTATTTGTAGCAGATCGTCTTTACTTCAATTGCCACGAAGATTGTTTACGTTGAGAACAATTAGAAAATCATGCAAGAAATTTAAGTTCGAAGTGAATTACTACTTTCTTGTTTGATTTTCTTGAAAAGGACTTCCAGTTTTCCCTTGTTAATTTCCAATGCTCGACGTAACCGACCTTATAAAAATATAATTACACCCCACGCCCGAATGTCGTAAAGGTTTGCACATGAAAGTTACCCAACTGCAAAAAGAAAGGCAATCTGGAGGTCTTCACGTAACGCGTTATTGTTATTTTTCTCCCTACAAGGCGATCGCCGTCACGCGACGAAAATGCCCGAGTGTTTCGCTAGCGAGCTAATGGGACGTGAGGAAAAAGATGAGAGTGATAGGGAGGGGTGAGAGGAGGGGGAGAGGGAGGGGTGAGAGGAGGGGAGAGGGAGGATTGAGAGGAGGGGGAGAGGGAGGGGTGAAAGGGTGGAGGAATAGTAGTAATAAGGAGCTCGAGTTTCGCAACGCAAAGCAAAGGATGCGTAAGCATTCTTCGATTATGACGCTTTTAAGACGTGAAGCAATTGCACCTATCTGCGCGACCAAGGCCTCGAGTTAGTCCTTGCCCCGCGGAGGCAAATCGGCCAGTTGAAGGATTGCGGGTTTGAAGGAGGCCTTCGTCCCGTTCTCCTCCCACTTTAACCTCCCGTTGAGAAATTCATTGTAGGACAATTGCTAGAATGTGAGGGTGTGAGAGTCGAGGGTGGATGATATGCACACGTAATCCTTTTTCACTTCCGAACTCGTTCGGTCTATTCGATTCGAGTTTGCCTTCGCAGGTACTATAACAGTCAACGTGCGCTGATTGTGATCGTAATTGGCTCATTAAACGTGTTAATGTAACTTTTACTGGATAAAAAATAAATAATAAAATAAAATCGTGAACGTTGACCTAAAATATCTACGATTCTTCGTCGCTTTTAATCATATAAATTTGAGACGCATGATTATATTCCAAAATTAGTTTTCTATCTTCGTCTACATTAAAAATTACTACGATACTACGATTGATACTAAAGACGACTGCCATTTAGCCTTAGCGCGCACCTGGTTTTACCGAATATTTTGTGGCTATAGTATTTTATATCATCACCTTTTGTTTACAATTAGCTCGGCGACGAGAGTATATTTTAGAGTTATAGACCTGGGCTGTCCAACCTACGACCCGCGAAGGGTTTTTGTACGGCCCGTGAAGCTATGATGAAAAAGCAATCCGAAAAATTTAACGCATAAATTCATATATTTTTACGAAAATTTTGATAACAAAGCTTTTAACATTGAAATGTCAACTATTAAAACCCTTATTTAGACTCGATTTCCACTTATATGGAACATTGGAAATTTAAAAGCTAATCCGGCCCGCCGAAGAATTGGCAACTTCCAATGCGGCCCGCCGAAGGATTTGCAGCCACCGATGCGGCCCGTCATGTAGAAAAGATTGGACACCACCAGACTATAGACTATAACTAGGTGAAATTAGCAGTTATAATATATATGTTACAGTAAAAATCTGAAATCGGCCAGTAATCATCATGGCCAGCCGGCCATTATCAATATTGGCCAAATCTACGGGCCAATGTCCGAAATATCTATTAGAGATAAACTATTTCGGCTATCAGTAACGTCGAGGCACTGTTGATTTCCCAACAAATTTTGTCTAAAATGCGAGTAGTATATCATAATGCGAAATATTTTTGCTGAAGAGATTCTCGAGCACGATATGCTCGTTGTTCGCAAAAATGTTTTAGGTTAGGTGTTCTGCCGATACCACGTTCGAATCCGTCCTTCTAAATTCTCGTCGAGAAACCACCTTCTCACTCGAAAACGAGCGATTCAACTCAGGAATTCCAAATCATCGGTGACTCGAACCGACTTGGGTTTCAAACTAGCACACTCCGGCCGATATATTAATACTGTCCAGTCAAAGCTCTAAATTCTTGATTTTTCCTATTATTTCGGACACTGGCCAAATCACACGCACAATATTGATAATGGCCGGCCATTATCAATATATATATATAAACCACCATTCTGATTTGGGGATAGGTGCTCAACGCCAGATAACTTTGAAAAATACTCACAAACACTTTTCTCGACTCTTCTCCGGCGAACTATTCTAACGATAAGACCGACGAAACTCAGGAAACGGACCTTGGTCAACGCTAACCAGCACGCGTACGCACACACGCGTGCACCTGGAAAAAGTGACCGTATTCTCCAACCTGAAAACACTTGCGCACGTGTTTCGCCCAATGGTGTCGCAATCGAAGTGAAATCGTCCCTTAATTAAGCTGAGTTAATAAACGGTCGTCGTAAGAGTCTTTGTAGCAGAGGTGGAATAGAAACATACCTCCCTATGTCGAATAGACATTTGGTAGCGTATATGAAATATTTAATTAAAATATACTTACTATGGCAAATTCTAAGTTCTAGAAAAATATATAAAATTCCTTTAAAATTGACGATTAATAATTTGTTTTAACTTTAATTCTCTATATTTTACGGAGGTTTTGTTAACGGTGATTAATTGCGACGTCAGTCATCAATCAAATTAAACGACAAATTGAGTAGGTTATACATCGATATACATATCAAAATGCCTATGAATGCATTGTGCCATTTAACGCTAAATTTCTATCCCCTTTCCGTTCTTCATAAATTATAACTTGTCTTTTGCGTCCTTCGAAAGCTGGTGCTAACCCATCAGATACATGTACGAGAAATAAAAAATATTTTTAGTGTAGATCATAGTGATATGATATAACCAGATTAATGTCTACCTTTTAGCGCCGATCAGCAATTATTTTTCGGTTTGATCACGTGAGCGCTAGGCAACAATGTAAATCGGGGCGGACTTAAACTAACAAACGGACAAATAGGGCACTAAGATTTTTAATATAGAGATTTAACTTATTGTTAAATGCCAAAACTTTGGTTACTTCCGAAGCGGCTGACACGAACATTCCTTTTAAAACTCTTGGAACCCGTGTGTTTTTCCGTACAAAGCTGTCGGGGGTAAATGTAAATAACTCGTACTTTATCTTATTGATAGATACTATTTTCCAATTTGTCGCAATATTCCGAGTTGTCGTTTTATACGCGTAGAGTGTATTTGTTATCGAGACTAAGCCAAACGTTATCGTAAAAATCTACTTAGGGTCAGTTAAATTATGATCTCATCTTGGCATGTGGTGCTGCTCGGGGGATAATTCCATTTATCTTTTTCCTATTTTCAACGATCCTGTTGTTTATGTTACGATAGACTGATAGGCAAAAATTTACATTTACTCAGAAAAACAATTGTGGCGTAAGGACTTTTGTTAAAAAAACAGAATTGATTCAAAAATTCCTCTCGAACAATATATTTCTCCGCACTATGACGAGGTTCTATACATTTAACGTGGTTTTATCACGACTTTTTCTTCGAAATCAAACTACCTGAAGCAATCTTCGAATGACTTAAACGCAGAGTTCGGGGAAGAATTGTGCCAGACAATATGGGATGTATAATTTCAATCGTATAAAAATTATATAAAGGCAGCATACTTGGTTTCTGAAAACGTGTTCAAACAGGTTATCAAATCCTTAATAATTTATTTGCATATACTATATTACGATATGGTGAGTGGACTTCTGAGTTTGATATCAATTGCAAATTAAAGTCTTCGAATAAGAAATATTCATTTTTCAATGATAACCCTCAGTTGAGATTAGTTTTCGCCCAATGACATTTATGTTGATCGTTGTCATAATTTAAGATATATGACCACTTCTTTCTGTTGAGACTTTTCGCACTCAATACATTTCATTCCCCTTCCGCACTCTGTTAACACTAGCTCTCTAGCCGCTCAAGGCGCGAGGCCCTCATTGTCCAGTTAAACTCACTCTTTGACGAACACATGATACCCAAAGCTACAATTTGAAAGTATTTCTACATCTACGTGTTACCCTGCAATTCACCTATTTGGTGGGTGGCAGAGGATTCAATGCACCAAAACCTATCTAAAGATTGTCTATCGCAGGCTGAAATTTTTCATTGTGATCTCGTATTGTCCTCGGAAAGAACGAGCCTAGATAACGCTCCGTCCTACAATCTATCTCGCGTATCTTATTCTCACGGTCGTTCCTACCTATATACCTTGGTGCTTTAATTATTCCTATAACCTCGTCTTCCAGACATTCCTATCTATATTTCCCCAGAAGCCGCAACCTTGAGTTCAATCTACGATCCTCTAGTGGTACCTAGTTCAATTCCTTCAATAATGAGGTGACGCTTTCCTTATGTTCGTACTTTTGTTTTACGAATCTGGCTGCTCTCTAATTGAATTATACGTCTTTGAGACTATACGAATGATGTTAAAAGTCAATCCACCCGCACATTGCAATTAAATGTAATGTTAAACTGTAACGAAAACATTCAGGCCATTTTTAAACCTTAACCTTCAGCCGGAACTAGAAAAACTTGAAATTCCCGATTCCAAAGTCCACGTATCGAGACTCCGTGCATAGATTGAGCTATAATTATCCGCAATACTAGAATACTACATGGTTAATATAAGGTGAAAATTAAACAATTTTCTAAATATTCTTTGTGATAAAAGAATGTATGGAAGATCAAGGATCCAGATAGGGGTTTGCATATACGACGTTGACATAAATTCAAATTATAAGTGAACATTTTTAGATATAATTCAGCAAGCCAGATGTGAAAGCAATGTCTTCTATTTACCACGCAAGGAGGCGTGTGGTACTTTTCCTTCCATCCTGATTCTATTTCTGATCACTTTTGTCGTCTCTGTTGTATGTACATCTGAAATTCATGTTGATTTACCTTCGACCGAATCGTTTTTCGGGCGGTATTTCAATCTTTCGTTTCCGACGTTCTTTGGAACGCATTGCCGTCTACATAAGTAACGTCCCTTGGCCTCCAGTTGCACAAATCCTTGAATTTCCTCATGACTATAATGTATCGCCTATCATCCAAAAGCTTCAGGATTATATCTCATTAAAAACATTTGTTATTAACACCATCGGAAAGAAGAACCTCAGAATAAAAATCCACAAGAGTATTTGTAGCGTACGACCTTAGTTTCCACGCAAGACAACATCATTATTATGCGATGTTGCGAGTTCGAGTTAAAAAAACCACTACGGAATTTCGTATGAATAGTTTCTCGATCGCGTATTCATTGTGAATCTGACCCATGTAGTCTCTCTCGATGTCATCAATTTCAATAAAGTCAATAATTCTTGTTTACTGTCACGAGGACCGACGTCGGCGCTTCTTTGAAGCGTTATCTCTCATCGTGTAACGGCGTTTAATAGCCATGGTAGAATTTCTTGACACCCGGATTATCGTTCCCCTCTGGACATCGGTCATCGCCATTTTGGCCGGACTTTTATTTATCGATTATGAGGAATTAATAGCCCGATGGGTCGAATTTGCTTCGCGGCTGGCGAGACGTAGCGAGAAGTTTTTTGCAGCGTCGGTGGACACGGGACCATGACGACGGCGACGACAATGAAGGCACGCACGGAGGAGACACGAAAGCTACGGAGTCATCGCAGATAAGGGAGCAGACGGTTGGAGAGAGGGTGGTTTTAAAAGGAAGTGCAAGAAGGAAGAAGATAAGAAAAGAAGAGAGAGAGAACAAGACGAAGAAAGGCGAAGGCAGTTTTCCAAAATATTTTTTCATGTAATTTCTCTATAAATGCTTGAATTTTCAATAATTGATTAATAATAGTAATTATGCAAGCATTCCTCAAAGCCTTTTTCTGTGCCTCGAATACTGAGTTTTGATTAACATAAGCGACATATATAAAAATCTCTTTTTTCGCATATACACAAATAAATGCATTAAATGTCCTGAAATTAACTGTGGTTCAACGGAATTGGCTAATATAATGAAATGAAAACCGGGAGGCAAGGCCGACCAGAGGTACCAGAGAGCGAGACGGCTGCCCAGAGAGCCAAAGGCTTGGGGTTGCTATCCCAATCAGTTATCTTGAAAATCAATTAATGTTGGATACCGATTTATATTCCGAAATAGGAGGAGGTACTCCTGGGTTATCCCGGAGTATCCGAATCCAACCCCCAACCCGGGAGGAGAAAATAGAACGAATCCAACCCCTAGCAACATAACTTGGATTCGGGTATTTAAGTACAATGAAGATATTATAGCGTTTTTAATGGGGGTCCGGGATAACCCAGTAGTACCTAGGAGGAATCCTAGATGGAATTCCTTTTAATTTTCATTATCAACTATTTTTATGGAGCAATGACTAAAGTATAACATTATTTTAAACCGATCCTAACAAAAAATTACGGAAAGGGGGCGCAGGAGTTGTTTCTCACCCGGGGCGCCATAACACCTCGGGCCGCTCCTGCTGGTAGGATTGGGATTTGATACCACGCCTTCGAATAGATTGGCTCAGAACCTTAGACCGCCCGACCACGCAACCGATGTTAATGACCTTTACAAGTATATCGAGATAATTTACAGCAGTTATTACTATTGGTAGATGGAATATGATACGGTGCGCTAGAACATTCTGGTAAATCCTCAACGACTTCTTCAATGCCATAACTAACAGTGTTTTTGATATCCATATTGGCTAAGCAATAACCTAGCCTCATGAACAAACCAGGTTTCAGGCTTAAGGAATCTTCAGGTAAACATATCAGTGGCGTAGCAATAAACATTTGATGTAGATGAATGAGGATAAATTATTGCCATTATATGTAGTATGCTATCCGAGTTATTTTTGTAGAAACTTCGATGAATCACGGTAACTCTAAAAAAAGAGCGTCGTCAACTAACAGCTTGATAATGCGACAGACTTTCGAAGTACCCTTACCAACAAAAACTAATCATTTGACCTCGCACAGTGTTTAATGGCCGAAGTATTTATATAAATATTATCTATTCGTTTTGCATTCAAACATTATCAAAACCTTTGTGGACACATGAAACAACATCACTACATACGTTACAAATTCAATAATAATATTTCCTCTACTTTTGAAATAGAGTTGTTCGGTCCTCATCTCCTCCATGTATGAACTCCAACCACATGGAGGATATTTAGAAAGGCAAATAATGCGTTACGAAATACGCGTACTTTTTAGAATAAACCTTTACAATTGACTACCCTATTAAAATCTGAGTAATTTCTATGTTTTCAATCTACTAACTAGTCAAATTTTAATTGACTTTAGATTAGGTTACATAAGTTACCTTTATTTAATCGGTAAAACAACTACGAGGATACATTAAAAAGAGAAATTTTGAGCTCATTTAATAAAAATCTGAAATCTGACAAACTATTCCACTCCGATAGCAATAAAAAGTGTGAGAAAACCAGACGCAGCGTTAATCAGTGATGATTAATATTTGATTCTATTTATAAACCTCTTGAAGAGACATAGTCAACTCAGACGATATTCGGATTTTCATCGGCTTTTTTGTCCTAACTTACTTAGCTTTCGAAATTATTAAAAAAAACTCCAAATATTCTTACTTCTATGATAAATCAACCATTGAAAATGATTATTTGGCTACCGTCGCCAACGAAGCTCCACACTCCATTCGTGAGGAATTTTTTTTTAAGCTCGAAACGGAATAAGAAGAGAGATGAGGAGTATCGACTATGCCAGATTTGACGAAATGGTATTTAAAAAACGAAACAAATATGGTCGTTACTTGACAGCGCGCGTTACTATTAATCATAAAATAAATGAAAGTCGTCTGGAGAGAAAGGATTAAACCTAAGGATCAATAAAGAATAACAGACGGCAGATTAACATCATAGATATTATATGAAATTAGAGGGTCGCTCCCAGTCGCGCCTGTATATCCTTCATCGTAGAAATAAAGTCACGCATGAAATTAATATTTTAAAGCCAAATACTAAAAAAACGCCTCCTAGAAAACAATTTAAACTTCGTTACGAATAATATCCACAACCGAGAGAAGGTTTTTGAAAGTAGGACTTCATAAACATATCAAACTTGCGGAATGTTGACGACTTTTAAAAATAAGCGATGTGAAAAAATATTGAAACCGTTCCTGACGTGGAATCCGAGATTTCCAGAGGGCGCGTTGATAATTTGTACGATATGAATGACGAGACGGGAATCTATGGGTCGCCCTTATAACAAGTGAGGCTCGAAAAGATTAGGATGGAGGGATAGGGCAAATTGGGCGCGACGAGGGTTGCTTTGTCGACTGAGAGAGGGTGTAACTCGAGAACAGAGCGAGGATAAAAGGGGATGGCAGAAAAAGGGGAAGGGTGGGACAGGGTTGGGAAGGGGTTTCGAAGGGAAGGGGTTTCGAAGGGAAGGGGTTTCGAGGGGAAGGGGTTTCGAGGGGAAGGGGTTTCGAGGGGAAGGGGTTTCGAGGGGAAGGGGTTTAGAGGGGAAGGGGTTTAGAGGGGAAGGGGTTTAGAGGGGAAGGGGTTTAGAGGGGAAGGGGTTTCGAGGGGAGGGGTTTCGAGGGGAGGGGTTTCGAGGGGAGGGGTTTCGAGGGGAGGGGTTTCGAGGGGAGGGGTTTCGAGGGGAGGGGTTTCGAGGGGAGGGAGTTGTTGCAAGTGGAGGAGGGGAAGTGGTCACAAGAAGAGGAGGGGGAGGTGGTAGAAGGAGGAGGGGGGGATCACAAGAAGAGGAGGGGAAGGGGGTCGTAGGGGGAGGGGAAGGGGATCGTAGGAGAGGAGATCGTAGGAGAAGAAAAGGGGCTCGTAGGAGGAGATGAGGAGATCGTAGGAGGAGGGGATGGAGTGGTAGGAAGGCGTGGGACGAAAGTTGTGAAGGGGACGACGAAAAATTGGAAAGGAAAAATCTTGCGCTGAGTTAGCGTCCGCCGACGGATGATCATAAGTTCTTCTTCCCGGAGAACTCTGAGGGTCGTTTTTAAAACACGTATCATCAATATTCCGGAGAATTTTTAAATATCTAAATTACTTTAGAGCAAGGTTAAACTATTTGAATTGGAGGAGTGTAGACGTGCCGAAGGAAGTAAAAACGTAAGCCTACCCAACAAGCAATGGACTTTCATCATACCCAGGGGCGGCCCGAGGAATTTTGGTGCCCCGGGCGAGATAGCACTCCAGCGCCCCCCTCCGTTTATGTTTGTTGAGATGTTTACAAAGTACAAGTCAATTTATGCATCGCTCTGTAAAAGTTATTGATAATGAAAAATTAAAAGGAATGCCATCAAGATTCTAGCCTGTTCCTCGATATAAATTGGTATCCAATATTTATTCACTTGCAAGAAATGCATCGATAAATGATCGGGGTAGCGCCCCCAAAAATTTGGCGTCCCGGGCAGCCGCCCGGCTCGCCCGTAGCTCGAGCCGGTCCTGATCATACCCAATCGGTAAACTGCATATAAATCAATTAGGTCAACATTTGTTAAAACAGCAATGGAAATTAGCACATAACGAGTTTTCTTTTTCGATGAGTTCTCTGCGTTCATTGTTGAAGTTACCAAAACATCATTGCCGGTACCCCTCGAGATACGCGCATTCGAAATACGCTTTTTGACGAATACATCGTGACAAAATTAAGGACAAAATTTGAGATATGCGGTCTTTCACAGTCGTGACTTGTTGTTTCTCTCGATGGTATGACTTACATTAATGTTCTCATCAACAAAGATTAGCCCCTCACGCGTGATTTTTCCGTGGCATTTAAATCCCTAAGCGTGTCTGTTGCCCACTATGTCGATTTCCGAGCGTATTTAGTACGTTGTCGTCATCCAACACATGAGAGCTAGAAGCCAATTAGAACTGATTGAGGGCTATACTAAGAGGCAGACCCGTGGAAGAAAAAAATTGTTAAGATGTAAATACAGACAACAAAGAACCAGAGCATTTAGGCAAAAGAAATTAATTCATAAACTAACTGCAGGAGCGCTAGTAAATCAGAGCCCGAAAGCTTATACTGAATACGTAGACGCTGTGGGAGGAGGGAGCTATAGACTGATCAAGCTAACTCAGTTACAGCCTTTCTTTTGTAGTTTTCGTATCCAAGGGTTTTTCATTACATTCTTTGTGATCATTATTTTTGAGTATGAAATAATAACCCTCATTTCGGAAAAACGTTTAAATTTGCATCTAGAGGAAAACGGGCTATTTCCCTTAAAATAAAACTCGAAGTTGGGAATCGCTTTGAAAAAGGACAGTGAGGGACGGAAATTTCTACGGGTTATCTTTCTACTTTTAAAGAATTTTGGCATTTAAATTTTAATTGTTATTTAACATGTAATTATTATTTTCGCGAACTATGGTCAATTATAGATGTATCAACATTTAGGTAACGACTAAGTTGAAATTTTGGAGCTGGGAACACATTAATCATTATCACACAGGATTATATGGAAAAATTCCTCTCGAGTTACACTTCTTCTAGATACGCTCAGTTCCCTAAGAACGCATCCCCGACGTTACTCGAGGGAGACCTGTACTAAACTTTGCGTGTGTGGCATGCTACTATTGCAGATATTATAAACATAATGTCAGGGAGCTCAAGTCACCTGTCTTCGCATTTCCTTAAAATATTATGGTCGGCAAAAGGATTCCAAATTCATAACACAAAAAAAAGCATGTCATTTTAAAACAGTCTTTAAGCGAAATAAAAACCTAAATTTGTGCACACGGTTTTTATAACTGAAACAGCAGCGATTCACGCAACAAAAGCAACCCGGGCAATTTCCCGACTTGTAACAAAATATTTATCCGATACGCGTCGATCCCATTTCGTTAATACATACAGGATTATCGATATCGAAACGCAAAAAAACCTCGGGCTCTATCGAAACGATCTTCTAAAAAAAAAGGCCCGAAGGAAACAGATTATTCTTTCTCCTGACTCGTTATCTTTAATGGAGGGGCGTTGACCCATTCAGCGGTGGCTGTGAGGGGGAGAGGAAGAAAATAAGGCACTCTCGGATCTCTCGGCAAAGGGAAGGCGTGACACTCGGTGGTGTACTTGGAAGAGATAGAGAAAGGGGGAGGGAGAGGGAGAGAGAGAGAGATAGAGGGAGAGAGTGGTGGAGAGAGAAACATTTAAATACCCGGAATGAAAAAGAACAATTTCTCTGCGAGCGTAGCTAATAGAGCAGGAATAGGTTGAAAGAAATGGAAAGAGAGAGAATTGACTAGAGCCTAAAAGCGAGTTTTTAAAGGGTGCTCTATCCGTGGTTGGGTTAATCCTGGCACTATCCCACCAACCTTCTCCATGAAAACTCCCCCCCTCCCCCATTTCCCCCTCCTCATCCCTTCCTCCCTCCCCCTCCTCTCTTTCCCCTTCGGTAATGTGTCGGCTAATTTGGGGTCCCCCTCCTCCACCCTCCTGGCGACGCCCCCTTCCCACTCTGCCTTCCGAACCATTCCAGCAGCCTTTCCATTCCCCGCTGACAGAAGACACATATTTCACGTCCTTTCAACCCTAAGTCTAAGCCAGCCCACGTGAGAGGAGGGATATGGGAAGAAGGGGATTACTGAGTGTGTGTGAGAGAGAGAGAGAGATTTTCTAGAGGAGGAGATGGAAAAAGAAGAGTGGGAGGAGTGAGGAGAAGAGGAGAAAAGAGAGAGAGAGGTTTGTGAGAAATATTGCGGGAAGATGGGATGGGAGTGAAAGGGTTGGGTTCTGTTTTTTTTTAAGTGTGGGACTATTTATACACGCATGAATAGCTCTCTTACGTGTATAGAAGGGGAGGAATATTAAAGGTTCCCTGGAGCTAACACACACACTCTCTTTAGCAGTTAATTATCCTATTAGCACCGCGCCGGTGGCTTGATTTCTCTCGGGATGGTTTTTTTGCGCAGGTTTGTTTTTCAAAGAATCCGCGGGTATCATCTCGGGAAGAGTGTGAAGGATAGGGGATTACAAGACTGCGCGTGTGTGTATGCGCGCGTTAATATTCAACTGTTTCATTTTGATGTACTTTGGGAAAACTGTTGATATTTTCTCGAGCTTATGGATTTAATATGATACGGTCGTGGGGAACTTAAAGTGACAGACAGCTATTTTGCGGTGAAAAATAATAATGTAACGAGCTAAGTCCCTCATATTAAAATGATTCAGCAGTAAAAACAAACGACTTTACTTGTTTTAAATCTTTATTAGAAACACATTCGAAGCGTATCCGTTCCATCTGCTTCGTGGGCGAGCTTCAACTCCAACGATATATCGTTTAATTTGTTTTTTGTTTTCAAACTTTCAAGATTTTCGTGCCCGGCGCGTGGAAACAAGTCGCTGATATGCTAGAATAAACTGTTGTACTTTCGTTCGGAAAACATGCCTGCTTCGACTTTGATTTGGGACGTCGACGGAAAAATATAATCTAGAATCTTTGGGTCATAAAACTGGGCGACGGTTGCAGCTTTATATGAATGTAAGTGGAACAAACAGATCGCTACCACTTGCACTTGTTTACACGTGTTGTAAGAACCGAATCGGGCGCTGGGAAGGGGGAGGGTGTTATTAATGTGTTTGTAGATTAAATCCGAGAGAAAACAGGAAATATTTGGTCCATCTGGGAGTAAACAAGGCAATTTAAGATGGGGAAATTTATACTTTTAACCCACGAACACAAAGTACGCTAAAACGAAAAAACCGTAGATGAGAAAGGGTGCTAGATATGAATACAATAACCGCGGCTTCGAATCTGTGGCTGTGAGAATATAATGTCTTCAGAAAATACTTTAAATTAAACGCAAAAGAGTTATACTGATCGATTTGTGACCGAACAGAATTATAACCAGTTAGTTCTACAGAATAAAAATAAACAACTTGCCAATAACTGGCAAAACAGTGAATAATTATGCGGAGAAGATCGTTCGATTGTCCATTCAAGACTAAGAACGACGCCTTGTAGGTAAACGCAATAGTCTACCCCTTATAAAGAAACAAAAAATATATTTCCACTTAAAGAAACTTGGTTTAATTCCACACAAAAATTCAATTTACACATTTCGGCACATAGTACTATCATCAGACGTCCACAACAAAGTTAAGGTTAACCTAGTGAATTAAAAGATTCTTAACCTGATAAATTAGCGTAAGATCGAAAGCAATCGCCTCAAGCAACTCTTTCATGAATAATATATTTTGATGCGAGTACACAAAATTTCTCATTTTGTTGATTATTCCTTTGGCAGAATGGAAACAAGGAGATTTCAGAAAGCAATAAAAGTCCACGGAAAGGAGTTTATTTTCGTCTCGAACAGCTATAAACTACAGTAAGCAAGATTAGCGTCGCGATAAAATTGAAGAAGGACGACTTCAAACAGAACAGGTTGTTATGGAATGTATAGCACATTCGTTTTAGGCCTTATGGATTATGGCAACAGTTATGGCGAGTCGAAAGAACAGAGAAGCTAAAGAGAAAACGTCAATGAAATGAAGAAAGTGGCACCATTGCGAAGTCTGCCGCGAAAATCATCCTACAACTTACTTACGAAGAGTGAAGGGTGTTTTTTTTTCTCTGTTACAATATATAAAACCAAGATAAAGTTAGCACTGTGGAATATATGTATGTACGTTAGTGCGTCAAATATTGTGTTTGCATATTAATAGGTCACATAACTAGAGGATTTTATCATCTAATTTTCATATTCAAAGGAAAACAAATCAAAATAATGAATTATCGATCCAACCTTATGGCTTGCATCCAATGCAGAATCGTGGTAACTTCACTAGCAATGAAGAGTCGATTAAACCAGATAAGCATTTAAGCTACCATGTAAAAGTTATTAAAGATAAACTATTCATCTTTACTCTTACTAAGAATTCGACAAAATAAAAGGAATTAAGGTTCCGTTCCACATTATTCTTGCTAAGAATTAATTCATATAAATCACACCCCGCCTTGACATCCACTAAACCTCGTGGTTTAAAAATGTTACCGTTTCAAAACACCCCAGATTTTCCAGCGTGCAACTCGAGCAGACCCATCGGCAAGGTTTGACCCCGCGCTCATCTATGAACGGAAATAATAAAAAAAACACGAAGACACTATCATATTACAAACAACTAAGCTGGATTCTAAGTAGCTGAAGTGCACACCAAGTCCTTTTACAATAGACAAACAGAATAGCGACAATTTCAATTGGAACAAGAAGTCCAAACCAGGACTAATGCAGACTGGTTTCCCAAAGTTGACGTCCCGAATTGATAACTTATATTGACAGGAAATGTCTTAGTATGTGTGATTCCAGGGAATTCTCATACCATAAATTCCATTTGTAATTCATAGTTTATCAATGATAGAGCAAAATTGGAAAACAAATCAATAGAGCATTGTCAGGTTTAAAATACTAAAAGCAATGTCAAAATCTCTTTCTGACATTATATTTTGCGTGTATTTTTTTTAAATAAACGAATTTAATAAATGTTATTGTTTATACGCTAATATGTATGGATCAATTGTTCATTGCTGAAGGGTAGTCGAGTGGAAAAGAAAATAACCCATTTGTTCACTCGTCTATGCTCAAGCCGAATTCGGTAATAATAGTCTCCATGGCAACAATATGATAAAATGCGATTTAAAATGCAACAAGTTAGGAACAGTGGCGTAGCAAGCGAGGGAGGGAGGTGCAAGGGTGCATCTGCATCCCCAAAATTGCTCCAGATAATATGAAGTTTTAAGTGCGTTAACTAACGCAGTAATAATGTTAATTAAAACGCGATCGTAGTATCAATATTAATCAATAGTTCTTTAAAATTCAATACATTATTTGTGTTATATATATTTATTATTAAAAAATAGTATGGTGCACCCCCAAACTAAATTTCTGAGTACGCCACTGGTTAGGAAATTGTAGTGTATCACAAACAGACGCGTTTCGTGCGATGGAGCATTTGAAACTCTACAATACAATTTGAACGAACGCACAGGATAAAACTCTGCCGGCTAAAAGTTTCCTCACTCCCTGACTTGGTGCACCAATAAACATATTACGTATTAATAATACGTCCGTGACTAAATACTGCAAAACGATGCATCAGAAACGATATAGGGATATAGGAAAATATTCAATTTTTACTTATCTAGGTATTTATCTAATAATCAGTTTTAATCAACCAAACAATCGAAAATTATTTTAAAAGTACCTCACTTAAGATCAATAGTTGTAATATTTACCTTTACGTTCTTTTCTTCGTCGTAGATAATCTATTTCCATCTGCTTCCAAAATCTGTCATGCATGCGTAAGGAATAAAATGTATTTTGTAATTATAGCGGATCTTATTTGCTTCAGTAATCAATAATATTATTTACGTTGACAACAATTATGCATGAATGTTTCTAAGTTCAAAACGAATTACGACTTTCTTGTTATTTTTTTATAACGGCTAAACCAACGATAAAAATATATACGAAAGGAAATACTCTACGTTAATAATTCTACAAGTTTTTAAAAAAACTATTTTGATATGACCAAAACTTGACGAGATATAACGGAAAGTTCATTTTTTGTCACCAGTAAAAAGATACTCCTGATTGGCTTACGTAATTTATTTATGTGATTTTCTTATTGTCTTTGACTGTGTCCTTAATATCAAATTTCATAAAAATCCGTTCGGTAAAAGCCGAGAACGAACATGCGGACGGACGGAGGGACACTGGCGCTATTAGGCGCTTTTGCTTGAAGCGAAACGCGCCTAAAATTTTCCCGTGTTTTTCAATTGTTTTTAATGAAAACAAACTTCGTGACAACTGAAGTAAACAATATCTGCGGTAAATACCTAATTAGTATAATTTTCTTTCGCGCGCACGCAATATTTTGAAAATAAAGGAAAATGGATTATCTACGACGAAGAAATGAGCGTAAATACGTATATTTTCTTTATGTATGCACAGACAGCATTTGTAAGTGAAAAGAAATGATTAATTTGCGACTAAGTGAACGTGAACATAAAGATTATATTATTATAGAATATTCACATAAATTAATGACCAAAATGACGTATTTAGACCGGACCGACTGAACAGGGGTGCCACAATTGCAAAGTTTAACTTTTCGGTAATTATGAATTTGGAAGGAATGGGCCAAAGATTTCAACACAAGTAGTTCTGAAAATAACTAATCCTCATACTTTCCTTTCAATAGAATTTTAATATGTCACCAGTACAGGCTTCCCATGGTACAGAAGTGCCTTTCGTCAAATTCGCCGCGATAAAATCGTATACTATATTCGCTTTGAAATCAGAAAATTATTTTTCCTTACATTGTGGTAGCCCTGTCTTTATGCGTTCTTTGCACGAAGTAAACGCAAATAGTGGAGGTTGTTTCCGTCCGTCCGCATGTTAAAACTCGGAAACCGCTGGACGTATTATGATGAAATTTGGTATTAGGAAGTTTTGCTAAAATTGGTCAACCGATTTCAATTTTGGTCAAAATCGGACAACAATGATGACCACTTTACATGTAAACCTACAATGTTCTTTTGCTTTAACTCGGGAACCGCTTGATGTATTTTGATGAAATTTTGTATTGGGGAGTTTTGCTAAAATTGGTCGGTTGATTCGAATTTTGGTTAAAATCGGGCAACAATGACGACCACTTTACACGAAGACCGACATGTAATTTACGATGTTTCTTTGTTTCAACTCGGGAGCCGCTGGGCATATATTGATGAAATTTGGTATTGGGGGGTTTTGCTAAAATTAATTGACCGATTCCAACTTTGGTTAAAATCGGACAACAATTACGACCACTTTACATGAAGCCCTACATTTAGTTTACAATGTTCCTCCGTTTCAACTCGAGAAATGCTTTACGTATTTTAATAAAATTTCGTATTGGAAAGTTTTACTATTTTATTTGAAATCAGTTTAGCCAATACCTTCGAAATTCATAGTTACAGAAAAATTCTAACCTTGATACTGTGGTATCCCTGTTTATTCGACCTGGTTGCAATATAATATTTTGGTAATTTATTTATATATGAAGATTAAATCTCTACCGTAAATATTTTGAAGAATTTGCTTGTGCATTTATAACGCAACAAATACAGAACGTAGAAGCAAGATAAAGATGCCATTTTAACCGCAATAAAAAGTTAAGCAAAATGGGAGGGTTTTTAAAGCGATTTGAACTACATTTTCATTTTTAAAATGTTTTTCTCTTTTAATTTTTCCCATTTAAATAACGCGGGAATGAGCGTATTGTTGGATTAACAATATACTTGACAACCTTTATAAACAATACCTTATATTAACTAAAAGAAATGATATATACCTAATATAAACTAAAGTAGGAAAAAAAGAAACCCTAAAGTTATTTGAAGAAGGGTAATCACCAAAAAAACTATAAATGTGGCTAATTATTTCAAAAGGTAAGTGGAAGAGTTTAATGTGCAATTTTAAGTGCTTTCGTTCTCTAAAAACTTTTTATGTGTTCTGCATATTCTCTATACTTATTAGACAGCTAAATATGTTTTTCATTAACATTGAAAATGAATCAAGAGAAATATATCACAGAAGGTAGAATAAGAAGACATCTATAACAGTTCTTTAATTTAGACCAAAATTTATAATCATTAACTCTTCCTCCAGTAAAAATCTATATGTACATTTTGCTTTCCTTTCAACTGAACATTTGTATGGATCAATTAAGCCAATTGAACTAATAACATTAAAACAACACTTTCAATGAAGTACTAACATACTTTTTATCGCCTAAATGGATTTCAAAGTCCGGGAACTCATTTTGTTTCGTAGATTTGACTTTAAAATATTCACGTGACAAATTAGACCCACAAAATCAGTCTTTGCATGGGATAACGTATGGGTAAGCTAAATTTGAATAGGTATATCTTCAAATGTGTTTCTACCGGTTGCACCCATGCAGCTTGCAATTCCTGCCAAAGTTTTAAATGTTTTTGATATTCATGGCGACATAATATGATGCAGTTTCTTCAACTGGAAATCAATTCGAGTGAAATAGCTATATTTTAAAAATGTTTCCATAGATTGTTTATGATTATTTGATAAAAAATACATTCGCCAAATTTGCCGATGAAGATGTGGGAAAATTTTATTTATATGGCCAAAAGATGGGAAGACAAGAAATATTGCATACCATTAAGCACTACAATAAAAATTAACTTGTTTTTATTACTTGTTTTTTTCTCTCAAATCTTCAACAATATTTTTTTTACTTAAAAACCCGAGCAACGACGGATAATTTCATCTAGTATACTATATTTGGTTAAAATCCATGCGGTCAGTTCTCTAGAAATACCTGTAAAAGAAATATTATTTAACTTTTTACTGTGGTAGCCCTGCTCTTTAGCTCCGCTTTAAACATCTTGATTTCATTATGGTAGGTTGTACAAATCTTTTATACCCATCCAAATTCTTAACTACTTAAAGTGTTTAATTTGTAATTGTGGCACCACTGTTTGGCTGATTCGGTTTTAATATGCTAATATGGTTTTGTATAGTGCAATTATTATATCTGGTTAAAATTGATGTTCAACACAAGTACGTTTAAAAATAATTTTTTTATTCTTTGTATTGTGGCAGCTCTGCTTTATTTATTTATACTCAACATCTTTATTTTGTTATTTTATGTTGCACGCATACTTCGCACAAAATTTCGTTAAAATCGGTTGTGCCAATTCCTTCCAAATTCATAATTACCGAAAAGTTTAAGTTTGCAATTTTGGCACTCCTGCTCAGTCGATCCGGTTTAAATATGTCATTTTGTTCATTAATTTATGTGAAGATTCTATGTACCAAATTTAGTTGAAATCGGTTCATTCATGAAAATGTTAGGGACACACACACACACCCACGGCCGATCTCATAAGACTACTTTCCATTTTTTGGAAAGTAGGCTAAAAATGTTGTGTTTTAATAGAGATTCAAGAAAATACAACCAATTATGAAAATTCTGTTATAAGAATTAGAATCTATATTCTTTTTTCCCTTAAAACAGTGTAAACCTCGCTCCAATATCACAATTTTAAGATATTTTAAAGTATTAAAGAAAACATCCCTGCACGATGGATTTGAGACTTCCTATGTAAAACAAATAGGGAAAAGTTCCTGGAATCGAATCTGGGACTTGAATATTCGCCAAATAAAATATAGCTCGGAGGTGGTCCCTGGCAGCACGAGCCTCATACCAAGTTTCATGAAAATGCAAAAGTTGTTAGTAGAGGACACACACACACACAGGACCATTTCATAAGGCTTATGCTTCCTTTGGAAACCAACCTAATAAATATATAATCTTTCCTTGGTTGATGATATGTTTTATCGGACAATTATTTTACAATTACTATAAATATTTTTTGTATAAAAAATATGGTAATTTTAGAAAATAATATAATTCGTTCCTTTATTACCATGATATACATAGTTACCATATATTATATCAAAATAAATTTATTGTAGTATAAGTAATTTTATTTCTTAATATGATCATCTCGAACGACTTAATAAAGATTCAAACCATAATCTCAATAGGTTAAAATAAATATCCTTATGAACATTAATACGAAATTAAATTTCGCAATAAAAACCTATGCTATGCCTATTTATTTCAAAGATAATTCGGAACTACATGAAAATTATAAAATTACAGCAAATAATACCAGACCTAACTTTGAGGGAATTTCCCGATTTGCAAATATGAGCAACGTTTTGTAATATATAATATTATAACTAAAGAAGTACCCTCAAAGTGATTTCTTATGTCTCTACGATAAAAATGCAGTATTTTAAAATTATTTTTATCCATGCGTTTAAAAATTGTATTTATTCTATTGTAATGGATGTCTAAACGAATTAATTAAAAAAATCAGCAACATGTATCCCGTATCTGTTCTGAATTAAGCTAGCATGTGAAGTTTTCTAAACGATGTTTTAAATAAGCATAATTACAATCTTTCTCCCTTTATTACTGACAATACTTCTTCTTTGGTTCCAAGTGTTCTGGGAACTTTATTTCGCTCTTTAAAATACCAGATCTTTCGATTACGGAGGCATAATTTTCGACCTAATTCTATCGAAAAACAATCGGCGATTCGCTTTCTCTCGTGAATTCGTTTAAAAAACACGCACGTCTTTTGTTTTAATCGCCTCGTAAAGGTTTAGTATACTCTATGGGAGCAATAAATAGCCCGCTTCCCCTCATCTTCTCTCTGACATTCCAACTATTCGAGCAATGAACGCCGTTTTATTGCGAAAGAAATCTCTTTATCCTCTTCGTAATCCGTTGTACTCAGCGGTCATTATCAGCCTTGCCATTAAAAATAAACCCTATTTACTTCTGAATTACTCAACAGCATAAAGTCTTTCGCGCACCATCCTGTCCCCCACATCCTGCTTAACTTGTGTCTTCTTATTCGCGATTACTCATTATTCTTCTCTGGGGATGGTGCCAACCTTTATACCGATCCGAAAGAGAATATCCGGATGTGTTAAAAATCCGATTTTAACGATTCGTCGGGTCATCGCTTCTATTTTTGCGCAGAATGTTTTTCAGAAATGAAAACCGTATAAAAGAACTCATAAGAATTCTTCCAGGATACTAACTCAAGCCTTTAGGTATTATTGATATACGACAGTGGTGCGCGACCTTTTTTAATCGCGGGCCACAAAAACACGGATAAATTTACCAAGTGCCACGGAAGCTATTAAAAACATACTATCGTCATCATCATAGTCCGTAGACAGGTCCGTGATTATTCTTGGTTAAACCTGGCTCTCCATATACCCCTATTTTCCGCTGTCCTCTTCATATCTTGATACCTCTCTTTCCCTTTCAAATCGTCTATCAGCTGAAATCTTTTCCTACCTCTTTCCCTTTTCCCATCTAGTTTTCCTTGTAACACATCTTTAATCATACTCTCTCTCCTCAGGTAATGTCCAACCCAGTTAGCCTTCCTCTTTTTGATAGTCTGTATAATCATTCGCTTCTCTCCTATCAACATATAGACAATTTAAGTACTTATGGTAGGTTGAATTTCCATTCTAAAACCATATTTTTCACCTTCCGATAATTACCTTCCTCCCTAATGATTCGACGGTTAGGTAAGCCGATGGGTTAATAAAATTCAAAAGTGAAAATTGTTTTAAGGCTCCGCAGGCCACCTGAAATCGAGTCGAGTGCCACAGGTTGCGCACCACTGATCTACGGGGTCAGAATGGAAGAACGAATTCAAAATATTTACTTATCGGGTTCGCGGATATGCTATATTTCGTCGATCAACCAAATATGTCGCAATGAAATCTATAAATGTGCGAAAATGTTGGAAGCTGCTTCGAAAATGCTATCTTTGACACAATCAATGAAAAGAATATTTGTGAAAGAGGTTGGTATTGATGTTCTACATCTACATGTTACCCTGCATTTCACCTAATTGGTGGGTGGCAGGGGGTGCAATATCAATGTTGAGTATCCAGAGAATAGCTTCCAAGGTAAAGAAAAATATGCTCGTGGTAACTGTTTAATAGAATTTGTCGCGTGAAATATGAAAGAGTGGTCCGTTTTCAGAGCAAAGTGGACATGTCAGATTAAAAATGCTTCGAGATCTTTGGTTTTTACTCTATAGTTAGAATTTACTTTTATACCCTCATCAATTTATATTATTTATTTATAATAATAGTATTTATTTATTATTGGGAGATGACCCAATAAACAAATGAAAAGAACTCGGAATTTTCCTATTGCATTAATGTCAGTAATATGGATTACCTAAGTACTCATCAACATTATTTAAAAATCACTTAATATAAAATGCTGATTAAAGAGGCTTGTAGACATTAATCACAAATGTGAAATCGAGATCTATATATTTACCATAAAGAAAGTGATCCTTGATACAAAAGTTTATCATATTGCATACGAATTAGTTTCAATGCGATCGCCTTTCAGCTTAAATTTGCCAACATTAGCCAATTGATTCGGCAATGAGTGGAAAGGCGTACAATGGCATGGAGAAAATTGGAAATAAAGTACGTCTCGTGTCGTGCAGACACGAAACCACAATCTTATTATAAGTAAATGGCCGCCTCACTCAGTCCACTTTTGCGTTTAAAGTTTTAGCAAAATTAAATTGCATTTAAAAACATTGTAATATTATGCAAAACCGCCAAATCCATCACCGGTCGTTGAATTGATATATTAAGATCTCAATTCCAGAGCAATCTGTCCTTTTTGTCACCTCCTTCTGACCCTGCATGACCTCGGCCAAGCGAACAACCCTATTAAATAAAACTCCATCAGTAATGTGCTAGATGAGACAATAGAATCTAGAAAGAGAGAGGAAGAGAACACATTTGGGACGGAATCCAAAGGAGACTTGCGAAACTCCGTCTCATCTGCTGGATGTTGATATCTTATTGTTCTTTTTGTCCTGTGGATGGAGGCGAACCCCTTAAAATCCTTCTACTTTGTCCCCATTCTCTCTCTCTTCCACACGGAGGAGGAAAAGTTATGCTAGGACTGATTATAGCTTCGGCGTGGGTGCCTTTCCCATTCTCTTTCTTCCCTCTGGAATTAAATTGCTCCGAAGCGTGTTTCTCCCCAAAGAGATATGTCTGTCCTGGTGGTATATACTCCATTGTTCTCGGAAAAAAGAGGAATTAAGCGGGAATCTAATGAGAGGATTATAGCCGGCCTACGCATCTGGATTGAGGTCGAGAGAACTCGAAATTTAGTCTATGTTAAGCCTCGCATCGCTGCCTTTCGTCGAGTTGACTCGTTTTTTCCAATTGTTTGGTTTTTATCGTGATTATTTATGTTACGTATGATGTCTGCTCAACAGACTGAATCTACAGTGTTATGCGGTTCCTTAAAATATTTGCAGATATGTCCAATCTGTTGATGGTTGCCGGAACCATTAACTCGAGGTTTCTACTAGTAAAACAAGCGTGGACTGACTTTATAATCTTATAAATATCGATGTTTGTTACTCTAAAAGAAATAAAGGGATGTCCATCAGCCTATGATTTTAATTTTTGCTTCGGGATTAAAAAGTTACGTTTGTTGATCAACAGTACGGAAAATATTTTTACGAATTGTAATGCCATCGCCACTACCCTTAATTAACAGTTTTATTTGGACTTAATTTAAACATGCCGGAAAGATGGAAGTTAACTATTATAAATGGTCATAATCGAACTTTGAAACAACTTATATCATAACATGATTGAACAATCATGCCATACAAACAGAGCCGGCTAGGAAAATCACGGGGACTGGTGCAAAGTGTGCGCCTCAAGAATTTTTAATGCTAAATTTTATTGAATAAAGTAATCTCTTCCACTATTACAGTGTTCGATATTTTTCAGATTAAAAAAACATATTTTTTATAAGTACAACAAATGGATTTTTTTTAAATCGCGGGGCCCTAGCAGTAGCACCACTGGCACCGCCCTGCATTCTAAACTTCCAATATTATTTTCGCCATCGAACCCTACACTTTAGCTTTATGGAAACTTTAGTAACATAATAGTTCAAGTTCAAGTTCAAAACACTTTTATTGTCCTTTTTAATTTATATACATGGCATTACAATACATGGTAATTCTAGTAAGCATCTCAGTTATATAGCATAAATTGTCTTCGCAATAACTATACCTTACACCGTAGAATATTACTTCAAATTGACTCGAGTTCTATCAACAATTTTATCAAGAACAATTTTCTCTACCAATCGCTCTGCCTAACATGCCTATCCTTGAATGCTCAGGTCGAGTCCATCTGGTCTTGGATTTATTCCAATACGAAATTTATAAATGCTCTCCGTCCGAAAAGCATTAGATTCCCTCATCTATCAAATCGTAATGGGGGTCGAATATGGCGGTATAGTATCAGCTTGCAGGAAACGTTCGGCAAGACGCAAGGGAGCGTCGAAGCAGCTGGTTGCGGCCAATTGAAATCCGTCCAAAACGTTTGCAAAACTCGAGCAGAGTCTGACGATCGGGACATCGGTGTTTCATTCGTTAACCTCCAAACAAGGGCTGGGCAAACTTTTTATATGACGAGCCACATCGGCGGTTGCGAGTACTTCGGCGAGCCGCGTCGAAAGTTGACAGTGCTTCGAGAGCCGCATTAGAGTTTAAATCGGAAGTTACCCAGAGATTCTGAGGAATCATATAGGTGAAAATCAAGTCTAAATAAGGATTCTAGGGTCAAACTTTCAAAATTAAAGGTCTCATTGTCATAATTTTACCAAAAAACATGAACCTGTGCGTTACATTTTAAGGATCGATTTTTATCAGAGCTTATGCGGGCCGCGTAAAGTGCTCTCGGGTCCATTTACAGGCCATGGGACATAGGCTACCCACCCCTAGTATAATTTAAAACTTACGCATTAACCATTGCTAAGTGACCGTGAGACGGAGCTCTCTCTCTCGTCAGCCTCTCATCCATTCCTTCGACTAATTTGATTTCACTTAAATTTTGTTAGTAACACGAATCAGTACTGCATGAATCTCTTGGAAAAAATCACAAGCAGCAGCTAGTAAAATACTGCCTCGCTCTTTCCTACTTTTATCGGAACAAAACAAAATATTTAAATCTCAAATGTTACACAATTTGATACATTTTCTTGTTATGGCAACTTGTTATTATAAACTTGACCAAGCAAAAAAATTTCGTCTGACTATCTAATGTTTCTCCCCACACTACGATGCATGCGCAATTAGCAAGATGATATTCTAATTCACTTATCTAATTAAAATCTTCTCCAAGAGGAAAAATATCAGCCTTTGATTAACATATAAATTATGCAGTTTTTAAATATCCAATAATCTTGAATATAAAGTATCGAATTCCGGATATACATAAAATGAAGCATAAATGCTACTATACTTTATACATTCCTATAAAATGTTTACTTTAATTTTACAAAAGTTGTCAATTGATTTATTTTGTGCTTTTTAAGTGCACGTTTTAAATTAAAAAAATTATAGAAATTATTATATAATAGCTTCGATAAACATATGAGGTCTCATACAAAAAGTTACTGTTGTATATAGCAGTTCATTGACTTTTTTATGGGTTTAAATGCTGTTATTAAACAATCATATAAACCAGGGAGATTCCCGTTGAAATTCAACGGGAAAGTTTTTTGTGAAATAAAAAATGAACATAAATATACCTTGACTTTCTTCGGATGGCAAGAAAACAAACTTTCGTTCTTTTAGGCGTTCGTTGTTTCAAGTTTCGAATTCCTACATTGATTCTAAGTACCTAATTTTAATATGCGAATGATTAATGGTCTACATTCAAATGTACTCCTCGTAAATAACGCAACGAATGTTGTATACATTGATTGCTATGAAAATAATATCTCTCTCTCTCGTACTAATTGTAAGGGCATTAAAAGCACGATTTCACCCATAAGGATTGAAATAACATTAGGATTTCGAGGTTTAACAATATAATTGTTTGGCAAGACAACATCCCAATTAAATGCCAAGATTTCCCCAAAATATGTGAATTAAAGGTTTAACATGAGAAATTTCGAATTGTAGACGGCAATAGATTAACAGAATAAGAAACCATAGTTTTTTCTTTAAAATGGGCTAGATCTGAAGATCATAGGTTAATTATTTCTAATTTAGATCTCAAAAAGAATAAAAGCCTGCTAGTCAAAAAATCGATTTTTACGTGTGGGAAATGGAAAGGTCTACCTTGGAGTCGAACCTAGTAATGTTTTAGAGATTATTTTCGACATCACCTTAAAATTTGCGAATCTAGCATTCCTGCCAAATTTCAAAAATATATTTTAATCTTTTATCGAGTTATTCGCATTTTTATAGCGTGACAGAGGGAGCCACAAAGGGACAGAAGTAGCCTTTTATTACTGTTAGACAATAGCAGTGCCTGTTCCGATAATGGAGAATGGCTTCACGAGAACAACAATGAGACCCAAACGGAACTTATGATGCCTATTTTCTACATAATTATTGTAAATTAAATGTGGTGCTGCAATTACTTATATTGGCTTTAATAGCTTAAAAGATAAGTTGCTCTTTGGGTTCCCAAATTTCTTAATTTAGCGTTATAAAATATTACAAATACATTCGAATGGAAAACTTAATTGGCCGCGCGTATTTGTGTGGCAAAAATAGCGCGTATAAATACTAGACCATATCGAATCCGATTCCAAGAATAGTTGTTGCTATGGCAGCACTCTCGAAATGGGTGATAAAAACTGCATACGCGCAAGTATTTACGAGACATTCGAAGAAATAAGATCGATAAGCAACATTCTACGATAGAAATTAGAATTTCCATTCCTTTCCTCAGAGAACAGCATAAACTCCGCCCCGATATTATAATTCTAGGAGATTTTAATGTGCAAGAGAAAATTGCCCTGCACGATGGATTTCAGATTTCCGATGTAAATCAAATGGGAAGTATAGTTCCTGGAATCGAACCCGAGACTTTCAATCTTCGCAACAGAAAATATCCTCGGGAGCTCGGTCCCTGTAGCAAGAGATTTCTACCAAGTGCTATGAAAACCGGTCTATTGGTTCAAAAGTTAACAGGAGGGATATACAGACGGACAGACAGACACAACGAAGAAACAATAAGCCAATTTCCATTCTGGAAAGTTGGCTTAAACGACAAAGGAGCGAGGAACATGGATCAAGCGTTTTAATTTAGTTAATACACTTAATTATCATCTTCCCCTGTCACTAATATCATTTACTTTTTTAAATATTTCCTCTGATAACTTATTTTCATGCCTTAACTTGGTGAATAAACAATTAGTTACGTCCTCGAAAATGATGTCACAACTGCCACAGACCACCTGCCACCATTTTTATCCTTAGAGCGATTGTGTTTAAGCAATCAAGAGATCCACAGATAGTACGATCGAATTCGATAGAAATAAAATTAAATAAATTCAAGCCTCTTCATCATTATAACGTTTTCAAAAGTGATATAATCAAAGTAATAATTTATTCGAATAACTTAAGAAAAGTAGTTACCACTGCTGTCAACAGAGGAAGAACAGTTGCATAAATCAAAACGATATAATTAGTTTAATCCGTATCTTTGTATTTTCCTCATTGCTAATAGGTATTTACGATACCTTGCTCCCTTATTCGACTATTTGGTGCATGATACGAGCAATAATATAATCGAAATGACTACTATGAAAGTAATTGTCATCGCAGAGATCATAAAATTGAAAAGATAATTCTTTTACAACCAAATGCTTTTGGAGAATGAACGATACCTATAGCCATTGCCGTAACTAGGGTACGGCGAAGGTGGAACTTGCCATAGGCGCCGCTTGCAAAAGGCGCCAAACGTTCCCACAAAAATGACAAAAGTTTATTTTTACATAAATAAACATTAATTTAATACTAAAATATTTAAGTTATTGTTTATAAAAACGCTAATATTCTTTATGGAAATGTAGCAAAAATCATATTCTTTGTAAACAAGGCGTTTCCTTAAAATTTGGCCATAGGCGCCGTATATTCCAATTAAGTCTCTGCTTATGGCACCGATGGCCATCGCTTTAACACTCAAATATTTAACATTATATGTATTATAAAATATTTTAATGCAATTCTGGAAGTTATGCAACATTTACTGCAGAAGTCGAAACACGTATAGAGCCGCCAAGCATCGTAACCTTCAGACGTCAGAGTGAAATATATCGTAAATATAACAAGCAATCTTTTTCGCAAACATAGCGGCATTAAATCTACACAGTAATAATATTTGTTTTAGTGTGTCACAATTGTTTTTATCTTGTTAACTCACTCGTTGCGTTTGCTAACGACTTGCTTGAATTTCCCATTGAAAGTCATATGATGTAAACATGGTAATATTATGACATAAAGTTGGATGGATTAACAATCAGCACCACATTGAATCACTTTTATATCTGTTAATTCAGCATGTGCTTTGAATGAAGATATTATTAAACAACACAATGCTCTATTTCTTGACCCAGGATTTTAGTTCTCGTCTTGTTGATCATTTAAAAATTGTCATGGGAAAACGACTATTTTATGCCAGTATTTATCTTGAGCGAATTTTTAATTACGGTTCAAAGTTCTATTAGATTGAACCATAAGTTTTAATAGTTGGAGTCACGCACACTGGTGACAAAGTGATTGTGTTTACATAATCTTACAGTAGGTGATCATAATACAAATTATTGCATGAAAAGCGCAAACGTGATATAAATCACAATCAGTAGAGAGGTAGAAGGGCACAGAGAAAGTATGCAATTCCGAAAAAACTAATCCGCATATGACGCTTATATCAAAGTCAAGTAGTTTAGCTCTTTTATTTATTTGTCTCATATGGCGCTTAAAAAAATACATTTTGAACCAATCTGAAAAAAATAAATATAAACTGATGAAAGTGCTGAAATTCTCCTTCTGTATATAAAGGTAACTAACTATCCTTTTCATTTTTAGAAACAGATGTAAAAGCTCTCCAAGAACATATTTAATGAATATAATATTCCTCTTAATCGTATGAACATTGCAAATTCTTCTTCCTCCGCATAAATTCTTATTTTAACGCCTATTATACCAACGAATTCGAGTTTTAACGGATAAACGACGTCTGAATAGAAAAAGAGCACAGGTGATGAGAATGGTGAACTCATTCAAAACCTGAACATAGTTTTTTCCAAACTCGTCGTAAAGGATTCATAAAAAAGTACATGAATGTGAAAATTTAAAATTTTTGAAATAACTATTGAAAAACTTTTAGTGTATTCGTAATAATTTTTGTGTGATTTTCATGTCAGTTGCCTTTCATTCGCAATAATGTTCAAATATGATGTACTCGGTTATAAAGAGAATACTATAAAATTTATATATATATATATATATATATATATATATATATACTAGAGAGCAAGCTCCCTGCTCGCTGACGCCCGCCAACCCCCCTCCTCTTTGCTCGCTGTTTCTTCGTTCCTACCATGTACCCAGCGCCATAACTAGCATTGTTAGCGCCCGGGGCAAACTACTAAATATATGTACCGCCCTCTTTCAAAAAATTATCGTCTCTAGTTTATTTAGTTACTATTTGGATTTTTTGCGCCCCTTCCTTAGTTGCGTCCGGGACAGATGCCCTGCTTGCCCCGCACTAGTTACGGTACTGCATGTACCTATTGGATTTACATTAGTTTCAAGTGAATATGTTTTGAATATGGGATTAATTGAATATGGGTATTTTATACGGAATGTACATTTGCTTTCTAATAACAAATTAACAAAAATGATAAATACAAATGACATTTAATTTAACACTTCATTATAAACTACATTTTTAATTATTTGATTTTCTGCTCTATTATCATTTTCAGTTATTTGTATTTTCACACCCTGATGTAACGTGAGTTTAATGAATATATTTTTTAAGGGTGTATGTTTGGTTTTAAATAACGAATTAAGAAAATTAGTTGAATAACTCGATAAAAATAAAAAGGGCTGAAATTCCCGGAGATTAAAAATGGCTGAGGCATAGAGCGTTAAAGAGAGAGAGAAATACAACCAGAAATAGGATTTTAGTAATATAGATAAAAAAATATAAATAACATGAATACTGCGGCCGATTTATTTGCATTCTATTCATATCTTCGGTCATTTCGAATAAGATTTAATCTTATTATCGATTGTTAAGACTTTATATCAGTGCATATACACTGAAATTACCGGGGACAACAATACAATGGAATCGTAATATAGAAAAGTTAAAAAAATTACCAAAACTCGATTATAAATTCAAAATATGAGCGAATTCGCATGAGATTGAGTATTCAACGGTAAGAATAAGAATTCGCATTCATTTTGGCGTGTTTTAGCGTAAATTTCCTGTCGATAACTTAATTTTAATATATTTAAAGAGTAAAAGAATGAAAGCCTTCAAACGAAAAAGGTGATTTTTACGTGTTAGCTTATGGGACACGTCATTCGTCCTCTGGAGTCAAACGCTTGACCTCATTCGAAATTATTTTTAGTCATAACATAGAAATTCATTAACACTGAAATCCTGAGGAATTTCAGGCTTCTAAGTTAATTTATAATCGAGTTATTTACAAAATTAGAGCGTTTCGCATCATGATGATGACCATTACGATTTTATAATATAGAGGAAAGGAAAGGTAGTGATGACGGTGGCAACAAGGTGTTGAAGGGAGCCTAATGGACACATACCAAGTAGGCGAGCTGCTGAGGGTGTCGAAGAGACGCAAGTAAAGAGTAAGCTTTACGGGCATATATATATATATATATATATATATATATATATATATATATATATATATATATATATATACAGTCAAACTCGGATATAACGAGCGCCACGGGACCGTTTAGTTTTGCTCGTTATAACCGTTAAACTTAATATCCGTGAAGGCAAAAGCATGCATGCGTATGGTGAAATAAGACATAAGAAGTAAAAGTGAATATATAAACAGAAAGTTTATTTAGTAAATTTATGGAAAAACATAAAAATGAGAATAAACTAGAAAATTTAAAGTAAACATTTGTACATATAAAATTTACTCACAGCTGCATCCTTAATCACTCCCCTTTTTAGAAAAATAATTTTGAATAGTAGCCTGTTTCATAGATTTCACTTTGAAGTCTCTTAAGTTTCCTCTTATTACACTTATTGCACTAAAAACACCATCGGAAATGTCAATGTTTTCAAAAAATCATTTAATGTTTCCACAGCATCCTGAGCTTGAGAGTAAGTTGGCACGGCTTTCGTCGGGATTGTGTCTTCGATACATTCAACAATGTCTTCATCACTGTCTGCTGTGCTTTATACTGTCTCTATTATTTCACTCTCCGTAGGAATTCCACTGGTAATCAAATCATCATCAACATGAACAAAATTGTCAATGTCATTTACATGGTCAAAATTCGCAATTCCATTTTCTTTAAGCCATTCTGACAGAGGTAGATCATCTTCATCAACGTTATGGTTATCAATCGAAAATTCTCCCGATATTAAACCAGACATTTGAAAACAGTTTATGATCGTTGTAGGTGAAACATGCATCTGTCATCAAATGAATTGCATCCAATACAGAGACGTTGCCATCTAAACCTCTTTCCCTCCTTTCAATCAACTGTAGAACAAAAAATCGCTTGAAATGGCCTTTAAAACTTTTAATTATCCCCATGTCCATTGGCTGCAAAATAGAAGTCGCATTTGTAGGCAAAAACACCAGTTTTACATTGGATAACTCCTGCATATGTGGGTGCGCAGGACAGTTATCGACAAGGAGTAAAATGTTTCTATTTTTCCTCCGTAACTCGTTGTTCCACTGACTGACATATTGCTGAAAAATATTGGAAGTCATCCATGCCTTTTTATTAGCTGCATATTCAACGGAAAGCTTCTTTACATTATTGAAACAACGCGGCTTTTGTGACTTACCAATAACAAAAAGTTTTTTTTTGTCACTCCCATTCATGTTTGCGCACATTAAAACTGTTAAACGATTCTTAGGTCTTTTGCCACCAACACATTTGTCACCTTTGAATTTAAACGTTGCATCAGGCATCATTCTGTAAAACAGTCCAGTTTCGTCGGCATTGTAGACGTCTTCTTCTCTGTAACCTTTTCGACACTCCTCCCAAACACTTTTCACCCATTCACTTGCCGTTTTTGAATCTGCTGACAGGGCCTCTCCACTGACTTTCGCATAAACAATGTTATGCCGATTTTTAAAACGATCGAGCCACCCGTTATTGCATGTGAAGTTCTCATGTCCTAACTGTTTTGCAAATTTATCTGCCTGTACCTTTAAAATGGGGCCGTTGATGGGGAAACCAGCATTTCTCTGTGTCTTAAACCACTCCAGCAGTGCTTGATCAACAGTACCCAAGTCACACTTCCTCATTTTCTTGTTCGTTGTTAGGTTGTTCTCTAGCGCAGATAAAATCGCTTCTTTGTTTTTCCATAAGGTTGAAACCGTAGACGACGATAAATTAAATTTTTTGCACACTTCAACATTTTTTTCACCACGTTCTAACTCTCGAATAATATCAACCTTTTCGCGAATAGACAGACACTTCCTTTTATGTACGGACATGTTACTCGTTCAAGGGCAAAATCTCAACTGATTTTTGTGATCAACGCTACGAACTTTCTTTGCAAACTGCGAGCATACCAATTCCAGGAAGAGTTAATAAGGAGACGGATTAAATCTGGGATTTCCCATCTTTACGTGGGAAAGGGTGTTGGGTGCATTCGGCTGAGCGACGGGGGCGGGCGCCATTGTACATGCCCTTAGCCCCTTACCCCCCTTCCAAACACAACCTCCTGGCTGTAAAAGAGCTGGGGGTTGGGAGGAGAGGACAAAGGACCTCCGCGGGTGCCACTGTACCTGCAAGTTGGGAATTCTTGGTTTGGACGAAGGGATTATTTTTTAACAACAACGCCGCGGTCTTTAACCTCCCCGAGGGATAGGGTGTAGAAGCTGGACTCGTGAACACAAGGTTACATATCTTGGGTCACTATGAGGATTGAAGGGGCTGACCGCTACCGCGTTTGAGACAGTGAGAAGTGGTCGAAGTTTGCTCGATATATCCGTGAAGCGTGCTCGTTATATACGTGAAATATTTGTAGGTAAATACTCGTAAACTTATCTTGGAGGTAGCATTTGCTCACTATAGCCCTGACCTCGTTACAACCGTGCTCGTTATAAACGAGTTTGACTGTATATATATATATATATATATATATATATATATATATATATATATATATATATATATATATATATCCCTTCATAATTTCATACAGTTACTATTGTTTTTGAAGAAATTTTCAAAAGTTTGTTTCTAGAGTCGCATTTTAAATGTCTCATTTTACGTTTAATGAAATTTAATGATTTAAACCAATCGCGATCCACCGACCTCGGTTCGAATTAATCCATTCCGTTTTCTGTTAATACAATACAAAACTCGGACAGTACCTCGATTCTTATAAAATCCTGACACCATAACTTTTAAACACAAGCGTTTATTCTCCGCATTCAATCTCGCGGATAATTTCCGTCTTCTATGGACGTGGAGAATGTTTTCTTTTAAAACAAAACATTCAAGAATAAGCATTAAAAAAATTAAAAAAATGAAAAAATTACTTATCTCGGGTATCTTCATTAGCTTATTAAAACACAGACGCGCATTCCGGCTACAAGGGAAATCTTCATTGTCAGTGGTCATTCACCGAAAGTAGATTCTTTAACAAGCTAGCTGTTATGCAAGCAAGCACTCCACGAAGTCTCAGCCATTACTGTCAATCCCAGAGCGAGACGTAACCGAAAATATGAGTTACGAGGTTTAGTTTGAGGTAACTAGCAGTAGCGGTAAAAGTGATAAAGGTTGGAGATAGAAAGTAGAGGCGAATGTACGAGGAAAATACATTCATATATAAGGGATCTCTCGTTCAAGGAAACAGAAAGGATTATCTTCTGTTACTATATAGCAGGGGCGGTCAAACCGTGGCTATCGAGGCACGTGCGGTTCTTGTAACTTAATGCGCTGCTCTTTTAAATTTAACGATTCAACGATTTTAACTAAAAAAACACAATAATGCCGTGTGAATTGGGAGGTTTCGCGGATGCCTATTGGGCATTCATTTTCTCTGTATTGCTTCGAGTACAGCTTATGTTTACTGTTCAAAGTAAGTGCTCAGAAAGTGTGACTTGCGGCTCTCGAACTCCTGAAGATTATCGTACGTGGCTCCAAGATCAAGTAAGTTTGGTCACTCCTGCTATATTGCGACCATGATATGGCTCATATTTTCCAAGGGTGACAAAAAGAATAACGAAGGATATATATATATATATATATATATATATATATATATATATATATATATATATATATATATATATATATATATATATATAGCTTACATTGCATTATATTGGTATAATGGGTTAATTGACTCTACCTGTTTTTAGGATTGAACAGTTATTTGTCACAAAATGCGATCTCTAAAAAAAGTAGGCTTCTTTCTGCTAACTCCGGTCCCTATCCCCCTATTTCTCATTTAATCATGAACTCGCCATTTGTGGTGTTTCTGAACAGCAAGGATTCATTGTATTTTTACATCTCATAAATGTGGTTATATGAAAAAAATATTGTATGGAATTGGATGTCATTCAAACTTTCCGCGCTAAGGTGCTAGTTACATCCGTTATCTCGCTGCATCTCTGATCATTTTCAGCGAGTTCAACCGTAATATGAGCAAATTCTTCTTCTATCTAGAATGAGAATCCAAAAATTTCGCGGCACCCCCACAAAATGCCGTCGTCACACAATTCGTCGCCGCACGCCGTTCGGGAAACACCGAGTTAACACGTTCACTCGCATGTTCGCGAGGCGTCTTCCGAGTGCTCGCCATTAGTCGCGGAGAACGTGTTAGTCCGAAGGAGAATTTCCCTTACTTTGCAGAACATGACTCGGTTAACTGAATACACACGTGTCCTCTTCGGTGTGTGTGTGTTGACACCTTAGACCATAGTAACATTCTTCAGGCATGCTGCATGAATCACCAACAACTGCAGTGCGGCGTGCGCTAATTGCGATAAAAGTCATATGACAGCTGGTGCTTGGGAGGTTCTATGAATGCTTTTTCCTTGGCGTTTCAGCCATGAAGACTAATTCCATAATCTTATTACCACAGTTCGGAAAAAAGAGGCAAATTCGGAAACAATGCAATCGATGACGCGAACGAATGCGGGCCTTTAAGATGTAATACGTAATATAGTACCGAGTTTTTAAAAAAACTTAAAAAGCATGCGATAACAAAATAATTCACATTTTGCTTTTTTATTACTAAGTCCTTATGAAATTTTTAAAACATCATTCCATGCTGTTGCTGACTGTTGTGAGAACGAAGAACGTCTTTCTTAATTGTCCGTTTGGATTAGATTGTATTTTGAAGAGAACAACAGTTAAAATGAAAATGAAAACAAAGGTATATGGGGCATAATGATTTTATAGTGTGAATAAATACAGGGAGAGAAATTAGGCGACAAATGATCATTTTCGATATGCACATTGCGAGAAGAATACATGAAAAATGTGATTTTCATAATGTTATGGTTCAGTTTATAAATATTATTTTAAACGAAATTTAAACAGATACTAACAGAATTATATTCCTATGAACTAAGGGAAACAGTACCGTCAACTATAACTTAACAAAATAGTAACCTATCCATGCAAAAGTGGTCATCAACCGCAAAGGAAAATCATACTGTCCTTCGCATTGAAGTATAAGATATTAACAATTCTTTTGAAATAACATTAAGTATGGTTGATATCTTTCCTTTAGACATTTGTGCTAACTAGAAACGGTTAATATTCGAACAAAAAGTAGCACATTTCCGTTTCTAAATATAATAAAGATAAGCAACCCAAGTTGATAAAAGACGTAAATTTCAATAATGTTCATCAATCAAGAATCCTCCGCAATGTTACTAAAATAACAATATGAAATATATGATGAGGGCAAATGCGTTGGTGAGATATAGAGATTATATGTCTAATGTCTAATTTCCTTTGAAAATACTTCAAAAAACCACCGCGCGTTTCCCCTTCATTGTTGCGTTGTATCTCTTCGTATTATCTATTATGGATATTAGTATGCCCAAATACGAATAATCATTCGATTTTATTGAACCGTTTAAGCTCTAGAACCGTGTGCAGGGCATTTTTTGAACTCAGGACAAACTAAAACATGCATTTCAGTTAAAATATAGTTTTTTAAACCTAATAATGCTCTATTAACTTGTTTTCCAATTTTTCTCTATTAATGATAACCTATGAATTACAAATGGTATTTATGGTATGAGAATTCCTTGGAATGACTAAGACAAATTGAAACATTTCCTGTCAATATAAGTAATCAATTCGGGACATCAACTTTGGGAAACCAGCCTTAATTAGTCCTGGTTTGGACTTACAATACTTTCTGTGTACTAAGTATATGAGAAGGTAAAATCTATATTGTACATATTTACATTCGAATGTTTATTACGTCTTTTTGTGGCATGCTGTGTCATCGTTCATTCCATATCTACCGCCATGTTTTCTCGTTTATGATGTAATATCGCCGGCGACTATCGCTAATAAAAAAACACATTCTTGCAAATAAACATCGTGAATATTATTTTAAATATATTTTTTAGTAATATTAACAAAGAGATGAGAAATTGATTGGTGAGATATGGGGATTATATCTGATTTCCTCAGGAAATACATACGTAGTTCAACAACCTTCCCGCGCGTTCCGGGACCGTTTCGATGAACAATACTTAATAAAAATTAAAAAAGAATGCATGTTATATTCTGGGCTTCAGTTGCATAGAGAGGGTTATTAATACCGGATAACCGATATTTAGTTTTCGATGTAGATCCAGATGTCACATAGAACCTAGTGATAATTAACGTTAGTCTTCACGGACACTCCAGTGCGATATGAGAAAGGCATATATACGTCAGCGGTAGCAGCCTTATACCGTACTCGCTTCGGCGGTACATATACTAAAATTGGAACGATACAGAGAAGATTAGCATGGCCCCTGCGCAAGGATGACACGCAAAATCGTGAAGCGTTCCACATTTTTTTTTCTTCTTTTCCAACTTCCTACTTTCCGGGCATTCTGTCTGTATCTTCTGTTTTTTTCCATTGCTCCGTGTATCCTGTAGGAGCCCGCGAATTAGTACCAGTGCCGTAAATATGGATTACCTGAACGATTATACGCATACGTACATTAAAACATCCGTAAGATTTGTGAAAAACAACAGGTTTTCCCTTGATTATCCTACGAACGGCCCTGCTCGTTACGAATATGTACCACGCTTTCTACTTTCCCGGTTTCTATTTTTTGCTAATCAACCTCTTGGAATATTATAGCTACTTTCCCGGTATTGTATATTATTTTTCCTGCATATTCCCAGATTCTTCCCGTACCTATGAAGTTTAAATTTCATAGTTTGCTTTTATGCCACAGTTTAATAACGTGAACGTTATAGGCTAAATTTTTCATGATTTACTGAACCGAAAGAAGCCCATAGCAAACGATCTGAAAAATTATGTTCTTAAGTAATTTGACCAGTGTTAATAATCATAAAAGTATAACAATAACGATTCCCATTCTTCACATTCTACGAATGTATGTATTCTTGGATATAAATTATCAAATTAATGCATTGCAGTCAAGAGTTATTTTCAAACTACAACATAAGAAAACAACATGCTAAAATTGTTAATAAATAAAAATACATTCTAACAGATACTTTGAAAGTATTGTTTTGTTCCGATGCAAACACATCAATTATGTATTTCGATGCCACATACTAACCTAATGAGAGTCGCGAGTGAGTCGCGGTGGAGAGCGGACGTGCTTCCAGAGCAACCTGTTCTGCTTTTTCTTGCGCTTTTAAGAGTGCTTCGGACTGGGATTTTGGATTGTGTTTTGTGGATCTCTGTGTATATCTCTACCTACGCCTGGCTGGACCTCTCTTAGGGCATGTCCTCGGACATGTCCCGCCCACGATCCCCGGACCGTTCTTCTACAGACTCGGCTGAGATGGACCCCGATTGGGAATCCTCCCACCCTCCACTACGGGAATTGGCATCGGACCGAAGCCGAAGCCCTGTTGACTGCGAGTCTTGGATTCGGAGTGGAAGTGAATGCCCGCCCGCTACATCTGACCCCTCTCCCACTTTACCGGATGGCAACGCGGCCTCGGAACCTGAGATAAGGACGCTTCCACGACCAACCACTACCCTTTGCTTAACCGAAGCTTCTCCCGGTCTGCCTCCGAGGGACGTATCGTCTTGCCCAAGTAATCATTTGGCAAGTCACGGCATACTCCCTCCCCCTCCACCTCCCATACCTGATTCCCTCCCCCCTGCTGCTGCTGGTACGGTTAATATTAACATTCCTGAACACCTTCTTGACAACCCGCAATTCTTGGCCTTAGTCACTTGCTCAAAACCGACCCAAGGTTCTAATGCATCCGTTGGCGATCAGGGTAATGATTTTATTACTGTACAGCCCAAACGAAAGGCTGCCTCCCCCCTTATCCTTCAGCCTAAAAAAGTCGTTGTACGTGAAACAATTCCCTTACGTAATTCCTTCGCCGCCCTTGCATCTGCCTCTGAATCTATGGATACCTCATCCCCTCTCAACCCAATTACCTCACATTCAACTACGGTTCAACCTCCGTCATCGCGTCCAAAACCTACCCCTGCTACTGAGATTTTCCGAAACCCACATACAGGCAATATTCCGCCAATATTTTTGCCTGAATCCATCAATTTTCATGTTAAAGAAGATGGAATTCTAAAAGCCTGCACGATGAAGCCTGTTACCTCTCTGCAAGGGAAACAGATTAAAATTCAGTGCTCCTGCAGCAATGATTTCCGTGCGGTTGTCCAACACTTAAAATCTAATGGCATTGAATATTTCACGTACCGGCTAGCGGAGGACAAAAAGCCTGTCATTGCAATAAGAGGACTTCCAATCGACTATCCCCTTCCCAAACTTCAATATGCAGTAGAATCTAAAAATATTACAGTTCATAGCCTCCGTCAAGTTCAAACCAACCGCCCAACTCCTGACATGCTCCGCAAACGAGAGGAAGAACAGGCTCTAAATCCAGGATCTCTCCCGCAACCTTTTCCTCTTCGTCCTGTTGCCACCTTTCAGCTGATTGTTGACAACGACGATGAAGCCCAACGACTGCTCAATAACCCGTACATCGGGTCCATCCGCGCAATCATAACCCCATATAAACCATCTCCAGGCCCACCCCAATGCACCAAATGTCAAAGATTTGGTCACACTTACAAGACCTGCGGGCTAAAACAGCGCTATGTTCGATGTGGGGACTTCCACGCTGCTTCTACCTGCCCGTTGGATGTGTCACAACCTGCTATCTGTGCCAACTGCAACGGCTCCCATCCTGCTAATTTCAGAGGCTGTCCGGCTTACAAAACCTATGCCGAGAAATTGAGAGAAAGACGGCTATTATCTTCTACCCCAGATGCTCCTTGTATTACTTCTCATTCTGCTTTCCCTTCTTTACTATCCCGCCAACCTAATCCTGCAGCCGAACAAACCTCTTCCTCCTCACAACCCACACAATCCCATTCCTACGTCCCTTCCTGCTCTCTCGATGGTGATATCCAAAAGTTTTTCATGGATTCTCTGAAAAGAGTTTTTTCCAAGTTCCTTATTCCTCCTCCCCCTGGGAAAACGAAGCTAGAGGTGATCCTGGAGGAAATCTGGCAAATTCTTCTAACGTACTTCAATGGCCCTTAATTGCAACGTCAATCAGCTGAAGATTCTGCAATGGAATTGTAACGGCATTAAAACCAAGCGTGAGGAGCTGCTGGCAATCATCGACGCGAACCATCCCGATATCGTCGCCCTCCAGGAAACCAGGCTCAAACCCCACCACTCCCTCTACATTCCCAACTTTCACCAATTCAGGGTTGACCGCGCCTCTGACATTCGTGGAGGTGGAGTCCTTCTTCTGGTAAGAAAAGGCCTTCAATGCCTCCAAATCCCCAATCCTGCTACCAAATCCCTTGAGCTAGTGGGTGTTAACATACGAACCAACAGAGGTCATTTTTCTGTATGGTCCATTTACCACCCACCAGGCGCCACCTATCCCCATAAGGATCGAAAAGCTTTGCTCCATCTTCTCAAGCAACGTAGCATTTTGACGGGGGACTTTAATGCAAAGCACACTGCCTGGGGATGTTCGGTATCGAACCGTAGAGGACTTAGGCTTCAGCAACTGCAACACCAATATAACTTCTCAATCTTCTCTCCATTGCAGCCAACGCATATCACCGACCTATCAACTGATATCCTGGACATCATCCTTACATCTAATATTCCCCAGCCTCCCTCCTTCACTGTACTAGATAACTCTGCATCTGATCACCTTCCAATCCTCTCCATCTATGACCTCTCACCGTCCTTATCTGATATCCAATCGTCTGCTATCAACTGGGACTACTTCAAACGCACAATCCTTTCCCATCTACCCATTCTTGTGTCCCTTCCATTGTCCTCACCTGATTCAATCGACCATGCAGTAGAAACTCTGACCCAAGCCATCCATTTCTCCTTGAAATCCGCCTCTTACCATGTCCCCATCAAATCTCCAGAACATCTTCCCCCTGAGATAATTTCAGTTATGAGAAGACGGAATGCAGCGCGCAAAACATGGCAACAGACCAGAGACCAAGTTGACAGGAACTTCTTTAATGCCCTAAGAAACCGAGTCCGTTCCTTGGTAAAAACCCATCGCCAACAATCGTGGAACAACCTCATCTGCAACTTATCCAGCGAAGACAACTCTGTCTGGAAACTTGCCCGAAGTCTGAAAGAAAAACGGACATCACCTCCTCCCCTGCATCAAAACGGAGTGACCGCCACGACTGACCAACAAAAATGCTCCCTATTTGCGGAACATCTCCAGCAATCCTTCCAAAACACCTCACCATCCCTGCATCAGGATGACGTTAATATTTTTATTGAAAACCTGCAATATTCCCCTACTTCTGACCCGTTCTCCACTTACCCTGGAGAAGTGGCTGAAATCATCAAAACCAGCAAGAAAAAATCAGCACCAGGTTCGGACAAGATCTCAAACAAAGTCCTGAAAAACCTTCCCAATGAATTCTTATCCTTTTTATCTAACCTTTTCAACTCCTGCCTCCTCTTCTCCTATTTTCCTTCAGCTTGGAAAATCGCCATGATCCGCATGATACCAAAACCACAAAAGGATCCCACCAACCCTTCTTCTTACCGTCCCATTAGTCTCCTTCCCACGCTCGCCAAAGTCTTTGAGAAGATAATCAACAACTGACTTCAACAATTTCTTCGCTTCAATCACCTCATTATTAATGAACAATCCGGGTTTCAATCACGCACCTCCACTTCCCACCAGATTTTACGACTCGTCGAATACATCACAGATGGGTTTAACTCTAACCAATTGACAACTGCCGCCTTTCTTGACTTAGAAAAGGCATTCGATAAAGTTTGGCCACAGGCCCTCCTCTTCAAGCTGTCTGCCTATGAACCTCCGCTTTACCTCCTCAAAATCCTGCAATCCTTCCTCAAGAACCGTAAATTCTTTGTTAATATCAACACCTCCTCATCCCCCACCTTTCCATGCCTTGCCGGAGTACCCCAAGGGTCCGTTCTCTCCCCAAATCTATTTAATGTCTTTGTCAACGACCTCCCGCGCTCAGACAACACCCAACTTTACCTGTATGCGGATGACACCACCATCGCTGCCCGCCACTGGGATGCAAACTCCGCCAGCGATCAACTCCAGGACCATTTGCGCCAAATTGAGGATTGGATGACTGTATGGAAACTGAAAGTTAACCCCAGCAAATGTATAAATGTTGTCTTCTCCCGTCACCCCAAAAAAGGCGAAGGCGCCCTCCTCCAACTGTACAACTCCATTATACCTCGCAAGAATGAAGCAACGTTTTTAGGGGTCACCATGGATAAAAAATTAACATGGAATTCCCACTTGAAGAAAACACTCCAGAAAGCAACCGGAATCAAGAAAGGCCTATATAGCATACTCAGCAGAAGCTCCCCAATGTCAATGAAGACCAAATGCATCCTCTACACGTCAATGATCCGCCCGATACTGACCTATGCTTCTCCTGTATGGTCTTATTGCGGTAAAACCAAAATCAAGAAATTAACAGTCTTCCAAAATAAAATGCTACGGTTAATAACTGGCGCCAGATGGTTTCAAAGAGACGATGATCTACATAAAGACCTGAAAATCCCTCCCCTTCCCGACTTCCTACGGCGCCTAAACAATAAATATCTGCTCCAAATGCAAATATGCACGAACCCCCTCTTTTCCTCTCTCTGGGATTATGAATTGCCAGCAGCAGGCCCACATAAAAAACGAAAATTATCCCTTTCCGTTACCTAAATTAAATTACCTCCCTTTTCATTGTGCCGTGACTCAAGCACCGTGATTCTACACTTCAGGATTCCTAGCAGGCAACAGCGCGGCAGCGCTGGGAACTGCTCTTCGCGCCCTGGCAGGGGTGACATGACATCCATCCATCCATACTAACCTAATAACAATACTGTTGACGCGTCTTAACAATACACAAATACGCTCCTTGCGACTTAACTTTAATCTACGCAACTCTAGAAATTGAATTCTGCACCACGTTATACATTATTTGCAATCGCAATTCTGTACATTTAGATTCAATTTGGTATCCATAATATCATGAAGATAGCAATAAAACGCTTAACTATTAACTACTAAAATTTTTCTTACCATTGCACAATGGTATGAAAAGATAGTTATACTAATTACTAGCAGATTGAAGACGTATATTACAAAATTATAGCAGAGAGCCGTTTCGATAGCACAGCACCACTCTGCTTCTGATGATTTAATTTGAATAACTGCAAAAAATATGGCCATTACTCAGCATAAAACGTTCCCTTAAATGTCTAGCCGATCGTGGTTCTAACCACGGAACTCAGGGTTTTTGTCTCAGCATGCATCCATTGCTCCACTATACCACTTTTTTGAACAAGCCTGGATAAAGTAATATGTCTTTATTCAGCAATGGTGTAATTACCCATCAAATTAGGAGTGTACATGAATGAAATATTACATTTAAATTTAAATCATTCAAGCTGTAAATTTTGTCCAAGTATTAATTAAAAATATGACGTAAATAAACAAATATATGGGTTATTGAAAAGTTAGTTTAACATTAATTTTTTAATTCAATTTAATCTTAACATAATAAAATTGAGTCATCAGCGTAACTAACTTAACTCACGCATACCTGACATTACTGTGAGCAGATAGTTACACAAGTAACGATATAATTGATAAGAATTTTATAAGATTCACCATTTCTAGATGCACATGACATTAAAGTTAATTATTAAATCCTAATTCACAAGGCACAATGTAATACAAGGATCGCTGTCTATCAGGTGATACGTTGTTCCTGTTGTCCACGCGAAGATCGAGTCCCAGGTACACTGAAGTAAAGATGTTGAATTCATATCTACGCATTATACCTGTTGTGTTTTTGCACAAATCTTAGGTATATTTTAATGTACGTATGCATATATGCATATAAAAACCGGGAAAGTAGAAAGCGTGGTACATATTCGTAACGAGCAGGGCCGTTCGTAGGATAATCAAGGGAAAACCTGTTGTTTTTCACAAATCTTACGGATGTTTTAATGTACGTATGCGTATAATCGTTCAGGTAATCCATATTTACGGCACTGGTACTAATTCGCGAACTCCGACAGGATACAGGGAGCAATGGGGAAAAACCAGGATATACAGAATGCCCGGAAAGTAGGAAGTTGGAAAAGAAGAAAAAAAAATGTGGAACGCTTCACGATTTTGCGTGTCATCCTTGCGCAGGGGCCATGCTAATCTTCTCTGTATCGTTCCAATTTTAGTATATGTACCGCCGAAGCGAGTACGGTATAAGTCTGCTACCGCTGACGTATATATGCCTTTCTCATATCGCACTGGAGTGTCCGTGAAGACTAACGTTAATTATCACTAGGTTCTATGTGACATCTGGATCTACATCGAAAACTAAATATCGGTTATCCGGTATTAATAACCCTCTCTATGCAACTGAAGCCCAGAATATAACATGCATTCTTTTTTAATTTTTATTAAGTATTGTTCATTGAAACGGTCCCGGAACGCGCGGGAAGGTTGTTGAACTACGTATGTATTTCCTGAGGAAATCAGATATAATCCCCATATCTCACCAATCAATTTCTCATCTCTTTGTTAATATTACTAAAAAATATATTTAAAATAATATTCACGATGTTTATTTGCAAGAATGTGTTTTTTTATTAGCGATAGTCGCCGGCGATATTACATCATAAACGAGAAAACATGGCGGTAGATATGGAATGAACGATGTCACAGCAAGTCACAAAAAGACGTAATAAACATTCGAATGTAAATATGTACAATATAGATTTTACCTTCTCATATACTTTGTACACAGATAGTATTGTGATTGCAAAAAGAATCAACTTCGAGATTTTGACTGAAATACATATTTTGATTAAATTTCACTCAGTGAGAGAGCTTGGAGCCATAAACAATGCTGCATAAGCCATATTTCTCCAAAATAAATATTTAGCGTCCAGTGACATTAAAATATATCGATTATTACGCACAGCTTTCAACAATCAAATTCCAACAATAATGCTTCATTGCCTGCGTTGCTTCGGCAATTCACATAACATTCTATATTTATGTATAGTACAATTATTTAACAAATTTGATTTTCACATATATGAGGTAATTAATATCTTGATACAATTTACGTAAAGAAGACCTTCTCTGCGGTTTGTTACTCTCTCCATCTGTATAGGGGAAGTATTGTTTTCTTGAAAAAATCGATTTCGAGTTTTCAATGGAAATACACGTTTTGACCATTTTGTCGGTGATGTGTGTGTTTGTGTGTGACAGTATTTTTTGAGTACTCTAACTCAAAAACTATCAATTAGATCAACGCGAAATTTGATGTTTAACATTTTTTTGACAGTCACAAGAACTGATTAGTTTTTGGAAAAAATCGGTCAACCGGAAGTGGGTGTTTGCTCTTGTCACTTATCCGTTATTTGGACACATTTGCTTTGATATTTGATATATTTAAAAACATTATTATTATTATTATTATTATTATTAAAACATTAAATTAGCAGTCAGAGGTGTTTCAACGATTTTCACTACTGAACTCCATAACATAGGGTGTCTTGAAACGCGTAGGGGATGCCTAAGGGACATATATTGTAACTGAATTGCTTCCGATACACGTTATGTTTTACTGTTCGTAAATTTATGCACGCAATGTCTCATGCGGCTCTTGAACTTTTGAAGATTATAGAGTGCGGCTTCGAGGGTAAGTTTGGCCACCCTTGCGTAGGCATACTTATATCTATGTATAATGGTATTTACAGTTTTTCGTGAAGTTGCAACGAACGGAACTCTCTCTCTCTCTCTCTTTACTTTGGCAATACATATGTCAATTCAATTAAATAATCCAAAAATAGTAAAATTCCTCGTTCGTTCGTTCGTTCGTGCGTAACTGGTGGTAGAAATACATTAAAAGACGAATAACTTGATCAAATATGTACATATAACAATGAAATTTGGCGAAAATGGTCTGCTCATAATTAAAAATCCTCTGATGAAGAAAAATTTACGAAAAACGTCCAGAGTTCGAGTCTATGGCTGGTGATACATTTCCCAACATAACCCACAGAAATCGATTTTTCGACCTGCAGGCTTTTTTTCTTTTGCAAAATTAAATTAGAAGTAATTGACCTACGATCTTCGAATAAAAGCCATTTGAAAGGAAAATAAACAAAGATTTGTATTCTTATCGTCGATTTTTGCTTTCGGTTCGAAATAGCTCGAACTTTGCATATAAATTCAAAATTTCATGAAAATATTGCGTTTTTTGTGAAAGGTTCCCATGACGACAGAAAAAATTGTTGAACTCGAGATCCTCATTATTGTATGCTTTCTTATATATGCATAAAAATGACACGATACAGAAATCATGAAAATTTAAGAGTCCATGTTCACAACACACCATATCATGGAAAATTAATTCCAGGCGAGGATCGCACATTCACAAAAAACATTGTTGTAAAACAGCTGTTACACAAATCATTAAATCTTCAAACAGATTTAGCCAAGAATAAACAATACAAAACAATTAAAGAAGTTTTAGTTTAAGAAATTAAAAAAGAACTTCTTTCATTCACTGTATTTCAGGAGAAAATTTTCACAAACTCAAATTTCTATTTTTTTATTTCTATTATCATCCCGTCATTTTTGACGGATCGTCACTAGTATCATTATAAATAGCTGCTTCTTACATATATAGGATACTAGCTAATTATCCGGGCTTTGCCTCGGGTTCACAGTTACGAATTTTTCATGCTCATATCACTCGCTAATATTTTCATTCCAACTCAAGGTACTCTCGAGATAAGTGACCGTAAGCCTTCAAATAAGTGGTTACACACCTCCGTATGGTCGTTCGTTCGCTCTCACTTTTAGGCATTGAAAAGTCATGTGCTGGCCACATGAAAATACAAAACATATATGTTTCCTGACGCCAGAGCGACTTAGGCTTTCAAATGAGCCGTCGTATACCTCGGTAGGTTCTTCCGTTCATTCTCAATTTAGCTCTCGGAAGGTCATGTGCTTGCCACAGAAAATACCAATATTGTTTCAATGTTCCACGGTTTATCCATTCAGTGTATCAAAATTTGGTTGGATATGATGCTAAAATGGCGGAGTTATAGCTGTTCATAGAGGGGGTTCAAATTTCGTCCCCAAGTTTGACTACGCTCTTCCTGTTGACCAAATTAGATATCATGCCAAGTTTGGTGGCACTAGGATCAATCGTGTGGATTTGTATATCTGAACAAACAAACAGACAAACACTTTTAATTACAGTATAGATTTGATTTCAGCCAACGACCCATACATATAATGACGTGATCATTTTAAATAATTTTTTTTGTCCGGATACGTACTAAAAGGCACGACTAATATCGCCATAATCCTAACAAAAAATATATCCTAATTTTTACATAAATTTTAGTGTAACATATAGGCTATTGTCTTAATGATGACTACAGTTATTGCCATCTTAGCCATGAAACTTGAAATTGGAAAACTTGAACGCAAAGCCTATTGCCAGAGAATTTAAAAATTCCGGATAGATGCCTTAATTACGCGGAAAATGAAGACAATTATCTTATTTATATGGGCTCTGCGTAGTTCAAATGCTGTCGCGTTAGTTTATTTACGAGTTTAGATCTTGATGTATGGTGATTTTTAAGCGCTTGCAGTATGCAAGCACCAAAACCTCGTATATCAAACAAAGGAACATAAATTAACATCGGGCTTATGTCGATTTTCACCATTGGAGCTTTCATTGTTCTTTTTCAAGCTTTTATTCAAGTAAAATCGGCCTCGGAAATTGGCGAGGTTTGAATTTCGTCCTGATTTTCAATTAAAGCGCTATGCTCAACTATAAAAGGCTAATTCTGTCGTCTGGCAACCACAAGTCAATCTTACAGACTATTACAGAACGATTAAAATTAAAATCAGCTTACTGAGCAAACGGACGGAATGTTCCTCGTCGTCCACTCGATTTCGAACTGTAAATCCAGTTTTTTTAAACCTCTTCCGCTGCAAAAAGAAGTTAAATCGGCGGAGTGAGGACAAATTGATAGCCGGGAAATAAATGAAGTCGCTTCCCCCGCCGCGGCTGTTCCACTTGCGCACCCTTCCTGAATTATTCCACCTCATAAAAGCCCACGCGTGTGATCACTAGGTGACATTTAATGGGACTAGCAAGGAGGGGGAGATAGGAGTCGAGGGTAGGGAAGAGAGGGGGGAGGGAAGAGGAGGTGGATAGCTTCATAGCTTTGTGACAACGGTCGACTCAGCGGCGGCACACGTACCGTTCGAGGAGTGATGTAATGGACGCCGCGAATACGCTCTCGAACACTGGGTTGGGGGGGGAAAAGAGGGAGAGAATGATGACTACGTGCTTTTTCCTCGAAGACCGTCCAGCCGGTCGGAAGGGTTTCCCTAGCGCCATAACGCACGACGCCGCAGTCAGCAACGCCTTACTGAACGGACCTCTTTCCCTCTCTGTCCCTCCCCCTTCCTCGGAAAAGGGACCTCCATTCCACTGGACGCGTGCGATATTCCGAGGAGGTAATGTCTTCCGTAAAGTAGGGTGGGTGGAGGGGGAAGGGGATGGGATGGGGAGGGGTGGGAGGAGGAGGGGGTGAGAGGATGGTGTGCGAAGAGGAGGGGATGGAGGAGTAGGGGATGGGAGGAGTAGGGGTGGGAGGAGGGAGTGGGAAGAGAAGGGGGAGGGGATGGGCGGAGGAAGGGAATGGGATGGGTGGAGGAGGGTTCCCAATTGCTGCGATTTACAAATCGTATTTCTAGCACAACATGTGTGCGCGTATGTTTCCCTTTCTGAAGGAGTTGAGAGAATGACCGACTTATAACTTCAATCTCTACGTGAACAGCTACATATACGTGCGTGTAACCAAGGATGAACCTTGACTATTACCCGAGGAATGGCGGGTGAAGTTCCGTTTCCCAATCGGACACGGCAGAGTTGCGCGAAATTTTACTTATTGTAGTGGCATCAGCAGGGCCGGCGGAACGGGGTAGCTAAACAGTCAACTGCCTAGGGCGCCAGAGATTGAAGAGCGCCATGAAGAGTCAATGTTTTGATTTCACTGCACTGTATGTGCGTCTGTATTATTTTTTAAGTAATGTATAATTATCTTTCATCTTTTATTGATTCATGTTGTTATATTTTTCACTTGCATTCAATTCCAATTTCGAAAAACCTTTATTTCTGATTAAGCATGTGTTGTATAAACCTTTATATTCAAAATGATTTCAATTCCTCCTCGATGCTACCCCAATCCTAAAAGTATAATAAGTTTAAACTAGCGGTCTGAGGAAGATTCGGAGAATGTGTAATTCTTGAAGATGTTGACGTACCAACTAACTTACGAGCCTAAATTTATGATTTGCTTATCTTTTGCTAAAAAATATTCTTCTTAATGCCCATTTTTACCGCTGTTAATTACCATACAGATTTTTTGATGTGGAAAACATTGTTTTAGTAATTATGAAAACATTATTTAAAAATAAAAAACGATCTTTTATTAAATATAGTTAAGTAATACCGGTGCTTATAGACGTCTTTGTGTAATTACTATTAAAAATAATTTTCATCTATCAGATTTTTAGTATCATTTAGATTGGAGTAGGGCGCCAAAACAAAGTTTGCCTAAGGCGCCAAACTGCCTTGCGCCGGCCCTGGGCATTAGGTTAAAATATAAAAACAATGAAAAGATAGAATTTTAAAACGCATTCAAACAGTGGTCTCAAAGTCATATTGTTGAGAGGGACGCATGAAGGCTTTCCACCAAATCCGCGATCCGCATACCATACTTTCCCGGTCTTCTCCTTTACATATTTTTGGGAATTCGCTCTCCCCTTCCACAAGGGAGGAAATCGCTTTAACCCTATGATGTGATCTTAAGCCCATTAATTGTAAAAATGCCATATTCAGCGTTGAGGGTTGTCCTTCGGACACGCTGGAAGCGTGAAGAACATTCTTCTATACCCCAACTGTGCAGAGTTACATCAATGAGAATGAGAGAAATACACCGCGGATATCTTAAAAGTGCTGATTTAATACACGTCTTAAATTCTTAAGATAATCGCAAAGATTTGCGTGAAAATATTTTACAAGGAATACATTTGAGTTTTGGCCATCTAGTGTAAAGTAAATTACTTCGCGGGTCGCGAGTTTGAGACCTCAGCGCCAAAAGGAAAACAAAAATATGGGCATCGAAGAATCGCTCGCATGGCGCTTGTGTTTTCCGTGTTTTCGGAGTCCGCACTTCGCAGTGTTGCCGCGTTTCTCTCCCTCTACACATCCACGTCGGTCATTTAGGGTCACCTTCCAAATCGTTCCAACATCCATGAGTCTTTCGAGAAAATTTATTTTTGGGGCGACTCGCAGAACTTTAGAATGTCTTCCGTTTATTTAGAACTTGGCCGATTCAAAAACTGACAAATGTTTGATACGGTTCCCCGGATGAAAAACAGCGCAGCGACAGCTGTTGAAAAAGCACGGGGTCATGTGCGAGCGCGAATGTTTCCATTTCCCTCGGGAGTTTTCTAAACAAAATCAGGATTTTATGGGAATACAGTACATTCGGAAAGGATGGTGTGGCCATCTTAATTTATTTTTCTTTTGGAGAGTCAGTAGTTCAACTTTCGCATCTTTGAAGTTTATGTGTATTTAAACGAACGTTTCCAGAGCCGCTTTTATATTAGATTTTCTGGTAAAAACTTTACAAAGAACAGAAATAAACTCAAACTGTAGCCTTCTGATATCGGATATAGCCAGGAATATCCAACAATTAAGAAAATAAAAAGGAGCCTAAAAGTGTTTACAATAGTCGCCGGTAGGTGGTGTGGTGGTGGCAGATAAAAATATTTAGTTTTTACAATATCTCTTCAAAAATGCATTACATGGGAATATGTTTCAAACAAAGGTTGTAGAAAATTAACTTTCCTACAGCTTTTATTCCAGTACTTTTTTATATTTATCAAATATTTTAAAATAACGGATAAGTAACAAGAGTAAACACCCACTTCCGGTTGACCGATTTTTTACCAAAAACTAATCAGCATGTCTTTAACAACATTTTTAAATATAATATTCCACGCCGATCTGATTAATAGTTTTTGAGTTAGAGCAGTCACAATATCCTGGTCACAGACACGCCCACAGACATCGTCAAGAAAATAGTCAAAACGTGTTTAAACTTTAAACCATGTATTTCCATTGAAATCTCGAATTCGATTTTTTTCATGAAAACACTACTTTCCCCTATACTACGTATGGGGAAAGTGATTAAAAGATGAAAAGTTAAACCGAATAAATAAAGGAAAACACAACCCTTAAATACGCGAATTCATTTAGAACTAGATCCATCATAACAAGAAACAAAGTTGATGAAATGACGTGTTATTCATGTTTGCATAAAGGTGAGACTAAATTTTTTTGCCCAGTCAAGTACAGGATTTTTTTCTCCTTCTCAAATGTATAAATGTTGATCCCTCATATCAATTTTATATAGCCCTGCACAGTTTTCAATGCTTTTTTATGGATGTTTAAAATTGGACTTTGGGGTCAAAAACAACCCTTAAATATAACTTTTCTGGAACTTCGGATTTTATCCAGCGGCTGTAACCAATGATCTATATTCCTGCCATATTTCAGCTCTGTAGCACTTCTAGAAGTACCTTAGCTTATACTCATATATATATTAACTAAAGGAAAAGAAAAGGTAGTGATGAGGGTGGCAACAAGGTGTTGAGGGAAGCCCAGCGGACACTTACCAAGTTGAGGACCAAGCTGGCAGGCTGCTGGGGGCGTCGAAGAGACACGTGAAACACACGAACACAAAAAGACAAAAAAACACACGCAAGCTTATCGGGCCTATGCCCTTCTTCAGCGAAAGAGTATCTGCAAGTGACACACTGGGCGGGGAATGACAGGGTGATGTGGGAAGGTTGATGATTGGAGGAGGTGGGGAGTAGGAGGGGTGGATAGCCAAAAGAGGGTGTGGTAAGGGAAAGTGCGAATAACTACAATGTAACAAGGAGACAATGTACGGGGGCTGAATATATATATATATATATATATATATATATATATATATATATATATATATATATATTCTATTTATATCCTACTAGTAGAAGGTGCTTGCATTCTGCAAGCATTTCATCTCACCTTGAAAAACATTAATTTTTCAGAGAGATATTTCATAATTATAAATATTTTTTTAATTCAAATTATTTCGCCTCCGTGCCAATTTTAGTTCTTTCCTTATGGAACAATATTGTAGTAAAAGCAATCTCTAAAGTTTGCAATTTAAGAATATTATACATATCTGCCAAATTTTAAAGTTATAGCACATCTAAAAGTGAAATAATATTTACCTAATATTTTAAAATTTAAATATTTTTAACGGCCGCAATAACAACTTCATGGAGATATTAAAATATTTATTTGTGCATTTTCACTAAGCTCTAATTAACTTTAAAATTTCAACTCCCTACCTCGCACCGTAGTACCTAAACATTTATCTATTTGTTTAAATTTTAAGAATTTTTAAGTCAACCAAATTAAAATATCAAAATTTCTATACTCTCTATTTCGTTTTTTACCAATTCTATCTTTAAGAAAAATTTCAGCTCTGTGGTACATTCGATAATAAATAATTCTTGAAAATTTGTTTTAACAATTGCGAATTTTTAGCGGCCCTGTTGTTGAAAAATTTTAAGATTTTAGTTTTTTTTCTATATAGAATTTGCTACAAAATGTTTGCAAAATCTCGTAGCTACGACTTATAGTTTCCGTGATAAAAATTAATAAACTTCAATGCACAAATGTGGTAAAAACAACCCCTAAAATTAACAATTTTGAAATTCTCGATTTTTCTAATTAGTTGTGAGCAAAATCCTACTGCCGTGCAAAATTTCAGCTCCGTATTCCTTTTAGATTGGTCTACACATTGGAATTCCTTTTCACCATGTTAACTTATGGCAGATTTTTCTCTAATATTTCCTGTTTTTGGATTTTGACGTCGTTATAAGTTTACGCCGTAGTTTTAAATCAATTGCATTTTAATGCAATCCACTGATTCTCATTAGAAGCACTAAATTAAAGCTATTATTATATACAGTTCATCAACCCCCATAATTGAAAGGAGCAACGTTCTTTTATTTAATAACATATATCGCGTTTTAAAATTGTGACGTCATCATATGTATTCGTCTTTGGTTGAAATCAATGGGACAATAAAAATTTCTCAATTAAAAAGCATTAAAGCAATGCTATTATAATACGGATTGCCAATTCCCATTGAAAAGCATTGTCCTGGTTGCTATATCGTAGTTGAATTTCTTTATTCTTGAGACTCTGCTTATTTCTGATTAAAGACATATTTCTTCGTCAATTCGGCACCGATTTGAATTTAGTCATCTAAAATAAGAAACCTCATTCTTATAGCTACAGAATTGTTTTCGTCCTGAGTTTCTATCTGAATTATAACTAATTTAAAAATGCAAATTGATGAAACTCTCACAGATTTCCATGTTTTTCTTATGGAGTGTCGAAATGGAACATTGGGGTCAAAAATACCCCCCTAAAATTAAAAAAATTGGAATTTTCGATTTTTCTGGTTGTTAGTACCTTAAGTTTTATATCATATATATATATATATATATATATATATATATATATATATATATATATCCTCCGTCAAAAGCAGCTATTTATAATAGATATCCTATACATGTAAGAAGCAGCTATTTATAATGCCAAGAAATTAAAACGCGATGCTGTTTCCGATTCTTATGTAAAAAATAGTACGATTTTGAATTGAGCTGACAGCGGTCTAAATTTAACAGTTCATAACGAAAAATACTTAAAAAGTTAAGAGGCAGGCGCTACCTTGCCCCCTCGCGGCACTCGGGTGAACGTTTGCCGCTCGAACCGAAATGCCGGGTCGCCTTTAACTTGAGTATACATACATCAACAGCCAAGTTTATCTGTCAACGTAAACAGCAGAACATAACACAAAACGACAAACAGGTATAGCCAACCCCAGCCACTACTTCAAAATATTTGGTATTGAACGGGATGTTTGTCATGATACTTTGCTTTAATTTTTAAATTGCACGCGATTTCAAAGATCTAAATTTCGTCGCATGATATATCAAACAGCTAAGATTTTAGAGCGCAATCGGAAGGGTTTTTTCGACGCTTTTTTCTGTCGAGAGAAAGGCAAACTCATATAAAAGGAGTTGAAGCGCAGCGCAACCTTGTGCAAAATTTCCTCAATAAATTCGTGTGCTTGGAAACATTTTACAAGGTCTTATGTTACAGATACATGGGCTCTAAATATCTCCTAGGTAACAGTGGCTGCAGTCCATTCGTTGTGTTATATCGCCTCTAAATCTTCAACTTGGGAACCACGTGAACAATCTTCGGTGAAGGTTAGTCCTAACTTACACAAAATTACAACTAAGAGACTCGTTGCGTGGACGCGAATATGAGCTTTAAGGGCCAATAAAGTGAGTTTTGCAGCATATATGTCACAAATACTAGTGAAAATTGTCTCTCAGAGACGCTTTTGATGGAGAAAATAACGGGGAATAACAAACATGCCCAATGACTTACCGTGGCTGCCATCGTTACAGTTCTCTGATAATGGAAGCGGCTCTTGCTTTATCTTTGAAGACAAATCTGCGCCTGATTCCTATAAATAAATATAGGTGGAAAATATTAGTTACTATAACATGTGAAGTCGATTATTGTACAAATTCTCCATTTTTGTTAAATATATATATATATTTTTTAAACGCTTGAAAAAATATATAAACATTCCTATTAGCCAAACGCGAGTGATTTGTTTAACAATGAGCGTTGTTTTCAAACAAAGTGTTTTTCCTAATCCTCTAATGCTAAAAATGTGAGCGAAACACTCATGCGTTTATCGTGCGGCCGGTTCTTAATGCATTCAATGAATGCACAGCGAATATGTGAAGCATATGTCGAATGAGACACATAACACAAAAAAAATTGAGGGAGTGCCGAGAAAAACAAAAAAAATCGTGCTGTTTGGGGGAAACACTGCTAAATCAATGCTGAAATGAAATCTAGGTCATAATTCATCGTATGTTGGACTTATTATTGTTAACTACAAAAATATATTAACTAATGAGTCGCCAAGAATATATATTATAAAAATAGTAGATTAAATAAGAGAATACTTCAATGGTGGAAAAATATCAAACGCCTTGAAGTAGGTAAATAGTATAGTGAGGTCAGAATTTAAATAAATAAAATTTCGAAATAAGTAAATAATTTAATTAATAACATTTAATTAATAGCTGACGACGGTGGGTAGCCGGTCGATTGCATTTTCGACCTATTTAGTATTTTCAGAATGAACTTGTATGCATACAAATAAGGCTTCGCTGCGACGACTTGAATACGAAAATGCAGAACACAAGCTATACAAATAAAAAAGCGATTACCGTAAATACCCGCGTATAATGCGCACTTTTTTTTCGAAATATTTGAGTTAAAAATTAGGATGCGTGTTATAAGAGGGTACATAATCTTCCTATTTTCATTTGACCCCATATTTCCACAATTTCGGCACAGTAATTACTGCCCGGGTATCCTCATAATTTTATTGGTGATTTTTACGAAAAGTAAGATAGATAATAGTTAAAATTTATTAATTAATTCTACAAACATTCATTAATTAGATATGAAAAGAATGAATTCAGTATTTATTCATTTTAAAAGCCAAGAAATACTTCGTCACTGGGCCATTCTTCTTCGATGTTGTTATCGGAATCGGCATCTTACGCATGACGTCACCCTACACCGGCGCCCGGCCTGGTGATATGTGATTATTGATTCTTAGAGTCTGTAGTTAATTATGGTTATTTGCTATCGTGTTTACGTGCTCCAGAGTGTTCTAATAAGGGTCAAACTGAAGGTTGGGCGTCAGGCGTGACAAAAACGTATGAAAAAATAGGATTATCGTCATTCCTTCATTTTATTAGCTCAAACAATGTCATATGCCATACTATGAAATTAATATAATTTGATTCATTGTGAATATCCTAATATCACCTTGTAAGTAAACATAGAGTATGTAATGATTGAGTTAGCTGACGATCTTTTGGAACGTTATTCGAAAATTTCATTTTGCACTTTCATTATGTTACCAATTCATAATACCCATAATTCGATCATTGCTTTAGAACACGTTACACCATCTACTTTATTCTGGAACGGTAACGCTAAAAAAAATTGGTGCGCACTATACGCGGGTATATAGAAAAATAATAGATTACGAGGCTGAAAACCCCCCTGCGCGTTATACGAGGGTGCGCACTATACGCGGGTATTTACGGTAAATAAATGAATGCAAAGTATAACTCCTTAGGTAGACCATGGCTATGCGCCTTATTATTATTTCTTATTCTTTATTTATCCAGTTTTTTTAACTCTTGCTCAATTATTCGTGATTTCTATCTTTTTTCCAGCCGGATGGCCAACCATAACATTCTCTTTTTTACTTTACGTAGTATGAGAAAGTATTGTTTTCATGAAAAAAAATCGAACTCGAGATTTCAACGGTAATACATGTTTTAAGGTCCCCTGAACAGGTTTTGACTATTTTCTCGATGATGTCTATGTGTCTGTCTGTATGTGATAGATTTTTGTGGGCGCTCTAACTCAAAAAATATTAATCAGGTCAACGCAAAATTTTATATTTAACATTTTTATAAAAGTCAGAAGAACTAATTAGTTTTTGGTAAAAATCGGTCGAGCGGAAGTGGGTGTTTACTCTTGTCACTTATCCGTTATTTTGAAATATTTGCTTTAATATTTGATAAATGTAAAAATATATTGGAACAAAAGTTGTAGGAAATTTTATTTTCTACGACCTTTGTTTAATACATTTTTCCATATAATGCATTGTTTAAGAGATATATTTTTAGCTGCCACCACCACGCCACCTACCGAGGACTATTGTTACAATTGACGCTTAGTTACGTCTTAGTAACGCTCTTTTTCTTTTCTTAATTGCCAATCGGAAGTAAATATTGACGACGATCCCAGAGCTAACAACATGTAATTTGCCATATAAATATGGAGAAAGTCATGTGTTGCCCACATCAGTTTATTTTTCAGAGTTTTTCTTCATAGGAATCGAGAGTAATGTTGCGAGGTCTCTTTTGGATTGGTAAAATCGCCATAGTATATGGCAGTGGTGAGCAACCTACGGCTCTCGAGAGCATTTTATACGGTCCGCGAAGCTATGATTAAAATGAGGTTTAACAAAAATTCATATCGTACACCAGGGGTGGCCAAACGGCGGCTCGCGAGCCGCATGCGACTCTTTTAAATATCCATTCAGAGGCGTGACAGCATTTTTCGCAACAGAACACAATGACGTAGCGTGACCTGAGACGTGTCTGGGATGCGTAAGGGACATGCGTTATGCCTGTATTGCTTCAGATACAGGTTATGCATTACTGTTCGTAAATTTATGAGTACAAAATGTGTCATGCGGCTCTAGAACTTCTGAAGATTATCGTATGCAGCTTCGAGGGTAAGTAAGTTTGGCCACCACTGATATATTCCAAATAATTTAGGTAACAAGGAAAACTCCTCTATTTTGTCGGTTCTCGATCTTTTAATACCAGCTGTTTAACTGTTTCAGTGACCATCTATCGTAGTTTCATTAATTTTAAGAAATAGGATCAATATACACTTTTAGTGAGGCTCCGAAATGCTCTGAATCATACAAATATGATTCGTGAATATTCTTATTGCTCCACGTTATGCCCTAGTTAGCGCTCTGTATTCTGATAACAAGCATCTCCTTCACCATGGTAACGCAACTCGACGAGAAGGATCCTTCTCCTTTCCCTCCCGCCGCCGCATTAACAGTTCATGGCCACTCTTTCTGGGACCATATTATAGGAAGAGGAAATATAACACGGCTGCGGAAGAGCATAACTAACGAGTCGGCGAGTGAAGTTACGACAGTGTAGTATTTTCCAAAAATATTTTCATTTGACGATAAGAGAGGGAAAGCTTGGACATGGAACAGCTATCTCCACGCCCGCGGAAACTAAAACAAACTATAAAATGACACTCCGACTCAGATGTGACGCGTTACGGCCCTCCCATAAAAAGATATTACTCCCAGCATACTGTCACAATCCGGAGAGAGTAACACAAACAAACATAGCAAAGTAATTGCGGAAACGAGGGAAGGAGGGAGACTCAAGAAAGACGAAGGGAGGAAAAAAAATGCGAATTAATGCTAATTGGAAAGTTATCGGGTTAAAAAGATGAAGGGATGACTCTCACGTGATTTTACATACGCCAGCCTATATTTAATGTTTTTTTTAGCCTCAGTGTAGAATGGTGGTTTAAACGGTTTCTCCTGTAAATTACTTCTTCAATAGTAGAGAAAATGTCACGATGTGGTTGTTTCTTTTCCTGAAGTACTTCAGATTAACGTAGTCCGCATAGCTACACTCCTCCATTACCTGGCCATTACAGTAAATATTTCTGTCTTACTTTATTTTGGATATCCTTAGACAGGTCCTATGTTATAAACATGGGCCAGAGATTCTCACGCTCTCCGTTTGTAAACATTCAAACAGAATTTTTCAGTTTATATTGTTGACGTTTAAACCGATTTTTATTCCCATTGGCGGTAGCATAGAGGACGTCCAATAGTTGCAGTAAAATCATCGTTAAAACAGATCATTACTTTCAATTAACAGAGTATAAAATAAACAGTTACATATTATTTAACAAAAGAGGTGTAGGTACACCAAATATCTATACCAACAAGGGGCGGATCAAGATCGCCCCAATGTACCCTCCCCCCTCTTGATTCCGCCTCAACCGACGAGCATACATTTTGAAAATCCCCATCAGAATGTATTTTTCCCTTGTCATACAGTCTTAATCTTCAGTGTAGAAACAAGGAATATTGCGCGGAATGAATTTAAAAATGCACCCAGTGAAGGGCAATGGGGTCGTCCAAGGGGAGAGCGATCGCCCCCTTCGCCCCTCCCTTGGATCTACTACTGATACCTACTAATTTGGGGTGATGTGTTCCCATCCGGATAATTAGTTACGTCTCCCTTGAAAATCATTCAAAATTATGAATAGAATATGGAGAAAATATGTGTGTGTATATATATATGTGTGTGTGTGTGTGCGCACACACACAGATGGACAAACCCAGGCGCCCGTTCGTCATTGGCGACAAAAAATTGCAGTGGCGACTATACCTGCCTGCTATATTTTATCATTTCATTAGAGTTACTAAATATGTAATATTTATATGTCGTATACAGATTTAAATAAACCTGATTCTAAATCGCATCGCATTTAAATATTTTAATTTTAATAGTGACTCCTATATTCGAATCAGATTTTCTCAGGGCTGCTTATGTGGATATTTTGAAGCTCGTCTTCATTTTTAGTAAATCACCATGTGATATCATTTAAACACATATATTTAAGGGACATTCCCGCAGCTACTATATACCAAATAAATGTTGTTTGCAAGTCCAAAGATAGAGGTTACAATGCAATAACGATTGGCTTGAATATTTTTTCCATAAATAAGAAGTTTTATTAGATGGGGAGGTTTTCTTATATTCAGGTAAATATGTTTTATAAAAGTGACGTGTCGGATTCTGCACATATGGAAGATAAGTCCCTGATTATATATATATATCACGCTTAGAGAGGTAGTTACATTTTTGAGAGAAGAGTGAGAATGTGAGAACGAGGGATAATGAGAGGAAGGAGAATGGGAAGTGTCTTAATTTTAATATATTTTATTTATGTATAGCCGTAATTTTTGACGGACAATTGATCTAGTCTTATAATAACACCGGTCTTGATTTAAAAGAAAAAAATTCTATTGGCTGAGTTGAAATTCAAGCGCTGTAGCCACGATAAGTCTGATCATCAACATGACGTTTACCATGAGTCCGTATATATTTCTCTTTATTTCTTGTTGCTCCCAGCTTCATCCGCATTTAATGATTCCGTTGAAATGTACCCAATGAGTATAATGCGATGCCATAAAACGAGCTCTGATTGGGTTAAGATCAAATGAGCTATAAATGACTATGGGTTTCGCTTATCTGTAGAGTGCACTGTGGGAAGCCATCACTTTTTTGTTGATGTTGCAAATCGCTTAATGGGGTGTTTTATAGGCGCTCCAAGTACGAAAATGCCCTTAGAAATCTCGACGCAATGATAAATTTAAAAATAAAGATAATGTTTACAAAGCCATAAGACTAAAATTAATTGATTAATCAGATAGCGCTCCTTTTAGGAAAGATAGTGTCAACTGTTGATGAAGTTAGGGTGATGAAGCATAAATGAGGAACATCTTCGATGCGTTGGTTCAATGCAGCAGAGATGTAATTTGAAAAAGAATGCGAAAAGCAAGCCCCTCGAAGCTTTTAGCCGCATTTATAAGGTTTCGAATAAAAGGTCTTTGTTAAGTGATGGGGAAGTTCTTTGCCACCGCTACTAATAGCCTTGGTGCTATTACTGGCATATATAGGACAAATAGAAAAACAAGTGGGAGGTTAAAATGCCATTTATTCCTTCTATAAAAGTTGCGGATAAATGCGATACATCGAAAGAACTGAAAATTTATATTTCTACTAGATACTTTTGCACGATGTCTTACATTATTATGACTACCCATTATCTAAGTTTAAATTATCATTAACGTTAAAGTTAGAGAAAAAGAGTACGCAAAGGCAATACGCTTAATAGTTCGTATTTCCAAAGTTGTTATCAGTACTTTGGAAAGATATCGAGCAGGGATGAGCATATTGATCATATATCATCCCATTGGCGTTCTGAGGATAAAAGATGTAAAGATTTTCGCAAAACAAGATAAAATTCAAATAATGATTTAATGGATAGAAAACCAATAAATTTGAAGGGGATCGCTGTTACGTTACATATGAGATGGTGCAATTTTTATAAAATATATGGCAGATAAATAGGTTAGAAGTCACAGTCAAGAAAAAACATGGAATGCAAGATGGTGTTTTGAAATGTGTTTAATATACTAGTTATTTCGAAAAATCCTCAAGTAGTTGACGATGCCGAGCAATGAGTAACCTTCCGTGAACTTTACAGCACAAAAAACAAATTATTGATTATTCAACAGGAATCGATGCATAATAAACTCCTTCATAATCTCCCAGAAATTGAGGTCAAGACCGAAGGCCACATTTTAAATAATTAAAGCGACAAATATATAAGGAAGGAAGAATATTACGTCAGCCCTTACGAAGCAGGAAAACCCCCAATTCTCATGCAACTAAACATCTAGCGAAAAAACGGAAAGGCAGACGTGATTTTTATTCGTTTTGGCCTTTTTTTAATCCATTTAAAACCATCCTCTACTTAACACTCGCAGTGTAAAACGAAAAAGAATATATAAAACGAATACCATCGTAATCATACAGATCGAATACATGAGGAGAGTGAGAAGAGAGGGAGCGAGGGTGAGATAAAGAGAGAGAGAGAGTGAGAAGAGAGGGAGCGAGGGTGAGATAAAGAGAGAGAGAGAGAGAGAGGAGGCGTTCGAGGTCCAGGAATCGCTCGACCCGCTGCCTCTTATAAGATCGGAAAGTTAGGATCAAAGTTCCTTGTCTCCGCTATGTATCCAGGATCATCAGTTCCAACCTCATTCCTCTCAAAACCAAGACTGCTCTTTCCCGGTTACTTCCACACTCTTGCTTCCTCTTATTCCTCTCCTTCCTTTCCTAATCGCCACCCACGCATTCCTATTCCTTCCCCTCTTAGTCCTCCCATAACTCTCTCCATCCTCTCCTCTATCTCAGCTTCTCTCCTTAAGGCACTTTTCTTTCCTTCCTCACAGAGCACCCAGTAGCATTACTGCTCAATGGCGGATACAAAGGGGGAGGGGGGATAATAGAGTAAATACCCTCCCTATGGGAGATATCAATATTCATTCAAATATTAACTCAATTAATTTATTTTATACTAGTGGTACCCGCAAAAACTTTTGCGAAGTCAGTCAGAAATTGGCATGTTTAAAAGTAATAATAGCCCATTTCTCCTTATAAAATTAGACAACTGACATTTTGAATTTCATGCTTGTTTTTATAATTTATATGGGCAATTTTAATTGCTTCTCCCTTACGAAAAAGATAACATTCCAGTATTGAAATAAAGTAAGATTTTTTTCTTTTAGTGAATCGTTAAAAATGCTCACAGTCCACACGCAGTTTACTGAACAATAATAATCTGCAATTATTAACGTTGCAATATATAAGTTTGACGTTGCTACAATTGTAGTTTCAATGCTTCATAAAAAGCGCGAAGCAAATAACGTAATTCTTTCGTCTATGTGAAGGCTTAATAGACGCTAATTCAATCGGAGGCAACAATGCGGGTTACCTCGGTAACACTGAAAGAGTACGAAAAAGCCATAACATTTCGAAAAGAAATGTGCATTTCTGACAAATTCTTCCGTATTACATCTAAATATTGCAATAATAAGATATTAAATAGTTTTATCTGTCGAATAAAGTAAAAACGGAGCAATTTGGTCCATATTTATGCATTTTAATGAATGAAGGAAAAAAACCTTGCACCTTGAAAATTCGAAACTCTTGTGTAAACATAAGGGAAAATATAATTGTCATCTGGAGTTGAACCTGGGACGCTTATATAAACGAAAATAGTTTTCTCGGGGTCTCCTAGTTGCCGGAAACAAAATGGCCTTTACAGCATTTCTCTATGACAAACTGTTTAAGAGATAAAGGGGGAGGGGACGGACGGTCAGACAGACAGACATTGAGTGATTATATATAAAATATTATAGGCATTCTAGAAATATTTTGCAAATATCTAAGCGGTGTATAATATACGCAGTATATTAATTATAATGAGACGGTATGATTTTGCATAAATAGGTGTCTGTAAATATATTTGTTTTCTTATTACCCCCACCAAGCTATGCACCTATATCCACTTCTGTTACTGCTTTCTCTTCCTTCCTCTCTTCTTACTTCTCTACTTTCTTCCCCGATCTCCTCACTTCCGCCCTTCCGAATCCTCTCTCTCTCCATCCCTTCCGCTATTCTCCTCCCCTCCATTCGCCCCTATTTCTCTCCTCTTATTCTTTTTCTCTCTCCATCTCCACTTCTCCCATCTTACTGCTCGCCTCCTCCTTTCTCTCCTCTCCGTATTTTCCTCGCTACCTCATTCCCTTTCCCTACCTCTCATTCTATAACAGTGTTTTTCAAACTTGGGGTCGCGATCCATTACTGGGTCGCAAGGCTCAGGAGGAAAATCTAAGCACTCAACGCATAACCCTCTGAAAGGTATCAAAAATGACAGAAAACTTAATGCCATCATTATACAAAAGCCGATCTTCTAGTGTGAGTTGATGTTTTATCGAGAATTAATGAAAACTGAAATCAGAACGTGTTTTTCTCCTTGTGGCGTCCCTTCGACTGAGTCGCGAGACATTCCACTGGATCGCGACACAAAAAGTTTGAAAAACACTGTTCTCTAACTCTCTTCGATTCCCTTCTCCTCTCTGTCTCTCCATCAACTTCTACATACCGTCCAGATTCTCCTTTCTCTCTCAACTTCTATACCTAACACACTCTCCCCATGCCTCTAAAAAACAGTCACCATCTCGTTCATTATCGGCACGAGTCGGAGACCCCGATGCTCTCGCCGCTCCGGACGCCATATCAATGAGCGGAAATTCTGCTTTCGACCCAATTAAGAAAAAATTACTCAGCCTAGGATCAAAAGTCGAGCGTGGCATGCAAGAGCGATGCGGCGGACGGTCACGTTCGCGTTTGAAGGCAGCAGGTCCACGACGGAGAAGGAAGGAAGGATTTGCATCGCGGACTACTCCGTGCCGTATCGTGGTTTTTCTGTTCCTCCTTCCCTCCTGCTGCACGCAAGGGCTGAGGAGAGGGAGGGGAGTCTTGAGGCTCGTATGAGGGATACGAGAGTGCGAAGATCGACGGAAGGGAATGAAGGTCAGCGTTTCGAAAATAAAAAGAATCGTCGAGAATGGGATCAAGGCCGATGCGAGTAAAGGGAAATGCAAACGAGGTGGAGGAGAAAGAGAGATAGATGGGTCTATTAGATGAAGGAGAGAGAGAGAGAGACGAAATATTCGAACATAAGGGTATTTATGAGACATTAGATTAGATTTGTATGAGTCATCTTTCTAGGCGAAGGGATTTATGCGGAGTGGCTCTTCCAAGTCAAAAGAATGGCACGATAGGGATATATACTGTGTAAACCGAGAGGCCATGATTCAATTGCCGATGTAGAGAGAGACGGATCTTTCCGCCCGCAAAAGTTTAAATCTGGTTGGGGACGGAGTCATATCCGGAAGAAACTGTGGAGTAAAAAATGGAACTCTCGGTCGTGTTCATAACGCTTACGGCTTGGGATATTGGGGCATTTTCTTTGGAATGTGTTTCCAGGAGGTTTAAGCTTGGACCTTAGATTTATGGACAAAATTTTCCCTGAATCGTAGCAAAATCGGGGGGAAAATACCGTGCGGTTTTATGCGAAAGTTTCCAAAAGACAATCGCACACATTTTGCTGGGGTGGCTTACTAAGTGAATAATCACATAATACAGATAATCTCTATAGAAAAAATGTTTTAGCGTTTCTTTATTAAAACATCGCCGATTTACTCGGTTTGTCTGTCCGTCCGTCTATTCGGGCAATACGAGTACCTCTGCAATCCTGCAACTTGGGAAGATCAAATTCTTTAGGATTGGACGGTCTACATGAGGGTTACACATGGTAAAAATTTGGTGGATCTAAGATTAGCTGTAGAGGAGGAGTCTTTTTCCAGTCCTCTAGTTTCATTTCCACACCCATAAGAAAAGCATTATATCGGCGCAGATCATTATAAATATGCATTTTTAAATTAATTAAAACTAAGATAAGAGCTCGGAACATAAAGAGTTCTATAGCTGAAAGTCCGAGGTTTATTATTATTTAAAAAAAACAGAATTCAAATCCTTGTCAAATGAGAGCAAACAATTGTTTTTAATCAAAAAATGACGGACAATTTTCGGATTTTTAACAATGGGAACTAAAACTTTTAAATGGGAAACACATTATTACATACCATTGGTGTAATGCTTTTAAAGGGAATTTAAAGACTATGAGGTAGTTGATCTCAACCAAAGATGTAATCTTATGATGACACAATCCTAAAACAAGAAAGAAAGCGACTTATGCAATTTGCCCTACAATTCTTTCCTCGCTTGTTTTAAATCATATGCATTTCTCAACTTAAAAGTACCCGTCTTCAGAAATACTTCACCCAGCATTATAGAGAATAATAAGAAGTAATTTCCTTAGTGTAAACTGTAATCCCAGCTGTTTAATTTAAGCTCACATCCCTATCTTTATTAAAAGAACGCAACAACTCCCATATCCTAGCCGCTTATAAATTAAGATTTTTTGCTATAATAATCTAATAGTCCAGGAGAGGATGAAGATAGATCCATTTCTGAAAGAACACGCACACACACAAACATGAGAGACGTATTTTTAAAACAGTAGGAACTAACTTTATAATATTTAAAAGATATACAGCATAATCTTAAATTTCTAGAATTTTACTTGACGTGTTATAATTAATTTGAGTTGCGTTGAAATGTGCAGTGAATAATATTTTTACATACCACATAGAAATTGATTTTGTTATTTTAACAATTCATCTTCGTGATTGAATTCGCTAGCCGTTGGCGTATAATAGCGTTCATCTGGTTGATAGACATTTCAAGCCAAAGACATACTTTTATTATTTAAAACAGCTTCTAAATTAAAGCCGAATATTGATTATTCTCATAAACAGTGAATTGTGTTGACTTAAAATACTGTATTTTAAACGAAATGGAAACTGTGATTCATTAATATAGATGGTGGATATAAAAACTAAACATGTATGTTTAACAATTTTCCAAAGCAAACAACTCAAAGAGGAAATCGCGCGTATTGTGATCAATAACAAAATATATCAAACTACTCGTAATTTATCGCGTATATAAGAAACATCCAATATCAAATATTGAGAAATAAATATTTCACTTATCCGACAGAAATAGATGAAATTGACTCAGAGCAAAAGAAAAAATAGATCGTGGATGTCAAAAGGTCAAACTATCTGCTTTGACACGTGTAGTGAGGCGTGACGTCACGACTGAAAAATATCGTTTTCTTCACAAAATCGATGCATCGAAAATGGAACGAAGCCCACTTTTTTTAACTTGCTTTAACTCATCCGAGACGGTCATTCCTTATATAAGCCACAGCCGATATCTTCCGAGAGCGTTGAACTCTATCAGACTGAAATATTGGGCTTCGAACTCATCAAGTGGTACTAAATAGCTAATGTAATGACCCTTCCTTTGAAAGTGCACCGAAGCCGAAAAAAATCACTTGGCCTCGACACATGCACACCATCACTAGACCGAGTATTTATTGTCACACGACATTGACGCTGCACTTTTTAAAAGTTCACGTTATAAATTGTCAGGCATAACTCAGAGGAACCTGTCAATTACGGAAAAGATAAATATAGGGTTCGCCTTATGGCTGAAATCCAGTTGATAGTTTAGATAGCTGCAATAGCCATTATCAATTAAAAACTTTTTGAATAAGTTCTCTGGTATTTTAAATTACCTATATAAAGATTAGCATTGAATCTTTTTCATAACATAGACGTAGCAAATATAGGCAATTTTTAGCCTTACAATTTTTAGCCTTTAATTTAACGATACTACAAAATAAAATACATGATTAAAAAAAGAGTAATTTTTGTATCTTTCACTAAAAGGCAAAAACAAAATTTAAAGTCGTAGTTCATAAAAAGCTATATGGCATTAGGAAACCAAACAACTTGTATTATACCGTACGCAGTACCGGCACAAAGCATTGTGGCGCCCAATGCTAGGAGTCAATCGGGCACCCTCTTCACTTAAAATAATTTTCATGGATTCGTTATAATTTTAACAAGTAGAGAGATTGAAACGATAACGATTCAAATTTTAAATGAATGCCATCGAGATGCTAAACTGTTCAGCGACAGTCAACGGATGAGAACATATTTATCTCTACTTGAAAAAATAAATAGATAATTGCGTAGATTACGAAACGCCCACAAGATATTGGTGCTCCGGGCAGCTCGCCGGCGCACAGTGGGGTATTCTCGGCAAAACCTGGCCAAAAGTATTTTTTGAACTTTCAGGTATCGCTTTAATAACCATTTCTTGCCAGAACGGATTACACATAACCATAATATTGCCGTTAATCACGCGCTGGTAACGAGACTACCTGTACAAGACTATGCCAGTTTGAACTTGACTGTTATTTGTGGCGCACGTATTCTCTTGAAATCAGTATATTTTTAGCCAAGTTTTATTTGTTCTTTTTTATGCATACGTGCCTAGGGTCGGCTCAGACCACATACAAAAATTTTCATGCTACTATGTCGTAAATGATAAGCTTAAATTTTATTTTTTCTTATAGTTCAAAATATAACAGTTAGCAATTATTTCTGCAATTTTTTCAACTTTCCTAAAATGGATTTTGGGATTTTCGGGCATCCTTTTGGTTAGGCCAGTTCCCAATATTGTTTATTTGCAAACTCAAGCAGAAAGAGACGCTTAGAGAATACACAATGCTAAAAAGTATAAAAAGTTTTAAAACAGTTTGGGACAGTTTTAATCGTTTGCTGACATTTTTATTTATTATCTTCATAACATAACACTATTAATAGTTTGTTTTTGGTGTTTGCGTACTTAAATTTACAAATAAAAATATCATCCAAAACAAACGTGCCTATCAGTTTGTAAACATGAAATGGATGACATAAAAGAAGAAAATAACATCGGCTCTTTTGGATCTTCAACACGAGAGTAATCTTCCATTTCATCAAGTTAATTTACATAAAATATAACTAAACCTATAGCTATCCCACAATTATCACTTTACCACTAGCATACTTTCGATACTATACGCACTTTTCTACCTACTTCTCTCTTTATTGAAATGATCTTCGAATTGAGCCTATGAGTTCATTTAGCACGTGCGAAAGATTCATTGGGTACGGAATATATTGGTCGATACATCTCTTAGCCAGAAAATTGGTGACCAATGGCCAATGCCACGAAATTAACATCTTGAAAAGGTACTTATAAATCTGAAATGAATGTCAAGGCTACCTGGTTTATGGTGTGTAGGTGTTATGTGGTTGGGACGTCCGATTCCTAAAACATATAGAAAGCTGAAGAGGTTATTTTTTACACGAGAGAAGAAGAGAGAAATTACGAGATGGATAGAGTTAAGAGAGAGTTCTAGAAGCGAAAGAGTGGGAAGAAAGCAACATAGAGAGAGGTCGTATTTAGGGTGGAGAGAGAGGGAGAAAGGAGAGAGAGAGAGGCTTACCTCCAAACTTGTTTGCAAAACATGTCTCTTTGGGCCTTCAAGTTGCCGACAACCGGGGCAGGCGGGAGCCGGGAGGGTGTTGGCTTGGTCGAGGATATTGCCCCTTAAGCGTTCCTCCCACGCAAGCGTGGTTATCCGCGGACAGATTCTTAACTCGGTTTCCATGATTGCCCCTCTCCTCAAAACCTCAAAACTCAAAAATATAGCCTATTTTTACGGCTAAACAAAGAATAAATAAATTAAAATATTTTGATTTGTCCATAGAATGTTCTGCTAATTCAAAAGAACAAGAAGGAAGTTGTAAAACAAAATACCGTCTGAAAATAAATCAAAATCGTACCAACATCTCGAGATGCTTATGTTGGCGTACGAATAAACGCCACCGCGGGATGGATTTCAGCGTTTTAAAAATAACAAATATCACGATAAGTTACCTTTTCTAATACAGTAGAGTCCCGATAATCCGACCTTCGATTTTCCGACATTCCGCGTAATCCGACACAGTCATAGGCAGCTCAATATCTGTGGCGAAAAATTATCGGCAAATTCGGACGAATTTTGGAAATTTAAAGCGAAATTTCGTTATCTCATTGACAATGAAGGAGTGCCAGGTGTGCAGATATATAACTGCGATGAGACAGGCTTAAACTATAAAATGCTGCCTTCAAAAACTTTAGCTTCTCGGGCAGAAGCTTCAGCTCCTGGGTATAAACGAAGTGAAGAAAGAGTGACGATTCTAGCCTGTAGTAACGCTACTGGTAACCACAAATTAAAACTCGTACTTATTGGAAAGGCCAAAAAAACCACGAGCTTCCAAAACCTAGCTACCCTACTGTTCTACCACTTTTGTATAAGTACTGCTACTGATGTCATATAATAATAATAATTTATTTAATACATACAGGTTAACCCCAATTACATGTATTTTAATAGAATTATTAATAACTCTAACATATACAATCACAAACATCCATGACCAAGGCGGGATTCGAACCAGCGACCCTGGCATTGGGAGCCAGACGCGCTAGCCATCCCTCGACCTCGCCGCAAGGAAGAGAAGCGAAGCCTGGAAACAAACCTCAATTACTCAATTTTTAAAAAAATAACTTTAACTTCAAATTTTTGTACTCTATTATGTTAGTTGTACTGTAGAATAATGATTTATAAACGTGATTTCATACTTAGTTACACTTCAAATTTTTGTTTCGTTTCGCCCCGTTCTTTTCCGTATAGTCCCACATTTTCGGTAATCCGACCACTCCTCGGTCACGTTTGGGTCGGATTATCGAGACTCTACTGTATATTCAATTAGGCATTATCCTATAATTGAATCCAAAATGACATTTCAAGTCAGTCTTCTTATGTTTTTCACTCATCAACTTAATATCCCACCGTCACGACAAAAAATAAAAGATATTATTTATGCTATATACGACAATTAAAAATCATTTGTCGGCTCTCAACCTGTAAAAATAATTTAAAGGTTTTCAGGAGCAAGCGTTTAAAAAAGAATTTATCTCAGGTATCTCCAATAGCCAAAAAATCGGAAAAGGTAACATAGGAATACTAGGGACCTTTGGTGCACTGTACCCCCTGCCATCCACCATAAAGGTGGCTTGCAGAGTAACATGTAGATGTAGCCACAACAAGGTTATGAAAAACCAGAGGCGCATTTGAGCCATAAAGCAGCCGTCTTCAGTGGTAATTCATCGAAAAAGATTCTAAAAGAAACTTAAGTATTTTTTTAAGTACTTGTTCTTGAAAAATTTCAGCCATAAGACGAGCTCGATAATTCTCTGTTGAACGTAAGGACGGTTTTTTTTAGCAAAGAGTGGATGAGGGTGAATGTTGGCTGGTACATGAACGATTATTCGTACAGTCAGGGCCGTCCCTAGGGTACGGCGAATCAAGGCGGTAGCCCCGGGCCCCGCGGCAAAAGGGGCCCCGCGCTAAGCAGCAAGATGAAGTTTGCTGCTAAGCGTGGACGACACTCACGGTGTTCGGCTGAAAAAGGCATTTGAAACTAACACTTCTTTGTCATCGTATCACTGACAACGCGTTTCGAACAAATGGAAGAGTACGCAAGTAATTTCGGCTTCCTATAATATGATTTGAAAAACTTGTTGAATTAAAAGAAGACGAAATGAAAAAACAGTGTATAAATTTGGACAAGATATTGAGTGATAAATATTCACATGACATCGACAGTACAAACCTTTTCTTAGAACTGCGTGTGCTTCGACAGTTGATACCCCAAGGAACGACAAGGGCATTTGAAATCCTTAAATTTCTCAAGTCATTAAATTGTTCCTTCCAAATACAGAGATAGCGTATAGGATTTTGTTAACAATTTCGGTCACAGTGTATCAGCGGAGCGAGGTTTTTCGGAACTTAAAATAATAAAATGCGATTTTAGGACAGTAATGTCCCAAGAGTGATTGAGTGGATTGGCTATGCTGTATATCGAGATATACGAAATGGCCAGATTTGGATTAAAACAATCTGATGGCAGAGTTTGCCACAAGAAAGTCGAGGAAGTTGAATTTCTGAAAGTAGGCAGAGCAATAAACCGTGAGTTTTTATTCTAATTTTGTATAAAATTGGTCTCACGTATTGTATGTTGCCATTCATTTGAGATTTCTGTGTTTATATTCATATCCAAATTGCAGGTATACATGTAGTTTTCCAGAGCAATTTGCGACAAAATAATGAGCATAGATCATTATGAATCCGGCATAAATGATCAAATTATTGTTTGTTTTCTCAAGAAGCGATTCCTCATTTAAAAAAGAAAATATGAAATATATGTATGTATAAATTATACAATAAAATATACATAATTGAAAATATACAATATTTTTACAATGGTTTTTAGTACGCGAATTATACCTTGATGGTTTTATATTGTTAAGGGGCCCCGCAAATGCTGTTCGCCCCAGACCCCGCACCCCCCTCCCCCTTCTCAGGGACGGCCTTGCGTACAGTTATAAGGAGCGATATGGATGGCCTAGTAGTGATTTTGAATATTTAAAAAGATAAACGACAACCTAACGGATAAACTAATTTAAGTCAGGGCGGAATTAATTGATTGGAAAGAAATCTCGTCCGTAATTTAAAAAAACACGAATTAAGAGCAAGAAGTTTTAGAATTGCAGGAAGTAGACATTTATTGCGAAAATGGTAGTGAATTTATAGGATGAATTAATATGCCCTATTCTCAATTTACATTAATTTTTACGGAAAACTTTCTAAAACATCCACGGGGATCTGCCCAAAAGGGTGCGGATTTTCTTCATAGAAATTAACGTTAAAAAAGGGCAATTAAAAAGTGCCTGGATCGCCTGTTCGAATGAAAGTCGCGATAAGATTCGGAATAGGTTCCTGATTAGATAGGCGCGGTGTCCTTCAAAACTGAAAAGTGTATCTGCCGTGAGTATGTGAATTTACGTGGCATTCCAAATTATGAGTCAAGCGAAAACATTTAGAATTACAAATATGAAAATAAGCAGACTTATTAGCAATGATGTTTCAGAAATTACTCTCATAGCTCACTTGATTGGTATTTATTTAAATTTTAGCTTACGGCTAATCTCTCCAGATGTTATCCTATCTATTATACTCATAACTCTAAAAATTCTATCTTGCCTTCTATCTTTCACCTTCATTCCGCTTTGTAGAGAGTTCAATAATAAGCAAGGAAAGAACTGCTGCAGCAGACAGTAAATGGCAGTTTCTTAAAAACTAATTAATCAGACGAACAAACCGAAAAAATTTCCAAAACAAGACAAAATACGGAATCTAATGGCAAAAAAACGAAGCCTCGAGCCGGTTTCGTTTAGGAGTTAGTGCGAAAGGCATATGGACAAACCGAATGCATAGGCGGATAATTTTGGAAAAAACCGTGAATACAATAAGAAAGTTCGAGGGACAGATGGTAGGATTTATGTAATTATATCACTAGGGCCGTTCCTAGAAGCCGGCGACCCTTGGGGCTGATTAGGACGCTTTCCTGATGAATTCTATACGTTCCTTGCAAATAGATAAATGTTGGCTGGTAATACTTATATTTCACTGAGCAGAAGACGCCTCAATGCCAATCATTTCTTTATTAGCCCAGGTTACGATTTCTGAGCAGCAGTGAAGAAATTAAGACGTATTTTAAAACGCCTTTTGAAATTACCTGAAGTGGGCTCTGAAATGTATCTTTGCCCGAAACGCCAAAATGTCTAGGACTGGTCCTGACTATCTTGGATATAAGGCATATTGAGCACCTTTTTCCTAGACCATTTCATATTTTTTAGAACTTCGACTTGGCGATACGTATTATCTTCTTATCAGCTGCCGATGATTCGGTCGGTTTTGGACTGTCTCTTACTCACTTCTGTTTTTTAATGGTGTTACTTCACCGTATCCATCTCTCTCTCGCAAGATATGACGTCTGTATCTGCGCCCTACATTCGATCACAGAGGAGACGAACCCAACCGGACACTCCCGCGCACGCAACCGTGCGTGCGGGCCAGAAGGAAGGCGGGAAGACGGTAGATTACTCTCCACCGAAATTGAAGCCGAGGATAATGGCGGCCCGAGGTACGGACGAACCGAGCGGCTGCCCGGGGCGACAAGGTATCGGGGGCGCTAACCCTACCATCTATCTATACCTACTTGCCCTCCGAGCCGCATACGATAATCTTCAGAAGTTCGAGAGCCGCATGACACACATTCATGATCATAAATTTGCGAACAGAAAACGTAACCTGTATACGAAGCAAATCAGATGTAACGCACGTCCCTTAGGCATCCCCAACACGCCTCAAGTCATTCTACGTCATTGTGCTCTGTAGTGAAAAATATTGTGAAGCCACTGAATGAAAATTTAAAAGAGCCGCATATTAAGATAAAAGAGCAACACTCGGCTCGCGAGCAGCATTTTGGCCACCCCTGATCAGCCAGGAATTTCTTTTAATTTTACATTACCTATTAATTATTTTATAAACTGCAGTGATGAGAACGCCTCCCAAATGTTGCCGTTAGCAAGTGGTACTCGGACGGTATGCCTAAAGTGACCAGATTTCAGATCAACCAAAGCGGGACAAAATTGATTTCAGGTCAGTCAATGCGGGACAAAATCCTTTCTGATTAGCTATTGCGGGATTACAAAAATATTTGTAAAGAAAAATTCACATTTACAAAGAGTATAAAAGTATAATTTTTCAGTTATAAACGTACGCTTTATTCCGTTTCTCGCACACTGCCGCACCTCAAGAGAAATGAACGAAGAATGAAACAAATCAAAAGGTTTTAATTACTTCGAGGAATTGAGAACCGAACTTTGCATTTCGACGCACGCACTCGACTAGCGCTCCCCATGCCGCTCGAAATCCGGGACTGTCTGGTCACTTTAAAAAATCAATTGTCATGGCTACGTAAAATATACTTTTAGGGACGAATGGAGAATTAATATTTCCTGCTTCCCTGGTCACAACTATGTTTTCTTAATTGTGATGATTCCATTAATTTTTAATAACGAAAGTAACACATTTTAGTTGATTAAGTACCGCTCATATCGTTGAATGACTAATGTGGAATTACTAATGCATAAATTTTATACAATCCAAGCGGAATAAATCCTTTCACTTCCGAAGATATTATGTTTCAACCATACCTGAAAAACCCTTACTAATTACCAAAATGGAGCATTCTGCTGAATAAATTCCCTTAACGGTATTACGAACCATTTACAATTCAATCATTATCATAGGTAGTCTGTTCGTAGACAGGTCCGTGATTATTCTTGGTTAAACCTAGTTCTCCATATACTCCTATTTTCCGCTGTCCTCTTTATATCTTGATAACTCTCTTTCCCTTTCAAATCGTCTATCAGCTGAAACCTTTTCCTACCTCTTTCCCTTTTCCCATCTAGTTTTCCTTCTAACACGTCTTTAATCATACTCTCTCTCCTCAGGTAATGTCCAACCCAGTTTGCCTTCCTCTTTCTAATAGTCTGTATAATCAATAATCATTCGCTTCTCTCCTATTCTTCGTAGCACTTCATCGTTTTTCATCCTATCTGTCCATTTTATCTTCAACATTCTCCTCCAAGTCCACATTTCAAAGCTTTCCAAGTATTTAATGTCATTTTTCCTTAGCGTCCATGTTTCTGCCCCAATTCAATAAGAACCTTTAATTGACATGTAGTCACGATGCGAGGGAATTATAAAACCAGTAGGATGCAAGCATTAGACTTCCTCTTCAGCTAGCGTTAAAGTAAAGGCGGCTGAGAGCAGGACCGCTGACAATACTTAATCCCCGCAATCTGCAGATGACATCGAATCCTTGATGTTCACATTACTTAAGATAATATTCTTCATTTCGCGTCAATCTTTTATCAACACCATCACACAAATTACTACGGTGTGTGGGTTTAAATTTAAGGTCGAGCGTAATAAAATCTCCTAAATCAGCAAGAAACTCGGAATATTTCAATAGTGTGCCATTTAACCTCAAGTCTTTATATGAAAACGCATTCTACAGTGCTAATACGAGATTTATAACCGCCGGATTTCGCGAGAGCTCTTGAATGACAGTTACCTAGGTACCATAAACATCAGAAAACCATAACAAATTGTTCGAGAAAGGGGGAGAGAAATTTTCGTAAGAGTGAGGGAGAGAGAAATTTTCTTTAAATGTAACAGCCGAAAAGACGAACTCTATCAACCATGTTGTCATAAATCTACGTTATTGAACAAAATTTGACATTTTAGTTTTTCATGATTCAATTATTTGTGGCATCAAAAAGAAAAATTCCAAGTTGTTGAAAAATGTGCATTGAATTCATAATACTCCAAGACAAAGAACTAACTTATGAAATGAAAACAAGAAGTCCAAACCAGGGCTAATGCAGGCTGGTTTCCCAAAGTTGACGTCCCGAATTGATTACTTATATTGGCAGGAAATGTTTCAGTATGTGTTAGTCATTCCAAGGAATTCTCATACCATAAATACCATTTGTAGTTCATAGTTTGTCAATGATAAAAAAATTGTAAAACAAATTAATAGAGTAATATCAGGTTTACAATACTAAAAACAATGTCAAAATCTCTTTCTGACATTATATCTTGTATGTATTTTTTAAATAAATTAAATTAATAAATGTTACTGTTTATACGGTAATATTTTTGGATCAACTGTCCATTGCTGAAGAGTAGTCAAGCGGAAAAAAATAACCCATTTCTTCACTCATCTATGCTAAAGCCGAGTTCGGTAATAATGGTCTCCATGGCAACAATCCGATAAAATGCAATTTAAAACGCAAAAACGCTCTGTTTTAGTAGAAATTCAAGAAAATACGATAAATTATCAAAATTCTGTGATAAGAATTAGAATCTACATGCTTTTCCCCTTAGAACAGTACAAACCTCGCTCCGATATCACAATATTGAGATATTTTAAAGCATTAAAGAAATCATCTCTGCACGATGTATTTGAGGTTTCCTATGTAAAACAAATAGGAAAAAAGTTCCTGGAATCGAACCCGGGACTTCAATCTTAGCTAAATAAAATATAACGCGGAGGTGGGCCCTGGCAGCACGAACCTCATACCAAGTTTCATGAAAATCGGTCCATTGGTGCAAAAGTTGTTAGTAGGGGACACACACACGCATACATACACACATACACACACAGACATAACCATTTCATAAGGCTATTTCCTTCGTAAACCAGCCTAAAAAGCTCCCGTTGGCAAAAGCAACATTTTCTGAATATCTTCCAGATGTGAATTTTTTTTTAAATAACGACAGGCGCTGAGAAACAGAGCATCAAATCAAACGCATACTTAATGGCACGATGAGAAAAACGGTTAATATGCTGTACAACTGAAATACTTCGTGACACTAGGAAAGCGCTGCGTGCGTGCGAATACGCATCGAGGCGCGCTCCCCGCTGCCAGGTGCCGGACGTCCCGAAAGCCGCTTTGGGACAGCGACTAAACGTTTTCCACCACACAAATAGACATTCACGGGAATAGACGTCGAATGGAAAATGTTATTATTCGACTGATTTTTGTCAAAGGATAAACAGTTTCTCCACTTTTCCGTATGCTATGGAATATATTTTTTCTATCGGTTTTCCTCCGTCGAAACAAACAGAAAACGTCTAAACCTATCTTTAAATCAGTACTGGAAAAAACAAACAATATTCTTTTCAATATCTTCCGATTTTCAAGCAACCTAAGAAGGAATTAATTGACCGAATCATTCCTACGGTGCGGATTTTTTAATATTAAAAAACTGCCCAAATGAATGGGACCAGGATATACAAAATTTTCCTAAAATATAACTCCTTTTGTTACACACTCTGGTTAAGGAAGCTATTTTATTATTTTACCGAGAATCGTAATAACACTGATGTATTTGGAAGACACATCGAGCGGCAGTCGAAGCAAATTAGCTTATGAAACCGGTTGAATTTTTGTTATTTTCAATGATTTATTGAAATTTAAAGCGGTATAATATTAATTTAAAGCAATGAATAAGATAATGGTGAAATTAAACTAGAAAAAACGATAATAGTACTTACATTTCTCATGAACACTTGGAATATGAACCGGTGTAAAATAGAACGGCTGCCATATGCGAGGTAGCATCCAAGATCACGCTGAAGTTCTTTTAAATAGGATTTTTTATAACATCCTCCAACTGATTCTTGTTTCTTTGTATTATCGACAAAGCAGATGAATTTATTTTTCAAAGAAAATATCGTCTTTTTTGTCTGCATCGTTTCACGAATTAAAATATTTCCTGCTTCAATTATTTGGGTTTAAACTTCGACCCGCTAGCACTAGAAGAAGAGAAAAATCCCAGAGATATCTCTAATGAGAGACGTCAATCAGAGTAGTGGTTGGCATTCGGCTTGGCTGAAAATTAACATACGAGCATTTGGATTTTCAAACTTCCCAATACGCGCAACACCCGTTATGGCGACCGATCGGGATGATTAGTCGCCAGGGACATTTCTCTGATTCTCCAGCCCCAAAGGTGGGAACCGTTTTCAAGACCCCGGGTCTCTAAACCATTCCACTCCCGAATAACAGTTCAGGTGAAAGTGGACTTTCCTCCCGAAGATTTCGAAACGTCCTCACAGCTGGAAAACTTATTTTGATTTGTTTCCAGTTGTCGGAGAGCCTTGGGACGCGTATGATTAATTCGCCCGACAAACAAAACTGTTTTCGTCCCGACCTAAGCTATATAAACGCCTTACCGGTACCGGCAAGCCGACGGGTAAAATTGCAGCCCGAGCGGTCTGTTCGTTCGTCACGGATGCAGACGCAGCATCCGCTGAGACGCCGGGATTGAAATACCCAGCCGTAAACAGCCGCGGCGGGCGATCGAGAAGGAAACAACGGATGTTTTGGGATTAATATCTCGGATGGACCAAACAAAGATAACAGTCCAGCTTTCACCGGTTTGACCACGAATACTTTTTTTTATAGATAACCTGACAGGAAAGAAAACCTCAACGAGGCGACGGGAGCGACGTCAAGTACGGGACGTTCTCACGACGCATCACGTTCCCGAGATTACGACGAGAAAAATCGCGAATAACGAGAGACGCAAATGTTTACCGAAACGCTCCGCAAGAGTTAATCCTCGGCACTCTTTCTTCGACGGAACCTCGCAAATCCGCCTCAAAACATCAAACGGAAACGCGCGCCATCGGCGGTAAATAAACGGATTACGGAAGAGGATGCTCTCTTTACTCACCAGGCCGGGTAAATGATGGGACACCATACTATCGCAGCTCCTTTCGTTCATCCGGGCAAACACATCCAGCCCCGCGACTTCGGACGAAGCGTTCGACGACGGGATCGGGACACGAGGGCGAAAAGACGGGACGGGCGGAGATAGTAGAGGGAAGGGAGAGGGAAATGATCGAAAAAGAAGATAAAAACACTTTCCGAAGACGGAGATTCGCTCAACCTTCGAGACGATATAAAAACACAGACGAACGGACGCGAGAAAAAAAACAGATGACCGAGGGAAGCGAAGCACTTTGGGACCGCGCGCTCCTTCCTCGCGACGACTTTATAGATAAGGAGCAACGAGCTTGTGTGTCAGAGAAAGAGAGGGAATGGGATCCACTTAGCTGTGAGCGCGGGCAAGAGACAAGTGTCAAAAGGCCGGCTGTGGTGTGGGAGGTGGGAAGGAAGGGAAGGGGACATCAGCACCTCCAAGCGGAGGCACGCGCAAACCGCGGCACGCGAGTCTCCCTTTCGAAAGGGTGGGTGCGTGGGAAGTGGAGAGGGGAGATATAGAGGATAAGAGAGGGGACTCTCTTTCTCTCATGAGTTGAGAGGGAGAGAGATCTATAAAGAGAGAGGGAGAGAGAGATCTATAAAGAGGGAGGGAGGGTAAGAAAGAGGGGAAGATGGCGGCATGGGATTGGTCGACGAGCCCACCCGCAGGGAGGAGCGCGATTGGTGGCTTCCGGTCGAGAGGGGCGTGTCTTTTAACGGGAGGGGGAGGGGAAAGGAGGAGGGGTCTCCCGATCGATCTCGGAAGGAGTTGCCAGGCGAGGGACGCCATCACGGCTTTTTAAAAAATGCGCGCAGACGCGATGTATTCTTTCTCACTCTCTCTCTCTCTGTTGGTGTCCTTTTTTTCTTCTACTCATTTGAGGGCACGAAAAAATTAAAACAGCCCACTCCATTCAGCGTCATTTCCATTAACGGAATTTAAACCTCCCATTATTACAAGTGTTCCGAAATTATTTTTTTAAATTGAGATGAAATTGAACATCTAAACGTAACATCAGTGGCGTATCTAGAAATTAGTAAAGGGGGGGAGGGATTAAATATTCATAAATCAATTTTTTTTAAAATGTAATCATCAAGGGCGCCAATAGATGATGACAATGTATGTGTATTTTCTGGCGAATCAGCCTCTTGGGCTATTATCGCCGTAACTTTACATATACCACGCACATATAAAAATACTACGCAGCACAAATGGTGACATTGAATGATTAAAGATGATGAAAAAATTAAAGATGAAAAGGAGAGATATACGAGGTGCGCATTACTGCACTTGGTCGCTATTTCTCCTTCGTTCGCCGACTTCGTGGAAACGGTAAGGAGTTACGGAGACGTCCTCTCAGCCTACACCACCTACAGGGGAGTAGACACCCCTGCAACCCCCGCGCGGCTGGTGGGCCCATGGTCAAAGAGGGCCAATATTTTTTTCGTGAGGCACTTAAATTTTTTTTCCGGGACTTCAATTTTTTTCGCTACGCCACTGCTCTAGCCTATTCAGAAAACATTGACGCACGCATGATTCGAGAGATAAAAATGTAATTTCACATTTACATTTAAATGAATGAAGTAATGTTATCATGGAACGAAAATATAAACATAGTAAAAGAAAAAAACTTTGACTAATTGGGGGGGGGAGTTTTAACCCCAAAGCACCCCCTATATACGCCACTGCGTATCATAATATATTTAAGTGTAGGTATAAAATATTGAAACGTCTAAAAATGGTTCACGTATGCGCGATCCACAACCGGTTTGAGGCCTGCTACAGCGAATCGAGGCACAAAATACGCCTATTTTGCGAATCTGGTAGCCTTGTAAAAAAAACGGAGAAACTTGTCTGAATATAAAAAATTATCGTACTTAGCAGTGGGGATCAGGCTCACTGCGTCTGTATGATTTATGAGTTTCGAACATTTTTCACGAGATGGAACAAATTTTTAGTAACGTTTATAATTTTCATTAAGTTCTTTTCAAACTGACGACGAGTAAGAAGTTAATAAGTTCTAGCAATTTATATTAATCAAAACTCCTTATTCGTATCTAAAGAGTAAAACTGTCAATGTTCCGTAAGTTTCTGTTCTCATTAATTGATGAGAGCCCGGATTGACAATTTATATTTGCGCTACTCATTAAACTTTTCTTTTCTTGGAAATCCGGGCCCATTTCATTAGGTACGCTCATAAAAAGTAACAATGATGGTGATAAATGGTGTAACATGCAGCCTTTGCCTTGTCAAACCTCACCTCACTGTTTGTTTTAAAAACACCGCCAAAGTTTGTCAACACGCCTTGTTTTTCCCGTGCATTGGCAATGAAATCTCCGCTATTGAAAAAAGTAAACTTTGTTTTCGCAGCGAACGCGTTATAATCGCTCAGAATTCAATGTTTAGTTTATTATGTTAACTTTCATGCTTGGACGCCTGAGAATAATTTAAGTATCTTTCCCGACGGAATAAATATCGCACTGGATAAAAAGTGATTTAATTCATTGTTCAGAGCAAACATAAACCCATTTAGATTTGTTATCTGATGATTGTTTGCGAGAATAATGCACATGAACTTCATTAACACGCTCATTCCACCTTTCCAACTTCGCGGTTATTTGTCGCTAAGTTTGCGTTTGAGGGATAAGGGTAATTTAAACGGAAAAGTTCATTTAAGACGACCTTGTCCGTTTCGCTTAAAAATCCTGCTTATTTTGCACATACCAGCTGCGATACATCAACCACCAGCCGAAAACCCATCAGTGCATTCACGAAGACGACCAGAAAATTGATTGCTATACCTCATTTGCTGCTCTTTCCAGGCATTGTTTCAATTTGTACGTAACGGGCGATGTTTATAGGAGTACTTTTACCTCTTGAGACAAGAGCGACGCTTTGGCAATGAGGTTAAATCAAAGGAGGAGAAGATGGGCTCAGCAGCCAACCCTCCTTCCCTTCTCCGAACCCTTCTCCGCCAACCCGTTACATGAGAGTCGTGGAGTGTATAAGAAAAACCGAAAGGGGGATGAGTAAAGCCGGGGGCGTAGGACAGAGGGGGGGAGGGTGAGGCAGGAGAGAGGTCGTTTCTCCGAGGGCGCGGGTGAAAGGGAGTGCGAAAGGATGCAGGACGGAGAGAACGAGACGGAATGACAAGTGTTTGGGACACTGTCCCGTCGTTGTTTGCTCCGTGGTAACTCTCCTGTTTTAATAACACGGAGACTGAATAGAGTGGGCGTGGGATAAGGAGGAGGAAAGGAAGAGAGCAAGGGAGAACCGAGGTTTATATTTCGTTAGGCTAGGGTTTTCAATCTGGGGTACGCGTACCCCTGAGGGGGAATGGAGAGTTTTGGAGCCTGGATGATATCGAAGATAATAACTTTTCTCCTCAGTTCCGCTTTCATGCATAACTTCGGAAACGAAGGTTGTGAGGTTATAACTACGATCAAAGCTACAGAGCGTCGTCAATCTTTCCATAGATGGGGAGTGGGAGCGGACATGCTATTTCAATATTTTCGCGCATCCCTCTTGATGAACGATATTAACCGCAAGTAAATTTAACTCCTGAAGGGTCGCACGGTATTTTCTTTCACACTCAGATTTGTAAATCGATGGAAAGAATTGATCATAAGATGACTATGCAGACAGGCATTGGACATGATTTGGAAACGAAAGCAAAATTCTGCCATGAAGAGGAATCGAACCCGGCTCTTCCACTTGCCACAAAGAAAAACATCCGCGTTCTGAAACAGGACTAATATTCTACTTCGATGGTTCAGTGTTAGAACATCGGCCCGGATAGAAGATCCGAGAATAAGATCCGAGAATAAGACCCGGAAAGAAGATCCGGGAAGAAGACCCGGGTTCGATTCCCGGTCATGGAAGAATTTTTCTCCAGTTTCCAAATTATTCCCAGCAATCCGATCTTTCCATATCACGGAGTTCAGCTAGCCATATACGACAATTATTCCGCCTACCGAAGCCGCTCAGCCATCTTGGCATACACCTCAACTCGGAGCACGGAGCTCACGTCGTAAAGATTGATCGTTTGCGATCTCTCCATTCCATTCAAATAGAAGCGAAATGCGAGTTGCCTCGAGGTGGGACAAAAATACACGCGGGAATCCCAAAGGCAGATACATCTTCCCGCCATCTAGAGTGGAAGGCGAAACGGTATCCATGTGAGAAGGAGAGGCTAAAGGTCGATGGCGCTTTAGATCGCTCAGGAATGCAAAAGGATGGATTAAGATTAATTGCTACAGAGCTTGAGAGATGATTCAGAAATTGCTATGCGCCTTGTTACCGAGAATAATATCATTCTATTCTTGTCTTCAGAAAAGGGTTTTTATAGAATGTGATTGTCGACGTTGATCAACGTGAAAAAAAATGCAGGCGAAGGTAATCTATTCGAGCCATTCCGATCCGTTAATAGAGGGCGTATACGCCTTTCATGGATACCTGAAAAAATATATCTGAGTCGTTTAAAATAATTGAACATGCATACAGCAAAGATAAGTTCCCGATGATTAATATATAATTTATAACTATTATAATAAAATTGAGATTTTTAAGCTTAACCAGGAAGTCAGTGCCGCTAAATATCTTCATACTTCAGACCAAATAAATCATCTCAACTGATGATATATATATGCTAGGGTTTCTATCGCCCTTTAATTCAAATTTTTTGATCTAGGGATACTTTTCCAAAGGGCCATCCCAACCAATTCTCGAGGTTTCAACCTACCAGTTTTTTGTATGAACTGATATGTGCTAATCCTGACAGTCTTTAATTTACGCGAGGGATGACTTCTCTTCTTCTCGCATGATTATATATCGCGCAAGTACAAATATAAGGAAAGGGGGAATGCATTCCGGAGCAACGGACTGTCGCCTCCAGGATAAATAATAAAAGCTACTTTATATCGCTATTATGTGTAAATTGCTTATAATAGCAATTTAACAATTATAATATTGGTCGCTAATCATTTATTACGTAAGCAGAATATAATAAAATAATTGAATACTGACCATTACTCAAAAAATAACGACGATTGGTTGTCTACGCATGTTTTATTACAAAATACTCTAAGAATCTTGATGAAACACACGAGTAAAATTGAAAGAAATTAATTACTGCAATAAAAAATTAATCCGAGTCAGGCATACCATAAACAATCTACAGTCGCTCTTAAATTTGGCAGCATCACAAGTCTCTTGTCGTCTTTTTGTTAGTTGCTATTCGAGTCGACGCGTGGGTTGTAAAAACAATAACAAATGTGCATGGCGTGGTGCTTGTATACATCGTTGCTGGCAGCGCGCCTTATGCGTCACACACAGTCGGGTAGCGCCATTTACGCATGCGTGCGTACTTGAGAGAAAGTTCCGGGAGGGGCTATTAGCGCTTCGCGAAAGGAGTAGAATATCGTTTGCAAGTCGTGTAAAAGCGAGCTCGCGTAAATAGGATACAAAACGTGGATCGCGTACAACTGGACTTTTCTTTTGCGATTTCCATGGAAACGAGTTGCTGAAATCACTGTTCGCAATAGTAAACAATAAAATTTTCAACCAGCACGGAAGCGTAGTAAAATTTTATATTCAGCAACAGTGGGAATTCGAATTTGTTAGATTTGTGACGCAATTGCAACAAAAACAATTGGTAGCGATGGGATTCGAACCCACGCCTTATACCTCACAGCCACGCTGCCGCAATAAAAAACGTAATCCATGTATATTGTTAAATATGTAAAATGCCAAAAAATCTGTTATTCCCTAGTATAAATAGTTTCATTTTTCTCGCACGATTGATAGCCCTGTCCTCTCTTTATTGTCAAAAATAAAACCAATACCAAAAATAAAATTTCCAATAGGTCGGCATGGCTTCTTCATCATTCATTTACAGTAATCGGCTCGAAAAAATCGGTTCCATTAAATGCTATGCGGTGTGTTCTATGCGTATGTTGTCTTTTGTGCTCATTTTATGATAGCACAAAATTCGACCTAAACTAGGATGTCACGACAAGATCTAGATACTGCCAAAGATGAAGTTATGACAAAAAAATCATAACGTAGGCCCACTGGAAAATGAGTGAGCTCCCAACAAAAACAAAATTGAAGTCTCGGAAAAAAATTTAAGGGCCTCACGAAAAAATATGGGCCCGCATTGGCCATGGACGCCCCCGCTGCGCGAGGGTGTCCGCTACGCCACTGCGTATGGTACTTGCTTCGTAGTACAGGGCTCGACAAATCCCGGGCGCCAGGTCGCCATGGCGCCTAAGAATTTCATGCTGGCGCCTAGATATTTTATATGCTTGCTTAGTTAGATTTTGGTTATATTGTAGTCACGTGCTGTAGTCATATTGTATTGTCGGACTCAACAGTAGGAGCAGCAAAATATAATATATGTGTCGGAAGCATTCAAGTTCCTGAAAATAAGTGGAAATTTGTATTCTTTTTCGTAAACTACATGTTTTCAATTCGATTTTTCATATGTATAAGGTTCATTTTATTATGTTCTACTACCTAGTGTGACAGAAATAAATGTGTATGGCTTAATTGTAGTAGCAGAATCGTGTATATATTATTAAACGTTTATATTTCTGAAGAAGATAAAAATATCCGCCAAAATTATATAACGCCTGCGCTGGCTCCTAGGTTTTGAAACTGGCGCATAGGTTTTCAGAAAATGTCGAGCACTGTCGTAGTCTACATCAGTGATCGGCAACTCCATGACCGGCGGGTCAATGAATGACCTGCCATCACGATTTGGGTGACCCACAACCGTAAACATGTTTAGAAGGGTTTATATTTTGAAAATAAAAGAGAAAATCAATTAGTAAATATAATTTGTATAAACTTCCAGATTTTATTTTTATTTTCATTGAAATTTATTAATCGACCCATCACATTTTCCGAAAGTCATTCATTTGTCCACCTTCTAAAAAGGTGGCAGACTACTTGTCTGCATCGAAGGTTGATTGAACGTGAAACTATCGAGTTTCATTTTACGATTGAAAAAAATTCAAGGGTTTCCAAACTTGTTATCGAAAGGATCCACATGACGCTTTGTGTATATACTACTGTGAGGTCCACATACGACATTTCAAATTACTGATTCGACCTTGTGAACTAGCTTTAACAATTTTTTTATTGCTTTGTATTTTATACGCCTATATTAAAAGTATGTTGCAACCATCTACTCGAATACTATCGTTTAGATTTCATAAATGATATCTGATGGAAAATTCTGTTGAGAATTGTATAAGGTATAGGTAGGTAGGTATAGGTATATATAAGGTATAATTGTATTAGTCTCCTAAAGAAACTGATGAGGTAATCACTGCGCTGGCCGGATATGAATCGCGGGCGTAGTTTGGGAAACCCTAATCTAAAACATTATAGATTACGTCTGGCGCTCAGTCACAGCGTCTAGCACTGCGATGGTCATGAATTCTTGGACCATAAGTCATTCGTGGTAAGGAATTGACCTCTGTCATAATTGTCCTGATAAAGTCTTTATAATTACATAATAAGTTGGCGTTAATTATGGTCGATCAAAATTAAGCCGAGAAAATTTACGTTTTAAAAGCACCTCCCAAGCGGTAGCTAGAAGCCATAAATTTCCCCTAGGGTAGTAAAACATCCGTCGAATAGAGAGAGAGAGAGAGCCACAGGGTGGCCATGAGCGTAAAATACTCCTGTTTCCTCTCCGAGCTGTTCGCTCCCCGGATAAGTTAACCTTGATTTGAAAATGAAAAGAAAGGGAAGTGTTGAAAGATCTCTCCCGAAATGAAGGTTAAATAGAACCTACTCCATTAAACCGGGTGTTTTCAAAACATCCCTTCTTCAGGCAAGCGAATATGAAACAGAAACAGAGATTAGCCCCTATCTGCATAGATAAGCGCCCATGCCCGAGGAATGAACAAAGAGGGATCTCCCTACGCATATTTCGTAATAAAATAAGCTTGGTATATTTCCACAACTAGGTAGGTACTTCTTTCCTTATAATACCGTCAAGGTTAAGCTCGAAAAAAAGAATGAAGTCGAGAAACACCTGAGAGGCATTATCGTTCGTCATGTTTTAATTTTCAAAGGAAAACAACCGAGGGGCGCAAACCGCGCGGATAACTTTTTATCTCCGCGCGATTTACAAAACTTCCAAGAGGCGGCTGTCACGGCGGCACTAAAAAGACTCAAAACAAACCGCTTCCTTTATCCACACGCAGCGACGTTTTCGGTTCGGGAAAGGAAACAGTCGTATATATTACGATGCCAAGGACGGAATGGAGAAAACGGAGGATAAAGCCATGTTCAGCGAGAGATCGCCGGGAGGGAAGCGGACGAGTAAAATAACGCGCGAATTTTCTTTTGCGAAAATCGTCATGAATATATTTACCCTCATTTACGTTTTAACGAATTCGAAGGAATAGAAGACTGGACGAACCGAATTAACCGAAACCATAATTTAGTTTCATGCAGAATATTTTTATGCAGCAAGCAAGATTATTAATGTTATCTCGTCATAAAATGGCGCAGTATTTGCTGTAAGTGAACTCTTTGACTGTAAGTAAATAAATATCATGAGATGAAATTTACGAAATGGAGGATGACGCTTGTGGCTGTCTTTGAATATAAGAGTCAAGAACTATCACTGTGCCAATCATGCTACAAAGTCCGAATAAATAAAACAAAAAGGCTTACACATACGATGATATTAAGGTGTTTTTGTTTAACTCACGGCGTCATTGAATATTCTTTTAAATTTATTTTTTGCTTATTTGTATCCAAATACCATAATACCCTATGCAGGGTCGGCCCGAGCTACGGACGAGCCGGGCGGCTGCCTGGGGCGCCCAAATTTTGGGCGTTCTATCCCGTTCATTTATATATGCATTACTTGCAAGTGAATAAGTACTGGATACCAATTTACATCGAGGAACAGGCTAGAATCTTGTTAGCATTCCTTTTAATTTTTCATTATCAATAATTTTCACAGAGCGATGAATAAATTAACATGTACTTTGTAAATATCTTCTCAACAAACGTTAACGGACGGGGGGAGGGGGGGGGGGGCGCTGGAGTGCTATCTCGCCCGGGGAGACAAATTTCCTCGGGGCCGCCCCTGACTCTATGTTAATAAGACGATTCATGTGACGATCGTGTTAAAATTTTTGCTCAGATGACCCTACTTACTTTTCCTAAATAAGATGCAAGATACATTAAAGTTAAATTTTACAGAGGCCTGAATGGAGAAGCGGATTTGGAACTTGGAAGCACGCAGTGTCGAAAGATTTCAGTGCATTTATTTCGCGGAGATGATTCAAATAATTTTGGAATAGGCCCAAAAGATTCATGAGAATCTGAAAAATCGCGTATTTTGCAGACTTCAAAGAATGCGAAATTGCATTACTATGACCAATACCTAGTGTCAAAGAAATTTTGCACGATAAATTAATGGATTATCGCTCGAATTTATAAATTTCAAAGATTCTTAGTTATAACGGAGTGAATAAAAAGTACCTAATACACGAACAACGCAAAAAATAAGCGGGAATATACCAAGGATCTAATCATCTTTATTTTTAATTTCACATTTCTTTTTATAATTAGATTTAAAACCTTCTCTTGGATTAATATATATTTTTTTTATATCTTGCTCATTTCAAAAACTCCTTAATCCTGTTTTAGATGGACACGCGGAGTCAACCAAAATGGCCGACGCCACGCCTTAAAATTTATAAATAAAGAGAGCGATAGTTTTCGGGCGAAGTGATTTTGTTGGTACACCATCCGAAAGAAACAAGACAGCATTTTGAGATGTTTTTTAACCTCCTGGGGAGGGCTCGGGAGAAGGAGAGGGAGCTTATACTCCACGCTTAAAGCTGAATGACAACGTGTCTGGATGGGGACTTTAGGACCGGGAGAAGAAGTGGGAACAGGTGAAGGATTCCGAGAAGAGAAGATGGGTCGAGAGTAATGGCGTGGTCGGAGGAAGGGCGAGGAGAGGGAGAGGTGGTTTAAAATGGGGAGGCAAAAAGGAAGTGGGAGAGGAGCGGAGATGGGCGGTGAGGCGATGCAGAAGTCTCCCAAAGCGCTCCTGACTTCCCTTTCTCCCAGATTCCCTCCCCCGCGCTCTGCATCCCGAGAACCTCTCTCTCCCTCTTCCTTTCTCCCCTCGCACCCTAGTTTCCAGACACGCCGCGCTGGTAGCGCACAGAGGAATCTTTAAATGGCAGAGAGACTGCTACACTCTCTTCCTCTGCTTCCCCCGTCGTGCTAACTTAGATCGCATAGGCACCAACGCTCGTTCGGAAAGGAAAAATAAAATTTCGCTCCTTTATGCGTTCGTTTTTGAGTGTCGAACTTCTGCGATGATCCTAAGTAATTTTAGTATGTAAATGATCGACGTGCTACACTCATCACCGTATTATTAATCAAATGGAGGAAATAAACCCTCCCTGCAATCGAACCCATGGCTTCAACATGAACGGTCTTTCGCTTGGTAAATGATTAGTGTAGTGTAAACAATTAAATTCCTGATAAAATAGGTACAACACTGCATTTAAACAATGGATGTGGTCGGCAGGTGGGCCGATTTAGTCAGCTTTTCCAAGGCCGGAAAAAATGCCAGTCGTGCCTATTCAAATACATGCATAATTTGTGTTAATAGAGATTTTTGTTTAATGTGGAAATAACTAGTTGAGATTTTTTATCAGCAGGATGCCTATTCATCTGTATCAGTAAACTTTGTAATCATACATTACACTTTGAATGAGTGAGATTTTGGCACGCAAATGCCTAGGACACATGGTATCTCCTCGACTTGTATGGGTCACCAAAAGCATTACTCTTTATGTTTGGGCTCAAAGATATATTCAGTTGAACTAAATGGCAATTCGTCCTCGATTTCAATCCTAATTGTCAATTGACATTTCAGTCGATTAGTGAACAAACGTATCATTTCAGCAAACCTTTCATCCCACAGGCCGTCGCCGTTAATTCAAAGTGACATTTAAATGGCAATGACAATGGGAAGTAGGGGAAAGCAACAGAACAGAAAATCACTTAAGTTAAACTGTAGCAATTATGTGGCCTTTAATCTATATATTCATATAGGAAAAGAATCGGTTGCTATCTTATGCGGAATTTTCTCCATTTAATATTGTATGAAACAGCTAAGTTCACGCTATTTGACTGATTCCTTGGCCCAAAGAACCAACCGCGAAGCTTGAAAGTTAAACAAATATAATAAAGAAACCTTTGTTTTAACTGTGTTCACTAGAAAAGCTGCGGCGCCGATTGCCCGTGTGATTTCCATTGCCATTTCCTGGCCATACATTAAAGATTGCAGATTGGCCTTTAAATTACCAGTGGGGTCCATTATGTACTCCATGATTGGCATTTAACAACAACAACAACAACTAATATTTTGTATACCATGAGCCTGGTATTTTTATATGCCTCGCTAAGCTAAAACAGAAATTGAATGTCAAATAATTTGAAATATTGAAAACATTTAATTAAAAAAAATATTGGACAATTTGGTAACAAGTTTGATAATAATAGTTATAATACTTAATTGCAAAATGAAGGTATATTAATGGCAGATCCTTTAAGCATCGTTAAGAATTATAAATAGTAGGTATAGCATTTTTGAAATACATATACTATAGGTATTAATACTTTTATATGGTGTAACACAAGGGGTAAAACATGGACCCCATCCGGTGGATGTCATAAAAACCAAAAAATATTTCTAAATAGAAACTAATTTAATGATCAAAATGGAACAATTTTTGAAACGAGAAAAAATTTAATGATCAAAAGGCAATCAATGACAAAAATAATAAATATTGCTTTGTTAAATACTTATATTCCTATATTTTTATGGTAAATAAACAAGGCGTACAAAATGGACCAAGTATGATAATATATATTACTGTTTTTGTACGCTAATTCAAGGGTTAAATGTCGTTAACATTTACTAATTGCTTATCAAGGGGAACATTTACAAAAGCGTAAAATATAACGCATAAGTTCAACATAAATTGATAAGAATCAATTCACCGACTCGGTAAACGTCAACAACGAGGCGTTGGGCTTCCCACATGGCTATTTATGTTTTCCGCTAAAAATCACCACTTGGATTAAAAATTCGCTTTGCAGGTTGCTTATGAAATATTACAATGCATCGCTACATCCTATTCACCATGGACATTGAGCATATCTATTGCCACTGTTCCTGACATCAACAAACCCATTTCACTTCTTTTGAAATATTACTTGTGTACAAGTACATATGTATGTTAAGCATTAACACAATCGTGTACATATATAAAAAATCAAAATTAAATTATAGAATACCACTGCGTTACTCTTCTTCGGGCAAGTTAAAGTTAAAAAAAAACCATGGGTCCAACGCATGACTTTCTCCATACAGAGGAAGGAATGTTTCAATTCTAATGACGTTGCTCTCGACAACAACCTCCTAAATAATAGTTATCGGAAATTGCACTCACGAATAATTTTTAAACACTTGAAATAATTTTCAAAGCGAAAAATATGTTAAAACACTTTTCACATCATAAAACAATAAGTAAACAAAATTTCTATCTGTTGCTTTGGATAACAAAATATCGATGTGCGATTGAAATTACTTTTGAGGCGCTGGGATCGCTGTCAATATTTACAAGAAAATTTGTTTAGGAAATATGAAGCTAGATGGCAATGAGATAATATGTTTTAGAAATATAAAGCTCAATGGCAAAAGGATAATTTTGATCGCAATCAAAATGACCCTTGGGTGAGTAGGCATCTCTATCAACAATTAGAGAATTTTATCATAGCAGCGAAAACAAAGCTGTGACCTAGCGACATCAATGAACTGACAATGAGCATTAATTCAGATGGAAACTCAAAATATCTCTGAAACAGTTAGTTCTATGAAAAAATGTTTCAAACATAAGTTGTAGGAAATTATATTATCTACAAATTTTGTAATAACAAATACCCCGGATATTCAGCAAAAGCGGAAAAATGTCAAGAGCAAACTTCTACTTCCAGCTGACGAATATTAGCCAAAAATAATCAGACCTTGATTTTTAATTAAACTTTGCATTATAAGGTTTCGTGTTCATTTGATTAGTAGTTTCTTAGTTAAAGCGCGCGAAAAATTCCTATCATAGAAACACATCGAGAAAATAGTGTAAAGGTACTAAGGTGACCTTAAAACGCGTATTTCCGTTGGAATCTCGAATTCATTTTTTTCACGAAAGCTACGCTTTTTCTATACTACGTTTGGAGAAAGTAAAGCTGGAGACGTAAAAAATACACAAGTCGTGATTTCAAACCACGGATCTCTAAATTACGGAAACGCCACTACTCCATTGCGCCACTCTGTACCACAGCATCAAAAGTTGAAAATTACTAAAGAACCTAACATTGACATTTCTATATTTAAAAGCACTCCACCGAAAAACCTAGCACAGCGTAGTTTCGAACCACGGACCTCTGGTACCAGCACGCTTCCACTGCGCCACTCTGCTTCTGATTATTAGACTTCGAATATCCCCACAGCAATCACACGGACATTACTCGGTATTTATTTATTTATTTATTTAATCATTTTTCACATACAGCGATACCGCCAATTTAAAGTGAAAATTAAACATTCAAAAATTAACAACATAACAACCAAAATAAAGTACAAATAATATAAAATGAAATACAATATAATATAAGTGTATGCAGGAGCAGTCAATAAAATTAAGTTGTGCGACAACATGACATTCCGTTTTTAAGAAAAGACTCTTTGAACATTGAAAAAGGATCTACATTAGGGGAAAGTGAGTTTAAAAGGGAGGGGAGACGAAAGAAAAGAGAACGTTTAGCAAGTGAAATTCTGGGGGTGGGGTAGTGAAATAAGGAAGAAGAGCGAGTAGATCTATTAGGAACACGGAAATTAAATTGAGCAAGTAACTCAGTACAGTCAGTAATAGAGTTTAGTATATTGTATATAAAAGAAAGATCAGACTTAGTTCGATGAACAGAGGGATAATCCAAAGAAAGGGAAGATAAGATCTTACTATTAGAGAGTTGGCGAAAGGAGGGCACACGGGATTTAACAATTCTCAGAAAAAAATTAATGACACAATCCAAAGAGGCAAGGTTGGAAACTGAAGACATTGACCAAATAGGAGAACAGTAGTTAACCACAGGTAAAATAAAAGAAGAAAAATACAATCTAAGAGCCAGTGGATCAGTAATGTCCGTAAAACGATATAATATTCCCAGGAGAGACATTGCTTTATTTTTTATTTTCAAAATATGATCAGAGAAGCCAAGTTTAGTATCAAAGACTACGCCAAGGTCTTTCTGTTTGGACACTCTAACCAATGGAACAACATTTAGTGTATAATTAAAATTTATAACATTTTTAAGAAAAGAGATGGACATTACATTACATTTATAACAGTAACACGAAAAATATCTAGCAGAGCGTGATGATTTCGATCCAAGAACCTCTAGGTTATGGGCCCAGCACGATTCCACTGCGCCACTCTGCTTATGATTATTATAATTCGAATAACCCCATAGAAATCACACGGACATTGCACGGTATGAAAGTAACACGCATAATATCTAACAGAGCGTGGTTTCGAACCACGGGCCTGTGGATTACGAGCCACGGACCTGTGGGTTACGAACCCAGTACGATTCCACTGCGGCACTATGCTTATGATTTATAAGACTTCGAATGACTACGTAGAAATGACAAGGACATTGTCCGGTATAAAAGTAACACGCAAAATATCTAGCCGAGCGTGGATTTCGATCCACGGACCTGTGGGTTATGGGTCCAGCACGCTTCCACTTCTCCACACTGCTTCGAAGTCTTATAATTCCGATGTAGTAGTTAAAGCGAACATTCGTTCAAAGAACGTTCGTTGAACGAGAGTTACCTGTATATCTATCGGAAGCATTCAAGTTCCTGAAAATAAGTGCAAATTTTTATTCTTGTTCGTAAACTACATGTTTTCAGAATATAATTAGACTTTTTTTACATGTGTAAGTCTCATTTTTATTGTTCTGCTACATAATGTGACAGAAATAAATGTGCATGGCTTAATTATTGTAGCAGATTCGTGTCTGAATTATTATTATTATTTATTTTTCTCGCGATGATAAAAAAATCTAACAAAATTGTGTAACGTCTGCGGTGGCTCCTAGATTTTGGAGGTGGCGCATAGATTTTTAGAAAATTTGTCTGGCCCTGATATATCGTAAACCTACTCACACCGATATAATACATTCCGTATTATTCAAATCCACACATTTCACATATATTGACACCTTTTCTCCGCACGATCCACAGAATTTCGCAAACGCCTCTATCTAACACGGATTTTCGAGAACAAATGACTAACATAAAAACAGCGCTGCACGCATCGTTGACAATACTTCCTAAGACAACGAAGCTACAGCTAGGGCCCGCTGTTGACAGGGACCCATTTAAGCTAAAACAGAATACCCAAGACCCAAGGAATGCCAAACAGGGAAAAGAAAAACATATCAAGTCGATATTTGGTAAAGTACTTATCGTAGGATATACCAAAATTAATTAAAATGAGCGAAATCTCCGGAACATTCCCTTACTTGTAAATTCTTTTTAAAAAATTTATAAAGCTACCCGTAAGCAACGCGAGTGGAGAATGGTCTTTTTCGGCGTTCATAAGAGTCATTAAATAAAATAGTAAATAAAATGATTGTATTGTTCATTGTATTTTTTAAATATGTTCACATTATTGCTTCGGCCTAGAGCCCGTAAAATAAAACGATCCTGGTTGACAGCACAAGTAACTGACAACTTATCACGAAACACACAAACAAAAACAACTAAAATATCATGCCATACTCAAGAATATTTTTCGAAAGCACAACTTAACCTCTGTTCCATTAAGTAACAACATACTTGCGAACTTATCACAAAACCCTAAAGACAAAATTCTATTTTTACATAAATCAGAGATTTACAAAATATCTTAGGACACATATACGTACATAGGTTAGACAAAAAGGAAATATGAAAGAGGATTTATGGAATACATAAAACACAATATATAATAGAAGAAATAATTTGTGTATCATCACACACACTTTAAAACAACCATCCTATCACTATTAGTGAAATAAGTACACAATTATTCAAAAGTAGAATCATGCTTAAGGATATGTATAAACAAACAATAAATATGTCGTTATGATTTACAACAAAGGACCAACTGCCATTCCCTTCCATTATTTAACGGTAAAACCCGCATTATATTTTCAGAACTGCTCTAACGGACAATAGAAATAACCCTTCATTCTACATGATTTATTTATGATGACAGCTTGCTTGTCGAAGTGTATATTTAGAGCGATATTTAGAGAAAGAGCGAGTGTGTGGCCAAATAAATGTAGGCGCGCAGGATTTTCCTGAAGCGGTCCCAAGACGCACAAACTTTCTAGACGCGGAGTGGGCAACCTTATTCATAAGTTGGGCAGCATTGGAAATTTCGAATCCGATTAAGAGCTTCCATCGGATGTTAACAGGAAATTCTGTAGTATCATATTAGTGAAAATCGCCTAATTTTTTAAATCTTAACGTTTCAACATTCATGGTTTTGTGACCGCATTTTAACTAATAAATATGAAATTATTCGTGTTAAGTTTTACGGATCGCTTTTCGATCAAATCTTCGTGGGCATCATTAAACGCTCTCTGAGGCTGCATGCGGTAGGTTAACGACTCGTTCTAGAAAACTATATGAAATACCGGGTCCCTGGCGATGAATAATTTTAGCTACCTTAAGAATCAAAGGCGAAAACTTATTTCAATTCAACAAAAAATTGATTAAGAATAATTATCAGTGCAAATAAAAGCAATAATCATTTTAAGCTCTCTAAAATATATTATCGTTGTTCAAGACCCTAGTATGAATAACTTCAAAATATACTAGATCACAAACAAAAATAATGTTAGAGCAGTTAGGGAAGGAAATTCAATATGCGCCCGAACAAAATCGAAGACTGAATTCGCAATTAATCACCGTTAACAAAAAATCCAAAATTTAAAAAATTAAAGTTAACGCAAATCGATTAATAATACCTAATATAACGAATTAAAAACTTGACATTGTTCCTTAAAACTTAGAATTTGCAATAGTACATTTTAAATAAATATTTCTGATGCGCTACCTATGTCGGAGCATTTGCTCAACGAATATGAATAACTAAACGGGATAGGTGATAGGCATTCACATCGATAATTACGCATTAAATTCCACTTTTGTTGATAAACTAGCATAATTGCCCGTCAAATATGACGGGATTATCATAAAAGTATTCCAAATATATTTCCTTCCAATATGAAAAATCAGTAAGATATGCTATGATCTGGTTTGGTTTTCATGCACAATCAAATCACGGTTTTTGAAAGTTGTCCTTGTTTTAATTATATTGTTTAAATAATTATTATCAGAGAGGCCAAATGATTATCCAAATATTTGCTGAAAATAAGAGGAAAATCGAAATAATAAGATATAATGCATAAAGAATTTGTAGAAATTTGTTTGAAATATTTGTGCAAAATATAAGTTATTTAAAATGTATAGAATTTAACTCCCTCTACTGGTGACGTGCGATTTTTGTAACATAACTGGTGACGATGTATCATGGAGACCCTTTAATTAAAAATGCTGTAATTAATATGGATATTATAAATTATCAAAAATATTGCATGCGTCGTTTCTCTACTGTGTTTCAGAGCTATTATTTATGATTTAATTATTATCGTTTTTTTATTTATCTTTTATAGGAATAAATCTACAAATCGACACAAAAATCACTTCTTTTAACACATTTCACTATTTATTTTAAAAAACTCTTAAACAAAGTTGATTTGGAATAAAATTACATATGGGTTGTAATTCTGATTGATCATAGATCAATATTAAAAAACAATTTGAAAAAGTTAACTTTTGTAGAAAACTGCAGGTATAAAATTTGCATAAAATTATTAGGTCTCGTTGGCACAATCTTTACAAATAGTGGTGATTAAGGGCAATGTGGCAGTGATATATATTTTGTTTCTCATATTTAAACCTGGCATGTTGACCTCTCCAAATAGGTCACTTCTTATAGTGACCAATAGGAGATATATATTTATTCTGACCCATTGATGTAAGCCTTCGAGAGGCTTCGCTGTGTAACTTAACTGGTGACCATGGGTCCCACAGACCCAACAAAAAGTTTGAAATTACAAAATAAAAGTTCCGAGAAAAATGATGAACCGCTGACTGTAAATACCCTAATTTGAGGGTACTTGGATTTTCAAATCGACAGATGGTAAAGTTTAAACGTGTGAAGGCAATAAAAACTCACAGGGTCTGTCAGACCGATGGTCACCAGTTAAGGGTTAATAATTGAATTATTTTACTCGTATAAAATGCGTGAAAACGTGAAAAAATCGTATTAAAACGTAATTTTTGGAGATTTACGAATGAGATTTAAATTTATCTCTTCTCTCCATAACTAAGTTTAAACCCTCTTCCTTGAAATATTTTAAAATGTAAACGAAAAAGATCTGCATGTCAAAGAATGGCTATTTGCGGGATTTATATATGAGATGAGAATTTATAACTCCGGTAAATTATAAGATGCACGGAAAAAATATGAAAATAACTATAAAATAGTTAATTACAAAAATTTTCAATATGAAGTTAACTGAAAAGAAATTAATGAAAAACACAATTTTAATTATAAAAAATTGGGGCGTCTTCTCTATCGTACTAAAGCATTCAAAGCACGCTTTCCTTACGCATATAGTATAAGGACGACAATACAATCCCGAGGTTTTACAATGACACGGTCGGCAAGGCAACAACGTTAAAAAGCTTAAAATTTTCCAATAAATAGGATTTAAACGTATAACTTGAGCGAATTCGAACCGAATGCAAAAATTGAAGATAACAATAAGAATCTATGTTTATTTATATTTAAAATGGTCCTTGTCCGAAAATCTTTGGTCAATTATTACTTTCTCCATATACGAAGTATAGAGAAAATATTGTTTTCATGAAAAAAATCGAATTCGAGATTTCAACGGAAATATGTACATGTTTTAAGCTCCCCTGAACACGTTTTGACTATTTTATCGATGATGTTTGTGTGTCTGTCTGTATCTGATAGATTTTGGTGGGCGCTCTAACTCAAACACTATTAATCAAGTCAACGCAAAATTTTATATTTAACATTTTTATAAAAGTTAGAAGATTTGATTAGTTTTTGGTAAAAAGCGGTCGATCGGAAGTGGGTGTTTACTCTTGTCACTTATTCGTTATTTTGAAATAATTGCTAAATGTAAACATGTATTGGAATAAAAGTTGTCTTAGTAACGCTCCTTTATCTTTTCTTAATGGTTAACCGGAAGTAAATATTGACAACGATTCCAGAGCTAACAACATGTAATTTGCCATATAAATATGGAGAAAGTCATGTGTTGCCTACATCACTTTATTTTTGTTTATAATTCATTTTTTGTTTATTTTTCAATATATGCATGTTTATATAATATATATTAAAATTTCTAATTATGCATGTCTTTAATTCAATTTAATTAACCTGCTGCATACATTTCTTCCATTCGTAAGTTGTAAAAATGTTTGTAGATTGAGTACCCCCCTTCACGGACAGTTGGGGGCTGCCTGAATCTTTTGAGCCTGAGGCCTTCAAATACCTTAGCCCCCCACTAATCATCAAAGTAGTTACAAATAAAGACCATTATATGTTGAAAATAATAGCCGCTCATGGATGAATTATTAGGCGTTCTTTGCCAGAAAAGCGGTAATAGCGAAACGCCTTATGGGCACGTCTGGTCCGTCCGTCCGTCCGTCGTAACTTTCACCTCTTAAACCTCTGGATGGATTTTAATTTAATTAGGTATGGGTGATCGTTATTAAAAGTAATCCCCCAGTTGTGGTTTTGAATATAATCCGTCAATTACAACTTCCACTTTAGATATTTACTTTTATGAACTTATACTCGTATCTCGTTAAATGGCATCCGACAATAAACAATGAAATACCAAACTTTTCTCTCCCTAACTATTATATGATCTGTAAGGTATAGATTAAAAATTTTATTCGAATAGAGAACAACATTTACTACAAGAAAGTTTGCGAGACCAAATACGAGTTATAGTTTCGGAAATAAAAATTCTAGAAAATCCCGAGCTAAACATAGCATATTTTGATTACATCGATCTCTAAGGCGGTTCTCTCAGCAAACAACAATTAAAATCCATGTTTTTCTATCCCATGCCTTTATATGATCTGTGAGGTATAGTTTTAAAAATTTATTCGGATAGAGGATAACATTTACTACAAGATAGTTTGCGAGACCACATAATTACGAGTTATGGCTACGGAGATAAAAATTCGAGAAAATTCCGAGCAGAACATCGCAATTTCGTTTACATCGATTTCGAAGACGGTTGTCTCAGCAAACAAAAACTAAAAATCCATATATTTCTCTCCCTTGCTCTTATATGATCTGTGAGGTATAGATTAAAAAATTATTTGGATAAAGAACAACATTTACTAAAAGATATTCCCCGAGACCATATAATTACGACGTATAGTTTCGGAGATAAAAAATCTAGAATCGCCCTATCTTTCGATACCGTTTTAAACGTATTTCCTATTACGAAATCTGTGCATTCCATTTACGAAGTACACTTTTCAATCGTGTTGTTCTAGCGACTTTCGACGGTAGCGTGGCCGAGCGGTCTAAGGCGCTGGTTTAAGGCACCAGTCTCTTCGGAGGCGTGGGTTCGAATCCCACCGCTGCCATTTATTTTGTTGACTATTATATAATACTGATATAGAAAATATTTAAAAGTAATAAAAATATAAATTCTAGATCGACGAGGATTCTATCTTTCCTTAACAAGAGTATTCTCCTTTTATCCTAAATTAGCGTAATTTCCCGTCAATTAAGACGGGTATGCGTGAGTTAATAAATTCCTTTACCTTTTATATGAGCAGCACACTCCTTCCAACTTCTTCCATCCCAAAACATGTGTAAATCGATCCCAGTTTTGAACTGCATACATAATATATGTTTCTTGCATAAATCATCAAACTTGTCGTTCCTCAAAGAAACGCAAAGCTAATAAATAAACAGTTTCCTAGCGTTGGCATTTGCACTAAACTAAATAATGCGTTCTCGCACTTTTTAACACTGTTATGGAAATTCTCACAAACCTGGCACTGTTGGCTACGTTATCACATTCATAACATTATAATATACATATACTGCTGCAAAGGTCCGTCAATATGACCAGAAGGAATATATAACTTGTTGTTTAAATAAAATTCTTGTACTTATTATTTTTTGAAATCATTTATTCATATCTTTAAAATGTAAAAAATTGATTCAAAATAGCAACATAAAGTAACTAAATCCTTATCTATTTTCCAGAGAAAACAATAGTCAATAACGTTAAACTAGATCAGAAACCAATTTATCATTAAAAATAAAATTTCTTTAACGATTTAAATCGTCCTTTCTTTCACGTCCTTGAATAGTGCCGTGATCCTCAAATGGGTGTGCAACATATCCATGCCATCCATGTAGTGATCATAAGCAGAGTGGCGCAGTGGAAGCGTGCTGGTCCCATGAACCCAGAGGTCCGTGGATCGAAACCACGCTCTGCTAAATATTTTTCGTGTTACTTTTATAACGAGTAATGTTCGTGTGTTTCTGTGGGGTTATTCTAAGTATTTTATTCGGGAACAGTGGCGCAGGGTAAGCGTGCAGGACCCTTTTATCCAGAGATCCGTGGATTGAGATCACGTTTTGCTAGATATTTTTCTTGTTACTTTGATACGGAGAAATTTCCGTTTGATTTATCTATGGTTATATGAAGATAAATAGTCAGATTCGGATTGGCGCAATGGGCGCGCGCTCTGGATGAATTAGACATGTCTGGCAATAGAAACATTTATCTGCTGTTATTTTTTTGTAATTCTTCTATAATAAGCAATGCCCAAATTGATTTTATCTGTTGTCATTACAGGCATTGAATACGACGCGACGTTTTGTTTTGCATTAACATCAATGCTCAGTGAACAATCCTCCTTTCGCTGCGGGTACTACGTGAGCGTTATTGTTATTTCAACCACTGAATACGAATTTTTGTTTTGTATTAAAAAACTTTCTTTCCCCAAGATATAAAAATGGAGAAATTTTGATAAAAAAATGAAAAAATATTGGCAGTGAAAATGAAGAATTACCAAATCCTGGAAATGTCCAAGAGTCTGATATGGATTGTTCATCTTCATCAAGTAGTAACAGTCGTGGTACAGAAGTAGAAATCCGATTGTACCGTGAAAAATATTTGGAAATGGGATTTACATGGTGTGGTGATGAAAGCAGTCCTATTCCAGAGTGTTTGATTTGTGGGGAAAGTTGGCAAATGCAAGTATGGTAGTATGGTTCCCAATAAGTTATTACGTCACTTTTCAACGATGAACAGTCATTTTTAGGAAAATCCATTAATTATTTCAAGACATTTTACAAAATAAGAAAAAACCGTCTGCAGTATTCGTCGAAAAGTTTAAAACAACTGACAACCCTCAAGAGACCAACTATTTGGTAGCTGAAATAATTGCAAAAAATATGCAACCGTATTCGATTGCTGAACGAACCATAATTCCAACTTGTTGTGCTATTGTACGGACAATGTTTTGCCCTGAATATGAGGCTGGAGTGTTCCCTTATCAGACAATACGATCGTTAGACGCACCCAAAATATGTCTGAAAATATCAAACACCAAATAAAAAATGTAATAGGAAACACAATGCCATGTTTGCTATACAAATCGATGAATCGACAGATGTGAGAGGATTTGTACAACTATTAGCTTTATACGATTCATACATCAAAGTAAAATTGTGGAACAATTTTTATGCTGCAGAGAATTGCCAAGGACCACAAATGGAGGAAGATATTTTTCAAAACTTAAATGATTACATGATATCTATGAATTTATCATGGATGAACTGTGTCGGCATATGTACAGATGCACCGGCTAGGACGGGAGTCGTAAAAGGTTTTGTTTCATTAGCGAAAAAGCAAAATGAAAAAACAACAACAACACATTGTTTTTTGAACCGCGAGGCTCTGGTTGCACAAACCATTGGGAAGGTTTTAAAATCAGTTTTGACAAGACTGTTCTAATGGTTAATTTTATTAAAAGTAGGCCTCTTGAGTCGCGTGTATTTGCTCAAATTTGTGAAGAGATGGGATCTAAATACAAAAACCTTATTTTACACACAGAAGTACGATGGCTTTCACGAGGCCAAGTGCTAAGCCGTGTGTATGAACTGAAAAATGCAATGTTGGATTTATTTCAGCGCGAAAATAAAAAGGAGATGGCGATTTATTGAAAAATGAGATTTGGTGTGCGAAATTGGCATACCTGTTAGATATACTTGAACATTTAAATAAAGTAGATACTAACATACAAGGAAGAAGCGAAAATATTTTAACATCGACGGATAACATTGCAGCATTAAAAGACAAATTAAAAATTTAGATTAGAAAATCAAGCGAAGGAAAATTCGAAATGTAGCCAAAAATTAGAAATTAAAGACTTGATTTGTGTCCATTTGACATTTTTAGAAGGTAAATTAAATTAATATTTTCCAAGTTTGAAAACTGTAGAATATGATTGGATACGTAACCCATTTGTTTCAACAGAAAATTCAAAATAATTTTTACTTTCTGAAGAAGAAGAGTTTGCGGAATTGAAAAATAATCGCTGTTTGAAGCTGAAATACCAGGAAAGCGACTTAGACAGATTTTAGATTACAATTCAAGAGGATTATCCTTACTTAGCTAAAAAAGCTTTGAAAATGTTACTGCTATTTCCTATAACTTACACTTGCAAAGTAGGATTTTCTGCCATGGCAAACATTAAAACAACAAAAGGAGGAAGTTTAAAAATGTTAGACGAAGATATGCGCGCGAGCTTGTCTCAAATCCGTCCTAACATAAAGGAAATTTTTAACTCCCACCAAGCCCATACATTTCAATAAAATTATTATACATGAAAAATATATATTGTACTTTATGAATTTTAATATATCAGCTAACGTCCAAACCTATCCATATTTCTCACATAATTTTTACAAATAGCAAATTGGGGGAGGGGAAGTCGCAATATTTTCACTGTGCGCACAGGGTGTCGCCATAAAAGAAGTTTGGAAAGCATTGCATTAGAGCAGGGGTCCACAAACTTTTTGAGAGGAGGGTCTCAGGAATATCGAAACTGCTAGGTGGGTAGGATCGAAAAAAAAAACGTTTCAAAATTTAAAATATTTTATTCTATAATTACCTAAGCATATATAACTATGAGTAAACGTTAATAAATCTAAAAAAAAATTCTAATGCGAACAATGCGCCTGTTTTTAATTGGAAACGCTGATTTAATGATGTTTAATAAAATTTCCGCGTGTCGTAGTTTGGGGACACCTGCACTAAAAAAAAGCAAAATTCAATGGGAGATTTTCGAATGTCCATCAGGTCGGCTAGTCATTCATACATTGCATGGATTTTATTATAGCCAATGAATTTATTACCTAATATTATGCGTTAAAATTTTAAAAACTCTTTGTAAATATGTTTTTAACGATTCCTTATCATTTATTCAAACCCTTTCAGGTAGTCATTAGGATCTGATCATTTTGACCGCTGTTGAACTCTCAGGTCGAATAATATTTTGCTCCTTCTAATATTAACGCTGATGGTTAGTAAGGATGATGACCTGGAACTCAGGAAAGTGTAGTTATCAGAGTCGAATGCTCGACCGCACTCTGTTAATTGTTTGTTTGTTTGTTTGAGTGCCCAGTCAATTCGCCTCTCTTACAGCACAAATGGGTATCTGTTAATTGGAAAACTACAACCCGCAGGTAAGACCAAAGCCACGGCCACAATTGATTCGGCAGCTATTACGAAAAAGCGATCCTGTGGTTTTATACTTATTATTCCAAACTTTTACATGATATCTTTCCAGCTGAAATTTTGGAATCATTAGGAAATCAAAGAATCGCTCAGCAACTTCCAATTTAAGCTTTCGTACGTCCTGCCTGTCCCATAGCAACCCCTAATGCGGTCAACGCGCGTCAAGAAATATTTCCATCCCTGCTTGAGATAAGACTGAGAGAACGACTCATAAAAAAATTTCTGTTTTCGCTAAAGTAAAAAAAATAACATGGAATGACAGTACTTTATTTCGTGTGGAGGACAAAGTATTTGCTGAATGATTAGAAAATCTCCTTTGGTTCAAATAAGAGTGGAATGGAAAATTACCACTACATAACTAAAATTTAAATAAAAATTCTCACCTGTTAAAAATTCGTCCACCATAAATAAAGCTCCTCCAACAGTTCTAGGCAGAATTTAGGAAAATCCATGGTTAATCCGCTTGAAACAGAGTTACTGAAAAATAAATATAAAAAGGCTCGTGCTAATTCTCAGAAAAACTTTGGAAAATAGATTACATAAAAAGATAGCAACAAAGAATATAATTACCTTTCTTCTTTCAATTTTCTTGACAACGGACTTCCATTCGAGGTGCGTCCGGAGAAAAGATATTCCGTGGGAAGAGATTAATAACATAACGTATATACCTGTTAGTAAAATGTTATTGCTTAATAATCGTTAGATAACTAATAAAAACCGAATCAGATAAGAAGGCGAAGTCTCCCTAATCATTTATACCTAACATGAAAACTGTTCGCGCCTATAAAATACGAAATGGGACGGAGGCTGATGTAGACAGTTGTTCTGTTGCGTCGGTCGCTAACTTAGTGCTACACTACGTTAGTTAAGCGTGAGTTAATTGTTAGCCATACAAAAAAATTGCTTTACCATACGCTGAGGTCGGAGCATCGTCCGTAATCCATCGTTGGAAGTGCCATCTGCGAAGATTAATTACTGACCTTTGGGAATATTTATTCCATCGGCGATTGCTGTAGACACCAATGCTTGTGCCTGAATGAGCTCTGTCAAGGCGGCTTACGGATCCCGATGAAATTATTGCATCGAAAAATCATTTCAAGTCAAAACTTCTTCTTGGCAATATTCTGCCAATGCTTGAGACACTCACACAACTTTGAAAGAAATTAATATAATGAAATGTTCGATCTCAACTTATCAAAACGTTTTTCGCCATTCGACACTTCGTCACTGGATCTGTCTACAACGCATTTCGTTTTTTCACACTTTTTCGCCGCTTCTCACTTCACGTCTCCATTCGATGAAAAAACCGATTTACACAATGCACTCCTCAACTTCTCCAAATCTTTTTCGCCAAATCTCATTTCTCAGCTTCGCTTAAGACCGGCACAAATGCGAATGCTCACCTTCTTAGGCTCCGTATTACTCGAATTCTGCGGCAATTTGTACCAGCTGCAAAGCAGGATATGGATCGATTGACTTCTGAAATGTTCGATGACACTTTCATTCCTAAGACCGTCATTTCGAAGAGATCTTTGTCAACTTGTCTGATCGTAGCATTTGATTTTTTGTATCTATTTGCTATCATGCTTTCAAGGTATTTATCCTGTTACTGATTTTCCACCATCCTCCGCATTCTAGTCTTCGTTTCTCGATATTTTCATATGCAGATTTTCTTTGCATATTTTCATTATACAGGTGATTCATGATTTGTTAATACTTCAGGAGCTTACTCCTGAGTTTATAGGCTATTCCCAGTCAGAAATGTCACATGAACATAGGTCCGATTTTCGACTTAGCTATGGGTATTTGATATGCAGCTTAGGTGCGCATGGATCAGTTCTCTGATCGGTGGATTGGTCCGCAGAGTTGGTCACCGAGGTCATCAGACCTCAGCTCGCTAGATTTCTTTGTGGGGTCACATGAAACATGAAATTTCTGAAATAAGCTCCTGAAGTATTGACATAATGTCATGAATCACCCTGTATATTCATCACGGTTATCATGAATCTAATACTCATTTTTGGAGTACCTTTTTCTTTCATGCAGGGATTGCATGATCATCTGCATATTTTGTTTTAATCCAATCCTCAAATCTTCGGTGTCTCCCATAGCTTCTTGTACCAGTTTTTCTTCACAACTACTTAGATTTTTTTCTTCCTCTACTTTCTATACTTACACCACTTATATAATACATTTCCAGTCCCAAATTTCATAGATTTCTTATTAATCTTCTTTTTCTAGTCCATGCCTATATGTATTTTGAATCATGCTCATATGTAGCTTACCCAAACAAAGGTTTCTGTCCGTCAGCATAACAGCAATCCGGTGATATTTCATCTAGAGATGTAAAAAGGGAAAAATGTTTTATTAAATAACTTTTATGTTCACAATGATAAATTGAGATATATTAGACACCATAATATTACTTATAAAGCAGATTATCATTAATATACGATCTCTGCACTTGCACCAAAAACCAAGAGAACAAATTTTCTTCTTGCTGAGAGGAATTACTCTTAGATTTGTTAATTACAGAATAAAAACTTAATATTGCCCTTCAGCAATGAGAAGTATAATTAGCATGGCTACATCACACACTGAGGACTCATTTGAGCTAGCTTATAAGCTCGCCATGTAATTATTTGCATTTATAATCATCAGTGTATCTCTATTAGGTTTTATAACAAGGATATTATTAAGAAAATACGGCTATGTTTAACATCTTTTCCATTGTAGCCGACTTAAGCATAATAGCATAAATATATCAAATGCAGCAAGCTGTAGAGGAAACTCAGCTCCAACTAATATTCCAGATGTTATAGTAAACTAAGATACATTCATTTTTACAAGAAGGAGGGAGTAGATCCCCCCTCTCTTGGGAAGTTTCTGGATCTCCCTCTGGCGCAAGCCAATAAAGGAGGCCTCAGTAGTGCTAAATTTACAAAAGGGAAAGACCTTGAAAGTATAGCGAACGCTTTCTTCAAACATTTTTATTGATATTGGAGAGGCATCGTTTGTTTGTTTCGTTCCAGTTATAAGGACAGCTCGATATTTCTCTTTTGAATACACCGATATTCTTCATATAGGCATTACTTCGTCATTCCAAGTTGTAAAAACAAGAGTTTGATGCCTGTAATTTGGTAATGGACAAAAGGGTAGCCTCCACTAATTTTCAAAAATTCCAGTCCAGCATTGAGTTTACTTCGCAAAAAACACGATTATGTTCCCTTGGCCTTCCCAGAGTGTCTCAGTTTCCCAAGTTCAGTACATTTAAGGTGAGACCATAGACCTTTGACTCGAGTATAAGGGGTCCGATAGGACCGCAAATATCCATATAAATGAGTTTCAGTGGAACATTTTATTGTTTCTCATTAACAACAAGTTGATCCAAGCGGAATTTAATGATGCCTAGTTTCCAACATAATTATTTTAAACTAGCGTAATTGCCCGTCAAATATGACGATTATGCGTAGATTAAGTATTTAATTTAAGGCACTTCCCATTCTTCCTCCTTTTCTCTCTTCCTCTCTCCCATCCTTCTCCCTCCCATTCTCCATTCCTCTCCCCCTCTCTCCTTCTCTGGAAAAACAGACTTCCTAGTTTCAAACTCGCCCTAATAAAGACCATTATCTGGCTATATTTCCCTCTCACCCTCCTTCTCTGTCTCCCTCCCTCCCCTTTATCCTAATTCAAAATTATAATTGCTTACGAAACAAACGATTCCGAAAGAGGACAAATATTTATTATTTAGATGAACCAGCAACTTGGCCTAAAATCAATTGAAGAATTTAAGTAAATGAAATGTAAATATCACTTCCGGCAACAATTAGTCAATAATTTCGGTAGCACATCGAAGGATGCACAAGAAGACACGAGGATAATACATGAAATATTTCCTTTTAGCTTGGAAATTTCCAGAGATTCGAAACAGGTCTGGCTAGTCACGAGATACAGAAAGGCGAAATTAAGGAAGTTTGAATGGGGGAAGATCGTACTAACTAAAATTATTGGCAAAAAATTATTATGCTGCAAAATAAACACTATAAAACAGTTCTATAGATTAAAATCCACCATAACTACACCACTCGGCGTCACATGAATATTATCTGAATAATACTCGAAAATTAATTTGGGCATTGCTTATTATAGAAGAATTACAAAAAAATAACAGCAGATAAATGTTTCTATTGCCAGACATGTCTAATTCATCCAGAGCGCGCGCCCATTGCGCCAATCCGAATCTGACTATTTATCTTCATATAACCATAGATAAATCAAACGGAAATTTCTCCGTATCAAAGTAACAAGAAAAATATCTAGCAAAACGTGATCTCAATCCACGGATCTCTGGATAAAAGGGTCCTGCACGCTTACCCTGCGCCACTGTTCCCGAATAAAATACTTAGAATAACCCCACAGAAACACACGAACATTACTCGTTATAAAAGTAACACGAAAAATATTTAGCAGAGCGTGGTTTCGATCCACGGACCTCTGGGTTCATGGGACCAGCACGCTTCCACTGCGCCACTCTGCTTATGATCACTACTACTACAATAAACAAACCGAGCATGTAAAATGTTTATATCGTGAAGGATTTTGCGATAGGTACGGGAGTTAGTTAGAAGAATGGAGTACTCGAGGACGGTTTTGGAAATAGGGAGAGGAAGAGTTTTAAAAGAATCAAAGAATCACAAAAATAATAATAAAAGGCTAAGTTTTCAGTCCGTTGGTCTGAGTGACAAGCTATTAAAACGCGAATAACTCGATCAATGATGTAGATAGAAAATTAAAATTTTGCAGGATCTGAATTTTTTATTTAAGGTTGACATGGTAATTAAAGAAATTACTGTCCGTTTGTGGCGCTATTTTGAGGGGGGATATATTGCACTTCCTCCGAATAAAACTAATTAAATTTTAGAAGAAAGGGAGGAGAATTGGTGGGAAGAAGATGGAGGATGGGAAGAAAAGAGGATGGTGAAAAATAAGAGGGAGAGAGGGATGGAGAAAGAGAAGAAGAAAGAGGGAAAATACGTGGTGGAGAGAGAATAGGGGGAGAGAAGAGAGTGGGAGGGAGGCAGAGAGAAAGGGAGGAAGAATGGGAAGTACCTTAATTTTAATACATAATCTGCACATACCCGTCATATTTGACGGGCAATTACGCTAGTATAAGATATTTAACTTGTCTCCTTATCAATGGTGGGGTTTAAACCCTCATTGCAGAAGATTCTTTATAAAATAAATCTCCATTGCAATATCTTTAGTGTCGGTAATCCGTAATAAAATATATTTTACATATATAAGACATACTCCTTATATATTCCATATTTTAAATGCAAATTTCATTTTTTCGGTGTACTTGAGCGCGGAGGGTATTTTCTGTGAGCTCTTCAAGTTGTACTACCTTTCGAATTTAGTTTTATTTAAAACTTAACTGTTTCACTAATTTGATTAATACCCACTTAACATAAAATTGAGGATATTGTGATAAGGTTTTAAAATAATTGGTGAGTTTTCAATCTTCCGCAGAGGAACGCGAACAAGAATGACTCCCTACACGAGTAGGGTAGTACATTGTACTATTTGATAAATCTGTGCTCTATCGTATTATTACCATTCATTGCCAACTAACTACAACTCAAATTAATTAGTAATTAACTCTCATTAATGTGATCGTTATTCTTTGTGAAATACTTGATAATAAGAACTTGACGGCAATACAATGGTTTAAGACAGGAATAACTCAAAAGAGGACTTAACGTAAGTTTAATTAATAGTTCTCAAGTTGACTGATAATATTCCCTTTCGCAAAAAAAACCCTTTAATACTAAGAAAATTCTATTTCCTTTGATGTAATTTCGATCGTTTCATGCTAATCTAAGGAAAAAAATGAATAATAATTTCCGAATTGATATTTGATACCTATGAAACAGAATTTATTCGCAATATATTCATGGCTAAACGTAAAATTGTAACTTTATACAATAAATTTAGCTACACAAAATTAAATACATAATACATCATACTTACCAAATGCAAGATACATTTCCTGTAATGTTATATTAGGTCTTCACGATATTGTCAATGAAACAATCTCCACAAGAACTGGTAATCTCCTCTTAAGGACAAGTTGATGCAAAATATAAACACTTCCGCATTGAGTTTATGAAAGTTAATATCTTATAAATATATTGAAACCTATGTTTTCCTCTTTAAAATATCATGATTGAATTATAACTTCTTCGCAAGCTCAGTTCACATCTTATATACCGCCAATTTAGAAACGGAAACAATTGACTTCTAAATATATTTGTGCGCCGGTTGCGAGAATTTGAATTTAGGATACAGCTCCATAATATCGATGGAAGGTTATTATTACCAAGCTACTTTGTTTAGTCTTTATAACAGTATCACAGTTGGATATACGTATTTGTCCCGTTAGCTAATTCGTTAGAAAAAAATTTCATCGGCATATTTAAGCTTAGTTTATAAATTATTACCGTATTATAAACTTTATCACGGTTTGAATTAAGAAAATTTCGAATACTATCTTAAAGACGTAATCCACGAAAAAGCCCTAATTTTACATTTAGATATTGCTTAATTGGTTCCCTGAATGCTAAATAATTCTACTGTGTCCTGTAATTAAGAAAGTGCATGTAACCCATTTCTAAACTCATCACAGGCCACACTCGGTTGAAAATAGAGTTGAAGAATAATTTAAGGAAACTGAAGCGTTTAGTTATGGGTCAATACTACCTGATTTGTTTTAAATGTAACCATTTACCTATTATGGAATAGAAGGCTGAAGAAAAAATATATTGTTTTATAGTTTTCTATTTCCATTTTGTTACATTGTGTATTTTAATTGATAAACTCATGGCAGGCTGGACAAAGACACTCAGTGGACTGGATGTGGCCTGTAGTTTGAGCACCATTCCTCTAAAATGATTGTACCTGAGCATTTTTAAAAGAATAATTTAAAATCAGAGTGGACCTGATCAACATCCTGGAGGACAATTTTGAAGAATTAACTTTCAAGTGGCAAAAAGGCAAATGCACATGATTGTACAATATAACACTATTTAGGAGAAAACAAAATATGAAATATTTGTCTACATGTGAGTTTGAGAGCTCCAAAATGACTGATTGGTGTACCCATTAAAATTTATAGTCAATAATGAACATGAAACTTCTATTATTATGTACGATTTCACTGATATATATCTAAAGCACTCAACCAGAGTAGCTCTGGAAATTTTATTTGGTTTAATTAACCACATAGAGAAGTAGGTGACCTGAGGTTTGTCATACCATAACAAATACTTTTACCCTTTTAGTTTCGGCAATTCACTCTTCCAAATGATTCAAAATTTAAACATCTCTCATAGCATCAAAAAGTAGGAAAATGTTTAGACACAGAGTAATCCATTAAACGTATCCTCAATACCTGGAAGATAAACATATTTTTATACTTATGGAATTAAGAAATTCCAAATTAATTGCTGAACTCTTAGAACTAGAAAACTCTTGTTGCCATAAAATCAAATCAAATGAACATTCTATCTGCAAAGTAGTAATACCTTTCAGGTATTAATTGATTGCTGATTATATTTCTGACATTTTATCCAAAAATTGAAATATCTCAATGGTTACTCAACCATTTTATTACCAAATAACTTGCCCAGATTACCTTATAAATTTACTTGTTCTTATTCATGAATTGAGAAGTGACAGGATAAAGCAATTACAATGGTCAGGGATTCAAAATTCACCTTTTCTATTTTTTTGGTATGCTGTTGTAATACAATTACTATCTCAATTTTACACTTTTGAAATCACACAAATAGTATATACAAAACCATGGTGTTTATTTAAATAAAATTACAAATCTCGTCAAATATGTATAAATATGAAAAAGAGAGTTCATTGACCACAGGGTCAAAATAAATGCAAGACTAACATGTCAAGGCCCAAGTAAGCAGGATATCAATTGTGACTCCGTAGATATTCATGATATCAACAGGTAGTTAAAGAATCCTGCCATCACATAAAAAAAAATTTCCATGAGACTTTCCAAAAACATGATCAAATATGTTGTAATGTAAATAAAAAACTTACACAAACCAGATCACCAGAAATTAATACAACTTGGTCAAGTGATACAAAGTCCCAAAACAAACAACATTAACATGTGGTTCATATCTAAACCCTGCTACCTAGATGGCCATCGCTTGCTAAAATAAATAAGGCCACCATACAAGCATACGTTGAAAACACTCGCTCAAAAGTCAAATCATTCCGTGGTCTAGGAAAACAAACACCTTGAATCTCTTCTACTGCAAAGATGAAAGTGTTTCCCTGAGTTTAACATTCACTTGCTCACAAATTAGAAACATATCACATAACAGGCTCATTCAATTATTAATTCTTCAGACACTCTCCACTAGATTATTCAATCACAGACAAGCACTTCCACCACTGCGATTTAATTTCTGGTTACACTAAATGCTGTGACTGAAAATAGAAAAATGAAATAAATTATTAGACTATGTAAGAAGAATTAACTTGTTGGCAATATATGGCCTTATGGTTTTTAATTTAGTTAAAATTTCATTTTAACATTATAAGAAAAACACCATCATTTGGCACAACATTCTCAAGTCGTGAATTCTTCCGTTTGATGCAAAGAAAATATTTTAAAAAATAAAATAAAATTAATGTAAATTTGAGAACTAATGACAAAAATATAATTAAAAATTCAAATAATAACTAAATTAATAAGTTTAGCCATTTTCCTCCTCCTCTGGAGAAATCTATTAAAATATAAAATTTATGAGTACTTGAGCCATCCAAGATACTAAATTTTCATCTGAACACCATTCAAAGGTTTTTGATAAGCAAAAAAGAAGTCTATAAGATATTCTAAACAAAGAAATCTTTAACTCTGTGATAAATATCAATCACAAATAAATTTTCAAAGTAAATTTAACATTACAAATAAAACAGAGACAGGTAAAGTGAATATTTTTATGAAAACATGCAGAAAGGAAAACTTTATGAAATTTCAATAAAAGAGATAAAATGTTGTAATTCTATTAATTTTAGGATGCACGCAAATCACTTTTCAAAGCTGCTTCCATCTGAAAAGAAAGGTGGCCTCAAATATTAAGCAGCTTTTTACTAAGATCGAGTAAATGGTAGCTTTTACTAAAAAGATTTTTAGACAGACAGATCTCCACAGAAAATGTGTAGAATAAGACAGAATACAGTACAAATACAAACAATATTGTAGTTATACCATGCAAATTTATTTAAATAGCATCTAATATATAAAAATGACATTGTCGTCGTCGGTGGGTGGGAAAGCGGAACTGTAATACTATTTTTAACAAACTTTCCGAGTAGGTAGAAGATTGACATTTGGTGGGGATGTTCAATTCTTAAAGTAAAAGTCATTTACAAAAAATTCCAAAATCGATCCAGGTTTGATTCCTGAGAATGATTTCCATTCCCTAAAAGATAACATGGAGAAATCCATATTTCGACCTGCATTCTTATTTTCTTTTGCTTATTAAAATTCACATATTTGACCTTTGATCTCCTGACTAGGACTGCATTAACGAAAAATGACAATAGTTTCATATTCTTATCATCTTTTATCACCTTCGAATTGAAATCTCTCGAATTTAACATTTTAATATCATATTTTGACAAAATTTTGTGTTTTTAAGGAGAAGTCGCCTTGCCAACCGATTGCATTGTTGAACTCGAAATCCTATTACTCTCACATATGCTCCCATTCCCTCCGGACCTCCATGGACCCTCCCAGCCCAATTCATAGGTATCAGAGATATCTCAGAATTAGTTTTTATTTTCTCCATATACACAGTATAGAGAGAAAGTTGTTTTCATGAAAAAATTTGAATTCGAGATTTCAACGGAAATACATGTTTTGAGGTCCCCTGAGCATGTTTGACTATTTTTGCAATGATGTCTGTTGGTCTGTATGTGATAGGATTTTTACTCTCCCCATACGTAGTATAGGGGATAGTATTGTTTTTATGAACATGAAAAAATTTGCAAAAGTTGAAATGATTGTGTTACCATATGACACAATTTTATTCGCTCAAGACATCTGGCATAGTCCAGGCATCGCCGGGTACTTTCAGCTAGTACACCTATAAAAATAACTAAAACTTGCATGCTGTTTCAATTATGTTCTGGTTGTGCTTTCTCAGAATGCCACCTTACCCAGAGACCATTTGCAACTTTTGGTATAGATTAAATACATTACAGTGGACCCCCACATAACCAAGTAATTGGATAACGAATTTTTGCTTAACGAATTGCCTCCCATAGACCCCCAATGACTCACATAACGAATTGCTTATGAAGTCACATGGTCATCAATTTTGGACAATTATTGTATTTACTCGCATATAAGCTGCACTTTTCTACGAAAAATTTCACCTCCAAAATGAGGATGCTGCTTATATGCAAGGAAAAAAATCAGAAAATCCAAAAATGTGAGATAGTCGCTGAAATTCACCGACTTTACTAAATGGCTGGGTGATTCAATGCGCAGTATGTTATGTATAAAAACATAACATAATCACCGAAACAAGTAAAAAGGAAAAGAAATATTATTATTGAAAACAGAGTTACAGATGTCAGTTTTTGTAAGCGATCCCTATGGTAGCACCAGGGACCAGCGAAAAAAATTCTGTAATTTGAGGGATATCAAGACATCATCACAGTTTAGTCTCATATTCCAATAATTCTATTGTAAGAAACTTTTTGGTGGAGTTTCTTTTGTTTCAAAAGTTGCTGTGATTTTTCGTCACTTTTCACATGCAGTATGTTTGGGTAAAATGCGCATTCTGAGATTTTCGGCAGTGATGAGAAGAGTACCAAAAAAAGTAAATGGGCTCAGTTACAATTACTTCATCCGCATTATACTCAATTACAAGTGCCAATTACATTTTTTTAAAGTAATTAATTGTAAGTACGAGTAAATTATAATTACGAATTAAAAATGTCATCACTCTTAGGTTAACGCATGGGTCTAAATCAACCATTGTCTTATCTTTACTGTTTTTATACATATCAGTCAGAATTATCATATTACTGTCAGAAAAAATTAAAATATCATTAATGTAAAACATTAGATCTATCCAGCTAAAGGTCGTAAGTTCAATGAGTAATATAAAAAAGTAGCTAGTTTAAAATAAATACAAATATTTATTCATGGGTTTAATTATTACAACAAAATATTTGCATTAGTACATGAATCTTAAATTTTGCTATTCATCTTGCAGAAATGCTGCATATTAAAACCATCGTCTCCTAATTTTGCTCTCCTTGGTGTAAGGACCTCTTTTTTGCACGTTTTCATTACCAACAGGTGTGGAAAGGTGTACTCAATGTCGAAGTAGACAGTTTCCAAATGCATTCTTTGAGATCGACAAATTTTTCTAAAACTCCCCAATACCATATCTCATCAAAATACGTCATGCGGTTCCTGAGTTGGAACAGGTATGTTGTAAACTACATGTAGGTCTTCATGTAAAGTGGTCATAATTCTCTTCCGATTTTACCCAAAATTGGAAATGGCCAACGAATTTTAGTAAAACTTCCCAATACCACATTTCATTAAAATATGCCCAGCGGTTCCCGAGTTGTAAAATTTTTAATTAATATTTTTTTGTAATGAACAAAAGAACATCGAAAATAGTATAATTATGTAAATACTTTAACTTACTTTTCTTTAAATTTATCGCAAACCTTACATTTTATGGGAAAAATAATATGACAAAAAATGCATATTTAATTATTTTATTTTATTTTTGTTCTCAATATTTTTGTCTTTAATAATCGATGCTAGCAATTCCAGTCAAATTAGATAGACTGGTATCATGCTGCATTCCGATTGTGAATCATCTAACCTGTACGTTTTCAAAAAATAAATAATAAGAATAGCAAGTAACGATTATTGAAATGTAACGATTACTTCTGTCTGCTATGAAAGTAGATTACAGTTATTAATTACATTTTTTTAAAAGTAACGATTACAACTAAAAATACACACAAAGTAATTGTTACCATTAACTCATTTACTTGTACTCAATTTCTCCCCATCACTGATTTTCGGTGATATTGTACTTTGCATCCCACAAAATGGAAATGTATATCGCTGATCGGTTACAATTAATTCACTTAAATACTTTATTATTACCAACAATAACAACATTTACTGATATTTGTGTACAGTTAATGATACATATTAGTAATTACCCAGAATGTTTTATGCTTAATCGAGATTTTTGAAGTGAGGCTTATTTTCAGACTTTTTTTCCCTAGATTGTCTCAAAAAACAAGTGTGCGGCATATATGAGAGTAAACATGGTATTTATAGATACTTTTATGTTGTTTCTATTAATTTTAATCTTTTACTGTTTCTATTAATTTTAAACTTGGACCATGTTCTTATAATGTTTGTCAAAAATTAGTGTTTAAATTTTATAAACTATATTTTTAAGGCCAAAAAGCTTAACTTATGGTCTTGGTAGATTTTAGGCCTTTAACATATATGTATTTCCCATACTCACATAACGAAGTTTTTCGTGGAACAAAATAAATTCATTATGCAAGGGACCACTGTATAATGAAAAAGTGAAAGTGAAGACTAGTGAGGATGAAGAATAAGGTTTACCTTTCAAAGTATATACTCTTTAATTTTGGGCAGGATTGGTATCCAATCCCTTCTCTAGTCATTATCTCAGCCCACTTGAAATTTTGGTAGAACTGACTAGCTGAACCTTTTGGTCATACTCTTGTGCCTTATTGTACAGTAAAACTCCAGCTATTACAATACAGGTACCAAGCCCACTGAGCACAGTTACAGGGTTGTCAAACAGAATAACTGACAACCAAATGAGGAATGCTCTCTTTGCAGTATTGGCAACACTAGAGGAATATAAAAACATCATTATTAGTAATTCCAAAGATAAATTCATACTGTTTAATCATACAAATAAAAACTCGCATATGAATTGCCAAAATCTATTGAATTACTATGTATTATGTCCATTGGAAGGATGCACAACATTGCAAAAAATTTATTTATGTTATTTGGAATAACATGATGACACCTTTCCATATGCTCGAGTTATTACCATGTTTTTATGAACTAATCAGAAAACTCCAACAAGTTGAACTAATAACTTTCCAAAAAAGAAATGTCTCATAAAAATAGTTGAGTTACTCAAATTGTGGGATAGAAGTCGACTTTCTTTTCAAATTGCTAACACCAATAAGTCTCATAATAACAAATGCCATGACCATAAAACTGGGTATATTTTATAATTCTGTAAACTAATAGCCAATGAGTGATAATCCAATTTTGCTTTCTTAAAACACATAATTCTCAGTTTTTTCCTTGTGAATAAGGTTACACTAAAAATTTTCAATTTTTCATAATATTTACTAACTAGGTTTACCTGCACAGAGTATCTGCGCACTAGTACTTTATTGCTCAGTATCATAAATTTCTTTATACACACAATTTTCGATCTCTTGATTTGCTGATTGAATAGTTCGAGAGTCAAATGATCTCGCCATCTCTCCTCCCCTCTCCCTCCCTCCCCCTATCCCTCTGCCTCTCTCTCTGTCTCTCTCCCTCCTTCTTCCTCTGCTTCCCTCCCCCTTCCTCCCTCCCTCCCCTTCCTCCAGTCTTAGTCTTATGCTTGTGGGAGCCTGACGTGCCTGTAAGTCCCTTTACGTCGAGACCACTGATCTCCGTGCTATGATGGAGACTGTGATGAAGACGATGCCCTCATTCCAACATGAATTAGGACAAATTCAGAAAGAGGAAACACCTAAGAGGAAAGAGAACCTCTCCTCTCTGGAGGAAAGATTCGCATCTTTCAGGACAAAAGTTATTGAAGGCTTCTGCCGATTCTCCGAGCGCATGAGTGATGTAGAGCGAAAATACGTTGAGTTGGATGAGAGGCAGGATGCTCTTGAGCAATATTCAAGATGTACCTGTCTTCTCATACACGGCATCCAAGAGCAGGAGTGTGAGGTCTGCTTATCACTCGCCACAACGTTCTTCAGAGAAAAACTGAAGATTAACGTCGAATTACAGCATCTAGGCAGAGCACACAGAATCGGACCCATGAAAAACTCACCCCAGGGCCATCATCGTAAGATTCATATCTTACCAAGAAAGAGACAAGGTTTGGAGGAGCAAGCGACTCCTAAAAGGGACCAAGTTTCTCATCACAGAGTCGCTCACCTCTACGAGAAAGAAGGTCCTGTAGGAAGTTAAGACATTAGTAGGCCACAGAGGTGTATGGACACAAGATGGAAAAATTGTTGTCCTCCACAATGGCTCCAGGCGGTTCATCTCCACCTTTAGAGATATAGATGAGTTGAAGTGGGTTTGGACACCACAAGAATCCACTCCGAGGGACGGACGCTGTTAGCATCGTGAAGGGCAAGTGTATCCAGCAGACTATAGGCGGTTTCCTGAGTCGCAGACGAAGACTACTGCGGTGGTGAAGATCTTCATTTGAAGCATTAAGTGTTGCGATTGTGTTCCCCATTCTTTCCCTTTTTATAATAAGTGCATTATTTTAGTTCAAATATCCCTCCTATCCCTGACCAGCGACATTGTGTCTGAAGTGGTGTTTATTCTCTTAAGTGCGTTTAAGTAGCCTCATCTGTGATTCTTAGTTCCTAGTGAGTGAAGTAATAAGGCAATTAGTTGTGCAACCCCCCCTACATCATAGTGAAGTGAAGTGTCATTTTTCTCCCAAAGTTATAAAGTTGAGTGAGTATCCCCATCAAGTGCTCCATCAATTCCCTACTCTGAGCAATAATTAGTGCCTATTTCTAGCGACTCATATAATTTCCATTATGTTTTTGCCATTACATTACCTGTTGACCACTATTTCTTTTCATTAATACTTTTTTACTTTTTTATTAATCAGTGTTCACTGAAGTGTTAATTTATTTAACCGCTATATATATAATTTTTTTTTCTCTGATACTTTGCCCAATTCTTTGTGTGCTGTTACTCTCATTATTGTCATGTCGCTTGAATCACCACATACCTCATACCAAACAAACACATTATCTCTTTCCTTCACCCGGACCTCTCTCAATCCCAATGCACCAGTGTTTATGCCAGTTACCCACTTTTCACCACATGCTGAGCTTAGAGGGTCACTCCTTAACCCTTGCGCCTCCGAGTTTATACCTGGCACCCCTAAAATTTCCCGTTTTTCTACTCAGCCCCCACTTAAAGCTCCCAGTTCAAGGCTATTTCCTCGTAACAACATCCCTGACATTCTTTCCACTGAACAACTGCTTTCTTCTAATTTCAAGCCATTTCCACAAGCCTTTCAGCTGATTTATCTCAATGTCCAAAGCCTCACAGTGCATTTAGATGAATTGAGTTCCATCCTTCCCGCTAATGACGTCCATGCCATATCCCTCACGGAAACTTGGCTCAAACCTTCTATTTCTTCTTCTACAGTTGAGTTACCTGGGTACTGTCTGTATCGTAATGATCGCTTAGGCAAAGGTGGTGGAGGTGTAGGTTTTTATGTACGAAAGGATTTTAAGTGTAAAGTGATAGCAACAAGTGAACCTCAATTCGCCAGAAGGCCTCAATTCCTCTTCTTAGAAATTGTAGTCAATGCTCAAAAACTTTTACTCAGAACAATTTATCGAACTCCTAAAATAGCCCATCTATCAGACTTAGATGACATATTTTCGAATATTGCTACTAACTACGAACATATTATAATCACCAGTGATTTTAATGCCAATTTCTCTGTTAGAACCCATGATACTGATTATTTAAAACATTCCTTTGCCTCACATGGTCTTAATATCGTTCTGCTGAATCCGACTAATAACACCCAAACAGCCTCTACCTGGATCAACTTAGCCATTACGACAAACCTTGAATAAGTAATAACTTGTGGTCAATTGCCAGTCCAAGGAATTTCTTTTCATGACCTAATCTTCTTAGCATACTCACTCAATTCACCAAAATTCAAACAAACTTTTATGCATCACCAAGATATAAAAGGGATAAATGATATTGATTTAATAAACGATGCTTCTACTCTTCCGTTGTATTCTATTGAATTTATAGAGGATATTGATAAAAAAGTTGAAGCATTAAAGACTTTATTAATGCAATTGCTTGACCACTTCACACCTGAAAAGACAATTCATATTTCCTAACCTCGTGTGCCCTGGCTTAATGACAATATTAAAATAATGATGGCGCATTGCGATTCGGTCTTTCGTTTGTTCAAAAGAACTAGACGATAATATTTTCCACAAATATAAATGCATTAAAAACAAAATGAAACAATTAATCAGAAATGCAAAAATTAGATTCATTCATCCAATAGCTAGTCCAAAAGAATCACCATTGATTATTGGGAAAAAACTTAGGCCGATTGGTATTGGCAAACAAAATGATTTTAAACTGCCTCCATACATATTATTAGATGTGTTGAATTCTAAATTTTCTACACCCCCAAATGTAATTGATGATAAAATAAAAAGGGAAACTATTAATTCGATCACTGTCGCAGCGGAAAAATCAAATAAGGATTTTAACACGTTTAAGTTCATTCCTGTCACTCAATTACAAGAGCTCCATGCATTTAGTAAAATTACATCTTAAGCTCAAGGCTACGATGGAATTCCCACTATCTTTACCAAGAAATTGATACATATCATTCTACCAATAATAACTAATATATTTAATTGCTCCCTATCTCAAGAAAAATTTCCATTGCAGTGGAAACGCTTTCATAAGGCCATTACCAAAGAAATCGAAATCAACTAAAATCAATGATTTTCGCCCAATAAGCTTTTTACCTATCTTATCAAAAGCCATAGAAAAATTAGCGCATGAACAAATCACACTCTTTCTTAACGAAAATCATTGGTTAGATCCCTTCCAATCTGGCTTTCGTAAATCTCACAGCACCACCACTACTCTTGTAAAAATCACCAATGACATTCGCCACGCTATGGATAAAAGGGAAGTTACAATCCTAGTACTACTGAACTTCAGTAAAGCTTTCGACTTGATAGACAAAGATGTTCTGCTTTCTAAACTGCTAATAATGAACTTCTCGCATTCAGCCATAAATTGGATATCTTCTTATTTAATCGATCGTTCCCAACAAGTTATTTCCATTGATTCTTCATCTGATTGGCTTATAAACGGAAGAGGTGTCCCATAGGGCTCAATTTTGGATCCTCTACTATTTTCTTTATACATAAATGACTGGTCCGTATCACTTAAATACTGCAATCATCACCTTTATGCAGATGAATTTCAATTACACACAAGTTCTACTGCAAACGATCTAGCAAAAACCCAAAAAAATATCAATAAAGACTTAGAAACGCTCGAGGTCTGGAGGAATAAAAACTTTCTTAGTATCAATCCAGAAAAATCACAGGCAATCTTAATTGGTTACCCTAAGATATTAGCAGCTATTAATCAATCCCAAGGAATCCCGATCAACATAGCGATTTCAACTATACCTTCTTGTAAAGTGGTAAAGAATCTTGGTTTGCTTATAGATGAAACCCTCTCTTGGGTCCCACGTTATAAATGTATGTAAAACAGTAAACTCATCTCTTCACTCACTCAAGAAATTAAGTAGCAGTACTCCGGTTTCTCTAAAAAATCATCTGGTGACTTCATTAGTTATTCCGCACTTTGACTATGTTGATATAGCATACCAAGATTTATCTCAAGAGCTTTCATTAAAAATTCAGAGAACACATAACTCGTGCATCAGATATATATTTAATCTGAAGAAATCAGACCACATTTCTGAGTCACTCGTCAAACTAAACTGGCTAAACTTGGAGTCTCATAGATGCCTACATTTACTTTCCTTGCTATACCAATTGCTTAATTCCAACAATCCACATTATCTTGCAGCTGAATTAAGAAGTATAGACACTGTACATAACTGTAATACCAGAGGGAGCCATAAACTCCTTATTCCTCATCACAGAACAGTAATTTTCAACAAGTCCTTCATTATAACTGCTTGCAGACTATGGAACGACCTTTCCCAAACAAAAAATTCGCACTCCCTCTCCTCATTCAAGCAACACTGCTATAAATCTCTCTTATCCTTGCAAAGGAACAGTTAAATGCGCTTAATGCTTCAATTGATTTATTTATTTATTTTTCATTTTATTTTTATTTTTTTAATATCTTGATTTTGACAAAACAATATTTATTGTAAATGTTTGTATTTTACTGATTTATTTGTATTTTTTTCTTCTTTCCATTTTGTTCAGACACACCAATGTTATCTATCTATTTTGATATTTTTATATGTTTATTTTATCAATGATTGATTCGTGTTGTACCAATTTATTTTTCTTTATCTCTTTATGATTTTAATATACTTATAACTTGTTCTAAATCTAATTTATGTGATGTCTTTAGTGAATCTCAGTAGGTTTCGCAGGTTTTTCATACCCCCCTTCTTGTGTGGGTGTTTTCCTGCAGTGGGTTTTTTTACATGGATTCCATTATTCAGCAGTCCATATTTTTCTCCACAAAATCACATCTTTTCTTTTCAAATACTTGTATTTTTATTGTTACCTGTAATTACATTGTTAATGTTTTATGTATTGTACATACCGTATTTACCCAGATCCAAGACATGGTTTTTTTTTTCAAATTTCAGCTTGCGAAAATCGGGGGTCGTCTTAAATTCGAGTACGAAGTCATATACGATCGATAAATCGCGGTCAATTGATCGCGGGTTAATTCGCCGCGCTTCAATTCGTGGCGCATCAATTCGTCACACGATAAACTCGTCGCGCGTGAATACATCGCTCGCCAAACTCATCGCACGTCAATTCATTTCTAGACAAGTTCGTCGCGTGACAATTTCGTTGCGAGAAAATTTCGTTGCGAGACTAATTCGTCGCGAAACATTCGTCGCGAGACATATTGGAAGGCGAGACACCATGACGGATGTCTAGAGATGAATTGACGCGCGTTGAGTTTGTCGTGCGATGTATTGACGCGCGACGAACCACGACGAAATGACTGCGACGAGTTGTCATTGGACCGTAGGAAGTATGGTTACGCGTTTAATCGATGTTTTTAACAAATGAACATAAGATAACATAATGGTATCTACTGAAACTTTTCATTGCAAACTTACGTTCCGGATTTCAATTAAGTCTTAATTTTAAGAATACATTTAAAAAATTCTTTTTTTAAACAAACATTTGTAACAAAAAAATTTTAATTAATGAATGACCTATTACCTATACTTATTACATGTTCAAAATATACACCAAGCACATTCAGTGAGAAATTAGGCCATAAAATCTTTTTTCTGTTTTGACAGTCTACTAACAGGGTGGGGGTCGTCTTAGATTTGGAGTTGTCTTGGATTCTGATAAATATGGTATGTTAATGGTGGCTTGACCAAAATTCATTGGTAGCAGCACTAAAGGCTCAATGATTTAAGTTTAATAAGTATCACAATCATTAGAAATAAAATACCTCTAGAAGTTAAATTTCCATCAAAATATCTTACCAAAGTTTTTCAATAATCACCATCTCTACGTGAAAACTTATACATGCAGCCTGCCCAGCACACTGTAACTGTATTCGAGCTCACCAATCAAAAGCTACTTTTGGTAGCTATAAAAAATTACAGATTATATGTTTATGGTGAACAATTTGATTATATTACTTCATTCCAGATATAAAACACTAATAATATAATGTACAATAATGAATACAAAATGCCAACATCACATCTATTTACTTAACTGTAAGGTTATGAATAACTAATTGAAATACTACAATTACTTAATTTAGCTATCCCTGCTTTGCAGAAAATTGAATATTTCAAATGGTTTTAATGCAAAGAACAATGCTTAAATTTACCCATATTAGAGTAGACTAGTTAGTTACTCTGTAAGAAAAACTCACCTGTGGGTAACAGGACCTATATACCCCATGAGGACATATGCTGTGATACTTTGAAAATGGAAGAACACGCCATTAAGCAACAATGCAGAGAGAAGTGTCGGATCAGAGGTTGCTTGAGCCCAACCAGCAGCAGATACTCCACCAACATCAACAAGGAGAACTGAAGCTGGTATTTGTACAACCATTGATGCCATGCTAGTGTAGAATTGTAGTTCTGCAGGACTGGAAGTTAAAAAATTGAATAGTCAACATTCAATGATTGCATAAAATCTAGGATATAGCAAACACCGCCATTAATGGTAATAAATGTAGAGACATAACCAAAACATTATTCTGCAAATTTTAAATAATAATTGAAAAACAAAGTATACCTCATCAAAAAATAATATTTTAAAGGTATATTAAAAACTTTGAGCCAAACTATTATCATTCATCCCAAATTTTAATAAAATAAATTTACCTTAAATGTTGCAGAATTTATTTTCATGAAATATAAGTAAACTCTAGAACCTTCGCTTACCTGAAAGATTATGTTTATTTAAGTTTGCAACCATACTAAATTCTCTTGATTAAAAATACTTAATATGAAAAATAGTGGATTATTGAAAATTTTAGCAAATTTTTTTAAGACAATCACAGAACTAATGGCAAAAATGCAGATTATTTTTAAAACCTGGAAAATTCCTTCAACATTATGTTAGTTGTGAGAACTATATAACTTTTATGTTTATCTAGAACAAAATATAGTATATGACATTCAATGGGAAAAAAAGAAAAAATAGATAAATGATTTGAAAATCTGTCAAATATCTTTGCCTTAATTTAAATTACAAAAATTTGTAAACATCTTCAAAATAGTAAATAATCAATGGAAGGGGTCCTTACGTGTATTTGAAATTATCGCCACTGATCAGCATCTTTGAATACACGTTCTGCAAGCTGAAATGATAATAATAAATGATTTAAAACATAAGCATAACAAATGCAGTTGTAGTACAGGTTGAACAACTCAAATCCAACTACCACAGGACTGAAATTACACCCTATTTCAGATATTCCCATACAACTAAATCATGTAACCTATCCAAATTCTATTTTAACAAAGGAGTGATGATTGAAACAAAGAATAAATTACTTTGTGAATAAAAAGGTTTAAAAAATTAATGAGAAAATTTCTAACCTAAAGTTTCACTAACCAATGAGGAATTTGTTCAGAAAATTCAATGTTTTGCAGGAAAAAAGTGAATAAAAGTGGAAATCTAAGTACATTTAAACGTAGAGACAAAACAGGATTCTGGGCATTTAAATTCAGTCTGGAAAGAGAACTAAATAGAAGAGTATCAGGTAATTCCAACAGTATTCAGGTTTTTAATTTCCAGATTCAAGAGAGTCAACCTGTAGGAACAATTTCAAGATACATCTGCATGCAGGAAAGACAAAAATCACTTATAAAAGTTTTAAAAAGTGATTTATTTATAAATCAAAATTTGAACAGATGCCCTCATTCTAACATAAGTTATACAATAGACAACATCTTCTTTAATGAGTTGACTGAAACAGTTTTTCATATACAGTAATACCCTGATATACGTGAAGGATGCGCTCCAGGAAAAGATGCATATATTGGGGTCTAAAATACATGTATTATATGGAGATAGGTATTTTTGTCGTGTAATTTACAACTTTTTTATTTTAAACTTAAGGGATACTACCAGTTTAATAGAATTAAATAATAATAACAATGAAATAAACAAGTGCACATTTTTGAAGCCATATTGTAAATATTCTACTTTTAAATCACTATAAATATATAAAAATATAGGAGGGAAGGAATATCAGACTGAATGGAGCATTATATATCCACATAAGATTAGTCACGATAACAGTCATCAGAGTACTTGCTCTTTAAGAATAAAGAATAAAATACAAACTACATAAATAATGCCCTAGTAAAACCATATCTTCTTAAGTAAGATTAATTTTCCAAATAAATTATCCTGGAAGTATTTCATCACAAATGCTTCAGGAATTGCTACTAGATATGTTCAATAAAAAGTAAGAGCCATTTCCTCAAATGAAATTATGAGGTCAAGTTTTTCTATTTACTAGCATAATTTACCATAATGATGAGAATACAATGATTAAATTAAAATTCAATCAACTGGCTTTTATAATTTTGCATGAAACTTGGTAAGAGGCTCATGCTGCCAGGCCCCACCTCCAGGCTATATTTTATTTGGCAAAGATTGATGTCCCGGGTTTGATTCCAGGAGCGTTTTTTCCCTATTTGTTTTACATAGGAAATCTCAAATCCATCGTGCAGAGATGTTTTCTTTAACACTTTAAAATATCTCAATATTGTGATATAGGAGCGAGGTTTGTACTGTTCTAAGGGGAAAAGAATGTAGATTCTAATTCTTATTGCCGAATTTTGATAATTGATCGTATTTTCTTGAATTTCTACTAAAACAGCGTTTTTTCGTTTTAAATCGCATTTTGTCAGATTGTTGCCATGGAGACCATTATTACCGAACTCGGCTTGAGCATAGATGAGTGAAGAAATGGATTATTTTTTCTGCTCGATTACTCTTCAGCAATGGACAGTTGATCCAGACATATTACCGTATAAACAGTAACATTTATTAAATTAGTTTATTTAAAAAATATACATGAAAAATGTCAGAAAGTGATTTTGACATTGCTTTTAATATTTTAAACCTGATAATGCTCTATTAATTTGTTTTCCAATATTCCTCTATCACTGACAGGCTATGAACTACAAGCGGTATTTATGGTATGAGAATTCCTTGGAATGACTAACACATACTGAAACATTTCCTGTCAATATAAGCAACCAATTCGGAATGTCAACTTTGGGTAACCAGCCTACATTAGTCCTGGTTTGGACTTATTGTTTAAAAATGCATTGAACTAAATATTTCAGCCAAGGATTTTTGTTGTTTTGTACAAAATATTTCTTGATCATCCCATCATGTCAAAAGGTATCACCAAATCTTGAAGAATTAAAGTTAAGGTGGAAATTTTGACACTTTATAGTCTTAACCTTTCACATTTACATTTCTAATTTTCTTTGAATAAGAATAGCAATTTTTTCAAGTGTCTTCAAATCCCAGAATGAATAATATAACCTCATAAAAACATTTTTTCGATCTAAAAAATAACTAACAAGTAGAGGGTTTGCCCCTGTGCGTTCCGCCCGCCAACACTTCGCAAAATCCCCGTGGGTTTCGCCACGAGCTAACGTTGGACGCTCGTCATCCCTGGGGCATTCCTTGCTGCTTTGCTTTTTAGTTATTTTTTTAATATACTCGTTATCCAGATACTTCATTTATTATTCGATTAAAATCTTCAAATAAATCCTATTTGGATATTTTAAATATTTTTATTAATTGCGAACAATAAACGGAAATTCCGCACTTATACACTACTCGACCCCAATTGAGTTTACCGACTTAAAGTCTGGCATGTTTACTCTTGTCTACTGATGATCAATGACTTTGTACTGCCACATAAAAAAGAACTTGCACATACTAATAAAAATACGAAATAATGAAGGGAAAGTCTTTTTCCTATTCAAATGCATTGCGTCTAGATATTTTCGGTTCAAATGCTACGAATCTGTAATAGTTTCTCATTGCGAAAAACTTCATAATTAGCATTTTCTTCGCAATATAATCTATGTTTGGGCTAATTCGGATTGGACTTAATTTATCTTAGCAAAAATAGTAAAAATCTTTTGGCTGCTATGTCTACGATTACACCTTCCAAAGCGAAATCCTTCTAATGCAAACAAAAAATATTCAGCACTGGTGTAGAATAAGTGCTGAAGTTTCGATTGGGATCGGAACAGGCCTTCATTCAATTGCAATTTACTCATTCGACAATGAGCGTAAAACCAAGCCTTTTTATTTCGTAATATGGCATTCTAAAAGTTCGAAAAACGAGATTTTTTTAATCGTACAGAGGATTTGCGTACAAGAAACTTCATTAGCGAAGTAATGCAATGCTAACTAAGTACAGAAATCAGACATTAATGGCCGTCGAGAAAGAGGAAGATAGTAACCGCAAGCAAACAACCACATCCTCACCACGGACCGCAATCATGCTATCTAATGAAGCGATATAAATGGAAGAAATCTGAAATTCTGATCAGAGGAGCCGAAAACACGCGGCACCAAAACGAACTTCGGAGAATGCTACCATGGCGAGAAAATAAATGATTAACAGAAGTTTCATTTTTATGAATAAAAGGTCCCATGAAATATTTTGTTAAGAAACTAACGCCGCTTCATCTTTATCATTGAATATGTATAGATAGCCTCATAAAATTCTTATTATACGCGCAACTTTGAAAATGGGCCGATGAATATTAAAACGAGATTCAATCTGCGACGGCTGTATAAATCTACGTGAAAATCAATAGGGCACATCTCGATTACAATGACGACGACAGCCGAAAGCGCGAGCAAAATGGAAAGGATTCGCTTTTGATAGAAGAGAAAGTGCATAACGTCCCATTTCCCACTAACACGTGAGAATCCACATTCAACGGTTATTTGACGGAAAACTGATTTCTTCCTTCGTGATAAAATGGATCGATATTTTCTCCCGCGATAACCCAAGTTATCTGCAGTTTTAGGGGGATAATACGGCAATTTAGACCTGTGGTGCCCCAACCTTCCGTAGGTCCGCTCACAGTTAAACTACGGGGAGAATAGCGGCGTTTGCAATTCACGGCAAACTTGTCTAATTCCATGGAGGTGCATACGATTTTTCAGTCTTGAACAGGAAATGACCGAATAAAGCATTCTTCACACGCTTCCCTTTTTTTACTTTCTCCATATAAATGTTTTTGTTTCCTGATCTTTGTTCCTTATGAGTTTTATTATTTTATTACCTATTTATTTTTACGTTCAACTTGAGTAACTGAATAAATTTTCTTTACATTATCTGTAAACGTTCACCGTCGTGTCCCGAGCATTAAGAGCACCGGCGATTATTTTTTTCAATTGAACGCACTGGAAGAGTTAGAGCATGTATTGCATTTTTGACGAAATTTCAATTAGAAAATTAAACAAATAATGGATTACGAATAAAAGGCACAAAATATTGTAATCGCGCCCTAGATATTAGCTTGTTAAGTTAATTGAAGTGTTTTCCAAACATTGGTTGCGGATTTGACAACAATACAGGCACTTTTTCACAAGCGACTAAAGGTTATGAAAACTTACATAAGGTGAACCCCGGAATTTTGTTTTTTACTTTCTCCATATACGTAGTATAGGAGAAAGTATTGTTTTCATGAAAAAAATCGACTTCAAAATTTCAACGGAAATACACGTTTTGAGGTCCCATGAACACGTTTTGATCATTTTCTCGATGTCTGTGATAGCTTTTTTGTGAGTATTGTTAATTTCTTAGTAAATGTTGCGTGCGCACGAAAGAAACTTAAATTGAATAGTTATTTACAGCAGATATTGTTTACTTCAGTTACCACGAAAATTGTTTTCGTTGACAACAATTAAAAAATACGGGAAATATTTTCTAATTGTAGGTTTAAAGTGAATTACGACTTTCTCGTTTGATTTTCTTGAGAGCGGCTACTCCTTCGATAAAATGTATTTGATGCTATTTGATTAGTTCTACAAAGTTAGTTTAAGGATTTTTTGTCGTAACATTTTACAAGATATAACGAAAAGTTCATTTTTACACCAGTAAAGTGGCACTACCGATTATTTTCTTTGCCCTTGTCCTAAATGCCAAATTTCATGAACATCCGCCCAGTAGTTTCGCAGATGGACAGACATGATGGGATCATAAGGCGTTCTTTGTTTACTTTTTGTAAAGAACGCCTAAAAATCCAAGCGGAAGCATGATCATTGTCATCTATTTCGAAGTAAAAGTTTCTCGAAGAAAAAATGCACGCGCTTTGTTACATGACTATCTACATGTAAAAGTGCATATTCCTAAGGAGAAAGCAACCTGGAAAATGATAAATAAAATAAAAAAAGCTTAAGATGACGCAAAAGTGATGAATTTCAAAAGAAATAGGACTATATATCAAAATTTACGAAAGTTACGCCATCTCCGTAAAATGACGCAAATATACGCATCGGCGATTTCGCGAAAGCGGCAGAATATTTGCTTATGTTTGCCCTTTTCCAGACAGTTGACTCACGCCTCAAGGTAGTTAAAACATTTCTTCACATCACTTCTTCTCGAGGGGCCTTAACTGACCTCGCTAAATTTGCCTCGTAAAGATTTTAAAACAAAACTGGAAGAAGAATGCGTTCGCGTTTTTCAATCGCATTCAACTCCAAACAAGATGAACTGTTATCTAGCAAATAATAATCATATAAATATTGTGCGGCAAACGTGTAAACTATTTTGTTTTCAGCGAATTCATTTTCAGTGTGTCATTTCACTCAGAGTCCAAAATGATCTGAATTGTCATTATAATAAGTAAAAATACATAAACATCCCACTGATTTTTTTTCACATTTGATAAAAACTGAAGTTACCATAAAGATCTGTAACATTGCTACCACTGCAATTCTATACCTTCTACTTCTGGCAGTTTCTTTCTTCTCTATAATCATAAAGGTAAAAATTAAAGGATAAACAAAGCATGAAATACAACAGTTATATCAATTAAGATTACAATTTAATAAATATCTGTACTATATAGCTGCTTCTTACTTATGATATGTCATATATCATACAGGAGGATACTAATGAGATAGATCAGAGGTTCGCAACCTGGTGCTCACGAGTACCTCAGTGCTCTTTAGCAGTCCTACCTGGAGTTACCACCCATTCGGTTTTGGCCCGAACAGTTCGGTAATCAAACTATTTGTTCGTTGTTGGTACTGAACACAGAAATGCTCGGTAAAATTAATCAAACAAATTTTTATCAAATTTTAACTTAATACAATTCGAAAGTTGTATTTCGATTATTACCTGAATCGACTGTTCAAATCGAGTAACAATATCATGGTTTTTAGTTAGTGTTCGTAATGACACCAGAAAAAGGTGGTAACCCTAGTCCTACTGTCCACTACCTTGATGATAAAAAAACGTCTTTCCTAGTACCAATAATTTGATTTGTTTGCATGTTTTCTTTCTAAATGTTCAAAAGGACATTTTAAATCACTTCTATGTTGATTTTATTTACAATCGTTCCTACTTTTAGAATGTAACTGGTGCTCGCCACATTAAAAAGGTTGCGGTCCTCTGAGCTAGAGACTTGAAATTTTTTTATGTGGGCAGGACTGTGCATAACCGACTAAAAGAATTGAAAATCTCAAAAAATTTAAATAATGCGGCCACAAAAAATTCGCAGAATTTTAAACAAATATTGAATGTTTATGAATTTCTGAATTTGCTACAAAGCTTAAATTTTTTGTATAGGTAGAATTCATAAAATAACTGAATAGGAATTACAGAAATTCTGATATATTAATTTATTTGGCTGTTACAAAATTCTTAAAGTTTAAAGAAATAGATAAATGTTTAGGTACTAGGGGACGAGCTAGAGAGCTGAAATTTTTCAGTTTCAGCTTGTTGCAAAAATTCACATTAACATTTAAAAATCTACATGTTGTTATTGCGGCCATTAAAATATTTTAAAATTTAAACAATTAGATAAATATTATTTCACTTCTAGATGTGCAAAAGCATTAAATTTGGCAGAAATGTGGCAACAATGGAAAAAGTATAATATTCTTAAAATTACAAAATTTATGGCTTTTACTCCAATATTGTCCCATAAGGAAAGAAAAAAAATCAGTGGAGGTGGAAAGCCAGTTGGCTTTCAGTCACTGTTGGAACAGGTTTTACCCCTGACGATGCCCACCTTGTGGGCGAAATGCATTGGGTTTTGTAGCCCTCTAGTTGTTTTGGCTAAAGGAGTATTTCACCTTTGTTAGTTTTGGCCAAAGTTATTGAGCTACTATCAATGAAATATCTGCCCGAGAAATTGCTGTGATTTTCAAGGTGAGATGAAATGCTTGCACTGACTACTTGTAAACAATACTAGTAACAATATGACTTAGAATACCACTCACCATTCAGTTAGATTTGTGGCCATGGCAGCAATAAAGCCCCTGGCATCAAAACTCAGTTCATTAGCTGAACACAGGGCCAAACCACTCATAACAGGAATTAAGGATAGGTTCACATAGAGACCTGTATGTTCTCCAAGAAGAAAGCGTGATATTAAAACAGTGAAGAGAGGGGCAGAGCTCTTGATAGTTTCCGTAAAGCTCACTGCAACATAGTTCAAGGCCACTAACCCCAGAATAACAGTTGTAAATCTGTGAAAAGAAGAAATATTTTTGACCTGTTACAATAGTAATATTTTAGAGGAATTATCATGAGAAAATGTGGTCACTGAAGAAAGTAATGACTCACCTACAAACCAAGTAGAAAATGTTATAAAAATTGAAACTTTAAACAAGGTTTTCAGACCCAAAACATAACTTCTTCCATTATCCATTATTTGAAGTTCAAAAGGAATTTGCATATCAATGAATAATTATTAAAACTGTATCGCCGTTAAAAATTAGGTAATTGATATTAACGTACCTTGTACACCCTACAAGAAGCATGTGTCTATAAAAACCTGGAGGTCTACTGAGGCGTTTGATGGGCTTATACATCCCACAGGGAATATACATCTGTACAAACCCACAAGTGGTTGTCATTAGCATCTGACATGTTCCTGCGATAAGAGCACGCATAACAGGTGATTAATTAATTTGATATAATCACAATTTTTGAGAAAACATTTCATAATTAGCTATGTATTTAACGTTATAAAAACTTTATTTAGAAATTAAGAAAGGTCATCAATTTTTTGACATTAAATCTGAATACAATAAACAATAGCAATCTAATAACATTCCGCCGAATATAATCGTTTCTTAAAATATGAACACTAACGACTGAAATTATGCACATCAAAATATAATTACCCAAAACTGCGGGGTCTCCATGCATAAACGATAGTATGTACTTGTTAAGAAACAGAGTACAACCACTGAAAAAATACCAAAGCACCAAAAAGAAAATTGCACGAATATTTAACAGCCCTTTTGAATCGTTAGATACAACATCTTCCTTTTCATGTTTGGTTAAGGAAGGCTGTCTTGTCCTTTCAGCATTCACATAATGAGATGCAAACTGATCATCGGCAGAAATCAACACACTTGAATTATTCATCAAGGAACTACCATCCTCCGGTAAATATCTATCCACTGGCACTGAATTTCTATCGACACTAGTTTTGCTTCCCATGGAAGAAAAGGAGTGATCTGCCATAGTTTCAGCCACACAGTAACATTATGCACCTCACTGTCACAAATCACCTGAGAAAAAAATAACATTTAAAATTTTGAAATTGTGCTTGGGAAATTAGATGACAGATATAAAAATATGATAAACCATTTTGAGAAATAGGCGAGTAAGGATTTTTTGCGATTAATTATAAAAAACAACAACTTTCAGTAAAAAATGACGAAATAGACGCCCAAATTTATCCAAATTATATACACAATCATTTTGCTGTGATTAGAGCTAACCTAAATATTTATTCAAGTATGTTGAGTACGAAAAAAAATAACGACAAAAATGATCTAATCAAGTTTCATCTTTACGACAAACTAATTCTGATAAGTATTGTAATTACATCCTGATAAGTGTTTGCTTCGAGCTCACCTTATCACGTTAGATTTAAGCTCCATGGTTCCATCGAGGTGGCAAATTATTTACTAACTTTCGCGATGCCCTCTTGTGGCGAATGTAAGCACTTTGCCGGCTAAACAATTGCTAGCCACATAATAACAATAATTATGGAGTCTGCTCTTATGAATGGGGCGTGACATTGGAGAGAAAATGGAATTATTCATAAATAAATCAAGAAATGCGTCACAGACTATGGTAAGAAGAATGTTATGCGATGTAATAAATAAATTTAAAAATGACTTGGTGAGATATTGGGAATTCAGTGAATGATTATTATTTTGAAACATTTTAATATTGTTGCTCCTGAAATTACAGCATGGCTTCGGATTTCTTTTTCCCCAATATGGGAGGAGTAGAAGAACATATTTACAGTTTATCCCAGTGCTTAATAGCTCGGGGTCACAAAGTAATAGTTCTAACACATTCATATGGAGATCGTGTTGGAGTACGATATATGACTAATGGATTAAAGGTATGTAACGACGGCTGTAAATTATATTAACTTCACTGTTGCAATATAAAATTTATTTCGATAATTATCATTCCAGGTGTACTACCTTCCTGTTAAAGTTTTTTATAATCAGTGTGTCCTGCCGACAATGATTGCCTCCCTACCATTGATTCGATACATACTTATCAGAGAAAGAATAACAATAATCCATGGTCACTCCGCATTCTCTACCTTAGCTCATGAGGCAATGATTATTGGGCGTCTTTTGGGACTGAGAGTAAGAATAAGTACCTAAGTTGCCAATATGTTGATAAGCCTTATTTACACCCTTTTTCTATAAAAATTTCTATATTTTCAGACTGTTTTCACAGATCATTCATTATTTGGCTTTGCCGATGCTTCTGCTATCATAACGAACAAATTTCTCGAGATCTCTTTAGCTGATAGCCATCACTGTATCTGCGTTTCACATACAGGGTAAGTTTAGTTTTTGTTCTCGTGCCAGTGAAGAATAGCAAAAGACATGTATTTTATCTGTTTGATCCGTCAGCTAAAAATCGTGCAGATACAATCTGTTGTAGCTATATATTATTAACTCTGCCATGCTATCTCCAATTTGAGTTTATTACTTTATTTAAAAGTTCCAAAATTTTCTTGCTTTTTCTAGTATTAATTGTACTCTCATACAAAAGAAAAAATAATTTTGTAATGTAATATATCTGCCTTATATATAATATTTGAGACTTCTTAAAGACAAATTTTCAATTTTTTGGCTAATTTTCAAGAAAATTATTTTACTTGTAACTTTTCTCTCTGTACCACATTTTAAAGGAAGGAAAATACGGTGCTTCGTGCAAGAGTGCATTGTAGTAGAGTTTCGGTTATTCCTAATGCTGTGGACACGGCAGTTTTCACACCTGACCCAACACAACGAAGCTCGGATAAAAGTATGTCTGCCTTCAGATCAACTAATTAGTAAAACTACAACTTTCAGCAAATATGCCTTTCTCGATATCAAACAGTTATGTGATGCCAGTGATTCTTTTGCATGGATTATTTTGAAAAATGTTTCTGCTTCTTTATACATTACTCATAAGTCAACATATATAAATGCTGCATCACTTTACTTGAATGTCATGTTTCCAAGTGTCAATTCCTGCTGGAGTTGTAGTATATTTCTAAAGGTACCTTTCATAGCATCTAAAGATTTGTCTTAAATATCATATACTTTCCCTATTGCATCGCACTTAAAATTGTGTCTTGATGAAATTTAGAGAATTATACGATTATTCAAAAGAGCTAAGGAATTCATAAGCTTCCTATTTTGAAAATTAATTATTTTAAAATGTATTTCACTTCCAGTAACGATTGTTATTGTGAGTCGCCTTGTTTATCGTAAAGGTGTGGATTTAATGGCTGAAATAATAGCAGAATTATGCTCAAGATATCCAGAGGTAAGAGTAAAGTAATTACTTTCTTGTATTTTTAAAAACCTCCATTAACTCAATCTGTTTAAGTAAGAAAGTTTAATTACTGAACACATCCAACAGGTTAATTTCCTCATTGCTGGGGATGGTCCTAAAAGAGGACTTCTGGAAGAGATGAGAGAGCAGTGCTCTCTTCAAGAAAGAGTAACTTTACTGGGAAGTCAAGAGCATAGTGCAGTACGAGATATACTTGTGAAGGGTCACATCTTCCTCAATACATCCTTGACTGAAGCTTACTGCATGGCAATTGTTGAAGCAGCATCTTGTGGGTAGGGATTGGTGTAATTTATCAAAGGATCATTGTTATGCAGCTCAACCCTCAATAACTCAAAACCTGGAGAAAAATAAATGCAAGTTGTGAAAATTTCAAATTGTAGGACTTGAAATTATTGAGCATGGATGAGAACTGGGAATTGTTTTCTGATTTTGGAAAATTGGATTTATAGAGGTTTTATTGTATTTATAATGCAATGATGACATTTATTGTGCCTGTATGGTATCTATACACAGCTTGAAAAATTGTTGGGTATCAGGTTTCATCACAGCACCCAGTATTTTCTCCTATTTTATTGCAAACTTTTGTATATGCTTTGGCACATTATGCATGTGTAAGATTTCTAATTGCCATATTATTCATATCTCAATATGACTGATATTTCCAAACTTTTTGTTATCAATCCTATCTCCTAAGTTTTGGAACTGGCTTCTAGATCTGAAGAAAACTTGTCAAGCCTTAGCTATAACCAACAAAGAAATTAATTGGGCCAAGCCAATTTTAATTTATTCTCCAATAACTACAAATCATATGAGTAAACATTAGCTTAATAGTTTTATTTCAATTTAGTAAATAATAATGCAGAATGTACCAATGTTTTTATCTTATTTTCTTGTTTGTTTTTTAAAGACTGCTTTGGTGACAAGTTTTTCCTTTAGTTTGCAGGTTGTAAGCACCAGAGTTGGAGGTATACCCGAAGTTCTTCCACCAGACCTTGTTTATTTGACTGAACCCGATGTCCCAGGTGATTATATTTATGGCTTTATTTTCTAATAAATTTTTACAGCCTTCTGCAGGAGAGGTTTTCAATGTTTTGGAAGCCACAGAAACTTTATACATATTTATATTTATTATTTTCTCAGAATCCTTGTGTTTTGAGGATACAAGGCAAATGGTAATCAATCTCATGTCTCAAAGAACTCTATCAAGCTTTCATGGTACCGTGGAACACATTTCGAATTCCCCATTTCAAAAGAACTTGCTTAAATGATTCCATGCAGTGCAGTTCAACTCAGTTCTTTCTTATATAGAAAATTTACTTTTTAACTTTTATTAATAATAATATGAAGCCAATTCTCTAAAATCTTGTGACCCTGCACCATAACAGCATTGTAAATGAGGTTTGTAATTCCTTCACTTTTTTATCATACCTTCACAGCATTGTTAAATGGCTTGGAAATGGCAATCAGTGACCTAAAAGCAAAAAGATGCTTATCTCCTGAAGAATGTCATAAGCGTGTGAGTATGCTATATAACTGGATGGATATAGCTGCACGCACTGAAACTGTATACAAAATAGTTTCCCAGGAGCCGACAAAGAATCTGGGATCACAGCTAAAAAGGTACAGCCAATCTCTCACTTGTTTAGTCAAAATTTACTTTACATAATCTATTTCAACCAAATCCATAAAATTTATTAAATGTGAGTGCTCTTGTAAACTATTATTAACCCCTCAATGCTGTCTGATGTGTCATTAGGTCAAGCGAAAACTTCACATGCTGCCATCTGATGTGTTAATATGTCTAGCATCATTGCTTTATTTATTTTTTGTCATGCTGGAAATCATTTGATTTTAAAACCTTGGTATATTTAAAAGAGGAAGTTTTGATTTTAATAATTATATTTTATTCATCAATTTTTATTGTATTTCTTATTTTTTAGGAAGAGTTGAAATTTTGTGAATACTTTTGTTTTGTAGCCACACAATTCCTTCCTTGTGAATATACATACAACTTCATATTTTGGCTTCTATTAAATAAAAAGGGCCAATTTTTTGTAAGCAGCTTCTGTAATGATTCTGAATAATGACAAAGTAACTCAAGAATACATAAACATTATGATCTGCTTTTTAAAAAAATAACAATCATAACATTTATCTAAAATTTTCAGTCGAGACGTGAAAAAGTTGACCCGTGGGAAACGTTTTCCCTAATTGGTTTAGAGGGGTACATGCAGCAAATGAAACTTTAGAAAAGTTTATATTTATCTTTGAAGAAAGTTACATGCCAACAACTTCTATTATTTTCACAATATTGATTATTATATGAAAGCGTGGGCACGCGCTGGATAGGTAACCGATCAGTGTGCAAATCGCTTCTCCCCAACAGAGTCTCTACTTATTTCAAACCAGCGTAAAAGCTATAGTTTTAAAATATCATGTTTTGCATAAATCCTCAAAAAATTTCACAAAAATCCAATAAAAATATGAAAAGTTACGAGTTTTTATATATTTTTTTGCAATTTTCGCATCTGCATTGCCCAAACAACTTCCTTCAGCATCTGGGGTGGGATTTAAATAAACGTCCTCAAGGCTTGAGGGACTAAAGGGCTAATTGGCAGTTTAAACAACTAATGGAACAAAACATTGTATTCATATTGAAAATTAATAGCATTTCAAAATAAACATTAAAAACCACAGAAAACCTAGTGTTGGTATGGAAATGTTAACACATTTGCTGCTTTCCAAATATTGGTGGTATTTCTCCAGCAGTCAAATTTGTAATTTTAGTTTTCTTATTTGAAATAGCCTTAAAATAACGAAAAATAAGGGTTTTAGTCGATATTACGAATTTGCCATAAAAGTAACACGTTTACCAAAAAAATAACATAAACAACTTCCTAACTAATCCAACTTCAAAATAAAATATATTTTTTTCACACCCACCCGAAAAATTCTAAAAAGGGAAAAAAAGAAAAGAAAGTTATAACTAGTCTCCATTTGAAAAAGTAGGACAAAATTTCTCAAAAAATAATAGAAATATCGTGAAAAATATATAGCATTTAAAATCTCGCTTGAAGACTACTCACAAAGTTGGGATCAAAAACACAATAAAAAGAAAACAAATGCTGCTCACTTGAAGACTAAACTTTCACCGAGTGCCTTTCTTAGGGACATATCACTCAACACAAAGCCAACGGTATAAAGAACCGCATACATTTGCGATGTACATGTGTGTCACCTGCCCATCATGGTTGCTCTGCATGATGCACAGTTGCATCAAAGGCAGCGAACATGTTAAGGACTTCAAGTTATCCAATACTTAAACTACCTTATAATAAATGAAAAATATTTTCATGTGTTTGTTTTTTGTAATGATACTTATGATATTTAAATCATTCCAGTTACATTAAGAGTGGAGTTTTACCTTTTCTGCTTGTGATATCATTATGTTACATCATTCTGAGGGCTCTCGATTGGCTGGTACCAAGAGACGTAAGTTAATATTTTAATTATTTTTTTGTATTATGAGCAAATTCGGTGAATTGTTTGATAATTTTTACTGTAAAGTTGACAGAATTTTCAAACCATTTTTCTTGAAAATTTATCAAGCAAAACAAAAGTTAGCAAGATACTTTTGATAATTCTTGGTTATTTATTGAATGATGTTAGCTGAATTATGTTATCGTTTGTTGGATATTAACAAATCTAATTTATTTTATAGCTCATCGACATATCACGGGATTTTCCATCCACATCTGAACAATTCAAGCCAAATAATTGTATAAGTAAACACCGAAAACCTAAGAAAAAACGAAAAGCTCGAACATCTTAATGAAAATAATTTATCAGCTCATCATAATAATCCACCATGGCGTTTCTGTTAGTTTTTATGCTCAAGAATCAACTGCCAGTATTTGTCTAGTCTAGTCTCAGGATTTTTAAGTTACTCGATTCTATAATGGCATGAGACTTGGAGAGCAAAAATGGTGGTTCATAATAAACATCGTTGAAGATGGATTCAGCAAATTTTTTGTATACTCTTTTGAATGCATCACCATATTAATTCTAATAATAAGTAAGCTCAGGCATTTTGTATTTCTGGAACGTTTCCTATAATTGAACATTTACCTAATGAACTTTTGACGGACAATTGCTAATTGTTTTGATTTTGATGTACAACCTTTTAATAAAGCAATTAAACATTTCCATCGAAATTCAGACCTGATTTTCACCTAAAAGCAAACTTCTTTGAAGTAAATGGTGTGTACCTGAGCAGCATATATTTGAACATTTTTCAACCAAATTTGGTACATAGAATCTTCACATAAATACAGGACCAAAATGGCATATTTCGACCAGATTGACTCAGCAGGGATGCCACAATTGCAAAATTAAACTTTTCGGTAATAATGAATTTGGAAGGAATTGACCAAACCGATTTCAACGAAATTTATTATGAAGAAGATGTGCAAAATTAAAATACAAAATCAATATTTTAAATGTAGATATAGAAAGCAGGGCTGCCACAATACAAGTAATTAAAAAATTCTCTTTAAAATTATTTGTGTTAAATTGTCTGCGTCAATTTGAACCAAATTTAAAATTTGTAATGTACACATATATACATAACCATAATAGCATATTTGGACAGGATCAACAAAACGGGGTGCCACACTTACAAATTAAATTCTTTCAGTAATTACTGATTTGGAAGGAATTGCCTGAACGGATTTAACTAAATTCTGTATATAAGATTTGTACAACATACCATAATGAAATCAAGATGTTTAAAGCAGAGATTAAGAGCAGGGCTACCACAATAAAAAGTAAAATTATATTTTTACACGTATTTATAGTGAATTGGCAGCATGAATTTTAATGCAATATTGTACATATAATCTACATATAAATAAATAACCAAAATAGCATTTCAACCGGGTCAGCTAAACAGGGCTACCACAATATCAAGGTTACAGTTTTTCTGTAACTATGAGTTTGGAAGATATTAGCTGAACCAATTTCAAAAAGAAATTTCGCTTGTAGGGCGAGTATAGAATGACAAAATGAAATGAACATATTTAGAGCATATCTAAGAAGCAGGGCTACCACCATATAAGGAAAAATACTTTTCTGATTTCAAAGCAAATATCATTATATATAGACGTTCCTTACAGAGGAGGAGGATATAACATACATATATATAGGAGGATACTATTGTTTACGCACTTCCAAATGTGCTGGAGATTCAAAATTTTTTTCTGAGGTAGGATTTTGTGCAAAACCGGCTAGAAAAAACGAAAATCTTGAAAAAGTGCAACAATGCGGCCACTAAAAATTCGCAAGTGTTTAAACAAATTTTCAAGGTTTATGTATTTCCGCATGTGCTACGGAGCTAAAATTTTTTTATAGGTAGAATTTGTAAAAAAACGAAATAGGGATTTTACAAATTTTGATATTTAAATTTGTGTGGCAGTTAAAAATTCGTCAAGTTGAAACAAATAGCTAAATGTTTTGATACTATGGAGCAAGATAGGGAGTTGAAATTTTTATGTTATTTAGAGAATATTCCATACTAACGAATAAACATTTCAGTGTGTCCATGAAATTCTTATTGCGGCCGTTTAAAATTATTTAAATTTAAAATATTAGATAAATGTTATTTCACTTCTAAATGTGCTACAAACTTATAATTTGGCAGAAATGTGTGGGATTATTAACCCAATGTCGAGAAAGTATAATATTCTTAAACTGCAAAAATTAGCGATTGTTTCACTCCATTATTTTTCCATAAGAAAAAACGAAAATCGGTCCTGAGGAGAAATCTTTTGAATTAAAGAGATATTTCCCATGATGAATAATCTCTCTGAATAATTAATGTGCTTTCAAGGGGATATGAAATGCTTGCAGCATGCAAGCACCTTCTACTAGTATTAATATATGATTATACTATGGCAAATTTGACGAAAAGCACTTATATACCACAGGAAACCCGTGCACATCCCTATTTGTTTCTGAATTTCCTCACTAAAAAGATTTACATGCAAATTTATAATTTTAATAGAACAAACTTTTTGACAGATAATACGTAAGAAAACGTTCTAGTTTTGTTAGTACAGTTGAGTTTATATAATCTTCAACCATCGTGTAGTGAATTGAGCAGTTTTGGTATTTATGCTCTCTAATTATTACTTAGTGTGTTATATACAGTCGATGGATGCAGAGGTTCTCAGAGAATTTACACACTCCCCGACCGCCCCTACCTCCAACTATATCATCCCATACTTGATAATTCCTTGGATATTATTAATAAATATATATAATTTCCAGTCAATAGACAACAAACTAGAAAAGGTTCCTTGGTATTTATTTATTCTTTGCCTGACCTGACCCACCAGCGTTATTTTCTGTCAAACGATGAAGGATGTGAGTGAAAGCTTTGAAATTACAAAATATCAGCTGTGAATTTCTATCTCATGCACAATATGTTAACAAAATAATCCATACAAGACAATAAATTCCCCTTGACGATGCATTTTCTGGCGGTGAATTTTCTGGTGGTGAATTGCTGGTGGTGAACTTTCCTAGACCTTTGTGCTTATAATCATCATCATCATCATCATGCTTCTGTCCGAAGACAGGTTTTAACTGAATCGCTGCCTCCATTTCTCTCTCTCCCTAGAAGCCTCTTTTATACCTCTATAAGTATTATATCCCTGCTTTATATTATCTAAGCTCTCTTAAAGGTAGTAAGATTTATTGCAAAACCTAACCTATCCATCTTCTATCCAAGGACCATGAGTATAAATGTAAAGCTTACTGGCTTCAAATGTTCCATAAAATTGGAAAAATTCTTCCCATATATTTCCTTTAAAATACATCTTAAACCTCATTTACCATCCTTTATGGACACGCCCACAAGGATGTCCTCTTATTTTCTTTCCATATATAAAAATAAAAAATGCAAGACAAACATGTTCTTTACAAAATTGCTGATCAGGGAATTATTCTTTATAATAAAAGCCCAAATCGGTCTTTCTGTCTGGCCATAACACTCTATAGTAGAGCTTTCTTCACCACAAATGTAAGATCCAGGGGCTTGTTGGTATATCCCATATGAATTATACTTTTAGGATTTTCTTGACATTAGCCAATTAAAATTTTAGACTGTTCATAGTCTACAATGACATCATGGGTTCAATACCAAGAGCATTTCATTTTTCCATTTCATTAACACATGGATGTAATAAAGGTAAAGTACTCCTTAGGCAAACAATTAGAGGGTTACAGCACCCAATGCATTTCTCCCACAGTTGGCAGTTGGCTCCCAGTCACTGTTGAAACAGGTTTTACCCCTGACGATGCCCACCTTGTGGGTGAAATGCATTGGGTGTTGTAACCCTCTAATTTTTTGGCTAAAGGAGTACTTTACCTTTATTAATCTTAGCCAAAGTTATTGAGCTACTATCAATTACATGGATGTAAAGCAATTGATAGATAATAATCATGCAAATTTTGGACAACCAAATAATGTCTAAAGAAATGGAAATTAATTTTCTCACCACTGATTTCCAAATACATGTCAAAACAGCATGAAAATTTATTTTTCACGCAAAATATTCTTTTGAGGTGGAAATCACTGATTTATTTGATGTTTAAAATTTTTAGCAATATAAACCTCTTGCACCTTTTAGACATGCCTACATCTATCATAAGATTATGGGTTCAATTCCAGGAGCATTTTCTTCATTTTATTAACACTAGAGATTTCCCCATTGAAAATCAACGGGAGTGTTACGTGAATTTTAATTCACTCAGAAAGCGAAGCGTTTGAAATTTATTACCTTCGAATAATACTACTGAGTAATCGATAAACCCCTCTTCTGCACAGGGCTCTCCCCTCCTTAGCGCCCCTTCAACCTCTCATTCATGTAACGCACTCCTCTCTTCTGAGTAGCTCACTCCCCTACTACTGTGCACTGGAACAACAATGTAGTAACAATGCATTTTACTCCCCTCCTTACCGCCCCTACCAAAGTGTGCCGGGACATCGTGTCAGAATCTTTTGACTTCGGCAAATTATATATAGATGGGGATAAGTGTAATATATGAATCATTTGCATTTTTAAATTACTTAAAAGCAAAGCACGGATGCAGGATTTAGACGGTTCATAGTTTGTGCATGTATTTTCCATTCATCATCTGTTTTCACGTTTTCTTAAATGAAAAAAAAACGTACTTATTTGTTCAATCTGTCTGTGAACAATCAACTTTTTTTTAAGAGATACATATTTGGAAGTTTCTTTTTGAATTTCATAGCTCTTATAAATTTATGAATTTTCCAATGATTTGATTTTCCAAGTAGTTCATAGGTTTTCTGCTAGGTGAGTTCAAATATGGAAAATTCAGAACTTTGAAATGATATTGTAGACAAACCACTGAAGCTAAAGAAGTGAACTTTTCATGCATTGGAAGGTTTAGTGAGGTTCTACACCCCAACAGTGCGGGTTGTCCCCTCAGAGGGGGAGGCAAACCAGAACCCTGAAAATTTTTAAGATTCCACTTCTACCTCCTACGTTAGGAAGGGTATCATACTTGTTTTCAAATGTCAATTTGTATGTAGGATTTTTAGGGCTTTGTTGAAAAAAAATTTGCGTATGTACTCGGTTTATCTGTCCATCTGTCTATTCAGGCAATATCTCTGCAATCCCGCAACTTGGAGGTAGCAAATTTTCAGGATAGGTTGGTCTACATGAGGTCTACACATGGTACAAATTTGGTGGATCTACGATGAGCTGCTGAGGAGTAATTGATGTCTTACCCCTTAGTTTCATTTCTACCTCCATAAGAAAAGCATGAAATTGGTGCAGGGCGTTATAAATTTGCATTTTTAAATTAGTTAAAATTAAGATAGGAGCTCAGGACATAAACAGTTCTGTAGCTGAAAGACAGTTTTATGTATTTTGAAAACAACTCAAATGTGTCGAATGAGAGTAAACAATTGTTTTTAAACCAAAAAAAAGTAAAATTTACCTATTTTTACCAATGGGAAATAAAACTGCCAAATAGCAATGAGTCCACTGCTTAAAAATGGGAAACATTGGATAGCATTGATTTAATGCTTTTAAAGGTAATTTATAGACTATGTTATGAGGCCGTCAATCTCAACTAAAGATGTAATCTTAATGATATCATATTCCCAAAACAAGAAAATAAGATCCATACGAAATTTGCTCTGCAATTCTTCCCTCACTCATTTATATATCTTGCTGAGAGAGATAGCTACATTTTTTAGGGGAGAGTGAGAAGGAGAATTAAAGGGAAAGAGGATGAGAGAGGGGGAAAGAAAAGGAAGTCTTAATTTTAATTTTATACTTCATTCATGTAAACCCATTTTCTGTCTGTTCATACATCATCGGTTATGCTTTGACAGTTATAATGTTAATTATTATGCAAATTAATGTATAAAATGTAAAATTGTAATACACAGTCTATTTACAAAGCATTAGGTATATTTTGACTAATGAATTAATCAAAATCTATGTATAAATTAAAAAAATGATTCAATGAAAATTAGTACTCGAATCAGGAAAAAATAAAAGGTCTTTCTGACAAAAAGATTACGTAAGACCTTGTTCAGGGTTCATAAAATCATATTTTATTATTTTAGCTTTTTGTTGTGGGAAAACTCTCTTGCTTAACATATTTTCATGAAATGTCACATTTTAAGAATGCACCTGACTTTAACCAAGGGATAATACTTCATATATACAGGCAGCTAAAATATAATGCTTCTCAATGCTGGTATATGGGCTCCTTCACCTTACTCTCAAAAGCAATTTTGTAGCCTCAAAAAATATCACAAAGAAATGAGATGAAGAAAATATATTTTAAAATCTACCCGCGACCTCTCAAGCTATGAAGAAAGAGGCTTAGTAAGAAGTAAACACACAGTCCCAAATTCGTTTGCAAATCCTCAATTCCTCGGTCAAATGTGGTTATTATGAAGGAAGGATCTGAATTATCTGACAAGACACATGCTGAAGATTTTTCCCAATGGAAAAGGACTGAATGTTTGACATCATAAAAGTCTTGTATGAGAGATTAAAGCAAGTGGTTGTTAGATGTGTCATGACCTTTGACACACTCCACTGTGGAAGGAATGTCCTCGATGATTGAGGATAGTGACTCATAAAGTTAACAGCATTCTTTTTAACTGTAAATTACTCTGACAATTTTTTTATTGTTTTAAAATGATAATGCTGCAAACGGCTCATGAAAATAATATGCTTAATTTTAATTACAAAATATAATTTGGCAATAAGATAAACCAATAATTACAATAAAACATGCACATTTATTTGCTTCCAGTGATCTACATTAAATTGTTTTATATATTTTAACACTCAATACAGGATGAAGGCATAAGCACTAGCTGTAATGTAGGGGAAATTTGGCAGTGATGCATGCCATAAGCATAATACTGTATTCTAAAGGTGAAATAGAATATAGTCATTTAACATGGCAGGAATTTAAATGAAATGCAGTGATGCTTTACTCAACCATTTTATAGCTATTAGAGTTATCTTTATCATTAATTCAAAATATTGCAATGAAATAAAAGGTCAGGACAATTATAAACTAACAATATAAGCTTACAATGTAAAAAGGATGGTATTTCAGAAGAATCCCAAGGTACCTCATCTGAGGAGAATGGTTTCCTTTTCCTTCCCTTATTTCATTAGAGGAAGATTATTCAGTCAGATTATTTTTAAGTTATGCGAGGCTTCTACAAGAATATCACTTGTATTCCATGATATATTTGTCCTGATGGTAACTGTACTGTATGCACTTTTTTCCAGAAAAATTTCCCTCAAAATCAGATTATTATTGTTCTCAATACTGACACTAATGAGCACACTCATCCCCAAAATGAAATAATTGGCAGTTATTCATCGCAAAAACAATAAAATATACATTTTTAATAATTAATAGTGAAAATTTGTTAATATATACAGTAATACCTTATGCAATGTGAATTCCAAGGACACATTTTCATTATTACACTTTATGCATGTTGACTCACAGTGATTACAATTTCAGTACATTTGCGATGTTTTAGTTCCTAATGAGACTATTGAATAGAGCGATTAATGCCGCAGAACAGTAGAATTCATGTAGATGTCATAAATATTTTATACATATCTAGGATAAATAACGTTACGTGTATTGAGATCGCAATGGTTACAAAAGTGAAAAGATATGCCTATGCTATTAGTTATAAGGTTCAGGCAATTCAATATGCAAAAACGCACTGAAACCAAGCAGCAGCACACCATTTCGGTCCATGTCCCATAGAAAATAAATTATTTATGAATAGAGATAACAGGAGGAAAAATTGAATGCGACAGAAAAAGAGAAACATAGCCTTCATAAGCTTGGTCATAAATGGCCACAACTACAGGAGGAAGTGAGAAATGGATAGTAGAACAGAGGAAGTTTGGTACTGCTGTATTGATCAAAATTGTAATGTACGAGGCAAAAAGAATTGCAGAAGAAAAAGGAGTAGTTGAGCATACGTATTGTTATTACATATGCATTCCATTTATTATTTATCCCATTATGTATATCAAAATATCATCTTGCACTTGAGTTTACGTAAGTACTATTGGTAAAGAGTATCTATACATGTGATGTGTGCAGCGCACTCCGACAGCTTTAATTTATGACTGCCGAATTCACACGGCACATTTAGCTATACAAGTCTCGAGGCAATTATTTATGTTATTATTTATTTTATGAATGAAGTTCATCTAAAACGTTATATTTAACTGTTATCACACCATAATATTTTCTGTAAATATTGCCAGATCTGGAGTTAATTATACCTGGAAATGATACACAACATATACCTTCCTAAATGTCTTGGTGAACCAAAATACTTTTTCCTGAAAAATCTTCTAAAAAACCGAAGTTTGTCTTATACCCTGGTGCATTTTATATGCCAAAAAATCAATCTTGAGGTTTAACAATGACATAGTTGGCAAGGCAACATATCATTAAAAAGTTTAAATTTTTCCGATAAATATGATTTAAACATAGAACTTGAGTGATTTTGTATCGTAGGCAAAATGTGACAGTAAGAATAAGAAACATTATTTATTTTTCTTTAAAACGGTCCAGGTCTGAAGATCGTAGGTCAATTATTTCTCATTTTAATTTGCTAAAAGAGTAAAAGCCTGTAAGTAAAATAATTGATTTTACTTGTTATCTTATGGGAAATTCAAATCACCCTCTGGAGTCAAACCCGGGACCTTTTTTGAAAAATCTTTATATCATTAGCCTATTGGTATGTGATCATAGTAATCCTACCAATGGATGAACTGGCTGAAGAAACGGCTGAGATATTGGACATAATGGACAGAAGTGACCAAGAGAATATGCATTTTATAGTTAAGTGATTACTCATATTTTATAACAGTATATTTATTAACATTGCTACTCACTTAATCAAAACTAACAAAACTTCTCACAAATATTTTTTATGAAAAAATGCTTCTTTCCTTCCAAATTATGAGCTCATCATAATAATCCAGATATGAACATGTTAATTAAGAGGGATTTATAATATAAAAGGTAATTAATTACAAACAGATTCATCTTTTAGTAACTGTAAATTTTATTTAATCTAAATAGACAATATTACTGAGGGGTAAATTGACATGTTGAATCAATGGAAATGCATCCATTGTCCATTGTAAAAGACTATTAGAAAAACTTCTATTCATGATTAAGCAATGTATCTATAATTCATAGAGACGGGAATTCTAAATTTTGTATCCATATAAAATTAAATTCAGATTAAAACATGGAGGAAAATTCACATTTTATTAACATTATTCTTTTACATGTAACATATAAAAAAGGTCTCTGTACAATATTCCTATATTTTTTCTTCTACAAAATGTTCCTGAAATAAAGAAATGGATAAATGAATTTTGCAAGTAATCAAGGTAAATAATTCTAATGAAAAATTTTTAAACTTATTTATTACTATTGCTTTGATTTAAAATTTGCTAATCAAGGATGTTTTCGGAGCATTTTGTGCGATGATTTCCATGGGCTCAACAAATGTCAGCTTATTTCAACAATCAAATATACCAATCATCTGATTAAAAGGAATTTCTGTTGTGATCAGTAATAACAATCAGACCAGAATAGCTATAAATAAGATATGCCTGATTATAAGAAGAGAGATGAAATGGATGAGAACAGATCGTTTTTCATCTTGTCAACCCTGATTTTTCAATCATCATGGAAAGGAGGTGTGTATCGGTTGAGTCCTCCTAATTTTATATTCACACTTTAAACCCACTATGCTGGAAAAAAACCATCTCTGAAAATCCCTCACACAAAGTATGTATAAATGACAGTTTGAAACCATGACCAAAATGAAAAAAGTAAAGCAGGTATTCCTCCATACCTCACATTTAGCATTAACAGATAGAAAGCAGTGAGAAAATATTTTTAATAGAATAACAAAGGACATGTGTCACAAACTTTGTGACATCAGTTTGTATTTAAAAAAAGCATGCATCATTAAAGTGTTAAAAGATCTTTGCCAACTAATTGTCAATTTTACCTCATAAAATTTGGATCAAAATACTGTTGAACTATCAATTAGCTTCTGCCTCCTGTTTATCAAGTCCAATGTTATGAAACTGTCGTTGCGAGTAATTTTGTAGCGCCAACTCAATCTCACTCTGCTTGGATGAATCTAATTTAGCATAAGCCTGAAAAAAATCACAATTCAATTATTTATGAATGGTAGACTTAACCCATTCTCTGGAGTATAGAATTTCACTTCCAAGTCACAAATTCAAATGCCACAGAGTAAATGCAATGCAATGCAGCTAGTGTTTGCAATTTATTGTTATTCTCAAAATAATAAAGTATTATAAAATTTGAGTTTATCCTTTTTGAATTGTTTTGTTTATTGTCAGCTTGGTCTACTTAGTACATCTGAGCCCAGCCAAAATGCCAAAACAGCAGAGTTATTAAAATAAATAAACGTTAGTGAAATTATTTGATTTTGTTTGGCTATGATAATTTTTATTACATTTTGAAAAGTTTGAATTAGTCATTAAGTTTCAATTAATAAAAATATAAGAGGAAAGGATAATCGAGACAGAAAATTCAAATGGATACAATGGAAGTAAAACATAAGACATGAAAGCCTTCATGTGCTTTTATTATTTTGACTCCACTCTCTGACTTGCTAAAGGGAGAAGTTCAATCAAAACCTTGTTATATGCACTATGAAAGGACAAGATTAATCAAATCTATATTAATATCATCTCTGGTTTATTCTTTGTATGAAAATTTGACTTTTTATTTTACAATCATTAATCCTTCATGTTTAATAACTTAAATTTTGAAATAAGTACCTAAGTATCTGCAGCATGCATGTACAATTATCATAGATCCAAAGAAACACAATATTCAGAAAATTTCTCACAAAAAAACTTACCATAATTGTTTCAATGTCACCTAAGCTTTTATCTATATTTACAGACTTGGATTTTGGCTGGAGCAGTTGATATAGTTCTATCAAAGATAAGGCTTCATCTAGTCTGAAAAAATGGTAAACATTTTTAATATCTAATAATTTTTTTTAAAAAACTTGACATAATCCAGAAATTATTCTGTAAGTAGATATAAAATCATAACTCTTGAGCAGTAGTTCTCAACCTGTGGTCCTCAGACCTATGGTGATCCACATGCTATGCTCTGTAAATGCTTATGTTGAAGTAATGAATAAAAATATCACAAAATTTAATGTGTGAACAATACAAACAATTTCTGAGTACATATAATTCATTTGCTATTATGTTAGATTCCCATATATGATGAAGTGTAAAAGACAACTAGTAGCATGATTAGGTCTGCAAAATGCTTGAAGGTTGAAAAGGAGTCCACACATTTGAAATGATTGGAAACCACTGTTCTAGAATATAAATAATCATTACATACCTATCTCCATTAATGATATCAATTAGAAGATCATCAATATGGTTTTTCCAAGCTAGGTAAAATGCTAGTGGTCCAAAATGACGAGTAGAACGAAGGCTTTCAAATGCTTTATTTTGATTTATATGGTCATAAACAGCACTTCGAACTCTGATGAAGTCAGGGTCATCTGGCTCATATTGATTACATGCTCGATCAAGGATGAAAACATACTCTCCTCTTTTCAGGATATCCTGGAAAAATTAATAAAATATTTCTTTTGGATAATAATAATAGTTTATTACCCTAAAGTATAACATGCACGTTATACAATGTTTTTTATGTGCTTTTTAAGAGAAAATTACGCATTAAAATCCTCAGATACAGTCTCATAGTTCAAATCAATTCCATTCAGTAACTCTCTTTCAATTGGCTATGCCTTCGCTTTCATCAAACGAAGAATTACTGTGGTCATCGTTGATGCTTTTTCAATAGATGACAAAATATTTTAAATAGATTCATTGTCATATTTAATGCTTAGTGGTTAAATATTTAGCCACCACATTTTTCTCTGAGTGCTCAGATACTTTTACAGCTAAATTGGATAAGTTTCTTATAGGAGCCGTTTATCATTTTTTATTGCAAGAAGTAGTTTTTGAACAATCCTTTACATAGTTTAAAAAATACATATAGGGGGCTAAATATTTAACCACTAAATGTTCATTATTTAATAAATGTTCAATATTCTACCTAATATAAAGTGGCTAAACATTTAGCCACCATTCATCTACGAAAAAGTATACTCGGGAAATGTGAGCATTAAAGGGTTAAAAGTAATCCTGCACAAAAATCTTTAAAGAAACAATTTAATGGAATCACTCCTTAGCCAATGCATTGCAATACAACGGTATGCATGAGTGTGTGCTAAACATGATATAGAACAAGCCACTAAAACCACAAAAAAGAAGACAAGTACAAATATTACATAATACAAATACTATAAGAATAGAAAGATATAGGTACAAGTAATATAAAATCTGATGACTGATCACATGACTTTCTCCATACCTGAAATATTTCTAACAATTTCAAATAGGTTAAATGATAATAAATATTTTCAGGAACTGCGTGAAAAATTTAAAGACTTGACAGAGAACAGAAATAAACTCAAACCGTGGCCTTCTGATATTGGATATAGCCCCGAAGCTCCAACAATTAAGAAAATAAAAAGGAGCGTAAAGAGTTTACAATAATCACCAGTAAGTGGTGTGGTTGTGGCAGCTAAAATATTAATTTTAATATCTCTTCAACAATGCATAATATAGGAAAATGTTTTGAATAAACGTTGTAGAAAATTAAATTTCCTACAACTTTTATTCCAGTATGTTTTTACATTTATCAAATATTAAAGCAAATATTTCAAAAAAACAGATAAGTGACAAGAGTAATCACCAACTTCCGGTTGACCAATGTTTACCAAATACTAATCATCTTTTCCCTTGAACAAAAATGTCAAATATAAATTTTCGTGTTGATCTGATTAATAGTTTTTGAGTTAGAGCACCCACAAAATCCTGGTCACAGACACACACAGATACACACACACCCACAGACATTGAGAAAATAGTCAAAACCCATTCAAGAGACCATAAAACATGTATTTCCATCAAAATCTCGAATTCGATTTTTTTCATGAAAACAGTACTTTCTCTATACTTGATATATGGAGAAAGTAAAAATGAACATTCAATGTGACATAGAGAATGAATATCATGCATCACTATGGATATAATGTGTATCGCTTTGCATCTTACTTTTGCAAAAAATACTACCAAAAAAAGTATTTACCAGACGGGATATTGATTTCTGATCACTGCTATGAAATGCGTATCTGACACATTTAACTTAAATTCCAAGAAGGAACTGTGCATTCTATGGAAGGACAAGAAGAAAACAAAACTTCACTCTTTTTAGGTCAAAATTATGATTAGAAAAATGTATGTGTATTACTTTCAGATATTCCTCTTCAAACATTTTTGGTGGCACAAGTTTTCTGCCTGGCTGCTCAAAATAAATTTGATTCATTCTACCCCTTTCCTCCCAATTTGCTTTGCGTAAAATACCATCAGGCTCTCTAACTACAATTATGCGGTCCTGAAATGTAGAAGAAAAACACAATAAAAAGAAATAATTCTTAGTACTAATGCTCACACTGATAATGGATCTCTGGTGAACACAAATCATAAACATACTTTTTAGGTACTTATCGGTTACGTGGGCACCACCTCTGCGGCACCCATCTAGGGGTGAGATATGGAACTAAAAGGCGTTGAATGTGGCAAGATTTGGAATTACATGCAGTACTCCATTGGAACTCAGCTGGGCCAGGGAAGGGAAATTAGAATATGAAGGAACATTTCATTTGGCCCAAATTGATTGGGTGGTTGATCAAAGTGTTTTTGGTTCCTCCTCACGTTCACAGTGTTGAGAGGCATCTTCATTCAAAGAAAAAAGAAGGGATGTGACATGGTAACCGATAAGTACCCAAGTTTCATTTATAACTGTATCCCTTCTTTTATCTTTGAATGGAGATGCCTCTCAACACAGTAAACTTGAGAAGGAATGAAAAACAGTTTCACCAACTTACCCAACCCGGTGGGGCCGAGTAAAAGTTTTGTTTGTTCAAATTTCCCTTCCCTGGCAAAGCTGTGTTCCAATGGAGTACTGCTCCACGTAATTCCAAATCTCGCCACATTCAGTGCCTTCTAGTTCCATATCTCACCCCTAGATGGGTGCTGTGGAGGTGGTGTCCACGTAACCGATAAGTACCCTTTTTATTTTGGTAATACTATGAAATTTAAAAACTCAAAAAAGTACTTGAAAATTAAAAAACGTTCAATATGCTGCAACAACATTTTTACTTTCACTTTCTTAGTTGCAGAACATGAGATAATTCCTTATGTAATTTGTTTTTCTATTTTATGGCTTACTAAAGGCCCTTTTGCTGTCTACCTTGTCATAAATTTGGAATTTCTGTTTAAAAACAAACATACGTATGAGATTAATAGCCTCACGTTAGCGACTTAGCATTATAATGCACTATTAAAGAATTTCAACTCAATTTGTTTACGCTGATTGGTATAGTGAAAATAATTCCCTGCTTAAGGCTTAATTACAATATAGTTCAAGTACATTTTTGACATGATATAAAGGAAACATGTTAAGCAAAATAAAAATTGATAATCTGGCCCAATGAAGATGGACATATTGGTAGTGGAACTTTATATGAAAACTAGGGGCTTTGCTCCTAGCGCCTATGGCGCCCAACCGCAAAAATGAGTCCTGGAATAGGACCTTCTACTGTGAGTGGACCCAAATGTATACATATATGTGTTTAGTGAGGACCATAATGAGAGTCTATGTGCAAAATCTGAGGTCGATAGGATTAAAAATAGATGAGATACAGAGCGGTAGTAGATAATGACCAAAAGACAGAATAAGCATTTTAGTGGTTTGAGGAACATGGGTTATATACGAATTTACACTAAATATTGATTTTTAGGGCAAGAATAATGGCTAGTGGTTGACTTTGTAAACCTCCAAAATTGCTTTATTATTCAAGTTAAAATTTGGTATGCAAAGAGAATGCGGCATGTTGTTCAAATACGAATATCTTACCCTATCTGAGACTCCATATGTGATATCAGTAATCACTAGTTTTGAAGTTTCGTATCCTTGTAACTCCTTGTCATTTGCTAATAAGCTATCTATTTCAGATCGTTCTTTTATAATGGGGGGCATCTGGAGTTTTTCCTCCGCTTTTTGCCTTACAATGGCCATTTCCTGAGGAATAAAAATGAAACTTCTAGTATTTTCAACTATGAATAAATTATGGGTAAAAAGAAACGAAATAGCATATTGAACCACCTTTTCTAATTGCTCCGTAGTCATAAATTTATACTCGGGTGTTTCGATTTTCTGTTCTTCTTTTCTTGGTCTGAATACCTTCGCTAAATCTGTTCGAGTCAAATTTTTCATTAAATCCTGCACTTTATTATTGAAAAAATAATCAGCTGGATCCCTTTCATCTATAAAGAAAAGATATACTATTATAACTAATTACGGAACGATATTAACGTAATAATTGTTTTCCATTACCTTGACGATTTGTTTGCTCACTTAAAGTGATTTGTAAAATAGAAATAGGTCGTAATTGTCGTCTAAAAGCAAAGGCACACGTTCGACACAACATAGCGCGACAGATGATATAAACATGGACATGGGCTCATACCCTTTATCCGTTCGAAGGGACATTAGTGTGACATCACATCCGCTCCGAAGTTTCTGCTACCTGATACGCTGATACCGATTTCAAACAAAGCTTCATACCATGACAGAGGTTCTTAAGTTTTACGACTCCATAAATCACCAAATAGAATATAATTTAACCGCGGACCACCGCCTATCATATATCTGTAATTATTGTTTATTATCGAGTTACTAGATTTCGAAGCTCTGTTCACAGTTACATCTAGAAAGGAAGTGATCTGTGTTTCACCGTAATCTGAAAATCTACTGCAAGGGCCCAAAAGTAAGCAGTGCCGAACTCTATAATAGATTACCACCCTGAATTATGGAAATCAAGAATATCACTATATTTAAAAGAAGTGTATTTGAGTTCTATCAAAATGTTTTATACTGTGAATGAATTCTTATAAATTATTACCGTTTGTCGTGTCCTATAGCCTACATCTTCTGTAGTAACTCGAAGACAAATATATATTTATATTTTCTTCTATGAATCTAGCTCACTAATATAAAAAATAGTTACATATACTTATTTGTTTAGGGAAATATCGGTTATTTCCGGAGTTCTTCAGGAAAGGTACCTATATAGCAAACGCAATTAATAATAAATAAAGGCTTAGGTCCTATTTGCTTACAGAATCAAATTTATTCATCATTGTTTTAATTAAATATATTTCTACTAATTAACAACTACTAGAAGTAGATTCATTTCTTCGTAATTTTGGGATTTCCTTGCGATTGTGTAAAGTGTACATAACTTTGAAGTTTTATAAAAAGTGCGTTTTCAAAATTATGTAAACAATACATTTCGAATATATTAATAGCATAAAATTGTGTATATACCTTTGGTAACATAACAAGTTTATCAACAAATATGAATAAATGCATTTTTGACAAAATTTTATTTTGAACTAAGGAGAATAATGATTTTTTTTATATCTTTCACTAAATTAAAGTTAAAATATTATACTTATTTGTAGGAGATGAAAATTTTCAATAATTGATAATTGCTGAGAACTTCTATGAACAAACATGTATTTTGGATAAAATATCAAAATTATTACACGCTTCTTCCTGAAATATTAATTTTTTAAATCTTAACCTTTGACTAATAACTCCCGAAGAATAATCATATATTGTTTTAACATCGTTTAAATTTGAACTAAATTCATTTTTTGGATTAACTAAGATTTTTATTTATAAATTAGGTAAAGGGATTAGTCTAAGAATATCTAGTAAGATTAAAATAGCGCAGACTTTTTACAAAATAACTTGCCATAAATCCAAGAATAACACTCAAGATAAACGATTAGGAGATGATAATAAATTAAATAAATAATTCACATAAGTTTGATCAACTTTTCATTGATTAATTCGAAATTAGCTTAATGCGCAGTGATTGCGTCTATTTTTATTTTTGGTTAAATCTTGTTTTCGTCTCGAGGTGGCAGCATCATTCAAGTCGGTACTCTTCCAAGGCCGTCCATGTTTCATGGAGTTGTTTCATGGTAGAATATGGTTGCTATGTTTCAGAGGAGGTGTGGAGAACGCGTCACATTAACTAACGGCAATAAAACTGCAACTAGAAATTTTGCGGAATTCAACTACGGATTGGTGCTTAGTAGTGAACCCTTAGTGGACAATCAATTATTTGAAGTTAGAATTGATAAGAAGGTGAAACATTCCTCCTCAATTAAATGCCATGTTTACTATAAAGCGTGAATCGTTCGTTAAATATATAAGACCATAAACCGTGTTAATACTTTTCCAGCCGTTGTCCTTGGCTACCAGCTCAATCCTATTGAGCAGACATCCTTACACATAGTAACAACATGATCAAACGAAGCCTTATCTTATAGTTGGTTTCAGTAATATAATTATTTCTACGGTGTGAAAGGTGGCATGTAAATATATAGTTATGGTTTGGTCCGTTCCGTAATTTTCATGTACTTGCATTCATTGTAAAACTTTGTTTATAAATCCTGGAGGGTACGTGAAAAACCTGGAAATGTATTAACAGAATAAAGCTATCAATGAAGTTTTATTATTTGATGCCATTCTCGAAAGAGGAGTAAAATTTCTCATTTTCAAACATTATTTCAGATCAATTCTTGGAGTGGCAGTCTAGAAATAGGTGTTACAGCATGCGAACCCAGTTCTCTGGAGTTCAATTCAAGTGCTACAGATCTAAGGAATGGATCATGGGTAAGACCAAGTTCACATAGGATCAGATCAATTTTGCAGTTGTTAATATTGTGGATTTAGATTGAGTAACTTTTACTCTTTTAAAATCATTTTCTGACTTTACCAATTTGAGAACTCATGATTCATTATTTATCATGCAATAAACTCGAAAGAATTTGTAGATTTTGTGTTACACGCTTATGCAGTTATGTAGCAAAAGCATTAATTTCATCTAGATATTTTTTTGTGGATAAAATATAGTGTCTGCTCACCAAAGGCAATTATTACTCCAGGCCAGGGCTGTCTTACAGTATTTGGAGGCCATGGGCCCTAACTTTCTTGTCCCCCCCATTTGCAGAGCACGTCTTATTTATCAGATTTTTGCATTTATTGTAAAACGTTGTGACGGTTACTACCTATCTGAATTCATAGAACTATAACCATATACAGTATTATACTATTTACGGGGTATAAAGAAAAACTGGAAAAATTATAATATTAAATACACAAAAAGTATCTATAAAATAAACACGATTTCATATTATATATTTATTAAAAATATATGTAAAAACCAAATAGGTTTTTTCTGTTTCTTTCCTCATGTCTAATAGTTCATAACTATTTATGACTTTTGAATCTGTTTTATTTCTTCTCTCCAAATTTTGAGGCTCCCCTCTAAAGTGAGGCCCTGGGCCAAGGCCCATGTGGGCTCCCCCTTAAGACAGCTATGCTCCAGGCCCTGGCACTTTGAGAAGTAGAGGATGATGGAAGGATGATTTACATTTAGGACCATAAGAGTTTCATGGTTGCTACAGTATCTAAAAACATTTAACTTGGCAAATTTTATAACTCTGTATGTCATACATGAGTTATAAAGTTATATATGTATTTTAATTACCCTAAATTCCCAAGTATAACGCGCACGCATGCATAACGCGCAGGTTGATCTTAGCCCGTTTTCCACAGGTTTCCGAAGTCTCCAATATAACGCGCACCTATGTATAATGCACAGCACTGATTGAATAGTGAATCATACCAAAAGTTTTTTATTCATACTACTGTATTTCGCAAGTTTCTCCCGAAAATGATATTTAAGACACTTCAACGGCTATAGAATCTGCTCTGCTAGTTGATGACGAAAATCATTGTACTGATTTATTTTCCTGTTTTATTTCTTTCGCAACCAAAACGAGTTGTTCTTTGTATAGATCGTTAAGAACATGTCTTCTTTCTAACGCCGGAATTCATTTTCAAAGTGTTGGAGAGGGGGGGAGGGAAATAGTGATTCTTCCTCAAATAAAAGCAATGATTTGTCAATTAAAAATTTAACTGAATAATTTGTAAATGAAATCAATGATTTTTGTTTGAATTGAGAGATCGAATTTGAAGATTTTAATGGTTTTGATTCATAACTAATTATTGACAAAAATTTGTAAACAATTTGCTAATTTTTAATTAAGGAAAGTGTATGTATTTTGTATTGAGTTTTGTTTTCATATTCAGAGAGGAATTTGATTTGTTTTTCCAACCAACCATGTTAATGTTGCTTGATTATTACGTATTAAAGATTTAATGCGACATATAGGGCATATTTAAGCCGAAAAAGTATTTTTGAACTTAAAGTTTGCTTTGTACATTGAAAATATCGAATTTTTCCGTGAAATCTGCAGAGTTAACGCATCTTTGGAGAAGCTCTAACGCAGGTTTTTATAGATGGCAGCAATTTAGTGAACACAAGATGGAATAGGCTGCTCACTTTAAGCTTATCTCGTATCTTATTTTTTCTTAAAAAGTGATGTTCCTTATACATAACGCGCACCAAGAAATTCCGAAATTTTTACAAAAACTTGTATAACGCGCGCGTTATACATGGGAATTTAGGGTAAGTATTTAACTCTTTGTATTTCTCTATGGCTGCCTTGCCATTCACCGAATAACAGCAGTTAATAAATAGTAAATATAAAATTGAATTAGTGACATAGCCCTCCTAAACATTATAGCTGCTTGAATGATAAACAAAACATGATTATTAAATCTATGAATAAATTTAGGGAGATAATTTCTTTTGATATCAACGAACATTAATTTTGTCCCTGTTGACAAATGCGTAAGATAAAAATACAGCTGGAGTTAAATATATAAATATTTTTAATTTAATAGGAGTATTTTTCTTCACAGATAATGTCTGGAAACTCCATCCTAAAAGATGGACGACCAATAGTAGAAGTATACGGTACCGATCTCAACAAATTAGCAGAAGGGGACAGGGTAGGAGTAATGAGGACATCACAGGTATATTAAACTTTCAAAATAGCCATATTTTGAAGTTTTTCTTCTTTACACTACATGTGATGTAAAAATTGCCAATACATAGATGTAGTCATCGTCTGATTTTATTTAGAGTTAATTAGTTAATTATTAAGTCCTGTTTTAGTAATAAGGATTTTTAATATTATTTCCATTGCAATGAAGTTTTCTTGGGTTTCCAGCCGGGTGGTGATTTGGTTTCCCAATGTTTCAATGCCTGTCTCTGCGGTAAATCTAGCAGGCTGTGCCATAGACGAAGTCACTAAGTCGGTACTGAGCAAAGGACTCAACTACGCTCCTGCCCCTAGGACAATTCCGATCCAAGACATTATAGGAGGAGTGGAACAGTCCATTAGAAACCTAACCATAGACGTGGCAGAGGATGTCAGAAGAGACGTGTCTAGCCCTGAAAAGGGCAGCCCCACCAAGGCCCAACATCTTGAGGGAGGAACGCAAAGCGCTGAGAAAATTATGGGAGAACACAGATATCATGATATTGTTGGCCAACAAAGGCATTGCGACGGTCCTTCTGTCTTCCGTGGACTACCGAATGAAAGTTGGAAAATTACTCCAGGATCCGGCATACAGGCCCTTACCTAGAGACCCAATAGAGGCCCTCGTGTGAAAAACCACGGCTCTCCTGAAGAAAACCATGCCACCTGAAATCTGGAGGACCCTCATCCCACAAGCAGCAATTCCACCCAGACTATACAGTCTCCCTAAGATCCACAAGGAGGGGGCCCTCTTGAGATGGATTGTCATTGCCATAAGTTCGCCTACATATCCTCCGAACACCATTTGAAAAACTCCACGGATTTCATCAAAACCCTATCCGAGCTTAGGGTCGATGCCAATGACATCCTGTGAGCTTTGATGTAGTGTCACTCTTCATGAAGGTCCCAGTGGGAGACACTCTAAAATTACTGGAGCCCCATTTCAATGATACGATAATAGATCTATTCTGCCTTGTCTTAACTTCCACATATTTCCTGTACGATGGGAAGTATTATGAGCAAACAGACGGCATGGCCATGGGATCCCCACTCTCTGCGGCTGTCGCAAATTTCTGCATGGAAAAATTTGAACGAAAAGCCCTCGCCACGGCACCTCGGCACCCCAATTGCTTCTACTGATATGTCGATGACACTTTCATCATTTGGCAGCATGGGGAGAGGGCATTAAGCCCACCCACACTGACTTGTATCTCAATGGAAGGAGCCACCATCATCCAGCCCAATGGAGGGGGAGTCCTCACGACATTAATACATCAAGGAAAGGGCATATCAGACAGAGAAAGCCTCAAAACAGAGTTAAGCCCCCTATGTCAAACTTTTCGACAAAATGGCTATGAGGAGACGGACATCCTGAGGGCCCTGAAAAGGGCCGGAAATCTGATCGTGACGCATGTCAAAACTGAGGATAAACCAAATGCCATGGCTTGCCTCCCGTATGCCTCAACATTATCGGGAAGGATCTCTCGAATACTGGCCAAGCATGAGATTAGAACAATACAAAAACCGCCTACCAAGATCAGGGGCCTCCTCAGAAAAGTGAAAGATAACATCGGTTTGAGGACACCGGGCGTATACTCCATTCCATGTGAGTGCGGGAAGCACTACATTGGACAGACAGGGAGAACCATTCAGACGTGCATAAAAGAACATAACCGGTGCATCAGATCGAGACAACCAGAAAAATCGGCGGTCGCAGAGCATTACCTCCTGAACAGTCATAAAATCCACCTCGATGACGTGACCCTAGTAACCAGAGGCCATGGTGACTGGGACTGTCTAAAAGAAGCCATCACGATCCGACTGACCCCACAAAATTTTAATAGAGACACGGGTTTCAACCTGAGCAAGGCGTGGGACCCCACTATTGCACGGCTAGTACAACAGCGTGCTGATTGGCAGAACCATCAGCCAATGAGCGAAAAGACCAACAGTGGCCACTTGAATATAAACCTCGGATGATCACACTCACGGCATCTCAGATACCCTGAGGATGATGGCAGAGAGAGCCATCAAAACGTTGGGAAACCAAATCACCACCTGGCTGGAAATCTGAGAAAACCTCATTGCAGCCATTTGCCGGGAAAACCTCAAATCTTGCTACATTATTTCCATTTTAAGATATAATTCGTTAATGTGATATTATATATGCATTCTTATCATTGATGATGAAAAATTAAGGGTGTTTTTAATAAAGCCATCTTTTTGGTAATTTTAATCCATTAGAACTTATGATTAATTGTTTAATGTTTTTTGAAGTATTTCTTTGGAAGGAGATGAGAGCACAGTTTAATCATAAATATTCCATCTTTAAAAATCCAAATGTAGGGGGAGTTGGTATTCTGGGTTAATGGGTTATCTTATGGTGTTGCCGCAACTGGAATTCCCCCTCAAGTTCATGCAGTTGTAGACCTGTTTGGCAAGTGCGCACAAGTTACTTTATTGTCTAGTGAGGTGGTGAGTGAAGAAAGTCCAGCTGTCACTGACAGTAAGTTTTGTTTTGGAATATTAATTAGATTTAGCAGTTTAACAAAAATAACTCATATTAAATTGTTACCACAACTGTAATAGAAATAAATTGTTAACAATGTGTTTATTGCTTTCTCTTGGTTATTACTGATTAATTTTTCTGTTATTAATTTTCTTTTATTGTTATATTTAATCAATTTATTTTTTCTTTGAATCTTTGTCTATCTAAACTGAAAGTAGTATCATTGTAGATTAGAATTTTAATTTTTTAATTGTTCACATTTTTATTATAAGATATAAAAAGAGTTTTATTAACCAGTCATCTGGGGATTAAATTTTGTCAAAGCGCACTGCTGGTGGGGACTTTTTTTTCGGTTTTGGATGTTTTAAAAATCATTATCTTAATCGAGATTTTTACTTAATATACTTAAACATGCAATAATTCATGTTTAATTGAATGCCAAAATCGTGAACATTAAGGAAATTTTTTTTTTTATAAATCAACAAACATCAGGACGAATTCTTTTAATCACAAATATGTTTTATCGCTATAAATATTATTAAAAGTGATAAAAGAAACTTTCAAAAGGATATAAATAAACAAATTATAAATATAAGAGTATAGAAATGGCAATTGAACATTTGTTGCTATAGGGCAATGATAGGCAACCCCACATAGCAAATGCATGCCTCCCAAAAAACCCTTATATTATTTCGAACCTTGGTGATATACCCCATCTATTCTCAAGAAAGTAAACTACAAGGACATCGCAATGTGATATACAAGTCGCATGACGAACTATTTTGGCATACCCATAGCAATTGGCCAATATAATCTTGTGCCGAATGTGTTCGGCATACCCACTACTGGTGAACTGAGGCATTACGAACATGTTCGGCATAACCAGATGACTGGTTAGTTTTAAGCCTACATTTTGTAAATTTTATTATTGAATGAGGAAATGTGGAAAAAATTACCAAACTTTCAAAAATTCTCTATTATATTTGGTACCCAATGAAAGATTTCATTGCAAAATTTCATAACATACCTGCATTCATGGCCACAGTAGGAGGTGAGCTACATAGATGTCCACCTCAGACTGAATTTATCTTGGAGCAACATTATATAATTGTTGCACTTGATCTAATCCTCTGCATGGCATTATTTCTGCCTCTTCAGGAGGTTGAATTCCATTACATGCCATTGATTGCATTATATCCTGAATGTAAATGAAAACATGATATCCTCTGTTAGTCGAAATTTTAGGTTTGCGTTATTTTTGTTCCCACTGGGCATGTGTTCATTTGATTTCATACTCTTCACAATTCTCATTTTCAGGGTAATATTGCTTTTATAGCTGACTCGGGTGTCATTTTGAGCTTGTTTAAATTGTTTCCATGGACAACATAGTAGCTATGGACAACGATTTGTTTGCTGGTTAACTAAAGTTTTTTTCTTACTGATATCTTGAAATGAAACCTTACCTCCAAACTTCCATAGGCCTAACAATCAACAATCTAAATCTCACCAATGGGGTTACAGTGTCCCCTGTAAGAAACAACGTACTGGTAACTTCCAGTTTTGAAGGAACAGGCATGACCCGAGGTGGTGGTACGCTTTCTCTTGTAGAAAGGTTACGTTTCTATGAACGCACTGGGCAACTGGTGAGATTGACCAATGGTGGACGAACTGCCGAGCGTAGGAGGCCCATGGATGAATTCAACAATGGGGTTGTCATGACGCACAGACCTTTGAGAGACAATGAACTTTTTGAGGTAAGAGAATTGGTGATGATTATTTTTCAGTTTTAAAGTTTTGTATGTAATTTTGTTTTTGTATTGCTTACACATCAGAAATAAGTTGTTAATGTTTTGTTTTCAAAATCAAACAAGGCAGAAATTCAGTTGATCTTTAGTGAGTTCAAGTAGTGGAGAAATACTTAGCATTACATTTTATGCGAAGAAAAATTATGAATTGTAATGCGAAAAAATTTATCTTTCAGAAAAGTGAAATTATACTTTTTATTGAAATAGTCCTTTAAGCCTTGATCATAATCAATAAATTTTGTTCATTGATAAGTAATTGATTTTTTAAAATCATCCTCGCAATAACTTTTTCAAATTATTTCTTTAAAGATTCGAATCGATAGACTGGTAGAGAAGTGGTCTGGCAGTATTGAAGTTGGTGTCACAACGCATGATCCTTCAGTTCTGGCATTTCCTGCCACCATGACCAACCTCCGAAGTGGGACAACAATGATGTCAGGTTGTGGAATCCTCACCAATGGGAAGGGAACACGAAGAGAATATGGAGAATTCAACTTGGATGAGCTTCGAGTTAGTATGAATTTATGGATTAATGACAAAAGCTTAAAAAGTTAATGGTCGAGTTAGATCCTGGCATCAGATCTGATGCTTGTTGTAGGCTTCATGGCAGACTTATGACTTTTTATATTAACTCTCATTACATACTGGGCATTGGTTACTCCATAGGGTTGACTGATTCAACTTCGACACCTGATGTTCTTAATATATTTACTCAAGCACCACAACCTATGTGCATAAAAGACAGCTGCTTACTCTGATAAATTAATCTGGATCTGTCTGCAGATATTTGATTCAGATATAAAAATTAAATGACAAAAAAAGTCGAAAAAAGACCTGGGTTCGACTCCAGGGTGACAATTTCCATTTCCCATAAGACACGTAAAAAAGCGACTTTTTAAAATGCAGGCTTTTATTCTTTTGGAAATTAAAATTAGATAGAATTGACATAGAATCTTCAATATGAACTATGTTTTAGGAATATTAATGAAGTTTCTTATTGTATTCATCTTTTTCCACCTACCGTTCGAAATCTCTCATATTAAACATTTAAATCACATATTTTGGGAAAATATTGGCTTTTAAACAGGATGCTGTCTTGCTGACCACGTCATTGTTAAACTTCAAGAATCAATTGTTCTCTAAACTCGTATACGTGTAATATATACAAGTGCATAAATTGCCTTAAATTATTGTAGGATTTTTCGCAAAATTACGTAATCCTAATGGAAGTGGGAAGTTTGGATTCTTTTACTTATCTAAACAACTGTATAGATGTAGAGTAAGAGAGAGGGGGATATGGGGAGGGAGATAGGAAGGAAGGGATATAGAATGGAAGGTACATAGAAAGTAAGGGTGGTATAGAATTAGTCTATTTTTCCAGAGAAGGAGAGAGAAAGGAGAGGATGGGAGGGAGGGAGGATGGGAGGGAAGAGGATGGGAGAGAGGAAGAGAGAAAAGGAGGAAGAATGAGAAGTTCCTTAAATTCAATACTTAATCCATGCATACCCATCATATTTGACGGGCAATTACACTAGTAAATAATAATAATCAATGAATTGATTTCTTTGGAAACTGCATAATATATTTATTTATTAATATGGATCCAAAACCAAGCCATTTCATGGTGTTTTTCCCAAAGTGGAATACACTTCAGAAAGAAAACATTTGCCAGTCGAGTCATTAATGCATAAATTTTTATTTTCCGAATGTAACGCATTTCACAGATTTTCCAAAATTTATCATTTTTATCGAATTTAAAAATGGATTCGTTGGAGTTACCTATATAATATTTATTGATATAAAAAATTTTCTCAATATGAGAGGGAAATTCTATATAGTTAATTTTTGAGGACAAATCAATAAAGTGCATAAAAATAAATACCAACAATTAATTAAAAAATAAAATATCACAAATACTTGCATAGCATATTATATTTGTAAAATATGAATGGTGCAATGAATCGCTTATTTTGTCCATAGAAAATTGTTTAGAGCAATTGTTTATAAAAGTGTTTTTTGGAGATGTTTATTTATATTTAATTCACTGATAAATTTATCAGAATAATCTAACCATTGGAATATTAATACTACTTAAATTGGCTATATTTATAATTGGAAGCAATTATTATATTTATGAAAACAATCTAATCAAAACATTTTTGGAGGTTAACTTTTAACAATAGCAAATTTTTCTAATAATTTTTCTGTTTCTTATCCCATTTTTTATCCAATATACTGTAAAATTAATTCTGATAGGTGCGAGTCAAAACAAATAGAATCATCTGTAAATCAGATATGAATAATCACTCATTGTTTTCCCAGCTGTTGGTAAATTAGTTTTAATTTATTGTAAGCATATTTTGGAAATTATGTTTCCAAGTAAAAGATGCATGTATACATTTTCATACCTCATTATTTTCTTGCAGGAAGGTGATAGAATTGCTATGATGAGGAAATGCAATGGAAATTTACATTACTTCATAAATGGATTGGACCAGGGTATAGCAGCAACCAAAGTGCCACAGACAGTTTGGGGTGTAGTCGATCTTTATGGAATGACTGTGAAGGTAAAAAATTTGAGTACAGATTTTTCAGAAATTGACATTTGAAAGCCGAACTACTTATTATAATTTAACCTTGATCCTATGGATTTAAATGCCTGCCCGCCAACATCACATTTTCTGTACATTTAAGTAATATACAATGGCCGATAAATTCTCATTGTACTCTTCATCTTGGAATTATGCAGGTATCTTGTTTTATATCTATTTTATGCCATAACTTTCTTCTAAGATTTTTTACTCATTGTACCTCTTTGGTAATCTATACTATTAACCTGAGTCAATTTAAATGTTTTATACAATAATTGTGATCTGTTAAAGGCATGAATGGAGCCACTTATAATGCCATCTATTTCTATTGACATTTAATTTTTATTCATTTTAGGTTACTATAGTTGATCGAGATGAAAGGGAAGAGCAGAATTTAATTACTAGAAGAAATACTGTCTTAAGAGATCAGCAGATAAATGGACTTAATGGTAAAATATTTAAAATAATTTATTACTCAAGTACCATAATTATCCAAATATACTGTATCTGCATATGCACTGGTGGTGTAGTGGTTAGCGTGTCGGCTTTCTATTGCAAAGTTCGGGGGTTCAAACCCCTCGAATGGAGGTTTTATTTATATATAAAAAAAAAACTATCATCAGTGCCTGGCAGTAGGCAGCAGTACTGTCAGTATGGTATAGAGCCGAAAACAAATGATGTTGGTTGGGTCTATATCCAATACAGCTGTAGGCGTGATCAGGACGATTTGAACGGCTACAGTACTGCGATGTGGAAAGCAAGAGGGAAACTACCACATTACAATCCCTAGTAAAGATTATATGGTTGGACAATATGAGTTCTCTCGAGGTAAAACAATCCGGAGGTAAAATAGTCCCCCAATCGGATCTCCGGGCGGGGACTGCCTTGAGGAAAACATTTGTCGAAAGTAAATTACGAATAGGGACTTGGAACGTAAGAACTATGAGAAAGGCAGGAAAGCTAGAGAACTTGAAAGAAGAAATGAGAAGAAATAGAGTTGACATTATAGGGCTAAGCGAAACTAGATGGGAGGGAGAAGGACAGTTCGACTCGGAAGAATTCACGGTAGTTTATTCTGGAGGAAATAGTGGGGAAAGGGGAGTAGCTCTGGTACTTAGGAATGATATGATGAAAAGCGTGACAAAGATAATAGCAACGAACGATAGACTGATGGCAATAAAGCTAAAAGCAGTCCCAGTGGACATGCTGATAATCCAGGTATATATGCCAACGTCAGCTCATGACGATGAAGAAATAGATGAGATCTATGAGCAAATTAATGAAATTTACGAAGAAGACGGAAGAGGAAAGGTAAACTGCATAATAATGGGAGATTGGAACAGCATAGTCGGAGAAGGACAGGAAGAAAATGTTGTCGGGCAATACGGACTTGGAAAGAGAAATCGAGGAGGGGAAAAACTCGTAGAATTCTGCATCAATAATGACCTTGTAGTGACTAATACATGGTTCAAAAACCATAAACGAAGGTTATACACATGGAAAAGCCCAGGAGATAGAATGAGATGCCAAATAGATTACATCCTTGTAAAACAGAGATTTAGGAACAGCATAAAGAACGCCAAGGCATTGCAAGGAGCAGACATTGATTCAGATCACAGCCTTCTAATACTTGACGTGAGTACAAGGCTCAAACAAATAAGAAAAACGAGAAGAGAAAGACAGACCTGGGACCTAGAAAAACTGAAAGAAAGGCAGGATGTAGTCAGCATGAAGTTGGAAGATAACCTAAGAAAGTTGGAAAACAAACCGAAGACCGTCGATATAGAATGGGATGAAATTAAAACCAGTATCAAGGATACCATGGATAAAGAGATTGGAAAACAAGAGAAGAAAATCAGAAAACCATGGATCACGAAGGAAATGCTGGAGAAAATGGATGAGAGACGAAAATGGAAAAACGTTAACAGTGAAGAAGGTAGAGCCAACTATAGGCGTATAAACAATGAGTTGAGAAGGGTAACAGATAAAGCTAGAGAAAATTGGCTAAAAGGAAAATGTGATGAAATAGAACAAATGGAGAAATTAGGACGGTACGATATGATGTACGCTAGGGCACTGGAATTAGAAGATAAGAAGTCTAATGGAATTTGTGGTAAAGGAATTATGAATACGGATGGGAAGATAGTCTCAGAAACAAAGGATGTAGCACAGGTATGGGAAGAATACATTAAGGAATTATACAGCAAACAGACAGGAGCGGCAAAAATAGAACTGGAAAATGAGGAAAACATTGAAGAAGACAACTTAGGACCAAGTATTATGGAGAGCGAAGTAGAAAAAGCGATAGTGGAACTTAAGAAGGGGAAAGCCACGGGCAGCGATGGAATACCGGCTGAGATACTTAAAGTCATAGGATCAGAAGGACTAAAAGCGATCACGAAATTAATTAATAAGATTTACGACACGGGAGAGTGTCCTCAGGATTTCCTAGAAGTAACAATGATCCCTCTAAAGAAGAAGCCAAAGGCAATGCAGTGTAAAGATTACAGAACTATAAGCCTTCTGTCACACACATCGAAGATCATCACGAGGATTCTTAATAAAAGGCTGGAGAAAAAGGCAGAAGAAATAATAGGGGAAGATCAATTCGGTTTCAGAAAAGGACGAGGAACTAGAGATGCTATAGGAGTAGTTAGAATCATATCAGAAAGGGCAATAGAATACAGTCAAGATATCTGCGCATGTTTCGTAGACTGGCAGAAGGCCTTTGATAGAGTAAATTGGGTAAAGTTGATGAAGATATTAAAGGATATAGGTGTAGACTGGAAAGACAGGAGACTGATTAGGAATCTATATGAGAATCAAGTTGTAAAGGTCAGTTTTGAGAATGTGGACACCTGCGGAATAAATATCGGTAGAGGAGTAAGACAAGGATGCTGCCTATCGCCAACCCTATTCAATATATATGGAGAAAGTCTAATGCAAGAAGCTTTAGAAGGCACAGGGGATTTCAAAATTGGAGGAAGGATTATAAGAACAGTAAAATACGCAGATGATCAAGTACTTCTAGCAAGAAAGGAAGAGGAGCTACAAAAAATGATAAATAGACTAGTGATAACAGGTAGAAAATACGGTATGGAAATAAATACAGAAAAATCCAAGGTCATTCGAATATCGGGTAAAGAAGAGAATCTGAACATAACTATTGGGGGAAAGCCATTAGAACAAGTTTCAGAATATAAATACCTTGGAAGTATCATAACACGAGAGGCAAAATGTACGGATGAGATCAAAACTAGAATAGGAAAAGCAAAAGCGGCTTTCAGGAGAAAGAAACAACTACTTACAGGGAATATAAGGGAAGATATCCGTAAGAAGTTGATAAAATGCTACGTATGGAGTATAGCATTGTATGGGGCAGAAACATGGACGCTAAGGAAAAATGACATCAAATACTTGGAAAGCTTTGAAATGTGGACTTGGAGGAGAATGCTGAAGATAAAATGGACAGATAGGATGAAAAACGATGAAGTGCTACGAAGAATAGGAGAGAAGCGAATGATTATACAGACTATCAGAAAGAGGAAGGCTAACTGGGTTGGACATTACCTGAGGAGAGAGAGTATGATTAAAGACGTGTTAGAAGGAAAACTAGATGGGAAAAGGGAAAGAGGTAGGAAAAGGTTTCAGCTGATAGACGATTTGAAAGGGAAAGAGAGTTATCAAGATATAAAGAGGACAGCGGAAAATAGGAGTATATGGAGAACCAGGTTTAACCATGAATAATCACGGACCTGTCTACGGACAGACTACCTATGATGATGATGATGACTGTATCTGCCCGAATATAAGCCGATGTCTTTTGTCAAAATCTATCATGAAAATATCACCCCTCGGTTTAAATGCGAGTCTGAGAAAACATTTGCAGTTGCTTTATTTGACCTTTTGTGAAAATAAAGATGAATGAAAGTATCATCACTGAATGTGGAACATTATACAACAATGCGAAATTATTAATTGGCGTAATATTTCAAAATGTCAACAACTAAAACATTTCCTACTCTTTTCTTCAATCTTGAATCTAGGCTGTGCATGCATACCTGGCACACTTTGGTATAAAATCTACGAAATTTACTTTTTTGTCAAAAAATGGTGGAAATTTTGGGGGGGGGGGGGTCGGCTTAAATCCGGGGTTGGCTTCTATTCGGGCAGACATGGTAATACATACACAAATATGATATGCACCCAGATTTTCACTGATGTAAAGTCAAATTTGTCTTATCACCTAGAATTATGTACAACTAAGGATTATGTATCATAGCACAGTAGAACTGGGTAATGGTGAGTAGAGCAACTATTGGAGTTAAAACAGTGTGAAGAGGATTTTAAATTCAATACAGAAAAGCCTTAAAAAATCTTTTAAAAGCTTAAGATGAACTTAAAGAGTATAAAAATGGCAACTTTGAAGTTCTAGGTGAAAAACATTGAAAAATATTGATCTAGTTGTTTAGGTGATCTCTGTTTTTAACCAAATATTTTATTGTTTACAACTTGTTCAACAGATGTTTATTTGAGAATATTTAAAACAATTGATATAAATACAGTAGAACCCTGTTATAATGTGGGTATCGTGAGACAAGAATATCCACATTATAGGCAACCTGTGGTATATGAAATTAATAAAATACTCTCGCAGTACATAGTTTCCCCACTCTTGGACTAGAGCAACCATAACAATTTGAGTGACTACCGGTGAATGCCCCCAATATGTGTGTGGAAGGTTACGAGTGATTTTCTGAATAAATGCTTGTAAATGAAGTACCATATTTACCCGAATCCAAGACGATCTCGAGCAAATTGTCAAAACAGAAAAAAGATTTGATGACCTAATTTCTCACTGAATGTATTTAGTGTACATTTTGAACACACGTATTCAGTTTAGGTATACTAGTTCATTCATTAATATAAATGGTTTGTCTCAAATTTTAAAAATGTATTTTTAAAATTAAGGCTTCATTAATTGAATTCCGGTTCGCAAGTTTGGAATGAAAAATTTCAGTAGATTTCATTTGTTTAAAAATCATCGATTAAATGTGTAATCATACTTCCTACAGTTCTATGACAACTCATCGTGGTCATTTCGTCGCAGTTAGTTTGTCGCACATCAATTCTCTCGACAAATTCCTTGCGACACCCCATGAATGGTAGGGGAAGACACTTTTCCACAAGATAATTTTCTTTATATTTCGATAATAGCAGAATTACACGAGATACATTGGTTGGTGTATGGCAAGGGGTGACACCCAACCAAAAGTGTATCTCCCTGCTGTACATCAGTAATGGTTTCTTACCTTCCAATTTGTCTCACGACGAATCTCTTACGACAAATTTGTTTTGCAATGAAGTTGTCACGCGACGAATTTGTCTAGTGATATATTGGTGTATGACGAGTTTGTTGTGCGATGTATTGATCCATAATGAATTTGTCATGTGATGAATTAATGTGCCACGAATTGAAGCATGGCGAATTGATGTGCAATCGATTGACCCTGATGTATTGATGTTATATGACTTCGTTCTCGAATTTAAGATGACTCCTGAGTTTCGCAAGCTAAAATTTGGAAAAAAAATCTCATCTTGAATTTACGTAAATACAGTAGCTTATGCTTGCTAAAGTGATAGATGAAGGGGAGATTTTGAAAACTAAAGCTGACTAAGGTTTTGATGTTTTCAAAATATTATTTTCCTTTTTCTTCATGACTATGATCTGCAGGACTTAATGCATTTAAAAATTATCACAATTTTTTAGCCATTTCCTGGAAATGCACCAAAACATTTTTGGAAAAAATGTTATTTCAGACTGACAGACATTGTTGCTCGAATACTTTGCATCTTTTAAAATTTTTTCGGGAACATGGCTTGACCTGCAGCATATCCAAAGCCACAATATAGCAAGGCTCGTTATAATGGGATTCGACTGTAATATTAAAAATCTTTCAAATCAATATTTGTGTTAATGAATAAGTTGTCAAAAACACCATTATTCTATCTTCTGTAGAATATTACATGTGTAGTTAAATAGTTATTTTTATGACATTAAAAATGATTTTTTATTTCAAACCTCGCTACATCTTCAAATCAGTAAAATTCCTCACCTTTGCTATCAATGCTAAGAATTCTTCAAATAGAAATATATTTCCTGATCATCAAGTCAGCTACTCATTACTAAGATGCTTATTTTCATGTTCCATTGAAAACTTTGAATGTAGAGAAACTCAATTTTCATCTATAACTCATTGAGTTGTTTACTTTGATGTTTTTTTTTAAATTCAATCATATAAAATCTGAACTTTTCCTGAAGCAGAATTTGCTAAAAGTACATATTTGTAAAGTGAGAGTTTGGTCGACATATATAACAACTACAGTAATACCCCATTTATGATAATAAATAATTCCACTAAAATTCCTGATAAACAGGGTTGTTAATTCATTGTATTCCTGAATATGCTAATCTGGGTTATAAAAGTTTAATTTTTATGTAATTAACATCAGCTCATTAACGAGCTCATCTTCCATACACATTGCCCTCTGCTTACTTTGTTTCTTCTCAACCGCCATCCATCCCCCATCCATCAACATGACTCCATCACACCTTCCTCCCCCACCCTTTCTGACTCCTTATTAGCCCCTTACCTTCATCTCCCAACCCCACCTCTTTAACTTCCTCCTAATATATTTGTGTTTCTTTTTGTTTCCCTTACCTGATGATGACTAGCTCTTAGTCAAAACCAGTCGTTTTACTATTAAAGTGGAAATTTTATACAAAGTTATACTTCTTCATTTCATTTACCTTAATTAGCAAGTCTATTATTCACATTAAATATTCCTTCTATCTTTCGTTCCCTCAGAAACCCCTGATGAGGATTATATTGAAAGACTTATGTTTCATCAAAACTGTGGTACACATGCTGCTGTTATCAATAATGGACGCACAGCTCACCGACCAAAGTGAGTTTATAGAATTTTAAATTGCTTGAAGTATTTTTTTACCAGTGCATGATGTTCTATTAGATTTATAGTAGTTATTTATCTTATAGAGAGCATAAAAATTTTTAATGAAAAATTATTAAGCTATTCTGGGAATGTGCAGTGTATTCTCAATCAAACCGGTGCATAGTACTTATTTAGTTTGGAGGTTATCTGTTTATGAAAAGATTGCTATTTAATAATTTTTTCTTTAAACAATTTGTTTAATGGCCTCCTTGATCCAATTTTGGATGGAGTTCTGATATATCGGTGCTGGGATAACCTCCTCCTCATATTCATAGTTGATGTTTTTTTCGGCACAGTTGCATATATTTTATGAAAGTGGTTACAATTTTAGGTATTGTTGAACTTAGCCCTTTTTTTATTTGGCCATGATTCCAAAAGAAAAGTAGTGGAGGAGCATTGGTTAAATTTTGTGGTCATTCTGCATTGTTTGCCGATGGTACCAATCAAATGGGATTCAAGTGGTGGGAATAATTAGATGGTACTTTGGGCTGTATTTTCCATTTAGAATTTCAGGAAAACCTCATTAATTCGATATCGAATAATTCGAAGTATCTGATAACTCAAAGTACTTGCCATTCCCCTACCAGCAGAATTGGATTTTGTATGGCTTTTAGTAAGTTTAATTCGAAATTAGTTATTTTTTAATTTGAATACAATATTTGGTGCCATGGACTGCTCAAAACTCGACTTATTTCAAAATAAATTTCGAAAGTGGTATATGTAGTATATCTATAGTAGAATATGATTAGTTAGACCAACTAACTTTCTGCTGTTTGATGCATTCGGATTTGATCTTTAATTTTACTTATGAATCAACCATTTTTCATTTTGATTCTCTATATTAACAGAGAATTAAAAATGGTAAGATAGATGCAACTTTAATTCTTTGCTAAGAAATTATCAGAAGATTTACTTAAAGAAAAATCATACGATGTACACATGAATTAAGTGAGACTTCCAGCATGGGGCTGCTCTGAACGGATGATGTGCCGACACTGCATAATGAGGACTAAGTTCTTAATGGAGGATACATACCCCTCACCTAGAAATTTTGCCAGTGAAAGGAAGTGGTGGCTGAGATTCAGGAAATCAAACCATTCTCTCCTAGTGCTTCCTTTGCAAACCTCTCACGATGGCTATTAGCATAAGAAAGGGGAGAGAAAAGAACCATGAATGAACCTTGTGATGGTAAACCATAGCATCTCATACAGTCGCACACCTACATTTTCCATTAAATTTTTTGTTAAAATCTAGAGCCTCCAATCATCCAGTGCCATGGGCTTCACTTTTCTGTGTTGGTATTGTAATTAGAAGACAGTGTTAATATGTTACAGTTTGGATGCCGACTGTCAGTCAATCTCATGTCGTGTTAGCAAGTGTTCAAGTGTTTTTCAAGTTTCTTGCCATAGATCTTTGATATTTTCATTAATTACATTAATCAATGAAATTAAGAAATGGCTAGAATAAAGCATAACACTTGAACAATATCAGAGAAGATCAAAAGAAAAATCTTAAACTGAAATTGCTAAGGGGTTTGGCATTCTGTTGTCAACATTGTCAACATATATGAAAAACGTATATTATAGAAGCAGTGGTCATGAAAGGAAAGGACCTTAACAAATGGAAGAGAATGTGAGGTTCAAAGCATGCAGATTTGGGAACAGAATTGTTCAAGAGATTTTATGAGGTCTAATTAACCTTACAATATCAGTCACTTTCGTAAAGGAAAGGGCAGATGAATTGGTGCAGAAGGTGGGACTTGATTTTAATTGCATAAATGTTTCCAAAACCGGCATAATATACCATATTTATTCGCATATAAGCTATACTTTATCCCCAAAATTTTCATCTCCAAAGAAAACAAAATCGGAAAATCCAAAAAATGTGAGATAATTGTTGAAATTCACTATGACTTCACTAAATGGTTGGGTGATTCAATGCGCAGTATGTGATGCATAAAAACATTCAATAATCACCAAAACAAATAAAAAGGAAAAGAAATGTTCTTATTTTTTATGACGGAGTTAAAGACGTCAGTTTTTGCAGGAGATCGCTACTGTAGCGCCAGGGGCACATGAGAAAAATTCTGTAGTTTGATGGATATCGAGGCATCTTCACAGTTTAGTCTCATATTCCAATAATTCTACTGTGAGAAACATTTCAGTGGCATTTCTTGTGGTTTGAAAGTTGTGATTTTTCGTTGTTTTTTTACGTGCAGCATTTTTGAGTAAAATGGTGTTTTTCTTTTATTGGCTATCAGTACTAATGCATATATGCATGTATCTATGTTGGCTCATTAAATATGTGCTCTTGACATCCAGCATTGAGTTTTGTTATTTAGCTAACATCTGCATGGTGACGACAATGGTATTTGTAACCATGTGATCGAATGAGGATTTAATAGTATAAATTTTGGCAGCATAATGAAATATCGGCTAATTCAAACCGGTTTAATTCAAAGCCATGAATTTTTGGTCTAACTAATTAATAGTTAACTATAAGCAATTATAAATGAATCAATTTAAATTAAGTGATTGTAAGCATATCAGTTATAAACAAAGTGATTATTAACATATAGATTATAGACAAATTATTAAGAAGTAATTATAAACAAGCTCAACTATTTCTGTTAATGGAGAAGAAGGTGTTGCTGAAAAACTTGCTTATCTGTTTAAGTCTGTGTAAGTTTTCCAAAAATATATGCATTAGAAAAAGAAGATTCTAATGTACAGCATTATAGTACCAGAGAACTGTCAAAGAAAAGTTTTTGTTGGATTGTAGAAAAAATCTAGAAACAGAGGAATTTACATGTTTCTGTAATAACAGTTTAAGAGAGACTGGAGTGCTTACTCTAATAAAGAGACATAAAGGGTTTAAGAATTTGGATTAAGAAACTTTGAAGTGAGTGGTGCAAACCAGGCTTCCAGCACAAGGGTGTTGACATCATTAGTACAGTGCAGGGAGGAGGAGGAAGAGCTGAATGAAAGTGGTAAATAAACAGAAGATGGCTTGAGTCAGTGTTGCCATTGAATGCATTGACACTGTTAAATTTTATGGTACATTGGGGATGTGTTTATGATGATTTTCTGTTGAAGAAAAACACAACGATAAAAATTTCTGTATTTATAAAAACAGGATTAATTGTTGAATATTTCAAATAGCTATTGAATATTTTGGTCTTACCTATAGTTTTATGCATAATTTAGTTTATCAAATTATATTATTTTGGATTATCCGTGTTTTTATATTGACCATAGACTTTCCATTCTTTAGATCAGTTAATCAAGCATATATTATATTTTGAACCTCTTAGGCTTTTGAAACTGTTCAGACTGTCCAAAAAACTAAACACAACTTTTTAAATAATATAAAAAATTGAAATGTGACGTGAGGTTGTGCAAATGTTTTACTTGGAAAAAGTTTAATTTATAGTGAGATGACATGTTTAATCCTTTCTGCCTGATGCATATTTTTCATTTTGCGATAATTCTGTTATTTTTATATTTCAGTGCAGCAGATGACTTCAACAATGGAGTGGTTCTTACAAACCGGCCTCTGAAACCTAATGAGCTTTTTGAGGTGAGATTAGACAAGATGGTTACAAAATGGGCTGGATCAATAGAAATTGGTGTTACAACCCATTCACCTACAGACCTTGAGTATCCTTCTACCATGACTAACGTGAGGTAGGCTTCCTATGCAATATAAGCAAAATTTCCTTTCATCTAATTTTTATTTTTAAGCACTTTTAATATAGTTGATAGTTCTCTATTATGATAGGGCACAAGTAATGAGAGCATATTTCCAGTTGATAACTTCACTTCATCATAATATATAATTAAGATTTTATTTAATTTAGTTATATATTTTAATACTTTTTATCTATATATTAACCCTTGCAGCACGGCTCCAAAATCCAGAGTTTCTTACGGGTGACTGAATTGAATTCTCAATGTTTTTCGTTAGATTTTGTTACATTATTTGCAATTAGGATGTTCAGGACAATTTATCCTCGATACTACAATAAAAATAAGTGCTTAGAAACACGATAAATGCTTAATAAACAATTAAAAAGTCTGAAAAAAAACACTACAGTTTCATAGAAAACTATTGGTATTTTTCCAAAAAAATTGATTTTTATTTTTATATGCTATCAAAATGCATATTTTGATTTGTATTAATTCTTATTTATGTTCATATGACGTTTTATGAAAATTTTTTATCTTGAGAAAATTATATATATGGGAATGAACAAAACAAAAACTGAAGTCAGGAAAATAAAAATAAAACCTCGGTGAAGCTGAAGAATAATTAAAAGTGATTAGAACTATTGGGTATGCGAATAAAGGGGAGGGGGGTGCAGTGACCCTTGTTGTAAGTTAAAATGAAAGAAGGTGGAAGAGAATATGAAAAATAATCAAAATAAAACAAAGAATCGGTGAAGCCGATTTGAGGAGAGCATAAGGAAGGAAGTATTGACTAATATGCATATTCATATGCATAAACTCGGTTTGTTTTTTTATCTATGACAAGGATCACTGCAATTTTTTGGCACACCCGATATGTGGGAATGTTGAGTGTGTTTGTAGGTCTCTGTTGTGGAGGAGTCTCCTGTAAACCTTGGTTGGCTGACCTGCTGTCCCCGGTGCTGGCCTTAAAAAGCCCCTAAATGGCAGGTGGAGTGTCTGGTTGTATTGGTGAGGTTTCCGTGTATTCAATTTTTAATAAAAAAAATTTTCCCCCTTCCGTTTTCTTAGTGGAGTATCTCAACTTTAAAATTTTAGTATGGCATTTGGAGATTTGTTACCCTTTATCATTGAGAAAATTACACCAATTCCAAAAAACAACTGAAAATATGCGAAAAAAATATTTTTTAATTTTTACAAAACAATGTTTCCATAGGTCATAAATAAGCATTAATGAAAGTTAGTTTTTAAATTAATTAAATGTGTAGATTTGTTCCTCAACAGATGAAAGTTAATGAAAATTTTCTCCCCACTTACGGAGTGAATTTATGGTTTAATTAATTAATTAATTTTCTGATAAATTTCATATTGTAAGTGGCACCATAAAGCTCAATAAAATACATTATACAATGTCTTTTTGTGTTTTGATAGGTTTTGATTGCAACATTTTAAACTGATTATATTGTATAGCATGGGAAATACTGATTAAATCAAAAAAATCAAAACTAATCTTGATAGCTTAACATTTGGGGCTGAAATTTAGAGGAATATAAAAAAACAGCTATGAAGGTAATTCTGGAAAAGCTTGACTCTGCACAAAATTCAAACATTTCCTGGGAATCATTAAAAATTTTCTCGGGAATCGAGAATAAGAAATATCGAGTACATTCCAGGGAATGGGAATTCCCGGTTTCAAAACTCGACTGGAGAGTAAAAATGTCACATGGGATAACATCTGTAACCAAAGTTCTTCTGCACAACTAGAAAGACTAAACTTCACCTAAGTTCAATGTAAATATTGCAAATAATGTAACAATCTAATGTAAATAAAATTAAGTTAATGGATATAAAGGTATTATTTACATAAAAGTTATTTATAAAAATTCATTTTTATATTATTGCTTGTTTTGCAATTTATTTGAGATGAGCACTTTTAATTCCTTTGTTACTAGGTCTGGGACTTGGATGATGACTGGAAATGGAGTGATGCATAATGGAACCACTGTGATTGATGAATATGGACAAAATCTAGATCGTCTTCAGGTACAGAATTCTATTAACCCTTTGTTTAGTAATGTTAATTTGATGTTTTGTTTTACTATCAGCAAAAGTATCTATTTAATAATTGAGATTATTCTATAAAATTCTGAAATAGGAAAACAATGCTCTTTGTTGCAATTTTACTGTAATATTATTTGTGAAAATTTCACAAATCTGGTTTTCTTTTTCTCTTTTAAATGTATTTCTCAAAGTTATGTTGTATCTTAATAGTTTTACTTTAGAAAATATTATTTTTATGTTTTTAGCTGAGAATTATACTATGGATAAGTACAAGTTATTGACAAAATTTTTGTGCAAATTCTCTGGTAAGTTTTGTGACATTTGTATTTTGAATATTAAATTAAGTTTCTGCCAAGAGAGTACAGTTTTCATATGAATTGTTCAGCCTTTTAAATATTACAATCATGTTAAACACAAATGGTATTCATAACTCATATGGTTATAAAATTTATAATAATGGGCCATGCAAAAACTGCATCTTCATGATATGTCAGTAATGATGTATAAGTATGGTATCTTTTCCCTCTCAGGGCATTAAGGAATTCAAGTCTCCAGCATTCCAGGATATTGGTTACTTATCACTGATGACAATACTTAGTTTATTAGTTTGACATTGTTCACTGAACCACATTATGTTATGAATCTCATGTTTAAATATTTGGTATCTATACTATATAGCTGCTTCTTAATTATGACGTGCAAACACACACACACACACACATATATATATCGAAGTGACACATGTAAAACATACACATAAAAAAAACTATACTTTCGGGGGTGATCATTTCGTCAGCCCAGGAGAGAGACAACTGATGGCAGTGGCACTGAGTGGAGGCATGGGGTGGAAGGGTAGTGCAGAAAAGTCAGGGATTGGAGGATGCGGAGGTGGTGGGGGAATGGCCAAAAAGGAGTGAAATGCTAGCGAAGGTTGAGGCCAGGGAGAGTGAAGGAGTTTGGAAGATCCTCTCACTGACAGAGTTGGGGAGCTGAAGCCTTATCGGGGAGAGCGCGAATGGCTCTCACCATGAAGCAATCATTAAATTTTAAGTTGTTTGTTTGCATGAATTGCCAGAGGCAGCGATCGTTTAAGAATGACTGTTGCGGTGGCCCTTTATGTGGATGTTGAGGGGATTCCTGGTGAGGCCATCATAAAAATCAGGACATTGGGTGTGTCTGTGACTGGAGTTTTGTAGGTGCTCAATCTCAAAAACTATTAATAAGATCAAAGCGTAATTTTATATTTGACATTTCTGTTAAAGGGAAAAGAACTGATCAGTTTTTGGTAAAAATCGGTCAACCAAAAGGGGGTATTTACTCTTGTCATTTTACTGGTTTTTTTTTTAAATATTTGCGTTAATATTTGGTAAATGTAAAAAATCTGTGGCCATCACATGACTTTCTCCATACCTGTAATATTTCTAAAAATTCCAAATAGGTTACATGATAATAAATATTTTAAGGAACGGCAAGAAAATTTTAGATTACAAAGAACAGAAATACATACAAACCCTAGCCTACTGATATTGGACATAGCCCTGAAACTCCAACAATTAAGAAAATAAAAAGGAGCATTACTAAGACATAACTAAGAGTAAATTGTTTACAATAGTCGCTGGTAGGTGGTGTGGTGGTAGGAGCTAAAAAATAGTTTTTAAAATATCTCTTTAACAATGCATTATATGGGAAAATGTTTCGAACCAACATTGTAGAAAATTAAATTTAATACAAAAAATGGATGTGACAAAAATAAACACCCACTTCCAGTTGACCGATTTTTACCAGTTCTTTTCCCTCGAACGAAAATGTGAAATATAAAATTTTACATTCATCTGATTAATAGTTTTTGAGTTAGAGTAACCACAAAATACCGGTCACAGACACACACATAGACATCATTGAGAAAATGGTCCAAATGTGTTCAGGGAACCTTAAAACATGTATTTCCGTTGAAATCTCGAATTCGATTTTGTTCATGAAAACAATACTTTCTCTCTACTTCACATATGGGGAAAGTAAAAATGGATAAATGACGAGAGTAAACACCCACTTATGGTTGACGGTTTACCAAAAACTAAGTTCTTTTCCCTTTAACAGAAACATCAAATGTAAAATTTCGTGTTTATCTGGTTAATAGTTTTTGGGTTAGAGCACCCACAAAATCCTATCACATACAGACCAACAGACAGACACACCCACAGACATCGAGAAAATAGTCAAAATGTGTTCAGAGGACCTTAAAACATGTGTTTCTGTTGAAATCTTAAATTCGATTTTTTCATGCAAACAATACTTTCTCTATATGGAGAAAGTAAAAAGTATTGGAATAAAAGTTGAAGGTAATTCAATTTTCTACAACCTTGTTGGAAACATTTTCCTATATAATGCATAGTTGAAGAGAGATTTAAAAACTAAATATTTTAGCTGGCAACCACACCATTTACTGGCGATTATTGTAAACACTTTACGCTCCTTTCTACTTTCTTAATTATCCAATATCAGAAGGCTACGGTTTGTTTGTTTCTGTTCTCTGTAAAGTCTTTAAATTTTTCTCGCAGTTCCTTAAAATATTTATTATCATTTAACCTATTTGGAATTTTTAGAAATATTTCAGGTATGGAGAAAATCAAGTGGTGGCCACATCAGATTTTTAAAATATGTTATGTGTTATTACAATGTAATAAATAACAAGTAGATATGTCTATCCGTTATCCGTTTTCGTGTTAAGCAGTTTCCATTGTAAACATCTATCTAAAAATGTATCTATATGCATAAATATTTATAAATAAAGTAATTTCAGTGGTAGCATTTTAGCTTATTATCATAAATTTCCATTTTTGAAGAAATCCTTTTTTTACATCTCAAAAAATCATGGGGGGTTGTGGCAACTGAACATCTGCATGGAGGGGGTCCCAAGATAGATCTTTCTGAGAACCACTGGTTTAGACACATCCATATAAGCTAGAGTCTTGAAATTTTTTGTCAGTAGGAATATGCGCATAAATGACTATAAAAATCTTAAAAAAGTTAAATGATGCGACCATCAAAAATTCATAAAATTTTAAACAAATATTTAATGTTTATGTATTTCTGAATGTATCTGGAATTTTTTGTAAAGATACAATTTATAAAATAAACCAGTAGGGATTATAGAAATTCTGATGTTAATTTATTTGGATGTTAAAAATTCTTAAAATTTAAACATATATATATATATATATATATATATATATATATATATATATATATATATATATATATATATATATATATATATTAAGGTACTAGGGGACGAGCTAGGAAGCTGAAAGTTATTTAGAGCTTAGTGCAAATATGCACATTAACATTTGAAAATCTAGAAGTTATTGCGACTGTTAAAATTTTTTTTAATTTAAACAGATAAATATTGCACTTCTAGATGTGCTAAAATATTGAAATTTGGCAGAAATTTGTGGCATTAGTACCAAACAATGGAAAAAGTATAATATTCTAAAAATTGCAAATTTTTTATTGTTTTTACTCCAATATTGTCTCGCAAGGAAAGAACAAAAATTGGTGCAGAGGTGCAAACTTTTTAATTTGAAAAATATTTCTAATAATGAAATATCTGTCTGAAACATTAATGTCTTTCAAGGTGAGATGAAATTCTTGCAGAATGCAAGCACCAACTACTTGTAATCTATATATTGTCTAATTCATTTTTTTTTAAACATTAAAAAACATTCCTTTAGCTTTAGTTACCTAAAAAAATTATTTATTTACGAAATTTATTATTATGACTTTGATGGAATTCCTATTTAATTATTATTTTTGATGTCGTGCTTTGTAGGTTGGTGATAGAGTTGGAGTGATGAGAAGAGACACTGGTACTTTGCATTTCTTTGTCAATGGAATAGACCAGGGACCTGCTGCGTCAAACATTCCAGAGGCCACTTATGGTGTTATAGATCTTTATGGACAGGCAGCTCAGGCTACTATCATCGATCCATCATCACCATTTTCTTCATCAGCTGCTGTCCATAGTATATTGTATTCCTCATCATTTCCTGGCCAGGTCTCTTCATCTATGAACCTGCAATATCCCCAGTCATGTAACATCCCTACAACTTCATATCAGCATGGTTTACATTCCCCTGCTGACACTGTGCGGTCAGGATTCTCTAATGCTGCCCTTTACAGGTAATTTAATCTACTTCTGAAGTAATATTTTATACTAGTACCCATAAAAACCTTTGCCAAGTCAGTCAGAAATCTGCATGTTTAGAAGTAATAATAGCCAATTTCTCCATATAAAATTAGACAAATGATTGATGTTTTGAATGTCATGTTTGTTTTTATAATTTATATGTGCAATTTTAATTGTCTCTTCCATATGAAAATGGTCACATTCCAATATTGAAATAAAGAAAAGATTTTTTTTGATCGATCGTTAGAAATGCCTGCAGCCCACATGCAGTTTACTGAATAATAATAATCTTTAATTATTAACATTGCAATCTATTAAGTTTGACATTACTACAACTATAATTTCGATACTTCATAAACAGCACAAAGCAAATGATGCAATTCTTTTGTCTATTTGAAGGCTTAATAGATGCTAATTCAATTGGAGGCAAAAATGCCTTGGCAAAACCCGGAAATAGTACGAAAAAACCATAAAATTTCGAAAAGAAATGCGTGTTTCTGAGAAAATATTCCATGTAGCATCTAAACATCGCAGGACTAAGATATTTTATAGTTTTAGCCATCGAATAAAGCAAAAACAGAAATTTGGTCCATATTTACGTATTTTAATGAATGAAAGAAAACCTTGCACCTTAAAAAATCGAAACTCTTGTGTAAACATGGGAAAATATTATTGTCTCCCGGAGTCAAATCCAGGACACTTCCATAAACGAAAATTGTTTTCCTGGGGTCTCCTAGTTGGCAGAAACAAAATGGCATTTACAGCATTTCTCTACGACAAACTGTTCAAGAGATAAAAGGACAGATGGATGGACATACATTGAGTAATTATATATAAAGATTGTTTTAGGTATTCACTCTACTTGAATGAGCATCGTCATTCACTGTAATTTTTTGATGTCCAATTCTTCCATGTGTTTCTTTTTAACTTTTGAAATGTTATTCCTCATTAAATTTTTATTTCGTATTATATATTTTTTGCTAATGTCTGAATGATTAGATATCGTGCTCTCAAATTATTTTCTGTCCTCTCTTTGACTGTTTAGTTAATTCTCAATGCGTTCAATTTTAATCATGGATCTCTTTCACCAAATATTGAGTTGGGTATTGGTCTGCTCTGACAGGTGAAACTAAAAAAAATGAAAACACTTTTTCAGGCTGTAAGATGCACCCTGATTATTTAGAAGATTTTTCAGGAAAAAAGTATTTTGGCTCGTCAAAACATTCTGGAAGGGCCATGTCATGAATTATTTCCAGCCGTGATTAAATCCATATCTGGCAACATTTAAATAAAATATTATGGCATGATAACAGTTAAATATAACGTTTGATATATACTTAAATCATGTAAGTAAATAGGGTTGATCTAAAACATAAATACAGTGAAATCCTCATTTAACACATGCCTGAGGGACAAGCTTTTTGTACCTTAAATCGAGTGATACCTTAAATGGGAATAGTCTAAAATTGAAAGATTAACGGCAGTTTATTAATATCAAATTATTTATTAATTGAAACAAATATTAAGAGTTCTGATTAATTGAAAGGTAAGCTTCCTGTCAAGTTACAGGCTTTTTATATGGAACAAAAAAATGGAAATTTCAGTTACACATTGTAGATTCCAGTTGGCAAATCTGAAAAAGAAGAATGAGTCATTTATTAAAAACTATGTTTTATATCAGGGGTGCTCATACTCTACAAGCTCGGGATCTACTTCTTACTTTCCACTTGCGTGGCAATCGACCGTCCATCTTCACCATTAAAAATTCTTTCAAGCAGAGGAGGAGGATGGTGGTTGTTTTATCCAGTTTATTTTGCCTCTTTTCTTAACATGGTCTACCGGCAACAAATTAACAAAAAACCGTCAAAAATATTTTTAATTTATATTAAAAATTTATAACAATATAAATTATGTAATCAAATTTATTACACAATATTAAGTAGATGTGGATGATTTGCACTGCTTGGCAGTACTTGCTTATTGCTGGTCGCTTAAGTTGTCCAAAAGATTAAAGTAGACCGATGCTTGGATTTTATTATTTTCATGCTTGATAATGCTGACTCGCAAAGATAGGTGGAACTAAAAAATGCTGTTGTATGTATAACCCAACTTTAGGGGGCCGTATGCATAGCATACGATGCATATCCCATAACGCTTACCCTGCCTTTGACCTTATAGACAGTGTTTTATTAAATGTCCTTTGGGCTTGTGGAGTTAAATATTGAAGCTACTTATCATTTTCCACTTACTTGGCGATCGACCATCAATTTTTCACTGCTAAACATTATTTCAAGCGGGGTAACTAACTTTCAGAGATCTACCTAAAACGAGTTGGTGATCGACTTCTTGGACACCTCTGCTCTACATTAAATGGTGAATGACTTACATAAGATGGCAAATGCAGAAAGAGGCAGATGATATTGGGGCCTGAAGGGATTGTAAACGTACGCTCATCCTAGTGGATGAGTAACCATGAGAGAAGAAATGCGGAGTTAATGAAAAAATATGAAGTTGCCTAATTTGAATTATGACCTTGGTGGCTCCATCTAGGCTGCTCAGAAACCTTTCCATTTTTAGTGTTGATTGATTTCTGAAGCGATTACGATCAATTTTTTCATTCATAAGATTTCATGGAACAAGGATGGCTGAGAATCATACTGCAAGTGCTCCGTCTCAAGCTTTCGAGGTGAAATTGTTGTCACTTCATGGTTGTGACTCTCATTGCATCTCCTAGCAGTACATTTACGATCTCTAATTTTTCCACGACCAACTTTCCTAAACCTTTTATGTAAATAAACACACTAGAGATATACTTACCTATAGCAGGAATCAACCGAGCATACAGATCGTTTCAATTTTTTAAATTCATATACAATGATTGATGCATGATATAATTAAGCTCTTATGGATTATCAGAGATATTCCATATTCATGCAGAAATTATTGTAGCAAATTATTAGTAGTAGTATTGCAGTGAGTGTTGGCAGATATGTTAGCTTGTGTGATAGGCTGAGTGTGCACAATGCTGCACACAAAATGACAACCGTAGCAGATGTTGGAATTTCCCACATTCTTGTAGTCATTAGATTTTAAGGACATTTGTTACATTTCAATGCTTTATGCAAAATACACAAATATAATTGCTTGTCTTGCGCGGTGTAGAGAAATGTTCCAGCAGTGGACAAGTAGGTATATCCGAAGTTTGATTGACACAACCTCGATGTAACAAAAGCATTGATCTGAATAAACCTTCCCTTTTTTGGGGGATTGTCTTCCTTTTGGGTTAACACAGTCAATATAGCCATAGTACACACGGATGGCACAACTAGCTAACATGTCATGTTAGCGAGCGAGCACTTTAGAACCGAAGCATAAAAAAAATCCGTTCACGTAATGACGTCACCTCAACTTTTGTAACATACGTATCAGATGACTTAAGGACTAAAGGTGGATTGAGAAAACACGGCACGACAAAATATAAATTATTTGAGTTTATTTAATGTAACAATGCCGGTATGTGTTGTGTCGTTGATTGATAGTGCGAGTTATTACATTACAACTCCACTAAATAACATATTGTTGTGTCGCATAATGTAAATGCACCTTAAATTGAGGTGACGGCCATCTAGGGATGAGAATTTTGTCTCTTAAATGTGGGCAATTCTCAAAATTGAGAAACACTAAATCAGGTAATATAATACAATATTTATCTGGAGCTTTGGTTGAGGCCACAAAAAACAACCTTAAATGCAGGAAAACCTTAAATGGAGAAACCTTAAATCAGGATACCACTGTAATTGCTTAGAAACTTGTATAGCTAACTGTGCCCTGCATGCACTCAGCAGTCCTATTAATTACGCTGTTGTAGTATGGTACACACATCACATGAGTACTTAAACTTAAGTGCAAGATGAGATTTTAATTCCTAATGAATGGAATGTATATGTAATAATGATAGATATGCTCAACTAGTCCTTTTCCTTCTACATCTCTTTTTGCCTCATACTTAACCATTTTGATTGATACAGCAATATCTAACTCCTTCTGTTTTACTGTCCGTTTTTTCACTTCCTCCTCTAGTTGTGGCTATTTAGGACCAAGCTTTCTCTTTTCTTGTCAACGTCACTTTTTCCCCATTTTTTCCATTTATGGATAATTTTTCCTATGGAACATGGACCAAAATGACGTTCTGCTGCTCGATTTCCAAGTGTTTTTGCATATTAAATCACCTGAAGCTTATAGGTAATAGTGCAGGCATATCTTTTTATTCTTGTAGCCATTGCAATCTCTATGCATCTAACAATATTTATCCTAGTTATTAACCTTTAAATTCCTGATTTAATTGTCCCTTAGTAGACTCTTGCTACCAGATTTAATTTTGGCTATTTAAAGTTTTCTTGCATTTGATCAGAAAATATCTTGTATTTCTTAAGCTATTATTGATAAAAAGTTTAAGGAAAAAGCATTATTTAATCAGTCATTTGAGAAATAATGGCATTATGGTTTTATAGTAAAAGAAAACAAAAAATGCAAATCTGGCACAAATCTATAATATAACATCGATAAATTCAATAAAAAAATATTAGTGATAAAATTTATAGTTAATTTATTTATGCATTACAATACGAATTTTATTCTCCATTATGCTTAGAAATCTTACTTTGTGCGATATTCTTCAAAACGGGAAAATATACACAGACCAACATCTCATATTTTGCCACTGTCCGTGTGTATTTTCCCTTCTCTGAGCACACATGGCATTGAAGGTGCTTTCTCTTTACAGGCCAATGTTTATTTTCTTTCACCTCTATATATACAGGTATACCCCAATTCACGTTGCCCCAATTACGTTGATTTGAAGTTATGTCGCAGATCACTTAATACCTGTGTATTGATTTATGTCTTTTTGACTTAAAGTTATGTCGTCAGAAGTCTGTTTTTAAAAACTTTCATTGCCAACATTCAGAAGCAATTATCTGATTAAAATAGTAATTGGAAAGGTCACACAGCAATCTAAATATAGACTTTCTGTAATATAATATCTAAATAACGATTCTAAATTTATTGCATCACTTCAAACCAATGATCACTAGGTGATTTCTTCATGCCCAAGCTGATCATGGAGGCACATGGCTTCTGACTCTTAGCTTCCACTGCTAGAATTTATCGTGATTATGGTGAATTTGTCATTTTAAGTGAAAGTTTGATGCTCTATCATAGTAAATTTCATGCTGAATCCAATTATGCATATTATAATTTTCTAAAAATTGGAAAAATTATTTAATATTAGAGAAAATAAAAATATCAGCATGGTAACAATATTAATCATTTTAATTCACTTTATTAATTCTGTCTATATTCTTAAACACACTTATCCTAAATAATAGGCACCTTTTCTACTTTAATGATTAATAATTCTCTGCAAATAAGAGTAGAGGTGGCTAGGTATATCTTGAGGTCCATTGCAAAGCAAATTTCAATATATAACTCTCTCACAATGACAGTGCTTCATACTTTTCCGATTTTTTTTAAACGGTTGCACTTTATAAGTACTGTATTGACCCGAATATAGTGTGATGTTTTTTTCTCAATATTTATCTTAAAAAGTTGCATTCGCACTCTATCCGAGTACTTAGAGCTTTAAAAAAATAACTGTCTATTGGCACGTTTCATGATGTGTTTTTCAGCACGTCTGTTTATAATTGCTACATTGCAAGTGAATTGGGCATTCATGTTATGATGCTATATTGTACAAATATACTCGGTAGAGGTCTGAGGAGACTTGAAAATAGATCAGGGTCAAATTGCAGCAACCACAGTACCGCACAACTTCACGCAGGGTCATGACACTCAACGTTTGAAAACGAGGACCTTCTAAATGCGACGTCACATTACCCCCTTTTAGTACATAATTCATGAGTTTACAGATAATTTAAATGTGAAAAATAGAGAAAATTAAATGTTTTTTCGTCTTTTTCTAAAATTCCTTTCAAAATACTTGGGGTCGCATTATATTCAGGCTAATATGGTACAACAAATATTTTTTAGAGAGCACGAGGCTTGGTGTGGTCGCACCGCTTCTGAATAAGACATATGTTTCCTGATAACAGGACAATGCCTGCGTGATGAGAATCGCCTCATGCGGCCATGTGACTATGTCCGAAATTTGGATTAGAAATGCAGCAGTGATCCTTTTGTGGATGATCCTAAGACGTAGGCAGCACTGTTGTTTGCATGGATGGGTAATTCTCACCCATATGGCCACCTAATACTGTTTCCATTGGATCCATTAACTGCATTTTTTCCCATCTGAACTCAGACCCAGTTTGTCAACTATCTACTGCCAACATTGAGAGGTTACTACACTCGGTTGTGCCAAACTGTCCTAACTCCTGTACACATCCCCCCTCATACCATTGATTCTTATGAGAAAAACTGCTTCGATTTACGTTAATTCAATTTACATCAATTTAATTTACATCGCACTTTTCAGGAATGCATCCCTGACGTAAATATGGGGTATGCCTGTATTAACAATTTTTTCACTATTAATTATTAATTATGTAAATTTTAATGATTTTGCGATGAATGACGGTCAATTATTTCATTTTGGAGATGAGTGGATTCATGAGTGTCATTAGTAAATACAGTATTAATCTTACCTTCAGTCTATAAGTCAGAAGCTGATTTTAGTAGTCATTTTTCTGGGAAAAAATGCATTTTACAGCCTGAAAAATACAATAATTGAAACAAAACCAAAGCAAAATCACTCCAAGCAAAAAATTAAAATCTAGTTATTCTTTGATTTGTGAGTTTTTACATTTTTTCATCAACTTTGTTTATAGTGATCTGCGGTTTCATCATGTCCATGGAAAAAATGCCCGTGTATCAAATAATGGCCTTACAGCTTCTAGGCCTCGAGCTTTTGGAGAGTTTAATGATGCTATTGTTATAAGCAACAGGGCATTACGAGAGGGGGAGATGTTTGAAGTGGTTATTGAGAAAATGGTTGATCGCTGGTCAGGATCCATAGAAGCTGGTAAATGATAAATTAATATTGTGTTTTTACCTATTATCTCTAGCATAGTTTTTAGTATTGATTGATCCAATTCATTTCATCTAATGGATGATTTGTTCTTTATAATCTTGCAGGTGTAACAGCCATCAAGCCAGACAATTTGGACTTTCCTTGCACTATGACTGACATTGACCATGACACGTGGATGCTGAGTGGATCAGCTGTTATGCAGGTGGGCAATTAAGCACTCATTTAATTCTCTATCAGCAAATAGTAAGTTTAATGGAAATTCAGAGCTTGCCTTTGTTTTTTGAGTAAAGAGTTTCCATTTGGAGATAATTAGGTTCTTCTAAGCATTTTGATTAGCTATAAATCATTGTATCATGAACACCATAATGCATATATTGCAACTTTCAGTGTATAAATTATTAGTGACATTTAAATTTAATTATTCCATCTGCAATTCTGCTTCAGATGATTGTTGGAATGAATAGCTAGTTGATATTTATTCAGAATAAGAATATTATTAAATACATACCGTCATGAATGAGAAGTTACTTAATTTTTCTGTAATGCTTTGGTACATTTACATTTATTAGTTTCTTAGTAAATATGGGTTTATTGCTTTTTAAATGTTTTTTACAAATTTTTAAGAATTTATATTAGTTAATTAGTATAGTTGACATTATGTTGGCTATTTGTGAATTCTCAGTAATCAGATATTTAAATTAAGAAATGCATTGTGGAGTCTGTAAGTTGTATTTTAGAGAGCTGAAAAATTTATATTGATAGAGAGCTTTCTTTCTTATTCATCTTAAAAATTATTTTCAGTTATAATTTAAGTTTGGTTGTACTGTTAGCATTTGCAAATATTATAGATTATCAGGTTTTTTCTTAATGTAAGTAAACTCAGGACTGGTTAGATCATGGTCTATAAACCTCATCTACAAGAAGAATTTTTATTCAATGTAATAAATATGATAATGAGTTTTAGCATATGAAAAAGGAATCTAGATGAATATATATTTGCACCTTCTGTGAGAGAAAAATTCGTCAACTTACATGTATAAGTTTAAATTTGCATTATTCAGTGAATAAATTGTAGTTTTGATGGTTAGATGCAAATTTGTATATTTTATGCTACTTCCAAGTGTGTGTATAACATTTAACTTGATCAGAAGAAACCTATACACACAATTACAGGAAGAAAGATTTTTTTAATTGCAAATTTTACATAGTAACTAGTAGTACCTGGAAAAACTTTGTGAAGTCAGTCAGAAATCTGCATGTTTAAAAGTCATCTTAGAGAGGAAAATTATGATAAACAGTAATTATTTTCAAAGTTTTATATTGTTAATGCATTAAAATTGTTTTTGATTGGAAAATATGCATTTTTTTGTACAGTTCATTCAACCATTTACTTAATTTTTTAGTCGGGAATTATTTCCAACACAAATTATTTTGAACTTCACAATGTGTTATTTTTCATTTATTAATAATAGCCCATATTCTCCTTATAAAATTAGACAACAGACATTTTCAATGTGTTGTTTGTTTTTACAACTTATATGTGCAATTTTCATTGCATCTCCCCTACGAAAAAGGTAAAATTCCAGAATTGAAGTAAAGAATTTTGGTCAATTGTTAAAAAAGCCTGCAGTCCATGTGCAGTTTACTGAATAATAATAATCTGTAATTATTAACATTGCAATCTATTAAGTTTGACGTTGCTACAACAATAATTACAATGCTTCATAAAAAGCGTGGAGCGAATAGCACAATTCTTTCATTTATTTGAAGGCTTAATAGACGCTAATTGAATTGGAGGCAACAATGTGGGTTGCCTTGACAACACCCAAAAAGTGTATGAAAAAGCCATAAAATTATAGTTTTAGCCATCGAATAAAGCAAAAATGGAGAAAATTGTTCCATATTTACTATTTTGATGAATGAAGGAAAAATATCTCATCTTACACCTTGAAAAATCATAAGTCCTGTCTAAACTTATGGGAAAATATAAGGGTCTCTTGGAGTCAAACCTAGGACCTTTTCAGGGTTATTTCATTTTTCTTGGCCATAATTTATAGGGTTTTAAGTGTATTGAAAGTCTCACCTCTTAATTCCATCTGGAAGTGTCTTAAAAAACCATGACAGACAAAAACTTGAGAATTATTGCATAATTACAGATAATTTTAATGGAATATTATGAAACTCTTATGGTTGTATTACTATTGAGTAATGGCCCCTAAATAGCATCTCAGGAAAGAAAGAATACAGAGCAGATATTTTGGTTGTTAAATTATTATCTCCAGTGATCTCTGACATATAAGTAACTCTTCCTATTGTCATGTCTTAGCTAACAAATTCAGTTTTTAAAATAAATATTTCTTAAGTTGTTACTTAAATTATTTCTTTTTTCTTAAAAACCTTCATCGCATGTGTAATACCTCTTGGAAGGATTTAATCTAAGTAATTGAGGTAAATAAGAAAAATTAAGTTACAATTATTCATTTACCATTTTTTTAATATGGTAAAATTTTCTTGGAGTATTGATAAATAAACATGTTGCTCTCCTGTAGAGTGTCTTACTGCCAACGGCAGCAATGCTTGATTTCTAGAAAGGAAACTTGGTCAATATTAAATGACTGATGGTCACAATCTTTGATCTGATTTTTTTTACAATAATGAATTGAATTTCATGATATTGTATTTCAGTAATGTCCTGTTCACTCATTTAAAGAAAAATATGTTTTAGATCCTGTTAATATTGTCTATGGAAAATAAAATTCTAACTCCATCTTCATAGAGAAGATGTATTCCTTTTTCTTTTGAACTTGAAACAACAAAGATCTTTGTGATAAGAAAATCTTACAATCAGCATTAAAAGGCCATAACTTAGTTGTCAAAATAACTTTATATCAAAGGATTGATCACCAGTAATGATGCAGTTGCTGCAATTTCTTAAATAAATTGTTTAAAATTTTCATGAGGAACATTTTCAGCTGAACAATGTTTTTTTATACGTCTATAAATTAAAGTAAAAACAAGTTTCATGTGGATTTCAAACCATATGTAGAGTCATAACAGCAATTCAAAGTATAAAGTTAATGTAGAAGTTTTCTAACTAGAGAACTGTTGATAAAAACATCTCCTGTGATAATCTCGTAAGAGCTGAACCATTGCCCTTTAATATTAAATATTTGCTTTCACTTGCTATTACAAAAATTGAAACTGATTCATTAATAGTAAATGTAAACCTGCCTCAGATAAAAATCCTGACCATTTCTTATCCGAAACTGGGTCTGTAAAGATTTGAAGCTTAAAACTCACCGGGTGAAACTCGTGAGATGAAATATGATAAAGGTCAAAATTTTACATGAAAATTTTGCGTCATTTATCTGAGGTTTCTTTTCCATGATCTATGATATAATTTATTTCTAATATTGGATATAGTGTTGTTGTTATTATTAACTTTTGTACTGAGATTCATACGTGTATGGGTTATGTGGGTGGAAAAATGCATGTGTTATTGATTTGTATACAAATGGGGCAAATGTAGGATGGTGTGACAATACGGAATGGCTACCGCTGCGACCTGGACTCTCTGGAGGTGGGCAGTCGGATAGGGATGATGAGGCATGTTGATGGATCTCTCCATTATTATGTTAATGGAGAGGACCAAGGAATGGCCTGTGAAAACATACCTCCACGTAAGTGAAACAAAATGATGTCCCTGCAATGCCCAGTAAGGGTTACTCCTGTGACAGAATTCTCTTATCACCTTTTGTGTTCAGTTTGGTGACCTCCTCCATTGAAACTCTTAGGATTATAGATCATAATATTTTTTACGCATCATTTATTTTCTTATGTTCGTCTAGTATCATTACATATAGTTTGCAGACAAAATTTAATGTGATTCCAGTTGGTTATATTTATTGTAATGATAATATGTTTTTGTAACAAATCAGTCAAAATTAATTCTTTATGTAAAATTTTGGTTTTAATGAACTGGAGTTGATTTTTAAGTTTCTTCTAAATTGACTTGGAATTTCTTTTACATTAATCATGATGTACTACCAATATTTTTATTAGTTGAGAAATGTCAACTGTAGAAGACATGTGACTCAATTTTAATGAAATACTAAATAAATTTATATTAATTCTTGCTATGAAGTCAAAATTTATGTGATGAATTTAATATTTTGAAAGATAATTCTGCCAGTTAACCGACTCTGGATATTGCAGAAGTGCCTTGCATCAACTATATTATTAACCGTTAGAATTTGTTGGAGAATTTATTAGTTATTTATTTAATTTTTGATTCATGTGCTTGATAACCATAAAAGAATACATATAATGTAACACTTTTATTGATAAAATTAAAATGTAAGAGACTTGATGTGTTTCTCTAAGTTTTTTTGAAATGCTTTTGGAATCAGTATTACTGGATTAAACTTAATTAACCATTTTCAGAACATTTGAATGTTTTGAAATATAAGAAGCAATGTCCTATTATTTATACTTGTGAAATGATTTTTGCAATTCTTTTAAAATGTCAATTTATTGTGAAATAATCGAATCAAAGTTAAGACGAGGGAATTATGAAAATACTCATTTTAGGGTGATTTATTTTGAAACATATTCTAGCATGATTGTAAATTAGATTCCTAGTTATAGTTGATTGCTTCATTTAGTTTGTAGTCATCAGAAACAGTAGCATTTCATTCTCTTACATTAGTTAGACAATTTCTTTCAATATATGTACAGGAATTGCAGTTATAATAATAATTTAATAATACTTTCACTTTTGAATATTTTGATAATAAAATTAATTATATCATGTAACTTCCTGTGCAATTAATACTTGTCAGAAAAAATATGCTATGCTGGGCTATTAAAAAGAAATAATTGAGGAAATCATTTTTTGCAGAATATTGAAATTAGTAAATTTTATTCTAGATTCTTTTGTTAGCTTCAATACTGCCTTAGCAACAAAATTATTTCTTTATAAGGTTGTATTGCATAGTGAAGTACTTCTCAATTAAAACTCAATAACTTAGTATTTTTCTTTATGAAGTTGCTATTTAACCTGATTTGTACTTCCTCAATGTTAAAATCTTCAAATTTAAATCTTAACTTAGGGTATGCATTAATGCTTCCTTTAGTCAATGCTGAATATCCAAATATGAATTAAAAATTTAAAAGCCAAGCCATTGGATAATTTTTCCTTAGTGTTTGCCTAGCTATGGATTATTAGCATTAGAAATGAAAAAAACTCAATTTTAATTAAAATTTTCAATTAAATTATTAAAAATTGAATAAAACAATTTGTTTTGGGGATTTTTGTGCCAGTTTATCTCACCCATTGAATCCTGAATGTTGCTAATAATTTTTTTTGTTGAACAGATATTTATGCTGTTATTGATCTGTATGGACAGTGTGCTCAAGTATCCATTATAAATTATCAACATGGACAAGAAAACAGTGTAGCTAGCTCACACCCAATGGCTAGCTCTCATTTAAGTTTGCCACTTATTACAGAAATAACTCATAGGTGAGCTCATTTTTGTATTCTAGTCCTATGCAAACTTATAACTTATATGTGAAACTTGTTGAAATTAAATTGATAGATTGTTCCTCCAGTAGCTAAAATAGTAATTGACCTTTCTAAAAATGTGCATCTGATTTTCTCAAGCATTTTATGACTTTTGAAGAAGCAGTTTACCAATTTGATTTTCCCCACAATTTTAGCTTGGTATTACTCTCTTGAATCTTGTGTAAGTGTTGACAATTGATTACATTTTAAAAATAATCTTGGTTATGAATTTTTTGTTCTTTATTTGAATTTTAAAATGGTGTTCATTATTTTTCAATGTTATTTAGTTTATTAGCTGTGTATTTTTATTTGTGCAATGAAACATTATTGTAAATTATTTAAAATCAAAGTGTTTTATTCTCATTTGAACATAAAAATAAATATTTTTTTTTAGTTTTTAACTTTTCTTTCTCTAATCCTATTATATCTAGGTTCAGCACTTGTTTTGGGAAAAATGTAGTTCTGAGGGATGAAAACACCACTGCAACACGTGTCCGTAGCTTTAACAATGGACTTGTATTTTCAGCCACTCCCTTGGAATCTGAAGAGCTCTTTGAGGTATTGTCTTTTCTTTTTGTTTCAATTGTCAGGTAATTTCACTGAATTTTGAACAATTCAGCACCTTTGGACCCTTTAATTTATATATCTTTTATCAATTTACCTTAACAGGTGCAAATAAAGGAAGTTGCTAGTCAGTGGTCAGGATCTTTACAAATTGGGGTGGTTTCATTTGTAACATCTTCCAATACACCTGAACCAGTTCTTCCCAACAATTTACCTGCCAGCATTAGTGAGTTAAGTGCAGAAACATGGTATATCCAAGGCAAGTTAAAAAAATACATTTTCCCACAAGAGATAGAATAATCCACTTAATTATATGTGGCTTCAGAAAAAGTTACGTCATTATAAAGAGATCGGTAATGGGACAATCCAAAAAAGTAGCATTTGAAAACCCAAATAGTTACGTTCACCTTCAAATTATTATGCATTCAATGCACGAAGTGAACGCATATAGGAGAAGTTGTTTCCATCTGTCCACATGTTAAAACTTAGGAACCACTGGACGTATTTCGATGAAATTTGGTATTGGAAGTTTTGCTAAAATCAGTCGATCGATTTTAATTTTGTTTAAAATCAGGCAACAATTACGACCACTCTACATGAAGACCTACGTGTAGTTTACAATGTTCCTGTTTCAACTCGGAAACCGGATGTATTTTGATGAAATTTCGTATTGGGAAGTTTTACTAAAATTGATCGACCGATTCCAATTCCGGTTAAAACCAAACAACAATTACGACCACTTAAAATGAAGACCTACATGTAATTTACAATGTTCCTTTGTTTCAACTCAGGAACCATTTGATGTATTTTCATGAAATTTGGTATTGGAGAGTTGAACTAAAATTTGTTGACTGATTCCAATTTTGGTTAAAATTGGACAACTATTACGATCACTTTATATGAAGACCTACATGTGGTTTACAATGTTCCTGTTTCAACTCAGAAACCGCTGGACATATTTTGATGAAATTTGGTATTGGGGGGTTTTGCTAAAATTGGTCAGCCGATTCCAATTTTGGTTAAAATTGGACAACAATTATGACCACTTTACATGAACACCTACATGTAGTTTAGAATGTTCCTTTATTTTAACTCGGGAACCGCTTGATGTATTTCGATGAAATTCGGTATTGGGGAGTTTTGCTAAAATTGGTAGACCGATCTCAATTTTGGTTAAAATCAGACAATAATAATGACTACTTTACATAAAAACCTACATGTATTTTACAATGTACCTTGCTAGCTTCTCGTTAAATGTTCATCTGAATGAAAAATATTGAGAACATTGTGAAATCTCAAAGAATGCATTTGGAAACTGTGTACTCAGACATGGAGTACACCTTTCCAATCTTGTTTGAATTACTCACTTATAGATATTAGTAAAAATGTTTATGGTTGTGATAGCAGGATTTTATTTTGAAATTTTACCATATTTACCCAAAAGGAAGACGAGGTTTTTTCACAAAAATGCCATTAAAAATATTAGGTATCACCTTAAAATGGAGTATGAAGATTTACGGTGAGAATATACCCCTATTTTAAATGCACCATGAAACATCCAGATGTCAAGTATATGACCATTAAAATATGTATTATTGCATAAAGTAATACATCGTATTTAATTAATTACCACAATACTTTAAAAATTTAAGGTCAAATTTCGTAAAATTTCTCCCACAGACAAATGGTTCCACTTGGGCGGTAGGGAAGTGTTTAGAGCTGGGTAGGTATCAGTGTGACAAGTTGAAAAAAAATTACTACAGCTGGGCAGTTCTGTGCATAATATGAAACACAAAGTCATGTAGGCACCAATTAAGGTGTCTAGTAATACATTGTAAACAAGACTGATACAATTTAAACGTATCTACTACAATTTAAACATGATGCTTTGCGTTTGGTATGCCAACGACAGACGTAAAGTAAGCATGAGTTTCAGAGTGTAGAAAATTTACGAGAGCACTTGAGTAGTACACGCTTTGCTGAGTTTTAAAGTGAAATTGTGACAAGTTATTATTTATAATTTTTAAATAAGATACCCCAAACAAATGGCAGATCGCGTAGAGAAAAAAGGAACTGCGATAAGAGGGAATGTATCAAAAGGAATTAGAAGAAGTTACGACAGAAATTTTAAGTTAATGGTGGTGCACTATGCTGAAGAAACAAATAATTGTGCGGCAGGGAGGAAATACAATGTGACTAAAGCAAATGTGCGAAGGTGGAGGCAAGCAAAAGAGAAACTTGAAGGTGCTAACTCAACACGGAGATCATTTAGTTGACCGAAACGAGGCCGATTTCATGCATTAGAAGAGGAAATTGCAAACTTTGTGCATATTCAAAGAGTGGACAGTAAACTGGTGATGCGGGATATCATTAAATTGAAAGCCCAAGAATTAGCACGATCGCAAAACGTTCCACACCAAGAATTTAATGCTAGTAGTGGATGGTGTGTGCGTATGATGCATTGTAATGGTTTTAGCCTGCGATGAGGAACCACTTTGCCAGCATCTACCTTCCGACTTCACGGACAAACTAATAACTTTCCAGAGACATGTAATTCGGTTGCGGAAAAGTCACAATTACCTTCTGAGCCAAATGGGTAATGCAGATGAGACACCCATTTACTTCGACATGCCATCCAATTACACAGTCAACGAAAAAGTTGCAAAAAATGTCATCATAAAAACTTTAGGGAATGAAAAACTGTGCATTACTGTAATGCAGGCTGTATTAGCGGATGGAACAAAGTTGCCGCCGTATGTTATTTTAAAATGCAAAACAGTACCTAAGGAAGTACTACCAAATGGAATAATTGTTAAATATCAAGGCCTAGGATGGATGTCAGCTGATGTAATGAAGGACTGGCTAAGCATTGTGTGGAATAGATGACCTATGGCACTTTTAGGGCAGAGAGCAATGCTCGTCTTAGATGAATTCAAAGGCCACCTTACAGAGGAAGTTGAAAATACCCTTCATGGTATGAATACTGACCTTGTAGTTATACCAGGAGGTATGACATCACAAATGCAAGTGCTACTAGATGTTGTAGTGATGAAGCCCTTTAAGGATTACAAAAAGTCATTTTATTCAGAATGGCTTTTAGCAGGGGACCATGCATTAACTCCTACAGGAAAAATTCAGAAGCCCAGTATACCACTTCTCTGTAATTGGATCATTGCGGCATGGAAAAAAATAGATCCCAATAGTATCTCAAGAGGGTTCAAGAAATTCTGCATATCAAATTCCATGGATGGTATGGAAGACGACTTGTTCGAATTTGAATAAGTTGTGATAAATGAACAGGACAGCAAAAATAAGGGAAGGATACAGAGAAGAGGGAGATGTAAGTAGTAAATTTACTTTTTTTATTCATCCTCTTAATGTTAGTTTGTTATACATATATGTAAAAGTTTTTTGTAAGAATCTAATTTTTTTAGGGGTCGTCTTAAATTCAAGGTCGTTTTCCTTTCAGGTAAATATAGTGTCTTTTATTAAAAATTTTGTCATTTTTTTCATCAGGGTCTGAGGTGAAACATAACGGCTCAACATTACACTACAACTTCTGTCCAGACCTTGATTGGGTTGCTCCTGGTGATAGAGTTGGTCTTAAATGTTGTGCAGATAAGTCATTGAGGTTTTTCCTAAACAGTGAAGATCTTGGTGTGGCAGCAACCAACATTAACAAGGTAATCATTAGAGGGTTTAGGAAATTATCATTATGCTTTTAGACTATTTTAGATATTCAGAATTGTCTTGAAATTAAATATGGTTACTTGTAACAATTTTTTATTGTTTTTGATTGTGTATGTTGTAAGATCAACTTCATGGTAAGCATTAAATCTATATTCTTCTATACCTAAGATAAAACATTTCTTATTATTTGCATTTATGCTGTTAATTCAGGCAAACTAAAATAATTTACCATTATATTTTTTATACAAATTCAATTTTTTTAAGATGGACAAGAATTACATCCACTTGGGAAGGCTCTACTTTGTGGAAAGATTCCATATTAGAAATAAATGACATTGTAATTTCCACTAAAAACATTTACTTGGCCGGTTTCGCCTATTACAGGTAACAAAATCTTTGTCAAAGATTGTATATATACAGGGTGTTCGGTGACTTTATGTCATAACTTCGGGATCTTATTCCTTATGTGATTTTGAGTAAAAAATGTCATATGAACATGGGTCCGATTCTCATTTGTTACAGAGCTACGGGCAATTGAAATTATCTCGTCCTTTGATTTGTACAACTTAATGGCTGAAAAAATGCATTGTTTAAATAGTTATTCGTATACATTAATTGTTAAAAAATGAACTATTTAAATAATCATTGGTTTACATTGATACTTAATCCATTGTTGCAACAATTGTTCAAAATGGCCGTCTTCAGCCTGGCCAATTGGAGTAGGGAATGTGAAACAACACGAAGAACTGCAGCATTATTAACGTGCCTCGCTGCATCAAAAATTAGCTGAATAAGTTCTTCCATCATGCTCACTTTGGCTTCATACACAATGTTTTTCATTTGCTCCCACACATGGAAATCCAATGGAGTGAGATCTGGAAACCTCGGTGGCCAATCCTGCGCACCGCCACGACCGATCCATCGGTTAGGGAACTCCTTGTTAAGATACAGTGTACCGTTCCTACTAAAATGGGAGGGTTCCCTGTCATGCTGGTAGTACATCTGAAGTCGTGTTTGCAGCGAAATGTCTTCTAAGAGACCAGGCATTTCATTTTCCAAAACATCAGCATAAACGGCACCTGTCAGACGTGGCGGGAAGAAGTAAGGTCCAACCAGCTGGTTCCCAATGACACCACACCACACGTTCACAGAAAAACGGAGTTGGAAGTAGCTTTCAACTGTTCAGTGAGAATTTTTGCGAGCCCATAAATGGTAGTTTCTCGTGTTGTTTATTCCATCATGAGTAAACTGTGCCTCATCCGTAAACAAGATGTAACGGTTCAGGCAGGGGTGTGCATTTAACCAACGGCAGAATTTCAACCGACTAGCCATATCCCCAGGTTGAAGATCCCGAACTTGCTGGATATGGTATGGATAAAGTCCCTCATCGTGTAATGTTTGCCAGATTCTCATTCGCGGAACGTTGAGGTGGGTGGACATTCCTCGTGTACTAAGATGTGGACTTCGCTGAACCATTTGAATAATGTTTTCCTCCTCATCGACATTAACTTGTACTGGACGTTCAGCTCTCAAAGATGAGCCATTTTGTCGTAAATGTCGGTGAACTTGAATAAAAGTACGTCGATCTGGTGTTCTTCTTTGTGGAAATCGTCAACAATATTCGTAAACGGCAGAAACAGAGTTTTCATCGCAAAACCCGTACACGAAGCACATATCCGCATACTCTTAATTTGAAAATGTAAACGGCATTATTAAAAGCTAATGATACCACACGTGTCACAGTGCACTACACTGAACGCTAGCTTACGTTCTACTGACATGCTGCCTGCGAGCTTGCAAATTACGTCCACGTCTGTTGTGCAAGCGTCATGCTTCTCACTGTTGTAACAATGGATTAAGTATCAATGTAAATGGATGATTAATTAAATAATACATTTTTCAACAATTAAAAATGTATACGAATAATTATTTAAACAATAAATTTTTTCAGCCATTGAGTTGTACAAATCAAAGAACGAGATAATTTCAATTGTCCGTAACTTATGCCTGTCTGCATAGGATCTTCGGATCATATCATTCCATCAATTTCATGTTTGGCAATCTCACCATTTGAGAGGAAGGAGTTTCTTTCGATGATCCTCTTTGAGGACATCTGTCGGGGCAGTTTGATATTAGCTTGGCTAGTTCCGTCCCACAAGGAAAACATCCGTGTTCAGAAACGAGAGAAAATGTTCTGCTACGATAGTTCAGGGGTAGAATATCCGCCCGGCAAGTGGAAGACCCGGGTTCAATTCCCGGTCATAGCAGACTTTTTTCTCGTTTCAAAAATTGTTCCAATCAGTTAGTTATGATAACAATAATGCAAGCAAGATTTAACATAAGATGTCCACAACTAATTGAATTAATGTCTTCTTACTTAGTTACTTCAATGCAATTTTAGCAATTACTGTTAACGATTTCCAATTGATTTCCAATTTTCTCATTACCAATCCTATATTATACCTTGGTCACATTATTGTTATCCATAACTAATTGAATTAATGCATTATTACTTTGTAACTTCTATGCATTGTTTTGTAACCTCTGATCTCCAGTTATCTCATTACCAATTTTGTGTTCTATCCTTCACTTCCCCTCCCTCCTGCCTATTAGTTATTTAACCCTTACCTACCCCCCCCCCCCCCATCTCTCCATCTTTTTCCATATATAGGCAGTCCTCCCTTTTCATTCTGCTTATATGTCAATTCCTAATTGACAACATTGTTTCATTCTTTTGTCATTGTGATATGCTTATTTGGTATATTGAAGCTTTTTATCATTCTGCTTTTCATTGTCCTGCTCATGCATAAGTTCCTAATTTACAATATTGTTTCATTATTCCATCCTCGTAATCTACTTATTATGCACATTGTCATAATTACTCATCTGTTTGTGAACAAGTTGATTCATTGAGGCCAGTCCATGTTTCGACCTGCTCTGGGAACTATTGTTGTGTGCATAGTACATATGTACTGTGATTTTATAACTTATTCAGTTATTCATCTGTATAGTTTGTATCGAAATAACATTTACGAGTACCAACTAAGATGTTCCTCAGTATAGTTATACCCTTTTTACTGGTTTTCCATCTCAATGTTTTGAAAGATGCTGAATTATAATGCCATCTGGTGGTGCCATCTTGACAGTTTGGATGGAGTTCAGTTATATTCATGATCTAATTGTTTATCGAATACCATTTGATTTTTCATAATTATTCATTTGTGTGTTGATTTAATAATTTGTTACTGGTAAACATTGGCAGGATTGCAAATTTGTTATCAACTGAGATGATTCTTGTTAAAATTTAATTATATTTATTCTTTACATTAGAGGTTTTCATTGTTCATCTTAATAGACTGCATTATGATGAAAATCTAAAATTATACTTTTGTTTAATAGCAATGCTTTTTGAATGCATGTTATTGAAATATGAAGTAATGATTGCATCTGTAGCAATCATGTTTTGTCTGTTCCTTTGTATGCTTATCTTATAATATTTTAAAATAGGTATTTCCGAGAATTCTTGAGCCTAGTGTCCTTGGTCAGGAATGAAACCCCTCATTTTAATATTGTGTCTATGGAAAATAGTGATCTGATTTTTGTTGCTGTTTCCAGAAACGTAACCTGACAAAAGCAGGGATTGCCTGTATATACAACCCTCGACAAAGCTTTCATTATTTGATGATGCTTTAATAGACAAAACTGGTCAAGTAAATCTTTTTAATGGAAATTACAGTCTTTTATTCCTATTATGGACATGAGCTATTTAAAGTATATTATTATTTTATTTTAGATATGTTTTTGATTTACTTGTGATTTTATTATTATTAGCCTGATGTTCAAAATTAACCTAATCAGTGTCATTGAAGCAAATTCCAAAAGAAAAGTATGATATTGCACATTTTGTTGTGAAAGTTGTTGTTGTTGTTTTGTGAATAGATGCAACGCAAAGCTATTATCCTACAATTACATTAAACCGGCAACAATGCAAATCACTAAAATGCATCAATTTCTCATGTTAAAAACTGATCTGTTGATCAATTCGAAGCGTATTAAAAAATCAGTGGCAGGAAACCAAACTGTCGTTCTTTTAGGCGTGCAGAGTTTCAAGACTTGAACTCTTACCATGATTCTAAGTAATTTTAATGTGAATGGTTAATGTTCTACATTCAAATGTATTCCTTCTCATAAATAATGCAACGAATGTTGTTTACATTCTTTGCTATGAAAATCATTTCCCTCCTTCCTTCTCTCTCTCTCATATTAAAAGCATTCAAAAGCATGCTTTTATCCATAAGGATTGAAATAACAATAGAAGTTTTGAGGTTTAACAATGTAATGGGTTGGCAAAGCGACATCCCGTTAAAATGGCAAGATTTTCCCAAAATATATTAATTAAACATTTAACATGAGGAATTTTGAACTGTAGGCAAAAAAAGATTAACAGAATAAGAAATATTGTAATTTTTTCTTTAAAATGGTTTAAATTGAAGATCCTAGGTTAATTCTTTCTAATTTAGATCTCAAAAAGAATAAAAGCCTGCACGTCGAAAAGTCGATGTTTACATGTTATTTTATGGGAACTGGAAATGTCTTCCTTGGAGTCGAACCCAGGACTTTTTTCGAGTTTTTTTGTCATCACCTTAAAATATGCAAATTTAATATCCTGCCAAATTTCAAAAATATATCTCCATTTTTGATCGAGTTATTCGCATTTTTATAGCGTGACAGAAGGAGTGACAAAGGAACAGAAGTAGGCTTTTATAGAATATAAATTTGGTACCGTAGGACTCATTTCCATATAGTTCATAACTATTCTTCAAGATTGTTTATCTTTTTTCTCTTCTCTTCTCAAAGCCCATCTATGCAGTCATTGACCTCTATGGCAGCACAGAAACTGTAAGCATAACTAGCTCGGTGCGTCCTCATCATACACACCATCCACATCACATGTTACCCCATCAACTAGGCGTTCACAATGGAATTGTTCGCCAACATCCTGTTCCTGGAGCCCTTCAGGGAATACACCAGCAGGGTGGCCCTGTTTCCCATTCCTCCTTTCCCTTTGCATCTGTTTCGCCATCAACCTTGCCTTCCGGAAGAGACGATGATGAAGATGAAGAGGAGGAGGCAGTTGCAGTTCCTCCAGAACCATCTTCATTACCAGGACCTGCTCCTCCACCTGGTCAGTATTAGCTTAGAGCAGGGGCATGCAACCTACGGTCCGTGGGCCACATTCGGCTCGCAATACTAATTAGGATGTGGTTCGTGATATTTAATCCAGACAATTTCATATACTTTAATTAAAATTGCACCCATCAAACCTTGCCTAGTGAAGATTTAACTCTAAAAAAATCTGATGTGGCCAAAACATGACTTTCTTCATATGTAGTTGGTAATTTATGCATTGGAGATGCTGGAATCATTGTCAATATTGAACTGAAATATCTCCTTAACAATTGGCTCTACAAAAAATTATTTAATACAAAAGTTGTAGAGAATAAAATTATCTATGACTTATGATATTAAATATAATTACATTAATGAAGAATTACAGGAGATATTTGACGCATGGAAAAATGACAAGAATAAACATCCACTTCTGGTCAAATGATTTTAGCTAAAATCGAATCAGTTGTTGGCTTTCTAATACAAATGCTAGATATGAAATTTTATGCTGATCGTATTATTAGTTTTTGGTGCCCACAAAATTCCGGTCACAGACATCATCGAGAAAATTATCAAAATGTGTTCAGGGGACCTTAAAACATGTATTTTGATTGAAATCTTGAATTTGATTTTTTTCGTGAAAACAATACTTTCTCTATAGGTTCTTCGTATATGGAGAAAGTAAAAGTGGTTTAGACTTTATTTTCAATTTAAAAATCACGTATGATCTCTTGCGTATGTTCCCATATAAACTCGCATCCAGCCTGCCGAGGCACTCAGGACTTATAATACGGCTCGCCTAAGCACTCGCATCTACGAATGCAGCCCGCCATGCAAAAAGGTTGCACACCTCTGACTTAGAGAATTAAGAATTTTCAAAGCAATCTTTTTTACTTCTGTCACACAATCCATGTAGTTTGTCAGTTGGATGATATATCAAATACTAGAGGTTCTGCCTACTTGTATTGGTACCCATATGTTATGCTGACAGGCATTATGCAGACACGTTATGCAGACAATATGTAATATGTGGGAAATATTAACAATCAATATATTGTCTATGTTCGATTTGTTTCCTGTTCGGTTGTTTATATGTCTGGTGCTAAAGGTTACTCGTTAAATTGTTTATACATAATGCTGTATATATATCCTTTCAATTTTTTTTTATTTAGGGTTGTACACTTTACCTGTTCAGTTGTTCATACTACTGACTACTATAATTCTGGTGGTTAAAATTAACCATCCAATATCATATACTACTGTGGTACAAATTACACCTTCAGTTGTTGATATCTATGGTGGTAAAGTGTACCCATTATATTTTTTATGCACTTGGAGGCTCAAATTACCTGTTCAAAGATTTATAATTCCCTCAGTTCAATCCACCCGTTAAATTGTTTATACTTCTTGTGATTCACATTACCCGTTCCATTGTTTATACTTCCGATGGTTCAATCCACTTGTTCAGTTGTATATACATTCCAATGGTTTATACAACCTGTGCAATATTATATGCTACTGGTGGTATAAATTTTCCCTAAAATTGTTTATAAATCAGTCGTTAACATTTCCTGCCTATTCCATCCTGTCCACATAATGTTCTGTCGGCATAACATCTGTTCAGCATACCATCCGTTCGGCATAACGTCCATTGGCATAACATTCGTCGGCATAACATCTGTTCGACATAACATCCATTGGCATATCGTCCGTTCGGCATAACATCAGGCCACGACTTTTATCAACCCCGTGCCTTGCTCCGTGAAGCGAATTCATCCGCTGCCCATGTGCAATCCTGAACCTCTTCCTTTTGGCATGTGTTTAAGGTAGAAAATTATATCTAGCCCTATTTTCAGGCTTCTCTTTCTCCCTACCACTCCCTCTCTCTCTCTCTCTCTCTCTCACTCTCTCCCTCTCTCCCTCTCTCAACCCCTCCCTCTCTCAACCCCTCCCTCTCTCCCCCCCCCTCCCCCCCCACTCTACCTCCCTATATCATTCTCTCCCTCTCACCAAACCTCTTGGTTTCCCAAACTTCTGTTATTTTTAAACTATTAAAGCCAAAATATGTATTAAATAAATAATTAAGTGGAAATTAGGCATCATAAGTTTTGTTTGGATTATCTTTTTATATTATAGAGAGATAATGATTTTTGCAACCTCTTTAATTCCATTATGTAGATTGTTTTACAAATACTCAGCAAGTTTCCTTTCTTAGAGCAAATGAGAAAAATTATGAAATTTGAATTTGTTATACTGGTAAACAAAATCGCTAATAAATACCAATGAATGAATTATCTAGAATTGATTAGCAATACATTCATGTTGCAGGATACAAAGACCAATACAGCCAAAATAGACTATCATATGAAAATTGCAGGATGCGCAGTACTATTGTATCCAAACACTATGCACATGGAAAACACAGGATGTGAATTTTTCATGCATTACTGGTAATATCTGGGTTTGTCAGCAATAACTGAAATGTGTATAATGTTGTAAACAATAATAATAATGTTTTTCCCTGTTTTACTTTCTCCATACATAGTATTAAGTATTGTTTTCATGAAAAAAATCAATTTTGAGATTCAGTGGAAATACCGTATCTGCCCGAATATAAGCCGATAGTTTTTGTCAAAAGCTATCGTGAAAAAAATCACCCTCGGCTTAAATGCGAGCCTGAGGAAAAATTTGGCATCCTCGTACTACGCCATCGCTGAAAAATGTCTTGTTTCCATAGCATACCTCTTGTTGCCCGGAGCTGTAATTTAAATTGCTATTGAATGTTATTTATATATAAAACACGTAGTTCTTATCCAAAGGAAAGGGCGGTATATAAAACAATCGAGTTTTAACAACCCACCAGGTTCATAGTATGATGGCACACTACAGCAAATTCGTTTTGATCCTAATTTGCAACGAGTTCTTAAGATACCAAAACTGGTCTTATTAGAGGTTTTTACAAATTCTGACTACACTAAGCTTCTTCAACTCTTTGTTTTAATTGCACTTCTTGGTGCTGCAATCGATTTAAACTTCAGATGTAGCAGATGTTGTAGCTTTTACGGATCATTTAAATGGCAGGTACGTTAAAGTTAGGAGCCGACAGTATAAAAGAAGTTCATATTAATTTTTCTTGTTTATTTTATATTTTTCTATAGCCATTGTCATTTTTGTATGCATGTTAAAACCCTCTTTCATAGAATGTATTAAAATTGCGTATACTGACTAAGCAGACAATATCGTCTGCTTAGTCAATTCGCAAAATTCGATGACGACTTTTGATGCGCAACTGTTTGAATTCTGCTAACATAAGATACATCTGATTCGAAGGTGTGAGCAACGGCGTTAACTGTAATTCATCTGATAATTAACAGCAATAATAATAAAACTTGGAAACCTCTTTCATAGAATCGATTAAAATTGCGTATAATGACTAAGTAGACGATCACGCCAAATTCGATGACAGCTTTCAATGCGCAACAGTTTGAATTCCAGTAAGATAAATAAATATACTTACATTTGATTGTAAGGTGTGAGCAACGGCGTTGACTATATTTATAATTAACAGTAATAATACCTAATAAAACTTTACATGGAACGTATATAATTATATAGATGTAATGTATAATGTATTCTAGGTTGTGCGTGCATGTCTAGTACACTTAAGCATAAAATTTACGAAAATACTTTTTTTGCCAAAAAATGTTGGAAAATTTTGTGGGGTCGGCTTAAATCCGGGTAGGCTTCTATTCGGGCAGATACGGTACACATTTTGAGGTCCCCTGTACATGTTTTGACCATTTTCTTGATGTGTGTATGATAGGAATTTTGTGGGTGCTCTAACTTAAAAACTATTAATTAAATCATTGCAATATTTTACATCGTCATTTTTATTAAAGGGACAAGAGTTGATTAGTTTTTGGTTAAAATCAGTCTACCGAAAGTGGGTGTTATCTCTTGTCACATCCGTTTTTTTGAAATATTTGCTTTAATACTTGATCAATAAAAAAACTACTGGAATAAAAGTTATAGGTAATTTCATTTTCTGCGACCTTTGTTCGAAACATTTTCTCATATATTACATTGTTTAAGAGATAATTTTTAAATTATATTTTTTAGCTGCTACAACCCACATTACCTGAAGGCAACTTCTGTAAACACTTAACGCTTAGTTATGTCTTAGTAATGCTCCTTTTTATGTTTAATTGTTGGAGCTTCGTGGCTATATCCAATATCAGAAGGCTACGGTATTTATTTGTCTCTTCTTCGTATGGTCTTTGAATTTTTCTTGCAGTTCCTTAAAATATTTATTATCATTTAATCTATTTGAAGTTTTTAGAAATTTTTGCAGGTATGGAGAAAGTCATGTGGTGGCCATATCAGATTTTTTATTTGTAACAATGATTATATAAAGTTTCTATATAAATCACATGCTGTACATAGAATCACCAGAGCCATTTTGTGGAGTACTAGTGAAATTTAATGATCATCTTGTATTTTAGACTCCAATTTTTTTCCTATTCATATAAGCTGCTTGTTCACTTTGTAAATGTAAAATTTGGAAAAATTGCAGATTATAAGTGAGTAAATACAGTATAAATACTGGAGGCCTTGATTTTTCTGTCAATCAAATCGTAAAAAAATAATTGCAAGGAAGTGAGTTTTCAATCCTGTTTTTATATATTATATATTTGCTTTAGTATTTGAATTTTTCCTATTCTTGTGCTTAAAATACAGGTATTGATGACCTTTCACCAGCCACCACAGCTTCCACTGCTTCTTCTCTACGAATCAATGAAGACCCATGCTCTCCATTGGGCATTAATGGCCTTAATGGTATGGGTCCATTGTCTTCTAAACCCTCTGTCCTTCCCCCTGTAGAGTTTCATGAGAAGCATGGGAGGAATATTCAACTTGTTGAGGGAAAGCGGTCAGCAAGAAGAATTGCATCATACAATCAGGGTGTTTTAGTTTCTGGTCGTCCATTACCCAGGGGCCATATATTTCAGGTATGTTTTTCACTCTGTCCTGTAGAGTAAATCATGTATGTGAGTTCATAGTTAAGATTTTCTTCTGATTTTATTTATTTTTGTAAAGATTGAAATTAAAAATTTTTCTCATATTATCAAAGGTTCGAATAGATAAGCTCAACCAGAGATGGACATCTTCACTTCTTTGTGGGATAACATGCCTCTCACCAGATCGCATCAAGTTTCCTCTTACTGCTCTTGGTTTTAAAAGAAATTCCTGGATAATCTGTGAAGACAGTGTATTTCAGAATGGTTGCAAGGTAAGCATCCGTGGAAAGTTATATCATGGGAATATTTTACCAATTTTTGTAATTAGTGGGATTGCAAACTTGTTTGAATTTCATTTGATAGTGTTGATAACCTTGATTTTCTGATCATTTATATTATAAGCAGTTGACCAATCTTAATATTCCTTTAATGTTTTTATCTTGGTTAAATTATCACAATTCTCCCTTGCATGCAATTTTACAACTTTCTGGTGATATAGTTTTCAAAGCTTTTGGTTCCTTTCTGCATTAAATCATGTTTTAATTAATTAAGATAAATTCTAATGAATAAAATTTTATATTTAATAGTTTTTAGAAGTCTCCTGGATGTCTTTCTATGTAAACTATTACAGAAAAAAACTTTCTCATCTCACACCACTATTCTTTTAGGCACACTGTACTCCTTAAAATGATTATTTTCATTTTCCTAAATAAAATGCAGAGGACTTCATCCGGATCTGAGGTTTACAACCAACCCTGATTTTTGGGCATATTGCCACACGCATCGGACAATAGCTGTATTATAAGATTTTTTGTAATTATTTTGTCTTATTTTTACCATTTATCATCATCAATAGCAATATGATCTCTACTAGCATCGTTAAAAACTCAGGCTATTTTTCAACTGCTAGTACTTGCATGGGGTGCTCCTGACACATCACAGATTTTTGTTTGTTATAAAATATATCACTAATATTCAATTCTTTATTTTGTTCTATTTATAATCTTTTATAAGTGGATTTTGAGAAGTTCCAAATGATGTTTTCATTATTAATCTTTAAAAAAGAAACAGTTTAAGGTACACTTTCATGAATATTTTCAATGTCAATCTATGAGTCAGTTTACAGTTTTTAGGAATATACTTATAATATCATCACTTCAATTAAAGAAATCAGAAATCCCACAATAGAACACAAATAATAATAGTACATGAGAGGGAAACCTGTTTTTGCACAATGACCTTGTAAACTGTATTTGCTTTACTTTTTTAATTAGTGCAATTCACTATAATATTCATAATAGTTCTGTCGAATATCAGTCAGAAACAGTCTGCTGGAAGCTTCAAAATATAAACCTAACACTGAAGTAATAAAAATCTGCAAACCTTGTAGGATCAGAATCAGTGAAGTAACTGTTGAGATGCGATCTCCAATTATGGGAAATAACACATTATGATGATGATCATTGAAGAAACTATTGAGAGACAATCTCAAATTGTGAAATAACAAAAGTTCTGTAGGTAGTAACAACAATTATAGAATAAAATATGAGCAATGTCTCACAAAGAAATAAGCACTGATTTCCGTAACATACAACACAGCACTCTTAGGAAAAACGTCCAAACTCAAAGGAATGCCACGGAAAACTGAAAATTTTTAGCAATAGAGGTTCCAAACACATGTCATTCCAGTTACTGAAGGGTTTTGTCTTAAAAGGCCAAAGAAAAGGAACCCTGTCATAAAAAGTATGCCTGGGATGTCCACTGCACCCCATGTGAGTACTGCAGGGTTAAAAACGCTGATTATTCGTCTCTGATGCAACAAAGCATTCTGCTGATGAACACGAGAAAAAATTGCACAAATTTCTATGCAGTAACACTAAAGTAGAAATTTTAACTAAAGAAACTTTTGGCAAAGATTTTAAGGCTCACAAAATAATTTGGACCAATATCAAAATCATAACTGGACAGCTATCAAAAAACTGTGCTGTAGTTTACAATCTTTAAAAATTATGACATGACAAAGTTAGAGGTAGACATGGTATAGTATATATCAACGAGATATTTTGACTTCTTGCAAGGTAAATTTACAGAAATGAAAAAGAATGTCGAAGCTCTTCCAGTTATTGATTGTAATGTTCTCATTTGAGAATTTTTACCATATCATCATCATCATTGATAGTCTGTCCATAGACAGGTCTGTGATTATTCATGGTTAAACCTGGTTCTCCATATACGCATATTTTCCGCTGTTCTCTTCATATCTTGATAACTCTCTTTCCCTTTCAAATCGTCTATCAGCTGAAACCTTTTCCTACCTCTTTCCCTTTTCTCATCTAGTTTTCCTTCTAACATGTCTTTAATCATACTCTCTCCTCAGGTAATGCCCAACCCAGTTTGCCTTTCTCTTTGTAATAGTCTTTATAATCATTTGCTTCTATCCTACTCTTCATAGCACTTCATCGTTTTTCATCCTATCTGTCCATTTTATCTTCAGCATTCTCCTCCAAGTCCACATTTCAAAGCTTTCCAAGTATTTAATGTCATTTTTCCTTAGCGTCCATGTTACAAAGCTATACTCCAAACATAGCATTTTATGAACTTCTTGCAGATATCTTCCCTTTTATTCCCCATAAAGAGGTGTTTCTTTCTTCTTCTTCTTTCTTCTGAAAGCCGCTTTTACTCTTCTTATTCTAGTTCTGATCTCATCCGTACATTTTGCTTCTCCTGTTATGATGCTTCCAAGGTATTTATAGTCTGAAACTTGTTCTAAAGACTTTCCTTCAATACTTATGTTCAGATTCTCTTCTTTGCCCGATATTCGAATGACCTTGGATTTTTCTCTATTTATTTCCATACCGTATTTCCTACCTGTCTATTTATCATTTTCTGGAGTTCCTCTTCCTTTCTTGCTAGAAGTACTTGATCATCCGCGTATTTTACTGTTCTTATAATCCTTCCTCCAATTTTGAAATCTCCTGTGCCGTCTAACGCTTCTTGCATTAGGCTTTCTCCATATATATTGAATAGGGTTGGCGATAGGCAGCAGCTCTGTCTTACTCCTCTACCGATATTTACTCCGCAGGTGTCCGCATTCTCCAACCTGACCTTTCAACTCGATTCACATATAGATTCCTGATCAGTCTACTGTCTTTCCAGTCTACACCTATATCCTTTAATATCTTCATCAGCATTACCCAATTTACTCTATCAAAGGCTTTCTGCCAGTCTATGAAACATACGCAGATATCTTGCCTGTACTCTATTGCCCTTTCCAATATTATTCTAACTACCCCTATCGCATCTCTAGTTCCTCGTCCTTTTCTGAAACCGAATTGATTTTCCCCTAGCATTTCTTCTGCCTTTTTCTCCAGCCTTTTATTAAGAATCCTCATGATGATCTTCGAAGTATGTGACACAAGGCTTATCGTTCTGTAGTCTTTACACTGCATTGCCTTTGGCTTCTTCTTTAGAGGGATCATTGTTACTTCTAGGAAATCCCGAGGCCACTCTCCCGTGTCGTAAATCTTATTAATTAATTTCGTGATCGCTTTTAGTCCTTCTGATCCCATGACTTTACGTACCTCAGCTGGTATTCCATCACTGCCTGTGGCTTTCCCTTTCTTTAGTTCCACTATCGCTTTTTCTACTTCGCTCTCCATAATACTTGGTCCTAAGTTGTCTTCGTCAATGTTTTCCTCATCTTCCAGTTCTATTTTTGTCGATCCTGCCTGCTTGCTGTATAGTTCCGTAATGTATTCTTCCCATACCTGTGCTACATCCTTTGTTTCTGAGACTATATTCCCATCCGTATTCATAATTCCTGTACCACGAATTCCATTCGACTTCTTATCTTGTAATTCCAGTGCCCTAGCATACATCATATCATACCGTCCTAACTTCTCCATTTGTTGTATTTTACCGTATATATGTTTTAATAACTTAGATTGGTGATATTTGATTTACATACTTGTTATTTTAAAGGTCAAAGGCCGGTATGGACCTAATTTGGATAGCTTGGAGGTAGGGCATAAATTGGGCCTTATGGTGGATTTAGAAGGAAAATTGCATTTGTATGTTGATGGTGTGGATCAGGGTATTGCAGCTTTGGAAATACCTCCTTCACCAGTATATGCAGTTCTTGATCTCTATGGCCAATGTGAAGAGGTATGTATTATTGTATTAATAAATTAATCAGAAGATGATTTGATGACATGAATTATTGAAAATTATTTTAAAAATTCATTTTATTGCAATCCATTAAAAAGATTCAATTACAATTGGGTACAAATCTTTCATTATAGGTATAATGCCTTGTTAAATAATCAAATGTTTTTTGTCAGTATTCATAATGTATACATTAACTATGATGAAGATTTAAAGAGTGAATTATATTGAAATTTATAGGTGACCATCCTTAGCCCAGAGGCAGAAGAAGCACCCCTTGCAAGGATTGAGGGTGAAACAGTTGAAGGGGAAGGAAAGGATCGTTTGGTCATAGAATCTGAGTTTCCTCGTGAAAAGGCTGATCTTGAAAGGGAGGAAAAGGAGAAGAATGGTGATAAGTTTGGGGCAGGGAGTAGCAGCAGTGTAGTAGGAACCAGTAGTGTTGGAGTGACTGCCACATTGACCTCTTATTCTCCCATCCCCGCCACTGTTGTCCAGAACTGTGATTACAAAAGTGCATGCACGAGATTCAAGTCCCTCCTTGGGTTGCCTGGTAAGTTTGCTGTTTTTATTTTCTTGAATAATGAATATTTTTGCAATTCCAGTGTTTTTATGCACTTTACACTTGAGCATGTTTGTTTCTGATAATTTTAAAAATAAATTCAATTTGATTGTCTCTGCTCATTTACATTAGAATGAGTTGTGGTATAGCTATTGAACTTTCAAGGTTTAGGTCTAGTTGAAACAATATATGTTCTGTGAATACTTATTAGATAAAATTTAGTAAATAATTTTTTAAATAATAAAAGTATTTTTTCAAAAAAGATATTGTCTTTAACAATGAAACATCTTATTCATCTTGAACATAGAAATAGCTTTTTAAAAACATTCATTATACCATAAACTGTGGTTTTTATATTTAAATTCATATCACAAGTCAAGCTCAGTTTTACAATTATTTTGTAAATGTTAAATTTGAATGATTTTTGCAAGATGAAGTTATTAACTATGTGCAGCATCTTAGTGTCTTAGAAAACTTTCAAACTTGCCTGGATAGACCAGAAAATTTAAAACTCCCTGTCAATTTCTTGTCAAATTCAGAAATCTTTACCTTCCCTCCCCCAAACCTTAAACCAGGAGTTCTCAACATTTACAATGTGATGAACAACAATTTCTTTTTTAAAATATCAAGTGAGCACCACTATACTTTCACAAAAATAGGAATTAGTGTAAATTAAATCAAGCCAACGTCACAGTTATTATGTTCCTTAATACATTCAAAAAGAAAACTAGCAAACAAATTTAAGTACTGGTGCTAGAAAAAGTTATTTTAAGCATCATAGAAGGACACAGTCAGATTGCAAAAGAGAATGGTGTTGCTTATGAGCACCATTTTGGAAATCCCTGCTTTAAACTATAGCATCATTTTAGATCATTTAGTTATGATCTAAAATGATGTTATATAGATAAGCAAATTATATTGCATGGTTTAGAAAGATCATGCTACACTTTGCTTTCCAAAGTAAAATATTTGTAAAAATTAAAAAAATAATTTTTTTTGGAATTAAACTAGTTTTTATTTGTCAAAATTTTGCAAGCATATGAGAAAAGGTGTTGAAATTTTTGTTGGTTTTTCTATGTCATTAAGATGTTGTCCTCCCCTTTTTCAGATGCATACTTTGCACCAGATCGAAGGAGAGGTACTTGTCACTGTGAAAGTTGTTACCGAGCCTTATGTGAAGTAGTGAATGGCCAGGGTTCGTCAATTTCCAAAGTAGACCTACTGTCAGATCACTCACTGCCTCTTGGCTGGTGTGAGTTTCCATTGTGTCTCCCGACCCGTTCTTCCTCTCCCTCCTCCACACCAGTTGCAACTCAGGCCTCGAATGCTCCCTCATCCTCAGCACCAACAATTTCTGCATCATCACTTTCTCCATATACATCGACTACCTCTGGTGCTGGGGACAACAGCAGTGCTACAGCTCCAATAGAGAAGTGGCACATAGCGTATCATGGGACAAGGGCTGGTGCGGTGAGGCAGATTTTAGACCATGGTGAACTTCTTTTACCTGGTGAGTTGATACAAAAATATATTATTGGAATTTTTATTGAATTATAACTTTATTGGTCTTTCTCTGTCATGCTTTTGCTGAATCATGTCATAGTTCTTAATCGTGATTGTATAATGTTATTTTCAGGGGAGTTGGGTTTGGAAGGCAGCCTTGTTAGAAAACTGAAGTCAAAGGAGGAAGATTCTGACGGTTCCCAACTTGTGTTTTCTCCATCGATTAAGTATGCTGGTCTTAGTGCCTTTGCTTCCAAGTATGAGTAAGTACCATTTGTTTGATGATTGCATCTTTCTGTGATTTTTTCATGTCTGATAGATAGTTGCCGTACTTAAAATTTGCAATTAAATGAATAGCTAACCCTCTAACTACAATCTTCATCATGGCATATCATTTTGGATGAGATTCAGGAAGGTATATTGTTGACAGAAAGTTATAATTCCTTGTGTAAAATTCCATTAGTCCTGAAACATTCTTCAAAATTATCAAATGCTGTTATTGTGCAAGTTGTTTTTCTATGTGATTTTTATTTCCTTAATCTTTGATTTATGACAATTATTTTATAAGGTTCCCCTTTGGGCTTGATATAATTACACTTTAGTACCTATAATCCAGCGATCCATGGTCCAAAAACACCCGTGGATCGGGAACACTTACGAAAACGGCTGATCTGGAAGAACTTCTGTGGTTCGCTATATGTCAGTGATTCTCAAACTTTTTTGAACCCTGGGTCACTTTGAAGAAGAATTAGCCCTCACAGACCACCTGATGCTTTATATATGTATTTAAATGTAGCCACGAATGAATATAACCACTTGAGTTGATGATTTTGTATGTATTTGTATTTTCTAGGTTTATGGATCCCAAGACAAAGCAGCTGTCTGAAGGACAAGTAGTCCTGAGAATACTAGTCCAACCAGGTTCCTATAAAGTTGGACCCCCTTCCATTAAAATAAGTGGGGTCTTTGACCTCAAGTTGGAGCATGACTCTATAGAATGGGTCACGAAGGAGAGGGGTGCAGCAATTCCATCAGCACTGCTGGTGTGCCTCAGCCCAACCCCAGGAGCTTGAATCAATAGGCCAGAGGGTTGGGAAAATGTTATTTTTTTTAAAGTTGGTACTATGTCCCTAAGTTTGGGTGCCAATCTTCACTAAAAATATGAGTGATACTGAGATAATGCATGAATAGTTGATATAAAATTTAAATACTCACCAGAATGCCTATATTAGGTGTCTTATTCTGCACTGTCTTCTTACATACAGCTTGTAAAAGCATTTTCTTTTATAACAAAAGAGGATTTTTTTCTATATCCTCTTCTTGCTTACAGCCATGTCCCTTTAATTCAAGGTTTCTACCCTATCTTCAAAATAGAGCTCGACTGTTGTCACTCATTGATAGTTGACTGTTAGCTGTACTCCAACATTGTTTTGCACTTCCTGTGTTCAGCAAACATTTGTTTTTATCATTACATTTTGAGATGATCTTTTAGTAAATGTCTTATTTACAATGTCTCATGACTGAGAACCCTATAAAACAATTAGAATGAACAGCAGGAAAAGTTGATTTTTCTGTTGTCATGAAATCTAGTTTTAATTTTTACCTTAGGTGTTCTTTGATATATACAACCATCCGTCAGTAATATTAAAATTTTGTAATATAGCAGTTTTTATTGATGTAACATATCGATGTGATATACTGTGTTCCTTTCAATTCCATGCATGGCACTAGGATTCACTAATCCTTAGAAAAGCCACCCAGTGCTTATTGGCATTTTTTTGAAAGTACAGTAAACTCTCGATTATCCGGCCTAATGAATGTAAGAGGAAGCACACATAATCGAAAAACACATATTGCGAAAATGATTTTTTTTTAAATGCGTGCTTCAATTCTCGCAAAAAGGTTAGAAAACAAGTGACTGCACTGCCGTCACATGCTGATTCCCGGGGTATTGTCATGAAACTCATTAGCATTAAAAAAGCAATATCATCTATTATTATTTATGCTATGTATTTACAAACATCATTTTTGCACATAATAAAATCTTTAGACATTAATATAATGGGATTACGAAAATGTTGTCTCACATTGATGAATTTCTTTGCAATCAATATTAATAAAATTTTGAGGCATAAGGAGAGAGACAGCATGGATAATCTGCAAACCAGATAACCCATGCATGGATAATCGAGAGTTTACTGTATGTCAAAAGGCAAAATTGATGGCAACTCCTAAAGCCCAGCATTGAATGAATTTAGAACATTTTTTGTAGTTTTCATTTTCCACATTGATATGATGGAAGGCTCATGGTTGAGTTTTCTTTTGTTTGGGCATGTGCAAAATCTTGTATATGTCACCACATTACCACTTTAATGCATGTATACGTATACATGGAAATATATTAATATATACACATATATATATATATATATATATATATATATATATATATATATATATATATACACACACTTAAATATGTGTAGCCACAGACAGTTGGACAAATTTTAAGTGAAATGTCTGATTCTTACTATAAATTTTTGTAAGATAGCATTCCCATTGTGGAGAAGAAAGTGTTATGCATTTAATTTTCAGAGGTTTTATTCTTTCAAGTTGCACCCATTCTGCTTGCTTTGGTACTGTTATTTGAGGAAAACTTTGTGTAAATTCAATTTTCAGTGGACCTCAAAAAAGTAAGGCCTTGAGAAAAATCCAAATGAAAACCAGAAAATGTTTCGAGTATTAAGTGTGTGAACTTTTTTAGCCAACTGAACTGAATTCTTTTTGCAGAAATGACTTAGCACTTGAATATAGAAAGCAATTGAAAATTTTTATTAGTGTTCATGGGTATGTTCTAAAAATATCCTCTGAACAGCTAATTAGAAATTTGATTATTGGAAAAGAGAGAAATTAAATTTCAGTTTCACTTCCGTTAATTACCCTTGTTATTTATTGAAATCGTGTGAAGGACATTTGATGATGAAGATAACTCCAATAGCTATGAAATGCTTGAGAGAACCAGATGTGTATTTCAGCTACAAAGCTGCCACTACTAGTAGTGATCCAATAATCTTTGATTTTAAAATTGCTTAGACAGCTGCTTTGTAACCAAAATGAATTTCTCATTTCCCCAACCATGTTGTAGCTTTTGGAGGTATCTTTACCATTCAATTAATTCCAGGCATAAGATAAACTCGATATTTCATTTTTGGCCTTTTGAAGATATTGAAAAACTTTAATTTGTAAGCTACATATTTATTGTTATTGAGAATATTTGTAGAATTTCAAGTTGATTCTTATGTTCGTTACCACATTTTTATGATTCATTTTGTTAAGTTTTTCAGAAGATGATTAAAATAAAATGTCTTTGCTCAGAATAATCAGCATGGATATTACTTTCTCAGACTGCTAAAAATTTAATAGGAGATTAGAATTTCTCTTTATGAAGATAGTTTTTCTATTTGTATGTTATTATTTGCTACACTAGCTTTATTATAGATAACAGTTTTAGTTTGAAAACATTTTCTGGTTTTTAAGTGGAAAGACCTGTTATTGCAACCATTTGTAATCATTATTAATGTACAACAGTTGAAAGAAGTGCTGTCAGTTTTATTTTTGAGTTCTGCATAGAAAATTATGATACTTTATTGATCATCTCTTTTAAAAACCATTCAGTCTATCGAATGCAGTACAGAGAAAAATGTGTAATGTCTTCGTTTTAGACAAAATCTAATAGTTAAAGAAATCTTATTAATCAAAGATTTTTATATATTTACTTCTAAGGTAAATCATAAATTGTATAATTTTATTATGCCAAAGCATGTCTGTAAATTACAGTGATTATTAAGTTGTTTATTGTTCGTAGTATTATGTAGGAAACAATCAGATTTTTGCTTCATTGAATTTGTCCTAACTGCCCAGTATTTCATTTTTACCAAGTGTTAAAATTAATTTTAAATATAAGTTGATCATTATTTGAATTTCAGCTTTAGTTAGTGGACAAGTATAATGATAGACAATGTAGTGGAAGTCTTCAGATGAGATTGGTATTTTCTCTTATAAATTTATCAGGCTCGGCCATAAGTTTTTCATGAAGTTGGTGCTATGGACCTACCAAATCTTGATAACTTTTGTATATCTATGTTATTTGTATTTAATTTCATACTAGTCACTCTATCAGGTAGAAGCAATGCTATTTAAGTTGAATTTTTTCTAACTTTATTGTTTTCTTTGTTCTGAGTCATCCCATGTATATTTGTTAAGAGCTTAAAGTACATCAAATTCATTCCTTATGGAAATGTGCATGGTATACATCTACATTACATACACAATGTTACTTTGTTTAGGTTCAGAGTAAATGCTGTGGTTTTGTTTTATTCCTGAAGCTGTGCTTTTAACAAAGAGAAGAAATATAAGCATAGCGCATTACTTTTTCAAGCTTTTGGCCTGCAATAAATGAAAAGAATTATTTTGAGGATATCTGTTTCTTACATAAATTTTAATATACCAGTTTCACTTTTATAGACACCTTTTCAACTTTAAAATGCGTACCACAAATGCTTATTTTTCTGTGATAATTATTCTTCTAAGGAAAACTGGAAAGTCATGTCTCTTAATTGGATAAAAAGTAATATATTTGCCTTTAAACTGGTCCTATATTTTTTATTTATTTATTTTCCACCATTTATTATAAATACAAAGTACATGATAGTTGTGTTACTATTTAAGAGATACCACCTTAAAATACTTGCACAAAGCTGTGAGTGTTCTTACTTTAAAAACTTTCTCTCAAATTATGCATAAACTTAATTTTTATCAATTAAAAGTTTATTAAAATTGTCTCATTTAAAATTTAGAATTGTGTCTTGAATATATTTTATTTAATATAAATGGATTGTTTGTATTAGTAAAACTTTAAGTTTGATACATATTTAAAAACTAAATCTACAGAGGAAAATCCCATAGTATGGTCCATGTATGTATTGAAACATCACCAAATATCTTTGATGTAGATTTGGTAAATTTCATGCTGATTTTCCCAATGCATAATTCCTCATCCTTTTCTATCTACCACAAGTACTCTTAATTAATTATGAAATTTTTCTTACTAGCATTTGTTAAATATTTCACAACTTCTTCACATGTCTTACTCTGGCCCATAAATGTATATCTGTTGGGTTCATTAGATTTCTAAGAATACAAGTTTTGTGACTCATTTAAGTAATACAATATCACATTTAAGATTACCTGCATAACTGTCTGAAAGTCTTTGACCATTTCTATGGATGAATCAGGAAATCTAATTTTCCTTTTATAAATTAATCTCAAAGTTACTTTCAGAAATTTACCTATACCCTATATCCTCACTAGAGAAAATTTCATATATACTTTGTAGTAAAACTTTTAAAAACTGTTAAAAAGAAAAATTTTGGGACAAAATCCTATAGTGCATTTTTTAGTATCTTCACATTGTTTTCGGTTACCAGATCTGGAACAGCAGATCTTATTTTTCATGACAATTGCTCACAGGCTTTGCACAGCCCTAAATTTCCCCGTTACTGCTGTCATTTGAGATTTCTCAAGTACTGTATTCAAGCAAATGCTGGTTTAAATATTGACCTTTATATCAGGAGTCAATGTTCCAAACCATGAGCTTAAATAGCTTTTAGATCTACTACATTGCAAGAAAATGCTGTGATCATGAGAACATGTAGAAAATAGATATGCTGCTATTTGAGAGGGTAGTGCCACTTCGTTATCATGCTGATGAGTATTCCCTGTCTTGTTGGAGTTGTGTTGATCCCTTAATCCAAACATTGGTTTGCTTTGCAAACTGGTGTCAATTGTTAAATTCTAATTTTTGATGAAAACCATCAGTGTGAAATGAGAGATACTTCCCTGGAAGTGAATGGAAAAACGTTTTGTAAACCTGTGTGTGGACAATTATATATATTCATCAATCATCATGTTCATATTTTTATACACTTCCTGACTGTATTAGTCAACAAAGAATGGACTGCAGTAATGAAATTGCTTCTGAATCTTGACAACTAATCTTTCATCAAGTAAAACTTAATTCTAGTCTCGCATAAATGTATACACAATCAGTAGTTGCTGTTAATACATTAACAGTGAAAATGCTTAAACTTGTTTATAATGTGACAATGAATTTTTCCAAGTTTTATTTTGGATATCTCAAGGGCAGTGCTTATAGTTCGGCCAATTTTCCTTTATTTCTTGCAGAATGTACATGCATAGTTTTGATGCTTAGTTGAAACTTGTAAATGTGGTTTGTATAAATTGAGGCTTCCTTATGACAGCCTATTATTTAGAATGGCACAGTTAACTGTGATGCAAAAATTGTTTGTTATATCTAGTTTGAAATTGTTTCTCATGTTACATCAATAGTTGTCAGTCATGTTAAATACTCTCGCATTGTTCACTCTGTTCTGCCCCTTGTTCTTGAATTGCTTTTCTCATATTCTTACCATTCCAACATCTGATCTCTCTATTGATATGTTTATGTATTTATTGTAAACCCTTTATAATTTTTGTAAATTTTGTTGTATGTGAGACAGCTTTTGCTGCTCTCTATATATGCATGTTATTATATAAACATTTTTTAAAAATGACTTAATTTCATTTACATCCCAGCAAATAATAAAGAAGCAAACTCTTGTAGCCATAAAACAGTAAAACCATAAGCATATTCTACAAAGCAGCCATCCATGGTTTTTCTAGAAGATACCATTGGTGGATCACTGAGAATGGCCACTTGTAGCCAAAATATGTCTTGTTTTGCTTAACACTTTTTTGCTATCAGAGTTACCTTCATCATCTGGATCCCTTTGGTAAGGTGAGCTTGATATTTTATTTTTGAAATATATATTAATACTTCCAATTCTGTGGTGTAATAATATTCAGTGTAATATCACTTGGAATTAATATTAGTCTGTTGATGACAGAATTCAAACGATTTTCCAAAAGTTTTAAAAGTTGTATTAGTTCATTAAAACTAATCATATTATTGGTGAGCGCATCTAATTTCAGTGTTGGAATGAAAAAGTTTGGGCCCCCTCCACAAATGTTGTGTGGCAAGTACGTGGCTTCTAAAGTTACATTTTTAAGCTGTTGAACTAGGTGTCATTGGAAAGCAGAGCCTGATAATGATGCAACTGTACAGGGCTCCATGCTTACAGAAGCTCCATGCTCTCTAAAAATATTTGATGCACTTATAAAGTATGTATCAGAAAAATATTGAACACTGGCAGAGTGAAAGAGGTTGCTTTATTTATAAAAACTTACTATCAAACGTTTTTGATGCGTTAGAAGCCCTGTGTGCACACTTGGCACTGTGCTCTGCAATATTCCTAACCAGCTCTGTTGCAAAGATTAATTTTTACTAATTATTTTTAAGTACCCTTGTTTTGAGTAGGTGGCTTTCTTGTTCTACCTCCCTCCCAACAGGGTCTCTGAAACTGTAGTCTATGAGACATTCAAGTTCAACCACTGCTTAAATTGCTACAGTAAAATACTTTCATAGTAACTGAAAACTAGTTCAGAAGAAATCAATTGGAACCTTATTCATTATAACTAAGGGAAATACAAAGTTATGCTGATTACATTTTGCTAAGGAATATGTCAGGAAATTCAATCAAGTAACTGCAGATGAGAAATTAAAGATTCATTTTTGCACAAATTTCACTTACAATAATTTAAATACTGTGGTAAATTTCTCTCAAGTTTTATTGAAACAAGCATTTATAGAGTACATATGTATCTATATCTACATACACTGTTGCATAATCCATGTTTATGTCCATCAAATGATATTTTTAAAAATTTCAGAAAGTGCCAATCAGAACTTTCACTAGATGATGTTTGTATAAGTTATTTGTTGCAAAGATTGGGATGGAGTACATTCTAAAATTAGTCCTTAAAACTGGGTAATTGAGTGAAAGCAGAGAAAAAATTGTAACCAAGAAGGCAAATAAAGTAAAAAGTAGAACAGCTTTTTCATAATCCTTGCAAGGTATATCATACAATATTTTACAAAAGATGTAACATGTTGCTACAGTTGGAAATATATCAAAACAAGAGAATCTCATTCAAAAATTCTCTATTTAAGTATATGATGTAAAAAAATGAAACGAATTTTTTTACGTTGACGTTGAAGAAAACTTATCAGTTAAAAGCAATCATGTTCCTTATCATTATTCAAACTATTTAACATCGGTTTATCCACTAATGTATGTGAAACCCAATATTGGAGGACTACATAAATGTATTGCATTTACTGTAAAAATTGATCTTACTTATTTATAATCATAAATTATATACACTCAGTAAATAGGATACTGAACACAGGACGCTAATTTACATTCTATGATCAAAACAATAAACTTCAAAAGAAATCAGTTTCTTTTGAATAGTATGGTTAGGCATATGATTGCAAATATGTGTGAAAAATGAGATAAATACTCAAATGGAAAGTGTGATAGTTATCACTCATTAAATGTTAAAAATGAAAGAATATGGAAACATGCTTTGTCATTTTATACTTGTGATTTTTAATTTTAATCAGCAGTTGTTGAGGTAAACTTAATAAGCATGTTATGTGCCAATTAGAGAGAATTAGACACCACAACTATAAAATACTATTATGATACAAAACAGCCACTCCTTAGTATTTCTTCCATTTAATTTTCAGAATTTATTGTAATTGTATTTATATAAACCTGAGTTTTTTTATTTAAATCTCAGCAATCCCATAATGTTGTAATTGAAGAAAGTGACTTGTAAATGATAAAATTACTTTGTTATGGTGTCCAGTTTTTCATAATCATTTGAAACATTTTCCATTGGTTTTCATTTTGGTATTGTGATTCATCATTTACAGGTTGTTTAATAATGCATTCTACTTAGCATTGATAGTCACTTTACACCCAAATACGAACATTCTGATCCCAAGAGCAAGATGCCAAAGCCATGCCATTTCCAGATAGGCATATGGAAGTAATTCTGTTTTCATGTCCTGCAAGTGTCCCTAAAATAAAGAGAAAAGTGAATGAGGATTTCAAAAATCATAGTGCACTGTAGCATACAATAATGCCTAAGCAGAAATTAAGCAAAAGCTCTGAAGATTTATGATATCATTACCGAAAAGTAATAATGATATTCTGAAATATATTTTTAACATAGATGAAATAAGTTTCTTAGGAGCTTTATATTTTACAATATTCATAAGATTGGTGACTTACAGGTATCACATAGTGAAATGGAGGTTTCATTAAACAATACCCCAAAGATAATTGTGGTTTTAATATTTTATGAATTTATGTAATATAGCTGCATAAGATGAAAATTCTACAGGATTAATTTCAATCGTAACCTATTTTTCAGTATGTCAAAATTATGTTTCCTTAGTTAACTTTGGAAGAAAATGAGGGAATTATATGCATCTATCTCTTATCTGCTTCTGTTGCTAAATCTGATTTTTATTTACATGATTTCCAGTGTGTCCACAGAAATAGGTAGTATTTTATTTCTTTGTACAGAGTAAGCAACAAATATCAAGTACATACTAAAATTTAGACAATTATTTGCTTAGCTGGTATTTTTACACAAATTTCACATTATAGGTCCGATAGATATTGGATCAGACAGTTTTATAAGATATATAAATCATCTATCAATCTTATGTCTGAAAATATCTTTCTTACTATATATACAATATTCACTTACCATTATGTTGATTCTTCATAGTATCCCAGATGTGTATGGAATGGTCATCTGAGCCACACATGATAAAACGCCCAGACTTTGATAGTGCACATGATGTGAAACCTGAAGTATTGTTTGGAGGTTTATAAAGAGCCAACTGTTGATCTGCACGAAGATCAAAGAGCCTGGCTGTCTTATCTTCAGATCCAGTTGCAAATGCTTGACCAGAAGGGTGGAACTATTTTCAAAAGATGAGAAAATGGAAGATTAACAATATAACATAAACAAAGCATTATAATAAAAGTTCAGTTATTGGTGGGTACTATGCAGTTATTTTTACTTTTTAAGAAGTTAGTTGGCTCATGATGCTCTTGCAGCTTTGCGTTAAAACCGGTGTCATACTCCTGTGTAACTATTATGTGTCTTGCAAACAACGAATATTAAAATGACTGTTTGAGTAAATATAATTTTTAAAAGAAGTGTCTACATTTATGTAGATCAAAGAAAAAATGGTACTGAAAAATCATATCTTGACAACATAAATAGAATTCTGCAAAAATTTCTTTTCTTTATCTTGTATTTTCTGACAAAATATATACAAGATGTGCATACATGGTTTATGGCTGAATAAATTATGATTTATATAATCTACAATTAATCATTGTATTATATATATGCACTTTTAGCACGTGTTCATAGATTTTTCTATTTGGCCAGTATATGAATATTCCTGAAATATAAGAAATACCCAGTAAAATATGTGGTGAATAATGGGAGATGACCCCTGAGAACACCAAAATTGCTGACAAGGTTGTTTTTGGATAAGAGAGTGCATAAAAGAAATATCTGTGGTACCAAAATATGTAGTGGGTAGCGTGTTGGCTTACCACTACAAAGTTACAGGGTTTTATCTCCACGAATGGAAGTTTTTTCAACAAAAAAAACTATCACCTGTGCCTGGTAGTGGGCAGCAATGCTGTCAGTATGGTTTAGAACAGTGATAGGCAAACTTTTCTATGTTGCAGGCCACATTGAGTTGCCAATGCTTCCATGGGCCAGATTACACTTTAAATCAGATGTTCACTAGAGATTCTGAGGCATCATATCAGTGAAAATCAAGTCTAAATTATGTTTTTAGGGTTAACATTTCAATATCAAGTGTTTTATTGTAGTTATTTAAATGTATATGATATGAATTTGTGTTGAATCTCTTTTTAACCATAACTTTGCAGGCTGCATAAAATTCTCTCGAGGGCTGCATGTAGCCCACAGACCATAGGTTGCTCACCACTGGTATAGAACCAAAAACAAATTATGTTGACTGGGTCTATATCAAATATAGCTGTAGGCAAGGTCAGAACTATTGGAATGACTGCAGTGCTGCAATGTGGAAAGCTAGAGGGAAACTATCACATTACAACTCTATAGTAAGGATTATATGGTTGGACAATATGAGTACTCTCAAGATAAAATAGTCCCCAATTCGGATCTCCCAGTGGGGACTGCCTTGAGGAAAACATTTGTCGAAGGTAACTTACGTATAGGTACTTGGAATCTAAAAACCATGAGGAAGGCAGGAAAGATAGAGGACCTGAAAAAAGAAATGAGAAGAAATTGGATTGATATCACAGGGTTGAGCAAAGTTAGATGGAAAGGATAAGGGGAGTTTGACTTGGAAGAATTCATAGTAGTTTATTCGGGAGGAAATAGTGGAACAACGGGAGTAGCTCTGGTAATTATGAAAGATATGATGAAAAGCATGACAAAGGTAATAGTAACGAATGATAGGTTGATGGCAATTAAGATCAAAGCAGTTCCTGTAGACATACTCATAATCCACGTGTATATGCTAACATCTGCTCATGAAGAAGAAGAAATCGAGGAGATATATGAACAAATTAATGACATTTATGAAGAAGAAGGGATAGGAAAGGTAAACTGCATAATAATGGGAGATTGTAATAGCATATTTGGAGAAGGATAAGAAGAAAATGTTATCAGTCAATACAAACTTGGGAAAAGAAATTGAGGATGAGAAAACTATAGAATTATGCACTAATAATAATCTAGTAGTGACAAACACATAGTTGAAAAACCATAAATGAAGGCTGTATACATGGAAGAGATGAGGAGATAGAATGAGATGCCAAATAGACTGCATCCTAGTAAAACAAAGATTCAGGAACTGCATGAAAAATGCTAAGACATTACCAGAAGCAGATACAGATTCAATCACAACCTTCTAATTGTCAATATAACTACGAACATAAAACAAATTAGGAAAACTAGAGATTTCCCCGTTGAAAATCAATGGGAGTGTTACATGAATTTCAATTCGTCCAGAAAATGAATTTATTACATTCGAATACTACTGATTTTTCGATGAAGTCATTGTAATTTTCTGTGATGTTAAATTATTACATCTATATACCTTGCTCTTTTTCTTACGACTTGATTTGCCAGTCTCTGAGTCTGTTGTTCCCTCCCTTCATTTTTACTGTTATTGTCTAGCCTTGTGACTTAATCTTTCAATTTTTTAGTTCGTTGTTTGTTGGATGCAACTGAATGTTTTGGTCTTTTTCTTAGAGCTTGATCTAAACATTGAGAGTGCAGCAGACTGATCTCTACAATGTAATATGCTGTGCAAATGCAACAGATAGCAACCTGTCTCATGCATCTTACTCCCCTCCTTTCTGCCCTTACCACCGTGTGCCGGAACAACAATGTAGTAACAAAGCAGCTCACTCCCCTCCTTACCGCCCCTACCAAATTGCGCTGAGACAACAATGCAATGGTACCTTAGGCAAATTATATATAGATGAGAAGAGATAGACAGACTTAGGACCTTGACAAACTGAAAGAAAAGCATTCAGCACAAAATTAGAAGATTGTCTAAGAAATATGGAAAACAAACTGAAGACCATGGATACAGAATGGGAGGAAAATAAAGACAGTATCAAAGATACTCTGAATAAGAGTATAAAAAACGAGAAGAAAATCAGAAAACCATGTATCACTAAAGATATGCTCAAGAAAACGGATGATGGGGAAGTGGAAAAACATTAACAGTTAATAAGGTAGAACTAACTATAGGCACATAAACAATGAGTTGAGAAGGGTAACCGACAAAGCTAGAGAAGACTGGATAAATGAAAAATGTGAGGAAAGAATGGAGAAGTTAGAGTGGTTTGATATGATGTATGCTAGGACACTGGAACTGGAAGATAAGAAGCCTAATGGAATCCATGGTAAAGCAATTATGAATACAGATGGGAAGATTGTCGCAGAACCAAAGGATTTAGTACAGGTCTGGGAAGAATGCATTAAGGAACTAGACAACAAGCAGGCAAAATAAAACTGGAAGAAGATGTTGAAGAAGACAACTTGGGATCAAGTATTATGGCAAGCAAAGCAGAAATAGTGATACAGGGACTGGAGAAAGGAAAAGCAACAAGCAGCAAAGGGATACCAGCAGAGGTACTCAAAGTCATGGAATCAGAAGGACTAAAAGTGATTAAAAAATTATTTAATAAGATTTACGGCTCCGAAGAGTGGCCTCAGGATTTTCTAAAGGTAACATTGATACCTCTAAAGAAGAAGCTAAAGGTAATGCAATGTAGACTATAGAAAACTAAGCCTACTATCACATACATCAAAGATCATCACAAGGATTTTTAATAAAAGACTAGAAATGGCTGAATAAATGTTAAGGGAAGATCATTTTGATTTCAAAAATGGATGAACTACACATTACACCACCAGCCAGATGTTTCTTCAGGGGTCCTAAAAGATGGAAATCACTAGGTGCCAGATAATGACAGTGAGGTAGGTGGTCCAGCACCTCTCACTTGTAGTGCTGTAGCAACTCATGGGTGTGGTTGGCATCACATGGCAAAGCACACAGTGATTTCCATCTCTTCAGACCCCTAAAGAAGCAATTGACTGGTAGGCGATTTGAAACTGACACTGAAGTGCAGCTGGTGAGGTAACATTTTTAGGCTGATTTCCAAAGGAAACAGCCTTATGAAATGGTCCTGTCTGTGTGTGTGCAGGGCCGCGCCTAGGGTGTTTGGCTCCAGGGTGCAAGATATCTCTGTGGTGGCCCCTGCTAGCGAAGTTTTATGGTATGAACAAATGCGACTTTTTTTCATCGATAGAGAGTGGAGACAAGCTGATGGATTTCTGTCGATATATCGCAGAACGAACTTATTGAAATAATTCGTTACATAAATATAAAGATATACATATAATTTAATATCAGCTTGAAGGATACTTATAAAGCTCGCCGCACGTGATTAAAAGTCAATAATGATCAATCGAAAATTCCAATATTTGTTGAGTTCTTTTGTCGATTTACAAGCATAAATTACTTGCAATATTTATTTTGTCTCTAAGAAAACAAAACTTCAATTATTTATGCACTCCTACGTCCAAGTCCGAACTTCGTATTTTCATTTTAAGATTTTTTTAAAAAATCCAATTAAAGAAGTAGATATCAATAATTCTCTTATTATTTGGAGAAATTGTTATGGGATTTGAATTCGGTACATCTACGATCACCGAAATAAAGACGGCATAAGGCAAAACTCACGCAATATCATGTTATATTAATATTGTGTTTCGGTGTTTGACATTACTAAAACTAGTAAAGGCTCCATCTTTAAAAGTTAGTCAAAACGGTTATCTACTAATAAAATGAAACCTTACGGAATTGAAATCTTCGTATTTAAGGGTCGACAAACAAAATATTATGTTACGTGATAATACTACGTAAAATTAGAAAATTCGATCACATTTGGTCACTAACTCAATTTATAAGCACATACACATCCATCTTGTAAAAATAGAAGTCACAGGTACCGATATCAATGTTTATTGAAAAATTGGAGTCGAACATAAAAGTAAAGACAAATACAAACAGGTTTTATATTGCTTATATGCAGGGGCGGCCCGAGGAATTTTGGCGCCCCGGGCGAGATAGCACTCAAGCGTCGCCCTCCGTTAATGTTTGTTTAGATATTTACAAAGTACATGTTAATTTATTCGTCGCTCTGTCAAAATTATTGACAATGAAAAATTAAGAGGAATGCCATCAAAATTCTAGCCTCTTCGTCGATATAAATTGGCATCCAATATTTATTCACTTGCAAGTAATGTACAGATAAATGGTCGGGATAGCGCCCTCAAAACTTTGTCGTCCCGGGCAGCCTCCCGGCTCGCCTGTAGCTCGGGCCGGTCCTGCTAATACGCTTTATATTTTCATTATAAATTATCTTTTGAAAATAATATCACAGAACATTAGCTCTTCTAGCTTTAATGATGGCAAAGCATTTAATAATTTCATGCATTTCAAGTTCATCACACAATTCATGTTAAATCGATATAAGACTTAAGCTTGATAATCGGGACTGGCCCATAGATGTACGTGATTTTTCGGAAAAATTTTGCGTGGAAGATTTCGTGTCATTTTAGTATCTCCAACATTCTCTTTTATTTTCACCCTGGCCAAGGAGGAAACATTCCCAAACAGAATGGACAACTCGAATTGAAACAATATATAGATACAAATAGCTTGATGGGAAGCCGCCCTGGCAAGTCTGCGCCCGGGTGCATTGCACCCACGGCACCTCGGGTTGGCGCGCCCCTGTGTATGTGTGTGTGTCCCCAACTAACAACTTTTGCACCAATGGACCGATTTCCATGAAACTTGGTATTAGGCTCGTGCTGCCAGGGCCCACTTCCGTGCTATATTATATTTGGTGAAGATTCAAGTCCCAGGTTCGATTCCAGGAACGTTTTTTCCCTATTTATTTTACATAGGAAATCTCAAATCCATCGTGCGGAGATGTTTTCTTTAATACTTTAAAATATCTTAAAATTGTGATATCGGTGCGAGGCTTGTGGTGTTCCAAGGGGAAAAGAATGTTGGGGAAAGTCGTATAGTACCGGACAATGGGTAGTATCGGACGATTCATGTTTCTCAAGAACACTTGTAGAGGAAAGCACTTCCCAGGCATCAGTGACTTACTATTACTTGCTGCAGGGAGCATGAGTCAGTTGGAATTCCTGCGTTGAATTGTATAGACGTGACAGCAAATTGAATGAGTTTTGTGTGTGTGCGTTGAAAGCCTGAATATATCTTTAGCAGCCGTTTGAATTGACACTGATAAGTAAATTTATTATTTTTAACTGATTACTTAGGCATTATCAACTTAAAATTACGTTGTTATAATGACGTTGCTGGGAACTAGACGTAGTTCGCATAACGACCATTGTTCGCTACGTGGTTATTCGGGTAGTATCGGACAGCATGTGGTCGGGTTGTATCGGACAACATAATTAAATTGATTTAAGGCAGAAAATTGCTCTTAAGGATATTATAATGTTTGGTGCCAGTGATAATAATTATAAGTAATTATAACTAATGGACACACTAATATGATTAATGTTCACTAAGATTTTGACCCAATGGTATCAGCTATAGTGTGTTTCAACAGCCAGCAACAGCATTGATTAGGCCATCAACACCGGAGCACACCAATCAAACATTAAAAGCAGTGCTCAAGAAAATTTCTCCTGTTCCTGATGGTTTTGAACGCAGGTAAGTGAAAGAAGTGAGATTCTCACGTCAAGCCCATTCAAAACCAAGCTGCAAGACAAACGGCAAGTATTTATAGACAAGGCTGAAAAGAAGAAAAAGAGAAAAGAAGTCGTGGGAAAAAATGCCTTAAACAAATCAAAGCAGACCAAGAAACAGAAAACTAGCAAAAGGCAATTGCAATTCAGTTCTCATGCTGACTCAAAGGAAAATGAAACCACAGAGTGCATCATTTGTGGCGAAACATTTAATGAAGATTGGATAAAATGAAACTTTTGCAATGAATGGGCTCATGAAAACTGCGCAAATACAGAAGGAAAACCTCTTTTTTATGAATGTGATGTTTGTGAAGCTAAGAGTGTTATTTTAATCCTGTAATATTTTGAAATATTGCGTGTCCGGTACAACCCGACACATTTTACCATGTTGTGCAATTAGACTTGTTTTTGTCAGACTATTTTCTTACTCATAAAATATTTTGTAATGTTTCAATAAAGTTTCTTCGTAAAAAAACAAATTTTCAGAAAATACCTGTTTTCTTATTTTTACCTTACGGGAACAAAATATTGAAAGAAAAGCTAAGGCGTCCGGTACTATACGACGACACGGAAAATGGAGGATGTCAGGACAATGGTATCCCATTTTCTGAGCTGGGCCGCAATGACACACATCATTCTGGCTCTAGTGATTCATATTCCAAAACAAGTCAGTCATGTTCAGATGCAAATAATGAGCAGCATAGCCACCAAGGTGGAAGACCGGGTAGCCCATCATGTGGTGCCTCAGGTCCAGTTTGTGTTGGTGAGTTTAAATATTTTCTGTGTTTAAATGTTGGTCAGTTTTAAGCCACCCAGTCCCAACTAACACGATAGATGTGTTCTTAAAAAATTTCATGTAAGGTGAAATCATGTTAGTCGGACATGAATTTCTCATAAGAAATAATGTAAATAGGTAGGATATATTCCAGCATAATTACCTGATTGACACATTTCTAATTTTATTCCTTTATTATGACTATACTTTGGTTAATGCTTTGTGTTTTTTATTTATGTATATTTCATACTTATTTTTACAGAAAAGAAACAATGATAACGTGGATGGTTCATAGCATTGCTTTTTTAAGACCTGTATCATGAACGATATCATGTGTTCGTTCATTGTTCTCATAGCGCTTAAGTACATCTAGCTTTTGCTCTAGCGATATCACTTTTCTTGGTTTCGTACTCCCATCACCAATAAAATGTGAACTATAAACTCCAACGTATTTTTCGATGTAGATGACTGCCATTTTGAATCAGCTGTTCAACTGTTTTATTTTGCAGACATAATTTAAAAGATTTGTAAAATGATAATTTCAAACAACAAATAACTAAGAATTAAAAATTTTTGTTTTAATACATGAAATAATTTTTCAAAAGATAACAACATACGATCTATAGAAAATTACAAAAATGGCCAAAGGAAATTTTAAAAACATTCAAGAATGATATTTTTTGCATTGCAGTTTAAAAACCATGAAATCCCTTGCCTTCTGCATCAGACTCATATAAATTGTCAAATTCATTTGGATCAGATGTTACGATAATGGGTTCATTATCATCCACAATAAATGAAGAGCAGATATAGGTATTAAACAGACATTCAACATCTTTCAATATAAAATTAATGGGAAGGTTAATAGTTATTATTTTGTCATTAACACTTAGCTAATTATAAGATTTATTGAGTGAAAAAGTGACTCGACGTAAATGGCGAATATACCGTATTTACCCGAATTCAAGCCGACCTCGAATCTAAGATGACTCTCCTTTTCCTGTACTGTCAACAGAAAAAATATTTTATGGTCTAATTACATATGATTCCTGCAAAAATTAAAAATTCCACAAAACTAGCAAAACATTTTATTGGGTTCCATATGAACCTCGAAAACCTCGGCTCCGAGAGTACAGGGTATTATATAGATAATTAATGTGTTGAATAATATGCTGTTTTGTATTATGTGATTTGATGTGTGACTATATTACTGAGTGCCTCGGTTGTGCATTTGCAGTGGAATCCATATTTAAGGTTTGCCTAGGGGACAAGCCCTCCCTAAGGACTGCATAACCTTACAGAGGTGGGAGGGTTTGTGTACTCTTACGAACCAAAGAGCTATGCCGGCGGGAGATAATTCTCCTGGTAGGACCATCCAAGCCGGAAAGGTCTGAGGGGAAGAGTCAGACTAAGAAGCAGTCTTGGGGGTTTTACATCCCCCTGTGCAAGGGCAGCAGCTTGCACAGTACCTCTGTAGGTGGTGATCATGTGGATCTGAACAGCTACAGATGGGTAATCACTCTGTGAAACTGCGATGAGGAAAGCAAGGGGAAACTACCTCATTATATTTCCCATGATAGGCTGAAAAGCTGAAAATAACTCTATGGATCTTTCTGGGGTAAAATATTCCGGAGGTAAAATAGTCCCCCAATCGGATCTCCGGGTGGGGACTACCCTAGGGGATGCACAGAGGAAATGTAAGATTAATAAGAAAGCAAGTAGTGAGAAATTAAAAATAGGTACATGGAATGTTAGGACTATGAATTCAGGGGGTAAACTAGAGAACCTAAAAAGGGAAATGAGAAGGAATAATGTAAGCATAGTAGGTCTTAGTGAAGTCCGGTGGGAAGGAGAAGGCGAGATAAATTCAGCCGAATTTAAGATTATTTACTCGGGAGGGGAGAAAAAGGAAAGGGGAGTGGGGATTATAATGAGAAAAGAGATAGCTGAAAGAATTAGTAAGGTAGTGACAGTTAATGACAGATTAATAGCCGTAAAACTCCAGATGGAGCCAGTGGATATGCTTATAATTCAAGTGTATATGCCAACAACTAATGCTGGCGACGACGAAGTAGATGAAATATATGAACAGATTATGGAGATATTGGAGGATGAGGGAAATGGAAGGATCACCACCATAGTAATGGGAGATTGGAACAGTGTAGTCGGAGAGGGACAGGAAGATAACATAGTGGGAAAATATGGACTAGGGAAGAGAAATGAAAGAGGGGATAAACTTGTGGAATTCTGCCATAGAAATAGATTAATTGTAACTAATACATGGTTTAAGCATCACCAGCGAAGACTTTACACATGGAGAAGCCCAGGAGACCAGAGACGATACCAGATAGATTACATACTAGTCAATGAAAGATTTAGAAATAGCGTTAAAAATGTGAAAACACTACCAGGGGCAGATATCGATTCTGACCACAACCTATTGGTGGCAAATATACAATGTAGACTGAAGAGCGTTAGGAGAAACATAAGAGTTAACAAGAAATGGAACTTAGAGGAACTCCTTAAAAACAAGGAGGCTATCATGACTGAGCTGGAGGAAAGGTTGGGGGAGAGAGCTGAAGAAAATAGGAAGAATGTAGATGAGGAGTGGAGATACATCCATAGCAACATTAAAGAGGTAATGGAAAAGAAGGTAGGAAAGATAACGGGTGAAAGAAACAAAAAACCCTGGATCACAGCAGCTATGCTGCAAAAAATGGAAGAGCGGAGAAAGTGGAAGAACATAAACACTGAAGAAGGCCAAAGAAAGTACAAGGAGTTAAATAATGCTTTAAGAAGGGAAACAGATAAAGCAAGAGAGCAGTGGATAAATGAAAAATGCGAGGAGATTGTCGAATGTGAAAGAATTTGTAGAACAGACCTCATGTATAGCAAAGCAAGGGAACTATTCAAGAAAAAAGCAAGAAAGATAGGACGTAAAGGAATCATGAACAAAAGTGGTAAAATAGTATCGGAGCCAGACAATGTAAAGAATGTCTGGAAAGAATACATTGAGGTTTTGTATGACAAAGAAGGAAAGCCAAGAAATATTGAATTAAATGAAGAAGAGGATGTGGAAGAAGATCAGCTAGGACCAAGTATTCTCGAGTCTGAAGTTAAAAAAGCAATTGATGACATGAAAAGAAGGAAGGCTGTTGGGAGTGATGATATACCCATGGACGTTCTCAAGGTTTTAGGGTCTAAAGCAGTTAAGCAACTCACAAAATTTTTTAACCAAGTATATGATACTGGCATATGGCCTGAAGATTTTTTAGATGTTGTGATGGTACCACTGGAGAAAAAGAACAATGCAAAATGTTGTAAGGATTACAGAACTATTAGTTTAATTTCTCATACAGCTAAAGTTCTAACCAGAATAATAACCAAAAGAATTGAATGTAAAATAGAAAAGGAGCTGCAAGATAATCAGTTTGGTTTTAGAAGAGGAAGGGGGACTAGAGATGCTATAGGATGTATGAGGATGATGACAGAAAGAGCGCTAGAAGTCAATAAAGGTATGTATTTTTGTTTTGTAGATTGGGAGAAAGCTTTTGACCGAGTGAAATGGGATAAAATGCTGGGTATTTTAAACAAAATAGGAATAGATTGGAAAGATAAAAGACTGCTTAAAAACCTTTACTTTGATCAAAAGATTAGAGTCAGGGTTGAAGGAGAAGAAACAGAAAGTACTTCAATAGGGAGGGGAGTGAGGCAGGGTTGTCCTATTTCACCAGCGATATTTAATATTTATGCAGAAACAATAACAGAAGAAGCGTTGATGGAAGAGAAAGGATTTAAGATAGGAGGTGAAAGTATTACCACCATTAAATACGCAGATGATCAGGGCTTAATAGCAGAAGGCGAGAAAGAGCTTCAGAGGATGACAGACAGACTAGTGGAGGTTGGCCAACAATATGGAATGAAGATCAATGCTGAAAAAACGAAAGTCATGGTGGTTTCAAAGGAACATAAAGAATTAAATATAATGGTAAATGGCCAAAAATTGGAACAAGTAAGTAGTTTCAAATATCTCGGCAGTATTTTAGCACAGGATGGAAGTAGTACACAGGACATCAGAAGTAGGATTGCAATGGCAAAAGCAGCATTTAACGAGAAGAAGGAGCTTCTCACAAGCAAGAATATAAATTTAGAAACAAGGAAGAAATTAGCAAAATGCTACATATGGAGCATAGCTCTTTATGGTGCAGAGACGTGGACGGTAAGGAGAAAGGAGGAAAAATATTTAGAAAGTTTTGAGATGTGGGTATGGAGAAGAATGATGAAAGTGAAATGGACAGAGAGGAAGAGAAACGAAGAAGTATTAGAAATGGTGGGAGAAGAAAGGACGCTAATAAAAACAATCAGGAAAAGAAAAGCAAATTGGATAGGGCACATATTGAGAAGACAGTGTTTACAAAGGACGATCTTAGAAGGAAAAATTAGTGGAAGAAGAGGAAGAGGGAGAAAAAGAATAGGAATATTAGATAATATAAAGCAGGGATATAATACTTATAGAGGTATAAAAGAGGCTTCTAGGGAGAGAGAGAAATGGAGGCAGCGATTCAGTTAAAACCTGTCTTCGGACAGAAGCATGATGATGATGATGACCACGGAATTTTGATAATTTATCGTATTTTCTTGAATTTTTACTAGAACAGCGTTTTTGCGTTTTAAATCGCATTTTATCGGATTGTCGCCATGGAGACAAACTCGGCTTGAGCAAAGACGATTGAAAGAATGGGTTATTTTCATTTCTACTCGACTACCCTTCTGCAGTGGACAGTTTATCCATAGATATTAGCGTATAAACAGTAACATTTATTAAATTCGTTTATTTAAAAAAATACATCCAAAATATAATGCCAGAAAGAGATTTTTGACATTTCTTTTAGTATTTTAAACCTGATAATGCTCTATTAATTTGTTTTCCAATTTTTCTCTAGTATTGATAAACTATGAATTACAAATGGTATTTATGGTATGAGAATTCCTTGGAATGACTAACACATACTGAAACATTTCCTGTCAATATAAATAATGAATTCGGGACGACAAATTTGGGAAATCAGTCTGAATTAGTCCTCATTTGGAGTTTTTGTTTCAGTCCTGGAAAAGAGTTTAAATTAAGTGAACTTATAGTGGATGATATTATGTAGACCACTAGATAAAAATATATAAACATAAGGATGGATTAACTGCTTCAAAAATACAGAAAGTTGTGTGATGATAATACTTACAATAACACAATTGACATCTGCTTCATGACCAAAGAAAGTCTGCTTGGCTTTATCTTCTCGCACATCCCATATCTTGCAAGTACGGTCCACGCTTCCTGTAACGTATACATTGCCGTGGCTGTTATCTCCTTCTCCTGGTGACAAAGACATACTAACAACATCTCCAGCATGTGCGTTGAACTCCATAGTTTTCTTTCCCTTCTCCAGATCCCAGTGACAACTGATTAAAAAAAGAGGCATCACATTTTAGAATCCAAAGTTAATTGAGCATTTTAAGACGTTAAAAAATTCAGTGATGGTGAAAGAAATTTTTTTAGTTGCTGTTTCCTTGTAATTGCGTTGATTCCTACTTCTGTTATAATAAAATTGACGAAAACTAAAATTGTAGCGAATACTCTCTCTTATTAGATGATAGCGTCGTGTTAAGGGGAGAGCTACTGGAGCATGGCGTCAAAACTTTGAAGAGCGCCAAAACTTTGAAAGGTGCAAAAAAACAAATGTGTTAACAAAAGAGTTTTTTACTATTCATTTTTTAAAAATTTACTGAAGAACTTCTTTTTTACTTTCCCCTCGGCAAATGTGGTAGTTAATTTTGATGTATTTGATTTTGAAACTGCATCTTGCTCAATTGAAATTGCCGCTAGTCCGTTTAACCGTCCTTGAAGGGCTGTTAATCTCAAATAGGTTTTATCAGTTTATATTTGAAAATATTTATTTCTTCACTAGCAATTGTCTCGGGAATTGTTAAATACACACGTAATGCAACCCATGTGTTTGGCAACATATCCTGAAAATTGCTTTTATGAATGAAGTTCAAAACTTGTAGTGGAAGCAATTTGGCTTCATTTTTTGCAAGTTCATAAAAATATTCAGATCGTCATAGAGTCCTTTACCGTCGACAGGCCCTGCGAGAGGGGAGACCAGGAGGGCCATTTGACCCGGGCCTCAAGCTCAAGGAGGCCACAAATTTTGGCACTTGTTCAGGCCCATGAGACGAAAGCCTCGTCGAAAAGAGGGTCTCACCAAATGTCGATTTTAGCCTAAAGCCTTACGTTTCCCTTCTTTTCTGAAGTGTCAACGTAACTTAGATTTTTCATCAATAATTAATAAATTTGCAGATATATAAGCTAGAAATGCATTTCTTAAATAAAGCTTATTCAAATAATTAATTAGCTTATATATTTATTTATCTTTTTATCCATCGAAATATCAACAATGAATGTTGAATAGGACATGCAAGAAAGAAATACAAAATACGATGTTCATACTTTGTTCTTGTAGGGCGTTCAAGCATTACGTAACCTAACTTCCCCAGTTTTTGATAAACGATAACCTGCGTAACCCTCAACGCACAGAATTTTTCATTTTTCACTCACTTTTTAAATTTTCTTTAGAGGGCCATTTCAATGTGGTCTGCATTATTGGCTGGGTAGAAAGCAAAAAAATTTTTCAGATTATATATTTTCTTTAAGGGGTTAGAAGATTTAATGAAAGAGTGCTACATAGTGCAAGCTACCCCCAATTTAACCCACTGTAACCATTAAGCGAACCCCGACCACCAAATTGGGTTTCGTGATGCTTAAACGCTTCCTTATGAGAATTTTTAAATTTTTATTGCGGTGAGGGGCCTCAAAATCTGTAAGTGGCTCGGGTCTCTCTGAGTCTCTAGGAGGGCCTGGCCGTCGATAATATTTTCGACCAAATTGTCCATGTCGCGAATCTTAGCGTATGTGAATAAAAATATAACAATACTTCCTTTCATGTAAAAATTCGTTTTTTATATTTTAAAGCACTAAAATAAAGGAAAGCACGACAAAAAAGAAATGACAGCTAACTTTAAAGCGTCAGATCTCGGTCGATAACAGATTTATCTTTAATAATTTATTTTTACATAGCGTTTGAATCATTGATAAAGAGAACTGTATCGAAATATTTGACTATCCATAGATGGTTCTAAAATTATTTTTTTGTTTCGCGCGTTACGGAAACGGAGATTTCCGGGCGCTGTCCTCAACGCGTTAATTTAAATAATTTATTAATTACGCTTTTCTTTTTAATTTAAATAATAAAATATGTTTTCAATAAAATAAACATGCTTTAAAAAGGCGCTTAATATTATTTTGCCCCGGGCGCCAAAAAGGCTCCCACCGGCTCTGATGATAGTATATCACTTTTGATGACATTATTGCTTTTATGCATATCAGATGAATGTATTATATAGTATAATATCGGAAAATTACTGTGTAAGATTTTTACTGTCGTACATTTTCATATCTCCTGAACCAGTAATAATGTTTTGGTCATCAAGGAATCTGCAAGATGACAGGAAGCCCTCATATCCAGCCAACTCTCGCACAATCTTAGCAGCTCCTGTATTGTCTCGGTTGTTCAAGTCATATACTGTACACATGTTGTCCATTCCTCCACAAGCTGAAATAAAAAATAAGCTTCTAAAACATGAACAATATTTATTAATTTTTCTTTGCTTAAATGTTTTTCTATAAATATAATTTTCAAACAGAGTGTAGAACATTTTTAAAGATTAAATACCGTATTTTCCATTGTATGAGACGCATGTTTTTGTCGCAAAAATGTGTTCTAAAATTATGTGAAGGTTTAAATCCTAATAGGATTGCAATTAAAATTTAGATACGCATCCTTTTCAAATTCTCGCGACATTGTTTTTGGTATGAAGGGAGGTTTTCTATACTTCGTCATCAATAATAGTAATAATAATACTTCTTTCCATTTTTTATTTGCTGTTTTATATGGCACATCCTGCGCATTGAATCAGCTACCATTTAGCGAATTCCTAGTGAATTTTAACGATTACCTCAAATTTTTTGATTCTCTGATTTGTTCTTGCATATGATTAGACCAGACGAAAAATTTGGAAAAAGTGTGCTTTTATGCGAGTAAATAAGGTTAATTTTCAAAATTATAAAACTATCAGATGTTTTTAACCAGTAATTAACTTCCTTTATGTTGTTCTTATCCGAACAAATTTCTTTTTATGATAAATAAGTTTTAAAACTGGAAAACGATCTTATTTTTTAGGGGTGCGTCTTATACAACGGAAAATACGGTATGTATTTTTTATGATGTCTTAAATACATGAATGAGAAAAATTCATTTAAGGACTGTATTCCGTTAGATATATGTGTTTCTTACCCACAAAGTTTCCTGAAGGAGCAAAAGCTACACTCATAACCCAGGATGAGCGAAGAGGGATAACTTGTACCTTGTTACCAGTCCATGTGTCCCATATAATGAGCTTTCCATCTAGAGAACCTGTGACACAGTGCCTGCGCAGGAGAAGCAGAATTTTATCTCATTAAAAATGTTCAAATCTCTAATTATACAAGATAAAATAGATGCTTAAGGCCAGTTATGAGGTACTTATGACCCATAAAGACATTATGTATTCTAATATTAATGTTATAAGATATTTCAAGAGAGGTTTTGCATTTTGAGTGCCTCATGGACTAGAAGGCATATTTGTTCAACTACCCAAATTATCACTGAAAAGGAATGAAAAGCAAGAAATAAATAGTTATACCTGTATATCATTAATTTATTTGTTATGACCGCTCACTGACCTGCTGTCTCCGCTGAAGTGAACAGAATTAACTTTATTGATGTGCCCCTTAAGAAGTTTCTTTGTCACAAGCCTGACTTTTGGAGCATCTCCCATGCTCCCACATGTTTCTTCAAGTTTGGCATCATTTACTTTCTTTTGTGCATCCTGCAAATGCAAGGATTATAAAAATCACAAGATATCCATTGATTGGATGGCTTTGGGACACCTTTTCATCGAACCTTTTCATAAAGTCTTATTTTGAATAGTAAAGATAATAAATTTAATTTGATTTTCATGTTTAGGATGTAACAGCAGCTCCATGGTTAGTTTTTTTGGAGAAATAAACTCGTTTTGATAATCTTTTGAGAATTACTTGACCACGTTTTACAATTACTCACATTTAACACATTTAACCAAATTCATTATAAATAATAAGATTAAGGGAGATTGAGGATAGGGAATCTTGCTCTTGATTTCCTCTGATTTGATTGATATTCGATATTTTTTCGAACCGGTAGATGGTATTTTCTATGACCTACAAAACCTAAATTGGGATTGCTATTGGAGGAATTGTATTGCTTTTGTAACCTCCTCCCTTTGGTCTTGTGATTGTAAAAAAATTGGGGGAATGTGGTTAAGCCATGGACGTGCAAGAAGCTTATGGTTTCTCCGTGGTGGTAGCAGGCATGATTCGCGGAAAAAACAGAAGAGGAACTAAATAGCTGAGGAATCGGGTATTGGAGAAAGGCATAAGTTGGCTGTGGGGGAAAGGTGGGAAGCCATTCTGTTAGAAGCCTTAATAGAATCGAGTTTTAACGGAAAATATCTTTCCTGTGGCTTCTCGCTTGGGCTAGGATTTGACTCGTGACCAAGTTTCCCGTGGTGGACGACAGCGCATGAGGAAGAACTTGTTTGAGTGTCAAGTGAACTTTAAAAAATACGTTCGGTAAAACCTCTTTATCGCAACCTTATTACAATGGTAGTCGCTGACGTAAATACCGGTTAGCTTGGTAATCGTAAATGTATTATAATATTCATTGGGCGTTGAAAGAATTACTCCTCGGCACTTTTTACTGGTATACGTAAAAGAAAGAGCTGCCTCATTCTATCACTAAAAATTAAACGGGCAATAGAGCTATTTTCTCCAAGTAATCATTTGTTTTCCCGGCCTAATAGATTGCATTGGGTTCGGCCATATTCTTTTCTACGAACTTGACTCAAAAATCTACTTTTAATCTAAGCAGTCTAATTGGGAATGTGGCTCATCCTATTTTGCATCTTGTTTTATGTGTTTTATTAATTCAATGGAAATCAATTTGGTCCATTAATACCACACCTATAAAATATAAGGGGTAAAATAATTTTTTTTATAAATTTACTTGATACGCGCAAAACCCGAGAGACGTTGAATTTAATGTTTTTATTATCCTAGAACAGGGATGGCAAACTTTTTTATGCTCGCGTGTCGTATTTTAACTTACGTGCCAATTTAAAATAAAAAATAATTTTATGCTTTAACTATTATAGCTTATTCTGAGACATAGAGCTCAGAAAAGCGATAGATTGGTTGCATTAAATCCAATTTATCATGTAAAAAGATTCATTGTCCAAGATCATTTATAGGTGAACGACAATTATGGAGTAACAAAAATCTCGTTCTCGGACAAAAAGTCTGTACAAGTCAGATATTTTATCAACATAACTGCAATCTCGCTGAAAATAGTCTTTTATACTACGCCAGAAATGTAACAAGAGAGGAAAGATGCACACAGCATGCGTGCATACATGTGAGGCAGAGGTGTTCTTTACGATTTATGCAATAATGTCAAAAAGATAAATATTAATGTCTCAATATAATGTCTAAGTACTGAAAAATGATATGCCAATAGTGATGTCAAGGAAATGATCAAATTTTGTCTATTAATGGGAATAAACGTGAAGTGCGAGCGATTTCGAATCGAAGACGAAGAAAGACTTAAAGAATAAACCTTGATTATTCTTCTTTAAAACTATGCAGGTGCGAAGTTTTTATGTTAATTTTTAGAATTTATATAAGGAAATGAACGATAGCCTGCACTATGAAAACTCAATATTTAATGTATTTTCTAATGACTTTTTTGTCGTTTTTAAAAGTTTGATGGCTTTGATAAAAATTTTTATAGCGCCAAAATCTTACGGCTTGCTAAATGCACCTACGTACAAATTTTCATTGTGTTAACTCGTATGGTTTAAAAGTTATGAAGAATTAATAGCACAACGGATTACTTTGCTACGTTATGTGTATCTGAATATTGAAATCGGCATAAAATCACGCTTTAAAAATATTTATTTCTCGAAAACGAGGAAGCATGGGACAAAAATCCGAAACACGTATCTACTTATTTTTGATATATTTTTATCTGTAAAAGTGTCGTTAAAATCCGTTTTCCAATTTTCGCAACCTCTCCTTGGAAGTAGGTATTTACAGCAGATATTGTTTACTTCAGCTACCACGAAGATTGTTTTCGTTGACAACAATTAAAAATAAGGAAAAAATTTATAGTTCAAAGTGAATTATGAGTTTCTCGTTTGATTTTCTTGAAATCGGCTACTCCTTCGATAAAAATGTACTAAACAAGACATGCTATTTCACTAGTTCTAAAATTTTTGTTGAAAACGTTTTTGTTATAAATAATATTTTACGAGATTTAAAGAAAAGTTCATTTATTGTCACCAGTAGGTGAATTGGCACTCCTGATTAAGCTACGTGAACCTTTGTATTATTTTCTTTCCCTTATGTCCTAAATACCAAATTTCATGAATATCCGCCCAGTAACTTCGGAGATGAAACATGCGGATGGACGGACGGATACGACCTTACCATTAGGCGTTCTTTATTTACTTTTTGTAATGGACGCCAATAACATAAATAAACAATTTAATTTCTGTTGCGTGCCAACCAAAATCTTCAAAAGTGGCACGCTTGCCACAGGTTTGCCATCCCTGTCCTAGAGAATTGAATTGATATAACATTTCGAAAAATTCAAACGTTATCGTAATTTTCGAATCTTTCGGAAAATGATTGGCTTGCTGAAATCGCGTTATGGTTCAAAGGACGGATCACTTTTCCTCCTATTTTTAATAATTTTCAGACAAAAATATGTAAACTGCTGATATAGTTGTTATTTGCAGTCAAATTAAATCACATTTTTATGTGTGGATGCATGTAAATGTTTCTACGACATTATGATGGAAGACTTGATGAAAACCTGTTAACCTATTAACCGCGTTATGAAGTCGCTTTCTGCGCCTGATTATTATGCCGCTAGCATTGCTTTTCGTAGTAGTAGTAGTAGTAATTGATTTTTTAAGTGCGTCGACTGCTATGGTCATTTTGCACTGTCATCAACTGAATATTCACACAGAAGGGAGGAGGGAAACCCGATGCCGGCATTAGCCTACCCTTTGTGAAAAGCACCAAGGAGGCCAATTACTTAACATTCCTTTTGAAGGACGGAACGCTGACTTTGCACGATCTCCTCAAACCACACAAACCGCTGCCCCGTTGCTTTTCGTTTCGTAATGTTTTATGAGTGAGAGTTGTTTACTGTTGTCATAATGAGTTTAATATAAATGTAAAAGTTGCCAAATGATATATATATATATATATATATATAATGAATATATTTTAAAAGTTACCTTTTAAACACACTAAATGAGACTGTTATGGAAACATTTTATTCGATTTAGTACTTCGGAAATGGAAAAAAACACTTCCCATTTCTTTCCTTTCTTCAAATTCGCCGAGGAAGAGCAATGGAGTACAAAGGAGAGTTGCTAGATGCTTTTAATGGTTCATGACCCTGTCTAACTTCTTGAAGAATGGCGAGTATATTCTTATGTCAGATTAAGGAATATTACCGTAACTATTCGCGTTCTCATGCCTTTTAAATATGTGACTACGGATTAAAAATAAATTACTGATCAAAACTTATGCTAAATTCAAATTATTGAAACACTTTTCTAGTTTTTAACAAAATCAGACCTGTTCAGACTATTCGCTCATCGATGGAAAATGTTTAAAGCCTATTATGCATTTAAGTACAATTCTATAGCTAAATTATTATTTTCTATAAATTTGTATGATCCTTCAACCATTTTTACATTGCATAAATTTATAAAAAAATTTATTGCATCTGTTATAATTTTTACAAGAAATCTTCATTTAAATAGTTTTAGATTTTCACAGCAATTACATCGCTATGCTTCAAAATAATATAAATAATATTACAAAAGACAAAAGTTTGAAAATGTCTTTAACGAATGAGATTTCCTGTTTATCTTGTTGTCCATCTTAATTTTAAAGGCAAAATGTTATTTCTAGATAGTTGTAAAAATGTACATATTTTCCCCGTTTACATTATCATTTAATGTCTGGAATTTTCACAAATTCGTGTAATTTTATTTTTGGCGTAAAGTAATTTATCTTAACTTCATGTTTATTAAAAGCAAAGTAGTTCTGAAATAAACATGGTCAACTATAGGAACTAGAATTTTCGTTTCATTTTTTTATAAAAATACATCAATTCCGGTGAAATTATTCGGAATTTGACTGCACTACAGCCTAGCTCTAAATTTCGTAAAAGTACAGAATAATTTCCTCTTCTTAAATCAAGTATTTTAGTCGAAAAAATACGTGCATAGACTGGTAGACGGGCAGGCAGCGTGAAGAAAACTTCGTTACATTCTAAAATGTGCCAAACATTCACGATGAAATTCATAGTGAGCTTCTCATTAATACAATATCAAAGAACAATATAATATTTATTTACTAGCTGAAACCCGCAAAACATTTGTGATTAAATTAAAATTTTATTCCATCAATACTTATTTATATACAGGATTTTTAGTTAATCTTTCACCAAAGACTTTAACAGAATTAAAACTTATTATTCTGGAAAAAGCCACATAAAGCTGTCTTTGCGTAAAAAGAGGCTTAGGAATATAGTATATACAAATTTCATCAAATATCTGGCCTTGTGACTTGTTTGTAGTCATAGAGTAAGAAAGCCTTATTGGGAACTGTTTTCTTCTGAGATGAAAAGGCAGGTTTACACGTCTGATGGGGTCAACGCTTATCGAGGAATAAACACTATTATTTCCTCTGAATCTTCCTGTTATAATTTCAGCGTCTATCAATGAAGAAAACAGCTTTCTAACTAGTACCATTCTTGTTCTATTAAAAAGACCTTGTTTGGGACTCAAGTTCCGAAGCAACATTATAATTCCTCCTTCTTTGAGTCTAAGTTTATGCGGCGGCATACCTATTGGATTTAGATTATGTAGAAACTCTAGAGGGTATAGATTGTTGCAATCTTCGTCGTCTATAGAGTCAACACTGAGGTGTTCTTTTAATTCGCCTGACAGTTTTTCTAGAACCTTTTCGTTCAGTTTTAGTGAAATTTCGTTTTTAGCATAAAGAATAGCTTTCGAATAATAAGTTGTATCTTGTGAATCAATGTTTTCGTCAAATAAGAAATCAACACAATTCGACTCTTCGGAGAAACAATTTCCAGGAATTTCAATCGAATCTCTCAGTTTTCCATCCCCTAGAGGGTTGTTATACTGCCTTTTGTGGTCCCTAAAATTTCTGCCTTTTGGGGAGTCTTCAGTTAACAATCAAATGAGTAGAGTCCCGTAATACTGGCAACTTTACTTTTCCATAATGACAACAGCCAGTATAACGTTTCGATTTGTTTAACTCTTTTTGAAAATATTTGGCTGCACAATAGAGTCATTTTTCTGCTAATTTGCCACATTTAAATTCGTTTACTTGTATATTTTCTTTTATCAACGCTATTAAGTGATTTTGCCTGTTTCTCTGCCTCTCCATTCGAAGTCTACGTCTGTTTTTTTCAGATTCTAACGTTTACATCAATGCTCATTTGATTCATTGGCTCTTTGCTCTTGGTGCCGTATTCGATCTGGTTCTGGACGTTGAACTTTTTCTTCAACCGATTCATTTTATCTTGCTTACCTTTTTCTCTTTTTATCATTTTCACGTTCGTTAAATACACTTCTTGGTCGTCTTGGCATTTCAAGAATTTTTACGAAGCACTTTTAATATGTTGTACAAAATATCTTACGAAGCACTTTTAATATGTTGTACAAAATATCTTACGAAGCACTTTTAATATGTTGTACATAATATATATTACTAGTAGAAGGTGCTTGCATCCTGCAAGCATTTCATTTCATTCATTTTTCACACAGATATTTCATCATGAGAAATATTTCTTTAATTCTAAAGATTTCTCCTCTGGAAAGGTTTTCGTTTTTTCATTATGGAAGAATAATGGAGTAAAACTATCGCTTTTTTTGCAATTTTAGGAATATTATACTTTTCCCACATTGAGTTAATCATGCCACACATTTATGCCAAAATGTTAAATTTATAGTACAATTAAAAGTGAAATAACATTTATCTAATTGTTTAAATTTAAATCATTTATAACGGCCAAAATATAAACTTTATGGATAAATTTAAATGTTTAGTCGTTTATATAGATTATCCTCTAAATAATATAAAAATTTCAGCTCCCTAACTTGCGGCGTAGTGTCTAAGCATCTACCTATTTGTTTAAACTTTAAGAATTTTTAACTGCCAAACAAATTAAAATATCAAAATATTTATAATCCCTATTTCGTTTTTTTACGAATTCTACTTTTAAAAAATTCAACTCCGTGGTGCATGCGGAAATACATAAACCTTGAAAATTTGTTTAAACAATTGCGAATTTGTAGCGGCTGCATTGTTGCACTTTTTCATGATTTTCGTTTTTTCTAGTCGGTTTTGCACAAAATCCTACCTATGAAAAAATTTCGAATCTCCAGCACATCTGGAAGTGCCTAAACATTAGTATCCTCCTATATATTATATCCTCCTCTGTAAGAAACGTCGATATATAATGATATTTAATAACTTTGTTGCTAAGGTAAACAAATGATAATCTATAATTTCACTTCAATATTAAAAGATTTATTTCTGATAGAGAGCTGTTAGATAGCACTACTGTATTCTCCGGACAGACAAAAACTATGTATTATTATAATTGATGTTCGTTACCTTTGTATTGTTTATCGTAACCAAGTTATTGTTTAAACTTCAAAATTGCGTCGTAATTTCGTGAATTTGTGAACAAATACGACTAGGATGGTCAGACGTACCCCATTGTGGGGTACAATACCCCATTTATTGAATCAATTTTTAGAAATACCCCTTTCCAATAATCTTAAATGGGGTACCCACAATACCTAACATCTGTTTCAAAGGGTTAATTTGTTAAAAGCGCCGCATAAATAATTGCATTCGGTCAAGGGAAATAGAATAAACAGGTAGTGTATATTTACAGTTCGCGTATAATATTTCGCCCATGCATAAGATAAGATTCAAAGTTAAATATGTAGTGGTAAGTTGAAAGTTGAAAAGTGAGGTTAAAATTGAGTTAATTTTTCGAGTCTTTAATGATGTAAGAGTTATGCAAAATCAGAGAAAAAATGTACCAAAATATTCATTATTATGTTTAACTGCTTTAAATTAATGTTGAAAATATGCAGTAAAAGTCATAAACTTCATTAAAAGTCGCCTTAAATTCTCGTCTTTTCAAAGCTATGTGCGAAGAAATGGCATCCACTCACACAGCGTTGCAACTTCATACAGAGATATGGTGGTTATCTCGTGGACGAGTTCTGACTCGTTTGTTTGAATTAAGACGTGAAGTTTAACGATTCCTTTCAAAAACGAAATCTGTTAATTGCATGCATATTATTGAGTGTGTCCGCAGTAATGAGACTTTTTGGGTTTTTTATGATGAGTAAGAACACTTAAAAATTTCTTGCTGCACTTCTGTTTTACAATGCTTCATATTTGCTTTTATTTGTAAGTAAATGTAAAAAACAATCAAATTCTGTTTCCTAAATTTTTAATAACCTTTGCGCCTCTTATAGTCCGAAGTGTCTTATTGTCCGATAGATATGGTAAATATATTAATAAATCGTCTTTATAAATTAAAATGGTGATTTTTAAACGGCGGTTAAAATATAATCTTGCACTAAATGTCATAATAGTTATTTTGTTATACAAGAAAACCTTGGTCATAAAAGCAAGTAGGAAAAGGGGTGGGGTGGATAGGGAGAGGATTCACGACAATGTTGAAAATTAGCAGGGGGTACATTACCAAAAAAGGTTGAGAACTGCTGCCATACGGTACAACATGCACTTAGTTACAGATCCGCCGATTGTACTAGTTCATTAATTCAAACTTCATTTAGTGATTTAAAAATTGCTTCCAAGTTTTCATGTGGGCGAACAAAAACGCCTAAAATTGTAATAAATGTTTTGGCTAAAGAATCTGTGGCTACAGTTATAACCGATTTAAAAGATAACCATCCGTTCTAAATTTCAGCAGACGCGTCAAATAAAGGAAACATTAATTTTCCTTTAATTTGTCGATATTTTTCAAAAACTAGTGGAGTGTGCTAACAAAACTTTTCAGTTTTTTTTTTAACAGCCAATCTGAAACGTCAAAAGATATTTCACTCTGCTTAGTTCAGAAGATGAAGGAGTTGAATTTAAATCCTGAAAACATCATCAGTTATATAAAACAATATAAACAATTTAAAACATTATCAGTATATGTTGTTTCGGCAATTCTAGCGTTAATATTGGTGTACACCGAAGCGCGTTAGTTGAACTAAAAACATTTTACAAAAATTTAATAAACGTTATGTCTTTGTCATGCAGGGTGGCCAGACGCATCCCATTGTGGGTCACAATACCCCATTTATTGAATCAATTTTTAGAAATACCTCTTCCTGTCTTATTTGCTTACCCCAATTCTAAATTTATGATCTGGCCACCCTACATACGACGCATGATTATAATCCCCGTCAATCATAAGAAATTACACGAAACCGGTAACAATGCAAATCACCTTAACGAAGAATGATTTTCACGTAAAAATGAGTCATATTTTCGTGTTTAAATTTAATTTGTGGACTAATTCGACATGTATTCAAACATTGACGGCAAGAAAAAATATTTTTGTTCTTCAAGTTGTTTTAAGTCTCTAATTCCTAAGATGATTTTAAGTAGTTTTAATATGCAAATGATTAGTGTGCTACACTCATCCCCGCATTAATCAAATAGAGCAAACAAACGCTCCTGTAATCAAACCCATGTCTTCAATGTCAACTGTGAGAAGCCTTCTATTTAAAAGTAGTACTGCCAAGTAATTTATGAAAGTTTGATCGAAAAAATAATGATAAGTTTTTGAGTTATAAGCTTTTTTGTTATTCTCGCAATTGATCGACCTGCTATCATACAGCGTGACCGGATTTCTTAGCTCATTATTTAAATAGATTAACATTAAATTGGATTAAATGGAAAAAGAGAAAGAAGTCAATTTCTGGTTGAACAGATTTTCTCGAAAGAATATTCATTACACAGTTAACTCTAAATATATATCGACGAAGTTACGTTTTAAAGACAAAATTGAACATCAAATTTCAATGGAAGTATATTTGATTTAGCTAATCAATAGCGAAATACAAATTGATACTTTGTTGGACTCTCAGGGAATGAGTGAAAGGGAGGGAAAGAGAAAGGAGGGAGAGAGAGGAAGGGAGAGAGAGGAAGGGAGGGAGAGAGGAAAGAAGAGATAGAGGGCGGAAGAGAGGGAGGGAGAGAGAGTGAGGGAGGGAGAGAGAGAGGGAGGGAGAAAGGGAGGGAGGGAGAGACGGAGAAAAAGTAGTTGACAAAAAAGGAGAGAGAGAGGGAGGGAGGCAGGAATTTTGTGTTCACGGCATTTGAAAACATGGTTATTTGATTAATTTATTTTGCATTTTTATTTTGCAAAGAATTTGTGTCTTTCTATTTAAAAACAAAGCAAATAAACACATAAATGCATTAAATGTCCTGTAATTTCAGCATCCTACGTTATTGCTTGCTTAACAATATCGCATTAATTTCCGAAGTAAAATTTTATCATGGTTTACCAAACTTTGTACAAAAAGCATTCATTTCGTGGAACATCCAAATAAAAAATTCAGGCAAAAGGATTTGTGCCAATTCATAAGTACATTTACGCAGAAATGTACTTTTGGCCGACAGAGTCACGGGTGAAATCTAGAATACAGATATCCTTCGCTTAACGTCGTTTCGCTTGAGGTATGTTTGAATCTACAATACGTCGCTTGTGATTTATCACCGATTCCGCGCTTAACGTCGAGGCTCTTCGAGATGACATCGTTGATTACGATGAGAAATGGGAAGACACGAAACGACGTTTACGGGACGCATGCGCACTGTAATCATCTGCAACCACTGTAAATGTGGCGGCTACGAAGATGCTGGATGGGGGCTGGAGGGAGGATGGTCGCAACCGGGGGGAGGGGGGGGGGTAGCCATCTCCTGGAACGGACCCGGTTCGTTAGTTTAACACCAGTCTACTTCTTCGAAAGGTTTCGCAGCGTCCTTTTAGTCGATGGCTAGCCCATAAAAACAAACCTAAACGAATGCAATTAGCAAATTCTTTCTTCTATGGATATTTTCATAAACGGCGGCGACCTTACATTCCTCTTACTGGCGCACTCCAAATTTTGGCGAAATTTATTACTGGTGGTCAACACAGTGCTCTTTAAAATATTCATGTAAAAGTTTTTTAAAGATTTTGTGAAGACTGTTTTCGAAATCTACCGAAAAACGTGCTTCGTTATACTTCCCTCACTTATTAGAAACAATCTAACATAATCGCCTCCTAATCGGAGACTTTAGTTTAGCTTATGTGTGGGCCTTGAGTCATTGGATAAGGCCATGACTGCCGAATGTAATACAAAAGAGCAGTCTATAGTGCATACCAGAGGTTTTCAAACTTTATGAAGTAACTTCTATTTAAACTTATATTTAAACTTATATTTAAACTTATATTTAAAACAATTTTCTCGGAACTCTAACCAACAGAGCAAAATATATCGGGCCTTTCTCTGTCATTCTCTCACGGAACGCCATCAAACTTTATCGGAACTTCTCCTCCACGACAAACCTCGTTGTTTCATATCATCATCTCACCTATAAGTAAGAAAATTAGTTTAAAATAACATTATTACTTTTCGTAATACACGCAGTATTCCCGATTTATCCTCATTTGTTCAATTGCTTCAGGATGGAAGAACGTATCCTTCCTACTTTTGGTTATTTCTTATGAGGAAAATTCTCTCGGTTTATGTATCGTATTTCCGCATCAAGTGACGTTTTTCAGGAACACGTCTAAGACGCTTAGCGAGGATACCTATATCCGTGTTTTTGTCTCCATCACAGCAAAATATTTTTGTAAGACGTCATTTGTATGGTACTTAGATCAATGTAATATTTTTCGCTTGAATTAATCTGTAAATCAAAAAAGTCACGACGATTTAATAATCTCATCGGATTAAAATTTTCCGTTTACACCAGCTAAAACTTCTTTTGACTATTGTCGAATAATTCTGGGATACACAAGAGGAATATTAATCCCACCTCTAGATGGAATTTGAATATTGTCGCGCGAAATAATTTTCGGGTGGCGCTTGTAGTGATGCTGATATCTAAATATTGGAGATCCAAATAAGATTAATATTATTTAATAGCATGTGATTATCATATACAGTATTAGTTCGGTGTTGTATAACTGTAAGCTACGGCCATATATAAAAATACGATCATCGTGCGTAATAATTAAAAGAATTTCGCCAATCAAATCAATCATTAGGTGGTTTAAGTGGTTTTAATGTGATGCAGTAGTTGCGTGTACTAGAGAAAAGCTTGAGGAAGAATCTGACCATCGAATTTCCCCTTGCAGAGCTTAACAGATATTAAAAGGTGGCTCTTGAGTAGGAAATTTTAAAAAAGCTTATTTCATAAGTTTATCCAATTTAAACAAATTTTGGAATTCTTTGCACCAGTGTCTGCCAATGATTTTCGAATTGAAATGTAAATTGTTCGAAGTAAATAGCCCAGAATGAAACAAAACGCAACAATAGTGTAATGGGAAGCGAGAATAGAAGTCATGATATGCTTTTCGTCCATGTCTACTCTCCATTAAATCTACCTCGAGCAGTCGATAATAATTGTAGGATTTAGTAAGTTTGCTGTCTTTATGACGGAATTGTATCGTTCGACTCATCACCGTAAAGTATGTTTCCCGTTCTTCGTGATTCATAATATATGCTCGCGCCCCATAAATAATATTTTTATTAATAAATATACTCCATAGCTTATTCTACGATAAGCTCGATCGTTTCTACTGTAAGAAAGCATAGCAATCACAATTTTATTCTGAAAAATATTCACAAATTAATGAAATTGTCCTTTCCTGATACTTATATGACCTGAGCCGCTTCGTGCACGGAATTCATGTCGACATAATCTTTCGTAGATTTTCTTATATTTATATTATTCGCTCATTGCTTTTTAATGTTTTAATCAGGAATTTGATCTGGATGTTCGTGAAATACCCATTTAACAACACACGAATTCCACTGACAGAAATAAAAATTATACGAAAATTTATGATTCGATAGAATGGCGTCGGAAGATAAAGGAGACCATAAGCACATCAAGTGATTATTATTGTCCGAAAATGACATTTCGCTCAGTTTATATTGACGCAATACATTTGTCATCCAATCACAGTCGCGGAATCTGTTAACTTTCATAAGGACACAAAAAATATCCATGATATGCTAATTAACCCGCTGATTGAAAGGATTTAATTTTCGGGCACTTACCTGCACTTGAGCAATGAGGTCCTGCAGTTCTTTCTGCAATGCGATGGTCTCGTCGTCCTTCGGCATGACGGCTGTTCTTTTTTATCCCCCGGGGAAAAAGGCTGATTGGGACTTCACTTGAAATATTACGTAACCGTTTTACTGCTCTTCTTCGTCTGCGGTAGAAGCCCTTTTTCTACGAGAATAGTTACATAACATAATTATACTAAAAGGCAGCACGTACATAGGCTTATGATAAATTTTTAGAAACGAGATAAATAGCAATTACGGAATAAAACGTATTCAATTTTTTGGATGTGAGCGTTTAATCATTATAATTAATTATAAAACGGAATGGATTTATCCAACGGCGTTGCATCACAGTTTTTCGTTATAAAATCACATGATCAAGAACAATTGAAAATCAAGAATGGTTTTAATGCTAATTTAATACACTCGTTAATTTCATCGTAAGGGAGGTTAACTTATCGATTCAATTGTAGGCATCATTTATTGTGTATCTGCTGTTTAAAATTTTCAATCACTATAATTAGATATTTACTTTATTAATTTTATGGTAATTATACGGATATATTTTCATATGTGCTGTGCGAGTTTAAAAATAGTTTTGTATGGTTATACCAAACTTTTCTTATCGATGTTTTGGAAATAAAATTGATCTATATAAGATATTAGGTTTTAGTGGAGATAATTCTGTCTCAACAAATCGACTTGGTGTAATTTATTTCAAATCAGTATATCTATACTATAATGATGGGACGTAATTTTTATTCTATTTAATTATTCCAGCGTGGAAAATAATCTTTAAAATATTGAGCTCTGTGTCGAACTTATATTTATTCAGAATGTTGGGCGATATAAACATATTACTGGTATAATTTTCTGCAGTTTTGAATGTGCTATCGAGAATAAATACAATTAACGTTAATGACATTAGAATTTATTTACAAAATTATTATAATCTGATGCGAAATGAAATCATGGCCATGTTAGCTTTATTTTTCTAAATAAAAAAACTGCATTTCGTTACTATTTTTGGAGTTCTGCTTAACTATGACTTGTTATTTTGTAAACATTTTTAAGCATAGTCGCAATCCTCCAAAATTATAGAATTCTTCGTAAAAATAAAAAAAACTTTATTTAATATCTACTATTGTTGCAATAAATTTTACATCATGTAATTCTACCAGCGTTTAATGGAGCATTTTAAAATTAAAGTAAGAATAGTTATAAGTTAACTTTTGGTAATATTAAAAGTTTCTTGAATATTTTAAGATTACTCAGGGATATGTACTAGTAGAGCACTTTACTGCAATCAGAATTGTTTTGGATTTTTTTATTTAATTAATTAATTCGCATAAAATGACTTACAGATTCATTGAGGATGGTTTTAAGTAATTCTATTGTACATAGATTTTTTTCTGTGTATTGAGATTACACTCATTTCTTAAATTTTATTTGATAAAATTTTAAACTTTTATATTTTAGGTAAGCAATGAATAAAAGTGATACATGATTTTGCATACTACGTTTGTTCAACATAAAAAGAGTTACGATGAAATTATGCCTAGTATAATTATAAAATGCTCCAATTAAAAACCTTTTCATGAAATTTTCGAATTATCAGCGACAATCAACGTACGTACATATGAATAACTTAGAATAAAGCGACAGGTAATAAAAATATAAGCTAAATATTTTGATATTATTTCTATCAATCATTGACAGTTTTCTGCGCTTCCAAAAATATGCAAGCGCTGTCGAGAGAAGGGGAAAAAACATTTCAACGGCAAAAAAAAAACGTTCGTCCTAAACCGACGACCCCTAAATCCATCCTCAAGTTACCAAAAAAGCCACCCTTTTTTCGCAACCAATACTCCAACATTACTACATTCTTAGCGAATCGACCAAAAGATATAATAAATACACACTTTTACGTTTCCCGAATCTTCGAGCTCGGAAATTATCCTCCGGACACCACAAAGCACCAAGATCCTCGGACCGGGTAAATTAAAATCCTTCTTCTGGGCGGGGTGAAAGTCTCCAAGAGCTGGTCCACTACGAGAAATTAGCGTTCTTCCTCTTCAGCGATACTACGGGACGGTCTCTTTCGGGTCGTGCTAAGGCCGGCTCGATTTTTTTTATCGGTTGGTCGCTAGGGACTACCACCGTCCTACTCTTATCAGCATCGCCGGAAAAGTACCCCATCCAACCACTCACCACGGTGTCCAGCGCGGCTCTCGACTACGTGGACGAAAGGCTATCCTGCGGAGGACACCGCGGTGGATTATGGGTAACGTGTGAGGTGGAGTGGGGTGGCAGGGCGAGGAGGGAAGAGTAAAAAAATAACTTTTCAGCACGTGAGCTTCGGTTGGTGACTATTGGAGAGAGAGAGAGAGAGAGAGAGAGAGATAGTGAAAAACAGATTGACAGGAAGAAATGTGGCAGTGTAAACGAGGGATGAGTGAGGGGGAAGGGGAGTAAAAGGAGAGCGAGCAATGGGAGGGGGAGAATTAGCGGAGGCAAAAGGAGGAAAGGGTGGGGGGATAGGAGGAGATAAGAGGAGAAAGACAAAGAAAGGAGATGTGTAGAAAGAGAAGAGAGAGGGATATGTAGAAGAACTGTTACTCGTATCGTAAGGGTTTGGAGATCGCAGTCACTTGTTCCTTTATCTATTAGGGAAGTAAATTGCAGGAAATCATGAAGAGATGTAAGAAGTTTATTTACACCCTCACCTATTGTCGTAAAAAGTGCGCGCGAAGTAAATCGATGAAATAAAATCGCAGACGTGAACCTACGTTGAACAATTAATAATTAAAGGTTGAAAGTGAATTTATGTGTATGTACATAAAATATATGGAAAAACAGTGCTGCGACTGAAATCGATAGTTTTTTACATCATTACTTTTTTCAACAAGTTTTTCATTTTCGACAGGGAAGGGTGAGGTGATCACATTAATACTTGTGTTCATAATGCTTATTGATTACAAGTACATTATAATTAGCAAACCTTTGATTGGCGTTTTAAAATTACAGTTTTCATTATTACTCATAATTCAACGCTTGCGTACTAATTGACCATTAAAATAGTTTTAAATAAACTTTAAATAACATGCACGCGTTAATAATGTAAGCCGAACATAAATATTTATTATTGCTGTTTCGAGATCCAAACATATTTTGTTGGAAGTAAAAATGCAAGTCTTTTTTAGCTCGAAATAATTTTTACTGCTGTTTCGTTGAGGAAATGTCTGTTTTGAATCGTTAAATTTTTCACCGGAAATTTGGCGTTGCACAGGAAACGTAAACATAAACAATAAAATTAAAAATAACTGTGCGACAGAGGGAAGAAAAAAGAATTTCAGAGCCGCGCATTTTTTACGCTAAGTTATCATTATTTTTCCTGTCGTTTAGGACGTAGAATTATAATTTTGTAATTACATCCGATTCACGTAAATAATTGAATTGAATTAAATAAGCCATATTTTTTAAAACAAGTCTTTCGTAAATTTAACAAATGCTGTATCAGGTTGCCAAGTTTAATTAATTAAATTTTTGTGGAGCTTCCGTTTTTTATCCTAAAACAAACACAGGAATGGCTTAATAATTTACTAGCAATGCCATATTATTCTTTGCTGGACCCAAAAGCTTTGTACTTTTTTAAAAGATTTATTTTATATCTGAAACTCGCATTATTGATTTGCTTTGTTTGAAGTTATTGGACGAACTAATGTAAACGGATAAATTTCTTATTTTGCCCCGTTGAAAGGAAAATAGTTTTAAATTCCAGCGGATTAAAAAGCATTTTTAAATCAAATATTCGAGAATCCATTTTTGTCATAAATACCTCTCTCTGCAAAGGAGAAATAAAGGTAATCTCTTTCAAATCAGTCAAACTCATGCCGCAGTAACAAACTGTGTTAAGTATGACATACATTTTTTACTACTTCCATCCAAACTTTGCATGGCAGCTAATTATGCTTTACAAATCAAATCAACGTAATATTTCTATTTTAATCGAACCGATAATTTTATTATTATCTGAATAATATAAATAACCAGCAACTACGATTTTTGAATAGATATCGATTACTAAATTATTCAATTATTACAAACGTCAATGTAAAAGGCCGTTTCTTTTCTTACTAACTTTCAAATGATTTATACGTTCTCTTATGTCAAATAAAAATGTTGACATAATGGAAGATTTTAAAAATGGACTCTGAATGTTAATTCAATCGAAGTTATAATAACAGCCTTGAAAAATACAATTGCGAAGCGAAAAATAAGACCCAAATTTACAATGCGACATGTACATATAGGTATATATTTTTTTCTTTGTTTTACGTGTCTCTTTGACGCCCCCATCAGCTTACCAACTTGGTAAGTGTCCACTGGGCTTCCTTGAACACCTTGTTGCCACCCTCATCAAAACCTTTCCTTTTCATTGAGTTTATATATATATATATATATATATATATATATATATATATACATATATATGTTACAAAAGCACCAACAAAGAATATTACTCTCACAACTGAATAGAAAGAATATGCGGTTTCTGTACGTGCTTCCGCCTGTTAGATCTTCTAGTGAACTCGAAGAAAAGTCAACTTCTACGGGCAAAGTCTTACGTACCATCCTTCGAAACGGATATTTAAGATAACTACGTAGTTTGGGCTATTCCGCCAACTCTGGCAATCGCCCTCAAATCTCTCAAATTTTGCCGAATAACGGCGAACAGAAATAGCAATTTTCAAGCCAATCCATAAATGAGAAATAGGTGTGATGAGTTTGCAGAGACCAATCAGAGAAGGGGCGAGGCAATAGGCGAGGAAAAAATACATTATAAGAGGGATGAAGTCGGAGAGGAGAAAGGGAGGGGGGAGATGATGGCGTCTGGATTTCCGTGACCACGTTCTCCCTTCGGAAAAAGGGGATAGATAGGGAAGGGAGGAGCGGCGGAGAGAGGGACTTGGAGACGGCGGAAGGGGATGGGAGAACACGAGGCGGAGAAGGGGCATGTTTATCTTGTTATGTCGGAGGCCGCAAGGTTGCACCTGCGGATGAAATTTTATTTTTAATATTCCGAAGCGGAGTCGCTTCTTCAGAATTGAAAACACGCACATTAAGCGAAGAAAAAAGAAAGTCTAATCGTTACAGGAAGATCATCGGGCGTATCGATCTCTCATATGTCGTTATGGCATCTATCAATCTATCCCTCCCTCTCTCTTCCTTACTATTTCTCCCTCCCTCTCTCCTCTGGAAAAATATACTTCCTAGTTTCAATCTCACCCTAATAAAGAATATTATCTGTCTATCTCTCTCTCATTTCTGTCTCTCATATTAAAGCATCCAAAGCACGCTTTCCTTACACATAATTATAATAAATAAATAATAATATTCCCTCCCTCTCACCGTCCTCCTCTCCTGCATCTCTTTTATCCCACCATCAGGAGATATATCGTTGTTACTAATCGTGTCGTTGCTTTATCTAGAAGGTTAAGATGTTCCCATTAAATATCAAGACGAGAAAAAATATTTTCGCCTTCCAAAATAAAGTTAATTTTCGCCCTTATTACCTTATTTTTCCAATCTCGACGAAACCTACGATAATCCTTCCGATCCACCTCGTCGACTAATATGGGTAGGCCGCGTTACTCATTTTGCGGTCATCATATCCTGAGCTGTCGCTCTGACAGATTTGTTTCTCTCGATGCGACTGCTCGGACACTTAAAAACGTAACGAAAAATAAAATAAAAGAGCCGCTAAATGCGTGGCGTGTCGAACGAAACTTTTCGCGCGTGCGGCATCGGGAACGCCTTCGCCGTCCGTGAATTCAGATCGCTGGCGCGCGAACCGGAGGGCCAACCGCGCTCCAACGCGGTCGTGACGAAGATACTATTATGAGCTTCGGGTCAAGTTTAGGAGCGGAAAGGGAAGGAAGAATGTTTGCGGATCTTTGCGTAGGAGGAAATACAATGTCCACGTATTCCAGCATTCATACCGCAATCCTCCCTCCCAGACATACCCGAGGAAAGTGAGGGGAGAAAGGGAAAGAAGGAGGAGGAGAGGCCGGGGAAGGCGATAGGGAAGGGAGCGAGGGGAGTGTGGAAAGGGGGGGGGGAGGATTTGCGTTGGGGTCGGGAGGGAGAATAATCCAATTTCTCAGCGGCTTATTCCCCTTTGATTTGTCGAAGCGGGGGGGTAGGAGGTGGCGGGCGGCGCTTTATTGAATTACTACCCCTCCCGCCTCGCCTTTCCTCCCTCCCTTAACTCCTACCCTTCTCCTTGTCCCGCACACCGTCGTGCAAGGGGCCGTAAAAGACGAGAAGGAGCTTCCTGTGTCGAGAATAGTTATTTCTCTTCTACGCTAGAAATGAATCCGCGATAAATATTTTTCTTTCGCCGCCGCCGTCGAGTCCCGCAAGGTTAGGGGAAGGAGAAAGTGCGCACGTAAACAAAAATGCGCCGCTGGAGACATCGGGTTATCCGGATTCGAATTTGCGGGTTTAAATCGATAGAAACCGAACGGATTAGGCACTAAGGAAGCGTCACGAGTCATGGTGTTAACACCGCTCTCCGGTTATAACGCGGGTTTCGGGGGAGGAGCTGCGGTCAGCGATATAAGACAACCGCGGTACAAACGAGGACACGATAGTATTGTCCTATACAGCATATACATAAAAAAGTTTTATTTTTTTAATTGTTTCCAACAGCAAAATAAAAAATAATGTAAAGTCAGCGCAAGAAATTTATTTAATTTATTCTTTAAAAAGTTAGCAATTTTTTGTCGTTTTTTTACTTTAGTACTTAAAAAAAACGACAGCACTTTCTTTCCAAGAAACGAGGAGGAAGGAAGCGGTATAACCGACGGCGTCGAACTGGGGAAGCAGTGTATTATTTGTATGCGCAGCCGTGACCGTGGTGTAAAAATCTACCGATTTATGGCTACGAAACAAAATGCAACTACCATTATCATTAAACAGAGGTTTAGTTGAGGGGCTCCCAAACTGGTGTTTGCGATAAGTCTGGCGGTGCTTTTCTAAAATCGCGCTCGCAAAGCACTAGGAATTTATTTTGCCAATTTTTTTCTTTTACATCCATTCGAACGCATTAATAAGAACTTTTGACGTCGGTTTGTTTTCATTTTACGATTATTCCCAACTTTTACGATAGTATGGCGGTGCTCGCTTGATATACTAGGAAATATTACAAATCGGTGCTTCTCACACTGAATAAGGTTGGAAACCCCCGGTTTTTATCTCCCCTTGGTGCTCTTCGTTAAGAGTAGGCAAATGCCGGCACCGGGTTTCCCTCCTCCCTTGTGTATGTGTTCGGTGTGGAAGGAGTTATAATAATATATAATATAATAACCAAAGAGGTTGATTAGCCAGAAATTCCATAGAGGCAGGCCGGTTTATATCGTCGGCAACAATTGTGCAGTGCCACACCGTGGCATTACTTCTCAAACGTTTTTCTCTGCTTTGCATTACCGTATGTTTACGCGGTACAACGTACCTGCAGGGTTTCTGTGACGCTTCACTGCGTCTGACAATTAGTACACGTGTTATAAATGAATTTGATTATCATTGGTATTTCCTTTTAGCTTTTTCTAACATTTATATAATAGACACAATAATGCAGTGTAAAATTACATCATTAATGCATACGAGAGAAAAGCTATGAACATTTGAATAAAAATCGAAGTCGCTTTTTCAGCGAGTGTTCAGTGAATTACCAATGTTAGTTTGTAGGCGTTCTTTTACAAAAATTAAAAGATGAACGGCTTCTGGCCAGGTCGAGCCCGTCTGTCTGTCTGGTTTGTCTCCGAAACTATTTGAGCGGATTTTCATGATATTTGGTACTAAGGGACTTAAAAATAATATAAACTGTTCGCATAACCTAATCAGGAGTGTTACTTTACTGGGAACAAAAAGTGAGCTTTCCGTCATATCTCGTACAATATTAGTTATACCAAAAAAATTTCAAACAAAATTTGTAGAACTAGTTAAATATAATATTTCTTGACTCATACATTTTTATCGGAGGAGTAGCCGTTTTCAATAAAATCTAACAAGAATATTCTAATTCACATTGAACATAGAAATATCAAGTTTTTAAAATTCTGTTAACGAAAACAATCTTCGTAGCAACTGAAATGAACAAGGCATACTATAATGAAGTTAATGCATTGATTTTCCTTTCATTCCTCCGCAGGATTTAGCAAGTGAAAGGAAATTTGGACTCTGTACGATGAAAAAATTGATGTAAATCCGTTTATCTTCTTTTGCAAGTGAAAATAAATAGATAATTTACGACGAAGGAATGGACATGGAGATGAAACTACAGCTACTTAACTCAAAGGATGTATTTTAAAAATAACTTTCGATTGCTTGGTTAATTACAACGGATTAGAAAATAAATCGGTAAATTAAAAATTCAACATGTTTTGGCATAATTTCTGCTATATCGTTTTGCGGTTTGTAGCCATAATACTAATCCACAAATATTTTTCTTTTTCTGACATAATTACACAAGTCGTAAAGGACGCCTCTGCCTCTCATGTATGCACGCCTGTTGCGTGCATCTTTCTTCTCTTGTTCATATGTGAGATTTTCAATTCTTGGAGCAACACTATTGGCAGAAATTATTTAGTTTGGTTCTGGCCGTTGTTTTTAAAATTAATTAAAAATAAATAATCGTTGCTTATTACGTCCGCAATCCACAGCATACCCCTATTGACTCGCGTTTCACCGGTTGGAAAGCACTGCCCTTCAGAAATGCCCTCTTTTGCGGTCGGCCATCCATCTTACATGCCTAGCGCATCACGTGAAATAAACCGTCTTAAATTCTAAGTCTTTAATGGTATATTTTACTATTCAATTTTTATTATTCAACGGCCTCGGCACATTTTATGTGTTAACATATATGAAAGCATGAGTTATGCTGATTGATATCAGTTGCTAACCACTTTTAATACTCGGGCTTCGTTGATCGCGAGAGGTTGCCTAGCAGTTGTCTTAATAGAAATGAAGCAACTTATGCAGCTATCGTGCTAAATTAAATTAAAGCATAGATAGGTAAGATAACTCTCTTATCTGCCGAGCAACGCGAAAACAGAAGGTTATCACAAGAAGCAATATATGCAACACACTTGACCAAGCACACCCAGATTCGATTTATTAAATGAAGTTAATGAGCATTTATATCATGATGCTTTCACGTTTACATATCTGCCAAAATTATCACCTATTTCGGGTCTGCCACTTCCACACCGTCATGACGCACGCACGTATGTACACCACAAAATTAATATATAAGAGCAAAATCCACTTGGAAATGTTCCACTTTGTGGATCCCATAATAACAATAACACCATTATTTTAATTTCCACTAAAATAGATTTACTTGACCGGATTAGTCTATTACAGCATCGTCAGGTCAATGATGATGCTGTAATAGGTGAAACCGGTCGAGTGAATCTATTTTAGTGGAAATTAAAATAAGGTTTTCATTTCTATTGATAAATAGATAACTCGTGATCTTCGTATTATTAATTGAAAAATATCTCTTACTTACTAAACCTTCTATTAAAAAACCTTGAAATAAGAGGAATAAACACTTCGTGTGCAGCATCAATTTAAACTAATAAACAATTCATAATATAAAACAATAACATTTCTTGCTAGGTAATTTTTCCCAAGTCTTGATGTGTCGTAAAATGAAGACGCATCCCATAAAAAAATATCCAAAGACTTTTTCAAGGATGGCAATTGTAAATTTTTTCCTTAAAATGTATTATTCTGCATAATGCAGGAAACTGCGCAAATCATTCGCAAAAAGCATGCAGAAATACTATGTAAGAGGCAGAAATCAGTGCTAGGCTCGTTCCATGCTATATTCTGATCCACGTATATATGGGTCATTTTATTTTATGGAATTCAAATCGTGCAAATTTTCAGGTGGATACTACGATTTTGAGAGGAAACCTCTCCATTTAAACCTTGCCCTCAAGGTCTATAAGTTTACCCTTTTTTCGAATTCCTGCCTGTCATGGGAGGGCGCTAAGCCGAGTACTATCGATCGGGCGTCGACTTTTTTGTATCAGCATCAAATAAGATGAAGTATACTGAAGTTTTCCATGCCGTCGATTTGTAATCTGCTCAGAACCTGTCTACATTAATAAACCTGCCAATCCGAGCGCATCATTTCAAATCGTGGATATCGCTTTCATCGCAAATAAAAAATCGTTATGAATTTTTATAATTTTACTTCCACTCCGAGGCATTTTTCATCATTGAAAGGAATCCGTTCTCTGAGTATACAGATGCCTTCGTTTAGCCTCGAGTGATTTCAAAACAGCGCATATTTATTCAGAAAATTCGGTTTTATTATTTTTATTTATCTTCTACTGAAAACTTTCGCCCTAAAGGTTTTGGTAGGAGAATGCTGATGAATATTGAAGCGATTAGCTTTAAGTGAAAATCTAGAAACGGAATTTTTTATAATGTACTTTATTTCTGGATCTTGGAAAAATTCAGCCCATCACGTGGAATGTTTTCAAAAGACGAAATCACTAACATTAATGAAATTTTTCCACGATATTGAATCAATAATGGAATCTAATTCAAATTTTCACCACCCATTAAAAATAATTTCTAATCAAAGACGAGAAGATTTCGTATTAATTTTCTTCAAGAAATAATAAATATCGATGCAGGAAAAACTCTTAGTTAAGAAAAGGGCTAACAGATGGCTTTTGTAAGCATTCTGCCCGAGAAGAACTTTCACGTCCTTCCTTGAGACTGACCCGTATTTACTTAGCTAAACGCAAAAAAAAATATTTTTTAACGATCAATTTTTAAATAATCATTGCCTTTAATGCTTTGGAAATTTAAAAAAATTCAAGCTCTGAAGAAATTTTTATAATGGTGAGGCGAAATATAATAATATGCCGTTTGATTTTTCGCCAACTTCTATAAAAAATTTTCATGTATTTTCCTACATAAGTATTCATCTAATCCAAGAATTTTATGATGATTGATATAAAAAGATTAAAAAAATCGTTATGTATTTATCGGATTTTAACTATACCTGAAATCTAAATATAAAAGAGATTCAGTTTGTAGCCAATAAAATTAAACTTTCTAAAATGATTTTTACGGTCAAGTTGTAAAAAAATTAACTTTTCAAACCACTAACTATTAAACACGTGCTTCACGCTCTCAGTCAGTTGGAATGAGGAATTTTGTATAGTGCTATTAAAAAAAGTTGGGCGCACCTTTCTCAAAGTTTGAGAAAAAAAAACTTTTATTTGTTTGTTTGCAGTTAACCGCGTCTCGTCGACTGGTGGTCGGTCGGCTGGCTAAATTTGGAAGTGCGTTCTAACACGTTGATCGTCTCAGTTATTGCGTCTCTCTAGACCAGCGTTGTCCTGCAGAATTTCGAGGTTGGCCACACTTGTGGCGAACGGATCACCATATTCGCCACATAATACCAAATATATGAAATATTAATAAGAAAAATGCTTAACCATTAGAATAGATTTCAAATTGTACTATTTAGAATTAACTATTATTTTAATATATTATTTATATAGAAAAAAACATTAGTAAAAGCATTAATGTACGGGGAAAATAGGCAATAACAGACATTTTTATTAAAATTTAAACATTCAGTAGGACACTTGACAAACACTTTTCTTTCGCCGATCTCTTAAATGTTGACAGAAACTTTTCAGAAACACAATCAGGCCCAAAGAAATCATCATTAGTGTACTGTCAGTAGACCAATCTGTGATTATATTTGGTTAAACGTGGTCCTCCACATATTTCCTCTTTCGGTAAATTTCATTTTTTGATATCTTTCTTTCCCTATCAAGTCATCAGCCAGCTGAAACCCATGCTCTTCCTATACTTTTTTCAAGTTATCCTTCTAGCACGTCTTTAGTCTTTCTCTCTCCTGAGATAAAATTCGATCAAGTTCACCTTTCCTGTTGTTTGTATGATTGTCCGCTTTTCACCTATTCTTCTTAGTGTTTCCTCATATTTCATCCTGTCCATTTTATCTTCGGTACAGTTCTCCATGACCAAATTTTGAAGCTATCCAAGGCGTTATGTGGTTGGACACAGATAATCTAGTAATATAAATAAATAAATCAACTAAATAGAAACATTCACACTTACGCTCACACAAACCCTCGCTCTCACCCTTTCTCTCTGACGCAAACTCGCACCCTCCCACGCATCCGCACACCCTCGCAACCGCGCTTGCACTCTCACCCTGGTCCACACACACACGCGCACGCACAAGCAAGCACTCACTCACTCATCCACAACATCGCGCACGACATCACAAATGCACCCACATTCTTGCACGCAAGCAAGCAAGCCCTCACTCACTCACTCACAACATCGCACGAGCTCAAAAAATGCACCCACATTCTTGCGATGAGTGCACGACCAAAAATAATGAGCTCAGTTAGGATGCTACTTCATACTAATGTATGTTCCCAGCTGATTCACCTCTTGCCTACGCGCAATGGGTATCTAAGAGGTAGTGCAATGAATAGCTGGACAGCAAGGGAGAAGAGAAACCTGGTGCCGGCATTAGTCTACTCTTAATGAAGAACACCAAGAGGACCAACGACTTAACGTCCCTTCCGAAGGACGGAACGCTGAATTTGCGCGGTCTCCTCAAACCACACAAACGGGGCCGGGCGACCTTGGAAAAAAATCCTACTTGCGCAGGATTCGTGGCCGCTGCCTTTTCAAGCAGCCAGCCTAACCTAGGGTGACCAGACGTACCGGAAATTCCGGGACAGTCCCGGATTTTGACATAACGTCCCGGCGTCCCGATAAAATTCATCGGGACACCCATTTGTCCCGGATTATTTATTTCTGCCTTAAAAATCTTCTCGCCGCTTAATTTCATAAATGTGTTCAATCGGAACCACATATTACTTGAAAATGCCTAATATGACGAGATTCTGCGTCTTTAATGAATTTTGTAATAAAATCAATTGTAACTGGTGTACTTATCCGCAAAATACTCGCCTCCGACGACGATGTCTGGTCACTAGTACAACAGTATCATTCGTGTTAATGCATATTGCTGCCCTTTAGTGAACAAGTAATGAATTATTGCTGGCAATTACAGCCGCGCCACGAATTATATTAATTAGAAAGAGAAATTTTAAATTTTTATCATGGGTAAAAGGAAGTGTGCTTTCAGTGACAATTTACAAAAAGAATATACTTTTATAAAGAAAAGGAAGGATGATGAGAAAGTTGAATGCTTTGTGTGTGGAGCTGTATTTCCTATTGGGCATGGGGTACGATTGGATAGGTATTAATGATAATTTACAATTTACAATGGAATAAAAACATAAATTCGGTGCAGTTTCTAAGCCCAAGCCTCCAGCCAAAAACACACAAGTTTCATTGTCACTGAGAACCCTGATACTGAAATATTGCAACTTGCTTATAAACTACGCGAAAAAACGATTACAGTTTGCAGGATAAGTGATTCTCAGCTGATTATTTCTATAACGTAGTGCACTCTGAAGTCGAGAGATTGTCTTGTGGTGTGGAAGTAGCAGTTGTTTAAATACTATCACATTCTCCAATTTATACAGTAGGAACCGTGCAGTTGAAAGAAGTTTGTTATTTAGTAGATATACAATATGCAATATTGTTGCTTTATTAGAAGACTCGTTGCTTAAGTTTATGACTAGCGATTGAACAAATTCCGAAAACATTTGAAGCTCTAAAGGTTTTTTAATTTAGAAGATAAGCTGCCGTAATTTATTGTCATTTTTCCACACAAGCGTACTTACATGTTATGCATAGTATAGTTGTATTTTAATAAAGAAGCACTCAAAATTTAAAAAAAATCATAAAACTACATATAAAATAGAAGTAATGGTATGTTTAAAGGAGACGATTGATCCGTTTATAGTTTGAAATAAAGAAAAATTTGTTATACTCCGTGTTAAAAATTTTTTATTGAATATTGAATATTTCTGAGAAAAAAATTGAATCATTTTAAGATGAAGTAATTACTTAATATCAAACAACCCTGGCCTATCTGGAAAAATGGGCTGAAGCCTTAAATTTATTCAAGCACATGAAATGGTTGCTGTTAAAAAGCATTTCGGGAGGAAATACAAATTGCGCGCAAATAATTATAAACATTTGATCTCATATAGACCAGTTTGAAATGCCGAAAAATTTAATTTCTAAATATTAAAGAAAGGAGTGTTTACTGGCATAGTGAACCTTTTTACGATCGGTGGGCTTCTTATTTTTCTACGTTTGAATTTCAAAAACGTACCGCAGAGATTGAGAAATTGTGTAGCTTTTTGTTCGTGTTTCCGGCACATAATGCACGTATAGAATGAATCAGAGTCGGTCCTAGGCGTGTGCGACGTGTGCTACCGCACTCGGGCGGAAGCTTCCGAGGGGCGGCTTTCGGGTCGTTATTACATGAATTCCACTCATAAACGTGTTTAAATTTGTGTTTTAAAGCTAAATAATATTGAATAAACTGTATCAGACGTAGATGGAATAAACCGAATACGCGTAAATCGAGAGATATCTGGTTAAGCTTTAAGTAGAGGCAGCCAAATTTTCCTTCGCACATCCTTATAAAAACCTTAAGACTGGAACGAATGTTTCGAAAATAAATTTCGTATGGTCTGACCAGCGTAACAACCTTGATGTTTAAATAATCAATACCATTATGCCATGTGTGTTTAAATTAATGCGAGTTTTCAAGAACTTTCCGATGATTAAAAATAATAAAAATTTGAATGAAAAAATATATAAATTGATATAAAACCATATTGAAACTATATATTGTGATTTTTATATATATTTTACTGTTATGTACCTACGTGTACCTCCTATGCTATTTGAACGTATATTTAACTTTATTTAACTGTATAAATAAAATAAATATATTAACATATTTTGTTGTAAGAATTCATTCGTATTCATTAATTTGATATTATTTGTTAATACATTAAACAAAATTGTACTCGGTATTTGCGAAGTTAATTGTTTTTAAATTAAGCACATTCAATTAAAAAGATACGAAAATTCAAGTCCCGGATTTTTCCCGATTATGTCCCGAGGTTTCTTCTTAATAACTCATTATGTCCCGGTTTTTTGACCTAAGAATCTGGTCATCCTATTCTAACCACTACACCACCGGCACCCACCCCCTGTAAATAGTAGCTGAATGAAGCAAGTCAGTAAGCATTATAATATAAATTTAAGTACAGAAAATCACAAAAGATGTAAAATCACAGGCTTAAGAAACATCGCTCACGAAAACGCCCGCATACTATCCCGTATTACGTACTACCTACCGATATCTACGTACGTAGTATGTATGTATACGTATGTGTGAACGGCGTGGGTGGTGGAACAATATGCCATCAACTTCAACAGTAGGCTTAATGACGAAAATAAAAAAGCAAATATTGTATTAACTAATGATATAAAAATATTTTTTTGCTGAATTTTGTATTTGTTTTATGTTATTTTATTCTTTTCAATAAAGGAGATTCGTTATATGTGATTTAATTATTAGCCTACTTTCCAAAAAAATGGAAAGTAGTCTTATGAGATCGCCTAAGTGTCCGTGTGTGTGTGTCCCACCTTAACATCTTTTCATGAATGAACCGATTTCAACTAAATTTGGTATATAGAATCTTCACCTAAATTAAAGACCAAAATGACATATTTGGACCGGATCGATTAAGCAGGAGCGCCAAAATAGCAAAGTTAAACTTTTCGGTAATTATGAATTTGGAAGGAATTGGCCTTACCGATTTCAACGAAATTTTGTATGAAGTAGGCGTGCAACATAAAATAACAAAATCAAGATTTTTAATATAGATATAGAAAGCAGGGCTGCCAAAATACAAGGAATAAAAACATTTTACACGTATTTGTGTTGAACTGTTCAATTTTAACCAAATTTAATATTTATAATATACACATATAAAAAAACCATAATAGTATATTTTAACCAAATTAGCCAAACAGGGGTGCCACAATTACAAATGAAACTCTTTCAGTAATTAAGGATTTTGAAGGAATTAGACGATCGTATTTCAATTAAATTTTGTATATATGATTTGTACAACATAACACAATGAAATAAAGATGTTCAAAGCGAAGCTAAAGAGCAAGACTACCACAATAAAAAGTTAAATAATGTTTTTTACACATATTTCTAGGGAACTTATGAGATCGCCTAGGTGTCCGTGTGTGTGTGTATGTGTGTGCCCCACCTTAACATCTTTTTCATGAATGAACCGATTTCAACTAAATTTGGTACATAGAATCTTCACCTAAATTAAAGACCAAAATGTCACATTTCAACCGGATTGACTGAACAGGGCTACCATAACATCAAGGTTAGAATTTGGAAGGTACTGGCTGAACGGATTTCAAAGAAACTTCGTTTGTAGGGCGAATATAGAATGGCAAAACGAGATGAATATGTTTAGAACGGATCAAAAAAGCAGGACTACCACAATATGAGGAAAAAATAATTTCTGATTTCAAAGCAAATACATTACTATACAATCATACTACGACGAATTTGACGAAAAGCCCTTCAGTACCACGGGAAACCTGTGCACACCTCTACTTGTGATATATTAAAATTGTATTGAAAGGAAAGTAGGCGGATTAGTTCTTTCCAGAACTACTTGTCATACTTTAGTAGGACTTTTCATAGACATAAATTCACAAATCGGAAAAATCCTTTGTTGGACCATGCGTCCCGAATTTTGGTTAGGAAAATATGGTCACCGTACCTATAGATCTCTTCCGAGCATTTCTTCAGCCTTTTGTTGAGAATTCTAGTGATATTCGACACGTGCGATATTAGGCATATCGGTCTATGATCTTTACAACGCGTTGCCCTCAGCTTCTTTAACAGGCTCATTGTTACTTCTAGAAAATCCCGATCCCACTCAAAAAAGGAAAAATATATATGTATAACTGATGAAGGGCACCAATTCGCCGCAGGTCTGTGGCCAATTCGTCACATATGGCGAGTGGCGAAGGGGGTTGGACAACGCTGCTCTAGACATTCCCAAGGCATTGGATGAACCCCACTCCTTCCATAGCAAACGTTCGAAAAGTTTCTTTGCTCGAATTCTTGTGTCTATCAGAAAATTCGTCAAAGATTTTAAAAAGATATATCTATAAATTGCAAGAGTTGGATTATTTCAAGGTTAAAAAGTATTTGAATTGAAAAAGGCATAAAAACCAGAGAAAATGTTCTCTTCTTTCTAGGCCGCAGAGTAGTTGAAGTTACCTTACCGCACGGTAGCTGAAACGAATCAGAATGATGTACTTAACCAGACTCACCCTTGAAAAGAATGTTGAATGATCTTTGTTTTTAGATTATTATCCGAAAATCAAGGAAAGAACTTCTGAAGTAGACAGTAAATGGCGGTTTAAAAAATAGATAGCCCTACGGACGCACCGAGAAAACGTGCACAACGAGATAGGATATGTACTGAATCGATTGCCGCAAAAACGAAGTCTCCATCTTCTTTCGTTAAGGAGTCTGCGCGTCAAGACAGAAGGAAAAACCGAAAGCATATCCGGATTAATAAAAACCACTAAAAATCTCTTTCCCATTTCATTTTCAACGTGAAAATATGAACTGTACTCAAATTCATCCATCCTGTCTTCCACTTAATTCAAAATTGCCATTACCAATGTTTATACATACATTTATAGAAGTATAGAACCGCATTTAGGATGGTTTATTGATATTACATATTTCTCTTCTCTAGATCAGGATTCGATTTTGATCTGTAGATGCTAATCCTTAAGCCTTCAAGAAAACATAGTACAATTATTATTGTTTTTAACCTTCACGACAGAAGTCATAAAGTTATTCCTTCAATCAGTGTTACGTTTTTCTTCGGTAGAGTTAAATTTATGCGGACCTTAGTAAGAATAACACTTCATTAGGCGCGTTCCCTTTCCAACTTAAGCGCCTATTAGCTTCGTTCAGTCCATTCGTCCGTACGCATGTTCGCTCTCAGCTTCTACAGAACGGATTTTCATGAAATTTGCTATATATGACTTATGGCCAAAGACAATAAAAAATGGCATAAATGGTTCACATAACCCAATCAAGAGTGCCACTTTACTGGAAACAAAATACGAACGTTTCCTCATATCTCGTAAAATATTAGTCATACCGAAAAAGTCTTCAAATAAAATTTGTAGAACTAGTCAAATAAAATATATGTTTTTAACGTAGAAGTAGCAATTTTCAAGAGAATATAACAAGAAAGTCGTAATTCACTTTGAACAAAAATCCATGCATGGATACCTAATTGTTGTCAACGCTAATAACCTTCGCAGTAAGTGAAGTAAATAAGATCTGCTATGATTATGAAAGTACGTTTAATATCATTACCTGTGCATACAGAATTTTGTAAGCGGAAGGAAATGAATGTAAATGTAAATATTACTACTACTTAACTCAAGTGAGGTATATTTAAAATAATTATCGATTGTTTGATTAATGACAACTGATTAGAAAATAATTTTCAGTATTTATTCATAATAAAATTACGTGAATACGCTTATTAATCCGCCAACTTAGGGAAGGGAAGAAATTTTGAGTAGACAGACATAATCGGGCCGTGATGTTTCACTGTTTTATGGTGTGCGTTCGTTCAAACTATATCCTTTAGTTTCAAATACTCCATCACACGAAACACGCCTATTTGTGATACACTGTACACTTTTCTAACTTGTTTAAAAATTGCATCCTAAATAAGAGACCGGAAACGAATTCGACTATTTCGTTGCGGCTGTTATTCCAATGTCCTCTTTTCGCTTCGTAATCTCGTTAGTAAACTTTTTTAGGGCTACCGAAACCTTTGTGCGATGATCCCAAAAAGAGAAGTACTCGCTTGGGTGAATTCAAACAGGGCAGATCCCTTGGGTCATTGCCAGTTTGCAACTGAGCAGGGCGGCAGAGCTGTCGAAAAAATATTAGCAACAGTTTGAAATTTATAATATAGGAAAATATTTTACAAATATGGGAATAAATTAAAATTACAATTTTCTCTTTTGTATAATTTTTAAACTTCGTAATTCCTTATTGACGTTTTTTGTCTTTCATGCCAATCATCAAGATAGTCAGTTTTTACTTGGTTAATTGTAACAATGTCCAAGCGTCACACCTCTTCTCGTTATAGGTTTATCTCAATACGATGCTTTAGCATGCGCTTATATAGTGTTTACCAACAGTTCGTCTCTAAAAATTTGTATCTATGACTTTTCTTCGCTCTTGGTTTGACATCAGGGCCGGCCAAAAGGGGGCTGCGGCGGATGCGAGACATCCTGGCCCCCGAATATTGGGGAGGGGGGGCTCGAAATTTGAAACTCTCATTTATTAAAGAATCGAGTGTAAATTTTGCGTAAACATTTACTAATTAATCACCTGTAAAACCGATTTACAATAATAACACAGCGAAAAATTTATAATTTTAAAATTGGAGACCTCTTAAATCACAGAATTATCTGCAGTTTACTGTTGTATACTTACAGGAGAGGTTGCGATAATTGGTAAACGGACTTTAACGGAACTTTTACAGATAAAAATTTATCGAAAATAAGCAGATATGTGTTTCGGATTTTTGTCCAATGCTGCCTCGTTTTCTAGAAATTCATATTTTTAAAACGTTATTTTACGCCTATTCCAATATTCAGATACACATAAGCCTAACGTATGAAAGCGTTCCAACTTCAAAATTTGTCTATTAATGGGAATAAACGTAAAGTGCGAGCGATTTCGAATCGAAGACGGAAAAAGAATAAGAATAAACAACCTTGATCATGTTTCTTTAAAATTATGCAAGTCCGAAGTTTGTATGTTAATGTGTCGAATTTATATAAGCAAATGAACAAAAACTATGAAAACTCAAACTTTAATGTATTTTCTAATGGAATTTTTTTTCGTTTTTATAAGCTAGATGGCTTTGATACAAATTTTTTAAAAACCAAAATCTTACAGCTTGCTAAATGCACCTACGTACGAATTTTCATTGTGTTATCTCGTATGATTTAAAAGTTATGAAGAATTAAATGCGCGACGTATTACTTTAATGCGTTAGGCTTATGTGTATCTGAATATTGAAATCGGCATAAAATAACGTTTAAAAATACTAATTTCTCTAAAACGAGGCAGCATGGGACAAAAATCCGAAACACGTATCTGCTTATTTTCGATCAAGTTTTATCTGTAAAGGTTTCTTTAAAATCCGTTTACCAATTTTCGCAACCTCTCCTTGTTAGAGTTTTACAATGCCTTTTGAGCGCTTAGATGCAATTGCTTTATTAAGCATTGAAAGAATGCTAAAGAATGTGATATCTCAAATTTGATAGTGAAAATGCCATTCACTGAATCCCATATTTAAAATTTTACATAGCTACTAATATTTCAAAATTATTTCGTGTAACATATTGTGATTATTATGATTGTTATAATTATACATAATAAGTATCAGCAATTAAAAGTTATATTAATAATCAATATTTCGTTCGTTATAACTGTGTATATTAATCTCCGGCTTCTCATCAATGCTTGGCTGGACCATCATATGATTTACAGATGATCCCTGGACGCGATTATGTGCAATTCCTATATACTGTAATTGGCAGTCTCCTTTTCGGACGATTCCGTCAGTAGTGATGATAAGACATTTGTGGTTGATGTTGTTGGTGGTCTCCGCGGCCGTCGCTTCATTCGAAGTACTTCATGTGCGCAAATCTTCATATCATGGAAGAAACCAGGAACTTAGCGGGCGATGTCAGCGAGAGCGACAAGTCATGTTACCGAAGTAATGATTGAGGCTTGCACTATTTCATGGCGTGGAATCTGGTCTTCGGAGTCCACGACTAACCTCAGTGAAATTATCCAAAAGCTATTGGGTGAGATTCAGACATATAATTCGTCGGCTATTACCCGCTGCCGAGAAAAATGAGTGAATCGGGAAAGGGAAACAGCTTGTGTGCACTTGATAAGCGTGATTGATTGTGCTATCCTCTACGCCTAGAGTAAAGATAAATGCCTACAGGGCTCCCTTCCTACATTACTCATATGTAGGAATTGGATAAACATGCAGGCGACATAAAATATTACCGAATGTCCTGCTATCAAAATTAATTCATGACATGATGAACATGCAAAACGTTTTTCAATTGTGCTATTATATATTATATATTTTTATAATTTGTATTTTATTGTTAAAAAATATTAGTTTACTTCGTCAAAATTAAAATGTGAAAATGTGTTTGTATGGCTCAATATCGTTATTTTCTTTATTTTGATGAAGCGGCTTTATATCCTTTTGCGCGGGACGCCAAATTCCTTGAGCCGACCTTGATCCAAAGCGCTAAGTCATTGTTTCTGCCGTCTGTTTGTAAGGAATGGTTCCAACTTATGCTGCAAGATTTGCCCTTGCATGATAAAACTCTGGAAATGAACTTTAAATCTCGCACAATTGATGTACATAATATAATCTTTCGAGTTATAGATTTAATACACGGTTCATAAATTCCACACTGGAATTTTATGTAAAATAAGGCTTAATAGATAAATTTGTCAACTTGTTTGTACGTTGTAAAAACATCGAAGATGAGATCTTTATCAAGAAAAAATTGAACATTCATGTAGAACAAAATATTAACATTTTAATAATATACAACAAGGAAAAATTCATCCCATAGAGATCCCTTTCGTTCGGTTTTCAGCTAGTCTGGGTTTATAGTCATGATCAGGGATCGACAAATTATGCCAAGTCCTACTCGCCAGATGAAAAATTGTATTCGCCACCCCCACAAAATGTGATTTTTAATGTCATTAACTGGTCGTATCTGGTTGCCAGCTGGTAATATCAACTCGCCACGGGCTCATGATTATATATAATATACTATAATAATTTTTTTATCTTATAAATTCTTAAAAGATACAGAAACCTGTGATGTATCTTGATTCGAATCTTTGATGAGCGATTCGTATAATCTATGAGTCAGGAGTAGGATTCAAATATTGTAAATGCTAAGATTCTTGGAATTCTCGTATATATTTCGTTTCGTTGAGAAATATTAAAATCATGCTGAAATATTTTGAACGAAAAAAATTCTGAGCACTGAAGAAAAAGCGCGTAAAAATATTTTAAGCGCTAATTTAATTTATATTCAATAGAACGAAGGAAAAATATTGACATTTCTCACCCTTTAACGGACGCAGTTAAACATTCAGTCCTAGGTCTACGCGTTTCTGCTTTCCTAGACACGCACCATTACTCAAAAAGGTCTCGCGGTTTCTTCTCACGGACGGTTTGGTAGTTGGGATGTTTTCATCAATTAAAAAGAATCTGAAGGATTATCGTCTATCTCAATGGGTTTGCACGCTAGTTGGCGTGTTGGTGGAAAGTAGCGAGAGGGTTTTGTACTACGTTTATGTTTCTGCGATAAAGGTGGCTGCCAATTCAATCAAATATTTCCATGGATACATGCCATTTCATTCTCTTCGCAGAGATTGCTTACCACATAAGGTCAAAGCATTCGTAATCGTCGCCTAAGCTGAGAATAATTTTTGTCGTCCGAAACGGGCAGAACGCTCGCATGAGAATTAAATGAACCAGACAAATCGAAAAAAAGTTCGCGACTACATCAGGGGCGTAACTTGGGAATGCAGAAGACTCAGTAAATTGAGTGAATATTAAATCAAAGAATATTTGCAAAAATATCTACGAAATTTACTGACTAAGACCTTCGTGACTAACTTCTCTCTCTATCAACAAACATTGTTTTGAAAGATAAGATTGAAAACTCCATTGACACCAAGGAACTATTGGATTTAATAACGATACTGGCATCAATATATAGCAATATATGTGCAGCTTAAATGGTATATCCGACATTGTCAGTAACAATATCGTCAATTGAAAGAACTTTTTAAAATTAAATTTAATAAAAAGCCGGCTACGCTTTTGTATGGCCAGAAGTAGATTCAGTAAAAGACTAAGAAGCATACTAAATGGAAAATGATCAGCTGATAGAGAAATTTTCAGAACTGAAACGTCGATAATAATAATAAAATATTAAAATAATGTAAAAATAATTTTATAACGATTCTTACATTGACGGCGGTCCCGAAAAATTCACTTGCATAGGGGCTCCAAAACCTTAGTTACGTCCCTAAACTTCAATAACTAAGTTGTTTCTTGACATTTTTTATAAGCTAAAAAATATTTACTTTGGACCCGTGATTCTGCACACACTAAAAAGGTTTGCAGAAACAGTAAACGAAGCGTTTTCTCAGTAATAAAATCAGTCACGATAACGAGCGTAAGTATCGACCAACGAATAGTAAATCTTATACCCTGATAAAGATGGATGACATGGTTTCTCCATTTTTGATGAATGAAAACGGAACACTAGAGCCCTTTCCAGGAAACACTATCGGAATAAGAATCTAGAAGTTTCGCGAAATTTCCACGTTAGAAGTCTGTCTTCGAGTCAAAATTTTATACTAGAGTCGCTTTCACTGCAACACTTTCGGTACGTAGTGCACAGGTAATTAAAGAACAGCAAAATCCTTGGAAAGACGGCGTGGTCAACATTAGCATCGAAGTGGCACCATTCGAACGAGTCCAAGAGGCTTTGAAGGCAGTGTGCCTGCGTCCCACATTGCAAGACAGCGGAAGTTTTCATTCTGACGGCCACGCCTGCCAACTCGTTGGTATATTGTAATTCGAGATTTATCTCGTTTTCTTTCTATATCTTTTCCCAAAAATGACAGTGATGAGGACACTTGGACGGATGTCAAAGGGAACATTGCAGTGAACTTCAAAAGGTAATAATAGATAGTAAAGGAAAAGAATCTCAGAGAATCACAGAAACTCCTGGAAAGTGCTCAAATACAGGCAAACCTCCCTAAATATTTTTATATGCGTTTCTGGCATCCACTTCGTTGCCAAAAGTAGATATAACAGGAGTGCATAAGGCTAAGTTCAAGTACTTCGTTTTAGCTACTGTAGAGGGTCTATTATATATTACTAATGCATATAATAATAATAAAGCATTCATGTGCACCAAATAGTAAGATAGAGGAAGCCTTAAGAATATTTAATACGAATGGAACATTCCTACAAATCTGTGCACACATGCAGTGACGCAGGCCTAGTTGGTAATCATTCTACCAACGCAAACCCAAAAAACTATATGTGGTCTGCCACCAGCAGGGGTCTCAAACGCGCGGCCCGCGTAGGAAGGTAGTTTACACTAGACGGCAAAAGTATTTCTTATAAAATATTTTATGTAAATCTAAGAAATTTAAAAAGTATGTTAAAACATAACTTTTAAAAGTATACGCAGTTTATTGTCCATTCAGATTTATAAAAATTCTGCACAGGTGGGGTACTATGTATGTGCTTTTTGCTGCCAGTGTGTGTCTTGCGTGTCCGAAGAATCTAATCCTCGACGCCGAATTTAGTATTTTTGTAATGAATTGGTTTAAGGCCGCATCATAGGGTTGGGACGATTTCTTCCTTGTGGAATGGGAGAATGAACGTCCAAAGAATATGAAACTGTGTGAGGACTGGGAAAGTATGCAGCCCGCGGATTTGGTAGGGTGCCTTTATGCGGCCCGCGGGTTTGATGGAGGGCCTTCATGCTACCCGCGCACCGATGTGAGTTTTAGACCCCTGTTCTAAAGTGTGTTCAAAAAATAATACACACGAATTCCTGCGATCGAATCATAACTAATTTACCAGGAATTATAAACAGCCAAAAAAATACAAGATAAGGACGAACTCCGTTATAAAGGAGCTTCTTTGTCAGAGGCTTCGTCAATTGAGGTATAAAAAAAGCTGTTTTACTTTGGTAACGATTTTAAAAAAATATTTAGTTTGGCCTAAATACAGGTTCCAAGTTGAGGAAATAAAAACTTTAGAACCATGGCTATTTCTAACACGTGTAATGTTTATTTTAATTTCACACTCGTGTTTTACGCATATATTTTTTAACACTAGCAATTGTTTAAGCAGCAAGGTCAAGAATATTCAAAGAAAATTGGCATTCGATACTGTCGACCGGGCCGACAAAAAGCCAACCACTCACATTGTAATGGAAACAGCTTCCGTTCATCGCCAACATATCTCGACGAAATACCATTCGGTAACGGAACGGCGTCCCTGGGCGATAAACAGAAAACGCCACTTTCGTTTTCGTTCCATCTTTCACCGATACGTCGGATGGATTAACAAAAAAACCCGCGTAATCATCCGTGCCTATCGCCGCCAACCCATGCCCGACATTTCGGGAGTCCTTTCGATATACGTAGAAACACTACCGGTGATAGAGCAACAAATCTGTTCCGCTTCCCGGAGAAAAGAGAAAGGGCTTTTTTTACATATCTTCTCCGTGGCGAATAAAATCTTCCCGCTCCGAAACCGCAAGTGCACCAAAATCTTAAGGCTTTTTTTCCCTCGCCCGAGGGAATTACCACCGCCTGGCGGCGCTGCGCTCTCCCTCCGTCTTCCCTTTTCTCTTTCTCCCCGCGTTCGAATGGGAGATTGGCACCGTTACGCCTTTTCGAACAAAACCCCTTTCTCGGCAGTGGATTTTTTCCCCGGTGTCATCCTCTCATCCGCGTCCGACCGCGTTTCTCCGGACTGATGAGAGCGCGGCCGTGCACAGACTCGGGCAAGAGGGCGAGGAGAACGGTCTGGCCCGGGGGAAGTTCGGACATTTTTTAAAAGGTCGGTCCATTTCTGCAGCGGTTTTCGGATGCGTTGGTCGGCGTCGGAGAGGTTGCGAATTCGGCTGCTCCGTCCACGGTTGTCCATCGCACCGCGCGCGCTTAAGAAGGACTTCGGGAGAGCGTTGTCCGGTTTGGTGGCCGTTGGTGATCCGCCATGTGGTCGCGTCGGATCGTGGCCACACTGTTCGCGGTTGTCGGATTAACCCTAACGAGTGAGTGGTCGCCGAGGAGACTGAATACTGACGAATCGCTGGCATTTTCTGCCGCCGGTTACGTCGAACGCTCAAATGAATTAATTTGCATCCGAGAGTGAAATTTTTGTGACCCATTACGTAAAGTTGTAGTTTTGTGTGACATGGACCCTTAGGAACACGCGATTCTCGGCGGGATGGTTCGAAAAAAGTTGACTTTCAGCGATCTTTACGGTGGAGCTATTGGGTGACCATCTTTCGACTTCTTTCCGAACGTTTTAAGAGTTAATTTAAACAAAAGAATACGAACGTCTCTAAATTTTGCTAGCATTCCATGTTACCTATTTAGATTAATTTTTCTTGCCCGTGTATCTTTGGAAAAATTGGGATATAAAATATTGTTTGTCAATTTAGCCAAACCAGACGAATAACCGATTGTTTGATTTTTCGAATCATTAATATTATGTGGATTATTTAAAAAATCTTTGGAGTAAATGAAATTTTCAGACTTGTGATCGGTTAAATTTTGTGGAGAGACGTTTTACCTTTTTTTACCTTCGTTGTGATAGTTAGAATTATACATCCATAGTCCAAATAAATTGAGTATTTGTATAAACAGGCTCTCGTTTAATAAATAATATGTATCATTTCCTTTAGGTGGCCAGTCTGGTGGTTCTCAGACACCAACTGAATGTAGTTCGAAATCCCGTGATGTTGTGACGAAAAGTGGAGTCTGCACGGATGCAAAAGGATCGAAAAGAGCATTTAGATACGAATTCTTGCAAGATGGAGTTCAAGGAAAGATAACTTCGATTGGTGAGTAACTTTTAGTTTAATCGCTGTAGAATATTGATAAATGACTTTTAATTGAGTGAAATTCAATCTGAAGAATGATCGTATAACACCACAAAAAGATCTCTGAGGAGTTAAAAATTTATTTTCTAAATATAGCATAAATTAAATTATTATTTCAATTTTCTGTTGCATCCAAATTAAGAAGAAACTCCGATTATTTTCCAAGAAGGCGCGCATCGTTTGTATGTTTCTTAAATAAATGCATATAAATAGAAATTTCAAAGTCATATAATCGTTAAATTAATGAAAATATGGTACAGTATTCCTCGATAAGATGCTTTATATATATTTATATCATACTAAGATTGTAAATCAATGAGATTACCATTTAGTCAACTTAAAAATCCCTCGCAAAATCAGCTTAAATAGTTTTATTCTTTTGGCTGCAGATGGCAATAGCTTACGAAAATATACCAGGGTTTGTAATAGTTCGTTTGCTCTCCGCTAGGGAATGTCGGTTCGTATATGGGTATATGAGAAATCATTTGACGGATAGCGCTTTGGTAGTGAGATTGTGTTTGTATATGTTTGTTATTCGATGAAATGATGTGGTTGAGAGTTGCATTGCTGTTATTTCTCCTATATTTTGCTACATTATTCAATGGGGCCTCCTTAAAGGACCGGAAAACCAAGAAAGGTAAGGACGGGCTAGGCTTTAAGTATCTTACTAAGATTTGTCCCGATGTATCAAAATTAGGATGCTGTGTACTCACTCCGGCATCTCTGTACCCACTGTGCATTTGTTTTAAAGTTTTCCGGTTTTTTTAATTTGCCTATTGGTTTGAAAAATAACTTTAAGACAGTGGAAGTGAAGTTAAAACGTTGTACATGACGCTTCTCGTCAGTGTCGAAGCTGCCTCTATTGTATTGATATAGATGTAAAAGGTTTCTAGGATGTGAAAGGATTTAATAATAATAACAACAGCAAATGACTCCATAAATTGTGAACGTCATAATATTGGTCATACATGATAAGAGCTGTCGCATGAAATAATTCTTTTAATTTTCTTCGTCAAAATTTCATATTAACGGAATTTTAGGAAATATTGTGGATGCAGTAGTTGCGCTATTTTCTATAGTTCGCTTGCTGTAGTATTTCTTAGTTCGCCCTTTGCGGAAACATTCTGATTATCACGCACTGCAGATGCACCACCCTTGCTCTCCTAAGAAGTATGCATGACGTCACGTTCCTTAAAGAGCGCGGGTCTGGTGTTTTTTTGCGCTAGTTCTTGATTTTGCTCATGAATTACTTTTAATGTAGTATTCTAACATGAAATCTGCAGGATTTCTTTTATTCCTGCCGCGGGAAAATCGTATTTCTTGATAGAGGTAAGATGCACCATTTTAAAGTAGGAAATACAACGGAAGTGATTTTTTTTATTGCCTTGAATGGTAACGCGTACAACCAGATGCCGCAAAAATATAGCGTGGCGTATTAAAATCTATGACCTGGGTTCAAAGAGATCATGGCAGTGACCGAAGGGATTGAGAGTAATCTATTCTTGCTCGTGGATTTTGCAAGGAATGAAGATTTTTAAGTCTCTAGCTACAGCTCGACATTTTTTTATTTTCTTTTCGGATAAGAAGTGGTGTGAGATGTTAAGCTTTTACGAGGGCGTGGGAGTCATCCTTCTCGAGTCATGTGACACGATTTTTTTCTCCTCTGGCGAAAGATGATAACCTTCTGCTAACAACTGCTCACCCAGACCCAGAAGTGGATAAGAATTTTTGGAAATGTGTGCTTAGCCATAGAATCTCATATTTTGAGCTAATTTTCTGTCGTTTTATTCCGTAGGGTATCCCAATTGCGGCCGCTGTTTATATATTGAAATATTTATTCCCTAATGACAGTTGCCACTATTTGATTTATTTCTGCATCACTTTGTTAGTATGAGACGTTTTATTCGTCAATATACGATTTTTATCGCGCGGAACATCGCAATGTTGTTCTTGTGTTACACGCTAATTAATTCTTTTTTGCATTAAGTTTAGGGAACGTACATTACCATTATTATGCCTAAGAAAATCCACGGTTGTAGCATAAGAATTTTCATTGCCAAGCTCTAGGAATTTATTATTAGCGAAATGCATGCTTTTTAAATTATAAAACAACCGGCGGCACAGTTAGAACTGGCTTCCACATAGATGATTATTATCCAAAATCTTTTCGGTTTCAGTTCGTAAACCACTTTTGTCTCATTTTCCTATAAGAGTAACGTGAAAATCTCGCCCATCAGTTAATTCATTCGTCCAGTTTCCCCAAAAGAATTGCATCATCGAGGATTTTCTGCTTACGTAAAGAAGAATTTCTTTTTGAGAACGAAATCCGCGATCTCGTTCACGCGAAGGTCGCCTCCCGCGTAATAATTTCCCACCATTCAGTTTTTTCGTGAACCGCCCAAAAGTCGGCGGAGTTTATTGCGGACTTCGCTTCCGGCCCTGGCCTGAAGTAGTCTGTAGCCTTATGCGTGTTTTTATATTGTCGGCGTTGGAGGACGAATTCTGTGGAACAGATTGTCTTTTTATCACTTCTTATTTCTCTCTCTCTTCCGACCAATTGGTCGGCGAGGTTAATGCGCCCGCGTCATCCACATGATTCGTTTCTCTGGATTAATCGGTATGCCACATCACACGAGTGCCAACAGAGAGTTTTCTGGAAGGCGTGGGGGGGTACGGTCGAGGAGTCACGTAACCGAGGCTGTTTACATCTCCCTCTGTCGCTCACACCCTCGCCCGTTTGTTTTTTTTTAACCAATAAAAAGACTCGCGTCTTCCCTTCACCGCGTCTTTCTCCCCTCGCGTGTTAAATAATCCCTGCATATGCTTCGGGATGAGCTAAGACGCGACTGCATGGTTTTGCTCTTTATACCCGACACTCCTGCCTCTCTCTATGTCTCTCGTTCTCTCTCGGCGTGTCTTATCCGATTCCTTTTTCATTTTGCGCCGCTATTTTTTTAACGACGTCCTCTTAAGGACCGTTGTAAATCCGCAGCACATATTTCCTGCCACGTAGCGGTTACATCCCGTTTAAACTACCCTCTTAAATTTTTATTCGACGTTCTACACAATAGATCTGCCTCGAGTTCTGTTCTTTTTTTAATGTGGAACGTTTCGTTATTTTCATCCCCTCCTCCCCTAGGCGGTTTTTTACTTGCGCGCGGTGGAGAAATTTTTGCTGTTTTGTTTTTCCTTTCCAAGATGTTATCGACGGAATGAATTTTCCCCCAGGCACGGATGCTTTTTGGGAGAGAATAGGCGAGCTCTCGAGAAATGTTCACGTTTTTATCTTACAGAGGAAATCTTGAAACAGCGAACACTCTTCGCTAAATTTAAAATCTTCGGGATGAGCGGGAAAAATAGTTTCTATTAAAAAAATAAGTGCCTTACTTTGAGCTCGAAGGTTCAACGAGTGCACTAAAATTAAAAAGCCACGTACGAATATGGTTTGAAATCTGCGAGCTTAGGACGAGATAAACGCCATCTTGTGGCATGTATCAATAATGAATTCCCATCAGAAAATGTTTCATTTAAAAGTTATTCTGCCGTGAAGTAGGTGATTACCAGGCCGACAAATATATCTTTTTCCAAGATCTCCAATTTTTTAAAAATATTAACAAGATGATCAAAACGGAACTTATGATACCTACTTTCCATTTAATCATTTATTTAATACTTACATATATTGGCTGTAATATATTTAAAATCACCGCGGATCTATTGCTCTATGTGTTCCCAAATTTCATAATTTAGCGTTATAAAATATTACAAACAAATTCTAACGGAAAACAAAATTGATCATGCGTATTTGTGCGGCAAAAATAACGCGCGTGTGTATTAGAATATACCGAATCCGAGTCCAACAATAGTCGTTGCTATGGCAACACTAGTAATGAGTGATAAAAACTGCAAAAACGCTAGTATTTACGCAAAATTCGAAGAAATACGATCGATAAGCAAAATTCTACGATAGAAATTAGAATCTCCATTCCTTTCCTCGGAGAATAGTACAAATCCCGCACCGATATTACAATTTTTAGATATTTTAATGTGCAAGAGAAAATTATCTTGCACGACAGTTTTCAGATTTTCCATGTATGTCAAATGGGAAGGATAGTTCCTGGAATCGAACCCGGGACTTTTAATCTTCGCAAAAAAACTGTCTTCGGGAGCTCGACTCCAGTAGCAGAAGATTTCCATCAGGGGGCATGAAAATCGGTGCAAAAGTTAATAGGGGGTCGGACAGACAGACAGACAGACACAACGACAAAACTATAAGCCTATTTCCATTCTGGAAAGTACGCTAAAAACTAAGGAATTGTATTGAAACTTGTAATTAATTTTCAGTGCGTCATTGAAGGAATGCGCGAGCATGTCTAACCGAATACGAAGTAAAAGTGCATTAAAATTCCGTAAACGAGAGATTATAAAATGAGAAAATGTTCTGCGGAGAACTTATTATCGTATCGTATTATTAAAATTTATATAATAACATTGTCGAGGCCTTAAAAAAAAGGTCGTTTTCGAAAACTCCTCCTTATTGTATTACTCGTTATAACAGACTTTTGCTGTATTTTGTGTCTTACTTAAAATTTGGTTAAAATATTTGTTAGAACAAGTCCTATTTAGGCGGTTATTCATCCCGTTTGTGAGAAAGCTATCATATTATGGTGTAGGAGTGATATCGTTTTATGTATTGTCTCATTTTAAAATAAGTTCCTCAAATAAAAATATTTGTTTCACACTATAAATTATTATAAGCTAAAAATACTATTAATGCTCGTTTTGATGTTTTAAGGCTATTGTGCAGGAAATAGAGTTGGGTTTTCTACTTACCATGTAGATGCTCTCCTCTATCTAGTTTTCTCATAGAGTAATGCCTATCATTAAAAAAATATCTATTTAAGATATTTATATGAATCCTTCAGCATTTAAGCTCAAGGAAATTTCCATTGTGCATCTATGTATTATTTTATTAAGTTTATGTATACCTAGGTTCATTTTTGCTGGCTGAAATAATGCATGTGCATCAATATCATCATTATTTTTGAACTGTGACTGTGCATCATATATAGGTTATACTAAGGGTAAACGCATAGGAATTTAAATCATCGTATACATAAGATTTCAAGCAGTTTCAATTATTCTTACATTTAAAAAATATCAGGCATTACTTTTAGAGGGCCTAATAAATTCAAAGTGTGCTTGCATTGCATATTATTTTTGTTGCCAGGATACCATTTATTAGAGAAAATGAAAAAGAAGTAGATGCTTAGTAAAAAGGACATCTTATATAAAATTTCTTCATCACATTATTTGCTTTCTAAGCTGTGGCATAACTAGGAGCAGAAGGGTCCACAGCAAAATATTATCGAGGGTCCCTCTCTCCCTTTCCCCTTACCAAAAAAATGCATCTATTCAGCTAAAACTGAAACCCATTGTAAAGCCTATCAAGTTCCACCTATTTTTTTATTATAAGAATGTGCTGAAAAGATTAGGATTTTTAATTGCTCTGTCTAAAAATAATGATTGACTGGAAAGTCATTCAGAAATTAATTTACAAAAGAGAAATCACTATTTTTAGGGTCTCTGGGCCTGAGGCATTTGGCCATCCACACCACCACATTACATCTCTGCTTCTAAGCCAATTTATTAATGGTTAAATGAGAACTTTCGTTGTTTCAATCATAAGCTGGCATCTAGAATTTTTAATATTAGGCTTTTATTGTTGGTGCATTAAAGCTCTAGAACATGTCATTAGATGTGCTCCATACTGATTTTTATAAATTTATATTCTACCATCATTGTTTCAGCAAGGCTGAGACTGTAAATATTAAACATGCATAATCTGTATTACATCAATATACCTATACTTTATAGGTAATTATTTATCATCATATCGAATAAAATGTTTGAACATGATGTGTTACAGTAGTGAAAGATAAGTTGTGCATTTGGATGTAACCCACTTGCAATAAAAATTAGGAAACCTTACCTTTTGACTGTCCCTCATATTTTTCAAAACTTTTTATTACTAATTATTTTTCAGATTTTCTTCTGGTGACTGTTGCTTCCAATCAGACTGAGGGTTATAAGAGATTTATTCGCTCTGCCAAGGTCTACAATGTCCCAGTTAAGGTATGCATTCATTTTGCTGGATTGAGTCTATTCTCTTAGCTTGGTAATCATTTAAATTATACAGAATGTTTCTTTCTTACTATAGCTTGTCTGTATGTAAGACAGTCTTTTTGAGATGAAAATGTCAAAGTCATTGTTGAAGAGTAGATCACCAGCCACAATTTAAAAATTTTCTGGAGTTACCTCAGATTTGAAGTGTTGGTTAGCCTAGCATGTTGAACATTGAGGGGTTAATGCGGAAAAATGATTATCACACTCCTACAATTTGAATCAATTCATGATTTATCTCTCTTCAAGAATCGGTTGAGGAAATATTTAAATAGTGTAAAATAAGATAAAGATGTGGTACTCACATTTGGTTTTTCCCTTAGGATGATGATATTTTTCTTTTCTGAGGAAGTTTTTATTTTTTGTTTTAAGAATGGAGTAGTGTTAAGCTTTTATAGAATTGTTTGGTGAATTCACAAAAATAGTAAGTTCCATTGGTAAATTACAGAGTTTTCAAATGCAATCCTCTTTATTTGACAACCAGATGGTCAGTGATAGGTGGTGTAATAGGAAAATGTGGTCCAAAGTCAGTTTTATGAGCAACATAAAAGGATCTTTCATGTCCATGTTAACATTATTCCATTAATTGGTTTAGGAACTTTAGTCTGGGGTATTAAATTTATATTTCCTGAAATTTCTCAAATGGTTAACATTACAATAAAAAAATCTGATGTGGCCACCACATAACTTTCTCCATATCTCCATATTCTAAAAATTCCAAATAGGTTACATAATAATAAATATTTTAAGAAACTGCGAGAAAATTTTAGACTACAAAGAACAGAAATAAACTCAAACCATAGCCTTCTGATACTGGATATAGCCACAAAGCCCCGACAATTAAGAAATGAAAAAGGAGCATTACTAAGATGTAACTAAGCGTCAATTGTTAACAATAGTCATCGGTAGGTAGCATGGTGGTGGTAGCTAAAAATATAAGATATCTCTTAAACAAGGCATTATATAGAAAAATGTTTCAAACAAAGGTTGTAGAAAATTTAATTTCCTACAATTTTTATTTCAAATACATTTATCAAATATTAAAGGAAATATTTAAAAATAACGGATAAGTGACAAGAGTAAACAGCCACTTCCGTTTGACCAATTTTTACCAAAAACTAATCAGTTCTTGTGACTTTTATAAAAATGTTAAATATAAAATTTCACGTTGACCTGATTAATATTTTTTGAGTTAAAGCACTACAAAAACTATCACATACACACGCAGACAGACATCATTGAGAAAATGGTCAAAACGTGTTCAGGGGACCTCAAAACGTATATTTCCGTTGAAATCTTAAAGTTGATTTTTTTCATGAAAACAATACTTTCCCCTATACTACGTATATGGAGAAAGTAAAAAGCTATATGAAATAAAATGTTTCCCTTTTTTAGTGCTAAAATTATTTTGGTAACATTTTTTTGTTTCACAAGTTTTTGATGAGTAAGACTTAAAAGTTCATTCTAATGGAAAGGAGATTCTCTAACTCAGTGGTACGCAACCTGTGGCCCGTGATTCGATTTCAGGTGGCCCGAGAAGCCTTCAAAAAATTTTCACTTATGAATTTTATTAACCAATCGGCTTACCTAACTGTTGAAACATTAGGAAAAAAGAAAATTATAGAAAGGTGAAAATGATGGCTTTAGAATGGAAATTGGATCTACCATAAATACTTAAATTGTCTATATATTGATAGTATGTTTTTGATAAATTGCGTGGCACTTCGCAAATTTATCCATGGATGTGTAGCTGGTGATTAAAAAAGGTCGAGCACCACTGCTCTAACTGATCAATATTGATCAAAATGAAATTTGCATAACTTTTAATGTTGATCTCCAATACTGAATGTCAAAATTAGCCAAGTAGTTTATGATGTGAAATATGTGGACATATATGTGTTCACTTTTTGATTCAATGTTAAGTTTTATTGTGCAGTAGCTTTCATTAAATACCAAAATCAGTAGAGTAAATAATGAAAAAAATGCATTTTAATTATACCTTTATTTGTAATTGCTGTCAAAAATTTAAGTTACATTGCATCCATCCTTTTAAATCTATAAAAGTTATCTTGATAATAAATTAGATTTCTGTTGAAAAGTTATCTTTATAATTCATTTCTGGAATAATCCGTATTTGATTTAACCTTTATAGGTTATTGGAATGGGTGAGAAGTGGCTCGGGGGTGACATGAACTCTGTTGGAGGAGGTTATAAAGTGAATCTCCTCCTGAAGGAACTCAAGAAGTATAAAGACCAGAAGGACAAAATAATCATATTCACTGACAGGTAAGAGTTGCCTTTTATTTGTTAGCATTTCATGAAGTTCCCTTTGTAATATTATTCAAGATATTTATGACTTAAAATGCAGTGTGATTTTTAGTTTTTGGTTAATTGCAATTCATGGTACGAGATTCTTGTTAGATTTAAACCGCTTTACTATAGGATATGACTAGTTGATTAGAATATATTCTTGTCAATATAAATTACCCATAAGTAACATGGACAATGCATATGTTATACAATATTTTTTCATCTACTTTCACAGAATTTCTTAGTGCTAGTTATCTCTAAAGAATAATATTTAAGAGAGAAAGTTTGTACTTAAAAACATTTTATTAATAAAAAACACCAAACCTATCAAATTCATTGAGGACATAAAAAAATGAATCCAGTAACTGTTGTAACTATGGGTGTAATCCATCTACCAAACATTTTTCCCAATGTCTCCTTATGTTTTATTCAGATAGTTTCTTGACTAAAATGCCCAAAAGTTGGAGTTAGCAGGCCCCTGGGAATAATTTCTGTTAGAATGTCTCTTCATTGACTCCTTTGTATCATATGATTTGGGTTTAAAAATGAAGCTTCTTTTTTCCCATACCTCTGTTAGACATGTTCTAAGCAAATCACAATTAATCCATCTTTCAGGATTAATCCAAACTATAACACCCTTTGAAAAGTTCTCTCTCATAATACGAGGTGTGGCTATCAAATAACGAGACTGATATCATAAAAATAATTAATTGAAAGTTTAGGTAGCTTACAAGCTATCTCCTTCAAAGTAGTTCCTTTGGGCATCTACACAGTGCTGCATGTGTTTCTCCCATGCCTGGAAGCATCTCTGTAAATCATTTTGTGAAAGCCCTTTCAGCACCTCCATCGTTTTTTTCTTGGTGTCCTTAACGGATTGAAAGTATGCTCCTTTCAGTGAACATTGTAACTTAGGAAAGAGTAAAAAGTCGCACAGAGCAAGATCTGGTGAGCGAGTACAGGAACTTCTTTTTTTGGCCAGAAACTCCCTAACTGATAGCACGTTGTGCGCTGGGGCGTTGTCCCGCTGCAGAATCCAACCATTCTCCCACAACTCCGGTCTCTTTCTTCGAATTCTTTCTCACAGCATCGATAAAAGTTCAATGTAATACTTGTGATTCATGGTTTGACCGGGTGGGACATACTCAGCCATAGCAATTCCTTTAACATCGAAGAAAACAATGAGCATTACCTTGATTTTGGATTTTGACATTCTTGCTTTCTTTGGTATTGGAGAGTGAGTTGATTTCCATTGCATTGATTGCCATTTGGTTTCTGGGTCGTATTGAAAGAGCCAAGTTTCATCACAGGTAATCACACTGCTCTCCAAGTATGGATCTTCTTCGATTTTTTCCGAAACGTCAACATATTTCTTTTCTTTTCAATTTCTGTTCTTTGCTCATATTCTTTGGCACCATCTTGATGCAGACTTTTCTCATGTTCAAATTTTCTGTTAAAATTTGTCTAGCTCTTTCCTTATCAATATTTAATTCTTCCACTACCATTCTGATACTCAGACAGTGATCATTTCATAAAAGAGTCCTCACTTTTTCCACATTCTCCACAGTTTTCACTGTTACTGGACGACCAGGTCATTCGTCATCTTCCACCTCTTCTCTTCCTTCTGAAAACATTTTGTGCCATTCAAAAACATGTGCCCTTGATAGGGTGTCTTTTCCACACACCTCACATAACAACTGGCATGTTTTGGTGGCAGTTTTCTTCAGTTTCATTAAAAATTTAATGTTAACACGTTCGATTTTTACATCTACCATATTTCCGACGTGCAGCAATAACACTTCTTCACATAAAGCCATAAAACTCCACACTAGGTGATCCTGTTGAAATGGGCTTTGGCACACAGCTAGGGAAAGGTTCAAGGTTAACAACAATGTATTCACATTGTGAGTGAGATGATTAGTTCAAGAGCTGCATGCGCAGTCTCGTTGTTTAATAGCCACACCTTGTAGCTTTGCATTTAAAAATGACCATGAAATGATGGAAGCTTTCTTCCATTGGCCGTCATTGATAATGCTTTATTAAAACATCATTTCTCAGCTCCTGCAATGTACATTTTAATTTTAATTCCTCTTACCCATTATAGGGAAGCTTCTTGCTCCAGGTCTTTGGGGAGGAGTTTGTCACTCAATATTTTGTTTTGTTCAATATTATATATAAATGTAAGCGTGCATGTTATCTTTTAAAGAAAGATTTAAATTGAATCACTCCTCAATCAGTATTGTGCTTAATGTATGAGTGAGCATTATACATGAGAATTCAGAGACTCATGGAACAGGCTTAGTCTGTGCTGCACGTTATACATGTGATTTTAGGGTACTCTGAAGTCTCTAGGATTGAAGTAATTTTAAACTGATTTTCTCATTGCTTCATTTGCTGTTGTTAGTAATGCAGTGATTAAAAGTAGTTAATACACTTTGGCTAGGCATAGGTTGTGAAATTAATTATTTACATTACTTTTTCCATGTTGGCAAAATATAAGGTAAACATTAACTCAGATGTGACCTAGCCAGTTAATTTATTGCTCTTAAGAATAGAATACAAGGATACATATTTTTTTGTTTTTACAAGATTCGGTCATAAATTGTGGTTTGTCAACAAAATTTAGAAATTGCAGAGTAATTTATTTTCAATTTTGTTTTTAAAAATTTATAATTTAAGGTATATTTTTGTATTTAAGGAACAAGGTTGTTGCATTTCAATGCAAGACTGCAGATAATGTTATCACATAAGTATAACTAGTTTTCTCTGAGTTATTTATTGAATTACATAGTTGGATGAATGCAATACAGTACCTCTGCTCATTCTTTGCCTGTTTTGGTGTGCTTTTTAGCTGAGATGCGCATCTGGTTTTTTATAACCTTGTGGTGGCTTTTGGAGATACCTGAGAAGTATTTTTAAGTGCTTGTTTTTGAATTCATATTTCTTATTCAATTCTAAAAAGGTAAAAATGTAATGATTTGAAATTTTAGGAACAATTTTTGTTTTAGCCTGATAAATATTTCAATTTATATTTACACAATACTACTTCATCACTTTACAAAATTGTTAATTTATTATATAAATTTGATTTAGAAGTACCTGCTGCCAAATGAATTGTAGTCTCATATTGTAATTACACTTTGAATTTTAAGACATTTTTAACAATCACGAAGTTTTAATGATGTAATTTGAATTATAAATTTGTTTCACCAATATTTGCTGTTTTCCTTTTTATGTTGTCTTGGAATTCCTCAAGATACAGGTAAGTTGACCACCAAATTAAATTAAAATCAATTAGCATGATAACTCAACCTTATGAGAATTGACTAAAATGGTCTGATACCTAATTTTTGAATAATCAGCTTGGTGAAGGGCTCAGCTTTAAGGACGTGGAAATTCTTATATTATTTCTACCTGAGGTCATTACTTTAAAGAATCATAAACAAATGTTAATTAAATAACTCCATCCTTATCTGAATTTTATTTTGTTTTTTCTCCTTGAAGCTATGATGTAGTATTGACAGCTGGGCCAGACAAGATTATCGAACAGTTTGAGAATTTTGGTGCCCGTGTGTTGTTCTCAGCTGAACGAAGCTGTTGGCCTGATGAATCCCTCGCAGACCAGTATCCAGTTATCTCAAGGGGAAAGCGCTATCTTAATTCTGGAGGTAAAACATTGAATGTTCTCTTGGTTTCATTGGCACTGTTGCCATAAAAGAAACTGACAGATGCTAAATTAATAGGGTAATGTTTCACTTAAAAAAGATTTCATTGATAACAAAGTTTTAATTTTTACAGTTGAGTTCTGATTTTGTTAGTCTTAATTTTTTTCCACTGTCACTTATATTACTTCTATCACTTTAGTGAATGATCTTTGACACTAAAATATCCCATAGAGCACCATTTATCAACCTTTTGCGTCTTGTGTTCCACCAATCATTGTGTCAAAAAACCTAGCTCCCACCTTGATAAAAACAAAACCTCACCTTTTTCAAGAAGTGGATATTTACGTCAAATGGATTTTGTAGTATAATAATTATTAATGGAAATTTTATAAGGACCTTAAGTATTGCAGTAATTTTGTTGAGAAAATGATTTATAATAATTATTTTTAAAACTTAACGTCCTACCTAAAGAACCTTAGCATCCCACTGGTTGAGAAACACTGCCATAGGGAATGTAATTGAATCTAATGAGTTGGGGAAAAAAGCTGATAATTATTGGGGTCCATCAAAAATGTGTTTTTACTGTGTCAGCAACATGTTTTATTGTTTTTTGTTATTATTTATTATTAATTTGATGTTAAGAAAAAATAAGAATGCCATTGTATCAGTGAATTTGTTTAATTTGCTCAGTTTTTATTAAATATATTGAAGAGATTCATAGAAGAGTAAAAATATTTTTATGGCAGTTGTGAATCCAATCCAAATAATTAGGCATTGCGTGCATTTTTCTTTGTTTTGGTATGCACATGAGCAATAAATGATGCATTAATTTGATAATTCCTCTTTATTAATTCTTTAAGAAAAAATTATGCACTAGTGCTATTTCCTTTGGCATCTTACTTCTTCAAGCATGACTTTTTGATACATGTGGTTCCAAAGTATATTTATCTTAGTATATTTCTAAAAAAATATTCATTACTTTTGGACCCTGACTGTAGTTTTTACAATGTAAGCATTTTATTAATTTAATAGGTTTTATTGGGTATGCCAATGACCTTTACACATTGGTATCATCATCACCCATTAAGAACTCGGAAGATGACCAGCTTTTTTATACAAAAATCTTCCTGGATACAAAGCTGAGAGAAAAGCATAAGATTCAATTGGACCATAAGTCTGAAATATTCCAGAACCTCAATGGTGCTATTAGTAAGTACTTGATATTAATTTTATTATGTTAAAAATTCTAGTAGTCTTTTTAACAGAATTAGAAATTTCTTTAAATCGACGAATAAAGCCTTAACTTTATGGAACTCCATAATGAATAAGAAGGAGAGAATAACTATGTGAACTATAAATACAGTGGAATTTTTACATAGTTACACTCTCCTTCTCATTTAGAAATTTCTTGTTGAAGTTAAGATAAAATGTACAATTAAATAGACTTTCTTGGTGGTAAATAAAAATTTATTTTCTTATCATGAAGTTAATCTTTAACCTTATTATAACAGAAATGTTGAAATATCTATGTACATGATACTTCCCTTTTTTCATTAAAAATTTTAACAGTAAAACAGGAGGAAATTAAATGCATAATTTTTAATTTGTGTGAAAACAATTATATCAGTATTAAAGCTAGTTTGGATTAAAGAGAAAACAGAAAGCATCAATATTATTACTTTACAAGATAATGTACTAGATGTATTTTTCAATTATTGGCATAGAAGTATATTATGTAAAAATTATTAAGTTATGCAGGGAAAAACCCATTAATATTCTCCTTTATATTGGGAGAGAGGCACTTATGAGAGAATTTATGTGAGCAAATACAGTACACCATATAATGTGGATTTGTCTTGTACCCCAAATTTGTTTTAATCCTATCCAAAAATATTTACAGTATTTTTCCTGAGGTGTCCAATATTTTTTAACTATAAATGTTCCATATATGACAATATTTTGCAATGTAATACACAAGATTCACTATCAGCAGTCATAATTATATTACAAACAGCCCATAACTTCACTTTCTTTCCAGTTTTTTACTCAATATAGGCCCAGCCATCATGGAAGTTCACTATTTAATCAATATATTTGCCCTAAACAAGAATTAAATCTTGCTGAAACAAATGAGAGCACATACATTAAAACTATGTACAATGACTATAGTCACTATAAAGCCATTGTTTTACAGCTCAATTGAAGCAGATAGCTGAGACAAATAATGATGCCAAAGACAAAGATGTCTCAGCAACTTCTTGAGAAATAATTGCTTTTTGCATAGAAAATGTCTTACTTGAAATAAAACTTTTAAATGATAAATAGAAGTTAAGATAAGATTTTGATTTTCATTCTGCAGTTCATTTTGGTTTGCAAAAAAGTTAATGTAATGATTCCATGACTTGACTACTCCAAGACCAGACCCCACTGGAGACTTAAGTGACTCACTACAATTACACTGCATCTAGCATAAATGGAAACATGTAAAGTAAAGAAAAACTCATTGAAGCAGTATCATTCCATTTGTTATATTCACTTCAAATCTCAAATTTCATTGTATAAATGATGCAATTGTTCAAAGTTTACATGGTATAGTTCAGAAAAAATAAAATTTTAATTGATGTGAATTTTCTTTGTGTTTTTGCTGGAATTAGTTTTGTTTACATCAGATCATATGGCATATCCATTCTCAAGGCTATTTTCATCAGTTTTTCTGTAGATCTGTCACATTATTGTGAATACCAGGGTGATTTTGTAATTTTGAAAGGGTCTTGTTACAACCTGGTCTCACTTATAACTATCTTAAATTGAAAGTTCAAACAAATTTCATTATTTTTATTTACTTCATCATGCATTATAAAATTGACATTATGAAACTTAGTAATCTTATTTTGATTGCACTTAAATATTTACTGCAAGTATAGCATTTAAATTGTATTAAAGAAAATTTTGAGTTTAAATCTTCAATCTTTCTCCCTTAAATATTGCTCTTTTAAAATAAAGAAAATCTCTCTTCAGCTGAGGTGGAGTTAAGATTCAAAGGTAAGGAGGCATATTTGCAGAACACTGCGTATGGTACTGTACCATTAGTGATACATGGAAATGGGCCAAGCAAGCCGGTGTTTAACACCCTGGGAAATTACCTTGCAAATGCATGGAACCCGCAAGATGGTTGTGTAACATGTTGGGAAGATATTCTACCTCTTTCAGAATTGAAGGTAGGCACTTATTTTCTATTACTCTCATTCAAGTGAATCCTCAAAAGTTTAATTGTTCATTACAGCTGATAAATAAATTTAAGCTATACAAGATATAACTAAGAAGACAATTTTTGGGGCATACTTGTAATTTATTGCCCAATTTCTTTACGAATTTCCTTCATTATCAGTTGAATCTTTAGTTTTAGCTGTTTATTTGGTAAACTTCGCATTTCACTGTTCTTGTTGAAAGGAGCTGAGTAAATTTTTTGCCTTTAAAAATATTTTTATAATGTTGTAAATTTTGAGACACCATTATAGTTTTAGTTAAAATACATTATAGTCAGATTTGCCATGATTGATTCTGTAGGCAGTCTTACTTCTCAAAGAATGGAAAAATTAACTATTTTGTGTAAATATCTTGCTTATTTAAGGAATGGGCAATTTTTTAAGATAATTAATTTCAATATTTATGCTGTTTTTCACATATGTAATCATGAAAAATCTTTGAATTTCCTTTTTCTGTCTTGTAGGAAGAAAGTCATCCTATAGTATTACTTGCAATATTTATTGAGCAAGCAACTCCATTCTTGGAAGAATTCTTCGATAAGCTGGTAAAACAGGATTATCCAAAGACAAAAATCCACATATTTATTCATAATTCTGTAAGTGTGTATTTTAAAACTTATTTGCATTAATGAAATTGTAACCAGCTACAGCTGTTTTCATTTGATCTATTTTCTGTTTAATATCAATAATGATAATTTTCAGGAGGAATATCATGCCAAAGATGTTGAACGCTTTGTAGAAGAAGTTAGAGAAAAATATCTTAGTATTAAAGAAATCAAGCCTGAAGATAAAGTAAAAGAGTGGCATGCAAGAAACTTAGCAATGTGAGTAGTTTGGATCTGCTACTATAAACAAAAAAAATATTTGAACTTTCATAAATCTGTAATTTTTGATGAGTTGTTGAATTATCTTGATTATACAATACGGTAATCCTATGGAAATTCTATAAATTTCTTAGGGATAAGGTGAATAGCTCACATAGAACTATTATGTCAAATTATTCTTGGATATTTTTAAGCATAAATTAAGTGATTTTTAAATTTATTTATGTACCTTTCAGTTATGTTTTTTGCTTTTGGATAGAATTTAAGACATTAATGATAGTTTTTTTGACCAAGTGGTTGCTACCTATTTACACTGTGAAATAAATATATTGCATATTTAAAAAACTTGCTTCTTGTATTTTCCTTTTCTTAAGTTCTATTGTGTTGATGATACTTGCATAAACTGTGCTAATTCTAATTATTTCTTTGTTGCATTTAGGATGTACATTATTTTTTCTTATTCATAATGTGTAAGTTAGCAATTTTATGTCAATCTAATCCTGACATTTTAAATGAAAATTTATTTAAATGATTCTTGCTCTTTGTTAAATAAAAAAACATTTCTAAGTGTTCTTTGCATTTGCAGTCATTTGTAAAGCTTGTTTCATTTATGAATGAAGTATTAAGTCACTTGGGTGTGCTTAAGTTATAATTTATTTTTCATTTCAGAAATCACTGCATCAATGTCAATTGCGATTTTTTCTTTAACGTGGATGCAGTTGCACATTTGGACAACCCTAGCACATTAGCGTTACTAATGGAACAGAATAGGTTGGGATTTCAATCATATTATTTTATTTAAAATATTATGTTTAAGATTAATTAATGTGTCATCTAATTAATTATTTTGTTAAATTTTAGGAGCATAGTGGGACCAATGTTGACAAGACCTCAGAAGGCTTGGTCTAACTTCTGGGGAGCACTTACTGCTGATGGTTTTTATGCCCGGTCTATGGATTACATGGAAATTGTCAGAAATGAAAGAAGGTAAGAAGCTTGCTTATTTTTTATGACTGTTTACTCTATATTGTTCACTGTAAGAGAAGTTAAGTTCATTATTTATTAGGAGTGTTGTTTTTTATCTATCCAAGCCTTTTGTGAATATTATCTTGCTGTATAACATAACAATAAAACAAAAAGCACTTCTAGTAATATGTTATAAAATACTGATTTAAGTTTAATAGAAATATAATGAGCTTCATTGAAATAACTAGGAATTCATGTGTTGAAAAGTAGCATGTGAAGGGGAAGGGTGTGAAATAACATTTAATCCAAAGCTTATAATGAAAATAAAATTTTATATTTATTTACATTAATTTTAATAAATTACATAATTGTTTCTTATGAGTTGCACGAAACAACATTACTCTCCAGAAGTAATTTGAATATATAAGAAAAGCTTAAGTATCTTCATGGAATAAGTTGTAGCTCAAAAGTAAAGTATTTAGGGAAAACTCTATGAACTATGGATTCATTCATCAATGTTTTTTTGTAAAATTTTAAACAATCTATTGTATATCTTTTTCAAAATTCCCTTTGTTTTTGTTGAATTAGAAATGATAGTGTATGCAACAGTTTGACTTTTACAATGCAGCTATAGTAACTATTGAAAATAATTAAATAAAATCTAATGTTCAAAGTCTTCTTTTTGTAGCTGGAACACTTGATGAATTTTAATGCAAAACTTGTTTCATGTTTCTATCATTTTGTTTTAATATAGCTTAAAGCATAATTTATCATGAACTATAATACTATATTAATAGTCTTTTCATGTAAAATATGCAATAATTATTATTGTATATATTCTTAATTTATATTTTGTAGCTACTTTATCTATGTTAAGTATTAACATACTTTTACAATTTCTAAATTAATGATTTGTGAGGTATTTGTATTCTGAGAACTAAAGAAAAGGGATTTAAATCATGTTTTTAGTGTTATTGAAAAGTTACTACCAAAACTCAGTTTGTGCACTAAGTATTTCAAAGCTGTGATCAGTTTATAATTTTTTATATTGCATATTCCACATTATATGTGAATTTATTGTTCATTGCTATAAGATAAATCACGATTTTGTTTTATTCAAATTTTGTTACCAGTTTAGTAATGAACGTAATGTGACTTCAGAAGCATACTTCTCAGTTTCTCTGTTGCAGCAATTTGCAATTCTCATGCAATAATAATGCATCGCTGCAATCGTTGAAAAATCAAGTGCTTGATTAGGGCCATTTTGCTAATTGGTACTATACAGTTATATACCACATTAGAATTGTGGGTGTATAGTTGAAGGTTAGTATAAGGTTATATCAAGTTCATTGTGACAGTCATCAAGGTCTCAAAAAAACAGGAAGTAGGCCATTATAGAATCTATACACAGAACTTGTTCCCCTTCAAACAACTTTCTCCTCCATGCTTTTGAGAGAGCTTTCATCCTTTTTTATTAGCTTATGAAAAAACATTGCTTACTCTTGATTCTAAATGCATTATAAGGATAGTGTTGCTTTGCATAGTATCTTTTCATTATTCACCATATTTATTTCTTCCTAATAGTAATATTTCCATACAAATTTTGTTAATTATTTTTTGTATATGCAAGCAAAATTCCTAGACTGAATGCTTTTTCAAACCAATAATTTTATCAAAAATTTGTATATAAAATTCTATGTTGTTTGATTGACTTGTTTTCAAAATGACAAAATTGAATTTATGTAAATCCTAATATGTTGCAAAATTTTTTTCTTTACTTCCAATTTTAAACTCCTGTTAATGAATATCCAAGCATTTATGTGAATGTATGAATTTTATATTTTAGCTCATGAAATATATTAAATGATTAATTATTTATTAAAGAATATATTACACCAAGAAAAATTAGAATTTTCATCTGCAACTGTTATTTTATATTTTCTTATTTATGTTATATAATCACTTATTGTTATAATGATACAGATAACATTTTAAATAATCTATAAATTTATTCTCATCTCTAAGCATTCATAAAATTCATCAGCACAATGGACTTATTATCACTATTCAAAACTTTAAAGGTCTTTGAAATATTTTAAGTTATCTACTGTCTACATACCATTAAAGTGATGTGCACATTCTGAGGATATTCATGTTTAGTTTTTTATGGCTGTGATGTAGATTATTCAAGAAAGGAAAATTTTGAATATTTCTTTAATGAACAGAATACTAATTTGAAGGAAATGAATTATTGTTCAACAAGAACTATTTCCTTGATTTTGAAAGCCAATGCCAACTGAATAATAATTTAATGCTGATTTTGTAGCAAAATATAAACTGCTAAACTTGCACACGTATTTGAAATTGTAAATGCTTAAAGCTGAGTTTTGGTGAGGGCGAGGCAAAGGATCAGTCAAAGTTGATGCTGAAGTCAGTCTTGAAGCTTCTGCGATCAATTGAATACATATTATCAGCATAGCACTCGTATACACCTGCATCCATCTGAGTTGCTGGGTCAATTTCCAGCTTTGACTTGAGGCGATCTTTTCCCATACGCCATTCATGTACCTGGTGATAGAACAAAAGTATCATTTTACCCTTATTCAAGAATATGACAGTGAATTACTTTTTAGCTTGTTTACATATTTTACCTGATTTTCATTATTTTAATTTATTAATAACATGCAAAGGTATAATATTTTCAGGGCCATGAGTCAAATATACTGTGAAATACAATTTCTGGTAGGTAATAATTTATGATACAGTATTTTATCAAGTCTGTTAGAAATAGCTCCCCACTTGTTTCTTTAAATTGCAATAACTAATTGAAATGGTATATCACAATTTTTTACTGTGCGGCATCATATAAAGTAAATTAGTATTTTAAAAAAGTAGAAATTAGTTTGTAGAAGGGTTTAGCTTGTCCAAATCTTTTTCTTTGCATAGCAGTTATTAAAATTACAAAGAAAATTATTTATCCGTGTTAAATATTCACTTACATAAAATTGGATAAAAATGTAGCATCTAAACCTTTGTACTTTGTGTAGTAGTTATTAAAATTATGAAACAAAATGATTTTATCCTGGTTAAATTTTTACTTGCATTAAATTAAATGAAAATTTTATAGTAAGATGATAAATTATTCCTAATTCCTATTATTTCTATGAACTATTCCTATTTCCTATTAAAGTACTCATTTCTTGATTATTTTGTGATTTCTTCAATTTTGTTGTGTTCATGCCCATGAAAACTTAATGATTTGTATTTTAATATTTGAATCAGTAAAAATTAGTTTCTCAAAAATTATATAGCAACTTATTCAGTTATGGTATAGCAAAGATTATTTATTTAGTTAAGTCCTAAGATTGTGCATTCAAGGAAATTAGTTTATAATGTTTTCAATTGGCAATTCTTTTATTTTAAAATGCTTGGAAATTATCTTTTGGATTTATTTGGCTAATTTATGTGAAAAATTTGGTCATTCATACATTTCTTCTTTTATCAATTATATATCATGTCCCTTAATTTTCACAAATTAGGAAACAATAATATAATTCTTTTAGTCACTAGTGTTAATCAACTATAATTCAGCTGTACATACGTGTAGGTATGAGTGTGCATACAATTCTGTTCCATCCTTGAACCACGTGATGTGGGGACGAGGAGATCCCCTCGCAACACACAAGAAGGCAATCTTGTGGCCCAATACGTACTCGTAATCGAAGTGCGAAGCCAGTATAATCTTCGCCCCCTGGAACCATGAGATATTATTTAAATTAATTTTTTATTTCCAGAAGAATTTTTAGAAAGAAATATCTGAAAAATTCGTTTAGCAGTTTAATGTTATCAGTTCTTTTATAACCACTGAAAATATGATTAGGAAAAGTTAAAATAGTTTTAATGCATAGAATGTTATACAGATTTAAACTTCATCGCCAAAACCTTTTTTTCACATTGAGTGAATGTTCACTTGTGACTTTTTGTGATTTATTAATCTGATTTATGGGATGAGGCAGTTGTTTTTCTCATTGTTTCTTCTTCATTGCAGCTTATTTGCTTTAAAACAAATACTCAACCATGTGGAAAAAATTATCATGAGAAATGTCCTTCAAATGTCATCTAGGCTTGTTAATGAGGAAGTGGCACAATCCTCTTAATTGATCAAATCTTTGAATGAGAAGGGTTGAGGAATTGGTGATTGCGAGATCAAAATTTAGATAAATAATTACGTTGAGGTTTTTATGGCATATTTAACAATTTAGAGTTAAAGTTATTGCATCAGTATTTTGCATTAAAATTTACTTTATCTAAAATTTATATTTACTGTTTATTGTATGTTTTCTTTTTGGTCTTTGGTTGAGTACTTGTTAATTTTTTGCATATTAGGTTAAATTAACTGGGGAAATAGGCTATTTGGTTGCTAGCAATATTTGTCACTTTTACCTGGGAGCAAATTCAGGGTTTGAGTAAATCTAGAGAAAATCAATTTTTTCACTAAAATGTATCAAGCATATTACTTTATAGTATTTGGAAAAGTTAAACAGCTATTTCTTTTTCGTCATTCATTAAAATTGACACTCTAATCATACCAAGTGATTTTCTGATGATTTAAATCAAAGCTTTGTTGCTTTGAGGTTATATTTTGTGAAATAGGCAAATAAGGCAATCCCTCACGTTGTTGTTGTTGTAGTACTGGTCCGACTCTGGATCTCGGTACTTGCCCGTTATGGGCAAACCAATCTGCACTCGACTCTTGGACCTCCCACGGCCCCGTCCCCTTCTGGCTTCTGCCCCCGGGGGCCACCCCACCCCATATCCCGAAAGGATCAGGTAGACCACAACTGAGATCAGCAGGAGTAACAGTTGGAGTCGTGCAAGGGTCAAAATTCCATTTCTGCTGCTTCCTCTCCTCTCCCCTCCACTTCTGTTCAACGTGCCCGCAGTGAGGACATGGGGAGCGTCTGTCATGCTGGCCATCAGAGTTCTGAACCCCCCTCTCCCTCCCCCAATTGCCTCCCTTCCTCCCCTCCACTCTTAACCTCTTTTGGCAACACTTAGCCTCCTCCCTCCCTTTTCAGTTTCTAACCCCACTCGGCCACTATGTAAAACTTTCACCAATGTCTTCGGCTGGATCTTAAACACCTTCACTATACTATACCCAACACTTATTCTTCTGCCGAAGACCTCTCTCTGTTCCCTAGGTTGCTTTGTTGTGAACTTCACACTTTATGTGACGGCCAGAGTGTTGATATCCTCTCCTGCTCGGCAAGTCACTCTTTTGTCAGTGGGGATGCTGGAGATCCATCTCCTATTTCCTCCCTGGGGTGACTGAGAGGGGTCCCTCCCTCTCCCCAATCCTCCTCCCCTCTTGCCTCTTCCCCTCCATCTCATGGAGAGCTGCATGTTGAATTGGTAGGAGAGGTAATTGAGGGGAGAAGGGGGGATGGTCAGGGTGGTGGGGGAGGTGCCATGCTATCATGGGTTCTCGTTGTGCCTCCCCCGCTATGCTCCTTGCCTCTCTTCATTTCCTCTCCGAATGCTTCCTGCCTCTCTCCTCATCCCTCTCTCCTTCGTCCTTTACCTTCTCTTTCCTCCCCATCTACTCTTCCATGCATCGCTATGTATGTGTTGTGTGTGCTTTTCTCTCTTCTCTACCCCACCCACTTTTCCATCATTGTTCCACTTATCCCCTCTCAACCCTGGTCTCTCTAACCGCACTCTCCACACTTCCTCACCCCTCAAGTCCCTCAATCTCATCCAATCAGCATTTATCCAGGATTGAAACCATTTAGATATTTTTGAAGTGGCTCAAAAAAAGTTTGTTTTATTTTTCATGTGCTGAAGTACCTTGATTCGATTTACATTTCTAAAATTGAAATGGGTTATGCAATATTAAAGAGGGCTTTAGGATTGATGAAATAGGGTTTACTATTTGAATTGATTAGTTGTTTTTTTCAGGATATTATAGATCATTTCTCTTCAAAATTGATTAAGTATCAACTTTTCATTGGTCATCCCATAGTCCTTTGTGGTCTTTTAAAGATTTCAAGCTACCAACCACAAGAATGGGTATCTCCATCTTTGTGGGCAAGAAAACCAAATTGTTGTTCCTCTCTTTAATAATTGGTTTAGAAAATACCTTTCATAGAAAATGTTGTATTAATTCATTTTAAGTTTTAGATAGTAAATATTTCCTAATAGGTTTCAGTTCATTTCATCATCTTATTGCTTGTATTTTATTTGGAATCTATTATTCTTCCATTGGAAACCCATACTTAATTTTCTTTTGTGCCATATTTTCCTTAACAATTGATGCTTAATATTAATTTATTCGATTCAAAATATAAAGTTAGTCTTGGAGCATAAGGGTATGGATAGTTGGTATGTAATTTTTAATGAAGAAATTCTTATTTAATAAACTTTTAAAAACTAGGGCTATTTTACTAATGATTAATCTAAAGTAAATGTTCAAAATTTTAGTCATGTATTTACATATGTCCAGGAATGTTAATTGTTTCAGTTATAGGATATATTAGAAGTTATTTTATTTATAAGAAGGGAATCATGCTGTCCATTTTTATTGCATCAACTTTTTATATCATTAACTTTTATTATTTATAAGTTTTGCAATGAAATTATATGCATCTAACATTTGATTTATAATTTAATCATCAGATTTAAAATTCCAGGGAAGTTGGTAAAATATCATGTACAGAGATACCTCGCTTTATGTGACAGGTAGGTTCCCCATTCATGCTAAATTAAATTCATGCAAAACAGGGTCATTATGCCAATGTGGATAGGTTCCATGGATGTGAAAATTATAGTGTGATATTAATAAAAATGTGCCATTAACCTGAAAAAAACATCTTCTTGTCGGCTTGCATCCATCAATGCCAGATGCAAGGCTTTACATTTTTTCGATAACTATCTCATCAGTAATTTTCAAATGGTATAGAAAACTAGAAACTTCATTATATATAAATATTTCCTGAATGAACAAATTCCTGTAAAAATTAGCAAGGAAATTTTATTTGGAAAGTCACCTTTCTTTAGAAATAATAATGCCAAAATAAGCATCGTTTGAGTGATAAAAATGGTGTGCCATCCATTTCTTTTATAGCATGAGTGTGCCACATCCTGACCCTAAATGGGGATCCATAGATGATTTTACTGCAATCCACAAAGTGTAAAAAATGGAATTTCCATTACATTTATGGTTAGGCGACCTTTATTTTTTGAACAGATGCGGATCTGGTTCACGCTATAATGGATCTGCTTAAAACGGGGTCGAACAAAGCAAGATATGTCTGTACTTGTTTTCTTAGGCTGTCATATATTATACTTATAATGTTAACTTTATCATTCTTAATCTAAAAATTTAATAGGTAATGTTCTACTTTTTATGCATTCTAATGCCAGCCTGAGGGATCATTATTTTTCGCTCTTATGTTGAATCTGACTTGATGAGGTTTTTGATGGTGTTACATGTTGGTTTCTTGTTTCCTCATGAACAGAGGACATTTATACATTCTTTTTATTCATATCAGCTATCTTATAAGTTTAATTGGATTTTATCAAGGCATTTACATAATGTATTGAACGGTCACCATGGCATGTTTTTGTTTGACAGGGATATATTCCTTGCTTGCAAAACAATGAAATGGTGCTTGAAAGTCTTAGACTTCTTCTCTGTTGGCCAGGAAGATGAATGTTGTTTTGTGAATGTTGAATTAAAGGAATTGAAGATTTATATGTATAGAAAATTATAAAATGATTAGTTTTATGCTACACTGAAACATGAATTGCTGCTCATTATCCCTATAGTATTTAAGGTCAAAAGTATCATTAAATTAGATTAAACACAAATCCTAAAGAAGTGTTCAAATAAAAATATTCATGTATCAAGCAGCCATGTTTTAATTTTGTAATATAATGCAAGAATAGTGAATGAAATTCCAAGCTATTCAAGTTGTTTGTTTCATTGACTATAAGGTGAATTTTTAGTTTATACCTACCATATTTACAAAAAATTTAAATTAACTTTACCATGACTGAGAATAGGATAAGTTAGCTGATGAGTATAATTACAAACTTACTTTTACAAATCCATTATAAACAGCATCTACTATATTTATTGACTGTGTTAAGAACTATGGACTATTTTTGATGCAGGGGATTGATTGGCAGTAGCTTTCTATTCATCAAAGTCAACAGTGGTGATTTTACTTACTAATTCTGCCAGTTTTCTAGAAAATATTTGTTAATTGGAAGAGTTTTAATAATTTAAATGAAAAGCAGTTCTTTTGAAAATATAGTAATCCGTTTATTAAAGCAGAATATTTTACATTGCCCATTTATATATAGTTTATAAAAAGGAAATTAATTAATTCAAATTAAATTATATATTATACATTATTATAAGTTTATTTCCTGTTACAGTAGTCTTCACTATCCCCTCTTCTAACCTTGTACATAATTCGTATTTTCTTACTCAAATAAGAAATTGAAAGCATTTGTTGGCATTTTATTATTTTTATTTATGTGTTTTAATAATAATTTTAAACAAAAACACTTAAGAAATTTTAGAGAATGAAGGAATATGTTTATTGTAGCATGATAGTGAAAGCTCATTAATTGAATAGGTTTCAAGTGACTTAGATTAGTGTTCATGCATGAATGATAATGATGTGGTTATTCAGAAAGTAGTTAGGCAGTTATTAGAAATTTAAATTGAAATTGTGGAGAATTTGGTGTTTTATTCTAATATTTATTAAATCAGCCTGCTTTCTCTGCATCTTTTATAGCCAAGAGTAATTAAAATATATGGATCCATGAAGTCATAACAGATTAATTTTCATTAGTTATCCATAGCAGTTTTTGAAGGCTTGGGAAGAACTTTAGCATTATTACTTGTTGACAGATTTCTTCAGTATGTTGTCATAACATAGTCTGTTCGGAAGCCCCGCCTGTCAATAGAATATTGGTTGTCCGCCTGACACTCGTAGTAACCTGCATCTTTTTGTGTTGTTGGATCTATTTCCATCTTAGATTTTATGGTGTCTTCTCCTATTGTCCATTCATGAACCTGTAGAAAATTCAAATTGTTTCAATTTACCATTGAGTAGATTCATGAATTATTTGCAGTTTTTTTTTCATGGTTAATCAAAAATGGTTTAATCATTAATTTTTCTCTACGGTTTGGTGTTTTAGCTTATTTGATGTTCAGAAAGGAAAATAAATAGTGGATGAAGTAAAAATGTGAATTTTTTTATTATTTCATTAAGTATGCAAACATAACATTCATTTCTATTTGTTTTTAATATTTAGTTCTGATAAGTTTAAACTAGTTAAAACCATGGTATATTTACCTGAAAAAATTTATGTGCATAGAGTTCAATTCCATCTTTGAACCATGTAATATGTGGCCTAGGCAATCCCTTTGCCATACAGAAGAAAGTGATCTTCCTCCCAAGCATATAATCAAGCTCAAAATGTGAAGACTTGACAATAATGGCGCCCTGTTGACAAAAAAGTTTCTAATGTAGCAAATGCCAACATCTTTTACCTAAACAAAATTATTATGATTGAATTTTTCTCTTTTGCAATCAAAACATCAGTTTATTAATCCTAATGAAGTGACTCTTCCTGATTGAGTCTGTATTGCATTTCGTTTAGAACTGAAAATAAACAACCTGTGGATTACCATAAAGTTACGGCTCATTTGATTATTTATATCTATTAGTACTGAATGGTAAATACTCTCTTTTGTAAGACAAAACAGTTAATAATTTCATTCACTAAACTTGCCCTGTTGTTAGGGCTACCATACGTCCTTATTTTCCCGGACGTCCTCATTTTTGGAATACAAACGTCAGGAAGGAATTCCAAAAAATTGAATGTTTCTGGAAATTTAAAGAGTATATCAAATCCAGAGATTGTTCTCATTGTGAGCTTTTTAACATAATTAATTCATTCCAATATTTCTGCATAAATGGCACCATAAACTTTGTTCGAGAAAAGCCCACAATATGTTAGCCCTGCCTGTTGTTTAATCAGGCTTAATCATTTTTACTTTACAAATAATATACTTTTCACTAACAAAGCTGCAAGTTTAACTCCAGATAGAAATTTTATCTCCACTGAGCTTATTTTTATTGGTAATAAGTAATTAAAAAATGCTGTGGACTTTAATTTATCAGTTGGCAAAATCTGTTTGGTTTTGTATTAAAAGTTGCAATTTGACATTTTTGTATGAAATGTTCAATTTTGAATTGATATCTTTTGATTCATGACTTACATCTGGGTGGTTGTAGTAATTTGCACTTGCTGGATTTCGAAAGTTTATGATGACAGGAACTCCTGATGATGAGTAATGCGTCCTCCTTCCTGTACCCCTTCCCACTCCGGACCTTCCGCCAGACTTTCCACCAGCAGTTGCTCCAGCCCTAGCACCCCCTCCTGCTCTTGCACCCTCACTCCCATCAAATATGAGCAACATGATTATGAGGAGAAGAAGGAAAGACGATCTCCTTTTTGCTAAGGAGCTCAACAGGTTGCACCTTGTGGGCATTTCAGGAATTGCACTCAGTTGATCTGCAATTGCAAACATAATTTATTTGTTTAAGTTAAAGTGAATTATGTACACAACATTATAGATTTGGACAGCAATAACCATTTTTCACTCTTGAGTTACCCAAATTATAGAAACAAGTTTGTTCTATCAAAATAACCCTGCCAAAATGAAATTGTGGAGATTTTCGTTCACTTGTCTCAACTTTAATTTTATGTAATGAAATATAAATTTATCATGCATAAATCATTGTAAATATTGAGCATAGATCAGTAGAAAAAATTCTCGTGTTTGATGAATATCACTTTTTTATGAATTTGATTTCCTTGTGTCTTTCACAAAAATAGCACTACTTTATTTTATAGTATTAATTTAATAAAAAATCATCAGAAAAATAATATTTTCAACATACCAAACTCCAAAGGTCCTCAAAATGTAGGTATTATATTATCTCTTAAAAGAATTTTGAATATTAGGCATTCTTTGAGAATATTTTGATACACAAAACAATTCCTAACTCCCTGATATTTATATTTTATGCTTACATTTTATAGAGTTTACTTTCAATTTATAGCATTGAGAATTTCCTTGGACACATTGATCATACCAATGTTTGATGGATTCTCTCCTATCATTTTATTTGTCACCTTTCAACAAAAATAGTGTTAGACGAGGCTGCTGCCTTAAACTTAAATTATATTCATGTAAGATTTCATGTTGTTTTATCAATATAACTTAGGTTTATATAAAAAACATGATAAAGAATATGATTTAAGGATGGCTTATCATCATTGTGCAGTTACAATGCAATGTACTCTACAAAACAACAAGTTCTCAAGCAGATAGGCAAATCAGCTTGTTGCACTCAAAAGTTTAACTCTCTCAGATTGTTTTGTATACCAAAACTTTTGTAATCTAAAACTAATAAGAAGAGAAGTTGAGATGGAATGCACCCATCACTATTTGCAAATACAGTTACAGCAAAAAAGTATCAATCATTTTTTCAATGAGCCAAGTCACTCCTATAATGCACTCAGTTCATATTAAACCAAATTTACGACATCCATCTTGCTGGAGATCAAAATTGCCACCAATCTCTCTCCACAGAACTCAACCTAACCTTGGATGCAAACACAGATTACCTCTGAACTTCTTTCCTACCTCGGAAACTCCCAAAAAAATTGTCCTTCCTTCCACTTCCCCCTTAATGTTCTTCTTATGACTTGTTTTTTCTGGACGGCTGAGTCAAGTCATGGCCACACCCCGAACAATGGTGGCAAAAATCACAGAGAAGATTCACCACCATAGGAGCACAGTAAAAATGTTTTAGGACTAGTGTTTTCACTCGACCGAGGGAGATAGAGGACTGACTGCGTGACAGGCATTAATTCACACCCATCATTCCCTTTGGGTAGAGCAGTGTCAGAGGGGGAAATGGGAATCGGCAGGGATGGGTCGCATGATATTTCTCCCTCTTTCTCTCTCTCTCTGATCTCCCCCTCCTACTACTCCTCTGTCAGAAATGGGAAATGATCCCCACACTGGTTTTGGTGAGTGAATTTGTTTTGATGCCTCAATTGGGTGGAAAGGGGGACCGAGGGAAGTGGGGAGTTGGGCTTGAGTGGATTTTTTATTTTTTTTTAAAGGAGGGTGCTGACAGAGTGGGGGAGTTGAATGCCTGCAAAAGTGTCTCAATGAGTATATGCTAGGTAGGGAAAGTCTTTTCCCCGAGGATGCTTTCAGCTGAAAGGAAAAGCATTTTCCTCCAAATTGGCAAATTAAAATTATTTATGTTATAACATACTTGTCCACTTTCCTTGAATTTATGCAACTCTCCTTATGGGGTCTTTTTGAAGATTTTTAAAAATGTAACAACAACGGGAAGTTTTAATTGTGTGAAAAAGTAGTTGGGTTTCAGTGCTGTTTTTAATTGCATAGTCATTTACAACAGAAAGTGCATATTGCTGAAAAAACCAACCAGACATTTTTCTTAGTTATGTTATTGTAAAGGAAATGAAAAGTGCCAATAATTGGAGTCATTAATAATGTTGATATGATTCTGAGTGATTAATGAGGTTAGGCAGTGTACTGGTGAGGGGAGAGGAAGGATTATGATATGAGGTGGGTTGGGTATGCATGAGGAGGAGATTGTGGTTTGGTGAGGGAGAATGAATCTGGGAGGTGGTGGGACAAGTGAGGAAGGGGAGAGAGGCTCCCTTTTCCAATTGAGTAATTACCACTTCCATTGGTCCTGTGTGTTGGGCTGGTTGAGAATGAAAGGGTGCGAAAAGAAGGGACAATGATGCGAAAAGCTGTTGGCACTGAAAAAAATTGCTTTAATATCAGTGCTTCAGCTTTAAATAACTTTTATGGTGAGATTAAAATGTTTCCAGAACTTTACAGCATATATAAGAGGTAACTACATCTTTAATAATTTTCAGTCCTGAGAATTTTCTTCGGTCATTTCATTTACATATGCTTAATTTTAATGGGGAAAAATGAAAAAAATGTTAAATTCTGGAATATGAAGATTTGAGCTAAATTAGCTAAATCTAGCAAAATGCATAGACCTTAATATATGTATCCTTCTAAAATTAGTTTAACTGCAAAAGGCCAATTTAAGCAAATATATGATAAAAAAGGTCAACAAGAAGATGAAAGAACATATTAACATCAATGAAATAAGGTGATGATAATCTCAACTGAGATGTCTGACCGCTATTAACCATTTTGCACTAGATTTTTTTTCCTTTTCAATATTATTCGCCTATTTATCTTTAATATATATATATATATATAAGGCAACTTGTTTATGGTCAGGGGGCTCCTGAGGTGTAAGAAACTGCAATCACAAGCAGGTCACAGAAAATATTTACAAATCCCATGCCTTGCTCTCCAAAACATGTATCGAGTTACACTCGATTTGAAAACTGCTGTCGAGTCACACTCGACATGCGAGTGTAAAAGGTTAAAGTTTACAAGCTTTATTTTGCAAGTGAATTTATTATGAATTTAGACTATGATGTCCTTATTGGTAATTCTGGTCTGCTCATGGTATTTTCTTGCTTCTACCATCTCTCTCTCAACATTCATTAGTTTTTCTTTTCCTAGTTTTTATGTTAAAAGAAACTTTTCATTTGATTTTTGAAACTCAGCAGTATTATTTTGCATTTATTTGTAAGTATCAAGTTCTGCAGTCATTTTTCAACTAGGCTGACATTGAAAGGTAAATAAACTTTAGGCTCCAGAGTTCTTGTGAAGTTAAAGATATCTTAATCCTCCCGTTTAACTCCACTGAGTTTAAGTTTAACTAATACATTTTTACTTTCTCATATACAAAGTACATAAAGAATTTTCACTTTGAGATTTTAATGAACATGCACATTTTATGTGCTCCATTCATCCACAAAAGACATTTTTGCAATTCTGCTTATACACCATCATCTTTGTGCTACTCTAGAGGCTAAATAGTTTAACTGAATCTGAACAAATCTTGTATTGTATAGATTATCACCTAAAATAAAGAATTTGTTGAAATGAATCACGTTGAACAATAATGCAGTTCATTTATTTGACTTTTACAAAATGCAAATTTACTCAAACATAACCTAAAGAATTTAGATTAAAATTAATACAGCTATAGATTTTGCTGTTATAAATAATAGTATTTAACCCATGTGTCTTGAAATATAACTATAGCATCCAGTCTTGTTATAATACATTGAGTTTAACACCCAGTTATCACCAATCCCTCCATGGAATAATGTAACCAGTGATGCTATTGTATGGATTAGAAGCATTTGGGTTGAGGGAAGTTTATGCACTGCAAGTTGAACTGATTTTTAAAAATGCAGTCATGTTTCTAAACCATGCCTTTCTTGTATTCTAGAGGTATCTGGAATGTTCCATACATTACTGCATGTTATCTCATCAATGCAACATTGATTAAGGATGAAGAAACCAGACCATCCTACATAAGAAGTCTCATGGATGCTGACATGGCTTTCTGTAATAATATGAGGGATAAGGTAGGCATCAATATATGTATTTGTGTTTTTATGTGTATTCAAATGAAATATGGTATTTTATGCTTTTGGTATTATATTACCATTGCTTTGGCATTTTGTGGTTTTTCCTGGGTCATTTTTCAATTTACCCTTATTAAGTAATAAAATGATGGATATTGGAAAATTAATTATGTAACTTGTAATTGTGGAATGTCTCACTCAATAGGAGAATTTCATGTAACAATATTTTGTGTATCTCTGATATTTGAGCCATAGTTAAACATTGGGCTATTTAATTCATTATTACAGGGAATATGTTAATTTTTTGTAGTAATCTTTAAGTGCTATTCATTATTGAAGCTTGTTATTGGTTTAATATAGCATAAGGCATATTCTTCTTTTTCAGAACATTTTCATTTATGTGAGCAATCGTGAAGATTTTGGTCATCTAATCAATGCAGACAACTTTGACACTAGTCATGTGCATAATGAACTTTATCAAATATTTGACAACAGATGGGACTTTGAACAACGTTACATTCATGAAAACTACTCAGAAAATTTCAACCCAAACAAGACTATCCAACAGGTTTGGATGCTTTTGAATATATTTTTGTTAGTAAAAATAAATTATTTGCATATCAAAAAGTCTGAGATGGACTAATAAATCCTTGCTTTTTACTTTGCATGTACTATTTGCTACCATCAGTTTTGTTAGGAGTGCTCAATAAAATTTAAATTTTATATTTATATATTTTAAGCTTATGAAGATGATTTTATTTTCTGGAAAAGTTCTCCCCCTGTAGCCAAAGCTGTAGATTTTAATTATTTTCATCGTAGGAACTATTTAGCATCAGATAATGTTGACACATAGTTTTTACTTGCATGCCTATGGGACTAATTTATTGTTTTTGTCAACATTTTTGGAAAATTATTTTTTGTTGCCATCATTCTGAATACCTGTACATTAAGCCCAAAATTGAATTACCGTATTTATCTGAATCCAAAACGACCCCTAATCTAAGCCGACCCCCCTCCCCCTTTAGCAGACCTTTATATGACCTAATTTCTCACTGAATGCATTTGGTGTATATTTCGAACACTTATTCAGTATATGTTTACTAGTTCGTTCATTAATTGAAATGGTTTGTTACAAATTTTTGTTTGAGAAAGAAACAGAATTTTTTAAATAAAAAAAAAATAATAATATTGTAGTAGTTGAAATTCAGATCGTAAGATTGCAATGAAAAATTTCAGTAGTTACAATTATTGTATCTTATGTATCATTTGTTTTAAAAAACGTAGATTAAATGTGTAACAATACGATTCTATGACAACTCATCGCAGTCAGTTCATTGCACGTCAATTTGTCGAATGAAAAATTCGTCGTGCATCAGTACATCGCACGACAAACTCATTGTGTGTCAATTCAGCGCTCCACAAATTCATCGCGAGACAAATTGGAAGGCGAGACACTATGACTGGTGTATGTTAGGGGGAGACACTTTTCAACAACAATATTTTTCTTTATATTTCCATATATTTCCATAACAAATCATAATTCTCTTTGCGAATTACGCAAGGCAAGACATATTAGATGATGTATGGCAGGGGGTGACTCCCAATCCACCAAGTGTATCCCTCTGCCATACACCAGTCATGATGTCTCACTTTCCAATTTGTCTTGCAACGAATATGTCTCATGATGAATTGTTTGAGTGATGAATTGACGCACCATGAGTTTGTTACCCGATGTATTGAAGTGCCATGAGTTTGCAGTGTGACAAATTGTTGTGCGATGAATTTACCGCGATGTATTGATGGTATACCACTTCATACTCAAATTTAAGATGACCCTCGATTTTTGCAAGCAGAAATTTGGAAAAAACCTCGTCTTGGATTCAGGTAAATATGGTAATTGTTCAACTTTAGCATTTAAATATAATTTAATTCCTATTTAACTTTAAAAATAAAATAATTTTGGAGTATCATATTTTTCTCAACTAAAATGTAGCCCTGTCCAGATGTATATTGGTTTCCCATTGCTACTCCTCGATTCTGCAAAGAGCTTGTAGAAGAAATGGAAAACTTTGGGATATGGTCTGATGGATCTAATACTGTAAGTATTTATGTTTTGTTTTTATCTGAATTAAATAACTACATGATTGAAAATGAAAGGCTGTATTTTTTACAAAACACACTTGATGTATAGCTCGCGTGCTCTAAGGTGGCAGGCGGAGACGTGTGAGAGGGGAAGGGAAAGAATGGGAAGGAGAAACTTTAAGGGGGAACCAACATTAGAGCCTATGGGCATCAAATGCCCACACCTAAACACCACCTCCTCTATAGGCGGTCCTGCCTCGAGGATAGACTTTCCTACCATAAATGTGCCTACTGCGCACTGCCACGTTAGAGCGTTTTTACTATAGTATATTTATTTTTAGGAGCATTGTTTTTAATATGATTTACCTAATTTAAATATTTAAAAAATCAGATTTTATTTTGTCTAATTTTGCTTGAAATGTAAATCAGTTGAAAACATGAATTGCTATAATCCAAGTCTGGCATTTTTAGATCAAATTCATTTCAGTACAATGGCAATATAAAAAAAATCAAATAAGTCATCTAGTTACTGACAGTTTCTGTGTTCTATGTCAATGACTTATGAGGCAAAAGTTGCAATTATTGTGTGATACAAAAAAATTTTCTTAGTGTATATGGGCTGCAAATATGACTTTTTGCATTTTTGCAAAGCACAATATTTTCAATTCTTTGCTCTTATATATGTAATAAATAAAAAAAACTGAAAATTGCAATTAGGTAAATTTGCTCAAGGTGCAAGTAAGCTATGAAAAAATACAGAATATCTCTTTCTTTGAGTGTATGTTTGCAGGTGTATTTTTGTTTGGTTATAAGATGCAAAATGGTTATAAAATTGGAGTTTGGTGGATTTGCCACTACAGCCATCCCTTGCTTAATGAAGGGGTTACGTTCCTAAAAAGCCTTCATTATGTAAAAATTTTTTAAGCGTGAGCTAATTTTCTATTGTTTTATATGGGAAATATTTAGTTTTGTTCCTAACACACTTAATTTGATAACCAAATAATAATAGAATACCATAGTTAACCGAAATTATTTATTTGATAGTGTAATTGGTCACATTTATACATATGTCACTGAAGTTCCATCATTCCTCATGTTTAAATTTCCCTGGTCCAATCTGAAGCCATAGTTCCATTTCCTATCGCAGATGGTGCTCGCAACCCTCCCCGATTAGCTCTAAAGAACCAAAAAAAGTTTTTCCTTATGTTTGACATAATATGAATGTTTTATTACCAATTTGTGACACTCACTATTTAAAGGCCAATTTGCCAACTCTTTAGTCAATTCTTGAATATCTTCAGTTGTAAGTTTTTCAGGAACTGCATTAAGAACCTCCTCAACTCCCTTGCCTTCTATTCCATCTATGCCAGCCTCAGTTGTTTTTGCTACAATATCTTTCTTAATGCACACAATATCTTCGAAACCTGGAAAGTCATTAACTGCTTTTGGTCATAACTTTCGTCAAACAACATTCAACATACTTTCCTTAATTTCATCCCAGACAGCTGCAATATTGTTAATTGCATCTTTTATATCATATTTCTTCCAAACTTCAATGAGTGACTTGCTCTTATCTTTTTTACTTTCAACAAGAACAAAATGCATTACACGACATAAATATTTAGCCTTAAAAGTAGCTATTACCCCTTGTATTATGTTTGGAGGCAAAAAAATTACTTTCACATTGCTACAAACACCATTGATTGATTCTGGATAGCTAGGGGCATTATCCAATGTGAGCAAAGCCTTGTTATCATAGTTCGTTTTCATATTGTAATCCTCAATCGCACTTCCTATGTAATCATAGCATAAGCTACCTGTCATCCATGCTTTTTTGTTTGACTGGAAGTGATACCTTTGGGATTCCTTTCAATGCTCTAGGATTTTTGGAACAACTAATGAGGCAGGGTTTAAGCTTAAAATCACCACTTGCATTTCCCCCAAACACAAGTGTTAACCTTTCCTTAGAGACTTTGAATCCTGTTGACTGATTTTCATTACGAGACATGCATGTGCGGTCGGGTAGATTTTTCCAATTGAGACCTGTCTCATCAAAATTATAAACATGTTGAGGCCGATATCCCCCCTCCTCTATAATTTTCTTTAGTTCCACTAAAAATTGTTCAGCAGCTTCCTTATCAGCACTTGCCGCTTCTGCGGTTTTCTTGATTGAATGCAAATTGTAGCGGTTTTAAAATTTACCAAGCCACCCACTGCTTGCAACAAACATTTCTTCTGGCTGTTCCTGTTGAGTTAATGTGAAAGGCTCATCCTCTTGCTGCTTTTTAAGATCACTCCAAATTAGTCTTGCCTGCTCTTGAGTGACAGAACCAGAGAGAGGACAATTGTGGGCATTTTGATCTTAAATCCAAATGTTTAAAATCTTCTCCATATCTTCCATCATGACATTTCATTTTAGTAATAAAGCGACAAGCACTGATATTCACTGACCTTTGGGCACTCTTTTTAATTGCTTCTTTATTATTCACAACAGTAGCAATCGTCGATTCAGCCATTCCAAATGCATGGGCAATTACAGATGTCTTCTCTCCTCTATCCTTTCTCTTGACAATTTCTAGCTTCATTTCTGTCGTTATTTCCTTTCTCTTCTTCATAGGAGTAGGTAATGATGTTGAGCTTGGTCATTTTGATGCCATGATATATATTGGGGTTATGAAAATAGTAATAATAATAGTAACACTTTATTCACTTGTGAGATGAACACAACATGTGAGAACAAATGAACACTGCAAAATAAAGTGTGTTGCAGGGTTAGTAGTGTGCCGCTTGCAAAATTCAAATATCTTCGCCTTCGTTATAGCAAGATTGTCCTTATTATATTAGAAAGTAGTACATATCAAGTAAAAACCTTCGCTATAGCGAAACTTCATTAACTGAATGTTCATTAAGCAAGGGATGGCTGAATAAGAAATGTAATTGTATTTGTTATTAACAAGTATTTTTTTATAGCCTCAAGCCATGGCAATCAAATCTTGTGTTGATGATATCTTTTACAATTAATGAGTTATTGCGAAATCAATGTAGGATAACAGGCTGGATGGTGGATATGAGAATGTACCTACAAGAGACATTCACATGAAGCAGGTTGGAATGGAACAACACTGGTTGGAGTTTCTAAGGATTTTTGTGCGACCTCTCCAAGAACTTATCTTCACAGGATATTATCATGATGTATGTGATGCTGCTAAATGACTTGGTTATCATTTTCTCTTGCCATTTCTCTGTGACCAAGTCTGTCTTCTGAATTACCTGCCATCAACGCATTGCTACCTATTAATTAACATACATATGCTGGATATAGCATGCTTGGAAAATTGCCAGCACCCCTAACTTGCATGGTCTTTGTAAAATTTGTATTATGTGCATGATTGTCACATTCTCTTCATGACTAAAAGTTTCTGTAATTGCTCAAGAAAGTTAAAGTAATTTTTGTATAAGCATTTACTTTTTCTTTATTAACCTCATTATAATTATTTATAACCTATTTTAAGAGTGGGTATGTGAAATTTAAGAAGGTTTAAATGGAGACTTACATTCATTGCATGGCATATGAAAAGAATATGGATACATATAATCAGGGCTGGGCATACCCAGGTGCCCATTTGCCATTGGAGATGATACATTTCTTTTGTATGTTATCAATCCAGTAGAGTTACTAAGAAGGTAATATTATTTACATCGTATGTATGGTGTATATGTAATGTACAGTACCAGACCCCTTATCAGGCTTCCTGAAATCTGGCAGGACCTGAAATCTGGCTATAATAGGAGCTCATGCCCTGGGTACCTATTTGACATTAGTGCAATGGCAATTACTTTGACCTGCAGCTTTGTTTCCATAGCATTACTGTTTCCTCATTGTTTTAACATGCAATGTTTTTCATATACACGTATTCACTGTATTATGTAGAAAATCTAACGTTTCCTTACAAGGGAAGGTATTTGGGTGTCTGCTCCTGATTTTTTTAAATTTTGATGGTTGGTAGGCATCATGGAGTATTGAACCAAGGTGCAAAATATTTCTGCAGAAATACATAATCATGACAAAAATGCCAATCGAAGTTCTGATTACATCTATGTACTTAAATAGGCAAAATAACAAAATGCCAAGACTTCAGTTTCTGTCTCCTCTGATTGCAGGAAACAGCAGAAAAACTGTTGAGAATATTTTGCTTATTTTTCTTGAATCAGGTGCATTTTTTATGCAGATCCTGAGATTTTTTATTGAATTTGGTTATTTTACCTTTCTAAATACATAGCAATAATTGGAATTCAATATAAAATGAAATTATGTGTTGCAGTTTTTCTGAGAAGAAGATAAAGATGCAATTTTGATTTCAATTTTAAGAAAATAAGTATAATAGGCCTTCATTTGTAAATATAAAGGTGTGCAATGATTTGGGGAACATGAAACCCTTTTATTCTATACTTTTAATGCTTCTTTAATATATGAGAAGTACCATGTTTTTCAAGCTATAAGACTGACTACTGACCTATAAAACACCCTGATTTTTTAGAAGATTTTTCAGGAAAATCAGTATTTTGGTTCACCAAAGCATTTAGGAAGGGTCACATCATGTATCATTACTAACTGTGATTAAGTCTGTATCTGACAACATTTAAATAAAATATTATGGCGTGATAACAGTTAAATATAATGTTTTAGATAAACTTAACTTGTGAAAGTAAGTAAGGACAATCTAAAACATAAATAATTGCTTTGAAACTTGAATGGCTAAATGCATGCACTTGTATTAATTAGACTGTCGGAGTGCATCACATATGTCGCATGTGTAGACTCCCCTTACCAACAGTACTTAAACATAAGTGCAAGATGAGATTTTATAATTCTTAATAAATGATTTGCATATGTAATACTGATACGTAGACTCAACCTGTCTTTTTTCTTTTGCAATTGTTTTAGCCTCGTACATAACCATTTTGAGAGATACAGCAATACCTAACTTCCTCTATTATATTATCCATTTTTTCACTTCCTCCTCTAGTTGTGGCCATTTAGGACCAAGCTTACAAAGGCTAGGTTTCTCTTTTCCTGTCACCTTCAGTTTTTTTCCGTTTTCTTCATTCATGGATTATTTTTTTCAGTAAGATGTGGACTGAAATTACATGCCGCTGCTTGTTTATTGTGCATTTTTGCATATTGAATCATCTGAAGGCTATAGCTAATAGTGTAGGCATATCTTTTCACTCTTGTAGCCATTGTGATCTCAATGCATGTGATGGTATTTATCCTAGATATTTATAAAATTTTTATGACATCTATCAGAACTCTAACATTCCATGCAATTAATCGCTCTATTCAACGAGCTCATTAGGAACCAAAACATATGGCTAACATTGCAAAATCATTATAATCACTGTGAGCAGACATGTAATAAAACTCAATAATGAAAATGCATTGTCAGAATTCACATTGCATAAGAATTTACTGTACAAACAATTTTTTCACTATTAATTATTAATATTTTAATGATTTTCCTATGAATGATGGCCAATTATTCTGTTTTGGGGATCAATGGTTTTGTGAGTGTCACTACTGAATACAGTAATAATCTCACCTTCAGTCTATAAGAAGCAGGCTGATTTTAGAAGTAATTTTTCTGGAAAAAAGTCTTATAGCCCAAAAAATATGGTATATATTAGGCTTAGAACCCAAAATCTAGAAAATTCCCAAATCCGGCAAACATTTGGTCACAAGCTTGCCAGATAAGGATTCCTTACTGTATACAGATTTAAGAAACCCTGATTCTAAATCATATAGCATTGAAATCTACCTTGTCCCCTGTATTTATGAGGTGACTCCTAGATTTGGATCAGATTTGTCCAGGCCTGCATATGATCCTGAAAAACACAGCATTTGTCACTCTGTCACTGTTTTCTCTGAATGTTATTTATCTGGCCTCTTTTGTGACTAATTTGTCATAAATCCAGTCTATTCTTAAGGCTTTTAACACCATCATTGCCAAGGTATCACAAAATTATTCATCACTGCCTGAAGAGTTCTCTAATTTGCTCTTGCTTCTTTCTTATTTCCATTAATCCCTGTATTTTTTTGCTTATGCAAACAACTACATGTTTTTGTTTGTATTTTTAACTATAATGTGTTTGTTCACAAATAATAAAGCTAACAAATGTGTACTGTCTTTCAGAAAATTAACTGTTTAATTGTTTTCAGTTTAATGCAGAACCAGGCATTTGCCTTACACTGACTTGGTTTTTTTCAGCTTTTGTGTGTGCTGTGGCTTTGAATAATTTCTAACAATTTAAGTGTATTTGTTTTATGTTTCTCCTTTTGCTTGTGTTTTCATCCTAAAATTGACTCATTTCTTCATTTTTCTGTTTTCTTTTTTTCTCCATGCCATTCTAACATTTCTTTTCACAATTTATATAATTTAAACTTACGTTAAACTCGGAAATCAAATACTAACATGCGTGGAATCTAATACTTAACCAAAAACTTTAAAAATAAATTTTTTTTATGGAATTCTTTGGCCATACTTGTAACTCCTCCTTGATGGCAACTGACTGTCTCACTCTATGGAATTCCAACATGTTAACAATCACATTAAAATTCAAACAACTGCTACATCACCCAATGAAACACATGGAAAACAATATAGGACCCTCGTATTGAAGGTGGCTACGAGCAAGTGCCTACCAGAGACATCCACATGAATCAAATTGGCATGGATAAACATTGGGACCACTTTCTAATGGAAATAGTGAGACCACTACAAAGGAGAGTGTTTGATGGCTACACACAAGTAAGGCTTATGTCTCTAACAAGATCAAATGTACACGTGTATCACAGCAGTTATTTTTTACCCCTAGAATTAATTTAACAGGTCCTCATAGGAACCTGAGCAAATAATGATGAATCTCAATTGCTCAGATGGTGGTTGGAAATTCATTAAATGTTTTGAGCACTTTACATTTGTGGTTAGTACAGGTTTTCACAATACATTTTATTGTAAAAAGCTAAAGCAGATAAAACAAGTTCACCTATCATGGAGAAGGGAACTGCCATCCTTGAGCATAAATCCATTCCTTTTTTTATTTGTAAAACTAACATTCTATTGGCAATCAATATATTGAGGAGGGGAAGTCTAACTATTCCTAAGTTAGTTAGTAACCATATGTATATACACCTAATGGTCATTCTTATGTCACTTAATAAATTATGAACAATTTTTCTCAAAGACCATCAATCAGCTAATCTGTGATTCATTCTTTAAACTAGAGAAGAAGTTTTAATATTTTGGTCCTCATTTGTGGACCTTACAACCTATCTCATAGCATGATTAATTAAAAAATTAAATAATTTCCCTTCATTAAATCCCTGCATACCTGAAATGGCATTGCTTTGCATGATTAACAGTTGAACTATCTTTTCAAAGTCATTCATTTGTTAACATTTTTGCCATTTGTATGATTTCACATCTACGATAAAACTAACAGATTTTATCAATTTAATTGAGGAAGCTAGAATAGTACATTATTTTAGTAATAAGCTAGATGCATGAAATTTTTACCTTTTTGAGATATTTGTGTTAAGAATTATTCTCTCATATTAGTAATATCAAATATTGTAATTATTTGCTGCCAAACAACCATTCAGGTTGTAATTTGATGGTGGTTACCTTTTTTCAATTGATATTACCTCATTATTAACAATAAATTATTTTTTAAGATAACTTTTGAATAGGAACAATTGAGTCATGCATTTATGTTTCCTGAGAAAAATTGCACTATAAAATGCTGGTTAAGTGCTATTCATATCACCAAGTTAAATATAACATTTGTCAAAATTTCTTAAATGCCAAAATTAGAAAATTACATATTTGGTTGTTGAAATGTTTGTAAAACATTATCCATTGAATACATTTTAAATAATTTTGATTACCGAACATCATCTTACCTTCCTTTGCAGTACTATCTTCTCCCATTCCTTGTAATGTAAGACCTTTTCTCAATGACTTCCTATGCCACTCTGCCACTTTCACTTCACTCTTCTCCTACCCCTTGAAGCCTTACTAGTATAACTCCAATCGTGGCTCATCCCTATTACAACATTCCCTGTCCTTGTTTACTACTACCAATGCTTTCAAGGACATTTTATCATTAGAATTATAATCTTGTAAAGAAAATTTATTGAAGTAGGAAGGTCTTTGCAAATTATATCAGACATTTTAGTTAATTATTTTTCCATTAAACATATGGTCGCAGTGTGAGCATTGTATTTTATAAATACCGGACTTGTTCAAAGATTCTGTTGTGTCTTTTGTACTGCCCAGTAAATTTTTCAAATTATAAGGATTTGTATATGTTATGATATAATTCTTATGTTTAAAAATTTTGTTCAAGCCTCTGTTTAATGGTGGAAAATAAGGCAATTTTACGTATTTGTCCTCTTTGAACAAAATTTTTAAACATAAGAATTATACCATAACATATACAAATCCTTATAATTTGAAAAATTTACTGGGCAGTACAAAAGACACTACAGAATCTTTGAACATTAAACATATGATCATCTAGTTAATATGTCATGCATGTATTTAAGGCTAGTTAATTTATGTAAGCCTCACCTCGGCCTCCCACATTTTATTTGTGATTGTTTATTTCAATATATGATTTACTTCATTTTAACAGCCTCCAAGAGCTTTGATGAATTTTGTGGTTCGATATAGACCAGATGAGCAACCATTTCTTCGACCACATCATGACTCATCTACTTACACCATTAACATTGCACTCAATAGGCCAAAGATCGATTATCAGGTAAGTTTATTTGAATGAAGCCTGATAGATTAAGAATATTTTAAATGTATATGATTCTTATTCCAACATGAGAAAATTCCTATTCCCATAAATTTAAGTGATTTCTGTATATTGACATTTTAATGAGCATGTGTCAAATATACTGCAATGTGTTTTTGTAGAAATCAGTGTCACAAAAGGTTCTTGTCAATTATAATAAAATATTTCCTTACTTTCATGGAAGAAAGAGGGAACAACAATTTTATGAATCATCTTCACAAACAAATGTATGTTTCAATCCAAGTTCGTAACTTCAGCTCTCACTAGTGGTACATTGACTTTGTTCTCTCATTTGTTCCATAACTGCAAAATTTTGATAATCCAACTCTTTTGTTATTGGAGGAATATTGGTACAATTTAAAAAATATTTCCTTCAAACCAATATTTAACCTTTAAAGGACGGAATTTAATGTCTGCGGTATAGGCAGTCGGCCAGATTTTTTGGCATTTAAATTGGAAAATATGTTTTATTTGAGATATTCCTTTATATCTCTGCCAAGAATTATTGTAGATAAGTGAAACAAAAAGCATTTTAATAATGAAGAAACAATTTTACAATAGAAAAACCCTCTCACACTAGAGAGAAATGCAGCGAAATGAAGTGCAGTGACAAGAAGACTCCGAATCACACTTAGGAGAAAGAAGTCAAAGATCTAAGGGAATTCCTGATATGAATACACCCGAACCTTCACGATGATTCCCGATCTCCAGTGCATACCCCAAAACCTTCACACAGTGATCGCACAAAACTTCGCCTTGTGACATCAGGCAAAGCAAAGAAATATTCTCCCCAAGCAATTCTATTTGCTTCTCCTCACTTCTGTTCCCTTTGCTGCATTTAAATGTGAGCGGATTCATTTATCTCTTTGGTAAGAATATTTTTCTTGTAGCTGCACTAGTGTGAGCGGGCCTTGACTCAATGCTGTGATTGCATCATCTCCCTTTCCTAAGGCAGGGGCTTCCATGAGCAGGGACCACTCATAGCCAGAAAAATTCTTACGCTGCTTATCTCAAGAGAGGCTCAGATTCTCCCCTCGTCCATTGATTCGTCTTTGCACGGCACTCATATAAGCATAGGGAAAATGTTTAGACTGCATTGTGAGAATGACTCGGACACAGTCAGAATCATTGTATGGAAGTAGGCCATCTTATTTAATTTGCTGCCAATCGTAAATAAGAGAACTCTACGTCAGGAAGTAATTGATTCCTCTCCCATTATTTCGGTGGATGAAAGGAAAAGGCTATAGCCATCAGTAAGAAAAACCATTCTATAGTGCCCGGGAAAAGAAAAAATTTGTATTATATGGCATACCAATAAAATAATAGGAAAAATGCTAGCAAAGTGTTATTTGCGCATATGCTGCATCAGTCAACCGTTAAGGCCCACCAAAGCGTGCACATATGCTGCGTCGGCTGTCCTTTAAAGGCTAATATGAAAAAATAAAAAAGTAATAATTTTTCCTATTTTACTATCGAGTAATTCAAAAAATTAATAAACAAGGCATAAATTTATTATAGAAGCTTAAAAAATTGTTCTGAAGAGTTTTTATCATGGCAGTCGTAACTTTACAGTTAAAGAAGAATTCTTTTTAAATCTAAATTTTGCCGTATTTTCCTAAATTAGTTTCTAATCATGGCATTAATCTTATGTTATAAGACTAATATGTAAAAATATTTTGATTTTATCTCCACTTTTTTATTTATCTATTCATACTTGAACTATAAAAGTTGATATTTTTTGTTTGTATTTTTTCTTGCATTAAAAAATGTAAAAGCCTATTCATATGCTCTGTTTATAGGGTGGTGGTTGTCGTTTTCTGCGCTACAACTGCTCTGTTGTGGATACTCGTCTTGGATGGATGTTGATGCACCCAGGCCGCTTAACTCATTATCATGAAGGACTTCCAGTTACAAAGGGAACAAGATACATCATGATATCATTTGTGGACCCATAAACTGAATAAACCGGCTCTTGTACATTACTTAACCATGATTTTAAATGTGAGAACCAAACCCTGTTTTGGGTAGTCATTTTGAATGATTGGAAAATTACAAGCTGATAAAGATCAATAAATTGTATCTTCAGGCTTCGTAATTTTATAGGCAATAATATTGTCAAGTCTAGCAATAGGAAGTGAAATTAAAAATCCCAATTTTCACTAGCACAAACTTATATGAGAGGTATTATGTAAATGCATGCCTGAATGAGTGCTAAAGACTGGTTGTTTATGTAGAGAAATTAATATTTTATGAGATGTTTTGTATGAAACCTACTGTGTTCAAGTACAGTATGAGACATTTTTGCATTTGCTGAAATATATTTGATCATTGTACTTTTAAGTATAATATGTGTTCTTGTTATAAAAAAAGCTTAAATGCTCTCAACATTTGGTGAGCTAGTTACATAACTTTTTAATACTGCTAATTGTGTGGGAATAGCTGTAAATCATGACCAAATATGTACTTCAAGGATTAATCTTCTGATAATACTTTTCAAATTTGCTCTGCTGATTTGGGGTAAAAGTACCAGGATGAGCTTTTATAATTCCAAAGGTAATATCCGGTTGTGAACTGTGAGCACCTATGGTCTTAATGTTTTTTCTAAGATTATTTATAATAAATATTGTCACAATGTGTCATCAAATTCCTTAACTACATTAAAAATTTACACTAATCACAATTAAAAGAATAACTGTCCCTCTGCATCAAAATAAAAATAACTTAATTAATTTTGATTTTTTATTTGGTGTGTAATCTATTCTATATAATTGGCTCATAGCACTTAATGATTTTGGTTTAACTTTATAATTCAGTATGTGGTCCTATAAAAGTTTTTCATAGCTGATAATAAAACTTTCAAGGAAAATTCTTATAGTAGGTAGAAAATTTGTGTGCTACAGATGTGTAGGGGACCCAGTCCAAGGGCAGATAGCACCAATTTGCAGAAATAGATAAATCATTAATTAAACAGACACATTGGATAGAAGATATAACAAGATATAACCAACAGAAATGTATTGAAATTAAAAATAATATGGCCCTATTAATATATTATTTTATAATATGGGTAGGGTTATGCTTACACAAGTTCCAAATAATTGTGTATAAAACTTGAAGTATAAATAATTTAACTGAAAAAATTTAAGTTTGTAAAAGAAAATTATCTAGATCGTTAAAAGTAACTTTGAGGTGATTAGATAAAGAGAAAAAATTTAGACTATTTACTAAATTAATTCATTTCTTATTATTCCTATAATTTTTAAAATTAAAACAGTATGAGAAGTAACCAAGGAGCGTAGTAAATATTTCGTTTTTTTGTATTGCTATCCCTTCTGTACTTTTGGCCCATCGGTCTTGTCGGCCATATGACCATTGTCAGGTCTTGGGTTGTTTCGGCTCTTTGGCTGTCGACCCTGACCCATTGTGTAGCTATGGAGCAGTATTTTGGAATAAATCAATTGTGCAGCCGAGACTGATTAGAATGATGCATAAAGCCTCATTTGGAAGTCTTTCATTAAGCTCCCATGTTGTTATCAGAGGAAAATATACAAGTCCATAATTTTGTACTTGAATAATCGCATATTTTTATTTATTTATTTAAAATTTGTCCAGAGTCAGTATTACACATACAGAATAAGACAAGTCATAAAAGATAAGTTGGAGTTAACACTGTCATGTTCTTCATCGTGCAAGAATACCACTAATATATACCTATGCTATACTTACACTGGTTCATGAACTATCAAAATTCTTTAAAATCGTCAAGTACTCACTAAGAGGATAGTACACTTTGGTGAGTAAGAGTTCCTTTACTTTATTTTTAAATATATTGGTACTTTAATTGATTTCAAGAGGTTGGGTAGTTTGCTAAATAGTCACCCACTTCCTTTGGACTAAACTTTTTTTTGCAGTTGATGCAAATCATTCTTCCTCCTGGTGTTGTATGATAGTCATAGTTTTTATTAAATGAGTCAAAGTTGTTCTTGATATATGTAGTGACATGATGTATATACATGATATGGGGAGGATTTTTAAATCTTTAAAGATCGTTCTACTAGTGGAGGTAAAAGGCTTTCCTGCTATAATGGGAATCTTTTTTATTATTATTTTGATAGAATAAGTACTTCCAGAGAACAAGATACTGTAGTTGATTTGCAAGAAGAATTCACCATTATATAAAGTCAGTAAGACATCACCACCGACTGTTAGCTTAAGGTATCTAAGCAAGAAACAGAGCTTAGGTTACTTGATAAGTTACCAGTATGACTCTACCATGTAAGGTTGGAGTCTATATGAATGTCAAGAAATTTTGTTTTACAGGTCTGTTGAATTTACTTTTTGTCAATTTTTACTAATAAGCTTTCATTAAGGCAATTGAAAGAAACATGAACCATTTGAGAATTTTCAATGTTAAGGTTTACATCAGTGGTTTTCCAACTCTTTAGAGTCGCGACACACTTGCAAAGATAAAGAGGGTTTCACGACACACCAGCCTTGTGACAAGCTTTATATATTTTTAGATACGGCTATTACAACCTTTGGGCGCATCCATTCGTTGATTCTACTATATAATTTATAAGAAGAAAAAGTATTGCCCTAATTACCCAAAACACGTGGAAATCGTTTACTTATTTACTAAACGAAGTTTTTTGCGGTACACCTAAATATCTACTGCGGCACCCAGTTTGAGAACCACTGTTTTAGATAATTATTTTGATTTCATGTTGACATTTGTTGAACAATGTTATACTGTCATCTTTTCATTTTACTGTGTTCATTAGCGTTCAATAGCTAGTCATGTTCTGCTGCAATCAACTCTGAAGAACTTGCAACAAAATTATAGAATGTGATAACAAAATATTTCATTTTTGTTGGTATGTGCTTCCGATTACTGGAATCTCTCTTCATACAAGGTATTTACATAGCACCTCGTCTTAAATATTATCTATCATAAAGTTTAGTTACCTAGTTATTTCTTCCTCTACATTTGTTTTGTTACATCTTTGTCAAAATTGTAAATGTTTACGATTTACACTGTCATTCTAAATTGTTTTCCAGCAAAGAATGAAAAATATATCTAAAATACCGATATGTTTTACAGAAATATAACATTTATGCCAGCTCTAATGACTTACCACGAGGTGTTTGTGACAATGAATTTATTTGTAGATTTGCCAACCTGATCATTTAGAATGTTCTATGTCAAAATCATATTGTAAAAACAGTATTATACGGTGAAATAACTTAAGTTTCTTCACTGCTTTTGCAATGCGATGCTTGCTCTTAATAAAATCAAGAATTATCTTCCAGGAATGTAAATATTTTATTCTCAAATGAGTTACTTAAAATTCGTTTGGTAAGCAGAATAAAAACTAATAAAAAGTCCACGTTCCTCATCAAATTGGCATAGATAAGTTTTGTCTTGGGGTTAAATGGCTTTAAGGAAGAATTGCTTTCCCCCGTTAACATTTTTGGATTCAACCAAAAAATCATGATCCTACGATATATTACATAACTTCGTCCACAATAAAAGTTTAATATTTTCGTATATGCTGCAGCTCACATTTTGCTTTCTAGGAAGCCATATTACATAATATTTTCGCAAAGAAAACAGAATAAACATATGTAGGCGAAAGTGTGCGCGAATTTCTATGGAATATTCCATAAAAAGGCCACAATAAATACTGCGACATACCATATAATTGTGCTAATGAGAACAAATTAACGGCTAAAATTATCACTCAGTTTTTTAATTTATAATCTATAGTATAATTTTACCAGTGTTGCAATAAAATTTTTCTGTTGATCCTACCTTACTATTCTTTTTATATATAACTGTGAAATACATGACAATATTTATGATCCCTGTCAGCGGATGTGGGCGATGAACGCGTGTCAACCTTTTTAACAGTAGAGTCATCTTTTAACACTTAGTCGAAATATTCCAAGGAGCGCTGAAAAGCATGGAGGATGAAAGTAGAGAACCGAGTGTAATTGAAGAAAACTACTACGCCTTCCTCAACGTACCGAGAAATGTAGCTAAGTCTGAATTTTATTTGAAATTATTTATTTCATTAGAATCAATTTAATTTTTTAGAAGTCAAATGATGCGGAGCAACTATTGTCCATTAATATGCGTTGTTATTCCAAATATAGCGATAAATTTATTACCTTGTAACTATTGGTTGTTACTGATATTTATTTTCTGATGAAAGAGTAATCTAAACAAATAATTTCAATACAGGCATCGAATGAGGAAATCACTAATGCATATCGACGGCTCAGCCGGGTCTACCATCCGGATAAGCATCTCGATCCCTCGCAAAAGAAAGAAGCGGAAGTTTTGTTTAACAAAACAAAAAGAGCCTACGAGGGTAAGACATAGCTTCGTTATGAATTAATTTTTTGTTAATTCAGAGTATCAGAAATGGAGCTTTGTGACTTATATGCTTACTTATAGTGTTAAGTGATCCGCATCAGAGAGCTATTTACGATAGTGTTGGAGTGAAAGGTCTGCAGACAGAAGGATGGGAAATAGTTCAGAGGACCAAAACTCCACAAGAAATAAGAGAAGAATTCGAAAGATTGGCGAGGTAATGAATTTACGGAATTAAATTATTATTAAATATTGTTGTTTACATTCTTACATTTATCGAGAGAGTTGAATCAGAAAAACTTCACATTGGGATTTTCGTAGTAATTCCTTACTGTACCTGATAAAAGTCATGTTGGACCATGCAACCTTAAAATTGCCCTTGTTGCCCATTGTATATTTTAACAATGTCTCTATAGCCAATGAGAAGGTACGCCATATCTTGAGGGAAAACATTCATTATTGTTTGTTGATGCTGGGTGTGAGTTCACGCTTGTGAAATTGGCACTATAATAAAATATGTAAACATATAAAATAGTGTAAAAGTACAGTTATTGGACCAGTAAATAGAGCTTTATAAGTTATTTTCGTTACATAGTTACTCCTTCACAGTCAATTTCTTAATATTAACAGGGCCCTTGATTTTAATGGGGTCACACCAGTATGCTCGGTATGTAATTTCTGTAGAAAAGTATTTATAAAATTTTGGAGCCATTGCAGAGTTATTCTTAAAACTTTATAGAAGAATGAGATTACTGATGAAAGAGATCACAAACCATTGATTTTAATTTTGTTTATTCTTTGTTGTCTGTGTGGTTGCAACACATAATTCAAAAACTTCAACTGTACATATCAAATTAGTCTTCAGTATAAACTTATTAGATATCTTTCATAGCCAGTATGTTGTCTAGATATTATAATAGTTACAGTATAGATGTTGACTGTTACTTTGATTCCAATGTAGACATTCAAATTAATTTATTAATTAATCCCTCAGTCAATCAAATTGGTATTTAATTGTTAGCAAATCTGGAAAGGATAAAATAATTGACATGCTAATATAGTCAAAATCAGAAAATTCAATTAGATGCAAAAATGAAACCATTATTTGATTTCAAAGAGAAATCACACTATTAAGGAGGTAGTTTTTAAGAATGACTAGAATATAGATATAGAAGATTGGGTCAACTCTTGTTAGGTGACTAAAATATGAAATATTCAACAATTTCACTCCTACCAGTATCTAAAGCTGAATTAGTCTGATCTAGCAGTATATATTCGTTGATTTTAAACAATATGAATGTATAAGTTAGTATTTCCATTAATGAAACAAAAGATACTATCAAACTTCTTACTACTTATATACCAAACAATCTTACGTTTGCCACTGAGTTCTCTACTTCTGTCTGCCATTCTCTCAACTCAACCCCCCCCCCCCTTTTCCCAACGGTCACTCTCGACATATACACCCCCTCTTTCATCATACCACCCACACTACTGAAGATGACAGCGTAGCTGTCAAAACATCTGTGTCTAGTTTTGGTTTGAGTCTACTGTGTGAGTGCCTCCTTGGAGTGTGTGTGTGTGTGTTTTCTTCACAAGAAGACCTACAGCACGTACGTGAGTTTTCTCTTTCCTTTTTTTATCTCTCAACTGTAAAAAGATTCAATAGAGAGATCCCTATATCACTCAACAGCTGGTAGGTAGACACTTATGCAAATTTTTATGCTCATGCAAGCTGAAAGGCTATCATAATTATATTATAAAGTTTATTCATATTAAAGTATTAGCCATATAAAAGTTGGTTATAAAAATTCATTTTTATACCTTTACTTGTTTTTAAAATGTTGCTTTATGTGCATCACTTCATGTTACCGGAAGTAACTTGAAAACCAATTTAATTTTTCATTCATATTTTTAGGAATCATTTATTAAAGTTGATTGCATTGAAAAATGTAGTTAGCTAATTCCTGTAATTGTTAATATGCTGTGAAAAGTCGGAAAAATCTATGTACAGACAGTCAAAGCATCCTGTTCCCAAAAACACCAAATGCTACTTTGTCCTCTTGAAAAATAATTAGGAAGTTCCCTAGGAATTTAGTCCTGCCTAATTGAGAATGAGGCAGGTTATTCTTATCGCAGCAATATTATCAATATCTCATCTGATAAGGAGGGCTATGTTCAGACTATAGACTTCCCTTCTGGAGTTGGTAAGTACACATCTATTATTGATGTAAGGGTATGAAAATGTTTTTAGAATGGTTATTATCAATTAATCCAGTTTGTAAAGTTGCTGACTGATATATTGTATTGTGGTCAATAATTTGTAAACTGTTACTATTTTCATTCTAATGCCTAATACTTTTCATTGTGATGGTAAAAACAACTTTATCTATATAAAAAGGGGAAGATGTTGCATACTGTTATATAATTTAATACAGTCTAGGTAACCTTTCAGAATACACAACATATGTTTGAAAAATATTGGTTGTGGTTAGTTATTTCTGGTTGTGAGATTGAATCATATAATCAAACAAAAAATATATCAGCCCTATTTTAAATAAATTTTTGATATCAATAATAATTGTCATATTAATGTTTGGTAATGTTTTGTTTTAGGGAACAGGAGGAGAGACGTTTGCAAATGCGAACAAATCCCAAGGGATCTCTTTCTGTAAATATTAATGCAACTGATATTTTTAGCAGCTATGATAACGAATACGAATATGATGAAATTGGGTGAGTCAAGGAAATATAACTTTTTAATGATTTATTGTTGAATAATCCTTAATGGTTTGTTGTTAGATAGAGGAAGACAAAGTAAATCTAAATTACTAATTACTGAGAGAGTATTAAAAGGACATTATAAATTGTTAGAAGATGCTTTTGGTAGAGGTTGTTTGGGCTTGAATTGTTTAGTGCAAAGGTTGCCAACCTTTTGATGCTGAAGGGCTACTTTAGAAAATAATTAAGGGCAGTGGGTACCATAGAAAAATGCATTTATTAAGGGTTTTACATATGTGTGTGTGTGTGTTGGAATGCTGTATGGAGTTAAATGGGAGAATGAAATAAACCGCTAATAACTCAAAAACTTTTCATTCTTTTATGATCAAACTTTCAGGAATTACTTGGCCTTACCCCTTTTAAACTATAGACTGTTCAAAGTCTACAGTTAGATCAGGGGTTCGACTCCAGGTGCCTTTCTTCTATCCATTTGAATCATATAGCAAGAGCTGAAACTTAGCATGAAGCCTTTTTTCGTTACCTTTTAAAAATTACTTATAATTATCCTACAAACTTGGGACTTGAGCCAAAGAACACCTAAAAATATGAAAATTTATTTTCCTACCATTGATTTTCGAATTCACATTGAATCAGTCCACCAATTTGTTTTTAACGCCAAAATTTCAGGGTTTTCGAAGGAAAAATATTTCGCTGCCATACCAACCCTCATTGTTGGATTTTTGCAAAATTATGTAATCCTAATCAAACTGGCATTAGGCATGGATTCTTTTGCTTATCTAAACACCTATATAGATGTACAGAAAGAGAGATGATGTGGGGAGGGAGATAGGATGGAAGGTAGATAGGGAGGGATAGAATCAGAAAAGGACAGGAGGAATGAGTTAAAGAGGGAGATGGAGACAAGTAGGGGTGTACACAGGTACAGAAGTGCTTTTCATCAAATTCGCCCTAGTATAATCATATACTAATGTATTTGCTTTGTAATCAGAAAATTATTTTTCCTTTTATTGTGGTAGCCCTGCATTATAGATCCATTCTAAACATATTCATTTTGTTTTCCCATTCTATACTCGCCCTACAAATGAAATTTTTAAATCCGCTCAGCCAATACCTTCCAAATTCATAGTTACATAAAAATTCTAACCTTAATATTGTGGTAGCCCTGTTTAGTCGACCCGGTTGAAATATGATATTTTGGTTATTTATTTATATGAAGACTATACATACCACATTTGGTTAAAATCTCTACAGTCAGTCCTCTAGAAATACATGTGAAAGAAATATTTAACTTTTTACTGTGGTAGTCCTGCTCTTTAGCTACACTTTAAACATCTTGATTTCTATATGATATGTTGTACAAATCTTATATGCAAAATTTAGTTGAAATCCGTCAAGCCAATTTCCTCCAAATTCACTATTCCTGAAATACATAGTTTAATTTGTAATTGTGGCACCACTGTTTGGCTAATCCAGTCCAAATATGCTATTATAGTTTTGTATATATGTGTACATTATAAATACTAAATTTCGTTAAAATTGATTGAGACAATTCAACACAAATACGTGTAAAAAGAAATTTTTTTATTACTTTGATTGTGGCAGCCCTTATTTCCATATCTACACAAAACGTATTGATTTTGTTTTTCTAATTTGCACACCTCCTTCATACAATATTTTGCAGAAATCGGTTTGATCCTTTCCTTCCAAATTCACAATTACCAAAAGGTTAAACTTTGAAATTGTGGCATCCCTGCTGCGTTGATCCGGTCCAAATATTCCATTTTGGTCATTAATTTATGTGAATATTGTACGTACCAAATTTGGTTTAAATTGATTAAGCCAATTCTTCCCTGATATACGCGTACAGACGGATGGACATCACATCACGAAGATAATAGTGCTTTTCAGCATTGGTGAAAAGCACTAATAAAGAGAAAGAGTAATGGATTGGGAGAGGAGAGAAGGAGGGAGGAGATTGGGGTGGAAGGAAAGAGAAACAGCGAAAGGGGGAGGGAGACATACAGACAAACAAATGACTTTATGTGGGTGAAATTGAGATTCTCAGGTCGCCTCTTACATTTAAGGGAAGAGGAAGGGAGGGAAAAAAGGAGAGAGAGAGATAGGAAGGGGAGGGAGGAGATAGTTAGAGAAAGTATTAAACAAAAAGATACTATGTAAAAAATTAACAGAGAAGGCTTTTATTATTTTTAGATAAGATATGAGCTTGGTACAGAGGCCATAGTGGGATAAAGTTATTTCAAATAATTTTTTATGATTAAAGTCTCATCATTATTTTGATGGGCAATTACATTAGTATATAAATGCAAGCAGTCCCCGCTTTTATGTCAGATCACGTACCTGGCAACCGCGACAAAAAGCAGATCACAATTTTCTGTAGGTATAATATCAAAATGAAGGGTTTCCTTCCTTACCAAGGGCACTAGACACAAAAATTCTCAGAAATATCTCTTTAAAAATATTATAAGAGAAGCATACAGATGTAATCGTTACTTAATATTTCAATAACATGCATTCTAAAAGCATTTTTGTTAAACTAAATCATAAATTTAGATTTTCATCATAATGCATTTTATTAAGATATGCAATAAAAGCTTCTCACGGAAAGAATAAATACAACTAAATTTTAATGAGAATCGCTTCAATTGACAACAAATTTACAATCTTGACAACGTTTACTGGCGATAAATTACTAAATCAACACAGACATAAATGAATTAATATTAAAAATCAAATGGTATTCGATAAAAAATTGGACCATGAAGATAACTAAGCACCATCCAAACTGTCAAGAAGGTACTACCATATGGCATTACTGCTCAGCTTTTTTTTAAAACACTGAGATGCAAAACCAGTAAAAAGTGTGTAATCATAATCAACTTGTTCACAAACAGAGTAATTTTGACAATGTGCATAATAAGCAGATTACAAGGACAGAAAAATAAAACAATGTTGTCAATTAGGAACTTGCATATGAGCGGAACAACAAAAAGCGGAATGAGTAAAAGCTTCAATGTGCCGAATATGCGGATCACGAGGACAAAAGAATGAAACCGTGTTTCAATTGGGAACTGATGTATGAGCAGAACGACAAAAAGCGGGGACTGCCTGTACAGTAGAACTTCGATTCTCCGTGTGAGTTGGGTATTCACGAATAATTGAAGAACACGGAAAATCTGCATTTTTTAAGAGAATTTTTGTATAATGACTGTTAAGTACTGTGCAAATTTATTACGTAAAAAATGGTTCAAATACCGTAAGTAAATCTGATGTGGCTACCACATGACTTTCTCTATACCTGTATTATTTATAAGAATTCCAAATAGGTTAAATGATAAATATTTTAAGGAACTGTGAGAAATATTCAAAGACTTAACAAAGAACTGAAATAAACTCGAACCATAACCTTCTGATATTGGATATACCCATGAAGCTCCAACAATTAAGAAAATAAAATGGAGCCTTACTAATTGTAAGACGTAACTAAGTGTCAAGTGTTTACAATAGTTGCCAGTAGGTGGCATGGTGGTGGCAGCTAAAAATTATAATTTTAAAAGGATCTCTTAAACAGTGCATTATATGGGAAAATGTTTCAAACAAAGGTTGTAGAAAATTAAATTTCCTACTACATTTATTCAAATACTTTTTTAAATTAATCAAATATTAAAGAAAATATTTCAAAAAACCGAATTTTACCAAAATCTAGTCAACTTGTTATTTTAACAAAAATGTCAAATATAAAATTTCTCGTTGATCTGATTAATAGTTTTTGAGTTAGAGCACCCACAATATTTTTATCATATACATCATTGAGAAAATGGTCAAAACGTGTTCAGGGGACCTCCAAACTTGTATTTCTGTTGAAATCTCGAAATTAATTTTTTTCATGAAAACAATACTAGCCTGTATGCTATATATAGAGAAAGTAAAAATCAGATACTGTAATTAGGGTGGAATAAATGAATAAAAAATTAAAATTAGTTTGTGGCATTGACTATTCTGTTTGAACAACAGATCACTGCTATGTACGCCTACAAAAAATGGGTTAGGAAGATAAAATTGTTACTAAAACATTCACTTACCCATGTAATAATTGGTGTATAAAAATCTTCCTAAAATAAAAGGGAAAACATAGCTTAATTTTGGATGAAATTATACAAAAAAAGAACTTTCTCTATTTGTCGCTGGCAGAACAGATTTTGTTTGATTTACTTGAAGTTAATAAATTAGTGAAGTCTATGTCTTTTTCAATTATCATGTATGCGGGAAATTTTAAATCTGCTGGAGAACGATAGAAAAATAAGGAACCTAATTTTTTCCTTGTTTAATTAGTAATGCTCTAACTTTCAAAACATCTGCTTATAATAAATTCAAACAAGCGAACATGTTTTTTACGTGTGTACATATTTGTGGAGAAAAGTACTGAAGTGCATTTTTCAATTCTGACGTTTGAGACTAAAAAATTACGAGATGATACCTGTGAAACCAATTGAATAAGTGGAATGTTGTATGAAAGAGAAAACTGTAACTACAAGTGGCACTGCTCCCATCTAGTTATGTTAATGATGAGGCTTATTTTTATTTTGAGAATGTGTTCATTTGACTTGGTTACAAAATTAAAGTGAAAAATTATGTTTGCTTCAAAACCTATGCACACCTAGGTGCTTTAACTTTCTTTTAAAATATAGTGCAGCATAATGATATATGTACATAGAGGTTAGGAGATGCACATCAAGATAATTTTAACCATTTTTGGATATTACAAGTACTCATTAGAAAAAGCATGTTTATGAATTCTCGCTATATTGAGGTTTCACTGGGACACCTGGAAACCTTTTCAAGGATACCTTGGCACCAATGAGCATGTGATTGGCAACTCCTAGCCTAGTGCTTGGTCATGTTCAAAACTTTAGTTTGGTTTCTTGAGTTAATTTTATTTGTAATGATAGCCTCCTTTTCTGGGATTTTTGAGCTACTTTAGTAAAGATGTAATAAAAATTGAATCTGGCACTTCAAGTATTTACACAAATTCATTGAGTAAAGTTGTCTAGCATTCACTTTTCATTAAAATGATATGTATTTGTTTAATGCTGAGAAATTGTCACCAAATCTTCCTATGAATTTAATTCTAGAGGAGAACCTGTTGGAGATGTAGGCTTCTCCTTGCCAACGATTGAAGTCAGTGGAATGTCACTATCCCAGTCAATAGAGGCTCCTCTTACAGTAAGAGATACCCTTTGTCTTTCTGGTCAGCTTTCTACGCACAATGGCGTTGGTGGTGGTTCAGTTAATGCTTCTGTGCGTCGTCTCCTTCCCAACAGAGGTTGGGTGGAGGCTGAAGTGAGTGCTGGTAATGGACCTTTATTTGGAATACGAACATCACGTGTTCTCACCAAACACACTTTTCTCAATGTGAATGGTAGCCTTCAGATGGGAAGGAGAGGTATTCGTCCAGCATTCATGACTTGTGAGTATTCGGTTTACTTTTTGATCATATTTAGGTAGTTTTTAATGTTAGGTTGTATGATAATTTCTTTGCTGTTAGGTAGATTTAGTAAATTGTAGCTTTTGTATCATTGCTGTGTATGATTCCTGAGGTATCTGAATTAAAAGAGTATATGTTAGGTCTTATTTTGAGTAAATTTATGTTTGTCATATTTTATTGTTCTATTGTGAAGTCATTTTATATCATTTTCTGCTAATTATTCTACTTTTTGTTTGCTCTTAATCCCATAAGTGAATTATTGGACTGAGGTAACATCTATCTCACAGTAGTAGTAGAAATGTTTGTAGTTTAATTAGGTTTTTTAAAAAGTATTATATATATTTCATAAATGAGAGAAAAGTAAACTCTTAATAACAAGATGGGAAGTTGAGGAAATGATTTGTTATGCATGAGTGCATAAAGCTTGAACTGAAATTTGAGGAGGAAAAAATACTATACTTGACTGGGAATTGAACCCAGGTCTCCCACTTGCTGGGTAGGTGCTTTAATCAGCTTAGCTAAGATTCTCCAGAATCATGCTGGCGTGATAGCTTAGTTGGTTAAAGCACTTACTGAGCAAGGGAGATTTTGATTCCTGGTCAAATATAAGATTTTTCCTCCTCATATTTCAAACTCATGTGGTCTAATCAAAAAGTCCCCAGATTGAATTTATTGATGGAAAATTAAACATGGTGTAATAATGACGTACAAAAGACATTGTCAGCAACACTTGCTGATGCCACTCCTCTAGCGAGAAGCTGTTAGTTTTTCCCAGTCTTTAATAAAACATTTCTTTGTATGGACATGTTCATTGAAACATTGCACTGTAAAATGGCTGACATGAAGAAGCAATTTGGTGTTTAATTTTGGAAATGAGACACGGAAACATATGGAATGCTAAAAACATTTTGGGATGAAGTTATCAGCTGCTCGACAAGTTTTCAGTAGCTTTCTGGGTTTTAAAATGTCTGAACCTCTGTTTAAGATGATCCATGCTCCAGCCATTCATCATCATCGTATGGCAAGGAATCAGTCGCTCATGTTTATGATGACACATGCCAAACAATGTTAACTCAAAGTTTGGAAGTGAAGAGAATATTGGCAAAATTTGTCCCATGAGTTCTCACTGAGGGGCAGAAGGAGTATTGCGTCACAATGTGTGAAAACTTATCGTACAGAAAATGATGAAAACTTCCCTCCCAAAACTTTAGTTTATGGCTGAAACTAATTGACAACCATTTCTGCGAAAGACTCCATTGTCTCCCTGACAGAAGAAAACAAGAAAAGTGCATTCAAACTTTAAAACAGTACTGATAGTATTTTCTGACAGCAAAGGTCTTGTATGCATTGGGTTCATTCATCAAGGAAAGACTGTTTTATTTAGATGTAGGTACTAACACACCTAAGAGATGCAGTTTGCCTGAGAAATGGGTTGTGGATGTTGCATTATCACAATGTACCATCTCCCTCAGCATTCTCAGTTAGGGAACTCGAGGCTAAGCACAACATTCCACTAGTTATGTTCATTATAAATTTGAAGAAAAGCTGTTCTTCAAATAAAGGATGTCTACATTTTCTTTAAAAATTTGAGACAAATCCCAACATTTTAGATGAGCGCTAAAAGTTCCCTTTATTTAAAAATGTTAACTATAATTTATTATATATTTTTGTTTTATATTAATCTAAGCCAGGGGTGGGCAAACTTTTTACGTGGCGGGCCGCATTAACAGTTGCAGCTTCTTAGGCGGGCCGCATAAACAGATGAAAATGCTCCGGCGGGCCACGCTAGGGTTCACATTGTAAGTAATGTGAGGTAATCCGAGGGATCCTCTTAGTGAAAATCAATAATAAATAATATGTTATCCCCATAACATCACTGGAGAAGGTTTTCCGGCATTAATTTAAACTACAAATATGAAATTATCTCTATTTTATATTACGGTTCGCTTTCATAATGGCATCGCGGGCCACATAAAATGCCCTCGCGGGCCGCATGTGGCCCGCAGACCGCAGTTTGCCCACCCCTGATCTAAGCATTTCTCATTTTTCTTATGAATGTAGATGTAAGATTTTGCTGTATTGATTACACATTTTCCTGGTTTATCATTTTGTTTTTTTTTCTTGTGAGATCAGCGCTTGGGACTCAGTTGGATCAGCAGACCATGGGTTACATGACCTGGAGGATGGGACAACAAAGTTCAATGACAACAACACTTGTCAGGCAGACCAAAGAATCGCATCTTAGCATTTCACTCCAATTTGGAATTCCACACTCTTTTGCATCACTCTCATATTCCCATAAAATCTCAGTGCCTCAGGAAATAAAAGTCAGAGGAGCTCTCAGGTTAGTATTTTAATTTCAAAGGACTTTAAAATTTTCAGAGGAAATTTCAAATTTTGGAGTTTGCTTTTCAAAAGGCATCGTAAATGTTTTTTTGACAACTTTGCTATGCATATAAGCCAAAGTTAAGGTTTTTAGAGAGTTTAATTTAGACAGACTCCAACTATTCATTTGCTTGAGGACATTTTTTTAGATTTGCTACTTCTGTTTAAAAAATATTTATACTCCAAGCTAATAATGAGTGTGTGATACCCTCTTATTATCTTTTAAATGCCATGAAATCATTATAAAGTTTACATATGGGTTTGAAATAAATTTTCTTTTATAAGAATCATCTTCTTTTCAGGTGGAAAAACAGCTCCTTTTGGTTTTTACAGGTAGCATTGCATCACAATTAGTTGATCAAAGGGAGAAATTTCATGGGATAATTAAAATGCCTTTATTTTATTTTAGGGCTGGAACATTTGGTGCTATGGTTGAATATGGTGTTGAGAAGAAAGTTTCAAAGCACAGCTCATTGTCTGCAGCTGTATCAGTCGGAGTTCCCAATGGAGTCACATTAAAAATCAAGTAAGGAATCATAAATTTATAGTTAAAAGTTGTGATTTGAGTTAACGCTATGTTTAGATTAAGGAAGTGATAACTTTTGTGCATCATTGATTGCTGTCGACATAAACTATTTAGTTAAATATTATATTTAAAAGTTTAAAATGTAGATTTTGTTTTATAGAGAATTTTTTGTTTTTATAATTAAAATTTATGGACATTTGATAAGTTTGGGTAATAGTTTGCTTTAAATAAATTATATTGTTAGGTTTATAGAAATCATGATTGGTTTATTTATACTTAAGGTTAAACTTCAGAAAAGTAATCAGAATTATCTCATCTACAAAAGCACAGAACTTTTTTATTTATAACTAATTGCTTGTCAATATTGTTTTTATGCATTGTTGTGAAAATTAATTTTTGTTTGTAGATATTATTTTGTACGTGAAGTGTGAGTATAATGTTCTCAGGTAACATGCAAAATAATAGGTTTGCCAACTTTGGGATCTTTCAAAGAAGTATATTTCTATAATGTAAGTATAAAACATTTTTCCAAGAGTACTGCCTTTCATAAAGGTAGATGGTAAGCAATTGTATTATATACCATTTTTACCTGATTGTAAGCCAAACTCGATTGTAAGCTGATCTCCATTTTTACCAACCCCAAAAAATCAATATCACCAATTGACTACTTATTCTATTAGATCAACGACCCTTCTGCATGGCATATGCAGGTGAATATTATGGTTAGACAGACATTTCTTGCCTAATGATGTTGATTTATTCCACTGAAAAGCGTGGTTTTTCAAAAAGGAAAGTGGAGAGGCAGAGATTACATATCGTGAATGATATGCATAAAGACTGGGCCCAGTGTTGCTACTGTGACTTGAGCATGCCCCAAGAACAGAAGTCAATATTGTGACATAGCAGCTGTAGTCAGTCATTGGGTGACTGTCATTATGTGAGGGATGCCTGTAAATCAAATATTAGTCCAGGGAATCAATCATCTGTGCCATCAGTGCTGGCCATAGCTCAGAAATTGGAGGATGCAAAAAAGAAAAATTATTAAAAATTAGAGAAACTAAAAATTTCCGCATGCTAAGTTTTTTCTCTTTTTGAACATATAACATCATATATTGACTTCTACCGATACACTTGGGACAAATGTTTTTGTTATTCCTCGTGATAGATATCAATATTATATAAATGAGACATTAAAAGGTCGGCCTGTGGGAAACCTTTTCCTGATTGAGTTGGAGAGATAATTCAAGTGAACAAAATGTGCAGAAATGTTGAAAGTTATTTTTGAAAAAGACTTCATTCCAATAACATTTTTAGTTCTTTTGATACAGATGTATAAACAAAAGCGCTGTACGAGCTTGCTGAGAAACATTGGTGGTTGAGAAGCTTTGGCGGAGGAGTATCTCCTGGTGTCATTGCCCAGTTACATCCAAAATTCAGATTAAAAACACAACGCTTTGCGATCCTGTTGTGGATCACCCTGAAATGCAGCACTGCTGTTTACTCAGATGGGAAATTTTCGTCCATGTGGCCACCTTGCTGAGACGGCCTGTCTCATTTTGCCCTTCTCCCATAATTCACAAAAGTAGAGAAACAAATTAACTCTTTTTAGACAAACTGATGCTGGTTTAGGCAATAGTAAGATGAACTAATCATGATGTATCAACAAATATATTGATATAACAAGAATAATACAAAATATGATACAACAATTTAGAGGAAGGTAAATGATATGAATCAGGATCGGAAGCAGGCTGGGATGAATAGTCATGGGATGCCTCACATGTTGTTACATTTGCCCATGTTCAGCTCGCTCCTCTCTCTCTTCCCCTGCACTTGGTAGCTCCGTACTGCCAGAACTGCCTTTTAGTTGTGCTTGTGCAGAGGGTCTGGTCTTGACTGCTCCTGCTGTCGGAGAGAACTCTGGAGTTTCCAAATTCTCCTGAGGTGAGGGCAGATCCCTTGCAGAGGACTATTGGTGGATTTTGCCGATTGTGGCGAAATCTCTTGGATTAATGTCTGTCGGCACTGAAATAAGCATCCCAGGATAAGACACATGTCGCATTGTTTCACATGACACTATGGTCTCGTGTGATGGTATGAGTTTGTGGGATGCTAAGAGTTCAGATATAAAACATTTGGCGGGTACATAACATGAGCTGCATGATATCGCTGCATTGCTTTGTTTCCATTGGATCCATACTCTGCATTTTTTTCCTATTCAGACTCAGATGGGAAAAAAACACTTACGTGACTACACGCTCAAGGTGCAAGTAGGCAAGAGCAGGTGAAGTGCGCAAAGGCGGAGCCATTTGTTAAAAACAAATTTTTGATTAGTATCAATTAATAATGGATTTGATGCTATATTTTGTGTATAAAATCTCATTTTGTTCCATCCTCCTCCTCTCTTGTCTCAATGTACTGCTCAAGTTTTAAGTTTGCCCTCTTTTTATGTTGATTTTAGAATGAACTTGATTGTAAGCCAAGAGGTGTTTTTGAATGGGGGAAAGTAGTAAAAAATGGTCAGCTTACAGTTGAGTAAGTACAGTATATGTCAAAGAACTGACACTTTAGTTTAATGTCTTGTCCTTTTCTATAGTACAGAATATCTTAGAAATTGCTTTAAATCTATTTAGATGTTACTTAGGGAGAAAACTTAGCTATAATGCTTGTGTTTTGCCTTATTGATAAGACTATAAAAGAATGGCTAAAAATTACAGGACCTTTGAATCAATAAATTTTTACATGCCACAAGGATATTATTTAATCGAGTTGTTTTAGGTATTAATTTAATTTGTGTCCTGTAAATTAACGATTTTATTTTGAAAATATTTTTCATGAATTATTTTGAGTTGACATTGGTAAAATATTTTATCATCTAACTTGTTTCAATTTCTGCCTAGGCTAACTCGAGCTAACCAAACCTATAACTTTCCAATCCATTTGAGTGAGGAAGTTACGCCAAGTCCTGTTTTTTATGCCACTGTGGCACCTGTGGTTGTGTGGCTGGTTGTGAAACGTCTTATTGTGGACCCATATGTGATGGAGCAGCAAGCACAAGAGAAGGAGAAGCAGCGACAAGTCAATAGGGCTCGGCAAGTATTGTTAGAATATATATATATTTCATTTCATTTCACCTAAACATTTTTTCAGAGATATTTCATTGTTAGAAATATTTTTTTAATTCAAAAGATATCACCTCTGAACTGATTTCGTTCTTTCCTAATGGAACAATATTGGAGTAAAACAATCCTTAAATTTGCAATTTTAAGTATATTATACTTTTTCCCATTGTGGGGTACTAATGCCACACATTTCTGCCAAATTTTTAAGTTGTAGCACATCTAGAAGTGAAATAACATTTATCTAATTGTTTAAATTTAAAAATTTTTAACTGCCGCAATAACAACTTCATGGAAATTTTCAAATTTTTATTTGTGCACTTGCACTAACCTCTAAATAACTTTAAAATTTCAACTCCCTAGCTTGCCTCTTAGTACCTAAACATCTATTTGTTTAAACTTGAAGAATTTTTAACAGCCAAACAAATTAAAATATCAAAATTTCTGTAATCCCTATTTCGTTTTTTACAAATTCTACCTTTAAAAAAATTTCAGCCTCGTAGCACATTCGGAAATACATAAACCTTAAAAATTTGTTTAAACATTTGCATATTTTTAGCAGCCACATTGTCGAACTTTTTCAAGATTTTAGTTTTTTCTATTCAGTTAAGCACATAATTCAACCAACAAAAAATTTTGAATCTCCAGATCTTCTGGAAGTGCCTAAACATTAGTATCCTCCTATATCTATATGTTATATATAACCCTCCTCTGTAAGAAGATATAAGAATAAATATAAAAATATATTAATTTTGTTTTCTAAACTTGGTGATTTTACCTGTCCTCTTAAAATAGTTTTTTCTGTGGGTTTAATGAAATATTTAAAAAAATTTAGAATTGCATTTTTCTCACTCTTTAAATATAATTACAGCAATATTTAGAATATCCCTAATGAATTTATGTTTTGTACATAATATATTCCAACAAGTTAGTGAAATATTTGTCAAAAATGATTTAGAATTATTGGTAAAACTTAAGTAGACATGTGTTTCAATCCTTGAGATATATTGTAGACCTAGACATATTACCATCCAATTTAAAAATTTGCTCATTGTGCAAATTCATAACATTTATGAAGTTGAGATTCTCTTTGCTTTCAATGATTAATTCCTTATCTAGGCACGAAATTTTCACAAATCACTCACCAGGTGGGGCATTTTTATGTGATTAAATGAAGGGATGAAATTTTGATGTATCATCAAAAACAAAGTTATATGATATGAAAATCATGAAATTGATTCTATTGAAAAATTAACAATTTTATTAACAATTTGAAAGTGATTTTTTAAATTCATATATGTATTTTCTTTCACAATTCCCATTGTATATGATGGCGTATTTCCTCATAAATTATTTCTTGCCTTGCTGGATCTTTTGAATGTATATTTGAAGTTGTTAATTGCAATTTAGTTGTAATTGTGTGGATAAATTTGCTATATTGTAAACCACTGTCCAGTAGTGGAGATTGCCTACTACCCCTGCAGCCAATAAACTGGGATGTAACTTACATCCCAGGTTAAAATGACCTATGGTTACATCATATGAGCTTAGGATAGTTTATCACTCATATGAAATGCCTCCTATGAATTTTTTCAAAGCATTCTTGTCCCTAAAATTATCTCTACAAACAAAAGTTCAACTGCATAAATAGCGAAAAAAAATTGTCCGATAAAATTATTTTACGTAAACATAGACAAAAAATAACGTAAAACGTATTTCTGACTAATAAGGCTTTCTCTCTAGGGCAAAATACTCACAATCCCACTCTAAACTCACCAAATAGAAGCTCAAGCCAAAAGCACCATTAGGGGTTTTATTGCTTGTAAACTGTGCCAAATCATTGGCAAAAGTTCTCTTCTATGAATGCTTACACTGCATCTCAGAGAGTGACCCCAAGTTGAAAGAAATCACTAGATGGCAGAACACTTCCTCCTAGCATGGCAGAGAAGGCTCACATATTTTCGCTTAACCCACAGATGAATTTTTTTTCATAGTGCGCATATGTGTGCGCTCCTTACCTGGCAAGCAACTTCGATGCGCGCATATATGAGCTTAGCCCACTAAAGGGGTTAATTTCATGGCACATTACATCAAGTCACCGACTAACACGAATTTTACTAACACTATTTCAGTTTACCATGACAAACAACTCTGGTCATTCGGTTTAACATAATTTCTCCATGACTTCTCTACGATCATGAAAAAGGTCTAAAAAGCAGAAATGGAAACATACTTTAGCCCTGCTCTTCATTAATTGCAGATAACAATGAGCCCATTATCGTAACATTTGATCCAGAGGATGAATTTGACTGCAGTCGAACTCTGTTCACTGCCAAGGCAGGTTCTTCCCTGAAGATGCCCACTTAGTGGGCGAAATGCATAGGGCTTACCCTACAATTTTTGGCTGAAGGAGTTTTATACAACTGTTCAACTTGGAGTCAGGGTTGTCTCGTAGTCACCCATAGATGGCAACACGTCTCTCATTGCCTTCGCGTTTAAATGAAAGGACTATATTTTTTGTAAAGTAAATATCTGACCTACAATGAATATTATTATAGTATAGTCATAATAAAGGAATAAAATTAAAAATGTCAATTAGGTTAGGATGCTGGAACTTTTTTCTTATGAGAAATTCATGTCGGACTAACATGATTTCACCATGCACAAAATTTTTTAAGAACGCATCTATCATGTTAATCAGGGACTGGGTGTGTCATTAAAAGTAATATCTTTGTTAGCAAGTTGAAGCTGATATTTGATGCATTGAATTCCTTCTATGAGACATATGCTTGACCACAATATTTTTGGGTTTTATCTTCATTCAGAATCCTGGAAAAACAGCGTGAGGCACATTCTGCTGTGGAATTGATGCGGGCGACATTCTCCAGGGTGCGCTCAGAGGAGGAGTCTCGGAAAGGTCTTGTGATAGTTCGTGCCCTTTATGGGGTGCTTCTTTCAACAGCACCATGGGGAAGGAACAGACCAACACGACGCCCTGGGTCCCATAACAGGGCAGGTTCTTCTGCCATCTCAGAAGAGCAGGAGGCAGGAGAGGCTGATGAAGAACAGGAAGTGATTGATGTCACCATTCCAATGCAGTGCTTAGTTCGTGATTCAAAACTAATTCTTTATGAGTCAACCAAGGTGAGGCCCTTGTGGCATTTTAGTTTAATTTTTGTTGTTTTCATCTCTCCAGAAACACACCACATTTGCTGGCCAATGAAATGCACTTTTTTTTGAAAAGTACAGCAACCTCTCGATTTACACAGATTTGATTGACATATTTTTGGAATAATGCAGTTGTTATTTTAACCCCTTAATGCCATCATATGTGCATGACACTGACCCTATAAACGTGATATGCCATCGTCATACGTGGTTTAATTTTGCTTTTGCCTGATCAAATACAGTAAAACCCCTTATTTACACTTTTCTAGGGACCTGGGAAAAAAGTGTAAATTGTGGGAAAGTGTAAATTGCGGGAAAAGGAAAAATAGCTAAACTGATTTTACTTTTTAACTCGCTCATTTGTTACAGTACAACTAACAATAAAATCAGTGTTAAAAGAGCTAAGTTTATAAAGTATATCTATTCATTCATTTACTTAACCATCACACTTTTTAATAATAGTAATATTAAAATATATGCCGAATTAAAATACTAGTATAGTATGCTTGGGTTTCCATTACATTTGCATGTTACAGTTGTCTGGAAAATTGTACATAGGTATATTTACTTCATACTTTTTCGAAGCTTGATTAATGTTAGTTTTTTCCACCTCTTGAGCTACAACTATTTTAAAATTCATGTTACAACTTTATTGGATTCCTCTGTTAACCTGTGATTTGGAAGAACCTTTTTTCTCAGTATCCTTTTTATCACCCATTGTTAAAATAAGGGATGGGTAAAAACTCGCTAAGATAGGTACAAAGAATATGCCGATGCACTGATAGCTTCAATTCAGTGACTAATAAGGAGTTCACCGCCGACTGAACTCGATCTATTTTCGCCTCAGATGCATTTCAAGTACATTGTAATATGTACGCCTGTATTTACAATGTAACAAGTATCTTGTATCACTAAACAGACGTGCGGAATGTACGGTGCTTTTTCGAAACAATTTTACGATCTTTTAAATATAACATGGGGGCCACTTATAAAATTCCATTTTTTGGAAAAAAAACTGCATTATATTTGGGACAATACGGTAATTTACATTACAACAAATTACAAATTAGTTTAAATTTAATTACAAACTGTGGGAGCCAAGGGGCAGAATTTTAGTGGAAAGGGTTAAAACATGATACCACAAAACTTTTAACATCTTTTCAATAGCATTCATACTTGGATCGAATAGTAAATAGCGTAAATAGTATTTCCATACCTAGGTGCGCTGTTTATGTTCTGCTAGTGTGATTTACGTATAATGTTCTGAAGTTTTCACCCAAAAGAGTTCATATTTCCATCTCTAATTATGCTGTTCCTGAGTAGCAACTGTTTACGCGAGTGCTGTTTCGAAAAGAAAGAGTTCATATTTCTGCCTCTAGGGGGTCTGTTCCTACTCTGCTGCCGTTTTTGAAATCTTCACCCAAAAGAATTCGAATTTTTTGCAAAGCTAAGCTGATAAATGTTAAAAACTGGAATTGCATGCTAAATTCTTTTAAAAAGTCAGAAATTCTAACATAAAATGGCGCGAATAGCGAAAAAACTTCAAATGAAATAGTGTAAATACAGGGTTTTACTTACATTGGAATCATAGGAAAATTGATGGGACCTAAATAAAATGTTGTAAATAGCGGGAAAACGTACATTCTGATAACGTAAATATGGGGTTTTTACTTTATTATAGTATCTGTTTTTCCATTCACGAAGTATAGAGAAAGTATTGTTTTCATGAAAAAATCGAATTCGAGATTTTAACGGAAATACATGTTTTAAGGTCCCCTGAACACGTTTTGTCTATTTTCTCGATGATGTCTGTGTGTCTGTCTGTATGTGATAGATTTTTGTGGGCGCTCTAACTCAAAAACTATTAATCAGATTAACGCAAAATTTTATATTTAACATTTTTATAAAAGTTAGAAGATCTGATTAGTTTTTGATAAAAATTGGCCAACTGGAAGTGGGTGTTTACTCTTGTCACTTATCCGTTATTTTGAAATATTTGCTTTAATATTTGATAAATGTAAAAATGTATTGGAATAAGAGTTGTAGGAAATTTTATTTTCTACAACCTTTGTTTTATACATTTTTCCATATAATGCATTGTTTAAGAGATATATTTTTAGCTGCCACCACCACGCCACCTACCGAAGACTATTGTTAACAATTGACACTTAGTTACGTCTTAGTAACGCTCCTTTTTCTTTTCTTAATTTCCAACCGGAAGTAAATATTGACAATGATCCCAGAGCTAACAACATGTAATTTGCCATATAAATATGGAGAAAGTCATGTGGGACTGAAGCTAGTGAGATAAAATTGATCCACCTAATTTTTAGCCTACTTTCCAGAATGGAAATAGGCTTATAGTTTCATTGTCTGTCCATTCTCCTCTATTAACTTTTGAATAAGTGGATTGATTTTCATGACACATTGTGGATATCTCTTGCTACTGAGTTCGAGCTCCCGAGGATAGTTTTTGTTGCAAAGATTGAATGTCTTGGGTTCGATTCCAGGAACTATCATTCCCATTTGATTTACACTAGAAATCTGAAATCAATGGTGCAGGGTAATTTTCTCTTGCACATTAAAATATCTTAGAATCGTAATATCGGAGTGGGAATTGTGCTATGTATTCTCTGAGGAAAGGAATGGAGATTCCCATTTTTATCGTAGAATTTTGCTTATCAGTTGTATTTCTTCGAATTTTGCATAAATACTGGCATTTTTGCAGTTTTTATCATTCATTATGAGTGTTGCCATAGAAACAACTATTGTTGGACTCGGATTCGGTACAGTCTATTACATACACGCATTATTTTTGCCACACAAATACGCGTGTTCAATTTATTTTTCCGTTTATATTTGTAATATTTTATAACGCTAAATTATGAAATTTGGGAACACAAAGAGCAACATTGATTTTAAAGCTATTAAAACCAATGTAAGTATTAAATAAATGATTAAATGGAAAGTAGGCATCATGAGTTCCGTTTGAATCATCTTGTTGATGATTAAAATCTTGTCAATACTTTGATTGACAATTATACTAGTTTTATAGAATTCCGGAAATAGAGAAAATGAAAAGAAAGAATCCCTAATCCAGTATACATACTGTTTTTTTAAATGGTATTTATTTCAATTAAAAAAATCTGATGTGACCACCACATGACTTTCTCTATACCTGTAATATTTCTAAAAATTCCAAATAGGTTACAAAATAAAAAATATTTTAAAGACCCGAGAAAATTTTCGACTTTACAAAGAACAGAAATAAACTCAAACCATAGCCTTCTGATATTGGATATAGCCACAAAGCTCCAAGAATTAAGAAAATAAAAAGGTGCATTACTAAGATGTAACTAAGAGTCAATTGTTAACAATAGTTGTTGGTAGGTGGCATGGTGGTGGTAACTAAATAATTTAGTTTTTTAAGATATCTCTTAATGCATTATATGGAAAAATGTTTTGAACAAAGGTTGTAGAAAATTAAATTTCCTACATCTTTTATTCTGGTACATTTTTACATATATCAAATATTAAAGCAAATATCTCAAAATAACGGATGTGACAAGAGTTAACACCCACTTTCAGTTGATTGATTTTTACCAAAAACTAATCAGTTCTTCTGACTTTCATAAAAATGTTAAATATAAAATTTCGCATTAACCTGATTAATAGTATTTGAGTTAGAGCACCCACAAAAAAGCTGTCACATACGCACACACAGACATCATCGATAAAATGGTCAAAACGTGTTCAGGGAACCTCAAAACGTATATTTCCGTTGAAATCTCGATATTGATTTTTTTTATGAAAACAATACTTTCCCCTATACTACATATGGAGAAAGTAAAAATAGCATAATGAAGAAGATTATGAATTTTAACCGAGATGTGTATCCATAGTTTTTTAAAATGATTTTGAAATTTGTGTAGGAATTCTAAGCTTAACTTTAAAATTTTTACCCTTGAATCTCAAACAAACATTGTGTTGGGTTTTTAGTCTGCATGGCTCATAAGTGAAGATCTATGATAATTGAACTTCATTTTCCTGGGATATGCCACATAGCCTTATTGTAAGTGTAAATACATACATAAAAATCTGATGTGGCCACCACATGACTTTCTCCATATCTGTAATATTTCTAAAAATTCCAAATAGGATACATAATAATAAATATTTTAAGAAACTGCAAGAAAATTTTAGACTTTACAAAGAACAGAAATAAACTCAAACCATAGCCTTCTGATATTGGATATAGCCAGAAAGCTCCAACAATTAAGAAAAGGAAAAGGAGCAATACTAAGACATAACTAAGTGTCAATTGTTAACAATAGTCTTTGGTAGGTGGCACCTAAAAATATAAGATATCTCTTAAACAATGCATTATATGGAAAAATGTTTCAAACAATGGTTGTAGATAATTCAGTTTTTTACAACTTTTTTTCCAATACATTTTTACATTTATCAAATATTAAAGCAATTATTTTAAAATAATGGATGTGACAAGAGTTAACACCCGCTTCTGGTTGACTGATTTTTACCAAAAACTAATCAGTTCTTGTGACTTTTATAAAATGTTAAACAAAATTTCGCGTTCACCTGATTAATAGTTTTTGAGTTAGAGCACCCACAAAAAAGTTATCACATATACACATCATCGAGAAAATGATCAAAACGTGTTCATGGGACTTCAAAACGTATATTTCCATTGAAATCTCGAAGTCGATTTTTTCATGAATACAATACTTTCCCCTATACTACGTATGGACAAAGTAAAAATGTATTGGAATATAATTTATAGGAAATTTAAATTTCTACATCCTTTTGAAACATTTTCCCATATAATGCATTGAGATATTTGAAAAACTAATGTTTTAGCTGTCTCCACCTACCGGCTACTATTGTTAACAATTAACACTTAGTTACATCTTAGCAATGCTCCTTTTTATTTTCTTAATTGTTGAAACTTTGTGGCTATATCCAATATCAGAAGGCTATGGTTTGAGTTTATATCTGTTCTTTGTAAAGTCTAAAATTTTCTCGCAGCTTCTTAAAATATATATTATTATGTAACCTATTTGGAATTTTTAGAAATATTACAGGTATGGATCGAGTCATGTGGTGGTCAGATCAGATTTTTATTTAAGTGAAACAGCTGATGATACTAAAGCAAGTCATAGAAGGTATGATAGCAGGGTTGTTAATTTTATTGGATCTTACCATCTACTATAATTCTCATAAAAATTTTGAAGTAACTGAGCAATTATTGTATGTATTATTATTAGTACCATATGGCTGTTTAGGTATGAGTGTTAACAGTGTTGGTTTTGCTTGACAGATTTCACAAATTTTATTTGCAGAGCCAATTACCTGGATTTTATGATCCTTGCATTGGAGAAGAGAAAAGCCTATCTGTCCAGTATTTGTTTCATGGACATCTGCATGAATGTGTTGTGCAAGATAGTGATCCATTGCGAATACCCAAGCAATGTAAGTACTGTTGGTTTTACTTATCTTCCCAAATCTTGGTGTAATTACTCTTAAAAAATGTGTTAATGGTAGTAGTACAGTGCTCTGAAAATCTTATTGTACTGGACCCCATGTAATTTTATCTAATGGTGAGCATAAGAATTTTAATGCAACTTAAATACATAATTGACCTCTTAAAATGTTATATACTTTAACAAATGCCTTTGATGAATAATGCTCATCATGTTTGTAGTTTTCTTTTACAAAAGCAATGAGGAGACTGAGTTAAGTAAATGTGAATAAGACCTACCGTATCTGCCCAAATATAAGCCGATACTTTTTGTCAAAATCTATCGTGAAAAAAAATCACCCTCGGCTTAAATGCGAGCCTGAGGAAAAATTTGGCATCCTCGTACGACGCCATCGCTGAAAAATGTCTTGTTTCCATAGCATACCTCCTGTTGCCCGGAGCTGTAATTTAAATTGCTATTGAAGGTTATTTATATATTTTAACACATAGTTAAAAGTAAGTGGGTTCTTATCCAAAGGAAAGGGCGGTATATGAAACAATCGAGTTTTAACAACCCACCAGGTTCATAGTATGATTGCACGCTACAGCAAATTCGTTTTGATCATAATTTGCAACGAGTTCTTAAGATACCAACACCGGTCTTATTAGAGGTTTTTACAAATTCTGACTGCACTTAAGCTTCTTCAACTCTTTGTTTTAATTGCACTTCTTGGTGCTGCAATCGATTTAAAGTTCAGATGTAGCAGACGTCGTAGCTTTTACAATCATTTAAATGGCAGGCACGTTAAAGTTAGGAGCCGACAGTATAAAAGAAGTTCATGTTAATTTTTCTTGTTTATTTTATATTTTGCTATAGCCATTGTCATTTTTGTATGCATGTGAAAACCCTCTTTTATAGAATGTATTAGAATTGCGTATACTGACTAAGCAGACGATATCGTCCGCTTAGTCAATTCGCAAAATTCGATGACGACTTTCGATGCGCAACTGTTTGAATTCCGTTAACATAAGATACGTCTGATTCGAAGGTGTGAGCAACGGCGTTAACTGTAATTCATCTGATTATTAACAGCAAACCTCTTTTATAGAATCTATTAAAATTGCGTATAATGACTAAGTAGACGATCATGCCAAATTCGATGACAGCTTTCGATGCGCAACAGTTTGAACTCCAGTAAGATAAATAAATATACTTACATTTGATTGTAAGGTGTGATCAACGGCGTTGACTATATTTATAATTAATAGTAATAATACCTAATAAAACTTTACATGGAACGTATATAATTATATAGATGTAATGTATAATGTATTCTAGGTTGTGCGTGCATGTCTGGTACACTTAAGCATAAAATTTACGAAAATACTTTTTTTGCCAAAAAATGTTGGAAAATTTCTTGGGGTCGGCTTCTATTCGGGCAGATACGGTATATTCTAGTGCAGTGGTGCCCAATGTTTTTACATGGCGGGCCACATTTGTGGTTGCAAATCCTTTGGCAGGTCGCCTTGGAAGTTGCCAATTCTTCAGCAGGTCAGATTAGTGTTTAAATTGGAAGCTACCTATATATTCTGAGGTGCCATATAAGTAAAAATTAATCCTAAATAAGGTTTCTATGTTTAACATTTCAATACTAGTATTTTCACTATAAAAATTTTCATGTACAAGGTGCTATCGAAAAGTTCCCGGACTGTACCGATTACTCGGCAACTTAGAGAGGTAGGCGGGTGCAACGCTAAAAGTCACTGCCCGCAGGCCTAATGAGTCAGTCTGCCAAGTGGCGCCATGCTGTTTTTGTCAAAACCAGTTTCACACGTGCTTTTCTGACCTTATGTTAGGGCTGTCCTGCGATCCCGCGATGGCTGACAAAAACAAGCACGTGTGTGCATCAAGTTTTGCGTGAAGCTCGGGAAATCGGCAACCGATACACTCGGATTGCTTCGTCAGGCTTTTGGTGATTAAGCTTTAGGCCGTATGCATATTTTTGTGTGGCACTCGCGTTTCATGGGTGGTCGAACGTCGGTTGAAGATGACGAACGCTCGGGACGACCGCACACTAGCACAACCCCTGAAAATGTCGAAAAAATTCGACAAATCGTTCACGCGGACCGTCGCCTAACCATCCATGAAATCTGCGACATGTTTGGGATCAGTTATGGACCCTGCCAGACAATCCTTACGGACGATTTGAACATGCATCGAATCGCTGTGAAGTTCGTCCCCAGGCTTCTGACACCCGACCAGAAGCAGCGGCGCCTCGACGTGTGCCAGGAGCTTCAAGAAACCACAAATGGCGACCCAACTTTTATCTCCAGGGTCATCACAGGCAACGAAAGTTGGGTTTATGGCTACGATCCAGAGACGAAGCAGCAATCGTCGCAGTGGAAGAGCCCGCGTTCACCAAGACAGAAGAAGGCACGGCAGGTCAGGAGTGCGACAAAGAGCATGTTGATTGTTTTTTTTTTTGACATTAAGAGGGTTGTGCACCGTGAATTCCTCCCTCATGGTCAAACGGTGAATTCTGAGTTCTACTGCAACGTTTTGAGACGGCTGAGAGAGGATGTGGCGTGCAAACGACCGAAACTGACTCCTGCATCACGACAATGCACCCACTCACGCCTCCCTGAAAACAACGCAGTTTTTGGCAGATAACAACATGCCGGTCGTCCCACACCCCCCGTACTCGCCGGATTTAGCTCCTTGTGACTTTGCCTTGTTCCCAAAAATGAAGTTGAAGCTGAAGGGGCGACATTTTGACACCGTGGAAGAAATTCAGAACGAATCGCAGGAGGTTCTTGACAGCCTTCAACAAAAGGACTTCCGGGGAGCGTTCGAGGCATGGCAGAAGCGCTGGGATCGTTGTATAACGTCACAAGGGGATTATTTCAAAGGGGATGGAGGCCAAATGTAAATGGAATAAGTTAAAAAAATTTTGTAGGCACAGTCCAAGAACTTTTCGATAGCACCTCGTAAATGTATGAATTTGTGTCAAATTTTTTGGATTGCTTTTTCATGATAGTTTTGCGGGTTGCACAATAACCATTTGTGGGCCGCATCTGGCCCATAGGTTGGGCACCACTGTTCTAGTGCATCATAAGTAGAATTTAGTTCAGAGGGCTGTTTCTTAAATACTATAGCAAAACTTTTCTGAATATGATATTGCAGCCATATGATTGTGTTAACTTGAGGTCACTAAGCTGGCTAACCCTTTCACTTGAGTAAGAATATTTGGTTGCTCAGGGCATTATTTCATTCCTTAATCTAGTTCTTTCATCTTAATTCAGAATCTCATCATATCAATGTAAAATATTGTCCGATATATTTTTAAAGTCGTTGCTTTTGTAGCATTTATTTATGAATTATGCAGTGTAAAAAATGTCAACAGCGTTTGAGTGATGAGGAAAATTCCATGATGATGATGGTATTAGTGAACCTTTTTGAAAGTACTTTTATTGATTCTGGTGAATTGTTAAAATGACTGGTTGAATTTGCTGTCATTTTAGGCATTGGCAATAATTAATTCTGGTTTATGGAGAGGAAGCTCTTCATGCATTTGAGGGGGTTGAATATGAAATATTTTTCTATTACAGAGTAGTACATATATCCCATGTTGCTTGTATTTATCCTCAGATATCATAAGAAATACAGGATAAGTCACAAAAATGTACTTGATTTAGTCGATTAAATTTTTATTTTAATAAAAGACCTTATAATTTATATGGTACATATGGGCACTTGTAGAAATTTTAACTAGTGGATATATAAAAATGTCCACCACTTTGTTCCATATACTCATGAATTTGCATTGGTGTTTCACTCCAGTCTGAAGTGTTTCATGTAAGACAGGAGATCACCTTTTATCTGGCATGATCTTCAGAAGCTGCTGTAAACGTAAAATTTTTGTGATTCATCCTGCATAATAGACAAATATCATTTGAGTAAGATGTAGACATTTTTCTAGAATGATATTTGCTCACTGTAATTGTATGATTGAAATTTATCTAGCTGTAACAAATGATAGATATATTTTGTGCATTTGTGTATTTCACTGCACTTGATATAAAATCCTTGATTTTTTAAAAAATTTCTTATAATACTAGTCTTTTTGTGGTCAACTGAAATGGTTATGCTACAGCTGCATGTTTTTATATTTCAGCCCATAGAGTAAATATGACTTGATACATCAAGTGGATTAACATTGTAAACAGAGGAAATATAGTATGTGCAAAGTGTGCCTGTGATTGTGTGACTGCAGAAATAGAAGTAAAATCAGTCTTATGTAGTATGTAGTGGGAGAAAGGAAAGTACCAGGTTTGCTATATGGTACCAAAGAAATGAGTCTTTTCAATGGAGAAAGAACGAAACCTTCTTCTTTAGCTCCTCTGCATATTTTGTAAGCAGCATTTACTAGATTATTGTAAAAAATAAACATTGTGTAATTTGATGTATAGTGGTGATCAAAACATGGTACCTTTTCCTTCACCTGGCTTTGGAATAAAGAAATCTTTTTTACAATATTACTGTAGGGGGTAAAGCTAGTCATGCTGCTTCGAATGTATCAGGAAATAAAAATAGTTTGTGCCTTCATTTAATATTGAAATACGTGGAGATTAGGTCAGACTTTTTCTATATGATCCACATTGGCTCCTTGTACAGGTTACATTTGAGGTTGCAGCTCTTAAATGGTTGTACATAGATCTGTTCACCAGATTTATTGGATTATTGATATATAGAAAGTGCAAAATAAATAAAACCACTGTCAACTAACACTTTTTACAATCTTCATTTTTAGAAGAGAATATGCATCAGATGGATTAAAGTTGCAATCCTAATATGCAAATATGAGTAAAACTTGACCAATACAGAAAAATCATTTGTTAAAATGTCACCCACAAACTAATGTTTCGAGATTCCCCAGTCCACTGATTAACTCCTGGGTCTCATCCGAGTTTGGTTAGATCATTTCAAAACTTAGTCTATCCTTCATGGTGTGAGATTTGCTATTCCATAAGAGATCGCAGCGTTTTGGCCAGAGATGAAAACTTTGTCCAGGATTGCCAGTTCATCTGATCGTTCTTGAAGCTGTTCTTCAGGGGTCCAGGACATGTCATGTTCAAGTCGGTAAGTTCCAAGGAATCTGTGAGGGCATTTGCTTTCTCCACCCCAATCCTGCAAGTTTTATTGGAAATGAAAAATTTAATGAACATGTATTTCTGACTATGCATTGTATATCTAAAACACTCATATAAAAGTAATGAGAAATTTGTGAATGATATGGATAACATCTGAATCTTAAAAGATTTACAGTAAACTGAACATGTATTTTAGCTAAGAGAAAGAAGACAGGTGGCCAAAAAAACTTAGTGTAATCCTTTTTTTCTATACCACTTGGCTTGAAGGGTACTGCACATTATACAAAATAACAGCATATATTTTAAGTCCAAAATTTGCTATGCCTAAATAGTTGCATTTGGAATTAATAAAATTTAATGGTTTTTAAAATTTTTTTTAGAATTTTTATAAATGTTTGAGAAATCAATTAAAGAAACAAGTAGACAAATTCCATTGCAAAAATGCTGGAAATATTCCACAGAACAAAATAGCCGACAAAATTCTTAGTAAATAGTGCATAATTAAAGTAAATATGACATTTACTAATTCTCACTTATTTTCATCATACATCCGTAAAAATTAAAATTTGATTAACAAAACACCGTTTAAGTTCGGCAAATGGCACTAATGAAGTAATGAGCATGTGCCATATATCTAGTAAATAACAGTGATAATACAAGCCGGTGGCGCAGCCAGGGGATGGCAACCGGGCATTTGGACTTATAGGGAGAAATTACGGACTTACCTTAGGTGAAAGCATGGAAAAATAATTCTGTCCCGAGGGTCTTTGGTACAAATGATAAAGGCGCCCAGGCACTTTGTTAAAATTACATGCTGCGTGATGAAGATTTGAATTGATTTTGGCTTCCTCGAGTACCTTCTGCGCTTGAGATTGCAAAAAGCGAACTTGTTCGGCAATAACCTGCAGTTTACCACATGCAGTGGCTTTGACAAAGCCATCGGCCTACAACGGAGAATTTTACAATTATCACCACGTCATTTAAAGAAAACATTCCTAAATTATCAAGTATAAAAACTTTCCGTTTGTATTTCCCGGGCAAGTTCCACCAAATCTTGTGGATCACGTCTAGCAACAGCTTTAGCGTTAACAAGTTGCACTCCACATGGTTCTGTATTTCGTTCTACGAGATTCACAGTGCCTATTGGTAAGTAAAAATTAGTTCTATTTCGTTGTTGATGTCATAATATGTATATTACCGTCAAAATCTACCATAACTCGTACCATCACATAATTTGCCTCGAGGAGGAAAATCCATGATCGGCATACGTCGTTTCATAAAACCACTCGTTAAATCCTTTCCTCGTTTAATAGGAATTAAAAAAATACACAAATATAGTAATACGTCATAGAGTTGCGCAACTTAGCTAGCCGCAAGAAATAAAAAGATAACTGAAAAGAAAACCTCAAGTTCGCTTCAGCAGATATCTACGACGAACAAGAAAGCGCCATTTGTAGCTCAACGCAGAACAAAAGAGTGCTGAAAATAAAAGGCACCACTTTAAAAGATGTCGTGTGGATGTTAATGCGAAATTCTTACTTGTTCTTATAATGTAGCGTGTTAGTAAATTAACACATTTATTTAAATCATATTAACTATATGGTAACTTTGATAAGAAGATAGAAAATGGACTTCCTATTGTTAAATACATGGCCTTATCTAAGATAATAACATTTAAATAGGAGTTCATTTCTAATGAGTTATATTAACGTAAACTAAGTTCTTTATGGAAAATTTCATGGATCTAACGAACATATTAACGAAAATTTCAAAGTATTGCTGAAATTCTTACTGGAAACAATTGTAGAAAAAGGCTGTGCTGATAGATTGGGTAAAGAGGTGCCCTCCTTAGGGAAGAAGGGATGACAAAATCTTGTCCATTAGTGATATACATAGAAAAGTCTATCTTTCGTTTAGTAACCTATTCTAAAGCTTGATCATAAATGCAATTTTTTATGGAGTGATTTAGTGTGATATTGACTCATCTACATCACTAAGAGCTTTAGTATCTGAAAAAACCTCTTGGCATAGAGATTTTGACTTTCTGAGTCCTACCTGTTAAGTAAATTTCAAACCAGCCAAGCCTTTAATATCCCTACAAATGACTGTGGTTGACATTATCACAGGCTATTGAAAAATATTAATAAATTGTATCATTACTAAAAGAGTCGGAAATATAATTTTGAAAGAGCTGTAGGTTAGTGGCAGCCGAATGACCAGCAATAAATCCATTCTGTTTGGTGACAACTATATGTATAAAAAAAGGTTTAATAACATTGAGTCAGTAGCAGGTTTGAAGTAGGCAATGGCCTAGAGTTGGTGAGATTTCGGGGCAGCAATATAAACAGGATTTCAGGGCGGGAATAAAACAAGTTGTCCAAACCAGGACTAATGCAGGCTGGTTTCCCAAAGTTGACATCCTGAATTCATTACTTATATTGACAGGAAATGTTTTAGTATGTGTTAATCATTCCAAGGAATTCTCATACCATAAATACCACTTGTAATTCATAGTTTATCAATGATAGAGAAAAATTGGAAAACAAATAAATAGAGCGTTATCAGGTTTAAAATACTAAAAACAATGTCAAAATCTCTTTCTGACATATATTGCATGTATTTTTTTTAAATAAACAAATTTAATAAATGTTACTGTTTATACGCTAATATGTCTGTATCAACTGTCAATTGCTGAAGAGTAGTCAAGCAGAAAAAAAAAATAACCCATTTGTTCACTCATCATTGCTCAAGCTGAGTTCGGTAATAATCGTCTCCATGGCAACAAACCGATAAAATACGATTTAAAACGCAAAAACGCTGTGTTTTAGTAGAAATTCAAGAAAATACGATCAATTATCAAAATTCAGTGATGAGAATTAGAATCTACATTCTTTTCCCCTTACAACAGTACAAACCTCGCTCCGATATCACAATTTTAAGATATTTTAAAATATTAAAGGAAACATATCTGCATGATGAATTTAAGACTTCCTATATAAAACAAATAGGAAAAAATGTTTTTGGAATCGAACCCAGGACTTCAATCTTAGCCAAATAAAATATAGCCCAGAGGTGGTCCCTGGCAGCATGAGCCTCATACCAAGTTTCATGAAAATCGGTCAATTGGTGCAAAAGTTGTTAGTAGGGGACACACACAGACAGGACCATTTAATAATGCTGTTTCTTTTGGAAACCAGCCTAAAAATATAATGGCTTGATAAGGCAAAAAACTTTGCTGTTCTCACTGTGCAAGTGTGTCAGATTTGGGGGATCCTTGGAGGAAAATCTTTACACATTTCTTCGGAATGCAAAAGTGCACTATTAAAGCAACTGGAATTGAGAAATAAGTTCAACAAGCTTCATTTAAAAAAATAAAGGAAAATTTCCAATCAACCTCTTATTTGAAAGGTAAATATTTTAAATGAATCCAAAAAAGAACCCTGCACTACAGTGGTTGATAAACTTACTGAAAAAAAATATTGCAATAACCAGCAAAATTTTTAACGTAGTTTATAGCTTAGTAAAATGAAACTGACCAATGTCAGATATAGAGGATGAAGTAGAGCTACAAATTAAGTATGAAACCAATTTAGGGCTCTGCCTACATTCTCGATTTTCGGCTATCAGAATCGTAGAGCATATTTCTGAAGAAATAAAAAACAAATTTTTAGTAAAACCATTGAAAACAATTCAAAATTTTTTATTATTATTGATGGAGCTTATACAATTTCAAGCAAAACTGTGCTTGTAGTATTTATAAAATGTGAGTTAGAAGATTCTTCACCAACAATTTTTCTTGATTTAGCAGAATTAGAATCAATAAAAGCAGAAAATATTTATAATATTTTGAGAAATACGTTGACCCATACAGGATTTGATACAATATTTAAACAAAAATTTAATCATTTTTTTCTGATGGTGTGAGCACCTTGCTTGGACATAAATCTGGAGTTGCTAAAAGACTGATTCAAGATTTTCCAAACATCATAATTTGGCATTGTTTGAATCATTGGTTACAACTGGTTTTAGATGATTCTATAAATGGGATAAGCCATTTCAAGATTTTTTTGGACAAGATTTATGCAATTTTTCATCAATCAAATAAAAATCAGTTTGGACTTAAACAAATTTCTGAAGAACTAAGTATCGAAATAGGCTGTGTTTTGGGTCCATGATTCTTGTACCTGTAGATCTGCCAAAGTGGTCTGGAGAGCTTATTTAGCTTTTTATATTTATTTTTCCAAAAACAAATTTTCTGGCATGGAAAAAAGATTGAAAAACAAAGCATTTTTAAAAGACTTGGCATTGGTGATTGACATTTTGGATAAAATTCCATTATTACCAACTTTTATATTAACTTCGCTTTATATATTTTATATATATGTATGTTTTGGACCCCATCTAATCTGAAAAAATTCAAAGCTGCTCGCGGCGTTCAAATCACCTCATCTCACGTTGCACAAGACGAGTGATTTAGTCACCTCAGCCACCAGATCCTTGGTTTGGCGCTGTGATAAATGTTTATTTGAATCAATCATAGCAACGAGATTAGACAAACTGTAATTGTTGATGGTGTAAGAGAACTTTATTTTAATGTGAATTTTTATTGATACTAGCATTCCTACGTTTTTTGAATGGTTATTTCTGCTAATAATTGTAGGTTTTTATTTATGGTAATTATTATTGATAGTAAGTTTTTATTTATCTTAAAAACTTTTTATCTTTATTCATTTAAGATTATTCTAAAAACTGTTTCCCCTATGAGTTTCATTAAGAAATAAGTCTGGAAAATCAAGGTATATGTAAGCTTTTGATGAATTTTATTATTATTATAAAATTCTTATTGCTCCTCTTATAATATTGCCTTATACAAGCATTTTATTATTATTACATTATAATCACATTCGTATTGCAATACTATTAATCACCATTAATGTGATCTTCTCAGAATAGTTCACATTGAAAATTCATTTGAACACTACTTTAGATGACTATATTTATGTAGTTTGTGCCATGAACATAATTTTATTCTTTGGAACTGTTCACTTGGCTTATTTTTTACTTTGGATGAAATCTTTTCTAATTATAGGCCTTTAAGACCAGTTGTTCTTGCATTTTTCTAAAAGCCCTCACATTTAAGTATCATATTCCTTTTTTTCACTATTTAACATAGGTAATACTGTTGTAAAGGATGTTGATTTGAACAAATTTAAATAAAACATTTTAAAGTGATGTGTTGTAGCTTAGAATTTCTTCAGCTAACTATACTTATGCAGTAGTTTTATTTGGATGGTTGATGTGATATTAGGAAAAAAACAATTTTATTTTTGTCATTTAAGTTAGGTGACTAAAATATGAAATATTCAAGTTTCACTCCTACTAGTATCCAAAGCTGAATTACTATGAACTAGCAATATATTTTCGTTAATTTTAAGCAATTTGAATGGATAAGTCAGTATTTTCATTAATGAAACAAAATACACTATCAAACTTCTTACTACTTATATACCAAACATTCTTACATTTGTCACTGAGTTCTCTACTTCTGCCTACCATTCTCACAACTGTAAAAAGATTAAAGTTTAAATAGAGAGACCCCCACATCACTCAAGAGCTGGTCGATACTTTGGCAAATTTTTACACCGATGCAAGCAAAAAGGTTATCATAATTATATTACCAAGTTTATTCATATTCAAGTATTAACTATATAAAAGTTGGTTATAAAAATTCATTTTTATATCTTCACTTGTTATCAAATGCACTGCAAGTGAGAAAATTGAGTTTAACAAAGGTAGATAAGCTAATCAAACAAATGATTAATTTTTTCCTACAATTAAAACATAATTTGGGTTTGCACGAAAACAAAATTAATGAAATAATAGAAACTGATGCATTTAAATGCATAGAGTGTGAAGATAATGTAAGTTTTGTCACTGCCACAAGACCAAATAATGGAATATATTATTGAAAAAAGAAAGCAAGATTATTAAATGAAAATCACATTAATCATAAAAAAGATAATTTAGATCATTCTAGTAATATACCTAAAATTGTTGAATTATTCAATGTTATGGATCCTACTTCATGGAATATTGAAGAAGTCAGGTTACCTTGGAAATCAAGAGAAGAAAAAGTGCATGAATTAAATAAATTCCTAAAATATGTAGTCGATTGAAATGATTTTCGTGACTATGTAGAGAATAATATTCAATCAAAAAATTGTCCTGATCTGAAAACAATAAGGAAAGAAAAGCAAATTATGAACACAATAGCAGAAGTAGAAAGAGCTTTTTCATTAATGAATATTATTTGTAGTGATAAAAGGGCATATTTAACTATTAAACATCTCAAGCTTTATGATCATCAATTTGTTGGGCAAACCACTAAGTTCCTGGAACCCAATACCATATGCTAAATCATGGGTGAGAAATCATCGATCTGCATTAGATACCAGAGTTTGTGTACCAAACAGAAACATATGGGGAAGATCAAGAAGCCATTTGGAAATAACTACCTAATTAGTTATATATAATGTACTTAAATATTCTTTAAAATATTTTGTTTCTTTGCATTATCAAGAAGCCATTTGGAAACTACTACCTAATTAGTAATAAACATTGTACTTAAATATTATTTAATATATTCTTTGTTTTGTTGTATAATTCAACATGGAAAATATTAAACTTTTTTATTTTTAATTACTTAAGTAGTTCATCTAATATATAAAAATTAATGTGTGTATATATGTATGTTTGTATGTCCCTTATACGTTTTTACACCATTGAAGCTATTTATTCAAAAGTTTCATGGGCCATCCTATGGACAAAAGGAAGAACTTGTATTTTATGCATGAAAGACAATATTTTAATTCTGTTCATGTTTAGTCGTATTACATGTTAAATCGCTCGAAATTATTCTCTAAGTGCAAAATTTATTAACATTTTCCAGGCAGCAACAAAGCTAAATTACTTAATTGTTGTCCTCCTCAAAGAGAGATAGCCATGTAAAGATTAATACACCGCTCCTCGGCTATAATACCGTCAGCTATACCGTGGATCGGATATACCATGGGTCTTTCTTCCTCCCCGCTTCATTGAAAGAATGGCTGAGAAAAACATGCATGTTGAGAAATGTGTGTTTTAGTCACTCCAGTTAGTATCGAGCATTGAATGCTTGTGCAAGGTTTGTCACTGCCAACGGAAGAAGTGGATCCATGATGTGAGAACTTATCTGTGCCAATTGTCTTTTTTGGTGACTTTTTGTGTATTTGTGAATCTTCATATTTTTTAGCGAGTTTTACAGATGGAACTATCCTCGGTAATTAATTTAGATTTACTGTACATACGTGAGTATTAAGCGCTTTGTGTGATTGGTCACTTTCCCTCTAACCTGCGTGCGTTTGCGGCTGCTCATGACTTAAATGTGTGTCCCACAAAGCTTCTTCTTTGCTGCTCACTTCATTTCACGCCAATTTCCATTTTTGTCGTTCAAAAATATTGCGTGCACAGCGAAGTTTATCTTGCTTAATTGTGAAAAAATTAGATTGAGTTATTAGTCGATTAGAGAATTAATAAAATAAGGAATTATTGTAGTAATCGGTTATAGCACAGTTGTCTTATAATGCGGGTCAGAGCCCCACCCTGAAAACCCACGTTATAACCGGGGAGCAGTGTACAAGCAAAGTCCACGTCATGCCTCGCCATAGAGGAAGAATAGCCAAATCCAAGATAAAGGGTACAAATGGATTAAATATAGTCTATGAATACTTTTAAAGTGAGTCAAATGATTTTTAAGGAATATTATAGCATTGTTATCTTTTACCATTAACATTGAAAGCTTTATCGCAACATAAATCAATACATCTACTTACATTTGTTCAGTAACCAAGATTTTGTTTATTGTTTGTTTTGGCTAATAGTATTGACATAATCCACATAATTTTATTGCTGTTTTAAAGGCTTCAGCGCATCTATCCATGTGGATATTAAGCAAGACGTTAATGCATAAATATATTAATGGTAAAACTTTACAATACAATAGATAAAATATTAAATGTTTATGTAAACATCACTTGCATAATTAAGGAATGGGGAACGAAAATTCAGGGCTTATGGTGCACTCGGAGTAATATTTATTTTAATAAAACTGCTCGATTATGCCAAATATTCTTGGAAAAGCACTCTGCCTTGATTATATGATGGATTTGCCTTTGAGATACCCACGAGCACAAGCCTGACTAAAATTTTTCAATGATTTCTTTAGGTGGTATTTAAAATTCCATGTGAACTTCTTCTCCAAATAACACATTTGAGAAATTTGGGGGCACTGATAGCATGGGGCCCTGAGAAATAAAAATCATTTGCTACTTAAAAGAAAATTCTTTTCCGAGCGAAGCCGGGTAATTCCAGCTAAAATATAAGAATAATGGGCATTTTTTTTTTCTTAAATATTATTATTGTTTGCTTATTCATACATCTTCTCTTTATGTTTTCTTCTTTTCTAAAATATTTTAAATTCGTTTAATAAAGCAATACCTATTTTCTATTGTAATAAATATATGTGAAAATGTTTTTTCTTTATTTTTTTGTTAAGTACGACTCCCAGGGACATACGCATTGCCACTATCTTATGGAGAAAGATGTGAAAAAATACATACTGTGTGGTACATCCCTAAAATCAGAACTATTTTTTTTAAAACGTTACTTTTTTATAGGGAACTGGTTGTTAAAATTTTGGCAGTTCATCACTGCAGGGACACCTAAAATGTGTATTTCCATCAAAATCTTGAAGTCGAATTTTTTCACAATTACAATATTTTTTCTATATACTATGTGTATGAGAAAGTAACTCATTTTGATGAAATTTCAAAAACTAAAGATTTTGTTGAAGCAGCGTATTCAAGTAAAAATGGCACTTTATCCTGAAATTTACAAATTTTGAATTTGAAAATATTTTCAAAGTCATCTCTTACATCAGCTTACTGCGAATGAATTTTCAGCATGATGAGTATAAGGTGGTGAGATGAATGGAATCAATGTTCCGTAAAATTAATCAAAGATGAGTTGTTGCTAGTCTTTTAATTTTTCAGAAAATTGTACTGAATTTTTAAATTTGATAAAAATGATCAAATGTTTCTTAAATCTATTATAGGAGAACAAAAATATAACTTTAATAAATATTCTACAAAAATTTGCTATTAAAAAAAAATAAATAAATAAACTATACTTGTTTATTGAATTTTTCAGTATGGTATGTGTTATTTATGAGCTTTTTGTTATATATTTTTATTATACAAGTTGTTGGTGATTGCATACTGGAAGTGCTTAAAAAATCACCATACACCAAGATCTAAACTCGTAAATAAACCAACACAATCTCCAGGGCAACAGCACTTCAGCCACGTGGAGCCTATATGTATTAGACAATAAGTTCCATGAGTTCTAGCAGAATATTTATAATTTTCTGCGAAATAAAGGCAACTATCTCTAATTTCCGAATTGTCTGGCAATTGGCTCGTGTCCAAGTTTTGGTATTTCAAGTTTCGTGAATCAGATAGCCCTGTATGAGCAGTAAGAATAATCTTCATTAAGACAATACTCTATACACTAAAATTATGGAAAAATTTGAATATATTGTGCCATGGAACAGGTACTCCCCAAATTTTTTAAATAAATGTTGCCAAGTATTTTCCGTTGCTATGTATTTAATATTTTCAATAAAACAGTGTTAATATGAACCCTATAATGATGGACAAAATTATAGAAAAACATATTAATTGAAAAAATGACAATTCCACAAACCACCAGGAAAAATGTTACTGGGGAAAAAAGGAGAAATATCACCGGCAATGGTTTTAAATGGCAATGTAACCATACAATAGAGAAAATAGAAGATGATCAAAAAGAAGTGTAAAACAACGAAAAGTATCAGATACGGATTTGTTTGTTTAATGTTTCCTTTTTTAAGAAATAATTTCAATGGGAGCTCCATCCCCTAACCCCCAATTCGATGCACTCCCCAAATGTTTTTAGATAAATGTTGCTATGTATTTACTATTTTCAATATAAAACAATTCCTATCCCTTGAGAGTGGGGAGTACGATAGTATACCTAAGCCACAAAAAATACTGAGGAAGATTTGAGAATAAAACCAAGTAAAGAAACCAGGTTAATTTTATTGTAGTGCTTAATGGTATGCAATATTTCTTGTCTTCCCATATTTTGCCCAAATAAATAAAATTTTCCTGCATCCTTAATCGATAAATTTGGCAACTATTTTTTATCAAATTATCATGATAAACAGTCAATGGAATCACTTTTAAATATAGTTATTTCACTCAAATTAAGTTCCAGTGGAAGAAACTGCATGATATTATGTAGTCACGAATCTCAAAAATATTAAAAACTTGGGCAGGAATTGCAACCAGTGGAAACACATTTGAAGATTATATTCAAATTTAGCTTACACATACGTTATCCCATGCAAAGGCTGATTTTGTGGGTCTAATTTGTCACGTGAATATTTTAAAGTCAAACCTACGAAACAAAATGAGTTGCTGGACTTTGAAACCAAATTTGGCGATAAAAAATGTTGGTATGATATGGAAAGTGTTATTATAATTTGATAAGTATAATTGGCTTAATGGTGCATACAAATGTTCAGTTGAAAGGAAAGTAAAATGTACATATAGATGTTCAAGGGAGGAAGAGTTAACGATTATAAATGCTGGTCTAAATTAAAGAATTGTTATAGAAGTTTTCTTATTTTACCTTCTGTGATATCTTTCACGTGATTCATTTTCAATGTTAATGAAAAAATATTTTGCTGTCTACTAAGTAGTATAGAGAATATGCAGAATACATAAAACGTTTTTAGAGAACGAAAGCACTTAAAATTGCACATTAAAATGGTTAAGTTACGTGGGCTAAAATCTAAAATAAAAATCTAACCTGGATTTATTCCTCAACTTGGGCACAAATGTAACACTCAAAGGGACTGGTGCACTCTGGGGGTTACCACTTTTAAAAAATCCAAAATTTTCTGCCTGCAATACACACGGGTAAACCATACAATCAAACTTATCTGCAATTAATTAAGTTTGACGTTGCTGCAACAATAATTTCAATGCTTCATAAAAAGCGCGAAGCGAATAACGTAACTCTTTCGTCTATTTCAAGGTTTTATAGACGCTAATTCAATCGGAGGCAACAATGCGGGACGCCGTGGTAACACCCAGAAAGAGTACGAAAAGAAATGCGTATTTCTGACAAAATCCTGCGTATAACCTGTAAACATCGCAAGAATGAGATATTTTTATAGATTTAGCCATCGAATAGAGCAAAAATGGAGAGAATTGGCCGATATTTACGTATTTTTATGAATGAAAGAAAACATCTTGCACCTTGAAAAATCGAAAATCCCGTGTAAACTTATGGAAAAATATAATTGTCTCCCGGAGTCGAATCCGGGACTTTTTCCGGAATGTTTGATTTTTCTAGGGACCACCTCATGGGAGTTTAACGATTTTGAAGATTTCACCTCGTTAGGCTTGGTAGATCCGAAGATATTGAGAGAAATATTTGAAGGAAACGGCAGACTCCCAGACAGGTTGAGATTTATATAGATAGAGATTAGGTATTTATTATTTCTTTTAGTTAATATTAGGTTTTGTTTATAACGGTTGTCAAATAGTTTCCTAATCCAACAATACGCTCATTCCCGTAATATTTAAATGGGAAAAATTAAAAGAGAAAAACATAAAAAAAAATAAAAATGTAGTAATCGCTTTAAAAAAACCCTCCCATTTTGCTAAACTTTTTATTGCGGTTAAAATGGCACCTTCATCTTGCTTCTACGTTCTGTAGTTGTTGCTTTTAAATGCACAAACAAGCAAACATTCTTCAAAATATTTATGATAGAGATTAGGATATTTTGTGTATTAGAATTATGGCGATATCATCCGTGGCTTTTAGTTTGTATCTGGATAAAAAATCAATTTAAATTATTACGTCATCATGTGTACGTCGTTGACTGAAATCAAATAGATGCAGATCAAATAAGGCAGTCTTTAAGCGTTAAATCAATGCTGTAGAAGTATGGATTATCAATTCCCATTGGAGTCGTTTCTATGGTAGTTTATATTTTTCATTGTTGAAGACAAAAAAAAATTCATAATTTTATAATTAAAATCACATTTTTACGCAAATTCAACATGGATTTGAATTCCGTCTTCAAGAAAAACAAACTCCATTCTTTCTCGACTATGTATCTTAATTTTAAATAATAAAAAAAAAACAATTTTATGTAGCCCTGCACAGTTTTTGATGCTTTTCTTATGGGTGTTTAAAATTGTACTTTGGGGACAAAAACACCCCTTAAATAAAACTTTTTCTTTAATTTTGGATTTTTTCAAGAGGTTGTAGCCAATGACCTATCTTCATGCCAAATTTCAGCTCTGTAGCACTTCTGAAAGTACCTTGGGTTTTATATGATATCTATAATAAATAGCTGCTTCTTACGGAGGATATATTATATATAATGATATAAAACCTAAGGTACTTCTAGATATTCTGCAGAGTTGAAATTTGGAGGGAACCTTTGTGTTGGTCCAAACCCATCAGAAAAAATCGAAAATTCCAAAATTTTCCCTTACAACGGGGTATTTTACACCCCAAAACGTTCATTTTCAAGTACCATTAGAAAGCCATTTAAATCCGTACAAGCCTTTTTATAATAGCATTTTAAAATTACTTTTAATTAACGTACAAACCCCGGACCTGAATTAGAAGACGGGAAAAAAGAACGAAGATTATTTTTCCTGAAATTGGAACACGAATCCGTGCCGAATTAGTCTAATTATTTGATTTTTACTGCATAAAAACGGGATTTTATACAATTTATAACAATGGCTTAATATTTCTGTCATGACTACGAGACAATCTTTTCTTCGGGAATTTATTTTACGTGTTAATAAAACTGAAAGAGAGCTTAGTGCCACTAACTGAAAAGTAGCTTAGTGTTATGAGACATCTTATGTAGGTGTCCTCGGTTCGACTCCAGGTGCTCCCAATGCTTGCAGTATGCAAGCACCGATTACTAGTATATATATGTAATAATGTATAATGATTTTACTTGAATTGTCCTGTTTTTCTTTATCTGTTTATTCATTTGTCTATGATTTATTTGATTGAAATGTCACAAATATTTAATAATACACCACCTTTTTGAACTTCGCTAATAATTGGTTCCGGAAAGCTGCCGCGAAATGCAGATTCGCGAAGTGCACGTCCTATTTTCCCAAAAGATGCCATGTTATTACGAGAGAGTGGTTCCCTGCCAACCTAAAAAGTTTACGTTTTTATCATAAATAATGCTGTTAAACAGAAAATATAAGAAAACAACTGCAAATTAAAAACCTAGCATTATAAATTTAAAAAAACGTTTAATTACCTTCAAAACGCATAATAGAAAATGAAAACCTAGCACAACAAAGCGATTACAATTCTTTCCACACTTGTACAGTTTACCTCCACAAAATTTTGCATGTGTTTTTCGATCTTCTTTTGTTCATTCTAAGGAAATGGTTTAATTTAAATTGCACTACTGAAATGGAATGTTGAGTACATCATGGACAAATATTTTTCTGGATACTGCAACAAACATTTTCAAGCTACAAAAAATACTAGCATTAAAAAGTGGTTCCGTTTCTTTTACTATTCACATTAGAAATGTATAACAGAAAATCGAAACCCAGTGTAATAAAGTTATAACATTTCTTTTAGTAATCGCGTTCAAAATACGCAACAGAAAATCATGTTACGAGATGATAGCAATTCTTAGATTTACATTAAAAATTCGTAATAAACAATGAAAACCTAACAAAACAATTGTGATCTACAAAGAATTAAGTCCATGGTTATCACGTTTGTTTACTTTGAAAACTGTTAATAACGAGCATTATTAATATAATAATAATGTCTATTTCTAGGGTGCTAAAGTTTAAAATGAACTTAGAAACAAAAAAGTAGAGAGAGTTCACGCTTGTTGGCATCGTAAACGCATGACGCGAAAGGCAAGTAATATGCGCGAAACAAGTAATCGTCATAAATATTTTTGTCGCGAAGTCCAAATTAGCGAACCGCAAGCACGAGAAGTTCAAAAAGGTGGTGTACTTGCTTTGTTTTTGTTTTTTAAAGAATTTGCATGATAATTATAATTCGTTACTTATGTCCTTATGTTATGAACCAAATGATATTGTTTTTAATTACTACAAATACATATGAATGCACTGTATTAGATTGATTAAAAATTGGTTTTTAAAGTAAAGTTGGAAAGAATTCTCGGAACTTAATTAATAAAATTAACCACCTCTCTCCCCTCCCCCTTTACTATATTAGTATTTATTTTCTAAACTTTAAGATGTCCATCTCTGGATATACAAAAAGTTTGCATCCTTAGTAGTGGCGGATTTATGCCTCCTGTGGTCTCGGGCGCTAAACGTTTGTGGGCCCTTGACGCTAAACATTTGGAGGCCCTTGGCGCTAAACAGTCGGGGGCCTTGCGATATAAATATATAGTGAAACCTCTCCTAACGGCTGTATCACAAAATTATTTAGTATTTCTACTTATGAAGTATAACATTTTCAATGCTTTGGTACAAATAATATCAGTATTGTCATAAAAACTTCAATTTGAAGTGAATAGTACAACAAGAACAGTAATTTTGTCAACACGTCCTAAGTAGGGTTGCCAACCTGTGGCTTTTGGGCTGATAATCTCTGGGTCATCGCCATTATCTCCGGTCCCAAGGTGAGTAGCTCAAATCTCCAGTTCAATTTCAATTGCAGTGGAGAGCCCTTTTTGTGACTTTTTGCAATTTTTATAAATGATTTTAAATACTATAGTTTGTGGTTTAATTTCGATTGTATTTTGTTTTATACAACAAACTTGAAGCCCTTGCATATTTGTTGATCATCCATACTCTAAAAACTACTTTATTTCTGGATCAGCAATATAATGCAACTACAATGTAGAGCACTGCAAAATATGTGAAAATCACCTGAGGAGTTGTGGAATAGTGTAATCTATTTTTATCCTTTCCTTTCTTTAATTTTACTACTCGGAAAATTGAAAAGTCTAGTCTTATTCCATGAGACTTCAACCGAAGTAGGAAAAAATTTATGTTGAGATGCTGATGCAATTAAAATAGCTTTGCTTTGGTCTTACATAATACTCCAATGTTCAATAATTTTAGCCATGTCTACTTTCTTATATCGTATATTTAATTCCTGTTAGATTTATTCTAAAGTATCCAGGATTCAAGCAAACTCCGGTTCATGAATATCTAAAGGTTGTCAGCCCTAGGGGCAAGCACTTAAGGCACAGGCTTGGGGCGCCGAATTTTACAGGTGCCAAAATCAAAAAATTCGCCATTCCAAAAGTGCGCAATATATGTAAAAACATCACATCTCTGATGAAATGAGTTGCAGGATTTCTATTTTTACTCTTTTTAAGGCAAAATTTTCAGATTGTTTTTGCATTAAAAATTCAAAAATGATCATATTGTGAAAAACCTTTAGAAAGTAATAAAATTGATCATGAGCAACCTGATGGTACAGATGCGATTGTACCCAGTAGCGATCTGTAACAAATATCAATCTTTTTAGTTATCGCTACATGTATATTGTAATGAAAGTGATTTGGTGAAGCAATTTCTTCTGAAGTGGCAATAATAATCTGTTTATGATAATTTCAATGTAATAATCTGAAAAATTTAAATAAAGATTATTAAAAATTCAAATTTTGAGACGATAATTGGCAAGCCTTCAGCTTGTTGTAATTTCAGTTTCTAGTGCCGGCTATGTAAGGTGCATACCACTCAGGAAGCTTATGCACCCCTTGCAATCCTCCAGACAGTATTCCTCACCATGTGTGCAGTGATTGGGTGGGTAAATGTTGATAAAGGAAGTAATATATAGCATGTGACAATGTGCTAGGTAATTCGGCGGATAGCCTTGGCAGGAAAACAGAAGATTGCAATTTGCTAGCTAACTTGGTGACCAAGTACAATCCAGATCTGATGAGAGGGGGAGGAGGGGATCTACACTACCCGGGCCTGCAATTCTTTAAGGGGCCTGACTGAGTATACCAGTATGTTCTATACTTGTATTGTTGACAAAGTGGATGTGCGGGGAAAGACGTTAACAAAAATTAGAGTGGCCAAAAATAGAGATATCACATTTATTTATCATATAATACTGTAAATAGAGGATATTTTGCTATTTAATATTTTTAAAGAACCATAAACAAAAACTAAATCCTTAAAATATAAGTAAATAAACAATTCACAATTGGTTATAATAACAAAATCACATTTTGTAATAATAGTCAAAATCACATTTTGTTATAAACAAAAAATCACATTTTGATAAGTAAAGAATAACAAATTAACTAAAAATGACATTAATTATTTTGTTAATGAACAAAAAACAAAACTCAATTTAAACATTTTTTCTTGCATTAATCAATGCAAACTTTTCAATTATGTCATCATAATTGATTTGTTGCATAATTTCACTTTCAATAGACAGTAGTGACAATGAACTCAATTTTTCTTGAGATAATGTGCTTTGTTGGAAAATTTTCACTTGTTTTAGAATGGAAAAACTTCTTTCTGCGGAAGCATTACTTATTGGAACAGTCAAATAAATTCTTAATAATACTTCAACATTAGGAAATGAAGCAATTATATTACTTTCTATTAAGAATTTTAACATTTCTTGTGGTGTTTTTAAAATGTTCACTTTGTTAATAAAAGAAACTGAATCAACTCATCATCAATATCATCAATTTCTAAGTTGTTGTTGTACAGCAATTTTAATTTGTTTAATGCTGCAACACTTTCTTCAATATTGTGAGAATCTTTAAAAAATATGGTGAGATTATTGTTGATGTTCGAATATGATTCAAATCTGTTTGTCAATTCCATTATTAGTTTATCTCAAAGAGGATAAAATACATCCCTGATAAATGCATTTTCTCCTGCTAAAGGAGGATCTTCATTATCAATTTCATCAAAAAATAACTTTTTCTTCGTTCTGTGCTTTTGTTCATCTTTATAAAATCGTTTATCAGTCATTTTCAGAGATGCATTTTCAAAATTGTCGAACTTGTTTCTAATTTGCTTGATATATTTAATAAGACTCTTGAATAAATTTCTTGTTACATTTAAACAACTAGATGGATTCTGAAGAGTTTTACTTGCTGCATCAAAACGGTTTAGAATTGCATTCCAAACATTTGTTAAAATAATAAATTCTAAAGTTATAATTTTTTTGCACTGACTATTTGCCTCTAATTGAGATGAATGTTTCTGTGAATAATCTTCACTTAATTCGCTCAGAGTTACGATGATTTCATCGTAACCTAATTTAATAGCAGCAATGGTATCCACTCTCGTCGACCACTGAGTATCACATATTTTTTTAATTGTAATAGAATCGCAGGTTTTTGAGGTTAATTTTTTTTCAGTAGGTTCCATCGATGTGTGGAAGCAGATAAGTATACATAGATATTTTGAATTTAGTTGAAATATGAAATTGCTTCCAAGCAACACTCTGCTGAAGCATTACCAATCAAATTTAAAGAGTGATTTGAACATGGTATGTAAAAAGCAGGACTGATTTTGAATCTTATTTTGTAATCCTGTACATCTTTCATGCTGGGTTTTCCGCTACCCGCTAAATGATAATTTTTCCCGCTAAGGGACTCCAAAACCCGCCAGATCCAGCAGGTTATAAGCCATATTGGCAGCACTGTTCTCAGGGCCTCCATTCCTCGAGTTTCCAGGGTTTATGACCGCATGGGGAAAAAAAGAGACTGGGAAGAAAGCGAAGAGAGAGAGGAAAGAAAAGCCTCTGAAAGCGTGTCGAAATGGGAACACATGGGAACAAGACAGCTCACTTGCTGCTTATTATTATCGGTTGTCAGGGTAGCTTGAACCTAGAGGATAGCATGGATACTGATTTCGTATTAGAATCCGATTCTTAACCGTAGCCTACTTATCTGTATCCGATGGATGTAAATGTTATACCAGTTGCCGAGGACGATGGATGATATGGCAAGCGCAATTTGGGGTCCCCTTTGGTGGGGGCCCCATTGCATAGCATACTCTGTATATCCCATCACGCCAGTCCTGCTCCGTTTCACAGTCAAAGCCAATTCCTGGTTTAATTATTTCACTTCCAAATAGAAAGTCAGTTGCATTTTATAATTATTAAATATGATTATTATTTTAAATATATTATTTACAAAATTGGATTTTAGGGCCTCCCAATTTCTTGGCCTCTCAGCACTTGCCTAGTTTGCATTATGGTAAACGTGGCACTGTACCTATCTGTTCTGTATGTCCTGTGTGTTTTGCAATTAATATCCGTAAGGTTGGAAAAAACATTCGAACCTTCTTTTTTTATCTCAATATCATACGAGCCACTTATGTCGTATATATCTTCATATACATGAAAAACGCACAACTGCATTATTTTCAGAAAAAAATACTAATTGTTCAATTGTATAGTTGCCAACTAGTGAGGAGATTTCCGCTCCATGAGAAGGAAATTTCGGAAGAATCCGGGGAAAGTTTCTCAAAGGTAAAAAACGCTTGAGTGAACCATGAAACTTGTATACTTATATTGATGAGAAAACATATAACGAATACATAGTTAATGTTAATTGTGTCTTTTACTTTCTCCATATACGTAGTACAGAGAAAGTATTGTTTTCGTGTAAAAAATCGAGTTCGAGATTTAAACGGAATTACACATTTTGGATATTTTCTCAATGATGTCGGTGTGTATATGTGTGTGATTGTTTTTTCTGAGCGTTCTAACTTATAAACTAATGGTCAAAGCAACACAAAATTTTATATTTGTAATTTTTGTTATAATATTTGGCTGAAATCGGTTAACGGGAAGTGAATGTTTGCTCTTGTCATTGTTTCGTTTTTGGTAAATAAATATATCAAGTCTAAATTAATATAGATATTACTTATTATAAACGTTATATAAAATATTAGTCGCTAAAATATTTGTATTTAACAAATTTTCATAGAACTTATTGTTTAGAAGATATTTAAATTTTTCGTAATTTCCTAATAAACAGGATAACAAGCCGGGGAAATACATTTTAACAGAATTTAACGGAAAAGGAAAGGGTGAAGCATTTTTTTATTGACATTTTAAAATCGTACGAATTTGGCACTTGAAACATAGTACGCATGAATCAATGATATTTCACTTTCCTATCATCGATTTTTGAATCCGTTTCGGTTCTTGTTACAAATTAATTTTGAACGCAGAAATTCGACGTTATTTTCTAATGAAAATTTTTGTTCGTCGTGATGAATTGCATTGTTGCGGATTTCTTGTCTCTTTTAATTCTCTTATGTCTGATTCCCGTACGAGAATATCCTTTATACACTAATTAATATTAATTAGAATACTATTATAATTAAATTATATAATAATTAATACGGTATACTTATGGATATAGTAAGATTTTTATAGTACTGTATGGACGCTAGCCTCCCTATTCAATCAATATAAATATAAAGCTGAATGAGACCCACCCGGCCCCTCGGTAATGTTGCAAACTCTTCAATAGCTTGGTTACGATCAAATATGCAACCCACATGGCGATCATCGAAAACGGGAGAAAAAGGCCTCAATCCGGGAGTCGGGAGAATTTCTGGAACTAGCCCAGCCGGGAGGGTTGGCAACCCTACTTATGTGCGAGATGTTAAAATAAAAGAAAATTGACATCTGGAAGGCTTTAATTATGCATATAAATAGATTTAGAAATATCTGATGTATATTATCTCTGATTGCTGATCTCCAACACTTTGTTTTTCTCGTATTAAGTTCCTGTTTTGGCTGTTGATTGATGAGGAATTGTCATCTGCGTGAGATCTATCATTTATCACGTTTCTATATCATTATATGTCGTTTAAATAGTTGATTTTGTTGAAATACAATGTATTATCTAAACACTTTACGCATCTTGCGGGCGTTTTTTTGTATACTTTGCAATAAATAAATTTTCGACACGTTACAACTCAGTTGTTGGTCACACCGATTATCGATATATCGTATATAACTTAACAGACATGTTTAATCATGCTGTCCAATGCTGTCGTGGTCTTGTGGTTATGGTGATCTAGGTAAGTTGTCATAAATAGGTAATAAAATTTTTTGAAATTCTCATTGGAATTAACGTCGAATCCATGTAATCAGTTTGTTCAGAATGATCTCATTATCAGTGAATTGGCTTATTGGTTTTATATTTCGTAGCGTGCGCATTTAGCGACACTAGAGAAAATTTATTCAGTTGACGGTACTTCGGTACAATTTTGATTCTCATTCGTATTTTTTTGATGCAGAGTTCATAACTTTATAGAACTCTGAAGACTTAATTGCACAAAATCGATGAATTCGACTAATGTTAATGGCGTCATAACCTTAGCTTTCCATTATTAAGGAGAAACTTAGTTACCATCGATGCAATTGTGTTAACATTTGATACCTGTGTCGAAGGATCACATGTAGTTGACTTGAAGTTGTGAATGGCATTTTGTAGTCGAATTGTAGATGTTGGTATTCGATCAGATTGATGAAGTATGGAAATAATTTATAGTTTTTCACAATTTGATGATAAGTACTCCTTTCACCATTCTAATAATGTTTAATTAATTTAGTACTCATTTATCGTTATTTATTTTTTAAGCGTTAGGTACTTGTTAATAAAGAAATTTAACATCCCATTCAGCAACATCATCTCTCATCGTATTTGGAGTTTGAGCACATTTACTTAGCAATAATAATGGGAGGTCCAATATTTTACATGTTGGCCATCAAAATTATTCTGGTTGCAACTTAGGATGTTCGTGCTGAATCAATTTTCACTGATTTCTAAATCGTGCAACTTTATTATACTTAGCTAGAGCTGACATGTTAGCCGTAGAGAATTTAATAGATTATAACATTAATTTTCTATGGACATTCACTAAAACTAATGATACATTGTTATGTTGATATCGAGTTTTGTAGGCCATCAGCATTTTTACAAGGTGACCAGATTTTCAAAATCTCAAAAGAGAACTTGTGTTAAAAATGAGAAAAACTTTTATTACAAATTACTTTATTATTTGTTTGTATTTATAAATACTATGAACTTTTGTTTTAACAAATCAATATCTTTTCTATTATAAAAATCACAGCATTTATGTCTAAATTTATTTTAATCAGCCTGTGCAGTAAAACATTCCCAAGTTTTATCAATGGTCCAGGCATCATTGATGATTGAAAAAAAACTTTCCACTGCTGCATTTGTTCCTGGTAGTGCAAAACAAAATTAGTTCATCGACAACAGATTTGGATATTGGGTCGAGTGAATAAAAATTAAGCAAAGCTTAAAGCAAACAGTAAAAGCAAATGCATTTGATAAAAGCATAAGCAAATGCTAAAAGCAATTGCTTCATATTGAGTCATAAAAGTTTGATTTTGCTTATAAGCATTTGCTACTCAGATTTAAGCAAATGCTTAAATTTTACGTAAGAAAGCTCTTTGCAGCTCGTCTTTCACTTGTTTTTGTTTACATTTCAAATTTTACATATTTGAATTTCAAACTAAAAACATAAATATATTGGGTAATATTTAAAAAAAGTTATTAATAATTTTTTAAAACTATTTCTTTTATAACTGAATTCGATAATATCACAAATCATGGGTGCATTTTTATTCAATTAGTTATAGTAATTTTATCCAGTCATTTGCCTTTATAGTGATTTTGGATACCACAAATTTTACTGTCTTACATACAGTTGTGCATTGTACATGGTGTTCTTCCCCGACTCCTATCTGAAATCCGGGATCACTTAAGTACCTTAAAAATTTTTCTATCACCTGTTTGATAGAATCAAGATAAGTTGTAAATTTGGGAATAATTTTGAAACGAGAAAAAAGTCTGCTATGACCGGGAATCGAACCCGCCCCAACCAAGAAAACATCCGCATTCAGAAACGAGATAATTGATCTGCTACGATAGTTCAGTGGTATAATATCCGCCCGGCAAGTGGAAAACCCAGGTTTGATCATACCAGACTTTTTTCTCTTTTCAAAGTTATTCCCATCTTCTGTTTGGAAGACAGTGCCCCACCACGTCTCTCTTGATATTTTCCGAGTAACAGATTTGAAATATAGGTACTTAACATTTTCTTCAGAGAAACGATATAAATTTTCATAACCGTTGGTTGTTGAAAATTTCTCATATTTTTTAATCTTTCATGTTGCCATAAATTTCCATATTTATATTTAGGATCAATTATCATGAAAATAGAGTACTTAGAAATATCTTAGCAAACCCTTTACGTTACTTAAAAAAGTTTAAGCATATGCTTAAAGCATTAAGCAAAAGCTCGGTTTTATTCACACAATTTTAAGCAAATGTTTAAGAAAAATCCTAAAAATAAGCAAATGCTTATTCTTTCTATCAGAAGCAAATGCTATTCTTTTTATTCACCCCAAATTAAGCATTTGCTTATTTTTTATTCACTCGACCCATTGTATGAGCTCCTAGTTTAAATGAGCAAGGGCTTTATTAAGTAATATTTGATTTATGAATTTACTGTTTTTGGACAGAAAACTATTGTTCACCTTAGCAGCTCTGAAACAATGTTTTTGTAAATGTATACAAATAATTTAGTCAATTTTTCATGTTTGACGATGTACTGTGATTCAAGATTTCTTATTTGATTTTCTTGCTGTTTCAGAAGTGCTGCTCCAAGAGATTCTTACAAGAACATTCAGGACATCTTGTTGAGCACACAGCTGACATCATGGATCTGCCTGGACCTCTTCTCTTTTGGGATACAAAGAAAGAATATTGGTGAGAGTAATTGATTTTCATTACAAAATAGAACAAATGAGCTTCCTACTCTGCTTTGTGTTTATCAGATTGATTATTGTATGCGATATTCTCATTTAAAACTTGCAATGTGTCGAGTTGTATTCTGATATCTCTCCTCGGCAATTTTTCATTATAAGATTTTTTTCGAGGTTGCAATGCGTGAAACTCGCTGAGCCTATCCTAATGCATCTGTCGAGCCGCTAAGTTTATAAAAAATATTGACAGCAACGCCACTTCTTAATAACACCAATTAATAAACTACTATTTGACCACTATGGCACAGGTTGCAAATATTTTAAAACGAAATTAATAAAAGCAGCATTTTCCTCATAAGAAAGCACTAACTGTCATTGGCACTCCAAATCAAGACTCCAATCAATATTTTTCATTAACCTTCTTAACAACACTCCAGCTCTGTCTCTGACGAATAAATTACCTATCACAAAAAAGTTTATAGGAACCACTTCACCACGATACATACCTCATTGCTGCAATCTTTCGTTGAAATTCCCTTTAAATTGATTAGGGGATGAATTTAATCAGGAATGGTTTCAAAAACAACATTTTTTAAAAAGATTTAGTTAAAATACATCAACATTTTTTAAAAAACGAATCTATTTTTTTCTGTTTCAAATTCTTTGTGAATTCTCGGGAAATGGCAGTCTCCACTTCCCTAAAAGCATGCATAGCGGCATCACTACAACTCTCGGACGAGATTGTCAATGGCGCGAGAATGCCGGAAACCCAGGAAATATGTCATCATGCTAGAAAACGTGCTATGATTGGCTTGTTGTAAGCTTAACGCTAATTGGCACGTTGGCGACTGTTTTCAATCATTTTCCGTACGTATGTAACTGAAAAAAATGTTTAGCGAGCAAAATTTCGTTCTAAAGAGGTAAATATAATCGGAAGTGGCCACTTTTTCTTTCATTGTTCGGAAGTTTTCGTAGTATGGAAGTTTGTAGTAAAGAGGTTATAATTAGGGATTTTGTATATAAGTTTGGCGGGACTGCCATCAATTGTTCGCTATCCGGAGGTCTTCGCTATAAAGGGGTTCGTAAGGTAGAGGTTTTACTGTATTCCTAAAAAAAATTTCAAGTGATGCATGTTTGAAAATATACAGTAAAACCTCGTTATTTCGAAGTTAAAGGGAACACATAAATACGACTTCGAATTATCCGGGTTTGAAATAAACAAACTAAAAAAAATCGAAATTTCTTATGATCCGCTACTTGGACAGTATAATCGCAATACAGTCTTATCTATCCATTCTGCTACAAAACATATTGACCTTGCAAGTTCATACATGGCTAATTCATGAACAGAGTTGAAGTGACCGCTTAATTCATGATTCACAAACACCTCCATGTGTGAAAAATAGGATCGAGTGAACATCCCAATTTTCCCAGTGTGTATTTCAAGTTACTCTTTTATGCCAAGTTTCGGAAGAAAAGACTCAATTGCGTGTACTCAACCAAAAGATTATGAAAATGCATGCTAAAAAGATTGGGAAAACGCTGGAGTGAAATATTGTATAGATAATAGATAGGAACCATCACGTAGTTATTTCTCTCCAATTTCGTTCAAACTTTCCAAGCTATTGGTATGGTCAAAAATAAATAATCTATATATTAAGTGTGTTTTGTCAGTGTCAAAAAAGACAGATGACACTTTACATCTATAATATGCAAAGGTCTCGGATCATCGCACTGTGACAGTTTACCATTATTTTGACATGCATTTTTAAAAATTCGAAAAACCTTGATTCAATGCTGACATGAAACTAATCAAACCTCTTCACGAAAGCCACTGTGGTGGAAGGGAATGCAGGCATTGTTTATCTGCTTTGTGATGTCTCTCAGTCTGGAGATGAATATTTTTTTCTTTAGCGTCAACACTTGAGAGTTCTATGGTAGAGGAGGAGGACTGGCCTTCGGATCTGGGCTAGTACTTGGTTCAGTACAATAAAAAACAAGCAATACCTGGTGATGAAAAGTAGATGGAAATCTTTCTTGTAAGTGATTCGGAAGAAAGTGATAATGAGAATAACATTGAAGATCGTGCTCAAATTACAAAGGTAAAAAACCTATATTCTTTGGCATTTTTTTGTTGAGTGGGCAAATGCGAAACCTCATCTCTCCTGTCCTTGCCCACTTCTGGCATCGTTGTTTATCCTTATTTGAAGTTTTTTTCTGAAAACTTATGGGGAAGAGATCTATAATAAAGCAGTATACATGAAGTAATTCGAGAACCTGGAATAAAGGTGATGCAAGGATAAGATGATTCCTCTATTTGTATCATCTACGATTTTATATTATGTTGACTATTAAATAATTAAAAAGAAGTTGCTTGTTTAGGGGACAATGTATATTTCGTTTGCGGGAAATGGAGAACAAAAATGCGATGCCTTTGTCATGTGCGTGCACGACCTTTCTACTTAAACACACAAGATGGGTAATGGTTTTGATTTAACGAAATTTTCGTGTGACCCCGAATCAGATTATGACTTCATATGTCATTGTAGTCATATTTCGAATAATCCATACTAAAAAGTATGCAAAATCCTATGATGTTGGCCGGGGACTGCTGTTAGCTTCAAATTAAATTGAACTATCTTATTAGAAATACTAGCATTATTTTAAGCTCTCGTAATCATTTTACATGAAATAATTAGCTACCACTATGCAATATTGTATAATTAACCAGAGAAGCAATTAAAATGGTATCATGAAGTTCTTTGCTCTCATATATATACAGTAGAACCTCCCATTAACGAATGTCAAGGGACCCAATTTCTCATCTGTTCGTTAATCAGGAGTTTGTTGCTCGGAGGGTATTGCGGCACTGCATACCTTAAGGGACTGTTAGATTATTCGCTGGGAGCACGACTATCTGTGACTCCTCGGCATGGCTGAAAGTGATCTGGTTTCGGCCCGAAGGATAAGCCAAAGATGCCGCAAAAGACATTGAAAATAATCTGCCACGTAACATTTCCTGTATCTAACCGACAAATTCTGTACATTTCTCGTACCATTTAAATTTCCCTTACAATTCCCATATTGTTTGCCACCATGTTTTAAGAAGAAACTATGTAAAAACCTTTACTGAAAAGCAGCGATGATGCCTTTTCTCGACAAAATGTTACGTTAGAATTTACGCATAATTCGCAGGAATATTGATGTTCAATGTGTTACCTTTATGTTTTATGTATATATATATATATATATATATATATATATATATATATATATACACACACACACACACACACTAGTAGTTGGTGCTTGCATTCTGCAAGCATATCATCTCAACATAAAAAAGCATTCATTTTTCATCATTACAAATATTTTTTTAATTCTAAATAATCCACCTCTGGAGCGATTTTCATTTTTCACTTATGTAAAAATAATAGACTAAAACAATCCCAAAACTTTGCAATTTTAAGAATTTTATACTTTCCCCATTATGGAGTACTAATGCTACACATTTCTGTTGTAGTACTTCTAGAAGTGAAATAATATTTTTCCAATTGTTTAAATTTTAAACATTTTTAACGGCCGCCGCAATATGTTTATGGAAAGATTCAAATGTTTATTTGTGCAAATGCACTACTATGTACATAACTTGAAAATTTCAGCTTCCTAGCTCTACCCGTAATGCCTAAACAGTTATCTATTTGTTTAAATTTTAAGAATTTTTAACTGCCAAACAAATTAAAATATCAAAATTTGTATAATCCCCATTTCGTTTTTTTTAAAGAATTCTACCTTTAAAAAAAAATTTCTACTCCGTAGCACATGCGGAAATACATAAACCTTGAAAATTTGTTTAAACAATTGCGAATTTTTAGCAGCCGCATTGTTGCACTTTTTCATGATTTTCGTTTTTTCTAGCCGGTTTTTCACAAAATCCTGCCTATGAAAAAAAATTCGAATCTCCAGCATATCTGGAAGTATCTAAACATTAGTATCCTCCTATATGTTATATTCTCCTCCTCGATAAGGAACGTCTATATATAATGATATTGTGGGAAGCTCATTAAATTCTATTTGGTGTTGTTGATAACTTATGGGTAGTTATTGTTTTCTATTTCAAAGATATTTTTCAACTCTTGTCTCCTCATGGTATTAATGCCTCCTGTTGGTTAAGCGATTTGTGATTGGGATGAATTTACCCTTTAGTGGCTATTGTTTGATATGTTGCACTAAATTATTTGCATCTAAGTTCCCGAGTTTTGTATGCTGCCACCTAGTAAGAACTTGGAAAAATTCTGTAAAGCATTATTTCACTTTTTTATCTATGCTGAATAATAATTGTTGAACATGTTGGTTGGCATTTTGATTTTTCTCAGCTTCTCTGAGGGATTCTTTAAATTTATCATAAATTACTTAATTATATCCAAATATTTAAAGAATTACTATTGAATTAGTTTTTTTTTCATTTTGCATGTTACATGTAAATCCTCCAAATAGCAATTTTGAAACAATCTGTAATTACTCAGCATTTTTTATATTAACATTCAAAGAGTCATAATTATTGATAGGGATTTAAAATAATAATTTGTTTTGCTGAATTTACTCAAAATTAACAATTTGGCCATGAAAGGGTTTAATCATTGGAGGGGCAATGTACTGTGTGGAGAGCTTGTAATACCAGCAGTTTTAATTCAGGAAATTCTTCAGTCAATCATTTTGGAATTATTAATTTTTGTCCATTCACTGTATTTACCTGGATGTAAGAATTTGAATTTACTTGAAGAACAAGTACTAGTGCCATATTTCTTTGAATCTATAACATTTTCCCTTATATTGTAGTTGCTTCCTTGTTGTCATGCATTTACTTTGATATCATCCCAGTTTGTAATATTTTAGCATCACTTTGAGTCTGAATTCCATCTAAGAACAAGTCAATATTTGTGATGCTGTATATATAACCCCCTTTTTCATCTTGATTGCTCAGGGTATTGATGTAAAAGTTTTGAAACCTAACCAACGAGATTATTCTGCATGATACAAAATATTTCAGCTTAGTACTTGCCATTATAAGAAGATAGTAGTAACTTGCCCTCTTTTAGACTTAGGTAAATTGTAAGACAATTTATAAAATGCTAAGAGGAAAAAATATTATTATTCAGGCACATACAGTGAATGCCATGGATTATTTAATTAATGATATGTTAAAAAGTTTTTGGCTAAAGCTAGAATTTTTAAGCACCTATTTGCTCAAGTTCATTTTATATCTTGTATTCACTTGTACTATTGAGAAAATTTAGTAATTTCATGAAGAATGCAATGGCTGTGATAACTGTTTTTAATCCATTACTGCTGGCATTTATTTTGCTTCCATTCATGCAGTACATTGCTCCTATGTAGGATCAGTTTACTTCATTGTAATAATCGCTTGATCAACGGGAGGCATTTAATTTGAGGGGAGCCACTGTTATTTTAGCCAAGTGTTTGTTTTTGAAATGTGAGTGAAGTGTTGAAGCAGTCAAGTGAAATGCAAGTGATTACTACCGTGTTGTGAAGAGTTGCAGCAAGTCATTACTATCATCAGGCGAGCATGTGCTGCTGAATACAGAGCAACAAGAGGGATGAAAGCAGTGAAGAATTCAGTGGTAGGAGTGACTGAGAAGGGAGCCCAAGGAGGATTTTTCAGCAAAATCAGAATAAGAAAAATCACCCTAAGTCCAACATACCTAAAAGAGTGACCTGGAAAAAGCTTGGTATTGTGAAAGTGAGAAATTTGGTTGGTCATATTCTTTTTATTGCATTGCTGTGAAAATTACATTGTGATATAAATTGTACTTGCAACAAAAATAATAATAATAATTACAAGAAAAATATTATTTCCATCTGTTGTTTCTGCTTTCTTCAAAAATGGGAAAAAAAATCCCTCATCCCTTCCAAATGTGGGTATGAGAGCAAAGAGGAGTCTCTGCAGGGCTAGATTGAATAATATGATGAAGGCAAGTTTTAAGACCCAGGCAATGAAAACTAATCCCTTCACAAAATTGCAGTAAATGGAATGGGAAGAACTGTTACATTTGAATTTAAAAGAAAAATTCACAATTGCTCTAATATACACTAAAAACTGGAAAATATATGAAAAATACTGAGTAAATTGGGTAGACGGAGAATTTAGTCAAGAACAAGTTATTTTCAACAGTTAAAATAACAGTTGAAAAACTTAGAATAATTTTTGGTAGATTAGCAACTTGAAAAGGAAATTTCACTGAATTTTAAAGAGCAGTTAATTTTTAAAGACCAGTTAAAAAACTTAGGAATTGTTTTTAGTTAATGATTTGAGAATCTCATCAAGACAATTAAAAAATTTTATACATGATATAAATTCAGAATTTGAATAAAGAAAAAATTCTAAGATAAAAAATACTTAGAATTTTTTATTTCCCGACTTAAAAGAAATACGGAAAAATCAGTTGCATTTTTCTTTGTGCTTTATATTTTGCAATTAATAATCATGGCAAACTTTATCAATAATAATCATAGAGCAATCATAAATTATGGAAGATTCAATCCAGATGAACCAGTTCTTAATGAATACTCATTCCACTCTCCACCATTGTTTTCTTTTTAGAATAAATCAAAATTAGCATTGTCTAGGTAAAAAACCCTCCCCCATTCTATATCCTCCAGCCAAAACTCCTCTTTACTCTCGCACCCAGATGCCTATATTCTTGGTGCAGGTCAGTAGGACTTTTCATACCATGGCTTCACTCTTCCCAACATAATGCAATCTGCTTTCTCTGCTCAGTATCCAGTGCAAATACCTTAAAAGAGGAAAAATTCAAAATTAGCAAATTCAATAAGATAATACAGCATAAGAATTATTTGACTAAATTTTCCAAAGATTTTGGAGAAGAATATTACTACTTTCGGATGACCAAGATTTTTACATTTGTCTTTCAAGCATGCTATCTAATAAAATGATTGAAATTTTTATAACATAATAGTATTTTGGTATTTAATTGAAGATTTAAATAGCCATCACTAGATTCACAACTTTTGACGAGGGGGAGAGGGAGGGGAAGATAGAGATTTCAATTTCAATTTTATCCACTCCAAATTTACACATTTCACCAGCTAATCAGCTGATTGCTGTAGTTGCCCACAAAATTGCCAGATAGACTTCCCGCAAAACGTATCGAAAAAAAACTTAGTGTATACATAAATTGAAATAGTATTTAGTTAATGAATATCTATTCTAAACTACTGTAAATACCCTCTTATAACGCGCAGGGGGTTTTCAGCCTCGTAATCTATGATTTTTTTATATACCCACGCATAGCATGAACAGATTTTTTTAGCGTTACCATTCCAGAATAAATTAGATGGTGTAACGTGGTCTAAAGCAATGATCGAATTATTGGTATTATGTATTGTTAATAATGTTGCACATTTCAGCCAAATTTTAAATTTGTAGCACATTTAAAAGTGAAATAACATTTTCTAATTGTTTAAAATAAATTAATTTTTAACGGCCGCAATAAAGATTTCATGGATTAATTGAAATGTTTAATCATTTATATGGACTATGTTCTAAATAACTTTAAAATTTCAGCTCCGTCTTGCCCCGTAGTATCTAAACATTTACCTAATTGTTTAAACTTGAAGAATTTTTAACTGCCTAACAAATAATATCAAAATTTGTATAATCCCTATTTCGTTAATTTACAAATTCTACCTATAAAAAAAAATGTCAGCTCCATAGCACAGTCGGAAATAAATTAACCTTGAAAATTTGAAAAAATTTCGAATCTCCAGCTCATCTGGAAGTGCCTAAACATTAGTATCCTCCTATATATTATATCATCCTCTGTAAGGAATGTCTATATATAATGATGCAAGTAATTTAAAACCCATATAATTCATCTTCCTCATCATCTTCAGCACCAACTACCTACGCGTGGAAGCCGACCACGATAAGCAACGAAATTGAAGACTTCATATTAAAATACTGTCATTAAATATTCCATAAATAAAGGTTACATGTAGTTTGATAAATTTCAAATAAATTAACATGTTTAATCTTTATCGAACATTTGACTTTTAAGCTTGAAGAGTTTTGCCTTGTAAGCATATATCTGCAACTCAGAATTTTCAGATTAAAAAATTAATTTTGGAGTTTTTTACCTAAAGTTGGATTCGCATAAGTCGAGTCTTACATTACCAAGGCGAGTCTGTATTTATTTATTAATGGTACTCTAGTTAATACCCAACATGACAATATAATTCTAAAATTTTGTTCTTATACCCCTCAACATGTTATACAAAGGGTGCATGAAAAAGTCAGATTTAAAAAAAAAATGTACGAGTGTGCATTATACACGAGTATATATGGTAATTGTCAGCCCTTTTCATTCAACTTCACAAAAATAGAATAAATTTATTCCTCACATAATTTCTCGTTGAATACGAGTGATTACTTGAACATTTTTGAAGGTATTTTTGCCTTACTCAAACAGTCCAAGATATCTTCATAAAGTTGAGTAAAAGATGAGTAAGAAACGACTTCTAATTTGTTTGCTGTAAGTCAAGCCTTCAGTACGAAAAGACCCAGGTATCCCACTTTGTAGTAAAAACTAACACTGGCTTGGATTTGGTGTTGCTCCTCCATCTCCTGTCCTTTAATACTCGATAAATAGTATAAGATGACCAGATTCCAACAAGACAAATGAGGAAAAGTAATGGGGCAGGCCAATCACACTAACGTTGCAATAAATAATTTGTTATAAATTTTTTAAGGCTTTTAAATGTATTGCATTAACTTTAAATCATTGACCCTTTTCTCAGATTGATGTTATTTGAAAAAAATATAGACCATCATAGAGAAAGAAATTACTATTGAGCTGGAAAGCCCTGCTAAAACTTATATAAATTCAATTTAAACATTGCTTTCCGAGAATATTTTATATGCATCACAGATATCAAATACTTAATAGAAATGCTTGAAAATTTTGTAATTTTAGTATAATTGAATTTAAACCTCCAAATTCAAAGAATTTATGCCAGGTTGGCATGAATATGCCTGTTGTTACAAAAATACACAATTTTAAAAAATTGTTTAAAAAATAAAATAAAAATTAAGGGGTTAGAAAACATGTAAAATAAATATACAGATTTTAAGATAATCATTTTAAAAATCTGTTTCTAATCTGACCTATTTTCATGGCTATGATGTGATAAGTAAGGCAAAGAAGAAAACAATTCTATTTAAAGTATAGATATTTCACTATTAACCAAGTGCAAATAACATTATGAATTTCCTTTTAAGAAGTTTAAGATACAGGAAATATACTTTTATGATAAATATTATTGGGACAATATGACAAAATACACAGCATATCTCATTAAAATTGGACATCTGGTCACCCTATAAATAGCCATCAGAAGATTCATGCTCACCCAACATAAGCCCTCTTTACCTAATACTTTCTTGATAAATTCCCAAAATTGTTTTTATCTTCCTAGTCTTAACTTGTTCCTAACAAGTTTCCTGTCTCTACATTATATCCAAACTTTCATAATCCTAATGCATTTAAGGTTTCATTTATCACCCTCTTGGTCCTACTAATTGCCCATAATTTACTCCATCTCAAAAGCCTCTCATATTCTTAACTCATATCCCACGTATTACATATTATACCACTACATGTCTGTTTTTAATAATACAATTTGAATGCTTGTTGAGACTCCTTCACATTAACTCATAAAATGTCTCTTTGGTGCTGTTATCATCTTTATTTTAAATACTGCCTAATTAAGCAATTTCCAAACCACTTTGCACTTAAATGCATGTAAGATTTTTTTCATTTCACTACCGATGCTATCCCACAATCTTTAAGTGTGCCTAAATGGCAATGCTATACAAAATAACGAATAATGTCACATTACAAGCCAAGATATAAGCTCCCAATAAGCCCAATAAGTTTTCTCCCAACTGCAGCATCAGGCATTCATTAGCTGTAACACTAATCTGACATTAAATATTTAAATTAAAATACTGAAAAAGTTAAGTCTACTGAAGTGATAACACAGAATGGCAATTTTTGCAAATGGAGAACTGGAGCTAGCAGACAAACTCATTTTTATGATGCTTTAATGGTAATTAGCCTAACACCCGAGGAATTACATTGATTAATATCAAATTGCTGCCATTAGCCAATCTCACAAACTCAGAGAAATTACCATAATCTTAGGCAATTTCAATGAAGACTAACTTTCCCAAGCAAAATATTTTAAGCTATATTTATTCCACTGACAAACCACAAAATGAATTTGAATGTCATTTCCACTGTTCTCCTGATATATTGAAGAATTTGATGCTCAAGTGATACACACAAACATCTGGAAAAACTTAAATCATACGAGTGCCCACACTGCAATCTTTCTGCATATTTAAAAATATTAATCTCCAAAACTGTTCAGTTACCCCTTTGTATTTGGAAATTTTAAAATGATTTCAGTCAAATTTGATAAATATTCAATGTTATATTGACATTACAAGATTGCATCCATTGCTACTATATAATTCACTTCCATTTACAGAGAATATTGAGATGTCTCAAAAGTCACCAAGCCAACAAATTTTTAAGTTTTCAGGCAACCAGTATTTTGCATATATACCTATATAAATGGCGACATTGTAGCATTGTTAATAATTACCAATTTCTTTACAACAGGCTAAATGATAACATTAATTTTTCTTTCTTAATATTCAATACAGTTTAAGCATGTGTAAATCTACCACTTGCCGATCCCAAAAATTTCCTACTTTGATTATTCAGTTGGCAAAACTCAGTGTCACACTAATATTTTTGCACAGAATCTAAGGTAAGATTTGGTAGAATTGCAGGTATTAGACAAGCAGAGGCATATTTTAATTTAATATATATTGTTCACGTGCAAAGTAATAAAACTTTCAATTAATTGCACCAAACAAAATCTCTGCTCATAATTATTGATCAAGTAATACTTTGGAAAAATAGGAAAAATTCAAATTCCATAATTTAATGCATGGGTGCGTGAATCATTAAAATGCAGTGATAACGATCAAATGAAAACGTTTGAGAAAACAGCAAATCTGATAAATGCCACACATGTAAAGGGAATCAAACTACTTTGTAGCACACCAATAATACTCACCATCGATGTTTCTTTGTATCACGAAAAAGAACATGTCTGCTCAGTCCCAGAATGCAAGTTGAGAGTAACAGGGTAAGTATGCTTTCGATGAAAGCCTCTGAAACAACAAGAAAATCAATCAGAAATTTTGCACCATGTAATTTCATAATTATGTTCGCAATTCATCTATTGCAGTGTTTCTCAACCTTTATTAGACCGTGGAGCACACCACGATATCCCCTAATTTAGGAGGAGCACCAGACCAAATCCTTCTATTATATAAAATCAAAACCCTCCCCTCTCCCTATAGGTTGACATAAAATTAAATGGGAGCAAATGCGATGCAGCATATTTTTCATTGGCATTTTAAAATCACTTAGAATCCCTCTATGAATGCGGCAATTGAACCAAACGACTCCTGAAACAATGGAGATTCATTTTCCTGCCATTGATTTTCGAATACGCGTCGAATCATTCCGCAAATTCATTATTAAAAAGAAATTTTGGCTAAATATTAGACGAAAAAATATTGTAGTCAAGGGTATCTGAATTGTTGCTGTAATTAAGTAAGGCACTGTATATATGAATATACTTTTTTACATTTTACAGTACATTATTTTACATTGTCATGAAAACGATCCACAAAATGAAATAAATAAGTTTTTACTTATTTTTACACGGATAATACCTGTAAATAAATTATGGAAAAATGTATTCCTCAGCACAGAAACCTATGGTCTATAAAAGCCAGAGTGGCTTGATAGCTAGTACCGTAATTAAATTATTACATAAAACAAATAAAAAATTATAGCAAGTCCTTTAATTATAAAAGCAGAAAATACTACAAACTTAGTATTACAAACTAGGTAGATTAACATAAAGGTATTCCAACAAATAGAAATAATGAAAGAAAAATCTAAAATAGTAATTATTCCTAAAACTTAGTGTTGAAGCAAAATATTACCATAAAAATAAAGAAAACATTAAAAATTTAAGTAACCTTACCAAAAACACAAAAAACGAATAAACAATATTATAATTACAGAGCAGTACAAGAGTAACATTAAAATTTAGTAGAAAATTGTTAATTTGATTTTTTTAATACGTACATGGTTTATCCATACCTACTTAATGGGATATTTGGCCCTGCATGTTCGAACAGAGTACATCTATCCTTAGGCTAAGTTTGGATAGAGATGGTCTTAATGTTGAAGTGATGTCCAAACAATATCTCAGCTTGCTTTTTGTTTCAGTAACTACAGAAAAACCACTTTCACATAGACAAGTCGATGAAAAAGGAAGGACTTTCAGCGCTTTTTCACTTAGCTTTGGAGATTCAGTGAAAGCTTTAATCCAAAAAGTTTCAAGAAAATCGTTCTTTAAAATTTTTAATGTGCAGTCTGAGAAAAGATCAGCTAGTGATAGGTTATTTCCTTGATTATCATTAAATGAATCTAATACCCACAAATAACCTACTCTTAGATCTTAAAGGAAAATATTTATCAAATCTATCACTAAGTGTATCCAAGTGATTAACAATGATCAATTGAAGTTCTGCAAAATTAAATTCTTCATTGTTTCTATCTTTTACTTCATTCAGAAGCTCTGTTAATCCAGAAAACATGCCAAAGTAGTTGTCTTTGGCTCTGTTAACCCATAACTTTAATTTCTTTTTAAACCCTTCTATTTTACTATACATGTGAAAAGCATTTTTCAATGGTCCTTGTAGTGATAAATTTAACTCATTCGAATTCTGAAAAATGTCTGCAAGATAACAAAGTTTCAAGTACCAATTAATATCCTTGTAGTACTTCACAAGATCTGAATTTTTCTCAGACAGAAAACACACTACTTCCTCTCTAAGTTCACACAATCTTTTTAACACTCGATCTTTGGACAGCCAGCGAACTTCTGCATGCAATAATAGTGTGGAATGTGAAGACCCCATTTCATCGCATAGTATTCCAAACAATCGGCAGTTAAGTGCACTGGATTTTATTAAATTTACTGTTTTGATGGATATTGCTAACTTCATTTAACTGTTTACATGCTAATAATTCTCGGTGAATAATACAATGTGTAATTTGAATTGTTGGCACTACTACTTTAAATTTTGCAACCAATCCTGCATGCACACTTGTCATATTTGCTGCACCGTCAGTAAAAATCGAAACACCTTTTGAAATATCGATATCTTTGCTGGAGAAATATTCGGATATTACCTTGAATATTTCGGACCCAGTTGAACGGTGTGGAAAGTAAAAGCTGTTCATGAATTCTTTTTTAATCACTTCACTGTCCCAATCAATATATCGAACGTAAATAATTATTACAGCTTTGTTAGCAATATCTGTTGATTCGTCCAATTGAAGAGCGAAGGTTCTAGCTTTTTTCACTTTCTCTAACAGTTGCTGATGAAGATCTTCATTCATCATTGCAACACGTCTCGCAATCGTATCGTTGGAGAGGGGAATTTTTCTATTTTTTTTGCAGCCTTCTCTTCCAAAATCGTCTTGCATGCATCTACTAAGCAAGGCATAATTAAACATTCTCCTATGGTGAAAGGCTTTTTAGTTTTGGCGATTCGGAGTGAAATTAAGAACGATGCATTAAGCACCGAGTCAGTTACTTTGCATATGTTACTAATTAATCCCCTCTGCCTTTTTAATTCATTTTCTCTTCTCTTAAAATACTTGACTGGCTTATTTTGATACTGTTGGTGTTATTTATCAAGATGTCTTTTTAATTTTGCTGAAAACATGGTGCTATTTGAAACCTCAAAACAAATAACACAATGTGGACCACTGCCTTGACATGTGAAACCGTATTTAATTTAATCAGGATCATACTTTCGATGTACTACCACTTTCTGCTTTTTCCGATCTGACTGTGAAGGTGAGTCACATGATCTATTACCGGCATTCTCTCATGGAAGTAGATGGAATCGCTTCATCAACATTTGTTTCACTCACTCCGGAATTTTTCATAAAAAAGGTCAACCTTGTCTGTTTACTCATTTTATCCTATGGGTACCAAGCAGACGTAATTTTATTAGAATAAATAGAAATATATTAAATTTAGCCTTCATTTTATTAACTCAAAAGGCTACTCACGTACTGCCAAAATATGTAGAATAGATGTTTCACAACCACTCACCAACGCATTTAAATATTACACAATGTTAAACGAAAAAACTGATATACAAACAACTACGATGGAACAGAGCAAATGGCCTCCCACATACAGTGCCGGGCTTGTTTCGTGGATTGCGGGCACAACGTGAGATGTAACTATGTCTCCGAGTTCATTTTGGAAGGCGAGTGGAGGGAGGCAGTGGAAGAGTTCGCAGTCAACAACAGAGGCCTGGCATCATCAGATGCAAGTAACATATAAAATCTTGGAACAGTTGTGTAAAACTCCTTCAGCCAAAAATTGTAGGGTAAGCCCTATGCATTTCGCCCACTAAGTGGGCATCTTCAGGGGAGAACCTGCCTTGGCAGTGAACAGAGTTCAACTTCGACGAAGTTAGAAGAAAAGTTTATAACGAAGACCGAAAAACATTTGAGGATCGAAAAGAATTTTGTGCGTCAAGTTCGGTCAATTTATATAAAGTTTTGTTAAAATCAGTATCTGTGTTCATGAGATTGTTTCTGTTTTTATAGATATGCAGATTTTCTAAAGAATGCAACAAAACATTTTTCAATTTCAAAACGAAATTTATCAGCAAACACAAGGTACCTCCATGGGAAACCCTTTATCCCCTTTTTTAGCCAACATATTTATGTCACATTTTGAAATGACTTGCAAAGACAAATTCCATTATTTTCCTGAAAGTTGGTTTAGATATGTTGATGATATTTTTACAATTTTTGATTTAAAAAAACAAAAAGTAGAAGACTTTGTGGATCAATTAAACAACATATATCCATCCATAAAATTCACTTTTGAACTTCAGGAGAACAATACATTACCATTTCTGGATTTACTAATCATTAATAACCAACAACAAATAGAGTTTGATATTTACAGGAAACCAACACACACTGACAATTATATTCCAAATAACTCCTTCCATCCCATGAATCAAAAAACAGCTGTTTTCCAATTCTTAACACACCGATTGTGCAACATCCCCCTTAACAAAGATAGATATGTTAAAGAACTCAAACATATAAAACAAACTGCAAAGAAACTTGGTTTCGATCCCAATTTAATCAAATTAATAAGGAAACAATCTTAAAAAACGTTGTCCAACTCCACCACTTTCAAATTTGACAACAATAAGGCCAAAAGATATAAAACTACCGTATTGTCCCATATTAAACAGGGGCTTGAATAAAATTTTCAAACATAAGAATTGCACAATAACATACACGAACCCACATAGTTTGAAAAACTTACTGGATAGCACCAAGGACAGAACGGAGAATTTGAACAAGTCCGGAATTTATAAAATACAATGTTCACATTGCAATTTAATGTACATAGGACAAACCAGACGAAAACTAATAACACGATTTAAAGAAAACTTAGCCCATTACAAACACAATCGTTTTGAGAAATCAAGCGTAGCCACTCATATCCTCGAAACTGGACACAGTATACATAGAGAGGACTTAACCTTGTTAACTTCAGCCAACCATTCACTTAACTCTTTAGAAAATCTGCATATCTATAAAAACAGAAAAAATCTCATGAACACAGATACTGATTTTAACAAAACTTTATATAAATTGACCGAACTTGACGCACAAAATTATTTTCGATCCTCAAATGTTTTTCGGTCTTCGTTATAAACTTTTCTTCTAACTTCGTCGAAGTTGAACTCTGTTCACTGCCAAGGCAGGTTCTCCCCTGAAGATGCCCACTTAGTGGGCGAAATGCATAGGGCTTACCCTACAATTTTTGGCTGAAGGAGTTTTATACAACTGTTCAACTTGGAGCAAAAGTGTTTACGAGCTACCATCTACTGTTATAAAATCTATAGCAAATGTTACACCGAGGGGAAGGAAGGGAATCGGTGAGTAGGAGAGGGGAGGTGGAAAGGTGAAGGAGAGGTTGGTTGGCGGGCAATAAAATGTTCTTTTATGTATAAAATGTGGAAGGAGAAGGTCTGTGAATTGGAGAGAGGAATAAAGGGAGTGAATAAGCTTATAAGTAAACAAAGTAAGATGGGGAAGGGAGGGTATTGGAGAGTAGGAAAGGGGGGGGCAAAGTTGGAAGAGGTTGGGGGATGGGTAAGAAAACGGGGTAGTACATATTCGGAAAGAAAATGCAGAGCAAGTAGATTTTATAATCAAAGCAGTGTTGCGATTATCGTAACGTGATAGACAAAAGTCTTTACACTTCGTTCTAACAAACAATTTAATATTATATTTCCAATAATTGGACTTTCACTTTAATTTTTTAAAAGGCTTGCGGAGCACCTGCCTCATGTTTGCTGGGCACCAGTGCTCCGCGGAGCACCGGCTGAGAAACGCTGATCTATTGCATTAAGTAATGTTTCCAATTCCCTCGAGATAAATCATTCTAAAAATATCCGAAACTAAAATAATATCGTAGTTATTCTTCAGGTTAAATATTTGTGAAGATATGGCGAAATTATTGGTTATGAATTATCCAATTTTAATATTTCTTTCAAATACTGCCCGATTAGTATTTATTAACTACATAAATTAATATCAACTAGACAACGACTATATACATTACCGTTAAATGAATTCGATCAAGGAAAACTACGCAGCAATTTATGAAATGCTTATTATGAAAAATTTCGCGTTAAATCATTCTAGGATATTTCAGAATTAAAATTCCATATAGATTCAAGCCACCTTTTAATTAGAATAAATTGAGTTAAAACTATTCATTTATACATTTCCAAAATATCGTTTCTGAATTTCTTAGCTAAACCACATTTTTCGGTTCAAAATCACCGAATATTTATTGGCTAAAAACCTCGGCCTTAACATAACTACATATTGTTTTAACTAATGTGGCCATGAAATATTGTTAAATGTTACGTTGCATTAATTACATTTGACTAGACCAAGTTTGAATGGAATCGTAGGATAACTAAGGCGGATTATGCGATTAATTTGTCCTTCCGAAAATCGAAGAAATTTGACCATACTTGAGCAATGCATTCGAAACCCGACTAACACATCATGCTTATGGATCCATTCGACAAACACATTTACTTCTCAAGTCCACCCAAGTACACGAACTGTCGAAACAGCTTTCAACACGATAACTACAATAATCCTAAAAAAATAGTATCCTTACCCTCCTTACTAATGCAAACCTAAGGTTATGACGCCATTAACATTAGTGCACAGTTCAATATCTTACAGAAATTAAGTCAAATGATCACAAAATTTCATTGCAATTGCACTTTTTATCACTTTAAATTGTCGAAAACAATGATAGAAATTTATCCATACTTGATCAAGTCCAGCCGAACTGCAAGTGATCTATCGAAAGATTTCAACATGGAAATACAACCGCATCCCTTCTAAATAGCCTTGTCCCCTAATTAACGCTAAAGTTACGATCCCATTAACATTAATGTCGAGTTCAACATCTTTGTGCAACTAAGTTCCGATTTCCATAAAATTAAAAGAGCTCTGCATCGAGAAACTAATAAGACCTTGAAAGATAAAATTGTACGGAAGTCAGATTTAATGCGATGGTATATATCCGACAAGGCGTGTTAGGAATATTTAAGTTTTCGGTAACATGGGTTACGGTGCAGAAACCATGAGTCAATTCCAAATTAACGCTCACAATGAGATACAGTTAAGCAACCCGATCACATGAATTCGAAGTCAAAGCTATAAAATAAGGAAACATTTTCTTACCTATTAATGAGAAGTTAGCCTCAGCTCATACCATGCGTAGACTATCTCGTACCAAGTGATAACGTGATAAAGAATAGAATGGAATCATTGGAAGGTTTAAGGGGGAACTGACGTCAAAGCAGCTGCGCAGTAGCCGAATTTTGGTTCGGACGAGTCCATCAGGCTTAGTGTACCTCCCTCCCTTTCCTATTTCCCCTCCATATTTTAAGTTCGCGCGCACACATCTAAACACCACCTCCCCTTAAAGCTGTCCCGCCTTGAGGATGGACTCGCCCTACCAAAACATTTTCAAAATTCAAGAAATGGGTTTATGAAGTTACATATGATTTATATATACGATATATCGATAGTTGGAGTGGCCAATAACTGAGTTATAACGTGTCGAAAATTTATTTATTGCGAATTATACGAAAAAACGCTATTAAGATGTGTAAAAATAATTAGATAATTTGAAATACATTGTATTTTATCAAACTCAACAATTTAAACTATATATAACGGTATAGAGAAATGATAAATTTCACATTGATGACCATTCCTCATCAACCAACAGCCAGAAAAGGAACTAAATACGAGAAAAACAGTGTTGGAAATCAGCAGTAATCATCATTTATTGATCCCAAGTTGAATAAGACAAGTCATTGAAAATACATATACATACATATATATATATATATATATATATATATATATATATATATATATATATATATATATATATATATATATATATATATATATATATATATTGTGGTTATCATGGATTCCACAAATGTCTGTACACCAGGAGGGGGGGGGGGGTTCGGACCCCCCATGGGTACCTCCTTGGTGCTGTCTTTTAATAATGGTTTTCATACAGATGTAAGTCATTTTGCCTCCTGGTGGCATAGTTATGAATGTTGTAATTTTTTGGATATCAGTTAATATTTTCCCTGATTTGAAATAATGTAGACAACCTATATATTTACATATATATATCTCTGTAGCTGATGAAGGAACAATTCCGAAAGTTTCTACGTTTGTGATGTTTCTGTGTTTTAGTGTTCTTTTATGTGTGTCGCTTCGACATCCCCGGGGCCTCGCCAACCTGAAGTCGTCTGATTGGTGAGTGCTATATATATATAACAGCTTATGGAAAAGGAAAGGTAAAATGGATATATATATATATATATATATATATATATATATATATATATATATATATATATATATATATATATATATATATATATATAAACAGCTTATGGAAAAGGAAAGGTAAAATGGATATATGGATGTCAACAAGGTGTTGGGATGAGGAAACCCAGTGAACACTCACCAATCAGACGACTTCAGGTTGGCGAGGCCCCGGGGATGTCGAAGCGACACACGTAAAAGAACACTAAAACACAGAAACAGCACAAACGTAGAAGCTTTCGGAATTATTCCTTCATCAGCTACAGAGAGAGAACGTGTGTCGCTTCGACATCCCCGGGGTCTCGCCAACCTGAAGTCGTCTGATTGGTGAGTGTTCACTGCGTTTCCTCATCCCAACACCTTGTTGACATCCATATATATATATATATATATATATATATATATATATATATATATATATATATATATATATATATATATATGGCAGGATTTTTAGGGTCTTGAAAATTGGATGTCATGGAGAGCGAAAGGGTTTCCCGGCTCTAATTCTGACAGCTCTTTTCTGTAACTTGACTATCCTCAAATACTGGGAGGAATTACCCCAGAAAATGATTCCATAGGTAATTTGGGAATAGAATTCACCAAAATACATGGTGAGAAGTACATTTCCACTTACAGATTGTTTTAAATACCTTAACATGAAACAAATTGAGCTCAATTTGTCTGCTAAGACATTGATATGAGTTTCCCAGCTAAAGTATTTATCAATATAAAGGCCCAGGAATGTAGTCTGGCTGACGTGTTTAATGGTTTTATTTATAAATCTACATAGTAGACTTTCACATTGCAAAATAGGTGAAAAGTATATCGTATGAGATTTGTCTACAGAGTAATGCAGTTATTGTCATACCACTTAGTCATCTGCTGTAGAACAGATTTACTACTGGAGATTAGACTTAGACTGCTTTGAGATAGGTAAGATAGTAAAATGTTTGTCAGCATACAGTTTTGTTTTGGACCCATCAACTAAACTGAGATATTCAGGCAGGTCATTATTATAAATCAGGAACAAGACAGGCCCAAAAATGGACACTTGAGGAACACTTAAGACTCACTATTTTGCTGACTGAAGAAAGATTTATGCCACCAGCATTGATGACTACTCTGTATGTCCTACCATCTAGGCAAGAATGAATCCATTTAAGCCGTATACCTCTTATACCAATCCTACTGAGTTTACCAAGCAGAAACTTATGGTTTACATGATAAAAAGCTTTTGAAGAGTCTAAAAATAATCCAAAAGTCTCTTGACGGTGGTCAAGAGATCTATGTAGGTAATCAGTTGCACTATATATAGCAGATATAGTACATCTATTTCACCTGAAACCATGTTGGGAATTGAAGAGGATCATGTTGGTTTCCATGTAACTTATTAGGCAGGTGTAAAAGACATTCTCAAAAATTTTTGCGAATTGGTTCAGAAGAGTAATAGGCCAATAGTTATTAATATCATGGATACTTCCTTTGTTCTTATATATGGGTATAACCTTAGAAGATTTAAGTGAAGATGGCAAAATGCCATAAGATATAAAAGAGGATGTTTGATGAGATCAAAAGAGAGTAAAATAATGTTGCCTGGGATATCAACAGGACCAGTCGCTTTCTTGTGAAATAACTGTTTTTCAACTCATTTTCCTGACAGGGATTAAGAAAGAACTAACTGACATTGGAGGTGGAAGAGAGAACCACATCAGAGTTGGAAGAGCCATTAAGGCTTTGTTTCACTGAACATGATCTGTAAAAAGAGAAGCAATGGATGAGGCAACAGATATAAGTTCGCCAGAGGGAACAGACAGCTGAATGGGAGAGCAATGCATCCTTTGACATTGATATTCTTTTATGATTTTCCATATTCTCTAGTTTTATTAAAAGTTTAATATCCTATCATTATTAAAAGATTTTTTTAGCATTTTCTATACATTTGTGGTATATTTTTTTAAGGATTTTATAACTTAACAGAATTTCATCATCATTAGATACCTTAGCAAATACATAGTAGTCTTTTACTAGAGTAATAAGAGATAGTATATGGAAGATGTTTCTAAATCTATTTATGTGCATCACCACAGCCTTCCAGGTATCAATTATGTTTTACCATATACGGAGAGCTAGCACAACCTTTCAAATTACACAATTAATTTTAGATATGATTTGTGAAAAACTGGAAGAAGGTAAGAGACCAGCCATTATAGCTATGATTAACCATAGATTTCTATATATTCTGATATATAATCACATAACCTACACAGCTTAGAATATTCATTATTTTTTGTCAATAACAGGCTTGTGCAAAATTGAGTCCAGTCATCGTAGTTAATGTTAGTAATCGGAAAAAACTATGAAAGGTAAGAGAACAAGATTAATAACAGTGATAGTGGACTATTTTAAAAGTGTTTTGCTGCTGTTCTGTCTGCCACAGTGCCTTTTCCATACAGGTTGTTCAGTTAATATCTGAAAGGTTGGAAAAAACATTCAATGCTTCTTTTTTATCTTGATATTGTATACAAGCCACTCATGTAATATATAAATAAACAAGGAAACAGAAAAAGATATTATGTTAGCCTTTTGTCCAAAATGCCAATTGTAATTAATTCAAATAAAGCTTAATAAGACCAAAAACAATTTTGAAGCTAACGTCATCATAATTTCTACCCACTCTCTTTTGAGACTCATCTAACCCTCAACCAACCCACAACTGAGATTACCTTACTTGCTGCCATCCAAATTGATTCATACCATTCCTCAGAGGTAGTCCTGCCCATTGAGTTCATCTGCTGTGATTCTGCCTTACTGGAAAAAGGAGCAAGGAAAGTATGATGGTGGCATTCAATGAAGGGTGTCTGCCTTGGTAGAGATGGCATGTCTGGCGCTCAATTTGAGGGTTGTTGGTTCAAATCCTGCCAAGGGAGGGAGGGAAGGGAGAAGGGGAGATTGTGTAAGCTGGGGGCCCTCTGCAGTAGCACCATTGGCACCACCATCAAGCCATCCCTGTGTCTATGTTATCATTATTATGCTAATTCTAATGGCTGCTTATGAGCAAGTTAAAATAAAGAAAGAAATAAAAGTTACAATAAATTTCCAACCATGTTATATGTTAAGGTTTCCTGGCTAATGTCTTTAAAGTATCTTTTATATGACATTAAATAATAAAATAAATAATTAGGTATCTCCTCTAGGCATAAAATGATCAAATGAAAAAGAATGGCTATTAAAACTACAAAATAATAGGCACCCTCAGCAATAATTTGTAAATTCTTGGCTCTAATTGGAATATTAGAATAAAAAATCCATAAATAACTGCTGGGGACAGGAAACATAACCAGAATGCATATCTCAACAGCTTTATCACTACAGCAATTGCTTAGTTTCTAAAAGATTTTAATGCTTTCTGAACTTGCATATACCTACTTTGTACAATATTCAGGACATGATACAAAATGTAAGCAAAGTTTTACATTCCTTAAACCACTATCACCGTAGACTGAGTGATTTATAATTTTCATATAACACATGGCCATAACATGATCGCTGCCACTACTGAGGGTCAGGGTTTAGCAAGGGTTCATGCCCTGGAGGCATTGAGATATAGAGAAAGACACAAATATGTATAGGTACTTCAAGTTTTATTTTGAATTAATGTCTTATCACTACTTGATAAAATCATTATGAATGATGACCTTCTAGCAATGCCATACCTCATACTTCACTCTGACGCACCTACACTGCCCTTGTCGCTCACATTCCCATCACTGCCACAGAATCACACCCACGAGGTGCATTTGGAGGAGGAGCCCTCAGTACACCTCCACATGGAAGGGGTGAAGGAACTTGTTGTATCCCCAAAAGTGTTAAGGGAGCTTTTCATACCCTTTGGTAGGAAAGCAATTGCAGCCAAAGGCCATGCAAAGAGTGAAGCAGGGGGGGGGGAGACAACCCTGCAATTTTCCAGAACTACTTCCTCGACCACCCAGAAATGGAAGGAAAAACCCAGCTATTTATTTGTGTTACATTAACACAGCATTGTTTATTGTATAAAATATATGCACTGGCAGTCAATTTCAAATATGCAGTCAAATCTATAAATAGAACAAGGATCATTCATTTTTTTGACTACCATAAATACCCGCGTATAATGCGCACTTTTTTTTCGAAATATTTGAGTTAAAAATTAGGATGCGTGTTATACGAGGGTACATAATCTTCCTATTTTCATTTGACCTCATATTTCCACAATTTCGGCACAGTAATTACTGCCCGGGTATCCTCATATTTTTATTGGTGATTTTTACGAAAAGTAAGATAGAAAATAATAAAAATTTATTAACTAATTCTATAAACATACATTAATTAGATATGAAAAGAATGAATTCAGTATTTATTAATTTTAAAAGCCAAGAAATTCTTCGTCACTGGACCATTCTTCTTCAATGTTGTTATCGGAATCGTCATCTTACGCATTACGTCACCCTACACTGGCGCCCGGCCTGGTGGTGAGGTACTGGTACTACTAACAATTAGAAACAATGGCAGCTGATGCCCTTGAGTACACTGGGAGTTGACGCTTCTTGTAGAACTAAATAAAGTTATCGTTCCCCACCTTTCTCTCAGCATTCATACGTGATTTATTCTTGATTCTTTGAGTCTATAGTTAATTATGGTTATTTGCTATCGTGTTTACATGCTCCCGAGTGTTCTGATAAGGGTAAAACTGAAGGTTGGACGAACCCGTCCACCTCAGGCGTGATAAAAACGTATGTAAAAAACATAGGATTATCGTCATTCCATTTTATTAGCTCAAAGAATGTCATATGCCATACTATGAAATTAATATAATTCGATTTATTATGTCCTAATATCACCTTATAAGTAAACATAGTTTATGTAATGATTGAGTTAGCTGACGTTCTTTTGGAACATTATTCGAAAATTTCATTTCACACTTTCATTATGTTACCAATACATAATGCCAATAATTCGATCATTGCTTTAGAACACGTTACACTATCTACTTGATTCTGGAACGGTAACGCTAAAAAAATCGGTGCGCCCTATACGCGGGTATATAGAAAAATCATAGATTACGAGGCTGAAAATCCCCCTGCGCGTTATACGAGGGTGCGCATTATACGCGGGTATTTACAGTACTCCAAAAGTATTATTTTCTATTAGTCAAATAATTCCTATCTTCACAAGTGATTCTTATTTATTAAAAAAAATGTTAATTATTGCAATAGAATTATAAAGACTACGGTAGGTGTAATGAATTAATAAAGGCAACCTTACCTTAAAAAAATTCCTTCAATAACCTGTGCTGTATTTAAATCTAATACATGTAAAGGTTTCCCAAAGTCTCCTATCACATTAAGTAGAGATACATTGGCATAAGTTTTTGTATAGAAATAACTTGATTAATTCATGCCAAATAGGGGCTACACATGTACCAACAGCATGAATATAAAGAAGGATCATGTTTTTAAAAAGCAAATAAAAATAAAATACAACAGTAACACTTAACAATAATGGTTGGCATGGTGACCTGTAATGAGATGTGTCGAAATTAGGTGACAGAATTATCAGAACAATTGGATTCTTTAGGAGGGCTCCTCCTAAGGGTTATTTTACTCTTGGACAGGTTGCCTTGCCTGTAAAGTTACTAATTTGAAAATATTTTTCTTAATTGCAGCATTAACACATTTAGCTATGATTCTTTTTCTAACCAGATACCAATGGATTTTTGTTTACTCTAAATGCTTCACAAAGATGGGCTGTGAATTACGGAGGTGTTACATTAATATCCTATAGGAGAGAGGTACCCAATGTCTATGTGCCTAAGAGGACATTAAAATTAAAAGGAGAAGCCAGTGGGAACCAACAAGATTATGCCTAAAACTTCAAGATGCAGCTTTCTTTTTCTATGATGGTAGCCTAGCTACTTATTTTATTCTCCAAGGAAACATTATTCATCAAACTTTAGGTTATGTAAACTTAGACAATTATGCCTAAATAAGCTTGCAAATTACATTGTAAATTAAATCAAAATGAAATTAAACAAGCCAAATAACTAAATTAACTGGTGGTTCACTCATGGAATACTCGAGGTCACTCCTTTAAAATTATTGTATTTCTCATGAAATGACAGTATAAAATGTGAATGTTATGTGGTTATAAAATACAAACAAATACCTAGGTAAATAATTTTTTTAGAAAAATTACCAACCTATTGATCAACCCTTCAAGGACGAGCGTGACCATATGGTAACAGCGTGAGTGCCAGCCCTTTTCCCGTCCCCATATGCTCTCTCTCAATAGCTAACAGTAAACATCCACCGCTTTCCCTTCCTAAGGGTCTAAACTGCAGTTCTGTTTTGGCTAACGTGTAGTGTACTTTGTTTTGTGAAGAGAAATCAGCGAGCCAAAATCTTCAATTTCCATATTTGCATCAAAATGGAATCTGGTTCACGATAAGTAATTTTTTAGTTTATTTTTCACCAAATATTTTATTTTGTTGAATGAATTATGTTTCTTTAGGCTGTTACCTAACATTTAAATGGGTAAAAAATATTGTTCATGTGAATTGTTGTTTATACAATCAATGAAAATCTTCCTGTGACCATATGGTCACGCTTGTCATGTTATTTTTTCAGATTTCACAATAAAATTAATCATTAGTATCCAGTGACTTATAATATAATATAATATATATCTTGATTATTTCCACATTTCCTTCATAAATCTTGTGCTATTTAATTATAGAGATTTAAAAAATACGTATTTATCTATTTTCACTTGAAATACTTGAAATTTATTCTAAAAATATAGAATATTTTGCAATGATGAACTCTATATTTTAGGGAAAATATATGTTTGAAGGATGGTTTGACTGTTAAGGAAATTCTGGATATAATAGAGGCTGAAAGATCAAGTGATTTGGAAAATGAAGCAGAAATCACGGATATTTTTATATCTCATCCCAACACAAGTGAGTTGACTGATGAGGATGAAGGAGGATTGGTGGACAATCTGAGTGGCCATCAGCTCACAGCAGGTGCTGAAGTATAACTCATTAACCTGAAACATATTGGAGTAAATTATGAGGTCTTCTTATCAAGTCAGCCAGAAGAATAAGTGGATTGAGGGCGATTTGGAGCATTTACCCACCATGAAATTCGAAGATGCAAATTACGAGCAATACAAATTACTTTTGCCACTACAATTTTTTGAGCTGTTTTGGGATCAAGATGTTATCGGACATTTGGTAGCAAAGACAGCTCGATATGCCAGTTTTAAAAATTTTCCCAATCCAATAGTGACTGAAGAAGAAATTAAAGTTTTTATTGGTATTTTCATTTTGAGCAGATACAACATCTTGCCCAGTAAGAAATTTTATTGGAAAACTAAAGGTGATGTATGCAACATTTTAGTTAATAATGCAATGAGGAGGAATCGTTTTATTCAAATTATAAAATTTATTCATGTAGCCGATAATACTAAACTTAATACCATAAAATGTGCAATCTCAGGCCACTGATTGAGATGCTGAGGGCCACATTCATGGAACACTTTGTGCCGTATGAGCACCTTGACTTGGATGAATGTATAGTTAAATATTTTGGGCGTCACGGGTGTAAGCAGTTCATAAGAGGCAAACCAATTCATTTTGGATACAAGGTTTGATGTTTCAATATGGACTTTGGCTATCTGATAGATTTTGAAATCTACAAAGGAAAAAATCCTAATGCAAATCTTGATTATGAGAAGGCATTCGGAAAAGCTGCTGCTCCATTGATGCAAATGTTGGATGTGCTACCTGTCAAAAAAGGAGAATACCCCTACCAGGTATTCTTTGATAATTTATTTACAGGTGCGGTATATAAACATTATTTTCCATTGTAGTCCATTTTGAATCATTAAACCAATTATACAGCTATTGTTACTATTATTTTTCAGGCATGAATTTAATGGATTATTTGAAAACTGATATAAAAAAACCAAAAGAGGTGCATTTAAATTAATTCTCGGCATATCAATATGTAAGTGGATGGACAATTCTAATGTGGCTGTTGCCTCAATGTCATATGGAGTGGCACCTACTACAAACGTAAAAAGGTACAGCCAGAAGGAGAAAAAGAATGTGATGCTTCCTCAGCCACATTCCATAAACCAATATAATAAACACATTGGTGGTACTGGTGGGATGGATGAAGACATCAACCAATACAGAATCAGCATCTGCAGAAAGAAATTGTGGTGGCCTATCTTCACTTGTCTACTAGATACATCACTGCATAATGCGTGGGCACTCTACAAAAATCAGTGAAAAATGTTACAAAATTAGAGTTCACAAGAGAGATAATACAAATTTATTTGACGCAGTTCAAGGCATCCATGAAGTCGCCTAGAGGGTCTGCACTAGAAGGCCCAATATCAACCCATGTAAACAAAGATTGCGATTCGATCAAATGGACCATTTTGTTGTGGAAACTAATGAAAAGAAGAGGTGAAAGTTGTACAGCGGTGGTAAGAACAATGTGCGAAAAGTGTATGGTCGGACTGTGTATATCATGTTTTGTGTGCTTTCACAAAGAATAACTAAGGATTTTTATTCACTCAATAATAAAATGCTGCTAAACTTCAAAATAAACTTTCACAACATTTTATCAAGGAATGAATAAAAACGTTAAAAATAATTTCTTTAATAAATAAATTATAAATAAAATACAACTGTTTCATTACCTAAAAAATTGTTGGATAAAATAATAGCAGTGGTAAGGATGAGCATGATTATATGGTCATGTTGTGTTTTGCAGAATCCAATGGTAATATATTTAAAAAATATTTTTGTCACTATAAAGGAGGTATATGACTAAGAAAATGCCTGAAAATATTTTGGGAATTAAAAAAAATGTCGTCCTTGGAGGGTTAAAAAATAATGAATTCAAAAAAAAGCTCAGAAGGCTCACTCGTGTAATGATACTTCTTCAACAATCCAAGAAAGACTGAGGAAAAGAGACAATAGAGAGTTAACAATGACTTTTCACCCTAGTAAAATATTATATTAACACTTCTATTTCAGGTATTTAATATTTATTGCCTGTGCCTACATTTAAGATCATCTATGTCAACACAAGTGTTTACACTCCATGTATTAAATGTTTTTAGCCAAGCAGTTCATAGTGAAAGAAAGGAAAGAAGGCAAAGTATTTGTAGGATATCATCAATCACATTGAACAATGGTGAGAGTCGGTGCAATGGCAATTGTAATGATAAGGAGATATTACTCCTAATTTTGGCAATGATAAGAGAAAAGTGAGTGCACATGATGAATTTGAAAATTGAATGGTATAGAGCAGTGGTGCCTAACCTTTTTACATGGTGGGCCACATCAATGGTTGCAAATCATTCGGTTGCCCTCGTTGGAATTTGCCAATTCTTCGGTGGGTCGGATTAGAGCTTAAATCAGAGATTATCTATACATTCTGAGATGACATATAAGTGGAAATCAAGTCTAAATAAGGTTTTTATGGTTATTTAAAATATTAAAAGTTTTATCATACACATTTTTATAAAAATGTATGAAATTGTGTATATTAAACTTTTTGGATTGCTTTTTCATCATAGCTTCGTGGGCTACTCAAAAACCCTTCGAGGGCTGCATCTGGTCCTAGGGCTGTAGGTTGGGCATCACTAGTACAGAGAATTCCATTATTTCATACAGGTAATTTTGTCGGATGAAGAGAAGTTCCACTGATAATTTTGATTGGGCATATTTCTCTGCACAGAAAATAATTGTACCTAATGCAACAAAAAATGAACACATCCAACACATGACTACCTAATATCCAAAGTCAGAGGTACTGAGAACATACTGTGCATCTGCACCCTTTATCAGACCTTAGCAATCATGGCTATATGGAGAAAAGTGGTTTCTTCTCACTCATAGAAGGGAACTTAAAAGTTGCAGGTGGATTATCCAGCATCATCAAAGGGAATAAATTGCTTCCTGGCAATGAAAGAAGGTAAAAGTCTCTGACAGCAATTGCATATAGCTCTTAAGAAAATTTATGACTTATTGCTGTTCTGAATTCAATCATACGTGATAGTATTTTTTGTTGGAATAACTACTTTTACTGATCTGCGAAAATGCATGCAGGAACAAAAAAAACCGCAGCAGGTGTCATGGTGCCCACAGGCACCCCATAGGGTTTCACTGTTCTAGCGGCTCCTCCATATGTTTCATTGTTTGATCTATAAGAAAATAGGGCTGATTTCATTCATTCCATGCCCTCATAAAGTTTGTGGACCCTGTGCTGAAACTCATAGAGACTGATTTCAATGATGCAGTCTTGGAGAAATTCTTTTTCCTAAGGATATCCAAATCACTTCAAAAGAGTGAAAGCTTCCAAAAAGTCTTTTCAAAGTCAATTGATGGGGTCCATTCTATCTCAGTGTTGCTTTCATTTCTACAAACTGAATCAGCTGTTTATTAGAAACAGCCTTACATTAAGACTCCACTGTTTCACCCTAATTGAAAACTTGAAAACTCTCATCTCATTGATACTTAACCCTTCAGCGATGGAGGTGATTTAAATTCTAGTCTACCCCACAGATGGAGGACATTTAATCAGAAGTTGGGATTTTGAAGTATGGAGACATAATTATTTTATTCTTATTTTCTATTCAATGATTTGCATGAAATTTTTCAAAAATTACTGTAAAACTAATCTTATTACAATAATTTTTTTTGTGATATTTTTATAAAGTATTACAATATCGCTTTGCAAATAGAATATGATTTTATAAAACACAAATGATTAGCATATTGCTTTAGGCATGCAAGATTTTTTGTATGGCCTTCAACTCCATTCTAATACCATGGTCAAGACATTCATAAACAGACTTCAGATGATTTGTTGTCTCTTCTTCTTTGTTCTCATGATTGCACAGTTCTGTCTCCGAGTGGTCCTTCCCTCTCTCTGGCTCTGTCCCACATTCTCTCACACAATTCATTGCTCTCATGAAGTGTTTACAAAGAACACCACATGGACCTATCGGGTGAATGAGAGTGACAAGCCTCTCAAAAACTAGTCCATATTTACTTTCCTCTCACATGATCTTTTTACCAAAATAAAGCTTGTCTTAGCATTAACTGGATTTTTTAAATCCGTCCAAGTCCCTTCGGCTCTACTACTACTATCTGAGAAATACTTGTCTGTCTGTATGGAATTTCTGGCTAATCAACCTCTTGGATTGTAATAGCCATTACTCCTTCCACACTGAACACACACACAAACAAGGGAGGAGGGAAATCCAGTGCCGGCATTAGCCTACTCTTTACAAAAATCCCCAAGAGGTCCAACTGCTTAATGTCCCTTCCAAAGGACAGAGCACTGACTTGTGCGGTCTCCTCACACACAAGTAGGGGATAGGATCATCCTAGTTGAAAAATCCAACCCCTGCCGGATCCAAACCTGGGACCGCTGTGTGGAAGGTCAATGCTCTAACCACTCTGCCACTGCCACCCCTTTGAGAAATACTATGAATCAATTACAAACATTATGAATATGATTGTAAAACTATAGAGATTAAAAATTTACTTTAATTCCTTATTAGTTTAATTTTGTGTGGTAAACCTCAAAAAGAAAACATGTTGCCTCTTGCATTTTGGAATGTTCCTCATATACAAGGTATTCCTTTCAAACCTCCTACATTTCAACCCATCACTGCACTGTATATTAGTTTCTTCTGCTATTATTTTTATCAGATCTTTGCCAAAAAATAATTCAAAACATTCAATTATATGAACCATAACTTTAGCAACATACTGAGGTCTGCAGTCTCCAATAAATACCTGTTGTCCAATCCATGCTCTTCCAATTAATTTCTTCATCCCTTCTTTCTGCATCTTCACTATCAGGCTGATTTATGAGTTTGTCAGCAACTGCAACATCATCAAAACACTAGAAACACTATCACTATCATATTCACTGTCACTACTGTGTGAGCTATCAGTGGATTCTTCCAATACTTCTTGCAACTCTCCATCATTGAAACCCAGGGCACTTCTACTAGCCATTTCTATACAGGAAAAAGAAAAATTGCTCAAATTTTTAAAGAATAAATTCATAAAAACTGATGATATGTATTGTAGAGATATTCACTAAAAACTTATAAGAAACTTAAAGATTTATCATCCGTGCAGTGTGGATGTGAAACACAAAATGGAACTAAGAAACTGGAACGTTTCTCTATCTTTGCGCAGCCATATTTGCATTTCTTTCGGCAAAATAAGAGCAATGTCTTTCAGATGCACTTAGAAAGTTCTAATAGACCTGGGTGATCCCGCTTGGTTTGTTTAGATTCTGTCCATCAGCTCTTCGTAACTAGCACCATATCTTCCCATGTGCATGCTCTCATATATATGTCCGAGCATGACCAATGCATGAAAGAATCTCTCTTAGGTCCCTTTGCTGTAAGCATTTTACTAGTTTAAAAAGGGAGAGACTAATGAAGTTTTTGGGATGGTATCTTTTGCTCTTATTTTTAGAGATTGAGCCCTTTCATTCACATTTTGAACATTCATTTTTGGCCAATTTTTTCATAACATTTACAAGTATTCTTTTTTTATATTATTTATTCTTAGAAATTTTGAGAAAATTGGTAAAAGAATGATGGAATTGCTTTTAGGAAGAAACTCAGATTTATAAAAAAATAGATTTGAATTGAGCATGCATGAGGGTGAAAATATAGGAAACTTGTAAAAACTTCATCTATGCTCGCATTTATCAGTTAAGTACACATCGTTGTGGCACAATAAATTTGATGTTGCATAATTATTGCATTCACAAAAAATAAATACATTAGATTATATAAAAGAGAAAACCTTTGCCTTTCACAATTAAAAACAATTTGAAAATTGATTAAAAACTCTTCTCACAAGAATAAATTGAAACAATGGTGGCATGGGTTGGTACCATGCACTGATTTTGGCAGCATGTGAAGAAATCAAGGTTGGTATGATGCACCGAGGTTGGCACTGAAGGGTTAAAATGCTTAGATTCCTCCTGAATCAGGGGTAAATACACATCACCTCATCAAGTGTTCTTAAGTCTGCCAGCCAAATGAGCAGACCAGTTTTAGCCAACATTGAGGGGATGAACCACTGCAATCTTTGTTGTGTATTAGAAAGTTGGGTAGCTAAACTCTGTACTACATCTGTTAATAAAATAAACTGCAAAATTCTCATTTGTTATTTGAGAGATTTCTTTATAGATGAAATAAAGTTGGCAACTGACCAATTAAATTCTTTTATGCTATAAAATTAATTAATTTAACTTCTGCAGCTGAGCAAAACACTGATGAATTTTATCTGAAAAATAATTTGCCAATAAAACTGCAATTGTATGATAAGTACTCAAAGTACGTTTTTAAATTTCCTCAACAAATTCTGCAAAACAAAATATATTGTCAAGTCATGGGCATCTGCAGGGGGAGGGGCAGTTTCCCCCTTCTGGATCAGACCTGTGTCATGAGCCAATGATGCCTGGTTAGGTCAGGGGATTAATACGGTCATTTTTCTGAGGTCAGGCAAGCAGGTGGGGACCCCCTGCAATATACTTGAAACAAACCACTAAAATATTAAGCCTACCAAACCCAACTGTGGGAGCTTGCCTATACCCTTGTCTCCCTCCCTCCCCTGAAAAATTTCCAGCGGATGCACAGGTGTCAAGTATATATATAAATTATGCATTAAGAGTTTAATCATAAATTTTATACCAGCTAATATAAATTTTATGGATGTATTGAAAGTTATAGCAAGAATAATAAGAATATGGATGGAAAAACAGAAGAAATATTAGGAAAAGATCCATTTGGATTCAGAAATGGAAAAAGAACATCAGATGCAATCAGAGCAATGAGAATCATTGTAGAGATACCATTAGACCATAATCAGGATGTATCAATTTGCTACATAAAGGGAAGAAAGGCTTCTGATACAATAGATTGGACAAAATCAATGCCAATATTTAAAGAAATTAGGATAGACTGGAAGGATATGAGGTTAATAAGAAACCTATACATGAAACAGAAAGTGAAAGTAAGAGTAAATAATGGAGAAAGTCAATGCATGTTGATAGGAAGAGGTGTAAGACAGCTGCAGTATGTCCCCATTGGTATGTAACATACGCACAAAAAGATAGTACAAGAGGCCTTGGAAAAACTGAAGGATTTAAGATAGGAGAGAAAAGAAAAAATAAGGTATACAGATGATCAAGTAATAATTGAGAGAAGTAGAAAACAATTACAGAAAATTATATACAAATTGATAATCAAATGAATAGGAAATGAAAATAAATAAATAAATGTTGAAAAATCTGATGAGAATGTCAAAGGATAAATAACATAGCATGGCTATGAAAATTAATGCAAACATATTTAAAGAGACTATACACTTTAGATATTTTGGAAGCATATTTACAGCAGATGGAAAGTGTACAAAAGAAATGAGCTAGAATAAGTATGGCATATGTAGCTTTAGACAGAAGCAAAATGAATGAAGAATATGGAATATAGTACTCAATGGAGCAGAAACATGAAAGACAGAAAATAAAAAGATAAAAAAAATTATAAATGAAGAAGTACTACAGAGAATGAACCAAGAAAGAAAAGTGATAAACTACATTAAATAAAGGGAAGTTAACTGGAAAGGGCATATACTAAGAAGTCTAATAAGGGAAGATTAAAGACAGTAGGGGTAGAAGAAAAAGAAGAATGGAGATCTTAGATTGTGACAATTGTAAATTATCAGTAAATGAAAGAGGTTGCGAAGGACAGAACAGATTGGAAGAATTGTTTTGGCAATGGATCTTGAACCTGTCAGAAATGATTGATGACTGACAAAGAAAAAGAACCTTGTAACATAAATTTAAAATAATGAGAATTTTATGTTGCAAAATGAGAAATGAAAATTTCAATGTTGCTCAGGCCACTACAAGTATAGAAAATTAAATTGGTTCAAGGTTATTTTTTATTAATAACATCCAACATTTTATAACACTAATATTGTGTAGTTCATTCACTCATGACACTTATGTGGCATTCCATCACTCACCATTCATAACGCCACTGATCATGCGCACACATTTCAAAACATGTATATGATATGGGAATCCATTTATCTTGTACAACAGAGTTTCAATTTATGAGTTTTTTGGTCAATGTGACATCGATAACCACCACTCTCAAGTTCATCTCACTATCTTGTTATTGGTCAAGATAAAAAAATTCAAAATACTGTTCAACTTTTCTTTTCAACGATAGGCATGTATATTAAACAACCTCTTGATATTGGATAGAAAACTCTGACACAGTTCTAATCACACGCTTAGTCCAGTCCAGTTCTCATGCAAATAACACTTCTGGCTCGACCAGAATAAGTCACACAGATATGCAAACTGCAGGTATTGCACCTCAGATTGGCCTCCCAAGACAAATCCACGGGCTAACCGAAAATCACACGTAATTGACATCATCAGTCTGTAAGGACTATCCTCCTTATGATCGTCTTTCAAATCTTCCACCTCATGCTCACCATGGGAAGGCTTGTTAAAAGGACTTGATCACGAGCACCGCAATTTAAATCTCGCCCCAAAGGACGATTGTCAAAAAATACATGCTCAGGGTGTCGCGAACGTAATGTTAAGTGCCATCATGTGCATCGGGTGCACCTGAGCAGCATCTAAGGAACGTAAGGGACCATGACGGTGGAGCCCAGTCAGAGAAACCCTGGATATGGAAGCTATCGGGGCACCTAATAGTCTCGTCCCAGCATGAAAGGCTGCCTGCCCTTCACTACTCGCCGCTAATGCACAGCGCGGAATCACCACACCCTTTGAAGCACTGCAGTCAAAGGCTTGACGATGGACCACGAGGAGGGCAGAGGCTGAGGGAAACTGTGGGAAGGCAGATTCGGGAAGCGTGCGCAGGGTGACTAGGTGTTGGTCGCAAGGGAATGGGCGGGAGAGGAGCCGTGCTCTGTGGCGAAACATTACCGGTTGACTGCCGGCCTCTTCCTCAGCCACGAAAACTGACGTGGGATATAAAAGTCCATTTGAAATGTGGTTGACGAGTATGCTGGGTCGCGAGTATTCATCGCTTTCTGCTTCACCCACGTCCTCGAGCAATATCCAGTGTTTGGATAGCGTGCGTTTGTTATCCACAACTCCCTCTCCCATTCCCCTGGAGTCATCATACAGCGTTCTCCTGTCCAGCATGACCTCCAACCAACCGGGACGCCAACCTGCTATGCCCGATGCATGGCTCACCAAAAGGGTAATTCTTCGCCTGTGTCGATGCTGTCCTTCTCCCACGGGAGTTGATGGGTCATCCTCTATGTATGCCATTGTTGTGGCAGGGAAGTAGTTACCTTCTATGCCCACCCTTGGAACGGTTTCTCGCCTCTGGGTACCGAAACCGTTCTTGTCAGTGTAGAACCTCGGTTGCGAACGCTGCTGACCATCCTCCGTCGCGGAGTTTCCACCGCCGTTCGCAGCTTCCTTACAGTTTCCGAGATCTGTGGAGAGTCTCATGAAGAGCTCGGTCTCGCGATATCTCGGCGGCATTCCGAAATCTATCTCGTTTTCCACGTAAACGCCGTCTCCCATGGGTCCTGGCGTGTGATATATCCTGACGGTGTGGAGGAGAAGTCGACCGTACCTGACCGACAGTTCGGACGCCACCGGACCGGACGTTATGACGATCTGGCGGCGGTGCCTCCTTTGGCGTCTGCCCGGTTCCCCATCGTCAGCCCCGTTTCCTCCTCCAACGTGACCGTCGTCCGCATCGTCCCCGACGTTGTCGGATCCCCCGTCGTCTTCTTCAGCTCCTTCCTCTTCCTCGTCGAGCACCTGCCTTTCTGGATCTCTCGCGTTGGGATCCGGCATGAACAGATACGCCCCGCTGTGAAACTGTGCCGACGGGTAGGCGGCGAAGGCCAAAGCCACGCGAGCGTTGATTCCCGCGGCTTTCCTCGTGATGGAACGAAGCAGACCCGTCCTTCCGTCGACCAGAAGGCGGAGAGCGGCGTTTTCCAACTGCACGTCCCCTCCCACCTCCATTTTGCTCACGCTGAACCAAGACCTATCTTTTCCCCTAGACACGAGACTCCTAGGACACCACCCTCCACAGAAAATAGTCGCCTTGGACGCTACCACACCGTCCGACTTCTCGCCCAAATGAAGAGAATACACGGCCAGTGCGAGAGGAGGAAGTTCAGCTATGAAGATAACTTCGATCACCTCGGAAGATATCTCCCTCCTAGGGTTCCACCCGCCTCCGCTGCTGCCTCCCATTCCTGAAGATCTCCACTCAGACCCTTCCGAGGAAGTGTCATTCCAGACCGGGTTTATTTGGAAGGTCACGGTCGACCCTTCCGGATCCAACACTCGAAGGAGGGCCGGGTTCTTGACCGCCACGTGCAGTTGCACCAAATCTTGCCTGTGCTGCGCCAAAGGATTGAAGAGGACGATTTTTCGCAGGGGTTCGGTTGGGGAGAGCGTCACCGGTAACCTCCTGGGAAGTCTCTCGTACGACTCTCTCTCCGTGTCCGGCACGAGGGATAGCCCCCCTTCGTTCTGCGTCTTGGCTCCCGCCACTTCTGCCGCCGAAACGACCACCCTGCCGCCCCCGGCTTCGTCCACGGCTATTCCGCCGGACTCGGCCACTTCGTCGTTCCCTCCACCGACACCCCCTCCCGCACCGTCGAGAAGGACTTGCGCGCAGCGTGCCTGCACCCGCACCGAATCCCTCAGACCGGCGAACAGCTTCAGGGCGTAGTCGTGCATCACGAATGCCTTAGAAGTTCCGGTTATGGCGTCGTGGTGCTGGAAAAGGGCGAGCGCGCGACGCGCGCGCACCAGGCGCTCGTAGTCACGCTCCAGCAACGCCTTGATCTTCGCCCCGCCGCTGCTTCCGCTCCCACCCCCTCTGACCCTGGACAGGGCGGCCGTGTACATGATCTCGGCGGAGCGCAGGGCCGCCTCAACTTCCCTGTCCAGAGCCTTCCAGTACGGTCTCGTGGTGAAGTAACCGCTCCAGTAAGCGGGTCTCCCCTCGGAGAAAATGTCGCTATACACGAAAAAGTCCCCTTTAAGGGTCCTTATGGAGTTTGGTCCCGCTTGCGTGGCTCGTTCGCGGACGACCCTGAAGTAGTCCGCGGGCGTGCCAAAGGAGACGCTGGCCGAGGAATAGTCCGCCGGATGGGTGCGGATGTGGTCTATTATTCTGGAGTAGGACTCGTACTGCTGGTCCCATTCCTGAGCGTGGTCGTAGCGGAAGTCGTCTCCGAGGGGTATCAGAGCCACGTTGAAGGGCGAGAGGGATGCGGCCCGGGCGTACTGTTCCAGGAGCAGACGCGACTTGTCGGCCACGTTGTGCGCATCGACTGGCACCGCCCTCGCCGTCGCTTCCGTGTACTCTCCGGCAACGCGACGAAAGTCGAACGCCAGGCAGACCTATAGTCAAAGGACGAGGAGATTTACGTAAACACCAGCAAGTGGAAGCAACCTGCTAAATTGCAAAAAGGCCGAAAAATACTATCGGTGCACTGTAGAATTCCAATTATTAACTACTAAAAATCAATTGACAGATTTGTTCGCATACTGTAAAATTAGCTTGAATAGCCTTATTTCCTCGGGAGATTTCAATAATTTAGCTCATTCCTATTTGAAAGAAAGCTATATTTTGGCACTAAAAATTTATCACGTTCATTATAAAATATTTACATGCCATACCAATCTAAGGATTGATGGCCAGTGATGATGACTAGTACATACATTTCTTTAGCAGTTAAAATTAATTTCGAGACAGCGAGACTATGAGAGACGTAACTCTGATAAGATTAACGATAAAAAGTATTATTTTTAAATAACCTGAGGGTGAGGTCCACACGAGTGTTTGATGGAATAGATGTCGAATGGCTGGTTATGAACTAGAAGAGACGTTTCTGGTGAATCGCCGATGCCAGCTGTAGGAGAAAAAGAGCCGAGTTAAAAAAATTGATAAAGATTCACGCAAACGAAGAAAATCTACATTTTTCGTACAGGAAATAAAAATAGGTTAAACAAGTGAAATATTGCAAAACTTTGTATTTAAGAAAGTTCGACATGATTTCGGACGAGGAACATTTCGCTTTTTAATTTTCAAATAATGACAAATATATTTGCAAGTCAATTCCCCGATAGTTGCATTTTCTAATCTATTAAACCGAATTAAAATTTAGACGACTTGAATTTTCACATCAACATAAACTTTAGCACCTTTAAAGTAATTTAATACTCATTAGTAACTTACACGTGCGAACATAATATTCGATTCAATTTTCGTAACTATTTTCACGGGTTGAAATCACGAGTAAAACAGCGCATCATTTTGCAAAGGAGATGGATTTTTCCCTATGAAACATCAATTAGGAATATATTATATGAAGCCTCGTTAATGAGTCGGTAAATGTCACGTCGTTCTCTTTGTCCCTCACCTGCAGCTGCTCTTGGCGACTGCACGCTCTCCCACCCCTGCTTCCATACGAAATCCATCATCTGTTGCTCGGCCAGCCATTGTTTCCAGGCATAATGGATCCTTTGTATCACCGCGCCACGCGACACGCCGGAGGCCTTGAGGAGATAGGGCATAGTGGAACCGTGGCCAAAGGGGTCCACTGCCCAGCCTGTCTGCGGACTCACGCCCAGCTGGCTCCGCATCCACTGATGACCTGCGGGGGAGGGTTGGATATCGTTTCGTGAGATACACACCGGACGGCGTAGGACTGCGTTGACGGGCTTGCGAAGGGGATAATTTTTCGGATTTCTTGCAACGGTTGAATCTGTTGGGTCCTAGACATAAGGTGAGCTCGGTAATTTCTTTTTTTTAATCTAAGCGAATTGATTAATTACGATCCTTCGCTTCAAGTAAAATATGAGAAATGCATGTACAAATAAAACAATAAAACTGTTTTATGCATCGAAAACTCGGCTGAATTTAGATCTACTGACATAATACTGGGTCTCAAGACAGGTTATGTTGAGTGTACCCAGTCTACTGTTCATACCTTCTATGAGCTGGTCCAACATGGCGTAGAGATGTGATGTTGCCTCATCCGTCATCACCCAGCCTCCCGTTGCTATCTCCAAACGACCGTCTTCCACGAGACGCTTCACAATTCGACGCTTGGATGGATGCGCACTGTGACGAAAGGAGGAATTTAATTTTAAAATGGCGCTCCGAATCAAAATACACTTCTGGCTTTATAATTCCCGAGATTGAAAAAATATATTTTGTTTAGTGGAGCGGAAGTTCAAGTTTCCATTTGTTCTGGTATTTAACGATACTCAGAATACTATTTTTTCTTTTGAGAGTGCGGACTTTTTCCTCAGTTTATTTAAAAACCTCAAAACTATGCAACGGGGTATGCGCTCAAAAATACAAAATGATTTCGCGAAATAGGTTAACTATCACTTTTATCCATTGTCGCGTTTCGGTTTCCTATAGCCAAAGCGATTCTTATCCAACAACATAGGAAAATGTTGTGCGCATAAAATCATCCTCGATATATATTTTTCGATGCGTTACTGACTTCAAACATTTAAAATATTCTTTTTTCGGTTCGCTTCCACATTCATTTTTACTCAATTAGTCAGCTCAATCATTCATGATACATACTGGTGCGCCCGATAAAATTCGAGATTAATTTTGAATAAAAAGAGGAAACGAAATTCAGTTCAGTTTCGGTCTACTGAGTATTCGATGTTAACATTAATAATGCAAAAAACCTTTAGCGGGCAATATATTACAAAAATTCCAATTACGCTGTTCATAACCAACAGAACCCACAAAAAATGCGTGGTTCGTGACACATTTGTGGGAAATCCTGAAAAAACGTCCAATATTTTGCTAAAATAAGCATTTCAAACAGTAAATATAGCAATATGTTTGCAGATGAATCTTGAGAATAGTTTAAAATCGGAATATAAAGCGTCTGATTAGCGAAATAAAAAATATTTTTTAAGGGAGCGGGACAAATGGTTGATTATTTGTGCCATGTGCCTCCATGGCTGTGTTTTTGTAGGTATGTATGCATTTGTGTCTTTTTGGTGGTAAATGGGTATATATAATAGAATTCCGACTCTCCAAGAACTCTACGATTTGAAACTCAAAGGGACGAAACACGCATCCCATCGAATTAAACGGGTTCAAATAAACCGATATGTTTTGAGAACAAACTTCGAACTGAACGGGCTCAAATAAACCGATATTTTATTTTGAGAACAAACTTCGAATTATACAAATTCAAATAAACCAATATTTTATTTTGAGAACAAACTTCGAATTAAACGGGTTCAAATAGACCGATATTTTATTTTGAGAACGAATTCTTAAATTTTTTGCTTATATGCAACTTTACATTTGGGTGAAAACTTCGCGGATGTAGGAAAGAGTTGAAAGTTTAGGATCTGAGTCTTTAATTTTCACACGTGTTGAGTATTTAAGAAGGAACTTGACGGCGCGCTTGGTGATGATTCCCTTCTTTTTCAAAGCAATATAAGTTTTGTTGACAGCCTGATCGCTAACATTTTTATTTAAAAAACATTTTACACAGAAGTGTTTTTTCCATCTTTTTTGTGGCCTCGCCAGATGTTTTCCCATTGGTATTGCAAGGGTTCGCGTCCGTCGTGACTAAAACGTTTCAAAATCGGATAAACGCCTTTCCAACAAATTACAAAAAATAGTAATTGCTGAATAAAACGAGCGAATGAACGGATATGAATTCTGAAAAATCGTCAACAGAAACTGATCTATAAACTTTTATTGTTTTGAACTAAATTATAACGGAACAAAGTTATAGAGTTAGCAAAATGTATTTTTCGTAAATACGTATGCGAATTGGTGACTATATTCCAAAAGAAATTTAATAATGATTAAATGTAGCCAGTCTACGTAGGGTAACTGCAAAATATAGGAGATCGGCGTAAACCGAGGGGACTCATAAACTTTTCAAGGCAGTTTAAGCCGTCCACGGGACCATATATTACATCCGATTAAAACATTAACGGACTTTGGAAATAAGCGCAATAAATATCACATAGATACTTTTCCTGATGGTGTAGGGATATTGACGGTTTCGGATGACCCAAAGCCTCCAACTGTACAATATCGAATCAAGGATTATCATTAATTTACGTATGCATGCAAATAATTTAATCCCACTACAAAATACATAACGAAAAACGCCCGCTGCTCTCACCTCTCCCACCACTCGGACAGAAACGAGATTTCCGTCCAGATGAAAGTCATGTTCGGGTACTGGACCATTTTGTCCACCATGTTGTCCAGGATCTGCCTCGTCTGGTAGTGGAAGTAGCTATCGAATGTCCTCAGCCAACCTGGATCGTTGTGCGAGTGAGGGACCACTATGACCTATTAGATGAGAAAAAGATGAATTAGATAATATTTATGGACAATTTTTTAAATTCTGTCCTACATTGGACGGAGTACATCAATAATGAATAGAAAACAATTTCTATTACTGGAGCTGGTAGAATAACTTTTAATTTAATGGTCCTTTAAGAATTCGCGAATGCCATTATAAATAGTTGCTTCATCATAGGTAGTCTGCCCGTAGACAGGTCCGTGATTATTCATGGTTAAACCTGGTTCTCCATATACTCCTATTTTCCGCTGTCCTCTTCATATCTCGATAACTTTCTTTCCCTTTCAAATCGTCTGTCAGCTGAAACCTTTTCCTACCTTTTTCTCTTTTTTCCTCTAGTTATCCTTCTAACACGTCTTTAATCATACTCTCTCTCCTCAGGTAATGTCCGACCCAGTTTGCCTTCCTCTTTCTAATAGTCAGTATAATCATTAACTTCTCTCCTATTCTTCGTAGCACTTCATCGTTTTTCATCCTATCTGTCCATTTTATCTTCAGCATTCTCCTCCAAGTCCACATTTCAAAGCTTTCCAATTATTTGATGTCATTTTTCCATAGCGTCCATGTTTCTGCCCCGTACAAAGCTGTACTCCATACAGCATTTTATGAACTTCTTGCGGATGTCTTCCCTTATATTCCCCGTAAGTAGGTGTTTCTTTCTTCAGAAAGCCGTTTTTGCTTTTCCTATTCTAGTCCTGAACTCATCTGTACATTTTGCTTCTCTTGTTATGATGCTTCCAAGGTATTTCCATACCGTATTTTCTACCAGTTATTACTAGTCTATTTATCATTTTCTGGAGTTCCTCTTCTTTTCTTGCTAGAAGTACTTGATCATCCGCGTATTTTACTGTTTTTATAATCCTTCCTCCAATTTTGAAATCTCCTGTGCCTTATAACACTTCTTGCATTAGACTTTCTCCATATATATTGAATAGGGTCGGCGATAGGCAGCAGCTCTGTCTTACTCCTCTACCGATATTTACTCCGCAGGTGTCCGCATTCTCCAACCTGACCTTTACAACTTGATTCACATATAGATTCCTAATCAGTCTCCCGTCTTTCCAGTCTACACCTATATCCTTTAATATCTTCATCAACATTACCCAATTTACTCTATCAAAGGCCTTCTGCCAGTCTACGAAACATACGCAGATATCATGACTGTACTCTATTGCCCTTTCTCATATGATTCTAACTACCCCTATAGCATCTCTAGTTCCTCGTTCTTTTCTGAAACCGAATTGATCTTCCCCTAGCATTTCTTCTGCCTTTTTCTCCAGCCTTTTATTAAGAATCCTCGTGTTAATTATTTAACATCAATTTCGCCGTAGTCTCCATCTTTACTTATTTAAGAATCCTCGTGATGATCTTCGACGTGTGCGACAGAAGTCTTATCGTTCTGTAGTCTTTACACTGTATTGCCTTTGGCTTCTTCTTTAGAGTGATCATTGTTACTTCTAGGAAATCCCGAGGCCACTTGCCCGTGTCGTAAATCTTATCAATTAATTTCGTGACCACTTTTAATCCTTCTGATCCCATGACTTTAAGTACTTCAGCCGGTATTCCATCGCTGCCTGTGGCTTTCCCTTTCTTTAGTTCCACTATCGCTTTTTCCACTTCGCTCTCCATAATACTGGGTCCTAAGTTGTCCTCTTCAATGCTTTCTTCATCTTCCAGTTTTATTTTTGCCGATCCTGCCTGCTTGCTGTATAGTTCCTTAATGTATTCTTCCCATACCTGTGCTACATCCTTTGTTTCTGAGACTATATTCACATCCGTATTCAAAATTCCTTTACCACGAATTCCATTAGACTTCTTATCTTCTAATTCCAGTGCTCTAGCGTACATCATATTGTACCTCCTAACTTCTCCATTTGTTGTATTTCATCACATTTTTCTTTTAACCAATTTTCTCTAGCTTTATCTGTTACCCTTCTTATCTCCTTGTTTATACGTCTATAATTGGCTCTACCTTCTTCACTGTTAAGTTTATCCATTTTCGTCTCTCATCCATTTTCTCCAGCATTTCCTTTGTGATCCATGGTTTTCTGATTTTCTTCTCTTGTTTTCCAATTTCTTTATCCAAAGTATCCTTGATACTGATTTTAATTTCATTCCATTCTATATCAACGGTCTTCGGTTTGTTTTCCAACTTTCTTAAGTTATCTTCCAACTTCATGCTGACTACATTCTGCCTTTCTTTCAGTTTTTTTAGGTCCCAAGTCTGTCTTTCTCTTCTCGTTTTTCTTATTTGTTTGAGCTTTGTACTTACGTCAACTATTAGAAGGCTGTGATCTGAATCAATGTCTGATCCTGGTAATGCCTTGGCGGTCTTTATGCTGTTCCTGAATCATTGTTTTACTAGGATGTAATCTATTTGGCATTTCATTCTATCTACTGGGCTTTTCCATGCGTATAACCTTCGTTTATGGTTTTTGAACCACGTATTAGTCATTACAAGGTCATTATTGATGCAGAATTCTACCATTTTTTCCCCTCCTCGGTTTCTCTTACCAAGTCCGTATTGCCCGACAACATTTTCTTTTTATCCTTCTCCGACTACTCTGTTCCAATCTCCCATTATTATGCACTTTACCTTTCCTCTTTCGTCTTCTTCGTATATGTCATTAATTTGCTCATAAATCTCCTCGATTTCTTCATCATCATGAGCTGACGTTGGCATATATATCTGGATTATCAGCATGTCCACTGGGACTGCTTTTAGCTTTATTGCTATCAGTCTATCGTTCGTTGCTATTATCACTGTCACGCTTTTCATCATATCTTTCCTAAGTACCAGAGCTACTCCCCTTACCCTTCTATTTCCTCCAGAGTAAACTACCGTGAACACTTACGAGTCGAACTGTTTTTCTCCTTCTCATCTAGTTTCGTTCAGTCCTATAATGTCAACTCTATTTCTTCTCATTTCTTCTTTCAAGTTCTCTAGCTTTCCTGCCTTTCTCATAGTTCTTACGTTACAAGTACCTATTCGTAAATTACTTTCGACAAATGTTTTCCTCAAGGCAGTCCCTGCCCGGAGATCCGATTGGGGGTCTATTTACCTCCGGAATGTTTTACCTCGAGATAACACATATTGTCCAACCATATAATCATTACTAGAGATTGTAATGTGGTAGTTTCCCTCTTGCTTTCCACATCGCAGTACTGTAGACATTCAAATCGTCCCGATCACGCCTACAGCCAACATTATTTGTTTTCGGCTCTATACCATACTGACAGTACTGCTGCCTACTGCTTCTTATATATAGGATATATCATATAAAACCGAAGGTACTTCTGGAATTGATACAGAGCTGAAATTTGGCATGAATATAGGTCATTGGGTACAACCTCAATTTCAGAAAATGATATATTTAAGGGATGTTTTTGACCCCAATGTTAAACACCCATAGAAAAAGCACTGAAAACGGTGCAGGTCTATATAAAATTGCTTTTTTAAATTATTTGTAATTAATATACAAAGTTCGGACATGCATCGTACTGTGGATGAAAAAATTTAATGTACGGATAATACTTATATCTGGAAACTTAAATTTACATTTACCGAGCTTGGTGGTAAATGCGCACATTTACCGATTACGTACCTTTACCGCAACACACACACACATATATATATACTAGTAGTTGGTGCTTGCATTCTGCAAGCATATCATCTCAACATAAAAAAAACATTCATTTCTCATATTTCAACATTACAAATATTTTTTTAATTCTAAATAATTCACCTCCGGAGCGATTTTCGTTTTTCTCTTATGTAAAAATAATAGATTAAAACAACCCCAAAACTTTGCAATTTTAAGAATTTTATACTTTCTCCATTATGGGGTACTAATGTTACACATTTCTGCCAAATTTTAAAGTTGTAGTACTTCTAGAAGTGAAATAATATTTTTCCAATTGTTTAAATTTTAAACATTTTTAACGGCCGCCGCAATATGTTTATGGAGAGATTCAAATGTTTATTTGTGAAAATTCTCTACTCTGTACATCACTTGAAAATTTCAGCATCCTAGCTCATCCCATAATGTCTACACAGTTATCTATTTGTTTAAACTTCATGAATTTTTAACTGCCAAACAAAATAAAATATCAAAATTTGTATAATCTCTATTTCGTTTTTTTTTACGAATTCTACCCAAAAAAATGAACTCCGTAGGCGCATGCGGAAATACATAAACCTTGAAAATTTGTTTAAACAATTGCGAATTTTTGGCGTCCGCATTGTTGCACTTTTTCAATATTTTCGTTTTTTCTAGTCGGTTTTGCACAAAATCCTACCTGAGAAAAAAATTTCGAATCTCCAACACATCTGAAAGTGCCTAAACATTAGTATCCTCCTATATGTTATCTGTTATATCCTCCTCCTCCTCTGTAAGAAACGTCGATATATAATGATATATATATATATATATATATATATATATATATATATATATATATATGTATCAAAGAGGTAATTGGTACTTAACCTATTTGAATATTCGTGATGGTCTGAGGATTGGATTGACCTAATCGTATCATTTTCCGCTATATGTCAGAACGTTTTGAGCTCGGACCAGCACGAATATTCAGATAGGTTAAGTACCAATTACCTCTTCCTCCGTTTCAGACAGAATTAAAAAAACAAGCGATTCAATTCTCTTTCGATAATGTTTGCAAACGGGATGGCAAAAACTAGTTTTTTATTTCGAATTTAACTTTAAATGGATTTGGCGATCGAGAGTTTATTAAAACGATTCCCATGGTAACGACGGATGGCATTTAAAAATTTTCTGTTATTTACAGAAGCGGTCGAAGCATTCCTCCCCCAATTCTCCGCTTCTATCGTATTCCAATTTTAATCGAGGAAAAAATGAATGATGACGAACGGCTTCAGGAAGATTTAAAGTCGATAACAGACGTAAACTGTTTTCCGAGCGATGAATGAATTTTAGAAAAACTTAAAAAAGAGACTGTAATGCTTCAGTCCATTTGATGCAATTGAATGCCACTCGGATATTCTATTTCTGCTGATTGCTGGCCAAAATTTTCAGTTTAAGTCTCGTGCATTGTGAAAAACCAAACAGAATCTAGAGAATTCTGGAATGAGCACTAAAGTATAAAAAACCGAAACAAGTAAAATACCCTTTGTAAAGCATAAGATGGAAGCATGTTTTCTTAAAAATATTCAGGTTTTGGCTTGCCTCACCCTTTGGGGAGGGAAAAAACTGCACCATTATAATGTAGATCCTCGCTAGAACTTCCATGCACGAGAACTCCTGCAGCTTCAGTAGTTTGGCTACAGTACTGTTTCACAGCTTCGAATTTTTCGAATTTGAACCCAGTTGGAGGGAAATCTATGAACTACTTGGAAAATCCAATCACTGGAGAATTCATAGGTTAATAAGAGCTATCCAATTCAATAAGAATTGTCCGAATATCTTCAGCAGTTTGGCTACAATGTCATTTCAAAGTTTTGAAATTTCCGATTTTTTAAGCCATTATACGGGGAATCTACGAACTACTTGGAAACTCTAATCAGTGGAAAATTCATAGATCAATAAGAGCTATCTAATTAAAAATTTTTAAATATCTCTCATAAAAAGTTGACTGTCTACTGAGGGACAGACGGACGGAATGACGAGAATGATCACATAAGCACCTTTCTTTCTTTTAAGAAAACGTGCTAAAAAATAAGTGATAACAGGGTTATGGCAAATGGAAATACCTAAGACAAGTACACAATTTTTCAACTTTCTATACTGAAGTGCATATTCTGGAAATGACTTTCAGCCATGGGACGAGATCGATAATTCTCTGGAGACCTCTAGAGAAGGTCGGTTTTTGAAAGAAAATTTGCACTTTGGATGAGTATGATTTGGGAAATGTTAACATCGGGATAAGAGCCAACGGGATAAAATTATAGGTCGAGAGAAAATTTTTCCAGCAATAAAATCGGAATTAATAGTCTCGACGACGATTCGCTTCAGAATAGATTGGCATTTGAAAACCGACTCACTATCAACGCCCGAAAGTTTTCCTGTTATTATTTTTTCACAGCTTCTAGCTTCAATGATTTTCACGATAATTTTCGCGCCTTATCCGACGACGAAATAAACGCCTGCCAGTTTTCGGACATGCGCTAAAAAAAGAAAAGGAAAAAATAAAACAAGGAAATAATTTTAGGTCGGTAGGAAACTGAACCGGACAGGTCGCGCGCGTGCGAGTGTGCGTGTGTGAGCGTGCGTATGCCTGTGTGTTTGCAAAGGTCAGTGGAATACGACCCTGAGAGAGAGAAAATAATAGAACACGGCGCCGTAAGCGGAATGGGCGGCGCTCGACGCCGCGGCAATCATCGGAGAGCACAATGAATGTAAAAAAAACACCGAAAGAAGTTCTAACAAAGAGACGAATGGGATTAGTTCTCTCTCTCGACACAATGCGCTCTCTCCGCGGGAGTTCAGGGCGGGAGAAACGCGAAGGAAATGGATTTTCGACTTTTCTTTCATCTCCTCTTCCTTTAATTTCAGAATCCCTTTCATTAGTCCCGGCTCACTTTATTGAAACCTTAATTTTATCCCGGTCTAATTAAAGGAAGTGGAAGAGAGAGAGAGGGAAAAAGAGAGAGAGAGAGGGCGTCGTGAGAAGCGAGGATTTGGTTTACTCCGCGAGTGCTCCGCTGCTCCCTCCGCACTATCTACCCATCTAGCTTTTTCCCGCTTTTTTATATTCTATTCGTTCATTTTATTCTCAGGAAGGGAGAGCGAGAGAAGCGTCGATTTCGCTGTCGCGTAAAATTTGTGCCTGATATCACAAATCTTTCGTATTTGCACAGATAACTCTATCATCTGATCGGGTCTGAGATTCGATTTTGTGCTCGTGATGATTCTCCACGGATCGTTGAGGACGGCTTTGATAAAGCGCGACCAGTGCTTGCGAAGATATGTCGACACGAGTTTTCCTATGGAAACTATTATCGAAATTAATACGTTTCGCTTAAAGGATTCCTAATTAACAATCTGAACGTCCACATAACTTTTGAATAAAAACTATAAAATTATAAATAATACATAACGAAGAAAGCAAGTGGTTGATGAAATTTATCCAAAAATATTACCAATATTTCGTAGAATATGCAAAAAATGAAAATCGCTTTGTGCCAAAACACGGCTAAGCAGTAGGTAGCAAAAACTAGCATTAAAATGATAAATCACGAAAGAAAAGTACACTAGATAAGTTTCAGTAAATATGACAGAGGATGATTGAGGCAAATATTTTGGTCGTATTCCATGTACTAAAATTTTATTTACTGACTTCAATTTTATTCACATGGCTAAAATAAGTATAGTTTAAATAAAAAGATTATGCTTGCGCCAAATACAAATTCATGTGCCATTGTGAATATTTCCATTTTTGGTGGGGCGATTCATATTCTTATTATGCAGCCAATCGTAACATTAATAAATATTTATGAATCCATGGACAATTAGGATGAGAATAAGGTAGATTATTGGATACCGCATAACATTTAGTTGAGCAAACTTTAAGCAAATAAGTAAATGAATAAGATAAATTTACGAAAAGACGTCCAAATCTGACGCGTCATTGCTTTTGTTGTGTGGACAGAGATAGGTAAAAATAAAAAGAGCAGATGAAAATTAATCCTTTATCGTATCGCTGTCCAACCAATATCTCCCGTATTCATTTTGAGACAAAATAAACATTTCCATTTCCATCCCTACCATTAACGTAGCTAGGTTCTCCTTCGCCCGGGGTCAAGTCACAGAGATGCGCCCCCCTCTTTTTGCTCTCTGTGCAGTTTTCCAGGCAAATGTAATGCGGGGAATATGATGGAAACCAAAACATACTACACCAGAATTTTATTTGGCATATATTACAGTATTATTATTGTTTATAAACAGAAACGTTAACTTTCGGTCCATGAGTTTGCGCCTCTTCAGCCCGGGGGCAACTGCACCCCCTCCCCCCCTTCCTACAGTTTTTGATCGCACGCTTTGGGAGCATTTTTCCTCCACAACCCCTCAGACATCGCATTCACGTGACTTCTCTTCAATATTTTGACGCAAAAAACGAAACGAAGTTCATTAAGGCTAAGATCTAATCATTACGCTTACATCTATTCGCTTTTTATTATGGATAAAACCCAATCACCCTCGCCTTAAGTAGCAGGCTAATTAATGCACATTTAAAAAAAATGACGTTAAGATGTTACGAAATCAAATTTCCGACTGCGAAATGGCTTTTATTTTATTAGTCTTGTCTTTCAGCGTCGAAAAATACATGCTCAGGGCGTCGCGAACGTAATGTTAAGCGCCATCATGCGCATCGTGCGTACGAGAGCGGCGTCTAAGGAACACAAAGGAGACAGTGGAGACCGTTCAGAGAAATCCTGGGTATGGAAGCTATCGGGGCAACCGATAATAACACTTGATCTCTCTCAATGAAAAAGCGGCGGTATTTGGGTCGGCTTCTTTTTTTAGGTGACTTGGCGATTGCGAGTTACACGAAACCCTTCGAATTTGTCCCAATGATAATGGACAGATGGCTTTTTTGATAAGGAAATCTGGATATCACACACAATTCTAGCGAAAATCGTTAATGTCGGGAAGTTTTGGGAACTGTGAGCGATGTTAAGGGCAAGTGGGGTATTAAAGACCCTTTATATCTGCCGTCTTCTAACTCTCTGCTTTACTTTTCTTACTGGCGCAATTGCCCGTCAAATATGACGGATTCAAGTTAATAAAAAACGGTATTAATATTTTTAACGTTAAATAAATTATTTTAACGATCATCATTTATATTGATTTTGTTTCTCGCAGCAGTCGTTGGCCAAGATAAACAAATGAGCGATTTCGGGAAAAATAAGAATAGAATAAGTGACTTTATTAATTTTTCTTTGAAATAGTTCGTTGGCCAGGTTTTTCCAATTTTAATTTCCAAAAGAAGAAAACCCTCCACGACAAAAAGTCTATTTTTTAGTGTTATCTTACGAAGAATGGAAATATTACCCATAAGTCGAACTCGAGAATTTTTTCGTGAATTTTCTTTCGGCAGAGCATTTTTATATTTGAATAGATTATTTCTGCCAATTTTCACTCGACATCCTTGGTCGAGTTATTCGCGTTTTAATAGCTTGACACTCAGACCAACGGACGGACAACATAGCCTTCTATTGTTATTTTTGTGATTCTTTGATTCTTTTAAACCTCTCTTTCTATTTCCAAAACAGTCCTCAAGTCCTCCATTCTTCTACCTAACTCCCCTAACCTATCGCACAATCCTTCACCCCATAAAATTTTTGCATGCTCGGTTAGTTTACTAAAACGTCCAGCATCAGGAAAGTTTTTGTTTTTGCATTTGATTAACACATGATCGGCTAGAATACGATGTGTAGACCTTTAGTCTTTAGCATTTTAAAATAATTTACGATCGAGACTTTCTCTCGCGATTTACACTATTTCACGTAGAAAGAAATGAAGAATCTTATTCTTACTTTCAATTCTGTTGTTTAATTTGTGTTTGCTCCTATTTTAAGTTTATATTCCTTTTTTTCCGATTTTTCAAAATTTCAATTGTTGATCTCGGATTTTTGCATCGTTAGACTCGGACTTTCAAGTGCATTTGCACTAAGCTTACAATGAAAGAATCGCATCAAGGACAATAACCGATTGAAAATTTATGTGAAAAGTTTCGTGTAAATATAAAACAAATGAAACACGTAGCGAAGAAAAGAAACGATTCCAATGCATTGTAATAATGGACAACTTAACATTACAAATAGAAAGATATCTCATGCATACATTGAAAATATCGTTTCGTTTGAAAGTTTTATTGTACAGTTTAAGCAAATTATTATATTGATAATGTTTATGATTAATTCCTTTTGATATTGACGCGTGGCCGGTGCATGTATTACTTAATATTAAACAAACCACAGAACATACGATATGCTGTACCCATCAGAAATATTGAACAAAACAAAAAACATTGTGTGCCGGTAGCATAAATCATGTAGGTATGTGCTTTTGGTTATAAAAATGGTGTGAGCTATATAATTATTTTATGAGGGGCAATAAAAGTAGTACAACTATTAACACTCTTTGTAACATTTTTTGTCTATCGCATTGTGTTACTTAACGCAAGGATCTCTAGATGTTTGCAGGAAGTACTGCAACGGTCCCCTAGTATATTATATTATTATTTTTTATAATTATATTCAAAATGATTTCAATTCCTCTTCAATCCTAAAAGTATAAGAAGTATAAACTAGCGACCTGAGGAAGATTTGAAGAATCTTGACGATGCTGAGGTACCAACTAACTTACAAGCCTAAAGTTAGGATTTGCTTAATCTCTTGCTAAAAAATATTCTTCTTAATTCCCATTTTTACCGCTATTACTTACCATGAAGTTTTTTAATGTGGAAAAACATTGTTTTTAGTAATTATGAAAAAAATCATTTAATAATAAACAATCTTTTATTAATATTATATTTAAGTAATACCGGTGCTTATAGACGTCATTGTGTAATTACTATTAAAAATAATTTTCATCTATCAGATTTATAGTATCATTTAGATTGGAGTAGGGCGCCAAACTGCCTTTGCGCCGGCCCTGTTGGTAGGTAAACTTCAGTTTGATAAACGAATGACATTTCTTTTCCTCGAAAAATGGTCTCTTCCATTGCAGGCGAATCGTTACCCCCTCAAATAGACGCATGGATGCTCGACAACAATGATGTTAGTAGAACATACCCCCCGATAATATAAAAACTATTCATGTCGAGCTGCTCAGGGAAGATTCAATGTGAATAAAGTCATTTATCACGATTTAACAGGTCCATACGTTTCAGAAAATGTCAATCTGCTTCGGGTCCATTAATATCAATATCGTATCGTTTCATTGGTTAGGAAAATGCCGCGTGAAAAAAAAATAAGTTCGCGGGAAATGAAGTGATGGCACGCGTTTATGAAAATGATTTTGCGCAAACATGATGAGGCATATATTTGTTTATTCACACTGAGAATAGACGTGACATTTAAAAATGACATAACTAACAAAGCTCGGAGCTCAAAATCCATTTATATAAAAACTGAAAATATGCATTCTTCATCTATATCGATTTATATACGCCAGTTTATACACATCGATCATATTTATGAAATTGCAGCTACAATGCGACCACATATTATAGCGTACTATTATGATTTTGCCTGAAATATCGGCTTGTTTTTAAAAAAAAGTGTTCGGGGATAAACAACATAAAATTCTGATTCAAGGAATATATTTGAATCAGATACTTTTGTACGAAGAAATACTTCAACTGGGTATGTAAGGCGTTTTAATCCCTGCCCTCCCCGAACGCCCCTAACTGTTTTTCTTTCTAAGGTGACTTATATCGACTCCCGCGACGGCAGACGGTGGCGCTGGTTGGTCCCGGCTAGCCAGGGAATAGCGAAATTTTCAGCACTCATTGCCGCTATAAATTGATATTAGCGCCTCGCAACTTTTCTCTCGCAGCCGTAAACTTTCTATAAGGGAAGAATAGCTCCTCGTTATAAGTTCTCCGTCATTTTTATCGACCGGCGATGAGATGGAGGAGGAGAGGGGGAGGAGGGTGGGGGGGAGGACAACAAGGCTTCAACTGCCCCATCTCTCCACTCCGGCGAGAGAAGAATGGAGAGGAGCAGGGATGGGAGAGGCACAGAGAGGGAGGGAGGAGAAAGGAGTCGTGCGACGGAGGTGCGAGGAGGACGCGGGGGAAGGTGGCGCCGTAGCAGGGAAAGCGGATGAGAAACGAGTTATTCGAAGCTAATCACATTGTTTACACTGCTTGAGCAACATAATTTGGAGCGATGTCAAAGGAAGTCTGACGCGTTGGCTGGGAGAGAGGGAGGGTTTACGGAAGGGGAGGCAATCCCTCCCGTCCCCCCTCCTCTCTCTTTCCCATTCTTTCAAAAAAGAAAAGCCTTCTCCGCGAGCAGACTCATCAAAAAAGTATTCCGGGAGTCTCCGGAATATTTTTTATCTTGTCGTACCCTCTGCCGACGAAAAAGACGTTCGAGATGTCCGCCGTCATCTTTTCTTTTTTCGGGGAATGTTCGCGTGGTAAAAAAACGGAGGAAATGACATTTTGCTCCAGAAAAGTTTGTTCTTTTTTTTCTCCCTCCCTCTCCTCGATGCGAGATTCTTGATTCGTTTTAATTTTTTTTCGTCGTTCCACGCCGCGGTTTCTTTTATATGTACGCCCGAGCCAAGTTTTTTTTCCTTCCAAAACCTTTTAACGCCGACATCCTTTGTTACAGATGAAACCACGGAATGGAAAGCATTTCAAAATGGGTGACGGCCTATGGAGCTGGGAAGAATGAGTTGCTAAGGGGAGGAGAGCCGGGGAGGGGGGGGAGAGAGGGTAGGGATCGGGAGGTTGTATGCAACCACCTGAACACGCCTCCGTGGGAACAGATGGATCCCGAAGAAAGAGAGAACTTCTCCCCTTTTAACTATCTGTTTCCTTCTTTTTCCTCTGTCTCTCGCACCCTCTTTTAATTTCTTTGGACTCAGTTTTTTCGAGGGAGCGTAAAACCACGGCGGACGCTGGCGTCGAAGAATTCGCCGGCGCCAGAGTTCGGGCGGACGGTGGTACCTGAGCGTGGATATTAAAGGGAACCAAAAAGAAGAGAACTGATTCGATTTCTTCTTGATGAAACTTTCAGTCGATTACGTTTATCATTACATATTTTTCCAGTAAAATATTTAAAAAAAGTTCTCTCAAATTCAATGAAAATACAGCACATCGTCGATAGCTGTATCATTTAAGAGCTGTCTGTGATTATATGTTAGGCGGAGTTAAATCATGGTCCTGTAACTCGTTTCTTCTTTTACCTCTTTCCTCCACGACCCCTCTATCAGCTGAAATCCTTTTTCTTCCTCGATTTTTCCTTCCTCTTCCCTTTTCCACCAATTGGGTCTTTAATCATGTCTCTCTTCAGTGAATGACCGATCCAGCCCGCCACTCTCTTAGGCACCAACTGTATCACCATTTTTCACACTTCATTCCTTCTAAACACTTCCTCATTTTTCCCCTTATCTGTTTAATTTTACCCACCTATTTTTACCGTTTGTTCCTAATTACTCTAATTTAAGGCCTTCTCTTTTCCGGCTGTATTAAAAACTTCCTCTCTGTTTAACTAATTATCTCTAGTTTATATCATACGCTTCTGACCTGTTCACATCTTTTCTCATTGTCCATGTATCGCACCCATATAATGCTACACTACATATCAGGGTTTTCACATGCCTCTTTTTAATATCATTATTCAGACTGAAAGACAACAACTCTCGTCGTCTCGTAAATGCCTCCTTTGCTTTTAATATCCATGTCCTGATGTCTTTCGTACTTCTTTCAAGAATACTACCTAAATAAGTAACAAATTCCACCTGTTCCAGCCGTGGCTCATCCACTCGAACACTGACCCTCCCTTTAAAATTCAAATATTCGTTGAGTTGGAGTTCTTTCATTATATATAATTCCAGTTTTTCGTTAATTTTTTCCGACACATTCCAGTTATATCGCAGGCCTCGAGACCTTGGAGAACCAGGAAAAAAACGAACGCTCCCCAGCGCACGAGAAAATCGAATTAATAAGTCGTGAGGACATAGTTTAACGGGCGGCGAAACGCAGGCCCCTCCAAACAATGACCATACATAATTTCGAAGCGCGGAGGAGCTGGACGCTCCTCTTATCGCTATCCTCGTACTTCCTAAGTATCCAATTAAAGCGAATGAGGTCGTCCTTTCTGGCGCTTTATATTTTTTTTTAGGGCAGACTTTCAAAAACACATCATTTCCCGATTAATTTGAAACTCCCTCCATCCCGAGGAAATGACGGGAAAATGACACGTTTCATTCTGGGGCGAGGCTCGGAACATCGAACGCTATCCGGCGTCGGAAACCGGTTAAAAAAAAAACAGAAGAAGATCACCGATGACGAAACCATTACGCCGAAACGTTGTATTAAAGCGCTTTTAAAACGCGAATGGCCTACACGTGTTATGTCAAGAACTTTAGGGGGTTGTTTATTTTTTACATCGTAGCAAAAAAAAACAAACCTGTAAATTGCGAACGATTCGGATGATTTGCAACTTTAAACGTTAACATCGTTACGTCACAGGCGGCGGAACCGACTCGTCATTCAAAATCCTGTCTTCGCATCGAATAGAATTATTAGTACGCCAGTAAAATATATGGACAAGAGAATGCGTCAGTGTGCCTATACGTACACAGGGCACGTTTGAGAGAATAATTTCGATAAATTTACGACGCTGCCATAAATATTTGTGGAAATTAGCGAACTTTTTCGCAGCGTTCGACTGTCACGGCAATTACATATACTATATGTATTAAAAAAAAGAGGTTAAAAATATAATTGTCGCAAAAAATGATTACGTCGATTATTTATTTCCGTTTCCCTCCTTCCCTCCCTCTCTCACTCGAATCCGACAATTTTTTCAAAAATATAGAAAAAAATGAACGGGGAAGGGTTAAAACTCTTTCTCGTTATCCAAACTAAACGCCTTCCGCTATAAACACAGGAGGGTCAACAACACCGAATATAAACATAAATTACAAACGGACCTTTTGGAAAAAAAAATGGAATAAAATACACACGACCGCCGCCCGATTTATCTCGGATCCTCTCGAAAATTCCGATAATTAAAGGCGAAAAATTAATTCGCGTATTTCTAATTAGTCAAAATTCGTTCTGGTTTCCAATGCTTCTTCATACCCCTCTTTATCGTAAACGTAACTCTGATATAGGATATATCTCTCATAAATAGCTGCTTCTTACATAGGATATATATATATATATATATATATATATAAAGGATGTAGGATACATAATATAAAACCTAAGGTACTTATAGAAATGCTACGGTTCTGAAATTTGATAGTGTGATAGGTAAACCGACGGAAAAACAGAAAATTCCAAGATTTCGAATTTTAGGGTGTTATTTTCTATTCCAATGTACCATTTCAATAACCCATAAGAAAAGCATGGAAATCTTTGCAGGGCTTTATAAAATTACATTTTTAAATTAGGTAAAAGTGGGATAGAAACTCAGGACTAAAGGAATGCGATTTATTATTATTGTATACTAAATTAAAATCCGTGCCGAATTGGCGTAAAAATTTATCTTTAATCAGTAAAAAGGGACATACTCAACAATGGAAAATATCAACTACCCTGGCAACGAATTCAATTCTTTTAAATGAGAATTGCTTATCTGTATTGTAATAGCTTTGATTCAATGTTTCATAAAAGGAAACGATAGACTCCATTATAATACCGTTGATTTCAAACAACGACGAATACATATGACGACGTCATCATTATAATCCACGATGTATCGTATTAAATAAAAACACATAACTCCTTTTAATTACGGGGATTGATAATCTATAGCACTGATTATTATTAATGAGAATCAGTGGACTTAATTATTATGCCATTGAACTAAGACGTAAACTTATGATTGCGTCATAACACTGAAACAATAATTGAACGGAATGAACGAGAGTTGAAATATGGTTTGGCGAAATTATGGAAGCACTAATGACGCAAACTTCTATTAGTAACAACAAAAAATATAATGACGTCCTAGGTATTTCGCGATTTCTTATTCGGATACGTAGGTACTAAAAGGCACGGACGGCGACACACAAAATATTTTTATTTTACCATAAATTTAAGTGCTGACACGAAATCTGAAATACGAAAACTTGGACGAGGGCCGATTGCCAGACAAATTGGAAATTTCGGATAGGTGTCTTAATTTCGTGGAAAATGAGAAATATTCTGCGAGAACTCTTGCAATTTATTATCTTGCACACATGGGTTCCGCGTGGCTGAAATGCTGTTAAGGCCAGTGCTTCCAAAACTTTTGAGCTCCGCGGACCACAACAGCAACCATCCAGACCCTACGGACCACCTCATTTCTTACACAGACGTACTTACTGTGACTACCTTTTATAGTTGATAGTAGCTCAATAACTTTGGCTAAGATTAATAAAGGTGAAATACTCCTTTAGCCAAACAATTAGAGGGTTACAACGTTGTAACCCTCTAATTGTTTGGCTAAAGGAGTATTTCACCTTTACCTTTTATAGTATTAAAAATTTATTACTACTATGAAATATTAAAATAAGCGCCATTTTAAGATAAACATTGTAACAACAGAAGAATTAATGCTAAAAAAATTAACGTTATTGAAATATTGAAACTATTACAGACAAATCGCGATGCGTATATAGCACGATAGAAACGACGCGCACAGCTTTGAGTCTGTTTTACTCCTCAAGAACAATAGCTAAAAGGTTGCAAACAACCTATTCGACTACCCAGGCAATAATCATAGGTTACATAAAAGAACAATGCATATGAAGCAAAATTTACAAATTGCCAGCATTTCAAAATGCGTCGGCGTACTCTGTACGCCAGCCCGCCTAACTAAGGGTTAATAAAGTATCGAATACCTGTGATAGTGTAAGAATTGATTAAATGTTCCCAAAATAAATCCAACTAAATATGCGGTTAATTCTAAAAAAATACATTTTGGAAACCTTCGCGGACCACCAACGAAACCTTCGCGGACCACAGCGGACCATTTAGGTTTAGGCGATCTCCGTAGTCCGACACCCTTTAACCCCTTTCCGCTTCCTTTCCCTCTTAACTATTTCTCTCTTTCCTCTCCCAACCATGCAAAAATTTCCCTCTCCCATCAATGGAAGAAGCCTTTGGAGTGCATGTGGTTTTCTGTGTGCCGGTTGCCTAAGTGATAAATGGCGTAACGGGGAGGATAAATGACGCATGATGATTGTTGATTGAGGATGTAGGGGACGTCACATATCTGACTGATGAAAGATGGATGAGGCAAGTATATGTGTGCGAGATAGTATAAAAAATGATAAATAACAGAGGGTCGAATATCCTGAAGGGTTACGCAGAGGGAGTTCATGTTGATGATCAGGGAATTATTGTTTACAATGCCGTGCGGATATAAAACGGACGTCGGCCCAGGAAGGTGAATCCATCAATGTTTATGTGTATTACAGGTTTCCCTCTCTTTATGCGGGTTCACTATTATGCGATCAACTTATTGCTACCGGAATTTCTTTTTATGAGTCTTTGATTCGCTCTAATGCGGTTATGCGGCCAGTGTAATACAAATGAAAGAAAGTTCACTACACCATTCAGACTCTAATTGTCTATAACGCTGTGCGCAGTGCCGTAACTAGGGTGGGGCAAGCGCGGCAACTGCCCATGGCGCAAAAATTGCTACTGGCAAGTCGTCCGAGGTTGTATAGCACAAGGACAGGGGCGATTTCACTACTACATATACTTGTTTCAGACATTGCGCATTGTAAGCCCCCTAAAAACCAACTAACTGATTTAAAGAACTTTATTTTTCTTATATTTTCCACTAAAACTATAGATATTCTACAATTACTGTACGACTATTCACTTGTTGAAAGTTACCCGAATATATTTATTGCGCTTCGCATATTCCTAACACTATCTGTAACAACAGCAACATTTGAAAGCAGCTTTAGCAAACTGAAATTAGTAAAGAATTATTTAAGATTCAGCATGGGCCAGCAAAGAGATTGTCGGGGCTAATCTATTCTTTCTATAGAACATGTCACAGCAGAATATAAATTTATATGGTGTTATTGATGAGTTTACTGCATTAAATTCACATAGAATAACTCTTTAATACTTGTTAAAATATTTACATTTTTTGTATTTAAATTAAGTATGTATGCAATGATATTTATAATTATGTATTTAAATTATGTACATTTATAGTGAGAAATTACATCACTTATAATTTATTTTCATTTATTAATTTTTCACCCAAATCTATATAGTAAAAAAATATAGGTATTAGAGAATTTTTTATGAAGGTAGTTTGCCCCGGGTGCCAAAATAGATAGTTACGGCGCTGGCTGTGAGTATTAGTACTACAGAAAAAGGAGATGAGAGTAGAGTGGATATTGTAGAGTGGAGATGAGACGGAGATTTCGCGAGGTACAATTTGAGCACACTTGAGAAGTTTTGTCTCCTTGCCCGCGGTACTTGGGTTGGGCCAAGACAACCCTCCAGCACTTTAAACCTCCACTATTATGTCACCTACAACAACCACCACTTTTGCTCGTCTGCTTCCTTTTATTGGCGAGTATAATTTACAGTGTTAATTGTTTTAAGTTTGTATTTAGCTCATAAGATGTCGTTATGGAGCGAAAGAAGAGCATCTTGGAGGGGAGTTAGGATTGCTTGTGGAACGTGTCCCTATCTTTTACATATAATTATGAGTTCTGTTTATGCGAATTCGCTTTATGTGTCACTTTCCTGAACGCAACCCCCGCATAAAAAGAGGGAAACCTGTGTGTGTATATGTATATACACACACACACACATACTTATTGATTATACAGACTATTAGAAAAAGGAAGGCAAACTGGGTTGGACATTACCTGGGGAGAGAGAGTATGATTAAAGACATGTTAGAAGGAAAACTAGATGGAAAAAGGGAAAGAAGAAGGAAAAGGTTTCAGCTGATAGACGATTTGAAAGGGAAAGAGAGTTATCAAGATATGAAGAGGACAGCGGAAAATAGGAATGTATGGAGAACCAGGTTTAACCGTGAATAATCACGGACCTGTCTACGGACAGTCTACCTATGACGATGATATACTTATATAAATACTATATATAGCCCATATCGGGTGCTATGTATCACAATCAATTGTTTTAATTGTCGGATGTAAAAAATTAAATTGTAATACCTAGTACTTAAAATGACATATGGTTATGGTTCAATTAATTTTTCCTGCGGTGTGTAATATAGCCCCTATAATTAATTTTAATTTAGCAAGGCTCACATGTTTCTATAGTTTTAAAAACTGTAAAGAGAATATATTTTGGCATTTTTACCTGGCAGGCCTTGATGAGATTTTATGAATTAAAACTGGTGTAAATAAATAGTTTCTTAAATCTCAGAATTAATTGTTAATTGAATAAAGAAATTAATATTCAGACACTATTTTACGATATATAACAATAAGTCAACTCTTCAATATAATATAACATAGCATAACATAGCATAACATAGCATGACATAGCATGACATAGCATAGCATAGCATGACATAGCATAACATAGCATAACATAACATAACATCATAAAATAACATAACATTTCATAACATAACATAACATAATATAATATATAATATTATATATTATATATTATTTTAAACTTTGCTTTCGATCAGTAACGCTGAGATAAACGCACTGAATGTAAACGTAAAGAATTTCTATTATGGAAATTGAATGTTAGCTCTTTTTAAAATTCAGATGTAATTCTTGGTATAATTCGAAATTAATTCAAGTTCTTTTTCCCGTAGGAGTAAAATTAGTTAGTTCGGCCATAACACGTTCAGGTGTCAACTCCGTTCCACGATTCTAACCATTACTTTTGGAGATACCTAATATGTTACTAAATCGATAACACAAACGAGAGTCGATACGAGGGTGTACGATATCGATATGAAAATATTTAGGCATTGATATTCCGAATCTTCTGCTGGCGGTTTCAAATGAAATACCCGTGGCAGGAAACAATCGGGTAAAATTTAACATCTCCGAGGTCAAATGCTAATTTTATGGGGTCGGTTTACCTCGTATGTAATGACATTGAGTTCGAATGTGTCTTCCTGGATATATAAGATTTAAAAAATAACTTTTCACTCTGGGAAGCGAAAGCTTAATTTTAAAAGATGTGATATCCACCTTCCTTCCTTCTATTCGACAGTGATCTCTTTTATAGTTTTGCGCGATCTCCCTTGCCGATGAATGATTTTCTTCCAAAATTTCAATAGGAAATTGTCGATATAAATTTCCACTAACAGTATTTATAAGAACTTTAGGCGAAAAAACAAGGGACCATCAATTTTTGTTGATGTAAGTGAATGCGCCATCAGAGAGAGAGAGTGAGAGAGAGAGTTTATAAGTGAAGATACTAAGACTAAGACAGAACTACAAACTTATAAAACTAAATAGAAATGGAAAGCGTTATCAGGAACTTTACATCGTAAATACGTACTATTTTGAAAATGCTACGGAAAATCTAGAATTACAAATGCAAAGCAAAATTTGACAGTCAAATAGATTTAAAGTTCGAAGTTTACCTATGAAACTGTCCATTTTTGAAGTGCCATTTTTTAGGTTCTCTTTTCTCTCGGTAGGAGCGCCATACAATTTTTGTGTCTCCATATTTTCCTACCTTCAAACGTCGACTAGATTGCTAACCAATCCAGCGATTTCAAAAGAAAGGATGAATTTTTGGCTTCATTTCTCTGCTACTCTACTTCTCTGCAAATGAAATCCGCTGTATTTTTCGAAACGTAACTTTCAAAAAGAAAAGAGCGAATGAGCATATTTCTGATCGACTCGGATAGATCATATGGAGCGAATTGGAACTCAAGGTTAAGAAACTAACTCGGTATAAGCAGAAAATTGGCAGACGTGAAGGATTACAGCTCTTCCTTGCCCTGTAGCGATGTTTTAAAGAAGTTTTGTAGCATACCTAAAATAATAACAAGCCAAGTTAAATTAAATACTGATCCAGTTATGTCTGTTCATTAAACATTACAAAAATGAAATTTGATTTTCTTAGAACAACTGGAATAGAAAACTCGCAGGTTTTACTTTACAAGTGTGGAAATATTCGGGACGAATTTACAGTCGCTATTTATAAACATTTAAAGAGCGCTTTTCATTATTACTTGAGGATGAGCATTAAAGTCAGGCGCAATTTATAAAACTTTAAATAAATTAATCGAGCGATGACACGACTACTTCAAGAGAAACAATATGAATTAGAAAGATGACTTATAAACCAGTCGTAGAACAAAATTAAGATTTTTGTTATACATCTGTGTGTACTGTGTTTACTTGGTTTAATATATCTGCTTAATATAATAATACATTTCTAAAGAAAAAATGGTAAAATTAGAAATAAAAAAAATACCTTGAATCGAAATCCCATTTTGCTTTAAAATAGTACATAAATTCATGTGTTCTGCAGAATTTCAACCGATGAAAATTATTCAGAATAGAGAGAGTAGCTAACACTCATGCGAAGTTAAACTTTACAAATCTTTCTTTACGTCTTAATCCTCTCCGATACCAAGTAATTCGATGCCGGACGGTTTACATCGAATCCCTTTTCAACCCTCTAAACACTCCAAAAGAGGAAAATAAATCATAATTGTCGATACCGTGTGCGAGAGAAAAAAGAGGAGGACCGTTACGAACTCAAGTCGAATGAACGGATTAAAAAAAACAAAACTCCAATGCTATTACACCTTTCGCCCTCTCCATTTCTCTCCCTCAAAAGAGAGACAGAGAGAGAGAGAGAGCGAAGGGGAATAATAAGAAGCAAAGGAAAAACGACCGTCTCTCTTTTAATCAGCAGAGAGGCGCCATCTCATTCTTTTACCCGCGCGCTCTTTCTCACTCGGAGTCCATTATAAGAGCTAAGTAATACGCGCTCATGCGCCGCTTTATAAAAAGAAGAAGGCGGAGAAAGAAAAAAAGCATCTGCCGCGTTTTATTCAATTTTTTTTGCGTCGCGTCCAAAGCGCCCCCTCGTGATCCTTATTTTCGTTTGACATTCAAACGGACGGAAGAGCATCATGGGAAGGATATCTTCGGTTTCCGGTTGGAAGACCCACAACCCGCTTCCAAGAGAGTGGGCGAGAGAAAAAGGCGACGAATAAGGGAGATACCTTCCTCTCCTTTCCTCGCTCCCTCTGAATGCTTCGCAAAAGAAACGGAGGAGGGCGATGGAAGAAGGTGTAAAAACGTGCAAAGAAACAAATGATGGCGTGGAGCTATTTTTAGAGTAAAACCTTCGCACATTTTTCGTTGAAAGGTCCGACCAATATCTATAAAAAATTCAATTGTTGCCTCTGTTCTCATAAAAGTTGCATGACAATAGAGAACTTGTACGTTGTTCATCGTGTGATAAATAATTTAAAAAATATCACACGACATTCATAAGCGCGTCTGGTAACTTTCATGGGAATGGAAAAATAAGTTTTCAGTTTCAAATTCGTTTTCCTCCATCAAATTATTTGCCGCTCGTCCCAAATATTTTTGGGAAAGAAGAATATCCGTGAAACATCGCCGCTACTAATATTTAGGTTCCAAGACATTCTTCAATTAAGTATTGCCGTGAAAAATGCATGCTGTAAAATTAAATATATTATAATAAGAAGCCATTTACCAGAAAGTACATCAAAACTAGGAAAAATTTACCAAAGAAGTATCAAAACTAGACTCCCAATTTCAATGTATGTACGTATTAATGAAAAGGTTTATGATAGCAAGAAAATGATAGTAATGAAAATTATAGGATTAGAGAGAAAATGAGATATATTCAGGAAGAGATGGAGAGAATAAAGGAAAGAAAGAAGATAAGAGGGAAGATTGGTTGATTGATGTGGTCTTTATTTGGGACGAGATTGAGGCTAAGAAGTCCCATCTTCCACCTAACCCCTCGTCATGAAACATATAATAATAAATAAAACATTAGCATTGTGAATACAGGTTACAGTAAAAATACAAGTATTTGAAAAGAAATGATGTGATTTTGTGGGGAAAAAATATAGACTGCTAAATAATGAAATCCATGTAAAAAAACCCACTGCAGGAAAACACCCACACAAGAAGAGGTGTGTGAAAAATATGCGAAACCTACTGAGATTCACTAAAGACACCGCATCAATCAATGAAACTTAAAACAAGTTATAAATAAATGAAAATCATTAAGAGAAAAGAAAAAAATGGCACCACACGAAAAGAGAGAAAGAGAGAGAAAGAAAGGAGAGTAAAAAAGAGATGTTTTATGCACCTAAAAACGCAAACGCGCGCGCACACATTCATACACAACCGAAATAATGGAAGGAAATGAGAGAGAGAGAGGCATAATCGCGAAGTGGGACAAGTACACGCCGTCTTCCGCCGCCTCTTACACCGAAAGGAGACCGGAAAAAACAACAAAAGAAAACACGCTGAGAATAAAGGAAAAGAAAGAAGCTCGAGGAAGAGCAGAAAAAGAAAGCATTCTTTTATTTGAAAAAAAAAAGAACACTGAATAAGGAAAAAGTGAGAGTCCCACAAGGACTCGCTGCTCCTTGCGTCTTGAATGCGACTCGAAAGGTGTTTGTGTGAGAGATAGAAGGAGAGATAGAGGAAGAGTGATAAAGTGAGGGAGGAGGGCAAGAGAGAAGAGGGAGAGAGAGGAGGGAAAGAGTGGAGGGAGAGAGAGGAGGGTGAGAGAGCGAGTGGAGAGAGCGAGTGGAGAGAGAGCGAGTGGAGAGAGAGGAGGGGGAAAGAGAGAGGGAGGAGAGAGGCGAGAGAGAGAAAGGAGAGGGAGGGAGAGAGAGAGAGAGAAGAAGAGAGGGAGGGAGTGAGAGAGATAAAAGGAGGGAGGGTGAAAGATGGAGAATCCCCGGAGATGAAAGAGGTTCAACCTCTCATGCAGCAATTGGGAGGAAAGAGGGGACGAGGTCGTAGGGCAACTAAAGTGTATATGTGTGTGATGGGTAGAGGGGGTTAGCGCGCGCACACACGCGCACGCACACGCACAAACACACAAGCACGCAAAATTCTCACAAAGCTTCCCCCTCTCTTTTTCCACCCTCCCTACCCATCCCCTACCAACAGTAAACCACCTGTTAGCGGAGTCGGTACTTCCCACCAAGTTTTCTTTTTTTCGAAAAAAAGATGGGGTGGGTTGGGGTATGAGAGAGAGAGTGAAGGGAGAGAGAGAGGGGAGAAGGGTTAGGGAATTTTCGGAATAAACCGGGCGGTTCGCACACGGAGGGTTGGAGATGTCCTTTCTTCCCCAAAATCCATTCCTTTCATAGCTCGAATTGGGAGAGAAGGTCGCGAGGGGGAAGAAAGGGAGGTGGAGTAGGACACGGCTGAAAAGGAGAGTTTGGGGCCACAAAAAGGGTTAAACTGAGCACGAAAATAGTGGGAAGAAAGAAAGGGAGAGAAAAATGTAGATAAGTCGGAGGAACGAGCGGAATAACATGGAAACGTTCGAAAGAGAAGGAAAAAAATGACGCGAGGAGACCGGAAGTGTGGATCTGATAGAAAATAAATAAAATAAAACGGAACTCGGATGTAAAAAAAGATCCGAATTTTTTATCCCATCCCATTCTTTAAATACGGGAGAGAAATGGAACCCCATGACGCAACAACACCCTTATCGTCACCTCTCTCTCTCTCTCTCTCCAACCACTTCCCTCCCGAGTTCCCCTTTCTGAACCGTGACAGTTCGGATGTCTGGCCGCGAGAGGTCAGAGGCGTTGCTCCACCGGACTCTACCAAGATTGGCTTGACGCTTCGGTTGGCAGCGGTGTTCTATTCCCTCCCTCCGTGTAGTTCCGCCCTCTATCCCCGCCTAAAAAATGCACCCCCCTCCGCTCCTTCTCCCTCAATCTCTGCCTCCCCTCCCTCCACCGCGCCCTTCTACGTAACCTCTCCTCCCCCTCCTCACTGCCCATCTCCCTCCTCTCTCTCATTCCACCCTTTCGACCAATTCCTTTCCCGCCCTTCACACACCCTTCCCGTCTCCACGCCCCTCCCTCCCTCTCCCATCCTTCCCAGACTATATCGATTGTTGGGAGTGCGGAAAGGCACTGGCGTGGGGTGGAGTAGCCCCGGCGCTACCACTCCCTCCGCCTTCGACCTATTCAACCACTCCACTCCCTCCTCCGACTCCCTCCCACTTTCATCTCACCCTCCTTCGCACAGACAAGCACGGCGATGCAGTTCGAGGATCTCGACACGGCTCCTGATCTCCCTTTCCTTCTTCCTCCCTTTCTCCAATCCTCCTCTCTCCCTTCCTTTCTCCCATCCTCTTCTTTCTCTCACTTTCTCCCCTCCTCTCCCTCCCTTTCTCCCCTCCGCTCCCCCCTTTCTTCCCCCATCCCCTCCTTTCTCCCTCCCTTTCACCATTCCTCCTCTTCCTCCCTTTCTCCCCTCCTCTCTCTTTCCGTTTCTCCCATCCTCCCTCTCTCCCTTTCTCCCATCCTCTCTCCCTCCCTTTCTCCCATCCACCTCTCTCTCCCGTTCTCCCTCCCTTTCTACCTTCCTCTCCCCCTCCCTTTCTCTCTATCTCCCTTTCTCCCCTCCTCCTTTCTCCCTCACTTTCTCCTATCCTCCTCTCTCCCTCCCTTTCTCCCATCCTCCTCTACCTCCCTTTTCCCCCTCCTCTCTCGACCGCATCCATCCATCCGTCCCCGCTTCATCCCCGAAATATCCCGTATCTCTTTCGTGCCCGCGTACTTACATACTAACAAGGGATCGCTATATCTACACGTGCGTGCCGTGGGAAAGGGTGGGGGATCGGGATGAACACGGGTAAAAAAATAGACAGCGGACATTTTTTTTCCCTTCTACTCGCTCGTGTGTGTGTGGGGCGCTGACGGGATTACAGACACACACACACACACACACACAAGCAGGCCAACACCTCCTCCCACCATTCTCTCCGTCTTTCGAACATCCCTTCCTCACCTCACTCCATGCCTTTCCTCACTCTCTCTCCCTCGCTCCCACGGGAACGCTCTCCCTCCCCTCCTGCTTTCATCCTCTCAACCTTTCCCCTTTCCTCTCCCTCCCTCCCTCCCCCCTCTCTCTCTCCCTCCCTCTCTCTCTCTCTATGCACTCTCTAGTTTCTCGTTCCCAACTCATCCGAGCTGTCGCTTTTCTGCTGTTTTATTTTCTCCGAGCTCTCTAACATACCGTTGCCAGTCTTTCGCTTTTCCGAATCGAGATGATCTTGTGAGTGGGAGATGGGATGCCGGATTAGAGAGAAAAATCAGAATGATCCAAAGGACGGGATGGAAAAGGGGGATAAAGGTGCATATAAAGGTATCGACTGAAGCGCTCTGGCGTAGTTTAGTTCCGACGAAAAAATAAACTGTAATTTCCTCTATTATCACAACAATCCGCAGCGTTTTTCTCTTCGTTTCCGGACAAATGAAAAGCGAAATTCGAGTCAATACGCGGTTTTGTACTTCTCCCGCGGCGGCGTCGGAGAAACAAGAAGTCGGGCGCGAGATAATTTTTTTCATTTCCATAGAGGCAATTGAATTTCGCCCGCCGACATTTTTCGCCATTTCGGCAAAAATTCTACGGCGGATATCGGGCGGGGGAAACGAACGAAAAAGGCCGACATTCGGCTGCCGTATTTTCATTTTATTTTCCACCCGGCGGTGGCCGCCGGTTCAATTTGCGTTTCCTATCGAGGAAATTTGCATCTAAATTCAGTTTCGCCACGAATTTGTTTACTTTCATCGACGTTTAAGTGAGAGATCGATTGAAAAATACGCAGAATAACGAGCCCACGAGGGAACTTTTTTTGGAAATGCTGCCACATTTCGTCCGGGGAATTTTTTCTGTTCCCGAGTACTGAGAAACGGCGAGTTAATTAGGCTAAAAAACAATTACGAACTTCTATTGAAATTGCGATAATATTTTTCGGGCATGAATATGGTCTTGTTTTGAACAATTTTCGAGTTGCTTCTTTTCAATCAAGCGGCTATGGAAAGGACGGCGCGATTTCAATACATCATTAAGATGCGAAACTTCCGAACGCGAGACAGGTAACGCGCAAATCCGATAGATTTGAATGGTAATAGGGCGACTTCGATAAAAATAACGCTATTACGTGAGACAACTAGAGTTATAGAAGAGGTGCATTGATGGTCCGCAAAAACCAATTATAAAATTTTTCATGTGCCGATTTTTCCTCCGATTTGTATGAAAATGCATAACAGTTGACGCCCAAGCAGTGCCGTAATTAGGGCGGGGCAAGCGGGGCATCTGCCCCGGGCGCAACTAAAGAAGGGGCGCAAAAATTTTTAATGGCAAGTTGTGCGAGGTGGCATGGCACAAGGACAGGGGCGATTTCACTGCTATACTTGTTCCAGACATTACGCACAGCAGAAACTATAAATTTCGAATATGTTATTGATGAGTTTGCTGTATTCATAATTAATATTAAAATATTTATACTTTCTGTATTTTAATTATATATGTATGTATTTATATTTATAATTATATATTTAAATTATGTACATTTATAGTGAGAAATTAGATCATTTATATTTTATTTATATTTATTAATTGTTCACCCAAAATCCATATAGCAAAAAATATAGATATTAGAGAATTTTTTATGGAGGGGCGCATATTTGGTAGCTTGCCCCGGGTGCTAAAATAACTAGTTACGGCGCTGCGCCCAAGAATGATTGCAACATGGCGATGAACAAAAGGTACGTTTCAAAACACGTAGTAAAATTCATTTTTAATGCAATCGTGATATTGAAAACAATTTCACTTTCAATATTCGATGTTTAGTAGGTATTTAAAATTAAAAATCCAAACAAACGAAATATTTATCCCACTGGTGTAACAATAGCGCATGCAATTTGCAATACAGTTCGAATAAAACCATTCATCCGTCATATAATGTTTAAAATAGCATGTTAATTACGTTTCATCAAAACATGAGCAAATAGACACCTTAATCGATATTCAACCATTATCGAAATCATTTCTCGTTCCAATCGAAAATACACGTTTTTTGCACAGGTCTAAATGAATCGCGACCCGAGGCAAAAACCTTTTTTTTCCTCGCATTTCCGACTCTCCGACCCAAGCATCTCCATGGCAACTGTCGTATCCGCCTTATCTTTTACTCGCTGTGTGCGTAGCCTACCTATTCCCAGCGTGTCGTCGGAGGCAATGGACTCTCGCAGACGACGGGAAAGCGGAGGAGCGAAATAACCTTCCGCTTTGACAGCTTTTTTTATCGAGCCGCCGGAAGATTGATGTAAACAATCAAGCGCCATTGGTTGATTTACAGGGCGTCACCCGTTGCGACCCAGAGGCGACGAGTGAGTTATTCAGATATAGAGGTGAGTGTATGTGCGCGTCACCTTTCTCACTCTCTCGCTCCATCGTGCGTTCGTCTGTGTGTGCGTATGTATATGCATGTATATGGAAGGGGTAGTCGTCACTCGCAAAGCGACAGTCATATTTTTTCGAGTCGCGAACGTTGAGAGCGCTTTCGCAAATGAACTTCCCTTTTCACCATTTTTTTCCCTTCTCCTTCCCCATAAAGCACGTCTATTCTACGCAATGTAAACGACGAGAAACAAAAACGAAACGAACAAAAAAACAAGAGAGACCACCTCCCCCCTCCTGCTTCGAAAAAAAAACACGAACGAAAAAAGCAAAAAGAGAAAGATCGCCTGCTCGTAAACAACTCGAACGGAAAATTCCTTTAAGAGCAACTCTCTAACCACGCCGGAATACACTCGAGTCATCAAGTTTTCCATTTTATCTCGCGTTCTATTAGACGCCTAAGGGGATGATTTGAAAAGGTTAATGTTTTATGAGGTGATATGGATCCCAAAAAACACGAAGTTGGCATGAAAGCACCGTACGAAAGGAATGGAATCCGACTGATTTTTTTCTCACTCCCGGGATGAGGCTGACCGGGAAAAATTTACCGTGCCGATATTTTAAGAAAGTTTTTGATGTAATCATGCGTAAATATAAACATTAGTTAGGTGCGTTGCTAAGCGGAGGGTCCCAAAAAAATATACGAAAAACTTTTAGGAAAATTAATAAACTACAAAATTATTATTTCTCGGCAGAAGCGCGTGCTATATTGTGAGATTCGCCAGACGGTGTCAATTTTTGCAGCATCATTATAGTTTTATGGACAAGTATCTAATGCACATCCGAGTAACTAGGATGTAATATAACTAATGGCCAGGGCCCCCATATTTTGAAAAGCGCCGCTGCATTTACTTTGCTTGCCTTCAACATTTGATGCTCGCTTTTTATATCTAAAAAAAAGAGTTGGAAACCTTTGCTATATGGTAAGCCAAACTTATTTGAGGATGCTTCTGCAGCCAAGTTAGAAGTTGCGAATGCTTCGGCGGACCGGTAAAGTGTTTATAACTGAAGTTATCAGGTATTCTCTGGTATCATACGAGTGAAAATAAGGTCTGAATAATTAATCAGCATTAAAACTTCGCCATAAAAGTTTTAAGATCATTATTTCAATTTAAAAGTTTTCTGCGTTAAATTTTGCGTGCACTTTTTCTTAATATCTATCTTAGCGGTCAAAGAAATTTCCTAACGGGCCATGGATTTTCGACCAATTATCTAAATCAATCAATACCATAATCTTTGCCGATTACCTAGAGCCTAACCAAAAAGAACAAAAAATTGGAATTGAAACGTGCAATTGTAGAGTATATATTACATTGCCTCTATTATTCAAATTCATACATTTAACAGAGAATTATCGAGCACGACTAATGGCAAAAATCCAACCGAATAATAAGCGCTTACTCAAGTATCTTGAACAACCTAAGTTATGAAAAAACCATATGTGTATTTGATCTACACGGCAGGTGTCGTCAGTAATATATAAACATAGTACTTCTTTTAGAATATAATTTCAGTAAATACCACTGCCCCACAGCTGGTTTTTCACAATATTTTATATCGCTATTGGAGGCACTTCAGTACTTATTGTTTCCATTAGATTCCCGCAATGTTTTAGAAAAGTATGGCTCCAGACACTCTCAATGGATGCAAAAATAGGTGCACTTAAAAGTTCGCTTAAAAGATGGAGCAAGTTAATGGATGAGAGCATTCACATTTTAGTGCGTAAAAAATTTCATCCGCGCAAAAGAATTCCCACTCCTGTAAATGAAGTCGGCAAATGTCTGCGTACCACCCAATTTCGTTAACAGACTTTTTCTTTCACTCCTCAATGAATTGCGTCGCCTGTTATATATGTATACACACTCGGCACAAAATAAGCACGGGACGCCTAAGCGCATCATGCAACTTGTCTTGGTGGTTTGTCTCGTATCAAATCCCACGAGCGCAAAGTAGTCAGCGTACGGAGGAGTGACGTCGCAAGGAAACTCTCTCGCCCTTTCCTCGCTAAACGCGAACGGAGAAAGTCGCCATTATCCAGCTCTTAGGCAAATGCACTGAATGAAAAAGAGGAGTGGGAGAGAGAGGGAGTAGGGGGAGAAAAAAGGCGGGGAGAGAGAGGTGGAGGGAGGAAGAGGGGAACTCATTCGCCAAATACGGAGCGCTAAAATTCGGGCATTATTCTCGCAACAAGCCAGATTATGAGAGCGAAGAGAGCCTAGTGTTAATAATCCTCCACTCAGTCTGTATACGAACCCAAGGGCGTTGACGAAGGCAGTCAAAACTCAAAACTTTTCATCCCCTTCCAAACTCCTCATAGGGTTAAAACTTTCCCATATTTCACCGAGAAAATTATACTAACACATCCGGATAATGACGACTTACCAGAAACTACACCTCATATCCTCCTCACTTAGTCCTTACACGCAAACCCGAAAGCTTCATGAATGTATTCATGGGTCATCATTTAACGAGATCTTGAAAGCAAGGCATTTTCTTTTTAAGAATCCAATTTGGAGTAGCGAGACCGGAAAGTTTTCAAGTCTCTCTCTTCCGCAACTGAAAATCCGTCGCCTCAATCATAAATCTCGCATTTAACATAAGGTAAAAAAAAGAATTACGAAAAAGAACCTTCATCCAGCGACTCCGTCCGAATTCGATCTCCTCTTTTATTTAAGTAGAAAAAACGAACCGTGATGCCGAATTCTCCCTTTTAATCAAACTTTCGGTAAATATATTTTCCTCTCCCATTCTCCCTCTTTCCTTGCTTGTTCGCTGTGTACCTGTCCGAGCAACTCCCTGCCCCGAGGGAGGTAGGGGGCCGGAAAAATTCCTTAAAGTAAAGAAGCAGTTCGAGACGTATTAATATTTAAAAAATATTTGCCTCTCCTTTTTCCTCCACTTCCCTCCCTCTTTCCCTTCCTCCCTCCCTCTCTCTTTCCCTTACTCCCTCCCTCTCTCTTTCCCTTCCTCCCTCTCCCTCCCTCCCTCTATCCTTCACTACCCCTCCGATGGCGTAACAAGTCGTTTTCTTTCCTGTGTTTGTGTTTTAACCTTTTCAGGTAGGGAGAGGTACGGTGTTTCCTCTTTTATTATTTTTTACTTTTCGAGGGAGAGAGAATGAGAGGGAAAAAGGGGGCTAGGGAAGGAAATAGGGAGGGAAAAAGAGAATAAAAAAGAAGAAAAAAAAACAAAACCGAAACGCAAAAAATCCCCGTGTGCGCTTTTCAAATGTCGCTATCTTTATAGGCTTGGAAATGGAGGGGGTCAGAGATCAAAGTCGAGGAGGTTGTCTTGGAGATAGAGGAGGGAGACTTTGGTCGTGCGTGTTTGAGCCTTGCCCCTCTGCAGAGAAAAGGAGAGAGATATTTTTTGTTTTATTTATTTATTTCTTTTTGCCTTGCTTATTTCATCCACTCGGACAGTCTCTTTCTCCCTCTTTCCCTCTTCACGACGTCCGGTACTTTCGTCTTTTCGCATCCCTTTGGGATTACAAAAGAGAGGAAAGGCGGAAGAGGCAAGGAGGAAAAAGGGAAAAGGCGAAGGAGAGAAAGAGAGAGGATTTGAAGTGGAAGGAGAAGGAATATAGCAGAGGACACGTCATCCCTACGTCATGTCCCTGGAAAGAAGGGAGAGAGGGCATTTGCCTCCCCGTCGTCGCACGGAAGGAGGAAATAGAAATATGAAATAATATCCGGGAAATGGAATGAAAAAAGTCGCGAGAGAAATTTTAAAATGACGGAACAGATTTCTTCGCGTGTTACTTCCGTCGCATTTTCGTGTCAATTGAGGCACTTTCTCGAAAAGGTGGGTTTTTATAAAAGTTAGGTATGTTAATATACACGATATAGAAGGAATTCTCAATTCACTAAATGCCATTTTAACGGATTATTTTTTATTTTTGAGGATCTCAATGAGACATTCGGTAGTCAAACTAAAAATAGCCGGCCTGAAGTGTTTGTACCTCGTCAGAAAAACGAAGTTACCAGATACTCGGTATCCGAATCAAAAAACAACAAGTTTTTCGTACATTGAATGTGCATTGAACCATTTTGACGAACTATGCTTCTCACATAACCGTAGACAATTTTGGAAAATAATGTGCGCAATTCGGCTTCAGAGCAGCGGTCATGGTTCACCGATATCTAAAAAAAATATTTCGATGATTTGATTGCAGTCACCATATGAGCGCACAATTTTCTCGAATTAAATTGATTTCTTTAACCTTTTTACTTGCAATTTTATATTTTACATGTTTCGCACAGATATTTTCTGACAATAAGATATTTAGAAATTCTATTGTCTAAAAATAAAAAAAATCCACCAACCCAAACCTATGCGCTGCTCATGAAATACCAGCGGGGTAGATCCAAATGAATAATTTGCTTATATTTTTCCCACTGGTTTCTTTAAAAATCGAGTGAGACTCACGTGCACCATTGTTAGCGAAAGAGTTAAAGGCATATATATATATATATATATATATATATATATATATATATATAGGATGCGCGGGGATAATTCAAACAGCAGAGAAAAATATAAAAACAAGACTCATGAAAAGGACGACACGATTTGCGCAGGGAGACAAAAGCGTTATCCTAGGGATGACCAGATGGGACGAAGGGTTCATCGGATCGGAGGGAGGTGAGGACAGATGGACACGAATTCATATTAATATTAATGCATCGGAATTAACCGTTATGCCTCTTTCCTCTGCACCTCGTCCATTTTGACGGTATATCTGTCGAACGAAGGGAGACTGGAATTTACATGCATATTGTGTGACCCTCTGCAGAGAGGTCTCTCTCTCTATGCTTCGATCCTAAAATGTGTAGCGCGGTCAGCCGTGAGGCATAAGAGGGTTCCGCCAACCGCGATCCTCGAAAACGCAGCGGCCGTCCTTATTTTCCCAACGCTGACCCAGATCTGAGGCAGGCGGGCAAAAATACAGCATACGTACGCGAGGAGAGTTCGGATGTGCGAAATGACGACCTCGCGAACTCTTGCTTGGCAAGGGAGGTGGGTTGGAAGAAGAGTGGTGGACAGGAGGGGTAGCCACGGTCGGACGGGTTCACTACACCCCATCAAAATAATGCCCAGGCGTCGAGTCGAGCAACATGTGTAACGCTGATCCCGGTGCAAAGCGGCAGGTCGGGAAAAATGACCACCGGAGGTCTTATTTCTCAGTAAACTGGACGTGAGGAAAAAATCAACATTTATGTTTCATTCCGATTCACATATCACACACACGCAGCCATATAAACAGAGATGTATGCATTCGTGTATTTCTGAAAGTAGGAGCGTATGTATGTTTGTACGTTTCCGTGTATGAATTTTGTAATCATGCTTGTATGCAATAATGTTCGTATATTTGAATTTAAGTGTGTTTTATTTTTCTATGTGAGAGTGCATGCGTGTTAGTACGCATGGGTATATGGGTCTTAATGTAGCATGTGCGTATATATCTATGTAAGCGTGTATGTTTGCATGCAATCGTGTGTCTTTATGCATATATGTTCGTATAATTATATTTGTGCGTGCGCGTATATGTACATTTGTGCGTGCGTTCGTACGCTTCGCGTGTATGTATAAATTGAACGTGCGTATGTAAGCAGTAATTCGCACATATTTATATACGCGTAAATATCAAAGGCGTTCTGTAGCCCTTCCAGCAGGATAAACGGCATTAAACTTAGTAAAGTGTTGCGAACTAATCACATGGATTTACTTTTTTAATCTTATCCTCATTTTCGCGTTTAATTTTAATGCTTTGATATCGTAATAAGGTTGCGTGCATATTTTAAAATATTTTTCTAAGAACAACTATGTCTCTGTACATTCTTTTCCGGAGAAGAAAATTTTCTAACTCATCTTTCATATTCAATCATCCTTCATCTTTCTTTATAGCATTCGAAAGGCCTCACTAATTCTTACTCTTTAATTGAAGATGGTGAGGCCGAATGAAGAGAGAAGAAAACGTACAACAGAGGTTATATTAACATAATAACATCATTTATGTAAAATAAAGAACGATTGAACGATGTTTTTTGATAATACACTTCCCGATCGAACAAGTGCAATGAGAAGACAAAATCGTTTGAGCGAAGGGCACCGCATTTAATGTATGAATGAGAAAGTTCCTAGTCTATACGAGCGTGATTGTTTTCCGTATTTGCACTACGCGGTTTCCACCCATACGGCCTTTTCCAACCCCCGCGTTGCGCTAGTAGCTGCTGCATATTCTTGTGGAAACACGAGATATTTCCGTGGAATAATTAAGGACGGGAGTATGAAAAAGAGGTAACGAAAGCGACGGCCCTTAAAAAACTAAATTGGAATGTTTCTGTAATAAGTGCGATAATGTAGCACAAAAAAATAAACTTATAAAGAAGGTGAACAGAGAGAGATAGAGTTAGTACAAAATGGAGTCTATCGGGCGATCCCCAATAACCCAATCCATTTAATCCGGATATCTAATAATCTTCATTTAAATGAACCAGAGGCCGAAGTCGCCACCGGCGTATGCTCTCGTAACGACCCTTCAGAACCACAGCTATAGAATGGAAACGAGATAGAAGAGAAAAAGAAACAAAACAAAAGAGAATCAGATGCCGTTCCTATCCGTTTTTTATTGTTTCTCCCCATCCTTTTCGTCTCGTTTCCAAAATTAGGAATTGGAAAAAGGGCATCAAAATAAAGGACTTCTCCCTTGTTTCTTTTATCTTTTGTTTTTTTTTTGCAATCACACGAGATAAAACTAAATCACTAAAAGTGTTCATCAGACCGGAAATTCACAGAAGAGGATTTGTCTTCGCATATGTGCATGCATGTATAGGCTTTTATATGTAAGTGTGTGTGCATATATATATATATATATATATATATATATATATATATATATATATATATATACTTGGTAAGTGTCCGCTGGGCTTCCCTCAACACCTTGTTGCCACCCTCATCACTACCTTTTCTTTTCCTTTAGTTAATATATATATATATATGTATGTATGTATAGGTTTCTGTAGCGTCCTAATACCATCAAAGGCCACCAAGAATAAAGGACCTGCGCGGTGGAGTTAATCAATTCGCCGTTGGGAATTCCCATCAGATGATCACGTGGTATAAAGTGGAGAGAAATTCCTCCTTTAGTTGGGAAATGTGTTCTTTTGCCGCTAAATAATCACGACGGTTCTTGTGCCACGATATTACACTTCGGGGTATAAATTTATTTTCGGTGAAATTATACATATATATATATATATAGATTATATAAAAGGGAAAATTTAAAAACAATTTCACCTAAAACACCGATAAAAATCTCAATCTTGGTCGTGATAAGTCAATGAACAATAAATAAATAAAACGAAGAGTGGGGGGTTTAGTTCGCTATCCTTGATCTTATGCGACTCCTACAGGGGGTGATTCTTAGGATTTCATTGTTTCTTGCGAAGTATCTAAAAAACACACTTTTCTCAGAGTTGACGAAAAAGTAACTTTAACAGTAAAGCATGTTAAGTTACTGTAGCGAAAAAGTTCACAACTGCAGCTGCCACCAAACCCTCTATTGATCTACTTGACGTATTCGTTGATTTTGGCAAATTTGGGTATGTCCAGGATAAATATCAACAATAACAAATATTTTAAAAAGGCATTAAAATTTCAACATAAAAATAACGTAAAAATGTAGAAATAATAAAAAAGGTTTCTGTCAACAAATTGCGTCTGAGAGAGATCTCGCGGGAATGTATAAAGACTTACCGACGACTCCAAAACAACGATGGCATTATAAACCACTCTTTTAAAACTTGGTGTCAGTCAAGCACAAAATTTCATGAAATCTTGAAAAGAATAATGTATGCTGTGGGACGCGTGTATTTTTTACCTATGCGAAATAATGATCTCCTTTTTTCTCTCTGTCAATTCACAACCATTTGGAAAAGATTTTCTCCGCAAAATCTCGCCGTGCGCGAGACCATTACTTGCATCGCAACTCTAGGCGAATGTGGGATGTTTTAAAAAAATCCCCAACGTCGCGACGGACGACTGCGAGATAAATCGAATTTGAGACGGTTCTGCACATGGGGGGTTAAAAAATAAACAAAACGGAACAAACGCCTACGACCCGTCCATTGTTTGACCGGTCACGCGAACCTCATGTCGTGTATGAAGCGAGAGAGAGAGGGAGGGATAGGTAGGCACATATCGTATACCCTAAAAAGGAGTTGGGGGAAAAAAGGAGGATGTGGGAGAAGGGAGGATGGGGTGAATTAGGTGGTAGGGGAGGCGGGAGCGGCGGTAAAGCGTTTTGCAGACATTATGCCGACGTAGGTCAATACCAGTCGCTCTTAATGCAATTTGAGTGGGAGCCTCGTGTTTTCCGAAAGATAGGCCGGTTATTCGTGTTTGCGTGCTTCGCTCCGGAGAATTTGCCTTACAAATCTCCGGGCTGAAGATTTTTCGGACTTGGAGGAGGAGGAAGAAGATATAGGGGAAAGGGAGGTTCTGTTTTTTTTATATTTTCTCTTTTCAAAAACGCTCTGGCTCGAACAAATGTTGGTCCTGTGAAATTTTCCCTCCCATGCTCGCTACTCCGACCCCTCCGCGTCCTCCAACACATCCTCCTCCTCACACTCTCTTTCCCCGCCTTTCACCCACGCACCTTCACGCGACGCGAATCACGCTGGCCGTTGGCGACCCACTGGGAAAGCGTGCCTTGCTCCGCGGTTTGCGCCGCAAGGACTTCCCTCCATTATGCTAATCGTTCCGCCTCTTTGCTACTGCGTCTCGGCGCGCATTGCTTGAAATTCAGTCGCGCTGCGCAAAACCTACGCAATTTTTTGCCGTCTAATTCGGGAGGTAGCGTAGTGATTGCGCCATTCTGGTAGATCCGATGAATACTTGGAGAGAGCCACTGTCGAAGAAGATGTTGAAGAATGTAAGCACGGACGAAGTCAGAAAAACAGACAAAATGGATGCGCAAAGTGTTTATATTAATATAGTAGTGTTATTGTAGTTAAATTTCGTTGGTAATACTAACGAATCAAGCTTTAACAGTGCTGAGCAATTAAAGATATATTAAGATATCATGAGATTGAGAAAATTTTTAACGCACTTACTTATGGCCGATTGAATGTGATTTCAAATTATAAAGTTAATTTTCCTAAAATATTATTTTCAGTAATACTATATGGTCAGATACTCAAAGTATGCAATTCTCAAATAGCGGGCAGAAGGGTCATGGCAGTCCAAATGTTAATAATGTAGCTATAAAACGGTTGAATAAATAATATGTGCTTTTAAAATAGAAATTAGCCGTCAACAGCGGTTATTTACCGATTGCCTCTTCTCATTAGAACACTTAGAATAGAGCGGGGAGGCAACTAAACCAAAATAAATTAGGTTGTCACTAAGAATAAGTCGATAATTTTACCAAAATTGCAAATTTCTTAAAAACTCGCAAGGTTGATTTCGTTCATTTTCTCTTGGCAGAAGAATGACAGAAGTCGGAATTAAGAATTCTGCACGCGTGATTATTCAAACAATAACAATTCGCTAATCAAATTGATATCCATCGCAAAAGACCTTCTCCGCCGACGGAATACGCGACGCCGATGAAATATGACGGCGTTGAAAAGAGCAGACGAAAAGGGCAATGGGAAAACAAAAAGCGTTTTATCTTGAAGAGAAGTTAACACGAATAAGGTTACTGCAAACAGTCCCCACTCGTGTCATGATTTATCGGGCATATCATCGCATCAATATGCATGCAGCTTAAGCTTGTGGCCGCAAAGCGAGGACGTTGTTTTTTACTGCGACCGTGTAAAAAACTACCATGGTCCGTCGGCGCGATACAAGGACGGAATCATAATTTCACGAGAATAACGTAAATGCCTATAGGTATAATACACTTGAAATACCTTCCATAAGAAGTGACATGAAAGTTTAGTCTAAAATAGCGTTAAGAAAAAATGTGAGTAAATATGCGATTTCAGCGAACCTACCGAGAAAATGTTTTAATTGTTAACCCTTTATGTCCCACGATAACTTCAACATAACATTCAATGCATCAGTTTTCTTATTTTTTTATCTATTTATGTCCTTTGACTGCTTCAACCTTGAAGAAAAACTCCTGTAGTAAAATATAATTTGAATTTGATTATTATACTTTTAAAATGAGTTAAAAAATTTATAACAGAATTTGCTTTCCTCAGAAAAAAATAATTATGTCATAGAGGGCTAACACCTTCGAATTTAGGAAAGATCTCTGTAATGTGTCAACCACTATAAATATAAATGAAGAGCGATGTGTTTCTACCATCTAAAATATTTTTAGGAGCGTTTTGCTTCCAACATGAGCTCCTATTAGCTTTAGTCTGTCCGTCCGTCCGTCCGCATGTTCGTTCTCGGCTTCTATCGAACGGATTTTCATGAAATTTGAAATTAGGGCCTTAGAGTCAAAGAGAATAAGAAAATCACATAAATGAATCACGTAAGTCAATCAGGGGTACCACTTTACTGGTGAAAAAAATGAACTTTCCGTCATATCAAAATAGTTTACAAATAAAACTTGTAGAACTAGTACTTATTTTCTTATACATTTTTTGTCGTAGGAGTAGCCGTTACCAAGTCAATAAAACAAGAGTCTTAATTCGAGTTGAACTTAGAGAAATTCACGCGTGAATACCTAATTATTGCCAACGAAAACAATCTTAGTTGTAATTGAAGCAAATAAGACCTGCTATAATTTAGAAAATAAGTTTAATTTCCTTAATTGTGGATGCAGAATTTTGTAAGCGGAAGGAATGGATTATCGGCGACGAAGAAAAGAACGTAAAACATAAATATTACAAATAATTAACTCAAGTGAGGTAAGTTTTATATAATTTTTGATAGATTGATTAATTACAATTGATAAGAAAATAAATCAGTAAAGAAAAATTTAATATTTTCCTGGCATCAATTCTGATATACCGTTTTGCAGTATTTAGTCATTGCACTAAAATTACGGACATACGTTTATTAATGCATCAACTTAGGGGAAGAAGAAGTTTATAGTAGACAGTAAGACATAATCGGGTGGTGGTGTATAGCTATTTTATGGCGTCGTTCGTTTAAAGTATATTATTAGTATTATTTTCAAATACTCCATCGCACGAAACGCGCCTATTTGTGATACACTGCGCACTTGCCTAACTTGTTGTTTATTTAAAAAGGAAAACAAATGCGATATGGAAGCCGCTATGGGTGCTGGATAGCAGAACCGGATAGTTTCGGATAATTGAATTAACAAAGCGAGCATTTTTATGGAATGGGGAAAATCGTGTGTCAAATTCATAATATCTTGATGTAGTTTGTGCAGTCGCGATAAAATTCCGCATCTCCTATGTACGTATATGAAAAGAGGTGTCGATTTTTGGAACATCTCTCTGTCGTTACGGCAAATGCGCAACTGGAAAATCCAAGGAAGATACGAAGTTTCGACGACGAATGAATGACTAAACGTTGTCTAAATCCGTCACCATTCGTACCCGCCTAGGTTTGTCAGAGACGATCGATAAATGCATTTTCGAATACTCGGATAAAAGGAGAATCGTCTCTTTAAAGTAAAAAATATACCAAGCGTGGGAAAAATAACACTCGCGAAACAGAACGCGAGTGAAGAATACCAAACGATGGGCACTATTTCTCTCACTCTCTAGACCACTCTTGCTTGGCTAGATTCCAAAAAATCGTCGCGCGGTCGCTCTTCGTTTGTTTGCACGTTGGAGAGCAATTTTGGCACCGAAGCGCGTGTCCGCAGACGGCGGAACGATTAGGGAAAAAGGGGGCGAAGGGGAAGGGGAGGAAGAGAGAGAAAATGCGTCGAGGGAGGAAGTGCGAGAAGAAGTGGGAGGAAGTGCGAGAAGAGGAGGGATGGAGGAGAGAGAGAGGGGGAGAGAGAGAGAGGGAGAGATAGAGCGAGAGAGAGAGGGAGAGATAGAGCGTGAGAGAGAGGGAGAGAGAGAGGGGGAGAGGGAGGGAGGGAGAGAGAGATGGAGAGAGGGAGAGAGAGAGACAGAGAGAGGGAGGGAGATAGGACGGGGGCGAGAGGGAAGGAAAGGGAGGCAGAACCATCGGGCGAGAAATCGAGCGATAAAAGTCCAGCATTTTTACGACGTGATCGCTGGAATGGAACGTCTGTTAAACCGATCCTTATCGGATTCCTGCCTCGGAGAATTTTCTGCATGCGATATTACCATGGGTGTAGCATAGGAGGTCAATCCCCTCCTCGCCAATGCGATTTCTTCCGTTTTTAATTTTTTTATTTTGTTTACGAATTAGAGTCAAACCCTATCTCTTCCTTTTCGGCGCTCGAAAAAAAATAAAAAAAAGGCATTCTCTCCCGTCTGTAATCTGGGCGTAATGGGATTACAAGAGGAAGGTTGGCGGGCGACCTGTCAATTTTTTTTAAACAACGGAGGGGGGAAAAAGTCGAGGGAATTAATGAGATCTCGGAGTTGAGATATGAGAGCGCTAGGTGGAGCACTAGGCTTGGCACCAAAAATATCGGAGTATCTTCCCTATCGCAATAAAACAGCGGCTATGATTCGTGCCCGTGAGTTCAAATAAAGAATACATATCACTGACAAAATTATTATCAAATATCCTCGAAGGACTTGGGATTCATCGTGATTCGTGTGTTACATTAAAAGATCATATGATAAGAAAAATACATTTTAATTCCCTCGAAAATTTTGATCATTCCTCTGGTTAATAGTTAGGCAACTACTAAACAGCCAAACATCACTGCGTTAGAACTGACAAAGCGCGTACTATCACCGAGGACGGATTCTTTGTAGTTAAATGCTTAGTGGCTTGCTTGTCATTTTTAGACCCACAGAAATTGACGGTCAATTTTTATACAAAGCGTAAGCTTATAAAATCAAAATAAGCTCATAATGTTTTAGGTGTTTAAAATAACATGTATTATAAATACCGTCACCATATTTTAGACTATCTTTATATGCAAAACAGTTTTACCGAAATCCGATTGAAAAAAAAGCTTCGCCCTTCCTAACGGAACTAGGACGAGCGATAAAAGCTATGATTCTTAGCTATTTAAAAATTCACTGAGCCAGCGAGAACGCCATTTTCGCAGACAGAAATAATAAAATTGCTGGCAAATAAAATACTTTTGGAAATTTTACGCGATCAAATAGTTTTGTTTGAAAATGTGTTCTGTTCTGCGAAGTACATTTCCTTTCCATTTCCGTTACCAAGACGAGGCTAAAAAATTAAGCACTTTGTAATAAACACTTGAAGATCACTAAAATCAAAGAAGACAAAGCGGCACTGTCACGCTTTTTAAACGTCCGCGCACAATTCCCACCGTGCTACCGTCTCGACATGGCGAGTACAGGAAAACGACAGTCATGTCCCGTCCACTTCTACTCCGCTCCCTTCCGTTCCTGCCATGGGAAAAGTAATCCAACTCGATTATTGCATAATAAAACTTTTACTCTTTTGTTTTACTTTTTTAACCAATCGGTTTTTTATTTCGTTCTCGTCGAGGGTATTTCATTCGCATGGCACAAGACGACCCGAAAACTTCGCCCTTTTGGTATTCGGAAGATGTAGCGTCGTGACTGGTAACTATTTTCGGCGGGGTCCCGCGCATTCACTTGCGCGTGCGTACGTGTTCCTGCGAGGGCGTGCGTGTTTTTTCTAAGAGAAGTAGAAGGGCGAACTTGGGGAGAGCGCTTTTAATACCGAAATGCACACTGTCGCAGTGCGTTGTTTTTTGTTGTTTTCGAGTCGATTTTTTTACGGGAGACTTTTTAATCTAATTGGATGGACGTCGCGATGAAAATTAACGAGGCGCTTTAAGGTGACGCCGAGAGGTGTTGAAAATTTCGACATGGAGAGCGGGAAAAAATGGAGAAGGTAAAAAAATTAAACGCATCGAGAGAGACAGAGAGAAAGGGCCTTTCGTTATTTGAACAACGGTTCTAAAGGTCGAGTTTTTTTTGTTTCGTGTTGTTGGGCTTCAATAGAGAAATTAAAGCATACGTATATCTCCGACACGCAAGAAATATTAATTAGAACCGCGTACTGATAAGTATGAACGTGCATATATGTGCCACGAAAAAAGTTGAAATATTTCAGTCCAATTACATATTTAAACCACGGTGGAAGTCTTAAAGTTCCGATACTCTGTAGCACGATGATGAATTAAAGTTTGAATCCAATTTAAAAGTATTTATTATTTAGAAATTATTCCACCAAGCGTCGGAAACGGTCGCGCTCTTTTGAATCGTTCGTGGAGAAATAGCTAAGGAAAAAGACAATTTGCTTCTAACTTTCACCATTTACGGTAAAAATACATATAATAGCCAATCATCCCTTGTCTAAAAAGAATTTTTAAATGATTTTGCATCAACATCAACAATGTAAAATTTACATGATAGAGTGGAAAAAAAGAAATTTCAATAAATACAACAACAGCCGAAAATCAATATAACGCACATTTGTGCTTAAAGAGAACAATTACAGACTCGACATACAAGAACTTTTTGATTTTGGCTTGAAAATTTGTTTTTAAGAACGATGATAGATAAATTTCATCCATTCAATGTACGAGACGCGTATAAAATCACACGTGATGCTAAGTACTTCAGAAAATATCCTCGAAGCAAATTAGAGCATTAAAAAATTGTATCATACGTTTTTAACGGAAATATTGCAATCATTTTATCAGAAAATTTATTGAATTTTCATCATTTTACGGTACATACACTCATAATATTATCGATTCAGCGGATTAAAAATATAGTATTCCCTCAGGCTCCCATACCCGTCCTCTATTCTCCACTCCAGAAACATGAATAATAAATAACAGAAAAAGGTATTTTTAATGAAATTCTCCGGGTTAAAAATAGAGAGAGAGAGAGAGAGTTACGAGACGACAGTTATCAACGTTGGAATCCGGAGCAAAAGTCCGGGGAGGAGAAGGTGGCAATGTAATGGCGATCGCGGGTTGAAAAAAAGGGTGCATTTGCATGACTAACTCCGGTTCCGGGCTCTGGATTCTGCGTTGACGTATTTTTCCTCGGCGTGTCCTTGACTCAGTTTACCCGGAAACAGATGAAATCCGCTGATATGAAATTCCACAAACTGTATTACGTCACCCATTAGGAATTCGAACGTTGCCACCCGATGCGAAGAATTTCGGTCGAAGCACATGCATGGTAGACTCGGGGAAAATGCAACATAACACACCCCAGTTCGAGAATGCGAAAACCTCTTTTAAAATGCAAAAAGTTCGCCAAGACTTGGAAAAATCTATTTTATCGATTCCATTCAAGAAAAATTATCGAGCTAACCTTATGGCTGAATCCGAATTGAAAAACTAATTTCTTCTTATAGCTATAAAATGTCGCGAAAGCCAGAGGTACATTTTGGCAACACCATCATCATCATCGGTGGCGATTAAGGTACCTACGGTAAATTACAAATAGTAAATGCCACTAATAAAGGCTGTTTTGTATTCGGAATTCGCATCTGGTTTTCCCAACCATTTTACAGCAGTTGGGAAAACTAAATGTTTCAATTTTATCTATTAATGTTAAAAAAATCAAATAACAGAGAAAAAGAGGGTTCACGCACTTTCTTGCATCAACTATACAAAGTTGTGTACGTAATTATCGCATTTAAAATAATAATAACTAATAGCTTATAATGACGTTATAATTATTAAAGCTATTATATAAATAAGATATTTTCGACGTTGTCCTCACTCTTCCTCTCCAGATCGAATAATTTTTCGGCTTAATATGGATTTTTCCTTCACAATACTTTAAGTTACCAAGCAAGCATTAACCAGCCAGAACGGGTAACTTTCATTTCATCCGAATCCGGCATTGGGTAGCTGTTTTTTTAAAGCTGAATATAGTCACGCGAAGGTTGTTTTTTTTTGCCGATTTGGAGAAGAGTTATTGGAGACTTATTTACATGTGAAATTTAAAAAAACGAAGCATTCGATAGAACTCGTATATAAATTAAAAGATAACTGTTAAAAGATAGAGAACATGGATCAAATGCTAATATTTTAAAATTCGAATCAACTAAATACACGCGACGTGATTAAACTATCACAAGTCATCGTATTATCCTGCACCGTATGCAACCTTTTCAACAGGTCAGTCGAGCAAGGAAACATTATTTTAATTCACAAGCAAGGAGGAAAGGGAGAGAGAGAAAATGAGAGAAAGGCAGTTAAATTAAGCACTCCAATTTATATATTAGCATGTTTAACGATTTTTCTGACTCGCCTTTAAAACTGCCCAACACACACACAACAGGTTTCACTTCCATGATTAATATTTGATTTCGCGATTATTTTGTCTTTTTCAAAGGAGAATCGAGGTCGTATGCAGCACACGTAGGTAAATCCCTTTGGGAGAGACCGGAGATGGAGCAAAGCGGGAGAGAGATAGAGGTGAGAACGGGGAAAGAGGATGCTTCAGGCTGGCGAACGCCAGAGCGTACGTGAAAACGACTATGACAATGAGCAATGAAATTTCATCTAGTATCCGGAGCGTTACGTTAGATACCATCATTGGAAATTGAATCCGTATAATTTCGTCATATATATATATATATATATATATATATATATATATATATATAGAGAGAGAGAGAGAGAGAGAGAGAGAGAGCGCAGTAGTGAGATGGATAGAGTGAGCGAAATATATGAACAAAGTAGAAGGATAAGAGGCAGGAGACAGTGGCGGAGAAATACGGAACACGAACCAAAAGAGAATGAAACAGCGGAGGAAGCAAAACGGAGAGAGACAGAAAAGGAGAGAACTAGAGAAAGGAGGAGGATAGATGTTTAATGAGAGAGAGAGAGAGAGGAAAATTTAAGTATGGAGAGAGGAATCGATTAAAAGTAGGGGAGAAAAATTAATAATGTGAGTAGAATGGAAGAGGAGGAGGAGGATTGAAATCGAAAAGAAACGTCATAGGGGCAAAGAAAAATGAAACATAAATAGCGGAAAAAATAAAGGAATAATGAAGGGAGAGAAAGAGATGGGACCAAGAAGGAAGAGAAAGGAAGCAGAAGAAGCAAACCAAAGACAAGTAAGAGGTGGCGTGGCGCACTGAAACGCAGATAAGGAGAAAGAGAGGAGCAAATGAGAGAGTTAGAGGGAGGAGGTGGGTGCATAAAGGGACAGAGAGAGAGAGAGAGAGAACAAATAGAAGAGGTTGATGGAGGAAGGGATGCTAGAGATGTATTCTTCCTCCCCCGTTAGCCGTCCACCCAGAACGCCCGACTGTCGGACGCCATGCGCCTCTTAACACTGTTCATTTTTCGCAATTAGAGGAATTCTTTGATACGCCCGTGAGGAGTTCGAATGAAAAACGGATTCTCTCGTTACGAATTCGATGGGAGCTGGAAAAGGGCCAACATGCTTTCCACTAACATTCTTCCTTCCTTTCATTCCTTTTTTATTTCGATTGCCCCCCGCGACGCGTTTTGTTTCAAAAATCTCTCGGGACATAGGAAGTATTGCTCACAAATGGCATTCATAGTCGCTAAAATGGTCTTAAATAACTCAAAGGAGGAGGAAAGTTGTCTCGATTTTGTGCACGAGTGCCGATTTATTAAATAGTATAAAATCAAATTCACGCATCCGCGAATTTCATGTTTGGAACTCCAAAAGTGACACGAAAATTTGAAATGAATATAAAACTCTGCCTCGAAATTAGGAACGTACTTGTAGTCTACGACAGAAAAGGATATTTTTGATATAATTCCTATATTACCATATTTTCAGTTCATTCGCTCGTGTAAGCGTAGAATATGAAAGGAGGCCACCTCTTGTTTCCTTCCAACTTTCGACGACACATAAAATCAATGCTCCAACGTTAGCAAAAATCCAAACTAAGGATGAAAACAAAGCAAGGCTGCATGATCGGGTAGTAGCATTTAACTTAAAGACTTATGAAATTAGCCAGGGGAAAATGTCTACACACCATAAAGTAATGCAAAGACAACTTTTGAATTTAAATATAAACATCTTTAATACAGAGTGATTAAAAAAATGTTAACACTTATATGAGCTTTTATGTTTAAATTTCGATTAATTTGTAAAAATTTTTTGAGGTGCAAACTGCTTCATACAGTGTCTACATGCTCTGTACGGACATCTATGTATGTATGAAAGCGATCAAACGTTTCTTCCAGAGCCCTAAGGTGATATTGGTTTGATGACATCTCTAATTCATTCTTGGAGATCAATCAAGTCGCGTGGCTTTTTACCAAACATGTTCTTTGACCATATCCCACAGCAATAAATCACCGTGTTAAATCTGTCGAAAAATATTTACAACTAAATTAAATATAAAAAATGAAACCCCATATAAGTGTTAACACTTTTAGAATCATCCTGTGCGTACGTAACATTTTCTCTATCGACTGTTTCGATGAAAGCTAGCCTGATGGATTTTCGGACTTCCATCATGAATATGCCTTCGAGTCTTTCCTTGCGTGAATCTTTTGGAAACATTCGAATGGCACAGACGCACGGTGCCGATCGTTTATCTAGCACTTCAACTTCACGATCTTCCATTGAAACATTTTACTTCTTGATTACTTATACCCTGTTAGTGTGTGTAGAGATGTATAATTCTTTATTTAAGAAGTGGTTCTATAAAAGATATTGCGTTTTAGCTTAATGTGTCAAATTATCGAGCATTGCCCGATCATTCACAACATTTCAGTGGATTTTAATGGTGAATGAAAGAAAAAAATAGATTTTGTATTTTAATTTTTTATAATTATGAGTTTTTTTGCGATTTATTTACATTGTATTCCGCTAGATCATATTTTGTAGCAAAATAATGTATTAATTTAAATATTAAAATATTGCAGATGTCATTAAAGTTAATTAAAAGACTTAAAACATCGCAAATGTAATAGCTAATTCAGCGAGAATAATGCCAATGAAATCATTAGAGATAAAACTATTATTTTGGTAGGATACACATTACAAGAGTGTCTCAATGTAGTCTATAGTTCTCAATTTTTGAGTCTGCATGGATTTCAAATCATATACATAATAGGATTAATTAAGAATATGTCTTAAGAATTACATTAATTTAAGAATATCAGACTATCTAATTTTTGCGTATCGTAAAAATTGAATTTCCCGCATAAATTCAACATCACATGTACATTTATAGACATAAGCTCTTAAATTAACAAAGCTAACAATTATCCGAATAAAAGATTTTCCCTTATATAACGATAGACACGAATCAGTATGGAAAATATACGTTGCCACTTCCTTCATTTAAAATTCAATGAAGAATAAATAAATTAAATCCAGAAGAGTAAGTGAAAACGGTAGAAATGAACCCCTTAGTAAAAATTCCGGCACGAGAACCGTTTGAGAGAAATCACCGAGACACTTATCGAACGAATTCCAAAACCGCTTCATTTACGTAAAGAGCGAAAAAGAGAGAGCGAGAGACAGAAAGGTCTTCTTGTTCAACACGGGAAATCTGGTGTGGCGTTCTCGTTTGCTTTTTCCTCTCATTTTTCTAACCCACCCCGGGGAAAAATTCCTCCCCGTCCGACTCTTGGGGGAGATAATAACGACAGGAGATCGCTAAATCACACTTAAGACAATTAAAGAGGGAGGTGGAGAGAGGAGGGGTGCGAGAAGAAACTCCGTCGCCTCCACTCCTACCCCGTTCCTTGGTTCCTAATAGCTTTATTCCGCTCCGTCGAATATCCCGAGAGTAAGGGAAGGGAGCACGAGGGAGGAAAAGGTGGAGAAAATCAGCCCTTTCTTGAAAAAGAAAAAAAAACCTCTCCCCTTTTAAAACCGAACGTGGTCGTTAAGGCTCTCGATCCACCGCGAAGCCGCACCCTTAAGCAAGCACGAGCGCACCGATTTTCTCCCTTGCTCCGGAACGAGAGAGAATTAAAAAAAAACGAGAGAAGCTACCGAGTCTGATGTCACCGGCTCGATTTCCTTAGCGCTGTATTTTTTCCCCCTTTTGCCTTCCAATTCTTTCTCCCCTCCTTTTCCCCCCAAACCCCGCATGCCCCCACGCGATACCACCCACTCCAACTGAGACGGAGGTTATAACCCAGTTCTTTTGTGAACATTTTTTCCCTCTACCCTCGCGTGACACCGTCTTCAGAAAAAAGGGATGGCTTCCTTCGCCACTGGACATCGGGCGGCCAGCGATGCTCATGTGTTTTCCGTGGGAGTGGAGCGTCCCTTTTCTACGCTCTTTCTATGTATGCGACCGAAAACGGAGGAGTTGGAGAAAGAGATTGCAGAAGGTTGATGGGAACAAGGGTGCGGGAAAATATCATAAGTTTTCGACGCGGAGAAAAAATAATGAAAGTGCGATGACCCAGTTTCTCAAAGATATTCAGCGAAAAAGGGAAAAATCAAAAACATCGGCGGACCTCGGGAGTTCTTTTTTTCCTCTCTGCATTTCATCTTCTCTGGGCAGCGTCCCAGAGGTGGTGTTTATTCTAGGGTATAACGCAACTTTTACCCCTATGGGTGGAAAAAAAACCGAACGGCCAGGAAAAACTTGAACAAATGAACACTCCGCTGTAGTTCTCGATGGAACTTTATGTTCGCGGAGTTCTCTTGTCTGTTTTGAAACAAATAAAAACTTTTGTTTTGATAACGAGTTGAGAGGGAAACTTTAAATCATTCCTCCAAAATATGCGTTAGGAACGAAAACATGTTTTAGTATTTTCGCGAGAGACGTTTATTTTTATGCGTTCTAGAAAAATACTCAAATTAATCAATGAATTTACAGAATGGACCATATATTAAGAATAACATTGCATTAACTTTGAAGTAATATTAATCGCATCATTCCGTTAGAGCGACTGCTCTTCACGAATGGGATTTGATTATAATCGAAGCACTAGTTGAAAACAATCAATGGAGGGGACTAATTGGCTCTCCGCAGTAATAATTTAGCATTAACGGTATAATATTTCTAATTCTGCGGTTTATGGGAACATTTTCAGTCTAATGTTTTATTGATAAAAGCACATGTAAAATTATTTCCACGCAAAATCTCTTCAGAAAAGGAATGACCAGAAAAATTTGATTATCTTTACGAGTAACATAAAATAGGATCAATACAAATGCTTTTGAGAACTTGCTGATCGTTTGAGTAAACTCGTAACAGCACTTTTTGGCTCATTATCGGACTCAAATTTGTGATCTGTATAATCTCTTTTTTAACTTCCGAGGAGAAAAAATCGTAAGGTACTACTTCTAGTAAATATGGTGAAACTTGATATTTAACAGCAAGTCTTCGATGGTTTGTTGGGAAACTTGGGGACGGTGCGGAGGTGGTGCAAGATTCAACCGTTTTCAACAAGATGGGGAGGATTTTTTCTAAAGTATTGATGATATCAGGCCTACCAGTATATTAGAACAGTACTCAAAGTTTACTTCTTTGACCACTTAGTATACAGTGACCGCAAATTACCCCAATTCTGTTAAAGAATACAAGTTGCATGACTATTAGGGCCCTTTGACAAACCTTTACATTCTGGGAGTTTTCACTGCCAAATTAGGACGATTCGTCACAACTAACAACTTTGCCAAAAACACTGAATAGAGAAGTGTTACTTAAAAGTGTTATTGCAGAGGCATATTGGGTGATGTGTTAGGGGCGACCAGTGTATATAGATGGTATGATTAAGGGGGCAGGTAGTGTGAGGGACATAAATTGTAAAAGTGCCAAATAGTGTAAGATGGGTGACATTAGATTAGAGCAGTGTTTCTCAAACTTTTGGTGCTCGCGGCACACTATGGATATTCACTTTTTTCGCGGCACACTGGAATTAGATTTGAATATAGAACTAGGATTTATCATAAAAATACATATATTTTTTATATTATGTCGTATATATAATCGACCAAATTAAGTGATTCTATCGTAAAACAGAACAAATGATGTTTTGTTAAAAAATATATTTTAAAATCTTACCTAATGTGACACTTGAGCTTGGCGTTTTCTAATGATTGCACTGATATTAGAACTTAGCCGTGATAAGCAGACTCTCATTTCATCAACACAGTTGAACCGTTCCATTTTTCTACATTTAATGTTTTTAAGTGTCGAGAACAGTTCCTTACCCAGTCGTATTTCTCTGTAGTCAAGGAGGGAAAGTAACGCTCGATATTGTGCTCTAGAGTTGCTAAATGCTCCACCACAAGAGCAAGAGTTTTCTTTCGTATCGGTTTTTGGAATCAGAGGAAACATTTCAACATTACCTTCTCTCGCTCTTTTTCCAGATGACTATTTTTCTCTTCAATGCCAGTAGCTTATCCGTAGAAGTCAGTATGTTTTCACTCCGCTCTTGCATGCTAGTGTTCACACTATTTAGATACCTAAATATATCTGCCAAATATGCTAATTTGGAGCACCAAAGTTCACAGCTAAGATATTCACAAAAATTACCGTTTCCCTGTATCAAAAAATAGTAACATCTCTTCTTTAAGTTCATATACACGAGCCAACACTCTTCTCCTTGACAGCCATCTTATTTCTTTGTGTAAAACTAAATATTCGTGCTGCGAATCCTTTAACAGATCCCAACATGGATGGAGCACTGTCGGTACAAATTCCTGCATATGACTTCAATGAAATTTCCAAATGTTCTATGTAGGAAGTCATAGTATCGAATATATCTTGACCTCTTGTGTGTTATGGGAGTTCTCTGGGGCACAAAAATTTACTAATTATTGTATTTTCATGAATGAAGCGAACAAATGCTGATAGTTGTGCTTTGCCGCTAATATCGGTTAACTCGCCAACTTGCAAAGCAAAGTCCGACATTTTCACCTTATTTGAAACATTTTCCTCTATGTTAGATGACATATCTTCTAACGTTTTTCGAATTGTATCATTAGAAAGCGGAATTTTGCCAATTTCTTATTCCGCTTCATCACCGAGCATTGTCCTAACTATTGCACGGCACGCAGGCAAAATAAGGGACTCAGGTATAGTGTGGGGCTTCATTTTTTAAGCTATGATTTCTGCTACCTGATAAGAAGCAACTTGAACACTATCAGACACTTTAACGTTTTTTAAAAGTAACTCGCTTTTTTAGAATGCAGTTCCATCAACCTTTTGAAATGGTTCAAATCTTTTCCTTCAAGGTGTGGATGTTTTTTGGTGAAATGTCGCTTCAATTTGCTGGGAACCATGGCTTCGTTTGATAGTTTCTCACCACACACAACATGCATTGGAACAGGACTACCTTTATCTCCACATGAAGAAAACCCCAGACTCAAATAACTGTCCGTATGCATGCGAGAAATTTTAGAAATCTTACTTTGCATGGTCCCGCTGTTACTGAGTTTTTCATTAATATGTTTTCCATATTTTTCACCGTTACGTTTTCTTGTAATAAATCTGTCCATTTTTAGAGGAGCAAGTTTTATAATTTTAAGTAATGATAATTGGACGAAACCACAAATATCACACAGTTTCCTACCAACGGTATTACACAAAACACTTAGTAAAAAATTATTTTATACAGAATAAACTCACGAAACACCAATCAGTTGTCTATGACTCATGCACAAGGGATTCAGTATGAAAATGCTGACAACGTTGTTGTCAGGCTTATTGTTTACGCGCCTTCCAAAGCAGTGATACTTTTGGACTGGATTCAACTTGTCTTAATACTGTGTGTTAGTTTGTTTGTTAAAACTGGGTATATAATCGGTTGAAGACGAGCAGATTAGCAATTTCTCTTCAACGTCTCGGGGCACACCGGCTGAGAACCACTGGATGGACAGTCATGGTCATGGTGGTATACTTATCAGAAGGAAATTAGAGTAAGATGGTTGGCATAAAGAAGGGGGCATTCATGTAAGTTTGGTGGTATACATCTTAGAGTAAACTAGCATAAGTTGGGAGACATAACATTAGAGGGGATTTAGGTCAGGGGTGGAGTATATTTTAGGGCAGTGTTTCTCAAACTGTAGGCGGCGGCCCCCCAGGCGCCCACGAAATTATTTTGGATGCAGGGTGAAATGACGAAATATAAAGTATTCACAAATAATAACATTTTATCAGGGAATTTTTGGAAAACGATTTGATAAAAATTATTAATAGTTACATAAAATGAAGAAATTTGCAATAAAGTTTCTTATTTTTACTATTAAAATTTAAAGGGGGCTGCATGATATTCAAGGGGGGTGCGACAATTAAAAGTTTGCGAACCACTTTTAGGGGAACCAAGTGTAAGTTGGGCGGCATAAAATTAAGGGGCACCCGTGTAACTTTGGTGGTATACGTTTTAGGTACCAGTTAAGTGGTATAACATTAAGGGGAATTTGCGAAAGTTTGGAGGTATATGTTTTAGGGTACCTTGTAAGTTGGGTGGCATAATATTAAGGGGCGTTCATGTAAGTTTGGCGGTAAATGTTTTAGGGGAATGAAGTGTAAATTGGATGGCATATGATTAAGGGTGCACAAATGTAACCTTGGTGGTATATATTTTAGGGAGATCCTGCAAGTTGGGTGGCGTAAAAGTAAGGGGCATTCATGTAAGTTTGGTGGTATCCTTTAGGGAATAATGATTAAGTTGGGTAGCATAAAATAAAGCGCAAGTAAGTCTTAACTGGATCCAAAACCTTTTGCTATTAGACTGATTGAATCGTGCTTTGGCCTCAAAGTCGTTTTGTAGCTCAATTAACTCTTCCTGAAAATGTTGGCTAACATGCTCCACATCGGTTTCAAATGGACTAATCACCCAATCTGGTATTGTGAGTTCATACAGATCTTTAAATCTAATCATCATATCTTTTTTAATAGCATCCAAATGCGAGAAATATATTTCCAAATCAGTACCTTTAAGCCTATCCTTATCTGACTGCTGTAAAGATGAAAACTGTGAAAGTTCTCGGCGAGCAAGGTTATTTTTAAATAAGATAAATTTGTTGATAAGTCTCATGATAAATCCCTTCACTTTAATGAGACAGATCTCATTTCCTTGCAGCTTAAGAAGGACCTCATTAACTTTTCAAATATATCTGAAAGATATATCACATCATTTCGCAATATTTCAATTTCGATGTTTAATTTTTCATTGATTGAATCTAAAATTCTATGGCAGTATCAAATAGTGAGCAAAATCTTCTTAAACAATTTTCTTTGGAGAGCCATCTTATTTCCGTGTGTAGGATAAGACGTTCAAACTATTCTTCATTGTCATAGCATAGTTTAAAAAATAATCTATCATTCAAGGGATTACTCTTAATTTTATTAATAACTCTGTTAACAACATTCATTGATTTGTGGAGTCTTTCACTAAGATTCTTGACGACTAAGTGTTGTCGATGAATAATGCAATGAATTGCTAAAACACCTGATCCGCAGGCAGCAAACGTATCACTTACTTTCACACAAAAATACAGCCAACTGAGACATACGCTAAGAATATTCACCAAACTCTTTCTCATAACTAGATGAGAATGGTGAGAATGCAGAGAGGGCGCGCGAATATTCCAAGAAAAGATGATGAGGTATACAGATAAGGCATGAAGCGAAACGGAGCCTCACCACGGGTCCATGCCGCCTGGATGAAAGTAAACATCGCCACCCTCAATATTTCTTGCCGATTCTCTCTTTGTTTTGCTCTCCTGGGATTTCCCTCTTTGATTTGCCCTCCTGGGATTTCCCTTCGGGAAGGGCAATTAAAGAAGGAAAACGGGCAGCCTCCCCCATACTATACAGCTGTTCTCTCGAAAATAGACCATTGTGAAACCTTTTCTTGAGTCCCAAAGGTCATACACTCTTAGGAACATTGCTTTGTGGCCGGATTTTCCAAGTCCTTCTTCGAGTACTATGTAAGCCGATATGTTCCCAAAAAGAATATACGAAAGTCTTCGCCCAGATACCCGCTGAATATGTTTGCCTATTTTAGTGAGCTGAAAACGCTAAATATATCGTTCGAAAACAGAAAGATATTCTCTAAATTTTTGCCAAGCAAATTCGGGTTCAAGTTTTTCTTTCTGCTAATATATACTACAATTTATATTCAATTCTTCGTTGCGCGGGACGTCTGGCATACCTAGCCCCCGCCCACTAAATGCCAATAGCGCCCCCAATCATTGTGGCAACAAAAAACGCGGTACCGCCCCCATTGATAACAACTGTTTTAGGGGAAACAAGTGAAAATTGGGCGGCATATATATGATTAAAAGGCACTATTGTAACCTTAGTGGTATACATTCTAGGAAGACCGTGCAAGTTGGGTAGCATAAGAGTAAGGGGCATTCATGCAAGTTTGGTGGTATCCTTTAGAGCAGGGGTCGGCAACCTTTTAACCTACCAGGGCGCAATTTATATTACTGAGGACGTGAAGGGCGCACAAGCAAGATCAGTTGATATCTCTCTGTATCAGTGGTCGGCAACCTCTTTATCTATGAGGGCGCAACATTAATTATTGGGGGCGTGAAGTAACAATAGTAGATGTGTACCAATATTTATTAAAATGATATTTTTGTATATATAAGAGAAAACTATTAAAGAATTTATTATAAAAACATGAAAAATAAATCAATGTGAAACTTGGGACTGCATATCTTCAGCCAACTTGCTATAACTTGGCACATAACTTGAGATACCTGATCTTAGGCAGTTGTCTAAATTGTAATCGGCGAGTCTCGATCGGTACTTGGATTTCAAGTGTTTCATGCTTGAAAAAATGGACTCGCAAGTGTATGTTGAAGCACAGTAAGAATAAATTTTTAGGGCACATTTTCTTATTAATGGTATATTACTTTCTTGGACATATTTTTTAAAAGCTGAAAAAATGTCTTCACCTCTTTTTCGTCCCTTTAATGGAAGAATTTTAAGAAATTCTTCCTTTCCTGAAAAATCATTAAACACCATCTTCACAACCATAGCCAATTGAGAAGTGTCTGATATGTCTGTTGACTCATCCAGTTGCAACGAGAAGAAAATACATTTTTGTAAATCATTTGCCAACTCTTTCTCCATACTGGTTGCAATAACTTCAATTCTTCTTGTCACTGTTCTTGCTGATAACTGAATCGTGTTGATTGCTGAGGTAATTTCATTTTATTTTTAAAATCTTCGAAAAGTAAGTCAGCAATTGCTAACATGGCTTCTTTTACAATCTCACCATCTTCAAAAGGCTTTTTCCTCTTGGCCAACTAATGCAAAATTTTAAGTGATGCAATCGTTGCTCTTTTTGATTGCTGCACTGGTCTGGTAAAAATGCTCGGCTGTTTAGTTAAAATAGATTTCATATCAGAAATTTTCTTTTTCCTGGTCTGAGTTTATCAAATAACTAGTATTAAAATTTTCGTGGACCGTATTAAAAAGTCTTTCAACATTAGTTTAAAAGTGCGACACAAGCGTTGCACAATAAACAAACACACTTTCCTTTCAAATCAATAAAACAGAATTGTTCTTTCCAATCAACATTGAAGTAATATGTCCTTTGCCTCTTATAACTCATAATGGGGATGAAATTTTCTACAAATGAATTAATAAACACAACCCACTGAACATCGGGAAAATATCAGAAATATTGTGAACTATTGGTCAATTTAAATTGATTTATGTTTAACCAATGAAGAGGGAAATGAGCTATCACTGGCTGATATTGTAAAAGACGACGAAAAATCTCCCAAACCCTGTACTTTGTAAACTAAGCGAAGAACGGAACTCCGAAACCAACGACTCACAACAATAACTCAAGCCAAGTTATGCTACAAGACGGAGGACTCCGAAACCAACGACTTTCAACCATAACTTGAGGCAAGTAGGACAGAACTCCGAAACCAACGACTTTTGACAAGAACTAGGGAGTTTCACGCGATATAGGGAAATAGTTTTCCCGTATCGAGCGCCTACCTCCAAATAGCCTGACCCGGCTAACGGAGCTATAGTACACGACGGGTTGAGAACAAGGATCTCAGTTAGCCTTGCACCCGTAATAGCAATTGAAGGCGACAGGACACCTTCACCTAGCATCCACTAGGGGCTGAGAATTCCCTATCTTTTCGTACAGTTCGTACTAGAACGTTTGTATGAATTGCCAGCACAGGCACGGCAATCACACAAACACGACAGTGACTTCTCCTACTCTGGGCGAGTAATCTCCGAAAAACTCTGTGAAGGATATATTTATATTAGGGTAGGGTAGGGAGAAGGGAAAGGGACGTATATAAACAAAAGAAGGGTAGCGGAGGAGTCATTATGAAAAGAACTCTGTTAATGACAACAATGTCTTTATCCAACAATGTATGTCCCCATTCTGTTCGCTTATAAGTCCTGACCTTGACGATGTTATTTTGTAACAGACATACAATTCGGCTCAGTGTGATGTAAGATTAAGATGTTGGTTACAAAGTTCTATTCTTCATCTTGTTCCGCAACTTATTGGTCTTCTGAGAGTTTTCCGTAATTGTTTAACTTGAGTTCTCTTTTTGGCTGGCGGGCGACACACAAATGTCTTGCGGGCGCCATGGCGCCCGTGGTCGCCGCGTTGCCGACCTCTGCCTATAGAGGTTGTTGTGTACGTTGGGTAGTATAAGATTAAGGTGCAGGTATGTTACCTTGGTGGTATGTATTTTAGGGAGACCCTGCAAGTTGGGTGGCATTAGAGTAAGGGGCATTCATGTAAGTTCGGTGGCGTGTTTTAGTTGTGCAAGTTGGTTGGCATAAAGTCCGAGGATGCAAGTTTATAGTAGTACCGCGTAGATAACGATCTGCGCGGAAATTTACGCGCACCCCCACCAAGGAGGAGTACCTATACCCCCACTCCCGCTTACTCTCTCCCTCGTGAACGCTTCACTTCCTCGCGGTTGCCAGCTCTTGCTACTTGTTATATTTTTCTGTGCTCTTGTTTTTTTTACGTGTTTGACTTTTGCTTATCTCTTGGACATTCTTTTTGGACTTCGATTTTGATTTTTGCTTTGGTGGCATTGCTTGTGTGGAATGACCAGTACATCAAAATCGTCATCAGTCCGAGGCAGGCCTCTCAGGAGCCAAGCTCGTGAAATGGTTTATAAAGTAAACTGTTATTTAAAAGATTTGAGAATAGAGAGCAATTTGGATATGAATGTGGCGTTATCGACAGCCGAGGCTACAGGAGTTGGTGTGACTACTGTGAAGAAAATTGTAAGAGAGGGGAAAATGTCGGCAGAAAAAGGGCAGTTATCTTTCGCCACCCCTAAGGGCAAAAAATCTGAACGCAAGAAGAGAATCGATCTTGATGATTTTGGAAAATGTTGCGTGCGAAGAATAATCCACGAATTCTATGCGGTGCGTAAAATGCTACCGACGGTGAAAAATTTACTCGCATCGCTGGAAGAAGATGGTATACTTAGTTGCAAGCGAACATATTTACTAAAGTTAATTCATCATCTGGGTTTCAACTGGAAAACCTGTCAATCAAAACGAAAGGTTTTGATTGAACGTCCAGAGATCGTGGCATGGAGAGAAAGGTACCTAAGACAAATAAGGAGATGCAGAGGAAATAAAAAAAATATCGTTTATTTGGACGAGACTTACTTGCACGAGAGCCATGTGAGTACTGAGTGTTGGCAGTCGTACTCAGAAATAGGTGTTCTTGGACCCCTCGGGAAGGGACGGCGGCTGATCATTGCACATGCAGGAGGTGAGGCGGGATTTGTTCCTAACGGTCTGCTTATCTTCAAGTCTCAGCAAAAGACCGGAGATTACCACGATGATATGAACTCAAAGAATTTTTTGAAGTGGTTGGAGGAGAAAATAATTCCAAACCTTCCGCCACAGAGTGTTGTGGTCATGGATAATGCTGCATACCATTGTGTGCAAGAGAACAAGCGCCAGAATTCAGCTTCATTAAAGGCTGTAGTGCAGAAATGGCTGGAAACTAATGGGATTAGTTTTTCTCCCGACATGAGCAAGGCGGAACTGTTGCTGCTGGTTAAATCTTCCAATGTGGAAATAAATTATGTCGTGGACAAAATTTTGCGGGAGGCTGGACACGAAGTAATTCGTTTGCCTCCTTACCATCCCGATATTAATCCGATTGAGATGGTGTGGGGTGACCTTAAAAGACAGGTGATAAAATTATATAGACTGCTACTTTATTGTAAAATGTTGCCAATTTGTGTAACTTTGTGCGCTGTTTATTTAGGTATCTCACGACTTGGGGGCTTGCACGCTGGAGAAGAAGAAAGAAATCTTTCTAAAATGTTGTGAAGAATTCACCACAGAGAAGTGGATTAAAGTGTGTGAACACGTTAAGAAGACAGAAGAAGAGTACTGGAGACGGGATGCCATAATGGATGAGGAAATAGACAAAGTAATTATTGAACTCAGTGGAAGTGAGGGAGATTCTGGAAGCGAGAGTGACATGGACATGTTGACGTCGTCGGACGAGACAGATTAAAAGATCTTTTTTAAATGCTGTTCTGTTTATTATTAAATGTTGTGATCAATCTCTATTGAACTGGTTTCATTTATTTCATGTCCAACTTCTATTTCCAAAGCTACTCTATAGAGCCCTCCCTAAGGACTGCATAACCTTACAGAGGTGGGAGGGTTTGTGTACTCTTACGAACCAAAGAGCTATGCCGGCGGGAGATAATTCTCCTGGTAGGACCATCCAAGCCGGAAAGGTCTGAGGGGAAGAGTCAGACTAAGAAGCAGTCTTGGGGGTTTTACATCCCCCTGTGCAAGGGCAGCAGCTTGCACAGTACCTCTGTAGGTGGTGATCATGTGGATCTGAACAGCTACAGATGGGTAATCACTCTGTGAAACTGCGATGAGGAAAGCAAGGGGAAACTACCTCATTATATTTCCCATGATAGGCTGAAAAGCTGAAATACCTCTATGGATCTTTCTGGGGTAAAATATTCCGGAGGTAAAATAGTCCCCCAATCGGATCTCCGGGTGGAGACTACTCTAGGGGATGCACAGAGGAAATTTAACATTAATAGGAAAGCAAGTGGTGAGAAATTAAGAATAGGCACATGGAATGTTAGGACTATGAATTCAGGGGGTAAACTAGAGAACATAAAAAGGGAAATGAGAAGGAATAATGTAGGTATAGTAGGTCTTAGTGAAGTTCGGTGGGAAGGAGAAGGCGAGATAAATTCAGACGAATTTAAGATTATTTACTCAGGAGGGGAGAAAAAGGAAAGGGGAGTGGGGATTATAATGAGAAAAGAGATAGCTGAAAGAATTAGCAAGGTAGTGACAGTTAATGATAGATTAATAGCCGTAAAACTTCAGATGGAGCCAGTGGAAATGCTTATAATTCAAGTGTATATGCCAACGACTAATGCTGGCGACGACGAAGTAGATGAAATGTATGAACAGATTATGGAGATATTGGAGGAGGAGGGAAAAGGAAGGATCACCACCATAGTAATGGGAGATTGGAACAGTGTAGTCGGAGAGGGACAGGAAGATAACATAGTGGGAAAATATGGACTAGGGAAGAGAAATGAAAGAGGGGATAAACTTGTGGAATTCTGCCATAGAAATAGATTAATTGTAACTAATACATGGTTTAAGCATCACCAGCGGAGACTTTACACATGGAGAAGCCCAGGAGACCAGAGACGATACCAGATAGATTACATACTAGTCAATGAAAGATTTAGAAATAGCATTAAAAATGTGAAAACACTACCAGGGGCAGATATCGATTCTGACCACAACCTTTTGGTGGCAAATATACAATGTAGACTGAAGAGCGTTAAGAGAAACGTAAGAGTTAACAAGAAATGGAACTTAGAGGAACTCCTTAAAAACAAGGAGGCTATCATGACTGAGCTGGAGGAAAGGTTGGGGGAGAGAGATGAAGAAAATAGGAAGAATGCAGATGAGGAGTGGAGATACATCCATAGCAACATTAAAGATGAAATGGAAAAGAAGGTAGGAAAGATAAGGGGTGAAAGAAACAAAAAACCCTGGATCACAGCAGCCATGCTGCAAAAAATGGAAGAGCGGAGAAAGTGGAAGAACATAAACACTGAAGAAGGCCAAAGAAAGTACAAGGAGTTAAATAATGCTTTAAGAAGGGAAACAGATAAAGCCAGAGAACAGTGGATAAATGAGAAATGCGAGGAGATTGTCGAATGTGAAAGAATTTGTAGAACAGACCTCATGTATAGCAAAGCAAGGGAACTATTCAAGAAAAAAGCAAGAAAGATAGGACGTAAAGGAATCATGAACAAAAGTGGTAAAATAGTATCGGAGCCAGACAATGTAAAGAATGTCTGGAAAGAATACATTGAGGTTCTGTATGACAAAGAAGGAAAGCCAAGAAATATTGAATTAAATGAAGAAGAGGATGTGGAAGAAGATCAGCTAGGACCAAGTATTCTCGAGTCTGAAGTTAAAAGAGCAATTGATGACATGAAAAGAAGAAAGGCAGTTGGGAGTGATGATATACCCGTGGACGTTCTTAAGGTTTTGGGGTCTAAAGCAGTTAAGCAACTCACAAAATTTTTTAACCAAGTATATGATACTGGCGTATGGCCTGAAGATTTTTTAGATGTTGTGATGGTACCACTGGAGAAAAAGAACAATGCAAAATGTTGTAAGGATTACAGAACTATTAGTTTAATTTCTCATACAGCTAAAGTTCTAACCAGAATAATAACCAAAAGAATTGAATGTAAAATAGAAAAGGAGCTGCAAGATAATCAGTTTGGTTTTAGAAGAGGAAGGGGGACTAGAAATGCTATAGGATGTATGAGGATGATGATAGAAAGAGCGCTAGAAGTCAATAAAGATATGTATTTTTGTTTTGTAGATTGGGAGAAAGCTTTTGACCGAGTGAAATGGGATAAGATGCTGGGTATTTTAAACAAAATAGGAATAGATTGGAAAGATAAAAGACTGCTTAAAAACCTTTACTTTGATCAAAAGATTAGAGTCAGGGTTGAAGGAGAAGAAACAGAAAGTACTTCAATAGGGAGGGGAGTGAGGCAGGGTTGTCCTATTTCACCAGCGATATTTAATATGTATGCAGAAACAATAACAGAAGAAGCGTTGATGGAAGAGAAAGGATTTAAGATAGGAGGTGAAAGTATTACCACCATTTGAAATGGTGCAAATCATTTAACGATTGTCGTGAATTGGTGTCAAATTTGCCTCACACTGCGCGCTCTGCCACGGTAGTAAACCCACGCAACATCCAAAGAGTTGATGAGCTCTTCGCAGTGATAGGCACATATTGGTATGTGATTTAGCTGAATTAGTGAATATAAATGTTGGAAGTGTTGAAAACATTATCCACGATGAGCTTAAATTTACGAAAGTGAGCTCCAGATGGGTGCCGAAGCAACTTTCGGATGAGCAGCGAGGACGTGTTGAGGTTTGCAGAGAACTTCTTCAGCGCTACGAAGGGGATGGCGAAGAGTTCTTGTCATTGATTGTGGCCTCCGACGAGACTTGGGTTTACCATGACACCCCGGAAAGCCAGCCGGCACGGAATGGCGACATTCAACCTCGCCGAGACCAAAGAAGTTCAATACTCGACGCTCTGCGGGGAAAGTAATGGCCACTGTCTTTTGGGATGCGGAGGGACCTATTTTCATTGAATTTGTAGTATAGCAAAGAACAATATTACAGCAATCTGCTCACAAACAAAGCCAAGCCAGCCATCAGGTCCAAAGGCGCGGCCGGCTGTCTAAAGGGGTCCTTCTCCTCCACGACAACGCCTGTCCTCATTCTGCACAGATAACAACCGCTACTCTCACTGACTTAGGCTGGGAAGTACTGCCGTATCCTCCTTGCAGTCCAGACTCGGCACCGTGCGACTTTCACCTGTTTGGGCCACTCAAAGCAGACCTGGGAGGCCAGCGCTTCAGTTCAAACGAGAAAGTGATGGAAGCGATGCAAACCTGGTTGCGCAGGCAACCGAAAGACTTCGTTGCAGGAAAACGCAAGTTACCCGACCGATGGAAAAAATGTGTTGAGAAGCAAGAGCATTATGTTAAAAAATAAGTAATGTTTGATATTTGTGCAGCTTGTGTAGTCATGTGAAAAAAATAAAGTCCTGGTCAAATCTGAACACCCCTCGTATATATAGGTAGAATCAGTATAAAGTTATTGCAAAATGGCGCTCAATTTTCTATTAGCTCATCTTTCAAGATTTTCCGTATCCCGACCTTATTGCTGCAGCATTTTACCCTCCTACATTTTATCGAGTTCTCCATCAATTTTTCGTGTTCGCCAGAAGTTAACTGATAAAAATTTTCGTTTTAATGATATCGAGTATTTATATATTCCAACTCGATTGAATCCGGAATTCCTATGGAGGCATCTCGAAGAGAAGGCTTAGCACACAAGCTTTATTCTCACACAATTTAAATTAGGCTTATAAATTAATCGCATTTGAAAGATGGAAATGGGTTTTCTATATTTTGTCATGTTTGACTGCGGGAGGTTAAGAGTTCATTCCTCGAGTATTTATTTATTTTTCTCACGCGTAGCAGCGGGTGATTGGTCATTGACACATTAAATAACTACTCACTTCAATGTAGGTCATATACGCATGTTAACTTGGATCAAAATCAAAATTTAAGCATATATCAAGAGACATTTAAGGTATTACCAATTGTTTGAAAATTTAATCTTTACTTAAACTTACGTTCAAAGGAGACAAGTTTGCTTACAGACTACTCCATATTTAGCATAAGACACCATAGAAACGGAAAAGGACATTAAAAACGGTGGCTTATGGTTTAATTTAGATAATACCTTTGGCGCTTAGGCGAAACGAAACGAATTGTTAGATTTGATCAAAGATAAAACTTAATTATTTCTGAATTAACGAAAGGCTGGATTGGAGCCTAAAAAATACGTTTTTCAGATTGCTGATATATTTTAAATTACAAGTTATTACTATGATTATGTTGACACTTCGTCCCAAAAGCAAGTACTACTCTTTTACGTCATTTATTAGCGTACGTATAATTGTTTCCTTTAATTATCAAATCGCTTGTGCAAAAGTTTTAGTTTCTCACTAAATTTTGTGAATAATGATAAAAATTATACATTACCGCGGTATCCTTATAAACTTCATTGAAGTTTTTCTAATACGTAACATTACCTTGTTCGTTGTATATATCATGCGATTCTATTACACAGTTATAAAAACGGCTATTTTAAAACTTATCTGCTATCTTTTGTTGCCTATTGAAAATTTTTCGAAATAGTAAAAAAGGCTTTCACAGCCTTCTTGTCGAATAACGTATTCGTCTTGATTCTAATTCGTTAATTCCTTTCGAAGGATGGTGTAAAATATCCCTTTATTGAGACGAAGATACACCCCAAGGAAGGATTTTGGTAGCTGTAAATATATCCACGACCGATCAAGTGTCATGCTGGAATTCGTGTCTTCTTCTCGTAAAGAACGACTTGGAAGGAGAAGTTTTGATTCTTACAGCTAAAGAATCTGTTCGAGCAAGTAAAATTTATTGAAAGCGTTCTGCCCTTAATCTGCCGCTCTAGGTGTCATAGAGTCGCGTTGTGTCACACCATTTGATTTGAAAATGCGCTTTGGTTAGTCTAGCAATTTCTACAAAAAAAACTTTCTATATATTTCTTGTTTATTATCATAAGACCTTAGTGTAAACTAAAACAACTTTGCTGAGTACAGACGTGCCCATGATAGGAATAGAACCGACGGCCTTTTTAATATTAGGCAGAAAAATTATCTATCCCTGCGTAAAGGGCAGTAGAAATCTGACGTTTCTTCGGGATGGTTCAATGGTATAAATCTTTAAACAAACTAATATTTCTGGAATGAATAAAGACCATGCGGGCCGAAACTGTATATGCTAAAACGTCCGCCGTTTCGTAAGGGATTCAGCTCTTAATACACGATTGCCATCGAGTTTTGTTGAAGAGAAAGAGAGAGAGGGCGGATCCATTTTCCCCCTCTAGAGAACCGCCAAGCAGTCGTCCATCTAGGCTTCCAGAAAATCCTCCTATTAATACAAAGCCGCATTGACGTCGAGGGCACGAGAAGAAAAAAAGAAGGCAAAAGAGGCGGCGTTTATTCCGGCACTCGGAGAAAAGGATTCTCTCTCTCTCCAGTCTCTTTTAGAGATGGCGATTTTCTGGACCGGGAAAGGCACTTTTTTGCACCTTAATTGGTCAGCGGTTGCATCTCAATGGGCAACTTTAGGGCCATGAAGAGAGAGAAAGGCGTAGAAAGGGGGAGAGGAGGTTGCGAGAGAGGTTATATAAGTGAGGAAGGATTGGAGAGACGTCCCAAAATCCCACAATCCCAACCTCCTTTGAATCGCCATGACGCCCTTCCGTTGCCTTGGAAACCATGTGTGTGTGAGAGAGAAAGAGAGAGAGAGGATGAGAGAGATGATAGAGGGGAGAAATGAGAGGGAGTGAGAGAGGAAGAGATGGATACGGAGGAGTGAGGTTTTTGAGTGGCAAGAAACGCTGTTAGCGAGCGATGGTGAGTTGAGTGGGCTGGCTGGTAGGAGAAGGATTGAGAGAGGGAGAGAATAATTGAGAGAGGGAGAGAGATAGATAGAAGGAAGACCAACAGGCGAACTGAGGGTAAACGGCGGATGTGGGGGCGTAGGAGTTTGAAATTAGCCTCTCCCCTCATTACTCTCTCCCGTTCCCATGCAGCAGGAAGAAACAGAGAGAGGAGTGAAGGCGAGGGAATGAGGTAGGATGGATAGATGCCTCCCCGGACACTAATACCACGTTCTGTCGCTCTTTCCCTCCCTCCCTGCACGTAAATGCCTCCCCGTTCATATATAGGTTTGCATCACGTTTCCCAACAGAGAATGGAGGTGGAGACAGGGAGTTAGGGGGGAGAGAGGTAAAGGGTGAGAGAGGAGGGGTAAAAAAGAGAGGAATCTGGCAGGAGGAAATTGGACTAAACGCGTATATTGTGGCGCTTTAAAACGCAAGCGTTTTCCAAAGGTTCTTTTCTTTAAAGAGCTGTTGCTATGCGCGGATGATCATTTTGCGTCCGCGTCCAAGTAGAACAAATGAGGACACTCAGAAGACACGTTATGGAAACTGTACCGCAAAGAGTGCCATCAAAATTGGGATATAAAATTCCGGAGAGATTGTATGGAGAGGAATGCCGTATCTTCAATGAATCTTCCTTGAAAACTACACTTGATGCGTATGAGAGAATATTACTTGATATGGTGACAGTAAAGTGATCCGAAAAAAGGTACCGATATTATTTAAGGATGACTTTAACATGGGTATTTTTGTCCGTTATTTATCCATTACTAGAAGATACTTTAAAACGAAAGAAAAATTTGAAGCCACTATATTCCTAGTTGAAATCAGGAAGAAGAGCCTTTCACATCGCATTATGTATCAATAAATGAATATTATTGCCTATGATGATGATAGAGTGACATTAAAATCTGGATTGTGTAAGGATCTTGTGTGAAAACTTGCCAATTATATTTGTTTTGGAGCATATTGGAAAAATATTAAATGTCATCATGCCTCAATCCTCGTGTCCTTTTTAAATTAACCAAACATGAGTAATGTTCCACAGTTTAACATTAAGACAATATATGTTACTGATGAAGTGCATTTTTATAATGATTTGTGATAATAGTTTTCTGGTTGGATGGTATCTTCATTTATTCTTTTGGAGCAACGATTTCGTCATATGTAATTATATTCGTAGAAATTTTCAAGAAAACATGTATTTTGTATAGAAAGGGAAACATATTTGGAGAAATTTTTATGATGGTTAATTACCGAAGCTGGGAATGCTCGTCTTTCAATTGTTGTCATGTTACACAAAGATGCCTCATTCGTGCTCAATTTCCTTTGCAAACAATTTGCAGTTTGAATTGGAGTCTTAGATGCCCCGCCCTCGAAAGTTGCATTTGTTGGCTGCAATATTTTGCGAAAGAAAATCACACAAATCCCAACAGGCACAGTTTTTTTGGGAATACAAGAGGGAATCGCCACAAAATCTTAAATCTAAACCTGGAAGAGGTTGAAAAGTTTCACTCAGCATTTGAAATCGAAAGTAATGATGCATTGGTATGGACCAATAAAGATCACCCGAATAAAGGAGCAGACAACTTTTCATCTTAGTTAATATTTAGTAAAAATTTAAGTATAATTTTTAGGCCAATTTTTGCCTTTTTAAATGAAAACAACATAGAAGTTGTTACTTGTCACTTTATTTAAAAGGTTTTACAAATAGACTTTCTCAATAATCAAAATATTAGTTTTTCAACCACACCATCTATACCATTCAAAACTTAGAGTAATTTCTCCTCATCATGATTAAAACAATACAAAAACGGAGAAATACGCGAAATTAAGAAAATGCGTCGCGGGTTTCGAAGTTTTTATTTTACTTTCAATTTGCACATTTCGCCGTGCACTTCCGCCACGGCCTCTGACAAAATGAAACGCTACGCCTGTCTTCCAGTAGTGCTGAGGGTTGCATTAATTTTCGCCCGACAGTCTGACGTCGCATAACCTTAATAAGGGAGTCCCAAAGAGTTCTTTTTAATCACGTATGATGATGGATTGCGACAACTACGAACGGATATTAGAAATTGCGACCCAGACTTCTTTTCCCCTCTTTTTAAAACGAGGATCTTTTTAAAGGGGTGCGGAAGAGGTGAGAAGAAAACGTCGCCACAAGAGAAAGAGAAGAGAGAGAAAAGAAAAGTAAGATTTCCGTGCATCACTCCGGAGTGGAGAGGACACCACTATCTATCTCTCTCTCTGCCATTCCACTCATTTCTCCACTCAACTCTTAATCTCAAAAGAAATTATGAATCACGTGGGACTCTTACTTATTTCTCCAGATCCCAGATAGATTTCGGGCGAGTGCTTTTATTGCTCACTAAAGGAAATCACATTTTCTCCGAAACTCTGGGGGATACGCTTTCCGATCTTCATATTTTATTTCATTCGACCCTTTCCCCTCCCCTTCCCTCCTCCTGGATAAGGAAAAAACACTCCTTACTTTCCGGTTCCGCTACCGTCGGTGGTACGCAAAGGGCGGGGAGAAAAGTGGGCTGGAGAGAAAAGAAGATCAGGAAGGGGACATTGTGAGAGAGGGGAGTGGCAAAGAAGTTGGAGGAATGAGAGGGGAAGGAGGAGGAGGAAAAAATATATTTTCCTCTAAGAGAAAAAGAAAGGCTTCTGAAATAAGAAAAATTCCGGATTCTCGTTCATGAGCGGATTTTTTTGCAGAAATTCTCAAAAATGAAGTCTTACGCCAGTTATGCAGAGATGCGTATAAATAAGTGTGTATATATATACATATACATGTATGTATGTACATATATATACATATAAATGTGTATGTATATATATATATATATATATATATATATACACCCGTGTATATAGTAAATTTTTAAAAAAGGGTCACGCAAGGATTACTCTCATTTTTCACTCTTCCATTTTCCTCGACGTCTTAAAGATGTCATCTCTTCCGTTATATTCCTCCGCCCTTTCAACAGCACCTCATCCATTTTGTTGGAACCGAGGATGGACGTTCCGGATTTCCTATTAAAAACTTAACGCGTTCTTTTTTGAGATTACAGAACACGGGTCCGGCATCCCGCAGAAAACGGATGGTTTTTAAAAAATTCGAATTACTTCCGTGAGAAACTGGATTAAACGTGAAATTCTTCAAGAGAAAAATCAGTGCTCTTTAAAGCGGCTCACGAGATCGCTTGTAAAATATCACTTTGGGAAAATCAGCAAAACATTCGAAAACCTGTCACTAAATAATTCTATATTTTCTTCTAAGAGTCAATTATCCGGAAATAAACGTTCGATTGATAATTTTTTATTTGAGCATCCCTTACGTACTAATCCTGGTCATTATATGCAATTGTGATAACACTTTACTCCTTTGGGATTATCTTAGAACTTAACCTACAAAGTTGAATTCAAGAGTAGCATAACAATAAGCCTATAAAAATAATGAATTAATCGTCACTTGGAAAACCTTGTAGGATGAAGCAGTTATTCGTAAAAACTATTCGGATGAAAGAATCTTCAAATCACCTTATCAGAAACAAAGCTTTGAATACAGGACCGTCGGGAACCGCTTTAGAAACTCGCTTCAGAATGGTAACTTTTTCAAATCTACCCCGGCGCAGATCAGATGAGACAACAGTTTCACGCCGGAAAATGCCTTGTTTCACTTAAGAACTTTGAAAGTTGTTCACATCGAGTAGACGTGTATGTGTGTGAATAAATGGACTTCTCATTGTAAAAAAATTTGCCTTTCTTGACGCAGAAGTTTTATTCCAAGATCTGAAATTTTTGCAATTTAAATCCACTACACAATTTCCACTTATTACGGCAAAAAATGCCAATAAAAGTAGAACGTTATCTCCGCTTTGCATTTTTCCGGAAAACACTGCCGTATTAAACCTTTAAGAAGGAAAAAAATAAAACTTCCCGCGCCTTCCCGAGTGTCAGAGTGATGGAGAAGATGATTTCCTAAACCTCAACGACGTGGTGGGATTACAAATTTGCCACCTCAACGACCGGAAGCCAGAGATATCTGAAAAAATGTAGGCCATCGGGTGATACGAGGAAATCAGAACAATGAAGGGCGTGCAACTAGTACGAGTCCGGAGGACATATTAAGACCGGAGACTAAGATTAAGGTTTATTAGTTATTACATAAAAAAACAAAGGAATCGAAGGAGCTTATTTCGGGATCCCGGAAGGGAGACCCCTTTATCCGACGTATTAGCTCGTATACATACATTTCCCGGTTAAATTATGCAGGATAAGATGCGGAAAAAATTAAATTCATTTTGAAAAACTCTTCGAGGATCGGAAATTTGCTCCGTTCTATCATATTTTGAGTGGACGACGACGCATGAGCCACGGGGAAAAAGGCATGAAATGCATTTCCAATAGCGGAGGCTTAATAAATTCTTCGATATTTCCCATTCATCCACCCTTCAAACCCGTTTCGAAAGACGTCGCTGCGGATTTGACTATCAAATAGTCTTTCAGAGGTAAGATGAATTTCATTTCGCTCCCACTAGGAATTTCTATGACCCAAAAAATCTTTTTTATTCTTCTACCTACCGCCGCTGCGCCTCGAATGGATATAGATGGTGTACAGTAAACATGTTTGAGATTTCCTTTTTTCCTCCGTACTCGATAATTTTTGCTCAGCTTAATATAAATAAGTATCGAATGATTGAGTTATTTTCAAACCGCAATTGGTTTTGGAGAGCGCTCGGCAGGGCACCACTTTCGGCGCCCTCGGTAGAGGAGTTTTTGGCGCCCAGAAATGATCTAAAAAAATTACAAGTTTGTCTTATTAAAAGGGCATTTAATTAAACATAAACGACAATTTCATTAAAGTTATATTTTTCGAGTTTTATTTGCGGCAAACATATTGAATGCCATTGAAATCAATATTTTTAGCAGTGGCCAGACCAGAAAGTCTCTTGATTCATTGATGACCGTAGGTAATTTTTGATCAATTTTAGTTTCAAGGTATTAACAATTATTATTATTAAATATTAAAAATTTTAGTTTACTTAAAGAACGCTCTCCAGTTGAAAGTGATGTGGCGAATGTCAGAAAAATTCTCAGTAAAATTTCCAAATTGAGAAATGAACTTAAAAGTTCGTATTCGTGAAGAAATCCTAAAATTTCACTCCGCATAATTTTTACACTTTATATCGAAGGCAGGTGGTGTTTCAAACTGCGAATTTCATCGTTTTCGTACATACTAGCAGAATTTTAAAAGGAATTTATAATTTCATTTTTTTCGTGTTATATGCATAAAAATTAAAAAGCATTATCAATTTCATATAAAGATGTAAATCGTACCGACAGTTGCGTGTGAAGAAAATTTATTGCCTCATGTACTGCATCGTAGAGAGTATATTCTGCTGTTTCGGGTATTGAAGGCGCTTCAGTTTCCACCTTGCCATGAAATTTCCTTTTTCTTCCTTTTATTTTGGTGCAACTCACATTTTATCTAGTGTATAATAAGGCTTCCATTTGGTGCCCAATTACGAAACTGCGTCCTGGGCACGTGCCCCGGTTGCCCCGCCCTAACTACGGCTCTGGCGCTCGGGTTCCGCGAACGATATTAACCTATTTGACGGAAATTAATATTAATATTATGTTACAGCGTATAACCCGATAAAGATAACGGACTAATTTTTATAAGTCAAACAAAATAAATAAATTTAATTCTTTTGGTCATTCGTTAAGTTTGTATTCAGAAGCTTTTGGGAAAAACATAGCAAACGGTAAATTTTTATGCACTACCTTACGTGTGAAATTATGATCTAAAATTATTATAAACGGCTTTTATATTAATGGCTAAAATGTATATACCATAAATATTAGTAGTTCACCATTTATTATATTTTTATAATCCACGCGATATTAATATTTGGTTTACAAGCTGAAATTTCGAATTAAAAATAATTTATAAATAACATTTAAGTATTTCGCAAAAATTAATATTAATAGTTTGCTTTTTATTTTATGTTTTTTATATTAGACGTCATTTTAATATTTGATTAAATAATCATGTGGTTCCTTTCTGAAGTGTGCATAAAAACAAACAAACATAGGAAAAATATACTCATTTTTGTATAATATACGGCCCAAAACAGAATAGTTTTGCGCATTAGTTAGCCTTTTACCCGTCTCATAACGACGTCGAAACAATCGAACGTTATGGAGAAACCAACCAGCAAGAAGCTTATTATCATAGATAATGGAACACGAAACACTATAATTGAAAGTATTTGAACCGTTAATGCACAAACCTTTTAATTTCATATTTGGAAGCAAGACACTTATTTTGATTTTTCCATTGCACGCTCGCGTCCCTTTTTATTTCAGAGTCAAAACACACTCTAGATCCAACTCGGCGAGGCTGACGCATCGTGTGTGTGTGTGTCATACCTCAAAGATGACTCGTCGTACATAAAAAACCGACTTCTCCTTCCCTTTCCTTCTTTCACTCCCTCTCTTTCTCTCTCTCCTCCCGTCTCCTCTAATTTTTCCTCCACGATGGGAACCTGACTCAACCCTTTTCTCCCCCTCACTTCAGACCTTTCCCTTCGCGAAATAAAAACTCTCGGCTCAAAAGAGACGAAGAGGAACCGCCGTAGAGCATTCCACCCGCGCACACAAACACGCGTACCCATTAAAAAAAAAAGTTTCCGCCTCAAAAAGAAGCTCGCTCCTGATATAGCAGAACTGTGTGACTCAAGCCTGACTCATTCGGACTTATACATTCTCTCTCTCTTCCTTTCTCTCACACATCTCCATTATCCTCTCTAAAGCTAAAATCACTGGAACTTCCACTTTCTACATTTGATGAATAAGTGCTAAAACTGAATGATGTAATCTTATACTTAACTTTCTGCCAGATATAACCACTCCAGCATGGAATCTCTGTATTGTAAACAGCCTCTTTACAAACTGTACATACTGCGACGCTTAAGTATATCTTGTGCGGTTTATATATAGGTTATATTTTTTATTTAATTTTTGTAATTTTTATTTTTCCCCTCTCTCTTTTCTTCGTCTTTTATTTGTTAAACTAAAACGTTAAATTCTAAGCAAGCATTTTTATATTCGAAAGTTTTAAATGAAATTTATCCATATTTTTAATTATTCAAAACTTTCTGTTGTACTTATTTACATATTTATAAGAAACTATACATTTATACATACATGCGATTAGACTGTTATATATTTATCTCGTGGTAACCCTATTTGTGAACTAATATTGTAAATTTTAAACAAATCTTTGTTAAATATGTAAATCTCGAATATCTCTGCCCTTGATTATCTACTCTGTATTAATTTATACTGTGTAAATCAAATTCTGTAATCAGTAATCCAGATGTAAATAAATTGTAATGGTTAGGTGGAAGAGGAGGCTACTTAGCCTCAATCTCGCTATTAAAGACATTTTTCTTTCTTGCTTTCTTTCTCTCATCATGCTCTCTTTCTTTCTTTTTCTCCCTCTCTCTCTCTAGCTGCCTACTGGTACACTAAGCACCTCCCTCACCCGAGCATCCTCAACCGACTGCTTGCTTCTAATTTCCGACAAAATGTTTTATTTTTGAAAAAAAAAAAAAAAAAAAATCTTTCGACAAGATGACTTACTCAAGCGGAAAAGTCTCCGAGAAATGAGAGAGAGAGAGAGAAAGAGGGAGGAAAAGGAAGGTATTTCTCATTCTTCCGTCTCTTCCGCTTCTCGTTTCTGCATTACACTTTAATACCTCTCCTCTCTCCCTCACGGAGGAGGAGGAGGAAGAGTGTTTCGGTGTCCATGGCAACCTCCATACGTACCGCACAGTTGGGAAGGAGGATTTTTAAAAATATTTTTTTCCCTTCAAGCCCCGCGTTTTTTTTCTTCTCCTTTCCTCCATCCCGCGAAGCAGGATTAGAAGATGGTGAAATTGCGGAAGAAGCGGAGAACTTCTTAGATCCACCTTCTTACCTCTCGCGGAATTAAGCTTGTAAGAAGGTCGAAGAGGTAAAAGGGATGGCGAAAGGAGAGAGAAGGGGGAGTTGTAAGGAAGGAATGGAGAATTGGAGATGGGGAGAGAAGAAGGAATGGAGAGGTAGGGGAAAAAACGAAGAGGGGCTGGGGAATTTTCCCCCTCTCCCCCTGCCTCTCTCTACCTTCTTCCCCATCCCCTTTTTCTTTACTTTTTTCCAACGAATTTTTCCATCCACTAAGAGGAAGAGGCTTCGAGGGTGAGGCGGAGAGGGAAGGGTGGGAAGGGAGTGGGAGGATGGAAGGGGTGGGAAGGAAAGGGGCGTGGTATCTTTTGACCCCTCTTTTGCTCCAGAGGGAGCCAAGGTTGCAAGATCTTGGTGCCCCCGTTGGGAATGTTCCATTATTTTATCCACCCTCCTTTCTCCCACCCAACCTACCACCCACCTCACCCTATTTCCTGCATTCTACCTCCCCCAAACCCTCTCCTACCTTTTTTCTTTCCTCCCTCTTCTTAACGCCTTTTGAAAAGTCGAGGTATTGTGGGATTTCACTCGAGAAAAAATTCTCAAAAATGCATTAAGAGAGGCGTATACACACCTTGGTGACAATCTCTCGCGTGAACGACCTCTTGCTTGTTACTCGTTAGTTGAGCAGTTTTCTAGAGGCAATGTCGATTTTCCTTTTTTCTTTTGGATTGCGGCAATAGTAGATCTCTCACATAGACATGTATGTATGTATTTATTTATTTATGTATGTATGTATGTGTGTATGTATATGTGTGTGTGTGTATATCTATGTGTGAGTGTGTGCGCGCGCGTGTGTGCGCGTGTGGGTGTGTGTGGGTGTACTTTTTAATTCCTTTCTTAAGTTTTCAAAAAGAACAATAGAACCCAGATTCCGAAATAAAAAAATCCGGTAGCTACTTTATGGAGGCTTAAGTCAGTTTTTCATCAAGCCCCGAACATTCGCAAAAGTCTCTTTCCTTTACTGCTGTACCATTAGGCGAGGATTAACACAAGAAGAGGTAGAGAGGGAAAAAACGTGTCTCTTTCTTGACGTCCGAGTTATTTTTTGAGACGGCGTTTTTCCCGGGCCGCGACACAGATGGATGCTCGGAATGACGCGGGCGAGATTTATTCACGGACTCGAGAGTAAAAAAATAGTTTCTGCACAAACTCCGCGGCCCTCTTTAATCTTGTGGCCCCATATTCCCGCTTTTTTACGGTCGGAGTTTTTTTTTTTCTGCGGCAGCGATATATGTTACTGTTCGGTTCCATTTCTCGTCGCACCGGCTCGTGCAAGCAAAAAGAATAACGGACGAACCGAAGGTGACCGGGCTCCGCTTCCATTATGTTTAGAATCGACCAAGAGAAATATTTTTAAGTAGCTCTCTCAGTCACTTTTTGAATTAAAACTTTTGAGGGGTACATTCGTAAGTCATGAATGGGTAATTTGTAATTATACCTCACGTTGGGGAAGTATGAGGATTTTATAAAGAGGCCGTATAAATTTTAGATCGTGTTGGCCCAATAATGCATCACTTCGGCCATGGTTTTCAAAAAATAAATAAAATACGAGTTTGCTGAGACGTCTTTACCGTCGCCTTCCTTGCTTTCGGAGTTTGATCCTTACTCCTTTTTACGTTTAAAGAAGGGTCCGTTAACGGTAAATTACCCAAAGAATGAACTCCTTTTGCAATTTTGCATGACGTTAATAGTGTTACTGCCATGATGGTGGTGCATTAAAATCAGTGTGCCCGGCTCGTAAATTTCGGAGGGGAAGGAACGCGTTACCCATCGCTCATAAGCACCACGACTGAATTAACGCCAGAAGGGTGTAACTCTCACGTAATTTAATCACGCTGAAGACTGGTAAATATTATAACAGTTTTCCGAAAAAAAATCCGCCGAGATTTTTTTCTTGTTTTTTTTTTCACCCTCGTTTCTCCCAAATCGCATCTGTGCGACAAAAATAAAAAATGAGGATCGCTTATAAGTTCATCAAAAATAAATAAAAGTTTTACTCGGTTATCTAAATTGAGAATAATTTTATGCTGCGATTTATATGCTAGGGTGTTTGAAAGCGTGCCTTAAAATCTGTAAAGAAGACTAGTGTTCCGCGTCGTTTACATCAATTTTGAAAAAATAAGCAAAACAACACCATTTAATGCTTCATTAAATTATTGTCAAGGGCCTTAATGATGTAATAGTGTTGCTATTAAGGTTATGTGCTGATAGCCGCAACGTTAAAGGCTTCGCAAAATTTCAGTGGGCGATATTACAAAATAAACTTTAATATCCTACTCCCGGAATAGTAACTATGTAGTTTTAAATTCAAATTACAGCATAACATGCTACAGTATGCATTGGAATGGAAGTAATAACTGAAGAAATAAATTTGAAAAAACAATCTATCGCAGGGATGTGTTAACCCAGACCGTATCAGCCACGGAGCCGAGCCGCATTCGTCGCCGTTTTTACGAATCGATCCGGAGCATGCAATAGCTTGGAACTTACAGTTCGGTACGAAAGAAAAGGGTTCAAATCCTCAGGATAACATTCCGCAGACAGCGCTGAGTTTTATTTTTTCCTCAGAGCGAAGAGGACGAACAAAAGAAACGCTCACGCTGACCGCCACCGCACACTTAACCTTTTAACCTCACTCTCCCTTCCGTCGCAGCAGTATACTTAAAGGCCACCGGATCGTCGCGGGTCAAGTCCGATCTCCCTCATGGCCGGGAGAAAACAAAAAGAAAGGGAGACGTTTAGAATAACCTCCGCCATCGCTGATCGCACATGACCTTCGTGAAGGGCACGGGATATTTTATGAAGGGATTTCGAGGGCGGTTTTGAGAGGGAGGGAGAAGAGAAGTGAAGGAGAGGAGAAGTAAAGGAGAGGGAGAGGAGAAGTAAAGGAGAGGGAGAGGAGAAGTAAAGGAGAGAGAGAGGAGAAGTAAAGGAGAGAGAGAGAGAGGGAGGGAGGGAGGAAGGAAAGATGGCATAGGCGTGCGTAAGCTCGAAAAAGTACGGCAGTACGTCCTCGTTCCCTCTATCGCGGAAGGAGTGGGTGAGGGAGGTGGGAAGAGAGGGAGAGTAGGGATAGAGCGCTGTGGGAATGTATATACCTCGCTTCCCTTTTTTCCTAGCCGTCCGTCCACGCTCTTTCAGGCTCAGGCTTACCAAATTGAGTGCGTCATTTCGAAGGAGTCGTATATTTTTAGGAGCCTCTGGAGGATCTCTCCCCGCTCTCCTTCCGGCTTTGCTCCCACTCCCTCCCTCCATTCCGCGCCCTCCCTCCCTTCCACGCCCTCCCTCCCTTCCACGCCCTCCCTCCATTCCACTCCCTCCCTTCCTTCCACGCCCTCCCTCCATTTCACTCCCTCCCTCCATTTCACTCCCTCCCTCCCACGCCCTCCCCCATTCCACTCCCTCCCTCCCTCACTTCCACTCCCTCTCCCCCTTTCCCATACCCTTCTGCTCCACTCTCTCCCCCCACTCTCCCACCTACGCTGCTCATCCATTCCGTCCCATTCCTCCTTTTTATGCCCCCAAAACACACCCACACGCACATATTCGCAAACAGCATGCTTCCCTCACGCTTTTATCTCCTTTCTCTCTCTCTCACGCGCCATCTTCATCGCTCTCCTTCACTTTCATCCTTCCTACTCCTTACGGATCACATCTCCAGACCCTATTACCTCGACCCCTCCCATTTCTTCTTGCTTACACCATAACATTCTCACCCGCCTACCTCCCATTCTTATACCCCAAACTCTCTATATGGAGCCACCTCCTTCCTTCCATTTCGCTGACTATTCGGTCCCTTTCCCTACTCGACGCGCGTCCAACCGACCCATCCTTCCCATTCCGGCCAACACCTTTCGTCCCCTTTTTTCTGCGGTCACTTTCTCCCCTATATTTCCGAATATTACCACTAGCGTCTTTTATTTTTGCCATTTTTTTCGCTACCTCACCCTCACTCCGCTCTGCGCCTTACGCGTTCCCTTGCCTTAATTCTCCCACTCCTTCCGGCCACTCACACCGCCAGAAGCTCTCTTCTTCTCCTCTCTTTAATCCCCCATTCCTTCAAATCCTCCTCTTCCTTTCTCTCCCCCACAACTCCTCCCATTCCCTTTCATGTAGCCACGAACTTCCTCCCACACTCCTCCCTTTTTAACAATTCCGCCCCATTCAGACTATCTTAAGCCTATTCTCTCTCTCTCACCCCTTCCTATCCCTTCCCCACCCTTTTTTAACCAGCTATCCATTCCTTTCTCGTCCCTTTGGACCCTTTTTCTCCCGTGGAACTCCTCCTGTCTTTCCCTTTTAACATTGACGGGATTTTGAGCGCGCGTGTGTTGTGAAGAGATAGACAGAGGTCAGGATGGAGAGAAAGAGAGAGAGAGAGGAAGGGCCAAAATAGAGACGAAGAGAAAGGAGGAAAAAAGGAAAAAGGAAGAAAGAGAAAGGCTAACCTAAGACAGACAGACAGGCATTCAAGCGTAATTGAGACTGTGAAAGTCTCTCCTAACATTTTAAACCACCATCATAAAATACAAATTAGATTCCTTACTTTGTGTGTGCTCCGCATTGATACAAAGAAATATATAGCAGTGTGAAATATTTAGAGTACTTACATATGTAAAAGCGAAGATAATGCAAACGATCTGAATAAATGTCGAAAGTTTGAAGTTTGTGGGACAGAAAGCCAAAATAAAACCCACTGTAGGAACACGCCCTCGAAGAGAAGGAGTGAAAAATTCCAGCAGAGATAAAATATATATCGAACTCTCAATATACCGAATGCCCCGGTACCGAGACCATTCCGGTTAATTGGATTTTCCGATTGATCGATATGCCTCTTGACACGTACCGTATTAGACGAACAAATGAAAAATTAAGTAAATAATGAGATAGTGAAAAAAGAACGCAAGGAAAAGTTACATAACATTCAATTAACTCGACCCATACTCTACTATCAACACCTTTACCAGTCATACGAGAAGTAAATACATATCCTACATAATGCAGTATATAAAACAATAAAGTCATGAGTTTCAAAGACTCCGGTTAATCGACGATCCATATCCGATTAGAAAGAAATTTGCTATATGGACGCGGGTAACTGGTTTTGAGCAGCGTAAATGATATACAGAAAGAGGTAGGAGTTGAAAGAATGAGGAAAAGTACGGTGGAGAAAAAGGAGGGAAGAAAGAGGGATGTAGATTATAATGATGGAAGGGCACCAGTAAAAAGTGAGGAGAAAGAATGAAAGGAGAGAGAGAGAAAAATAGCGATGGACAAGAGAATAGAGAGGCGCTCAGAGACAGAGGGAGGAGAATAGAAGAGATGGAAGAAAAAGACTTTTCCCCGTTCAAACTCGACCGAAAAAGAACTCGGGGAAATCATTCGGAGTCTGGGGTGGAAAAAGAGCGGAATTAGATTGCAGAGAAGATAGGAGTACTCTAAGGAGGGAACAACGTGTGTGTGTGTGTGAGAGAGAGAGAGACGAAGGGACGGTAAATTAGGATTTTAAAAGTCCTTTTAAAGATTACATTCTACTTTTCCGACCTTTTTGCTTCAGTTTCCTGAGGTTTCATCATTATTGTTTTATTTTTTCCCCATCGGGATCTCGCTCTTTCCCCCGAAGTTTGCAATATTTTTTGCGAAGGACGTACTCTCTTTCGGTTTTATTGCTATTTTTAGTCGTCCCCGAAGCAAGGATGAAGACGGCCGTTTTAGTCATGGAGATATTTTTTCGGTACTTTTTAATGGGGGCGCTAGAAATAATTGGATCGATGCGTCGGTTGCAAAAAAAAGAATCGGCGAGTTTGGAGGACGCTGGAATCAAATCGGGAGGAATCGCGGAAGAAGATTTAGAAAAATATAAAAAAACCGCCTTCGATTCGAGAAAAGGTCAATGAGGAACGGTTCGTTGGGTCCAATGCGGCAATCTTCGGCCATTTTACCCCATCTGACGAATTAAAAATAAAGAAAGGGATTAATTTCGGTCACGAGAGTGACGCTAATTGTTTTCCTGCGGCGGAGTCGGCGGAGACCGCCGCGCAGCGCGAGAAACGGTTAAGTGCTTCCCTTGTCGTCCTTAATATCCCCTCTCAAGTCCAACGTTAAATTATTGCCTTTTATAACAATGAAGTTACATTTTCCGACGACGTGCTGCCGAGGCAAGAGCGCAGTTACACGAGACGAGAATGTTTTCGCCGGGAAATTTCTGAACGGTGGTTTTACGAGGAGTGCGAAGTTGTTTTCAGTTAATCAAATCTGTACAATCCAACTTTTATTTTCGAATAACCGGTTCCTCCTAGTTCGGATTATAATTTTTTCCACTTCCCGATTTGGAAAAGTGATGCGAATAGAATTTCGCTGCCGCGATGCGTTTTCTTAGTGTAACAGGACAGAATTGACAGCGACAGAAACTTAATATACTTATTTTTTGCGGATCGTCCACACCGCAGAGGGTGGGTGAGATTTATTTGATTCGTAATGTTAACTCATCCACCCGTCGGCATGCTTCTGACAGCGATTTTTAGCGCTTTAAAAAATCGCCTCTGTATTTGGTTTGTCTGTCCGTCCGTCTGTTCGGGCAATATCTCTTGCATCCTGCAACTTGGAAAAGCTAAATTTTTCGAGTATATTAATCTATATGAAGGCTAAACGTGGCAGAAAGTTTGTGGTTGTGAGTCATCAGTATATTTTTCCGACCCCTCAGTGTCATTTCTATGCCCATAAAAAAAGCAATAAATTGGGGCAGGGAGTAATAAATTTGCATTTTAAAATTAGTTAAAATTAAGATAGGAGTTCAAAACATGAACAGTTCTGTAGCTGAAAAAGAGGTTTAAATTTTTTGAAAACAGAATTCAAATCCTTGTCAAATGAGTGCAAAAAATTGCTTTTAATCTAAAAAAGAGGGAAAGTTTTACGGTTTTTAACAATGGAAAATATCAACTGCCATGCTTTTAAATGGGAAACATATTAGTACGTAGCATTGATATAATGCTTTTAACAGGAATTAATAGATTATATTACGAGGCCATCGATCTCAACCAAAGACGAAATGTTATGGTGACGTCACAATTTGAAACACGAATAAAAAGCGCCCTATGTAATTTTCTCTGCAATTCTTCCCTCACTTTTTTCCATCTATGGAACGCAGTACAGCATGTATAGGAATCAGCTTTTAGCCAATAACCGATCACCGCTTACATACACGTGTAATCATTACAGTACAAAGTATAAAAATGTGTCTAAAGAGAGGCAATAGTATGCGCGCTGGGTCTCTGGTGAAGCCATCCAGCAGCGCTATATCGAGGTAGACGCTGCAAAGTTCTGCGTTCATTCGCCCCTCTGGTTGAAGCACTCTAAGAGTGGAATTACAACAGTCGATCTCGCTGCTTTTTTTATGCAGCAAGCAGCTATAGAACGTATCTTAGTTGAGCCGTATCCACGACTAAAAGCACGACGCTCACATCTTTTACGACATCGTCAAAATGCTTTCCGAGTTTACCCAAAAATCACGCAGAATCCGAGATTAGAAAATTTTTTTTGGCCACTCAAAGACGAAAACCTCAGATATCACAGAAGCTAATACGCACACCACCATTTGAAACTTAGAGCACAACGCATTACTTTTGCTCGAATTTATTAATTCCGTAAACGAACCGAATGGACGTAATATTTACCTACGAAGCGCGCCTGTTTATGATGGGTTTGTTTATTGTTCGGCACTCGTTCCATTTTCCTCCATCCAGTGAACACCCCATTTGCGATATAACCTCAAAAAATATTTTCTTATTCGATCTCCGCAGCAAATGCACCGATCCTTTCAGAGGTCATTGTCACTGCGGAAACATGACTTATCCCGGCAATTTCATCCAGTAAACCAGTGTGCGTTTGTGAGCCCACACATACGAAAGCCTAAGTACCTGCCTAAAACACACACACACACTACAAAAAACGTCCCCAAGGAGGAAAGAGTTTAGCGCCTTCGTGGAGACAATCTAAAAATGGGCCTCTTAAAGACATTCTCCCCTCCAATAAGAACCGAACCGATCAATCTTCTCCAAAATACCAGAACCCTCCACATGGACCTTATCACCTCTCCACCCTTATCAGTCCCGCAGACCCTTCTTATACCCTTCCATTCACATCATCCCTTCCAGTCTCATCATCCTTCCCTCTATCTCTCTCCACGCCCCCTACCTTTCGCGTCATCCGCTCCTCTTGCCATCATTCTACCCTCTCCCTTCCCTCCCTCCCTCTCTATTCCCTCCCATTTCCCACTCCTTCACGGGCCTCCGCCATTCCGAGGCCCTTCACCTTTTCATCAACGTTCCCACCAACTCCGCCATCCTCTTTCTTTCTCTCTCTTCCTCTCTGTCTTTCCGGAATTAAGGCGACAGAAAGTCTCTCCTCCACCAAAATCTTTCCTGGCATTCCGCCTTCCCTTTCGCCAAATCCATCCGGACGTCTTTGCCATCTCCTCCGTAATGTGTTGGGACGGACGATTCCTCGACACTTTTTTAAAAATTCTTCCGCAATAGGTTGCAAAAAAGGGGTGAAAAACAACTGCAATTTTTGCACCGACGCAAAAGAGACTGCAAAACAAAAACCTCGCCGGAATTTCGAATCTGTGAACATTTTATAGGATTTTTTTTCTTCTGGCGAACGGTTCGGATTCGCGACGCCAATCTTTTTATTCTATGTTCTGATTGTCTTAGTCCTATTAGTTTATAGATTAGCTAGTTAATCAAGATATTCGACGAGCAGTTTATGATGCAAAATACGACTTTTTAAACTAGTATGTTGTTTTCGTATTCAACTTATACATTTTCGGAATATATGTGGAAAATTATTTTAATTTGAAAAATCACCAGACCCTCCACCTCCAATCAGAATAAATCATTATTAATGAGTTGTCATGCATTTATTTTGTTATAAATTTCCGAAGAAAATGTATGGAGTGATTGGAGATAATGTTATTGTAGTCCTCGGCGCATTAATTTCGGAAATTATTTTAGCTTGACTCTGTTTATTTATTTGAATCGGTACAAAAGAAAGGAATACTCAGAGAATTGTCATCGATGGCAACACCAGGCAACCATTATGCATAGAGGGAACTAAATAAACAAATAAGTATATAATTAAATATTCTCTAAGCTTATAACTAGAAAAAATGTATACAATGCAGCTATACTTACTTCATCAGGAGAACTTTTCCATTGTAAAATTATCTACGGGTATGAGGGGTTACTCACCTATAAAATAAAAAGAAAGAACAGAATTTAGTTGATTGAATGATTCGGATTGGAAATGGAAGACAAATTTCACACAACATCGACAAAATTATGCATTAGAATAACGAGAGGCCGTGTGTGCGCGCACGCGTATACACTCACACACGTACACTGATATATAAAAACAAAAAATACAGATATACACATTTACAAACACAGAGGTTAATGCTTCTTTCAGCGAAAATTTCCGCAACCGCTTAGTCCGTCGTTGCTTTTTCCTTTGACGTTTTGCCGCGAGACCATTTGTTCCCTTCCTTGCCGACATTCCGTCCAAAAGACGTTTTTTCCCAAACGCTGCACCCTCATCCTTTTCTCTCTTTCTCTCTCTCTGCCTCACAGCCATTTCCCACATTCCCGAAAACTTTCAGAAGCACTTTGGCCGCCAGCTCCCTTGCCATTTAGACCCTTCTTGCCTCGGGTTTGGGGGCAGGGTGATAGGGAGCGAGGGGGAGGCGGGGGAGAGGGAGGCGGAGGAGAAGGCGGCACTAAAACCGTCGTTACCCTAACCCGTATTCCTCCAGGCGCTTAAATCTCGGCCTCCGCACTCAACCCACCTGGGCCGCAATCGCCTCCATTCCACGCCATGCCATGGCGCCACATAACGCGAGATTATATTAACTTTCTTCGGCACGCCGATAACAGCATCCCCCCTACTCCCTCTGCGCCCTTTCTCTCTCTCTCTCTCGATATCCCATTCCCTGGCACCCTTTTACGCGGGCACACACGCAGGATCTTCTATCACCCTCCCCAATCCCTCGACGAAACCGCACCAACCTATCATATCGATTCCTTTTTCTCCCCTCTGAATGCGGTCAAGACTGAATCAGGAGATGTTTTTTTGCCGATCCCTTTGGACCGCGTCTCGGGAAAACTGGATTGGTGTTTTCTGAGCCGTGGTGATTTGCAAAAAGGGTAAAGATTAGCGGGAATTTTTTTCCCAACCGAGTTTCCAGTTCTCAGAAAGGGGGTCCACAAAATGCGACGCGAGAGTTTGACTTTTTTCTTTCGATAGAACCGTTCGAGATACGGAATCTTTCTGTATTTAAGCGGTTACATCGTTAGTATGCCGTGCTTGACAAAGTAATAGCATTTTTTCTGGCGATTGATTAAAGGATTAATTCAACTAAAGTCAAAATTGGGAAGGTGGTCAACTTACGGTCATTTTTCTCGTCAGTAAATTCAGGACACCTAAAGCTTCACGATATAAGTGCTTAAAAATCAAATAGAAAAAATAAATGATTACTAGTGTACCTTCATCAGCAATAAACAAGATTGGAAAGGTGTACTCCATGTAGGAATACACAGTTTCCAAATACGTTCATTGAGATTTCGCAATGTTCTCAATATTTTTCTCTAAGATGAGAATTGAACGAGAAGCAAGCGAGGTAGGTCGTAAAATACATGCAGGTCTTCATGTAAAGTGGTCGTAATTATTGTCCGATTTTAACCAAAATTGGAATCGGTCAACCAATTTTAACAAAACTCCCCAATACGAAATTTTATTAAAATACGTCCAGCGGTTTCCGAGTTGAAACAAAGGAACATTGTAAACTACATGTAGGTCTTCAGGTAAAGTGGTCGTAATTGTTGCCCGATTTTAACCAAAATTGGAATCAGTCGACCAATTTTAGAAAAACTCTCTAATACCAAATTTCATCAAAATACATACAGCGGTTTCCGAGTTGAAACAATGTAACATTGTCAACTATTTGTAGGTCATGTAAAGTGATCGTAATTGTTGTCCGACTTTAAACAAAATTGGAATCGGTCGACCAATTTCAGCAAAACTCCCCAATACCAAATTTCATCAAAATCTGTAAAGCGGTTTCCGAGTTGAAACAAAAGAACATTGTAGGTCTTCATGTAAAGTGGTCATCATTGTTGTTCGATTTTGACGAAAATAGAAATCGGTCGACCAATTTTAGCTAAACCCCCCAATACCGAATTTCATCATAATACGTCCATCGGTTTCCGAGTTTTAACATACGGACGGACGTACGGAATCGACCTCCCTTATATGCGTTCACTTTGTGCACTTCCTGCAAAGAACGCATAAAAACGGATAATTTCATACTACGCGCTCTTACCACGATCATCTTCTCACAACAGGTATAAACACAAGATAAAATAGACCATACTTGTTCCTTTAGAATCTACTTTCTGTAAATACCACCGATGACGGATGCCTGGAAGCCAAAATGCGCCCATCGCTTTGCAGTTAAGCATAACAATTTTATGGCTGTTAAAGCTACTCGAGTAAATAATTATTTTTGTGCTTATTGTGTGAATGTATTTTTAGCTATAACGCAAGCTCGATAATTTTCCATTGAAAGTTAAATCTTGACAAATTACGTAGCTACTACAGCCAAAACACTTTTTAGAAACTAGACGCACATTTCGGTCATCAAGCAGCCATCATTTACCGATAACGGATCCTAACCGACTGTAGCCAAATTGCGCATCTGGTTTTCCCAACCTCGTGCGGATATAAGAACCGCTTAATGTATCAACTGGATTCCAGTCGTACGACGAGAGGAATAATGCCTCTCTTTTAACGTTAAGCATCCTAAAGCACATCTAATTCTAGAAAACAATAACTTCCGAAGATATTCGGAAGATTTGTAAGATAGGTTTCGAACACTTATAAACTACACGGTACAAAATAATGACAACTCACGATCTTAACATCTCACTTTCGAAGGGAATTCGAAATTCGTCCCGATCCCTAAAGATATCACGAGAAGTTGGGAAAGAGAGAGAGAGAGAGTATAAGGGCACGAAGTCCTTTTTATGCAAAGTGCATTAGCGCCAAAAATGAAACTACTCTCGGCATTTTGTTTTCGAGAAAGAGCAACTCAAAATAGAGTGTCAGGAGAAGCGCTAATTAAAAATGGAAACGACTGAGTTTTATCTCCCGGAACCTATAAAAACGATAAATATGCAAAGGATGTCTCTCTCTCGGCTTTCCGTGACTCCACTCCCAAATTGGATTTCCGGGTGGTGCATTTCCATTAAAAAGCAATCGGACACGTAGAAAATTACCGATGTTTCCAAAGTACTCCGGTTTCAGTTAATCGAGTAGACCACGAACAACTCCGCGAAGTTCGCTTCTTACCGTGGAGCGTTATCGGGTTTCGGCAAGAATAAAAGACACCAGAGGTCGCTTACCGGGGAAAAAAACGACCCTTTTTCGCAAGGCCGCTTAAAAAATGAAAATTGGCAAGGAATGATTAAAAAAAAATTCAAAAATGAGCCCATTTTTGCTCGGCAACCTATTAAAACGCTAAATGAAAGTGAAAAATGTAAATATTAGTTCGTCAAAGGCGGTGGAAAAAGTTTCGCATTTGCATTAATTTTTAACGCCTTAAACATACACCCATGCATACATATTCATTATTTAAAACATGAAGATGGTTAGATGCCTCGAAATTCACCCTCTCTTTCACTCTCTCTTTCTCTTGTCATCGTCGTGGATGGAATAAGCGAAGTTTTGCATCGCAGCCGTATTTATATACCTACGGTTTCGTCGTGCTAATCCTTGTATTATTTCGGTTTAATTAAAATTCCGACGCGGGAGCGGGAGACTAGGAACGGGGCTGTAGGGGCTGGATTAAGGAAACCAGTGCCTTTCGACCGGCGATGTGTGAGTGGGATGGCAAACGAAGTCGGTCTCTGAACCACTTGAGGTTACAGAATCGAATCCCATCCATTGAAACGGCAGGCGACTTGTATCGTGCGCCTTTATGTCTTAAGGTTATGGCGAGATTTAGATTTATAGCTATTTTGAAAAATGAATATGAAAACTACACAATGCGAAATTCCACGTTGTTTTGGGTACCTAAGTGTATAAAATCTCTCGTTTCAAGCCTCAGTTTTAATTCGAATGCGTAAAATGTTACATTTATTTAAAAAACTACCCAACAAACGCTTGTGCCACAGTTTGATTGTACCATTATATAATTTTAAAAGCGAAAATTGTTGGGTAGTATAGGTAGATGGAGGCGAATATCTATCCTTGAATTTTGTTATTTTACTTACTACTATTTTTCTCTAATCTTATCTATAGTAATAGCCTGTACTTCCGGACGCTGTGCTGATTTATTTAGCTAAGTTTTCCTGATTTCACTACCTTTTATTTATTTTCGTCATTGTTTATGTAAACAAGATACAATAATCAATACTCCCCAAGGTAAATGAAAACGTTGTGCACCATGTGAATAGTCACGAAACATCCACGCGTTCGAAAAATTTTGGAGGACCACTAATTAAATACTTGCCATATAGGCCCACTCTGTCTTAAAATGTAAAAAAAATTACTACTTGCTTAATGAAGAATCCAAAATTCTGTGGAAAAATCTTCTTTTCTGCGGTACGACAATCACCTTATAAACACCTCAAACGTAACAATCGACACGCCTATTAACATTAACGATCGCCAAGAGCGCCGTTTTCGAACACCTATGAGTTAAAAAATAAAATAAAACGACTCTTCCCGATTATCCCGATAGTCCTTTCCCTCCATTAGGAACAAACCCGCTTTTAAAATCGGGTTAAACCATGGCACACTCTCGCTGCGTCGAGAGAGAGCTTCTCTCTATATGGGAGCGGAAGACGTGATCCGGGAAGCGACAATCGATAAGTAGCCGAAGACGTTCAGCTTTAAAGCCGCGCAAAGTTCCTTTACCGCGGTTACTCCTCTCAACCCCTTTCTTTTTAAGCACATTTTTGGACGTTTGTGCAGCCTCCGTAAACACGCGGAGTGTAAATAAGCGAAGTTTTGTTTTTTCTCCCCTTCTCCTTTCATCCCCTCCGCCCTGCTTGTCGAGACGCCTTGAAGATATAACCCTTTTAAGGGGGAGAGAGGGAGTGGAGACGATATTTAATTAATCCTCATTGAACATGGATTAAGTTTAAATCAGTTCTCACTCGCCTGTTTTCGAGCTTCGCTTCTTAACGGCTTAATCTCGTTATCCGGGCAGAAAAAAGGACCCTTTAAGTTTTCGAGAGTTCAAGAAAGTGGCTACGCTTAGCTATTTTCATCTCGGAGGAATCCGTCGCTCATTTTTTTTATTTGCGAGTTTTTTCATAACATTACTTCCATATAAGGCGAGCTCTTATATTTCGTAAATCTTGGGAAAAAGAAATATAGAGCTGCATTAAAAATATAGAAAAAGTCGCCCAAACCCTTCCTTCAATGAAGAGGAATGCTATCTTATTTCTAATCGGCCTCTTTCGAGATAGGGAGGCTAAATAATGTAATAGGAAATCATTGCCGTAATGATGGGCTGCGAGAAGACTATCAGGTTATTTATGGCCGTAAAAATGCGTCGAAGATTCTTTGGTGACTCCGGAAAAATTTCCCGTTTCTTTTAGGTATTTACTATAAAATAAACTACTACCCACGATTACAGTTTTTTTAGATAGCAGTCTTGCGTGTTTCTAACGGTGTGTAGGATTTATCTTTCATGAATTTTAGTTACATGATTATTAACCTTTAGAATAGAGAAGGTATAATAATGAATAGTTTTATTTATTCTTATCGCGAAACTTAATTAAATTTCACTAGAAATTAAGTTGCATCTATCAAAGGATTTTTTCTTTTATGCCAGGCCAGACAAGAGTGCCTGAATAAATTAAACAATTCGTGCCATAATAAGCAAAGCAGAAAATTTTCACCGGTTTAAAAAGGAACTCTCATAAAAAACGTGTACGGCAGAAATGCAATTATCAATTCTAACGAGCGCACTATTTTAATTTAAATCAAAATGTTGATTCCCTTGAGCACATTTTAGCTAGGAGGGAATGAACATACAAGTTCGCGTAAAGGATCAATACTGGTACAAAATTCGTGATTCTAAAGGTTAAAATCCCTATAAATATTATTTGCTTTAAGAACGAACATAGCGATTAGATAACTCTTTTCGTCAAAGGAAACTGTAATGCGAGTTATCTGCCTCAGGGTTCTGGTAATTACAGCCTAAAGGAAAAATAAGTAAAAAACCTCAACGAAATTGACCTAACCCTTTCTAAGAGAAAAGAAAAAGTGAAACCCTAGCGTCTAGCGCAAAAAAATATTTTCTCGACGTTAACAAGGCATAAAGAGACAATTTTTTCTCACGCTTTGGATGATGGATTGACATGTACACCTAAAACGAAAAAAAATTTAAGTGCCCCGCGAAGAGAATATTGTTTACATTTTTAAAATTAATATCCGAGGCGAAAGAAAAATTCATTATCTCGAATTAGCCTTTTCTCGGTACTTCGTCACAGGAAAACGAGAGAGAGAGAGATAGGAGGATGAAGGATAGCGTAATTAAATTGCTCTCGAGTCACTAGTATGGGTTGAGAAAATTGCCATCTCAATTCATGAATATTAATCTCACTCGATTTTTAAAAAATTTAAAAAAGTTTATTCGTCTTAAAATTCCACCAAGGATTTTCTCAGTACTATCTCTACGCGTTAATAAAAACACACTATGAATAAATAATGTATATATAATTTCTTCTACATTTTTAAATCCTTCAAGTCCGGTTTAAAAATAATTTAATGCTTCGTTAAAAAGCGAATTGACTCCCTTCCACTACCTTCAACGACATATCACTTTTAATTAACAAAAGCACCCGTGCAAAAACCAGGATAGTTTAGTATTTCTAAAACTCACCCCTCGTTTTCCATGGCACCTATGGCATGTATGCCCTGGTCTTGGACAGGATTTTTCAGGGACTTTTCAAATTAGCCCAGAAAAAAATCTTCATGTAAAAGTACCAGCAGTAGCATACTGCGTGCGAAGCAATTAGCTCCAGTACGCCCCGTCGACTGGCACGCCCCCGCGCGTCTTTCCCCCTAATTTCCTCCGGACGCAGCCAAAATAAGACTAACTAAACAACGGGTTTGCCCTTCAACCTATCCAAAAACTCAATAACCTCGGCCATTAATTACCGCGGATCTCCTCTCCCTCTCTCTCTCACCCTTCTACCTCGCACGCGAAAATATTTTTTGCGCCTACTTTTATTCGAGAGGAAAAAATATTAACGTACTGGATTTTTTCTCCACGGACTTAGGCTATTCCTGTCTCCCTTCTCCTTTCCTCCCTCACTCCATTTTCTTCTTCCTCCTCCCTTCTTTTTTAAGACATGCCTGACATTTCCACCCCAAAAAACCGCTCTCGAAAACTTTGCTTTCCCGCAAAAATCTTTTCCCCTCCCCTTCTCTCCTCTGTCCTCTTCCTCCAACTCCCCCGTATTTTTTTCCAGAAAATCTCGTCCCGAAAATCTCTTCCCTTTCTCCCTCCATCTCCCACACACTTGCTCCAGTACGCATCCCTTTATCCCGCATTCCTCAGATCCTCCTCTCTCACTTTCTCTCTCTCTCTTTCCCATATTCTCTCCGCTTCCTTAATTTTTAAGGAGCGCAACTTCCCCGCATTTTTTATCCTCCGCATTCTTTCCCCTCCCCCGTCGCTTCTTACCTTCCATCATCAACTTCACGACTGCTCCTTCCTCCTTCCACGCCCAACCCACAACTCTCGGCTCACGTTATCCAGCCGCTCCCATAAATTCTAGGAAATATAAACCTGATCCAATCAACGAACCTTTTCATCCATATGCCCCCCTTCCCTTACCTCGAAAACCACTTTCTCTGTACCTTTCACCCTTTCTCCTTAAAACCTTACCCATTGCCCTCTTCTTCGCCGCTATTTCTCTCAATCCCCTTCTCCGCCACTCCCCCAACCCCTCCCTCAAGGAACTCGTCTTAATTGCCTCGCCTATCCTTACTTATTCTCACGTCTAGGGAAAGTTCTGAAATAAAATACCTGATAAACAAAACTCGGAGGTACTCGGGCATGTTATTTTTTAGGACTGTTCTGATGGAAAAAATAAGCCAATGCAATACCGGTCACTTCTGGCTCGATAGCCGTAAATAATGCGGTTCTAAGTTGCGATTCTTCTTCTCCGAATCTTTTTCATCAAGATGCCGTCGACGGAAATTGCAGTTTATGCCAAAGAATTTAATTTTCAGTCCAATCAAACGGCGGGGATTCTAATTATAGATCACGTGTAACGATTTCTCCGCTCGATCACGATCGAATTCATGATGTGAGTCACTCCTTTATGCCACACGGCGGGTGCGTAAACCATTTAATCGTTTAAACTACAAAGCAGCAGCACTCATTGATTGGTTCGGATATGACATGCTTATCCAAAGTCACAAAAATGTTGAGGAAAACTAAATGCACTTTTCGGTTACAAAGCAGACGCCATCAGCGGCGATTCACCGATATGAGTTTTATTTTAGAATCTAGTACTGGTGAATCGTCACTGCTTTACGATCGAAATGTATATCTCGTTTTTCTAGCCTTTTTATGGCTGTTGGAGAAACACAGTATGCCAATTTCATTTAAGCCAAAGATGAACCCTCTCCTGAATTCTCATTAGTAATTACATGGTTAACCATTACTGGAGGTTGCAGTTGATCTATTATTCTTGCGGAGTAGCGTGTTTTTCGCATCATATTTACTGCAGTGATCATAAAAAATATACATAAACTTGAACCTTTTTTTTGGAATCCGCCGAAGCAGAAATAACCCTGCAACGTTTGAAAAGCCAACGCGACTTTTTGCGTAGCCACAATCATTTATTATTTTATAGGAGGCGGAAGCAACATAGCGAGAGCCTTTTTTTAGAATTTTATTATTTTTCTTTGGGATTGACTTAGTGCTTTGTTTGATGGGGGTTATAAAGAAATTAGCATTCAAAGCTCGTTTACTAAGCCTGAAAAAATCCGCGAAGTATGCTCGAACAAGTTACCTTTGCTCGGGACTCATTCTTTCAGCATTCGAAGGTCGTTATTGTTTTATTTGCACCCGTGCATAAATGGTAGCCTTTGAAAGCTGTTCTCTCAAACAATAATCTATCCGCTGTGTGCCTTTCTCTTTATTTTTAACGACATATGAGATTCTCATGAACAAGCCAAGTGAGTATATGGCTATAAAGGAAAGAAAAAAGGATATTTAGCTGAGCTGAGACTTTTTCTCGAATTCCCTCGCACAAACGCCTCGATCCTCGAATAATGCCAATTTATAGTTACAAGAAAATTGTAAAAGGACTGATTGCGGGATGTAGTACGAATTTAAATTATGCTATTAAATGCAGGCTTTTACTATAACGGTGATGTAGCACTTTGATAATTTCCTTTACAAACAAAAATATCCTTAAATACACAGTCTCTGTAACAAGCAACATGTAACTCCAGTGTGCTCGTGGTTTATACGTTGCATCTCCCTAACCTGGAAAAAGATTCGTTGAATGTAATCAAGATACACGACCGCAATGGCATTGGTTGGCATTTTAACTTAGGATCGATACCTTCAGTTTTTGATACAACGAGCACATTAAACCAATACCATGAAAAATTCCATATGAAATATAGGTTAGCCTGTTGTTGCGATCCAATGAAAAACGTCCATCCTTTGGAATGGAAATTTATCGCAATCTCGCATACGTGTTATCCAACGGTGACAGTCATTTTTCCTGGAGAATTTAAAGAATTTCCGCGCGTAATCATAAACTAAACGGATATGCCATATACGGAGAGTGCATTAGTTCCCCAGTAACAACGTAACAAGAAGATTATATCTATTTTCTTTGAGAATAACTGTTATGGATCCGTTATACTTGAAGATACGTTAAAAATTTATATCTTACTTGAAGATAAGATATGTATTTTTAATGTCGCTTCGAATCTTTATTGGCTGTATTGAACATCGGTGAAGCTTTATGGCTATACATTTCATTCACTCCAGATATCCGGCGATACGTTTTGGATTTTTACGGTACTGTACATATTTGACCTGCATAAAGTCTAAAATTACAATCATTTTAACTTTAAGAATGATAAAAACACAAACACATCCATAGGCTCTTTGGATGACTGTTCCGGTCGCTAGTTATTTCTGATAATAGCCACGTAGATAATTCGATTTAATAGAAAACTATCCGAACGAATAAAGATGTCTTTTTTTTAGAATTCTTAAGGCGACGTTGAATTACTTTATTTTTAATTTAATCCTTATAAAACGAACAACTTTTACTATCGTTTTTTTATCTCCGATTTTCAAGAGGTCGTATATCTGAAGGTTCAATTTGGGAAGCAATGATCTCGGCTTTGATGCTGCTAGCCGAGAGGTCGGACGATTTTTTTAATAAAATATAAAACCGTTATTACCTGTGCGCCACGGGACACACTAAAACGAAGCTTACGAGCGTCATCCATCCGACTAACGACAGCAATATCCTAACTCCAGGAAAATATCGATCTTTCGACGATTGTGTACTCTAGTAAGGACCACTCGAATCTCGAGGCTTCTTCCGAGAACCGCCGAAGAATGGGGCAAAGGGTGTGTGTGACATTGCGGCAACAATATCTAAGAAGTTGTCTGGCCCATCTTTAGTCACGAAACAGTAGATAGTTAGCTTTTTCTCATTCTCATTAGTTCTCATTAGATACAGCATAGAACACAAAATTTATACAAATGCAAACTTTTTATGATCAGTTTGATTTCGAATTTACTTTCCTGTTAATCGAATATACAGCAATTTTACTTATTTATAACTCTGAATGAGATATGACACTTCTTTTTCACAAAAATAGTTTAAATAACGTTGGGTGAATTGGAGCCTTTCTTCGAAAAACTAGTTAGTAATTTCAAGACTACTGCACGCCTGCGGTCACTTCTGTTTCGATGCAATTTACCTCTGTTGTATTACACACTTCCATTAACGACAGAATCGTGCAAAAAAGACGACTTTACAATGCAAATTAAGTTTTAAAATATAAAAATATAAAAAATACGCAGCATTCAATTACCCTAAATAATTGAATTCTCTAAATGAAAATGTATGTGTATATATATATATATATATATTTATTTATTTATTTATATATTTCAATAGTGCAAAATATTTATAGCTTCATTTTTATATTTGTTTGAGAAAGTATTATATAGGCTATTGGAAGGCTTTCGTAACCACAGCGGCTGTTTGGAATCTTACGCTGTTTCCTTTATGTCACTCGCGTTATAAATAGCCATTCATTTTCTGAAAGAGCTCAAAAGCTGAAGTAATTTATCAACATTTTTTTTGGAGAAATCTTTTCTTCTGGCTTTCCATCTCCTCAGCTTCCAACTTTCCGAGACTGGAAAGATCATCATCCAAACCCTCATAACACATATACCAACTTTGTAAATTGGACATTGATGAAACCAGAGAGGAAAAAACAATATCATTTCGACAATTTTCTTATCCCAAGCTCTTCCCTTACGCGACGCGGTCCCGCGAATAAAAAGGAGAAAACACATTTGATCGGGCAGCCACTTAAATCAAACCGTATATTCCTTAAAGGGATTTCAGATATCGCTCGTTTCCTAGCGCTATTCTTCAAACAAAATCATAGCGGAGACTTCTACATCTTAATCCCCTTCGAACATTTTAATAAGCATCGATATTGCTTCTCACCCTCATCCTACTCCGTCTAGAACTCTGTTTTCGCATCGAGGGAAAGAATGAGAGGAACATCGGAGGGTTGGGAGTGGCGCGGTAAAGGGAGGGAGAATGGGGAGGGGTCGTCTTTTTCGTTCCCCTTCCTATCCACCTCCCCTCCGCCTTTCAAAACCACCCCCTTCTTCTTCTTTCCCTATTCCCTACTTCTTTTTAATGTTTTCAACAGTAAATCCCTCCAACGAACGCCTTCTCGCTCATCCAGTTGAAGGCATCTTACTCGCTTACTACTCCTCTCACCTCGACCTCCCACTGCTTCTCCGCTCCCATCATCCCATCCCCCCTCTCTCTCATGCCCTCAAAACTCCACAGAGCTCCAATAAGTTTCTCCTCTCCCCACTACAACTCCTCTCTTTCTCCCACTCCCTTCCTCCCCGTCGCACCCGCCCTCTTTCGCCCGCTTCGAGCATTTTTGATTCCCTCGCATCCGCTCTCCGTCTTAAACCTCGTCCAAGTTTTCATCCACCGCATAGCCTTCTCATCCCCTTCGCCTAACTCCCCATCCCCGCCTCCCCCCTCTCCCATCTCTATCTCCCTCCTACTCTCTCTCTCTTCTCATCTTCCAACTCATTCTCTAAACTCTCCTGCAGACATACCTCTGACCTTACCCCTCACCCAACTTCGCCCCCACCGCCACATTCCCTCCACCTTTTGTCTCCTCTATCTCAGTCTACCCCAAAGCAAACTGCTACCCCCCGCTTCTCTCCCCAGTATTCTCACTCATCCGCCAAGAAAAAAACCCGATGCTCCTCCTTCCTATACCAACCACGATCGCAGCCTTGTCTTCTTTCTTCTCCACTTCCCTGTAACTCCATCCATTTCTCCCTCCTCATCCAGTCTCCTTTTTTTCTCTCCCTCTCGACGAGACGTCTTCTCCCTAAGGCTTTGTATCTTCACCCTCCCTCCCATCTCTCTCTACTCTCCTTAAACAAAAAAATCCCCCTTCTACCGAGATCAACCCCTCCCTAATTCTACCCTGTCCTTCCTTCCTTTTTCTTCCTCATAACTGCTAATCTCTTGCAGTATTCCTTTCCCCTCTACTTCTCCTGTAAACTCCCTTTTAACCCCGACTTGCTCTCTCTCTTTCTCACTCGTCTTCCCATCTTTAATGCCTTGGTTGGAAGTCTTGCGTGTTGAAGGATGGAAAAGGGAAAGAAAACCTAGAGGGTGCTCTTTTTTATTCTTCGCGCGGAGCGGGGCGGGAGGGGGAGGCGGGAGGGAGAGGTGGGAGGGAGAGGTAGGAGGGAGAGGTGCGAGGGAGAGGTGCGAAGGAGAGGTGGGAGGGAGAGGTGGGAGGGGGAGGGAGATACGGATAAGAGAGGTACATCGTGGAATGGAGGGGAGGGGGCTTCGGGAACTTTTCGGACCATCCGGGTCATTATCTTTAACTCGCTGAAATCTCTTCCCTCTCTCTGTCCCCCTTACCGCCGATTGTTCGTGTCGAACAATGGAAAAAATTGGTAGTTGGATAACGCTTATAATAGCTTAATGGTGAGGGTACCGAGGTGCGGCGGAGGAGGTTGCCTAGGGATTATGGCGACGTGTGTGTTTTTACGGGCCACTTGAAAATATTTATATTAAAATGGGGTCATATTTACTAACCTCGAGCTCGAAGGGATACAGAGCATCGAAAATTGTAAACATGACACCAAGTGTTATTATACGATAGACATATTCTTTCATCGAGTATGAGTTTCCACAGAAAATTCTTCCGCAATAAAAGCAAGGTTGAAATTTTAACGAATCACAACAAGAAGTCGTTTTATTTCAATTACTTAGGTCACAAATAAAGGATTTAAATTCAGCCGCGGGACAGAAACGGTGCTTACAATGAGTACTAACCTCTTTTCACTTCAAAGCCAATTTATCGATAATAATAAAATAAGTTAACATTTTATATATAAAGTGAGCTTACATATCCTGATTCCTCGTAAAGAAATATTTATTTCGAGGGACTTTTTCTCTCCCTCGTACGTTAATAAATTAAATTTGGCGTGTTTTTGGAAAATTATTCATCTAAATTAAACCTTTTAGAATAATTTGGAAGCTTGTCGAAGATGGAAAATGAATTTTTCATTAAATTTTCTTAATAAAGTAAATCCGTATCTTAACTGCCATACTGTGCGTTTTTCTATTTCGTTGACTTTATTTTTAAAATGTAATTTTTAGAAGATCGACGTTTATATAGAAGTCACGGAATAATAGCCTCCACGAATTATGAACTATTAATTTTGTAATAAATCGAGCATCTGTTCATAGTTAAATTATTAAAGACGAGGATTTGCTGCAACATAAGGTATCCAATTTTTTTAATTGGGTAACTTTTTAACTGTCTACAATACACCAGTATCTCAAAGTGAACATTAAAAACAACATTCAAATTCAAAGTGCGTAAATTAACGTGTGTGCATAAGTAGGGCATTTTGGTCGTATGCCAGAAAGAGAAATCCAAAAGAGAGGTCCCACTATTGCGTCACTGAGAACCGAAACAGGAAACGTAGTTCATGAGAGTGAGGAGAAAGCTAACCTGCTTAAAACGAACATTTTCAGAAGCTTTTACTGCGATTAGCGAAGAATATTAACCTATTCCTATGCATCAGGGTGTCTCGATGCAGGATTTGTTCCTTTCGGTAGAAAGTATAGCGCACCAACTTCGCTCGATAAAACAAAATAAATCTTCCGGGCCGGAGAAAATATCCACGCGAATACTAAAAGAATGCCCTCTGAAATTGCACCTTATTTAAAAGCAATATTCGAGAAATCAATTGCGCAAGGTGTCGTTCCTAAAGACTGGAAGTTAGCGCACGTTACTCCCATCCATAAAGACGGCGACAAAGAGAATCCTGATAATTACAGGCCGGCTTCGTTAACATAATTATCATGCAAAATACTCGAGCATATTAATTTAGCTCTAGATTTAGCTCTCTGTTATGCGTCACTTAGATAGTCGTTCATTTATTAGCAGATACCAACACGGTTTCCGGAAAGGCAGATCATGCGAAACGCAACTCTGGCTTTTCGTGATTTATTGCGATGCGGAAAGAAGAATATTCAGGTTGATGCTATTTTCATTGACTTCAGGAAGGCGTTTGATAGGGTCCATCATCGGAAATTAATAGTGAAGCTCGCAAAATACGGTACCAACCCGGAGATTGTGAATTGGGTGAGAGACTTCCTCAGGAATAGAGTACAGATAGTGGTTATTGATGGAATGCATTCGACCCCCGTTCAAATCGCGTCAGGTGTTCCACAGAGAGGTGTATTGGGCACTCTACTATTCCCAATTTATGAAAACGATATTTTTTTCGGTGGTAGATAGTAAAATCAGACTTTTCGCAGATGACACCATCATATATAAGGAGATACTCAACCGAGATAACCATCAGTCACTGCAGGAAGATTTAAAAGCCATTTTCGCGTAGTGTAAGGAATGGACAATTGAAATTAATTACAGTAAATGTACCGCAGTATCGTTCTTGAGAAGTAAGAATAGAGAAATAGATTTCGAGTAAAAAATCGATACAAGAAATATTCATGCAGCTGAACATGTAAAATATTTACGAGTCGCAACCTTTTGTGGGACATGCATATTCCTCGTGTTATAGGTGCAGCTAACAAAAAAACTGGCGTTCATAGGCAGAATAGTGCGGTATAGTACAGAGAAAGTATGCGAAGCGTGTTATTTTTCACTAGTTAGACCGCAGGTGGAATATGCCTCCAGTATATGGGATCCGTTTGAGAAGGGCCATATGATTAAGTTAGAAAGCACAAGATTTCTTAGCATTACACTAAAGAAAAAGGCTGAAGAAATGTTAGAAGACGATCATTTTCGGCATAAATGTCGGAAGAGGAGTGAGGTAATGTTTGTTGTCTATTGTCGGTTCTATTCAGTATACATAAAGAAATGTTAATGCAAGAAGCGCTGTAAGTACAGAAGAGTCAAAGCTTTGAGGGAGGATTATAAGAATAGTAAAATATGCTGATGATCAATTGCTTCTAGCAAGAAAGGAAATGGAATTACAGAAATTGATGAATAAACTAGTAACAACAGGTAAAGACGGGGTGGAAATAAATACAGAAAAGCACAAGGCCACGCAAATATAGGGGAAAACAAAACTTAAAATTAAGAATTGGTGCAAGCCAATAGTACAGATTTCAGACTGTAAATGCTTAGGAAGCATCATAATATGAGATGTAAAATACACCGATGAAATACGGATTAGGATAGCAAAAGTAAAAGCTGCTTTCAGAAGAAATAACTCCTACTGACGGAATAAATAAAGGGAGATACACAAAAAATTCATAAAATGCTATGTATGAAGTATTGCTTCGTAAGGAGTAGAAATATGTACCTACACTGAAAGTGCCATAATATACTTGGAAAACTTCGAAATGTGGGAATGGAGGAGAATGTTGAAGATAAAACGGACAGAAAGAAAAACAAGGCAATACTAAGTAGTGTAGGAGAAAAGTGAATGGTTATAGAGACTACAGGAAATAAGACGGAGAACTTTGGACTACTAAGGAGAAAAAGCATGATTAAAGTCACTTAAAAAAAATTAAAATCAAAAAGAGAAAGTGGAGGGAAAAGGTCTCAGCGGATAGATGACTTGAAAGGGAAAGAGAGCTACAAAGAAATGATGAAGATTACGGAAATTGATTGTGAAAAACAAGGTTGAACCAAAAATACTCAAGGACTTGCCTATAGATATATAATGATTTTTTTGCGCTCGATTGTGTTTCTGAAAGGTTTGTGCCAACATTCAAGATATTAGTGAAAGAAAAGGGTTATCAAGTGTAACACGGAAGGTTTAAATTTGTAATATAGCACAAAACCCAAAAACCGGAACTACTCGGAAACCGAACATTTAAAAAATATTCCCTTGAAACATTTCGTGCGGATTGGGGCAATCAAATTCATTTGAATTCGGCCCCAGACTTGTTCCATGGCTAACTACACAGTTTCTGCGATTATCCACATAAACATCAATATCTTTCTAATACGAAGAATTTACCCGAATTACACTAAAAGCTCTGAAATGGCACTTATGTTCGAAATTGTGCAATAAGTATAATGTTGGTAACGCTACCGTTTAGGATTTCAAGGAGCAGGAGAAATATTGGCGACTTTCCTGCTATTATAAAATTTATTTACTGTCCTTTGAATTCACTCCTTCCGCCGTAATGCGCTTATGCCATTTTATTTTCCATTTATGTACTTATAGGTGTAAGTTGGGATATATATGTTGCAGGGGTTGGACAATAAGTTGGGTAGAATAAAATAGGGGTCATTGGGGGTAAGTTAGGTGGCATACATTTGAAAAATAAAATGGTGTAAAATATATGTCATGAAATTAGGAGGATATTTATTGTAAGTTTGGTGATAAACGTTTTTTGGTCAAATAAGTGAAAGGGGGTGGCATAAATTCATGGGAAATTTGATGTAAATTTGGTGATATATGTTTTAGGGGCAATCTAGCGTGAGATGGTGGCATAAAATTGGGAGACTTTTTGCGTAAGCTTGGTAGCATAAGTTTGGGAGGCAAAACTTCACATTGTTTTGTTTATGGGAAGATTTGGTGTTCGTTTAATGGCATATATTTCTGAGCAAAACTAGAGTAAGATGATGGGTATAAATTGCAGAGGCTCCCATATATACATACGACGAATCTCTTGCAGGGTAAAACTTGCGCTATACTAGGGGGAAAAGGCATTAGAAAAATTTTACTTAGTGTATAAATGGTATTATGGTCGCAATAAAAAGACTCGTGGTAGAAACTATCTTAAAATGAACGAAAAATGCCACTAGATGGTCTTTTTGCTTATCGTTCATGATATTCGCTATCCACATAGCTGTCATCTTCATTTAGCTGAAATCATCGTGGAAAATAAAATGAACCACAGTAGTAGATATATTCCTCAAGCAGAGACGATGGTTATTATTTTATCGATTTCTGGATGTGATTGACTTTTGATTCAGATGACGAACACTGTGGGGTTCATTCACATCTCTCAGAAAATCATCTATGCCACTCTTAACACTCTACGGCGAAAAAAAGTCCCCATTGAATGCAATTGCCATCATTTCAAACTTTATGTACCTATTTTATCAACCTCAAAAAAAACATTATTACATGTTGGAGATATATTCGCAAATCCATGAAATATTTGTTCTCTGTGAGCGTAGTATAGAAATTAACATTAATATGTGAGGCTTCTACTGAGCTGATATTACATGAGGCATGCAGTGACATGTTACGACATGCAGTTGACAACAAACTACATAGCCTGATTATGGAGAGAAAATTTAGTCCTGCTCATTTCTGATCATCTCTCTTTTATACGTACACCTGTATATATATATATATATATATATATATATATATATATATATATATATATATATATATATATATTTATATATAAAATCCAAAAACAGGAAAATTCAAAAACCGATAACCTCCAAGTCCCAAGATTGCCAGTTTTTGGACTTCGTATTTTAATAATTAATAATTAATTATTATATGCCTATTTTTTCAGTGCATAAGTACTACTACTAACGCTTTTTCTGGAAGAATTATATACAAGCAATAGCAGTTAATTCTAAATAATGCAACCTGGAATATATCTAAAAGATTAAAGATTTGTCTAATTGATATTTTATATAACTATTTGGAATTATGTGGCGAATATAGCGATCATTCGCCATAAATTCGGCGAACCTCGAAATCCTGTTTGACAAAGTTGCCGTAAATAACGAAGTATTTCACTAACACCCAAGTTACCCCCTCCCTCCACACTATTAAAGTAATTCCAAAATAATTTTCTAGCGCATTTGCACCATTAAACGATTAATCACTGAATATTTTAAACTATAGGAAAACGAAGAAAAATATAAAGAGCCATATAAATAAATAAATAAATATATATATATATATATATATATATATATATATATATATATACACACACACACAAGTAGTTTGCGCTTGCATTCTGCAAGTATTTCATCTCATCTTAAAATTTTTTTCAGAAAGATATTTCATTATTAGATATATTTTTAACGCAAAAGTTTGAACCTCTGAACTAAGGACAACTAATAACTAATAAGCGACAAATAACACACTTTTTATAATCACCATTATAACACAGTTATAGAATAACGGAAGCACCATCATATTTCGCGCCGAAATTTGTAATGCAAAAAACCGTCGTGGAAGAGACTGAGGAAGGAGGAACGGGAGGGTAGAGGAGCATGCATTTAGCGACCTTGGCATGTTAAAATGGCTACATCGCCCTTATATGATCGGTAAGGTATAGATTAAAAATTTTATTCGGGTAGATGATAACATTTGCTACAATAAAGTCCAAACACTTTTTACCTACAATTAACAGTTTTTGAGATAAAATTGTTAATACGTAATAACCATTTAAAATACGTATAGCAATCGGAAATTCTATTCCCTTCCCCTTATATGATCTGCAAGGTATGGATTAAAATATTCATACATACGGAGGGTAGAATTTGCTACAAAATGATTGCAAAATCTAGTATTTACGACTGTTTCCTAGATACAAATTATTAAACTTTAATGTACAAATGGCGTAAAAAAACCTTTAAAAATTAACAATTTGGAAATTTTTGTTTTTTTTTCTGGTTAGTTGCGACCAAATCCTATAACCCTGCAAAATTTCAACTCCTTATTCCTCTTAGATTGGTATACACACTGGAATAACTTTTTCCCATGTTAACTTATGGGAGATATTCCGGGGAAAGCAAAAATGATACTAATTCTTAATAGATATTGCGGCCATCTAGCAACGCTCAAAATTTAATTTTTCTAGCTTATCGGCAAGTGCCCGAAATTAATTTACAAAAATGGGGAAAAAGTGCAACATTCAGAATTCCTGGAGTGACTGTCACTTATGTAAGAGGTCCCATTTATTCTGGAGGTTTCTCCATGACCTCGAAAAACGCTAAAACTTTTAGCTCTCTAGCTCTTGTAGTTTGGGCTGGACATTAATATCCTCTTATATATATGTTATGTATTATATCCTCCTCAGTCATCATTCATCATTATGCTGCTGTCCGAAGACAGGTTTTAGCTGAATCGCTGCCTCCATTTCTCTCTCTCCCTAGAAGCCTCTTTTATACCACTATAAGTATTATATCCCTGCTTTATATTCTCTAATACTCCTATTCTTTTTCTCCCTCTTCCTCTTCTTCCGCTAATTTTGCCTTCTAAGATCGTCCTTTGTAAACACAGTCTTCTCAATATGTGCCCTATCCAATTTGCTTTTCTTTTCCTGATTGTTTTTATTAGCTTCCTTTCTTCTCCCACCATTTCTAATACTTCTTCGCTTCTCTTCTTCTCTATCCATTTCACTTTCATCATCATCCTCCTCAAAACTTTCTAAATATTTTTCTTCCTTTCTCCTTACCGTACACGTCTCTGCACTATAAAGAGCTATGCTCCATATGTAGCATTTTGCTAATTTCTTCCTTGTTTCTAAATTTATTTTCAAGGAAATGATACATACATAAATAAATAAATATATATATATTGGTCACTTTCAGATACTCTTTCGCTGAAGAAGGGCATAGGCCCGATAAGCTTGCGTGTTTTTGTTTTTTTTTGTGTTTTTTTGTGTTCGTGTGTTTTACGTGTCTCTTCGACGTCCCCAGCAGCCTGCCAACTTGGTCTCCAACTTGGTAAGTGTCCGCTGGGCTTCCCTCAACACCTTGTTGCCACCCTCATCACTACCTTTTCTTTTCCTTAAGTTTATTTATACATATATATATATATATATATATAGAGGATGTTCCTAAATTATACCGACAAAATGATAGGGGTTGTAGGGCGGCATGCCCAATGTGCGAAACACCCGGTACCTGTATCTAGAGCAGTTTCCTGTTCGAGCTACGAGGTGAGAGATCTCGTACCTAAGCACCCGATGTTAAGGCAACCCTTCCATTGGGCAGCTCGTTCCCCGGATCACAACCATGTAGATTTTTCTGTTTGGAGTCACATCAAGAACCTCGTGTATGAAAATGCAGTCGGTCAAGAGGCGAATCCAGGCTGCTTGTGATTCAATCCGCAACACGGCGAGAATTTTCGAACGAACGAGGCAATCATTGTTCAGAAGATGTTTGTTGTGTTTGCAGGTTGGGGGCCGCCAGTTTGAACACCTCCTTTAATGAATCTTGTCCCGTACCCAGTACAGTAATTGTGGATTGATAAAACATGCTGTTAGGTCCCGAAGTTCCAATTTCTTATTCCTGTAACTCGGCAACACACGTGCCACCGAATACACCATCCGCAATCCGTGCACTCGTGCCTGCAAGCAATACTAAGTAAACAGAGTGAGCAAAACATTTCATCGTGCACCGAGGCAGCGCATCGCAGGTCGCGTGCAAAGCACAAGGATTGCCTTAACACCGGGCGCTTAGGTACGAGTTTTTTCACCTCGTAGCTCGAACAGAAAACTGCTCCCAACACAGGGACCGGGTGTTTCGCACATTCGGCATGCCGCCCTACAATCCATATCTTTTTCTCGGTATAATTTAGGAACACCGTGTATCCTAGTTGAAAGTGCCTGCATTCTGCAAGCATTTCATCTCACCTTGAAAAAACATTAAATTAAAAAAGATATATCATTATCAGAAATATTTTTTTAATTAAAAATATTTCCCGTCTGCACCGATTGTCTTTCTTTACTTATGGAATAATATTGGAGTAAAACGATCCCTAAAATTTGCAATTTTAAGAATATTATACTTTTTTCATTGTGGGGTACTAATGCCACACATTTCTGCCATATTTTAAAGTTATAGAGCATTTACAAGTGAAATAATATTTATGTAATTGTTTAAATTTAATTGAGTCGAACTCAGGACTCGTAAAGCAAAAATGAACTTTTTCAAGATTTTTATTTTTTAATATAGAATTTGATACAAAATGTTTGCAAAATCTTGTACCTACGACTTATAGCTTCCGAGATAAAAGTAATTAAACTTTAATTTACAAATGGGCTAAAAAAACTCCTAAAACAAACAAATTTGAAATCTTTAATTTTATGGATGGTTGTGAACAAAATCCTATAATCGCGCAAACTTTCAGCTCCCTATACATCTTAGAGTGGTCTACACACTGGAATAACTTTTCCCCATACTAACTTATGGAAGATTTTCTGGGGAATCTGGAGTCGAACCCAGGGCACTGTAAGCAAACATAATATCAATTCCTAATAGGTATTGCGGCCATCTAGCAATATTCAAACTTTCATTTCCCCAGCTTATCGACAAGTGCCCGAAATTAATTTACAAAAATGGCGCAATGCTTTTCTTATGGGGAAAAACGCAACATTCGGAGTTTCTGTAGTCGAAACCATGCCACTTAGGTTAGAGGCCGCATTTTCGTGGAGGTTTCTCCATGACCTCTACAAATGCTGAAACTTTCACTCCTCTAGCTCTTGGAGTTTTGGCTGGACATTAGTATCACCTTATATAATATATGTTAATAATGATGACATATCATAAGTAAGAAGCGTCAATATAGTATGTATGTATGTATGTATGTATATATATATATATATATATATATATATATATATATATATATATATATATACATATATTACACACATGCATATATACATACGTGAATCTCTCCCCTTTCGGTGGTTTTCATATTCCTAATACCTCCACGTCGTTAGTCATCCCACGACTCTCTCGCTCATTTTTCAGCGCCGCGGGAAAACCGCCGCCACAGTGCTATCCCGAATCTCTTCCCTACTTTCATACAACCCCCCTTCTCCCCTTTTATTTCCCGCTCACTCCTCCTTTAGCAACTCCCTCTCTCTCCCTTTTCCTCATCCTCCGGCGGCTTATATCCTTCGGCATTTCCGCACATCCTTCCCGAACATAAGGATCGGGCGAAAAAAAACTTACTCTCCCCTAATGTCCGAAGCCTCGCTTTTCCGCATTTCAATATCCCGCCGAGAGCCCTCTCCTTATCCTTCACACATATCCTTCTCCCCTCTAAACCTCTCTCTCTCTCTCCCTACACTATCTCAAAACTCAAACTCCCACTCTCTCTCTATTAGCCTCCTTACTCCCTCCACGCTCTCTTTCTCTTTTCCGCATACAGGCTCCTTTTTTCCCTCCGCGTTTTTTTTTAAATTCCCCCTAAATCTCATATGCCCGCTAGCCTACATTTTTGGCAGTGGAAGGAGAAGAGGATTTTTTGTTAGCAGTCGATATTTTTCCCCCCAGTCAGTGGAACCTAATCATGATATTCTGAGAGAAAAAAGGGGGAAAAAATGTAATGAAAGAGAGCTACTACACCTAGAGTCACGCAGCCTCAGTCTCCGTAACGAGGAAAAAAATAGTTTTTCTTCGCGTTTTTATATTGGGCATCACTATGCTCCTCAAGTGAGCAATCGCTCTAATAAATATCTACGCTGACTGCGGATAAAGATATTGTTTCATAAGATCAACTTTACATAAACGATGAACAAATTCATTGTGAAGAAAATTTACTTTTCCAAAATGGAACGAGTAATGCGCGCTATAAGCTTATTATAAATTATTCGCGTTTTTCTAAATAGATATGGAAGTTGAAATTTTCATTTCTGCACCCCGTAAGGTGGCAACCCTAACTGAGTAACGTGATGTAAATTTTCCGTTATAAGATCGAATATTCAAAGACGGAGATTCTTCTTAAAATGCAGGCCGTTTCTGTTACGAAGGGTATGAGTAATAACCATTTTAACCCTAATTCTACATGTCCTGGAGATGCCAAATTTTCGACTTAATTTATTTCTGACTGAAAATCCAATACTTTATCAAATGGGTCCGTATAAAGAAACTTCATTCACTTCCGAATTTATTCCGTAGAAATCGACGCGCCATCTACCTTTTCATATCATTTGAAATAAATCTAACTACAAAAAAGAAAACAAAGCCGACGATGTATGCCAGTTATTTTTTAGGCAGCTATCCCGAATATAGCTAACTTACTCCTCTGTCACACTGCCGCATTTCCGCACAAAAATGACCCGTGTTTTCGAATGCAGATGAATTCGCGATTCCCGAGTCACGGCGAATAATTTGCGGCGCGGAATAAATCAGCCTCCAAAGCGGCCTCCATCCTCTATAACAAGCGGCCTCGCAAAATCCACGTACACATTCACGGCGGATGGAGGCGGACGCGTATTTGGGACAGGTGCTCTCGCAGTCTCCAGAACCGATACTTCCCCATCTATCGTTCCGGTGAAAAAAACAACTAAATAAAATCAATCGTATAGATTCCGTCCGTCCTTAGTGAGAGGAAAACGGGGGAGGGGGTATGGATACGGGAGAAAAAAATACGACTCACGTCCGCATTATGAAAATTGGAAATTTCCCGAAATATTGATCCCTAGGAACTCGAATGCGGAACAAATGGCTTCCCGTATTTCATTTTTTGGGACAATGGGACACCTGCTTTTTCCCTCTCTCTCGTTCCCGCCTGAAAAAACTGCCATCCAGGAGAAATACCATACTCCTGATCGTCCCACTATGAAAGACACGTACGGAACATCAAAAACGCTCCAATGGATGGCATATATTCGCGCGCGTGCAGGTGTTCCCGTGTATGCCTTTGCGCGCACCTATTTTCTTAGACGATGCTCCGTCGACAAGAGAGTTTGAAGGTTCTTTTGCTTCCCTATCAAAGGGTCACTTGTTCGAATACCACGAGGCATAAAGCGAAATTTGGCCGTTACGTTGCTCAACGTATTAAATCATATTTGCGGTTATTCCTTGGCTAAACGAATAAAAAAATGAAATGTACCATACTTTACCGCTTTGTAACCGCCACATATTAATCAGTTACTCTTCTACGCAGATGTCCGCACAAAAGCATTATTGAGACTTTTTGAGGTCTAAATAACTAATTTAGTGAATCTTTAACCATGTTAAATAAAAGTGGAGATGAAGATAATGTAAAGTGATGTTTATAAATATTATATAAAGACTGAAGTAAGTGCTGCTTCGAAAGGAAAACAGTAAGGAATTAATGCGTCATATATTACGCACAATAAACATGGCAAGGAATAAATAAGACAGAATGTAGCTTCTGCGATTATAAGTAATATAGCACGAGAGTAATCAAGAAAAATTTTGCTATTCGAATATAGAAGTCACAACGGATCGTTTAGGACAGTAATTGCAAAATTTTTTGGATGAAGGAGTACTGGGAGAAATTTGTAATGATAGATGGCTTCATATTGATTGATGTATACTAATATAATGGAGTGTCAAAGAAAAAAGGGGATACAATGAAATGAATAGAATGCGCCGTGACTTTGCGGTAAACCATGCTAACATTCGAATAGAAAATGAAATAACGCTTTAATGTTGAATCACAGGGGAGGGCTATACATTAACAAATTATTTCATTTTCTACTCCAAGAAATGCAGTGCACAAACTACATAATTACGGCTGTTATACACATGCAAAATAAAAATCGGAATAGTCTATTATAGCGTAGTTTTGATTTGGATATTTTAAAGTGATGATTACTTTAAAATTCTCCCGGTATAAACAATACCTTCCGTATGCGCGTCGTAGAACGGCGAAAGCCGTTTTAGCCGTGTACAATCCGAGTTGTCTAAAATTAAGGATAGGTTATTAAACGTTAGTGTCGGTACAAATGACCAAGAACGAATTTATTCGCATGAGCATGCTGAAACGTGTTTTACGTCATCATAATGAAACCATTAAAACAATTTACCCTCACGGTCGCTATATCTACCAAGTTGGTGCGTCGTACAAGAGTTAGCCTGCGTATTTATTGCACTCGGCAACCACAAAACCGTCGTCTCAATTGCATTAGAGGGAATGGTTCGCGCGACCCTTGCGTTTTTCTTTATTTTTTGAACCCTCTTTCCGTTCTCGTATGAAAATATTCATGGAAAAAAGGCCTTGATGAGAGCACTGCCAGAATATATATTTTTACGGCTTAAAGCCGACGAACCAGTTCGTTTTCGCACTTTAAAAAAGAGATAGCACACGTTGAAGGAGGGAAATTTTCAGTTAACGCATCTCTCTTCGTGAACAGCTATGTAAGCGTACGACGAAACGCTTGTCATGAACATATAATATCATGTGAATAACTCAATTAGAAGCGAGAGATCGAGAGATTCAATTTTTTTAAAGGTCGAGTTTGAAGTCATTTGGTGACAATTTCTTTTTATCGTCTATTTTACCACTCAAATTAAGCTTATTCGGCGAAATTATCGAGGAAGATATAAAAACTATTTATAAGTTTTTTAAATGGTAGACAGAAGTTTGTTATCTTCCTTTGAAATAATGAACATTGACTAATGTTTGAAAAATTGCAAAATCGGGTGGCCTGTTTTTAATTTGCAGTGGTTTGTATAGGTAATCAAATATAAATGACAAAGGTGCAAGAGTAAGACAGAATATAGCAAATATGACAATTAATTCTTATTAAAAATGAATATGTACAGAGTGCCTAAGCAAGCCGCATCGCTGAATATTCCAAAGATAAAATTGTTAACTTTGACGCATACTTTGAGTGTAGGAAACGAATATAAATTATATCTAAAATTGGTGTTTATGTTTTATACGTTTATATGTATATGAAAACGGAGATGGAGAAATTCCTTTTGACGCTTTCCATCTCGAATTCATTACGTTAGGACGATCACTCCTAACTCCGCACAGAGGTTAATATTTTCCAATAATTCCATTTCTCCATTGAATACCTTTCCATGGATATATATTTTTAAAAGGAAAAGTTTCAATATTAACAGAGAAAATATTTTATTTCAAGCTCCCAAAAATACGATCTGGCGTATTTCCTCATTCACACCAACATTTTATTTCCTCGTTCCAAAAGTTTCTCACATTCTTATTCATCATTGTCTTGATATTTTCTATTCTTTTACATTCTTGAATCGATTATGTAATAGGTATATCAGGATTTTCATATCCATTACAAGAATGTAATGTAAGAACGGCTTTCCTAAGGTTACAAAAATCTTCACAAAACACGCGCAAGCTGAATAATGTTTAAACCTCAATAAAAAAACCATAACGGCACGCGCTTTACAATTCAAAAATCCAAAGATTACGAGATTCCTGCTTCGAATATCCAAAAACTTTTAAAAGTAGAATAGCCTTTTTTAAAGCTAAACACGTAAACTTTTTGGTGGAATGAATAATCTACTTCGCTAACAAGTCTATCTCGACAGAAAACATTTCTCACTCCATGCATTTGGAAGAATCGGGCGGCGACAATGCAATGCCAGGATATCGAAACGGAATTCTGATCGCCTCTCTATAATTTCCAGTCTATTTCTTTTCCCTTCAATTCAAGCAATTTTTTCTTATTTCCATTTCGCTGTCTTTCCTCCCTCCCCCTCCCAACTCCTTACCTATGCTTTATCTCCCCCACCTCCTCCTCCTCTTTCAAAAGCTCTCGCAGGAAAATGGACCAAAAAGGCCTATACTTTTTCCCCTACTTCCCGCCTCCCTCATTTTTCTCTCCTTACACGGCGACTTTCCAAGCCTCTCTTTCCTTTGCATCGCTAACTCTCCCACCCCTATCCTCTGAAAACAGAACCTTCTTTCCTCCTCCCCTTCCCATCTCTTCCCATCGACCTTCCACTATTCCGAACATCCTTCTCCCCCCTTCCCTTCCTCAACCAACCCAACCCCTTTGGGGACGGACGTCTGTCTTATCTTTTGGCGAACCTTTCCAATGGCGTGGGCGGTTTTGAGGGTAGAGGAAGTGGTAGAGAGGAAGAAAGAGAGACATACGCTGTGAGATAGGGGAGGGGGAGATGTAGTTGTGGGTTCAGGCGTGGAGGGAGCGACGCGGTAGGGAGGGAAGGGGAAAGGGAGAGAGACCCTTTCTCCCCCAGTTCACAAAGTCGACCTTACGTTGCTCTGGAGGATCCCATTTCAATTCCCAGAGAGACGAACCCTGGACCTCCCGTGAATCTCACAAACGAAGCTCTCTTCCTTAGCCATAACCCATTCTCTGAACTCCCACCTAGTCCCCCACTACTTTTATTTCATCTTGTGCCCTTCGGCCCACACACACACGTAAACATCCACACTCATACACACTCTTGCCCCACCCATTTTTGCCTAGCCATAAGGGTATTCCCTGAATTCAAAAGTCCGTCCTTCATAGTGTGTAGTACTTCTTTTAACCGCACCTGTCGAGATGGAGCCAGCGCAGCGGGCATGGCCTAGAAAAAAAGATGGCACCAGCGTAGCTGGCTGGCGTTTTCAGTGCTGCGAGGTATTTTCGTATTCCTTTGATATTACGGCTGTGTGCGGGTGGTTTCTTTTATCCGTCCCGTGCCTTTAGGGGAATAGTGGGAGAGAATGAGGAGGCTGGAGGGAGGGATGAGAGGGAAAAAGTGGCACGCTCAGTAATGACAGGTATTCGTCGTTCCATTTTATTGTCCTTTTTTAATTTCTAAACAACACCGGCGAAATTTTTATCCATCGCATATTTTTTGGTGAAAAAAAAATGGAGAAGCCGCGCAATGAAAGGGTATCTGTTACTTATATAATTAATACGTATTTCGGATTTGAAAATGAGCTTTCTTTGCTTGCGCGTGGGTTTTTCGTCTCTATGAGTTCAACGAACATTAACAAGGGATTTTCCCAAAAATTTTAAATTATTTAATTTTATGAAACAAAACCGACGATTTGAAAAGGATGCCATATTCGGTTCCGGAAGAGATAAGCGACACTTAGTTTATGTGAGGGCGTTTTGCGCATTTTGTTTTTACATTTCCGTCAACAGTTCGTTGACATTTTTTGCGTTGAAATTTAATAAAAGCATTTTTTAGCCCGACTGTAATATAAAGGTCGAATTTTCCTTCTGAAAAATCATTTGAATGAAAAAGCTAATCCATGCAATAAAATAAAATGTTCATAGCTAGCTAGTAATTTCTTTCTAAGACAAATTTTGCCGTATAAATCAAAAGAAAATAAGTAAAGCCTATAAAGAGGCAAGTATCGCGCTATTTCAAAAGGACTCATAGAATTCTAATTATGAATTCTTTTTAAAATTCCATTAACAATCTATAACAAGAGATCCAAACCAGGAATAATGCAGGCTGGTTTTCCAAAGTTGATGTCCCGAATTGATTACTTATATTGACAGGAAAATTTTCGGTATGTGTTAGTCATTACAAGGAATTCTCGTACCATAAATACCACTTGTAGTTCATAGCTTTTCAATGATAGAGGAATATTGGAAAACAAATTAATAGAGCATTAACAGGTTTAAAATACTAAAAACAATGTCAAAATCTCTTTCTGATGTTATATTTTGCATGTATTGTTTAAATAAACGAATTTAATAAATGGTACTGCTTATACCCTAATATTCTGGATCAACTGTCTATTGCTGAAGGGTAGTCGAGCGGAAAAGAAATAACCCATTTGTTCACTCGTCTATGCTCAAGTCTAGTTCGGTAATAATCGTCTTCATGGCAAAAATGCGATTTAAAACGCAAAAACGCTGTTTTAGTATAAATTCAAGAAAATACCATCAATTATCAAAACGGTGATAAGAATTAGAATTGACATTCTTTTCCCATTAGAACAGTACAAACGTCGCTCCGATATCACAATTTTAAGATATTTTAATGTATTAAAGAAAACATCTCTGCACAATGGATTTGAGATTTCCTGTCAAACAAATAGGGAAAAATAGTTCCTGGAATCGAACCCGGGACTTGAATCTTCGCAAAATGTAATATAGGCTTGAGGTGGGCTCTGGCAGCACGAGCCTGATACCAAGTTTCGTGAAAATTGGTCCATTGGTACAAAAGTTGTTAGTAGGGGACACACACACATACACACGCACAAACAGGACCATTTCATAAGGCTGTTTCCTTTGGAAACCAAACCTTAAAAGATTTTTTACAGTTAAGGATGCATACAATATTCAGATGGCATCTTTGGTCGGATATTTTAGACTTTTTCTAGAAGATTGGACAATAATTTAGAAACTGCGTTCTATTTTTCCTCAATAACTAAGAAAAAATCTTGTCTTCTTAAAAAAAATTATTTATATAAAATTTGGAACGATTTTGCACTAAGATAATTTCGCGTCCGAGCCGCAATAATGCATAGAAAAGGTCACAAGAGGCCGCCAGGTTGACATGCCCGATATACTTGATAAAATTCACTAGGATAATCTAACCACGGTTACAATAGACGACATAGCAATAGCATAGCATAGCACCGGCAACTGTTTAAGTCAGGGATCCCAAACACATCGGTGCGCGGGACACACCAAATCCTTTGGCCGCATTCTGTAATACCAGCTTTTCCAGTTTTCCCAGCTTTTCTTATTCTCTGGTCATTCACTGCCCCCTTCCATTGGTGGCAGAGCGGCGTACCCATCCCTCGTGCATAAACCCATATACTAGAACTTCGGTCAATGGAAAAAACAGGCCGACGGCGGCGGGATGAACTTTGTAGGGAGCCTCTAAAGAAACTGCAGATATCTTGAAAGTTTTGATTAAATAAATTTCTAAAAATTTCTTGGATTTATTACCAATATTTACGCGAAATATTTTATGAGAAATACGTAGATTTGAGTCCGTGCCGCATCTAAGTACGAAGTGACTTACGTCGCGATAAATGTTGCACGCGGGCTGTATCACGACAACAAATTGAAAGGTAAAACGTAGTTTGAAACAAAGATTTCTATTGGCAATGTGACGTCATGAGGCGCAAGACTTGGCCAAATTGTGACGGAATTACACAATCATAGACCACGGTTTACGTTTTGTTTTCATGTAGAGGACATTGTATTTGTTAATCGCCAGGTTGCAAACAACGGTTGAAAGGCTATTCGGGCGTGAATACCCACATAGTGAAAGTCTTTATGTTCGAACATACTTGCTCGCGATTGTTAAACAATACTCAACTCTTTATTTTATTTAACCGTGCGTTTTCGAGTAAGTAAATTAGATCAATAGAGATGGACCACCAAAAGTAATCTCGCGGTCTTTTCGTCCGTGTTTCATTTTGCATTTCAAGAAATCACGTTGCCTATAACGCAGATGTTTTTTGTTTCCAAACACCCGAGCTCTAGAGGGGGGTTTGCAGTCTTTTCCCACCAAAACTGTATAATTTAGATCCTTCAGCAGGGAAGAATAATAACCTGAAGACTCCTCTATCAAGGGCTGTATTTTTCAAAAATTTCAAATTTTATTGCTTACTCCTACGTTCTTACCTAGACATTCAGTTCAAAGAATTTTTTCTGTCATGATTTCATCGTTGGAAAGCGGGCTGATAAAAATGAAAAGAAATTCAATGTCTTAATCAGGTCCTGATACGCAAAACCAATTCTACAATTCCCATGAGATAGAACTGCTATCGTTTTTATTTACGCCTCTCGTTTTAAATCAATAGTTATAATTATAGTCTTTAAAATGCCTCATATATCCACAATTTTATCAGCTTTTACTGATATGGATGAAATGCGAAATAAGTCGGTGTTATTAAAACTGTGTGGTCATAATTTTTATTTTTAATTTAGCAACGCCACATTTCATCAATATTACGGAATTCCACGAAGTCCCGGCCTCGTCTATTAATTTCATTCTTTTACTGATAAATTCATGATTTTGTAATACTCGCAGAGCGCTTGTATAATTCCAGGCATTGCTGTATATAATTTGTAAACTACCAACTTTATTACGAATTCTCTTCACTCGGCGCTTTTTTAAACGGTGGTTTATGAAGTGAAAGGCAAAAATTGGACGCAATTACTTATATTCCTGTTCAGCCTATTGACGCAAAAGCACGTTGCAAATAAATCAAGACCTTCAGTTAGGTCACTTGCAGTGCACTACAATGGTATAAGAATAAGATTCGCTAAGCATAAGAGACCTTTACCAAACCGGCGCTCAGGAATTAAAATCTACGGAAAGTAAAACTGCGGCATCACCTTACCTGGACATCAAGAAAGCAGAAATAGAAATGAAACATGAAAAATAAAAAAGAACTTTAGAGAAACCCATGCGACAGATAAATTTTTAGTAACCTACCATTAAGAACTATTTTCTAGTGAGTGAAAATTATTATAAAATAATTTTTTAAAGTTTTACATTACATGACATCAAATCGATTAAATTATCAAAATAAGCCGAGGAATAACACAAAACTAACGTCTAATAATATTCAATATGTTGTTATCAAGAAGGTTCAAAGCTACACAATTCTGAAAACAAATGAACACTTCTACACCGAATATGCCAATCTCATTAACCGACCGGAGAGTTAAACTATACAACACATATATACGTATATACAACACATACAACAATCAGGCGTGACTGAAATACCGTATATATTTCCCGTTTAATATTTTTCAAAGAAGTTGGAAAATGGAAGGGAGGAAGAGAGAGTATGTCCTTTTATTTACTTCGCAGCTTTCGCCACTGACGACCGACGGTGCACCACAGACTTTAGCAGCGAGCCAAAACCCTTTTTGCGCTTAATTCGCGAGGGACTCCGAAAGAGAGGGCTTCATAGCGTTAACCTCCATACCTTTTCTTTTTATTTTTCATACCACGAAGAGAGAGAGGAGGGCATAGGAGAACACTTTATGGACCGAGGATTTAACGCCCACGAGGGAATTTTTTAAACCCATTTTAACCTCTTTATCACACTTCTGAGTTAAACCCACAAAATTTTTTCCCATACTTTCCCGCCCCTCACACTGAATCCAATACACACACACACACACATACAAATACATACACACACACACATACAAATGCGCGCACACAAACGAAAAAGGTTAGATAGATAAGGTCGCCGTCTGTTATTCAGCTGAAGGCAGACCCTTTTCTTATACAGAACTTAGACCCACAGGAAATTGGGCGGAATAGTGAAAAATAAAAAAATCCTACCAAGAAATTGTCTTTTAAAACTATATAAAAATCCCCTTTCCGACCCACATGACAACACACTTCGCATAATTTATCCGGATCGTCGTTGAGATCCGCTCGTGCGCGAATTCTTCTAAAGCGACGCAACCCTGTGAATAATATTTGCCGGACGTACTTCAGATGTTTATTTCCGGATGCGTTCTGACCAAAGTCGTCGTTTTAGCTGTCATTTTTTTTCTCTCGCGCTCATTATAGTTTCCGGTACGATGTTCTGGGGAAGATCACGCGGTAAATATTACGTCATTAACGACAGTAACCTCTCTCGCAGACTCGCAAAGTCGCGAGCATTATCTTAGGATGATAAATACTCCACCAAATGTAGTATATGTTCTTCACAAAGTTAGTATGACTTATATTATTTATTTAAGTTTTAATCGTACACTATATATATATATATATATATATATATATATATATATATACACACACTAGGCACTTTTTAGCCATGATGATTCATAATTTTTAAAAAATATTAGCAAATACTATTATTTTCAAAGAAAAATTCAAACCCCAGAACGTAAGGACCAGACACGTTAAACAAGTCTCAAACGAAAAGCACTGCGACTTCAAATTAAAATCAAACGGCTTTTACTTCAAATACTTTTCTCAGCCAATAGAATCGTTTTGCGGTCCAACTTTTTTCACACGTGCTCCCCGTTAAATTTTTAATACTATATATTCGCTGTCTTGGAACAGTTTTCGATAACCATCGCGATCTCGTAATTTTCACTTTGAAAACAGAGGAAACACGGAACCATAAAAAAATATAAAAATTTCGACGTCCCAAAAAGACCTACAGAATGGTTCAGGAAGGTTTTTTCCCCTGGAAAGTTCCCAAACAAAATTTTACCGAAGTTATTTTTTTATGATGCGGCGAAGGAATACAGCCGTAGTCCTTAACATCGCCCGACTCACCAACCCACTTCACCTCTCCTCCTACATCCACCCTCCCCCTACCTCTCTCCTTCTACCTTTCTCCCCTTCAATAGTTATCTCGAGCGACTTTCACAAAGTTTTTATCCGACTTCTAAACTAATTCGTTGTCTCGGCAATATCGGATAATCACAAGACGAAAAATCTCCTATTCGGAAAAAAGAAAGGAAAAAAAGGAAAGGAAATTTTTCTTTATTTCTATACACCCAATATATATATATATATATATATATATATATATATATATATATATATATATATATATACATACCCGGCACTGGGTTTCCCTCCTGTGTGTGTCCGGTGTGGAAGGCAACGGAAAACCACCATACCGTGTATGAATATTCTCTAGTAAAAACCATTCAATGAATTGGTAGGACCTGTCGTAAGACAGAACACGATTGAATGAAATATATATATATATATATATATATATATATATATATATATATATAGACAGACACACACACACATATATATGAGATGCCAAACAGATTACATCCTAGTAAAACAAAGATTCAGGAACAGCATAAAGACCGCCAAGGCATTACCAGGAGCAGACATTGATTCAGATCACAGCCTTCTAATTGTTGACGTGAGTCAAAGCTCAAACAAATAAGAAAACGAGAAGAGAAAGACAGACTTGGGACCTAGAAAAACTGAAAGAAAGGCAGGGTGTAGTCAGTATGAAGTTGGAAGATCGCCTAAGAAATTTGGAAAACAAACCAAAGACCGTGGATATAGAATCGGAAAAAATTAAAACCAGTGTCAAGGTTACCTTGATTAAGAGATTGGAAAACAAGAGAAGAAAATCAGAAAACCATGGATCACTAAGAAAATGCTAGAGAAAATGAATGAGAGACATAAATGTAAAAACGTTAACAGTGAAGAAGGTAGAGCCAACTATAGACGTATAAACAATGAGTTGAGAACGGTAACAGATAAAGCTAGAGAAAATTGGATAAAAGAAAAATGTGATGAAATACAACAAATGGAGAAGTTAGGACGGTACGATATGATGTACGCTAGAGCACTGGAATTAGAAGATAAGAAGTTTAATGGAATTCGTGGTAAAGGAATTATGAATACGGATGGGAATATAGTCTCAGAAACAAAAGATGTAGCACAGGTATGGGAAGAATACATTAAGGAACTATACAGCAAGCAGGCAGGATCGGCAAAAATAGAACTGGAAGATGAAGAAAACATTGAAGAAGACAACTTAGGACCAAGTATTATGGAGAGCGAAGTGGAAAAAGCGATAGTGGAACCAAAGAAAGGGAAAGCCACAGGCAGCGATGGAATACCGGCTGAGGTACTTAAAGTCATGGGAGCAGAAGGATTAAAAGCGATCACGAAATTAATTTATAAGATTTACGACATGGGAGAGTGGCCTCGGGATTTCCTAGAAGTAACAATGATCCCTCTAAAGAAGAAGCCAAAGGCAATGCGGTGTAAAGACTATAGAACGATAAGACTTCTGTCACACACGTCGAAGATCATCAAGATGATTCTTAATAAAAGGCTGGAGAAAAATGCAGAAGAAATGCTAGGGGAAGATAAATTCGGTTTCAGAAAAGGACGAGGAACTAGAGATGCTATAGGGGTAGTTAGAATCATATCAGAAAGGGCAACAGAGTACAGTCAAGATATCTGCGTTGTTTCGTAGAGTGGCAGAAGGCCTTTGATAGAGTAAATTGGGTCATGTTGATGAAGATATTAAAGGATATAGGTGTAGACTGGAAAGACAGGAGACTGATCAGGAAACTATACGTGAATCGAGTTGTAAAGGTTAGGTTGGAGAATGCGGACACCTGCGGAGTAAATATCGGTAGAGGATTAAGAGAGGGCTGCTGCCTATCGCTGACCCTATTCAATATATATGGAGAAAGCCTAATGCAAGAAGCGCTAGAAGGCACAGGAGATTTCTATATTGGAGGAAGGATTATAAGAACAGTAAAATACACGGATGATCAAGTACTCCTAGCAAGAAAAGAAGAGGATCTCCATAAAATGATAAATAGACTAGTAATAACAGGTAGAAAATACGGTATGGAAATAAATACAGAAAAATCCAAGGTCATTTGAATATCGGGAAAAGAAGAGATTCTGAACATAAGTATTGGAGGAAAGCCTTTAGAACAAGTTTCAGACTATAAATACAAGTTTGATGACAAAGTTTTGCAGGCAATGTTGGAATGTTTAACCTCTGCAGCTATATGCAAGAAGATTAGGATTCATCATTCGACTGCTTTGGAGCATATTGAACGCCTTGTATTTGCTTTGAAGTATAGCATTTGGGCGCCACATCAGTTGACTGAGAAAAACTGAACCGACCGTGTAAGGATCTGTTCATCTCTTCTCGTCCGTCACAGTGTTGATCCGTTTTTGGACTGCCTGATTACTGGAGATGATAGGTGGATCCTGTACAATAATGCAACGAGGAAAAGAGGCAATTGCAAGCCAGGAACATGCACCCCAAAGCCAGAACACCACCAAAGAAGGCGATGCTCTGTTTGTGGTGGGATAAGGAGGGCCCAGTGTACTATAAGCGGCTAAGAGTTTGTGAAACCATCAATTCCGAACGCTACTGCATGCAGCTTGAACGACTGAACAGGGTCATCAAAGAAAAGCGTACAATACTGGCCAACAGAAAGAGCATCGTGTTCCACCACAACAATGCTCGAACACATACTGAGATGATGACTAAGCAAAAACTGAACGACTTGGGCTGGGAAGTTCTCGGTCACCCACCATACTCACCGCACGTGGCACCTAGAGCTGCTGAAACTCGACCATTTTCTGTTTAAGGTAAAGCTCGGGTAATCAAGATACCCGAGCTTTTCGTAAAAATTTCAATGCATAATAACCACAACACACATTTATATTTCGATTAAATCATTTTCGACAAATAAAGTCTCCGGTTTTAAATCTGTCGAAGCGCCAGGGCCTTCTATTAGCGTAGAGTCATACGGAAAAAGGCAAGTTAGAAACCAAATATACAAGTGAGAAGCGAATGATGCGCTCTAGGGTTAGATCATTTGGAACGACTCCTAATCTTGCGGACTTAACCGTCATTTGGTCGACCAAGTAATCTTGGCTGTATTCTATTGCTCTTTCTGATATGATTCTCAATACCACGATAGCATCTATGGTTCCTCGTCCTTCTCATAAGCTGAATTGATGTTCCTCTTCTTTGGCCTTTTTATTTAGATTTTTATTTAGACCCCCGAGATCATTTTCGCAGTGTATGACAGTAAGCTTATCTATCGTTCTGTAGTCTTTACACATTCTTCTTTAGAGAGATCACTATCACTTCTGGGAAATGAATCTATCACAAATTCGGTTGATAAAAGAAATATTTTTATTTATTTATATTACTGCACTTTTAACTTCTCACCAGTTCATTTTCTTTTTTACTTTCAACGATCCTTTGCCTGATATACCTCCGCATAATGGGTATATTTTAAGTATTCGGAGGAAGTCTTCGCAAGAATAATAATTTCAGGGATCCTTTCCATGTCATAAGCATCAATATAGGATGTAGCGCGTGCCGAGATAAATAAAGAATACGCGATTTAATAATTTAAACTATGTTGAGACAATCGCGAGTTGAATGACTTGAGAAAAAAATCAGGACCATCACCTAACAACATAGAAAAATTAAAAATATGAACGTGGCTGCACTGTTAAATTTCAATGCGAAATATGACAAATTATTTATAAAGGGAGTAAGAATGAAAGAAAAACAAGATGATCCAAACAGAACTTATGATGCTTACTTTCCATTTAATCATTTATTTAATACTTATATTGGCTTTAATAGCTTTAATGTCATCGCGGATATGCTCTTTGTGTTCTCAAATTTCATAATTTAGAGTTATAAAATACTACAAATACATTCGAAGGGAATATTAAATTGATCACGCGTATATGTGCGGCAAGAATAACGCGTGCATTTAAGATATATATTCCAGTTAACGAGAAATTGTAATATTTAATAGCGATTTTCGGAAAAACTATCGGCGGTATACGCCCCAAGGGGGGAGGGGGTTGCAGTGATTCTGTAATCCAGAGCTATACACCTACCAAGTTTCATATAAATCCGTGATCCCACTGCCGTGTCCTCTCCTTGTAAGACAATCTTCCAACTTAGTGCTGAATGCATGCTGCCTTTTTTCAGTTTGTTAATGTCCCAAGTCCGTCTTTCTCTTTTCATCTTTCTTATTTTGTACTGGCTTTGTAGTTACATCGACTAATAGAGCGCTGTGATTGGAATCTATGCCTGATCTTGGTAATGTCTTCGTATTTTTATACTGTTTCCGAATCTTTGTTTTAATAGGTTGTAATATATTTTGCATCTCATTCTATCTCCTTGGCTTTTCCATGCACAATAACTTCGTTTATAGTTTTTGAACCATTTATTAGTGACTACTAGATAGCTTTTCTACCGATTTTCTCCTCCACGGCTTTTTTCTCCAAGTCCGTATTGACTGATAATATTTTCTTCTTGTCCTTCTCCAACGATGTTGTTCAAATCTCCCATTATTACGGAGTTTAACTTTACTCTTCCATATTCTCCGTAAATGCTGTTAGGTTATTCATACATATCTTCGACTTCGTCTTCTTTATGAGCGGACATATACACCTGGATTATAAACATGCCCACTGGAACTGCTCTGAGCTTATTGCCATCAACCTATCGTTCGGTACTATTATTACCTTTGCCAAGATTTTCATCATATCTTTTTCCTAAGTACCAGAGCTACTCCCCTTGCCCAACTATTTTCTCCAGAGTAAGTATCATCAATTCTTCGGAGTCGGACTGCCCTTCTCCTTCCTATCTAATTTAGTTCAACCCCATGACGACAATCATGTTTTTTCTCATTTTTATTTCAATTTCTCTAGCTTTCCTGATTTCATGAATTTACATTCCAAGTACCTATAAGTAAGTTACAAATGTTTTCCTCAAGGCAGTCCCCATCCGGAGATTTGAATGGGGAACTGTTTTAGGTCCAAAATATTTTCTCTCAAGATAACTCATATTTTCCAACCATTTAATCATTACTGGTTTCCCTCATTCTTTCCACATCGCAGTACTGTAGCCGTTCAAATCGTCCCAAACACGCCTACAGCTATATTGAATATAGACCCAGCCAACATTATTTGTTTTCGGTTCTATACTATACTCACAGTACTGCTGCCCACAGCCAGGCACAGGTGATAGTTTTTTGCTGAAAAAACTTCTATTTGTGGGGATCGAACCCCAGAACTTTATAATGGCAAGCGATGGTAAGCAAACACGCTAACCACTACATCACCAATGCAAATATATGTGTGTGTATATGCACACACGTCTATATAAATAGAAGCTCAATACTGCACTATATTTGAACGGAAAACGGTTCGTTTTATTTTTTTCCTAATCTCCACATCTCCTCCGTAGACGTGTCCGTCCCATTCAACCCTTTCTATCCTACATCCTCCTTTTACCGACACGAATTTCCACTCACACCATGCCCCACACTCCTACGTCCTCCATTTAACTCACGTGATCAATTGAACAGCGAGGAACAAGCGACGGAGGGTGGTGGCGGGGCACTAAAGAACGGCTAGACAAGCGGTGCCCCCTTCAAAAGGGATCCAAGACCAAAGGATATGCCAACTTCCTCCACCCTTTACCTCCCCTCATACAAACCCCTTCACACGCCTCAGCCTTTAAGCCATTCATAACCTACACCTTGGCAAGCCTTCTTCCTCGACACTTGAACCTTGAGCGCCTACTCGGAACCTACCTCTTCACCTCATCAGACCCTCCCACTCCTTCGTCCAATAAGAGATCCTCCAGCTTCGCTTCCCCTTCTCTCGACGATTTTAAGCCCTTCCGGGACATCCTATCTCTCTTTCTCTCTTCTCTCCCTTCATCTCTCACGACGAACTCTCCTTATATATATATATTTTATCGCCGGGATATATCACCCAGCGGAAGATCTGGGTTGCCATGGTGATGCGGGGATATTTTCGAGCGGTGTCTATCTATTTTTTTTGAAACGATAAATTTTACTCCTCGCGTAATTCTAGTCGTAATGAGTCGAGATGATGATTCTGGCGGAGGATGCTTTGCCAAGCTACGACATATTCTCGCGATGGTCCTGTTTTAGTGGCATTAAATTTACACGACACACACGATAAATGCGGTTTAACGTCGTTAAAGGCACTTGAAATTACCGGGATGCGTAATTACTTTTTGAGTGGAGGATAAGGAGGACGGAAGCGGTATCGCATTTTTGATACATTCGAGAAAAGAGGTAATTCGCAGGAAGATATATATTAGTTTCTGACACGAATCCAAATTTAAATCAGGTTTTAAGCGATGAAAACATTTTCTCCGGAATTATCGGAAAAGTGTGATTTAAGGTCAAAGAAGAAACATTTTCACTTGATGCGATACCCTGTATGTAACGAACGGTTTCCTAGAAATCTAATTGAATGCGATACTACGCATAATCTTTCGATTCGAATAAATGCGATTCGGAGAGCGGTTGAAAGAAAATGACGGAGAAATAGTGAATGTTGAGAGAAATTCTTGCTGCTTGAATATCTATGCGTAAGATCAATGTTAAGGGTCACGAAGCTCTGATTCCTCCGCACTGTCTCTAAACTTACAACCATTTTCTTTCAGAAAGGATGCTACATGATTTTGATTTTGTAATTTATATAGCGAACCTTATGAAAAATATTACCTAATTTGATATGTAGCAGTCCTTTGCACAAAGCGGGGGTCGATTTCTGGGACGTTGCCCAATAAAACCGCTTTGCGTTAATTTAAAAAATAAGGTGTTTGTAAAAGATACGAGCTTTCTAATGTACTATCTATATGAAGCACAATTGTTGGTTGGTTGGTCACGCTTTAAAATATCAATAGAGATCGAAAGAGACAATCTAAGTTTAACAAGAATGCGTGATTCACATATTAAAAGTGACTGACAGAAACATTTGGAAAAACGACCCGGGTTCGACCCCACAGGATTATTTCAATTTCTCTTAAGGTGACATATAAAAATAGACTTTTCGACGCGCAGGCTTTTAATCTTTTGGAAATTAAATTTATAAAAAACTAACCTACGAACTATTTTACAGAAAAATTAATCAAGTCTCTTATTCTATTCACATTTTTCCGCGTACAGCTCGAAGTCGCTCATATTAAACGTCTAAATGACATACTTTGGGGAAATACTGCCATTTTAAAGATAGATGCCTTGACGACAATGTAATTGTAAAAATTCGGGCTCATATTGTTGCCCAAGGCTAAATGCCTAAATTTAGTATACAAAGGCATTTTATAGATGTTAAATACAACATGAACAAATAAATTTAGTTGACATTTAAATTCCATTTTTTATTAATTGGAACGCGTCATTTTAAGCGGGCAATATACTAGTTGTATACATAAAAATAGTTCAAGACCGTGTAAAATTGATTATTTTTACGAGTTAGAAAAAAAATCACATTTATTTAGCCGTGTGTAATCCACGCTGAAAACGGACAAGATCTACACTACGGTTTTATAGTAAGTTATTAACAGATAACGCCGTCACTTTTGTTAAGTTCAATTTACGGTTAAAAGTTTTACACAAGAGAAGGAACGAGATGAGCGTTTGTATGCAAAACGGCGTTGCTATGCAGAAACTCCTATTATCAAAACATGGCAAGGAAAATGAATCAATGAACCGGTTAAATTTTCAATTAATCATTCGATTATAATTTTATTCTTAAAAAAAGAAGAAACCTCGAGAATCGATCATGTTCAAAACCGATCGTACATGAAAGGGCGGAAGAGCATCCAGCGATTTGCGACGAATGCATTTTTCTTCCATTCCGAAGTGCTCCTACCGCAGAATCCGGTCCCCATTCGACCAAAAAAACACCAAATAAAAAAACCCTTTTAAAACGCGTCGCGGCAATATACAGACTCCAGGAACTTCCTTTTACAAAGGACTAAAGAGAGAGAGAGAGAGAGAGAGAGAGAGAGAGAGAGAGAGAGAGAGAGAGAGAGAGAGAGAGAGAGAGAGTGGGATTCAGTGCAAGGAGACGCAAAACATAACTAATGGATTCGAACGGATATGCGTTCCCCGCCCGTCTTCAGCTGGCGTTATGGTATTCCGGCAACCGATTCCGGAAGCGTCATCCTCCCTTGACGGCCCGAGAGTGTCACGCCCCCTTCCCTCCGCCGCCAGCGCCTCTGGAGGAGAACTTCCCAAACACCATCGCCCGGATTCGAACCTCCGCCACCCCCCTCCCCCAAATCCCCTACCTCTCCTGGACCACTCACTCCTCGCATGCAGCATTCCATGGCGCACCTAAATCACTCTTTGGTTCCGTCGGTTTGCATGCAAAGGGAAGAGGAGGAGGAAGATATGCTTGGGAATCTGCGAGCGAGAAGCACGACGTAGTCGTCCGGCGCTCTATGCGCTAATAACTTAGCGATTGTTTTGCCCACTCGCCCACGCGACGTGTGCATGCATCCGGCGAGGCAGTTCGTTTTGCGATCCCTCGGCGGATGGCCTTTTATATTGTTTTATTCGAGGGTGTTCTATCGAGTCGGTGACAGCTATTTGAAATTTAAAACCCTCAGTTCGATGGTGCACTTACCGGGGATGCACTCGGAGTGTCAAAAGCCGATGTTTTGAAAAGTTATCGCGCGATATACATATCATAGACGTCAGTATATTCGGATTTTTAAAACGGATTGAAGATTTTGACGAGGTAAGAAGAAATACTATTCTAAATAAATTCTGTCAGATTGCAAAAGATAGAATTCATAAGTCGTGTGTGTGTTTTCTGGCGAATCAGAACAATTCATAAGTCGTCTTGTGAAATTTTTAGACTTGGATGCTGCTTTTTTATGCATTGGCGATATTTATTTATACATTTGAGGAAGCATCTTGAAGCTGGTTTGCTTGAGAATCCGCAGAAAAACTCAAACATTTATTATACGCACAATAATATCCCTTCAGTTTATTTGGAAAATAGGCTCAAGAATCGAGGAATATTATTATAATTTTTCATGGAAGTGACTTTTTATTCGGGGTGCATACTATAATACTATAATTTAGTATTGTATCCGATACTTCACGCAATCCGGGAAAAACTCTTGAACATTATACTACTACTCGGAAAAGATAACAATCAAACATACCATTCGAGAAGCCAATACAACAATTACTAAAAAAACAACAAATATTTTCAAGCAGATACTGACCGGCAGAATTATGAAGACGATAAACAACCGCGGAATACGTTTGCCACACCGCTCTTACGCGGAAAGTCATCACGTTTGAAATATAGTCCGTAATAGGACCGGCGTTGCTATTCGAGATGTACATTGGTGCATTCAGGGGTTAAGTGCTACGCTCGTGGGTCGCATAGCACCGTGTATAGGAGTGATGAATCTTAAACGCAATTGCAATGAGCGAAACGCATAAAAAAGGCTTTAATGCACTCGAACGCAATACTTCGATATGCGAGATATTTAAAATTCATCGCAAGAGATCAATTACTCCTGTGTTTATGCCCGTCATTAAATTCGTTGACGCATTTTGCCATAAACAATTCTCCCGGTGCGGTTGCAGAAATGGAATGCAAATTAAGCGACGAACTATGCGAACCGAGCGATATCGCACGCGAAATGAAATGGAATTTTTGGAATTTCCAAAAAAATCATTCTCTCGCTTTCGTGTACGGTATTAAAATTGCATCCGCTAATAACTCCGCAGTTTATGCTCTTCTGAAATAAACACGGCATTAAAATTGCATCGATTTCCTCTCTCGATACGGTACTACGCGAAAAAATTCCAACCTTAAAAGTTTCTTGCGCGTTAAAAATGCGCTTCGATTTTTTGCAGATTAAAGGTTAACAAAACCGAAAATGGAAAGGATATGTAAACATTTCTTGGTCATAATTAGACGGCACCAAAACAGCATTGCACATAGTCAAATCTCACGTCAAGGAATAGGAAGAATTAATCTTCGAATAAATTACGATTTTTAAATGATTAAACATTGATATTTATAAAATTTACATAAGGACTTTTCACCCGGTGGAACTCCGCTTAAGAAAATCTGAGAGAAATAAACTTGGTAAAATTCCTCTATAAATAACTTAATTACCAAGTTTATTCCCTTCATGTTTCCACGCGTATTTATGCAAGTTAAGTACGTCATATACGTATATAATATGCAGTAAATTTTATATACAACACAAACCTCATTCCTATTTTTATTTCCGCATTTTCGACTGGGAGTACCGATTCGTCATTTTTACGTCACTTCCACCCTAATCTCGGAGGAGAAGATGTTAGCACTGCGATCCATTAAAAGAAGAAGCGAAAATTGACCGGATAATATATTTATGGAAAGCGCCCTTATTCCCGTCTCCGCCCAATTTTTTCCTCCGACGCCTTTTGGATGAAATAGTTCGTACGACTCGCTGGCATTAACGGGGCGGATTTTTACGTAAATCGTTATTTATGTCTCTTTTTTCAGCAGAAGCGCTGCCGAAAATATGAAGTGCGTGAGTTTTTCGGAAGAAATATCTACGCGCCGAATGAGCTTTTCCCTTTGAAAGATTTGAAGTGGTAGTTTCCTACCGTTTTTTTGGGTTACGAGGCACACAATATAATTAACATTATGCAGAATCTTCCATTTATTTGAGGACGCCAATAAAGCGTATTTGAAGGCAATCGATATTTACATTTCGCTGCAGACCATCGTCAGCTACAATAAAACCATTTTTCATTAATATCTAATGAGATTTTAAGAACGCCGACGAATACAGGCTTTTCGGGTGTGAGTTACTATCCGAAAGCGCATAAACCATTTAAGTGATCATCTTAGCGACATAATATCGCAAAATAAAATAACAAAAGGAAACAATTTCGTATTCGCGTGCGGTTGGATGCGCAAAGCGTTAAATATTCCATTCATTTACATTACATTTTCTCCGGCGCTGTGAGCGACAAAAAGTCTGGCCAAAAAAAAAAAGCACGCTTCTTCAAAATAGACTAAACCACGGCGAAGTAAAAAGTTCGATAAATGGCTTATGAGGGAGACTTTTAAAAAATGGGAAACCCCATAAATTATTCATTTTAACACTCCAAAAGGATTTCATAAAAATTTTTAAGGGCGGAATTTAATATTCATAAGGCATCGCTGGCATTTTTTACGCATTTACGGATATAAAAAAGCAAAGAAAAATAGAAAACAAAATAGTACCCATACTATGTAATCAGCCTTAGAAGTGAACGGGACACTGTAAGCGATCATAATGGAGGTGTAAAATTGGTTTTGTTATGTGCAAAAATGTTCCTTCGAGAGGAGGGAGAAATGCTTAACAATTCATCGCTTCTTAACTCGAGCCAAAGATTGGACTTTTTATGCATTGTCCAATAACGGAGATGCGAGATTTCTTCGTGCATAATTCGTTGGCTAGGCCAATCTTTTCATTGATCTTTATTGACCTCATACATGTAAATCATCGCTGATTACCACCTACCATGCAAAAATGCACTCAATAACTTGGGTTTCCGAGCGCTTATCTTGCGACCGCTAAACGTGGAAAGCACGCCTTAACAGTAAATACGCTCGATAGACATTTACTGAATATATACTATAGCTACGTATTTTTTAATTCACCTGAAACTCTCTCCAATGGCTGAGAATCAGAGGAAAAAGCTTTGCGATGCATTTGCTCGTCGATTATCCTTTTAATTCCTCCCAAAGACGACGATGAAATCCTCATTTTCTAAAAACTCGGAGGCAAAAATAATTCAAATTCACACGTCTCTCTAAACTCCGATCCACTTCCAGCAGAATCCCAGGAGAACGCAGTCCTCTCTCCTTGCGTTGGATTTCGAATCGCAAAACACCGATACGGGAGATGTGGAGTACATTTTCATCCAGTGTTAATAAAAAAAATCAACTGCGAGGAAAAGACTGAGAATCATAACCCGGTACTTTCGATCCGCTCGCCAAAAAATAAATAAATATAGAGCTCTCATCTACGGACGCATTTCACCATTATTTTTTCATCTGATGCCCATCTAGAATATTAATATTTACGGCACTTGTAACAGATACTGCCTTGCGAGCATTATTCTTCCTTCTCTTGAAAATTGAGAGATGCACGGAGAGAAGAAAGAAAGAGAAAGCGGAGGAGAGAGAGAGAGAGAGACAGAGAAAGATGGAGAGAATGATGGACAGAGGAGGGAGAGAAAGGGAGAGAATGATGGATGGAGTAGGAGGTAGAGAATAAGGGAGATAAATAAGGGAGAGCGGGAAAGAGGCAGAGAGAGACAGAGATGGGGAAAGAAGATGGGGAGGGGTAAAGAAAGAAAACACGGAGGAGGAGGATAGAATGAAGTATAATTTTATGGTGCCATCTATCTTTCAGCGAGGCAATAACCGATACATTTTCCCTACCTCTCTCTATCTTCTGCGAAATGAATAAATATTTGCTTCTTTATGTATGCCATTTGCATAAACTCCTCCGCGTAAAATATTAAAAAGAAGCGCAAGAGAAAAATGCGGACGAGACGTTCTCATGTTTCCGCCTCACGGAGAGTAGAGATTTCTCCTTCCCTTCGGACTGGCGGGCTCCGTTTTTCTTTCCCTCTTGCGCAGCGTGCTCGCTATTGCGTGCCATAGTAGGCATGGAGACGCAGCAACAGTGAGTGTTCCTCTCTCTCTTGCGCGCCTTCGCCCTCTTTTGCCGACAAAGGGGAACCGCGCGGAAATCGAACCTTTCTGTTTTTGTTATTATTTCTCAAAGCCCTTCAGGATCTCTCGGATCAGACGCAACAATACGCCTTCGACTATGGAGACGGAGATAGAGAGAGATGGAGAAAATAAAAGAGGGCACTTCAAACAAAATCCGAGAGAACACAGGTGGAGGGAGGGATTGATGCTTATTGCGCGGCAGGGAAAGGAATCGTACCGGATGATATGTTCTTTCAAATGACTCGGTTTCTTCTTCATTTATACAAGCTAACAAAAGTTGAATGCAAAAATACTTTCTTTATGAACCTGTTGATGTATTAAGTTAACCTACCCGCCAGTCATCGTATTAATAAAGAAAATTGTTCGAGAATATTGAAATGAATGCTTGAATATGTTTTAAGGCAGTGCTATGATTCGCGCATTAGAATGGGAACCTTACGTTAAAAATTATAAAGTTAATGGACGAGGCCGAGACTTTGTAGAATTCTATACTCAAATAAAATAAACAATACGAGATATTATGTTTTATTGGAAAACTTTTGCTAATTTCCACAGATAATTATAGTTTTTATCCTACTTTGTTCCCTCTCGCAATGAAGGATTCAAATATATGTTCATAGAACTTAAGAGAGGAAATTGCGTTATTGAATATTTTCCGCTATAATTTGGCATCACATTTACAATTTCCAAAAACAAACCATTATGAATACTTGAGAAATTCCATGTTAATCAATAGCTATAAAAATGTGGAAACTAGCCGCGCGATTCGGCTACAAAGCAGCCGTATTCTGCGGATATTCACTGATAATATATCCTAAAATAGGAACCTAATAACGGCGAATGGCCATTGATGATAGCCGATTTGTAGCCGAAATGTCCATATGGATGTCCCAAGCTATATTTTTTTAATTCCAGCTATAAGGCGATCCCGATCTCCTTCCCTTGAATGTCATACGTCACTATAAACTCATTAACTTTCATTGTCTGTTTAATCGTAAAATAAACTACCGAAAAAAATTCTTGCACAAGCTACATGTACATATGCTGACTTTGTCCGCGGAGCAGTATCACGGCGGGGTCGAGCACGGAAAATATATGGATGGCACCAGTTTTCAAAAGGTCACATCGCCTTCACGGTGGATGGGGGTAAGAAGGCATGAAACAGCCAACGTTGAATATTAAGAGACTTTTAATAATAAAACGCATCTCAGGGCCCTTTTGACGGACGATGTTTATGCGCAAGGGCGTCGTGAAAAACGCGCATTAGGCCAAGGTCCTGGATATTAATCATTCTAATAGCTCCGTGTTCCAGCAAGTTTCTCGCGTAAAAATTACGCACAAGCAACACTTTTTCTACAACGAGACAACTCGCATTTATTAATCATCGAAGTGTGTTCCAGGAGACAATTTTTTTGGGAATGCTTACGGCGGTTCTTCTTTATAAAGGTCCGACTGAATGAATTGCAGGTATATCCAGTAGGCGCCATTTGACACACGTTCGCAGACATGCAAACGGGACCCATTAATGGCGCGAATTTTTTGCGTGACAAAGCACGTTGCGCGTTCTCCCGTCATATTTCAATCGCAAAGCGCGCGCCGTGTCTTTCCGCTTTGGTTTTTGCTACGAATTTCTTCAATTTTTCTCCCCATGCGTATCTCCCCCTATTTTCAACTCGCATACCTCTTGCCCCATCCCACGCTTCTTTCTCTCTCACAAGAGCAATCGATTATCCCGGAGATGTACGATAAATCAAAAGAAAAAATATATATATGACGCTTCTTCCGTTCCATCGGTTCGAATGCTGACGCCGACTTTGCCCTCTCGGAGAAAGAGCGTGAGAGGTTTTTCCCATAATTTTTTTCATTCTTTTTTCGCGTCTTCGTTTCTTTTATATTTCCGGACTCCGAAGAAGCAGTGCATATATCATTAACCCGTCCGCAGAGCGAATAAATCAGTCGTGTTTACGCCAGGACGAGTTTCGCCGAAAGTTGGATCCATTGAGAAGGCATCGCGTCCTTTCCCCTAGGTTTCGCGAAAACACTCAGCGTCTGGCCGTGGGAATATGATGGAGGGAGGGAGATAGAGGGGGGAGGGAGATAGGGGGGGAGGGAGATAGATAGGGGAGAGAGATAGAGGGGGAGGGAGATAGAGGAGGGACGGAGATAGAGGAGAGAGGGAGATAGAGGAGGGGGGAGATAGAGGAGGGAAGGAGATAGAGGGAGGGAAGGAGATAGAGGGAGGGAGATAGAGGAGGGAGGGAAATAGAGGAGGGAGGGAAATAGAGGAGGGAGGGAGATAGAGGAGGGAGGGAGATAGAGGAAGTAGGGAGATAGAGGAAGTAGGGAGATAGAGGAGGGAGGGAGATAGAGGAGGGAGGGAGATTGAGGGAGGGGGGGAGATAGAGTAGGGAGGGAGATATAGGAGGGATGGAGATAGAGGAGGGAGGGAGAGAGAGGAGGGAGGGGGAGAGATGATGGAGGGAGATAGAGGGAGGGAGGGAGATAGAGGGAGGGAGGGAGATAGAGAAGGGAGGGAGAGAGAGGAGGGAGGGAGAGAGAGGAGGGAGGGAGAGAGAGGATGGAGAGAGATAGAGGAGGGAGGGAGATAGAGGAGGGAGGGAGATAGAGGAGGGAGGGAGATAGAGGAAGTAGGGAGATAGAGGAGGGAGGAAGATAGAGGGAGGGAGATAGAGGAGGGAGGGAGAGAGAAGAGGGAGGGAGAGAGAAGAGGGAGGGAGAGAGAAGAGGGAGGGAGAGAGAGGATGGAGGGAGATAAAGGAGGGAGGGAGAAAGAGGAGGGAGGGAAATAGAGGAGGAAGAGAGATATAGGATGGAGGGAGATAGAGGAGGGAGGGAGAGAGAGGAGGGAGGGAGAGAGAGGATGGAGGGAGATAGAGGGAGGGAGGGAGATAGAGGGAGGGAGGGAGATAGAGAAGGGGGGGAGAGAGAGGAGGGAGGGAGAGAGAGGAGGGAGGGAGAGAGAGGATGGAGAGAGATAGAGGAGGGAGGGAGATAGAGGAGGGAGGGAAATAGAGGAGGAAGAGAGATATAGGATGGAGGGAGATAGAGGAGGGAGGAAGATAGAGGGAGGGAGATAGAGGAGGGAGATAGAGGAGGGAGGGAGATAGAGGAGGGAGGGAGAACAAGGGGAGGAGAAAAGGTAAAGAAGGGGAAGAGGAGGAGAAAAGGAGTTGGACGAAGGGACAGCGTATAAGTGAGGGGCGCACTAGCGGTAAATTTATAATTGGTGAGGAAGGAAGAATTCCTCTAGTTTTTCATCAAAGAAAAAAGAGAATGTTAAATAAAAGTATAACGTTTTAGTTACATGTCATGTAATTACCCAAGTATCAATACCTACTTCTGTACCCAATTAACAAAAAATGACAACTTTTCAACAGCATAAGCTTTTCTAAATTCAAACCGATGAAAATACGCAAAAATTTTAATTTAAAATAATAAAAATAACACACCATCCACGTCTGAGAAGAGTTATCAAGTTTTGAGAGGGCTTTTGTTTTACATAGGACATTTTTCCTAGTAATGGCGACTTTTGGTGAATGTGTGATCTAAATTATAGAGTTATATGAAAATGAATTGGAGCAATTGGAGGAGATGGGAGAGGAGGGGAGGGGAAGTGAGAGAGGAAGGTAAAAGTGGAAATAAAAGGTAATAGGAAGGGCGAGAAATGGATAGGTTTACAGAGTTGTGAGGAGAGGGGAGTAAAGGGGTCGCTTTTTATACGAAAACTCTATTTGTTATTCTTTTATTTCCTAATCTATAAATTAAGAGCAAAAACTAAGAACAACGAAGTTTATTCAATATCTGAAATATGATATACAAAAAACAAAAATCTGATGTGGCCACCACATGACTTTCTCCGTATCTGTAATATTTATAAAAACTCCAAATAGTAATAAATATTTTAAGAAACTGCGAGAAAATTTTAGACTTGACGAAGAACTGTAATAAACTCAAACCATAGCCTTCTGATATTGGATCTAGCCATAAAGCTTCAACAATTAACAAAAGAAAAAGGAGCATTATTAAGATGTAACTAAGCGTCAATTGTTAACAATAGTCGTCGGCAGGTGGCGTGGTGGTGGCAACTAAAATATAAAATGTCTCTTAAACAATGCATTATATGGGAAAATGTTTCAAACAAGGTTGTAGAAAATTAAATTTCCTACAACTTTTATTTCATTACATTTTTGCATTTATCAAATATTAAAGCAAATATTTCAAAATAACGGATGTGACAAGAGTAAACACCCACTTCCGGTTGATCGATTTTTACCAAAAACTAACCATTTTTTGTGACTTTTATAAAAATGTTAAGTATAAGATTTTGCGTTGATCTGATTAATAGTTTTTGAGTGAAAGCACCCACAAAAAAGCTATCACATACACACACATCATCGAGAAAATGGTCAAAACGTGTACAAGGGACCTCAAAACGTGTATTTCCGTTGAAATCTCGAAGTCGATTTTTTCATGAAAACAATACTTTTCCCTATACTATCTACGGAGAAAGTAATAATATTAGTAGAAATGAGTGGAGCAGGATGAGAAAACTGCGCGCGAGGCAAAGGATAGAAGGCATAGAAGGAAAACAGAAAGGAGCTGAAGGAGAAGAAATAAGGAGAAGAAATAAGGAGAGAGAAAAAGGATATAAAAAAGCGTACGAATGGCAATAATTCCCCTTTTTATCCCTCCCTAACCCCTTATCTACAAAGTGCAAGAGAATTCTTTCGCAGCCCGGCCGCAGAAAGGACAAAGGTGTTTTGTTGAACGTCGCCTCGCAGTCGTCCTTTGTTTTTTCCTTCAGCCAAAAAAACAAAGGAAAGTTGGCGTTAATCTCTCCCAACCATTGTTGCACTTCCTCGATGGCGATTCTTTAAAGGCGATTTTCCCCCAGAGAACTGCTAAAACTATTTCGGACATTTTTTCTCCTGGCCTTGAAAAGATAAAGGGAAACGGCGTGCGCCTTACTGCCCGACCTGCGACAGTCATGCGCGCGCACACACGCAGCCGGAAAGGCGTTATTTTTTCCACGTCAAAGTCACAGCCGAAACTGCAGGTTTTAGTTTTCCGGCGACTGAATTACGGAGACGGTAAACGGTACACTTACGCCGTAAACCGTAATTACGAAACTTTCGACGCAAAGAGAGTAGAGTACCTTCGTTTGCGATTATCTCGACGCGGCCAAGTGACACCAATCCCTTGGCGACGAAATTAAAAAATGAACGATCGAAAACTTTTTAACTCCTAATTATCATACTCGTACCGGGGACGCTCTGGATAAAATAAGCGTCCTCGTTGAATCTCCATTTTATTTCCGGTGACGAGATCTCGGCGCTGGGTCCACGCCTCCCAAACGTAAATACGTTTCGGAACCATCTATGAAACTTCGGATCGAATCTATAAAAATCCGGATAGCGTCGAAAAGATAAAATGCACGCCCGGGGAAATTCCGGCAATCGCCTAGGAAAAAAGCATTTCCCCGAGTTGTCTGATCGCATTTCGGCGGAGTGGAAAGAGTTCCGCGAAACCGTTTCAAACACACACAAACACATAGAAGGGGCTAAAGGCGGGAAAATAACGAAATAAAACCTTTCCTCTCGTAACATAGCACCTCTCTCGCATCGATAGCAAAAGAACAAGAAAAGTAAGCCGATGGAAGGGAAATTCCTCGCTGTTTCAGCCCCGCAAACCAACTCCCTTCGTATGAGTGTGTGTGCGGGCGTGAAGCTGGAGTGGGGGTGAGGTGCGATAGTCATGGCAACGGAGTACTATCCGAAAGGGACTTGGGCGAGACGACAAAAAAAAAAGACGCGCTGAAAAGGGACGAATTTTCTCTCAAACCGATGAAATACTTCTCTCCCTCTCTCTTGCTCGCGCACCGAGTTTCCGACGGAAAAACAAATGAGCGGAGAAATATTAATCTTTCCCCCCGACTCGCGCCAAAAGTCCGCGAAAGGGAATTTTTCTCTTCTGTACAGAACGGGACGCCATTTTTTTCGAGGATTGGAAAAAGGAGAACATGAAGGGTTTGGAAATTGCGAGCCGTACGCTGGAGGGCGCGAGAGGTCGGGAGTGGGGTCGAGGAGACTAAAGTACAAAAAAAAACAGAAAAGCGGTTTGCGCAGAATTTTCGGTGACGTTCCACGTCTGCCGCGTGCGAAGGATTTCCCGCGGGAAAAAATCGGAAGAACGGTCGATATTTTTCGTTTTCACGCGCAAGAGAGAGTGGGGGATGGGCGCGATAGAGATGGAGAAACCCGTCGCAATTAGAGCAACGCCAAAATTGGATATCGTTTTTTATTTTCCTCTCGTGGGCAGGGAGAGGGGAAGGGAGGAGAGTAAGCTAGGGTTCGCATGCTTGTCATGCCCCGACGAGGTATTTGGTATTTTGGCGGCGGTCGTTTGGGTCACTTCAGGCTTTACCCCCCACACATTTGCCGTTGGAAAGTTTTCTCATCATGGAGTTCTTTATATTACTCGGAGTAGAGCAGAATTACGTGTGTATATGCATATATATACACATATAAGTAGAACGAGCTTGCATACTGCAAGCATTTCATCTAACCTTGAAAAAACATTCATTTTTTAGAGAGATATAACATTATTGGGAATATTTTTTTAATTCAAAAGATTTCACCTCTGCTCCCAATTTCTATCTTTCCTTATTGAACCATATTTGATTAAAACAACGCCTTAATTCAATAATTCCTTGATGGAGATTTTAAAATGTTTGTTAGTTTCAATGCACTAAGTTTTACATAACTATAATATTTCAGCTTCCTAGCTTGCCCCTAAGTACATAAATATTTATCTATTTGTTTAAATTTTAAGAGTTTTTAACAGCCTAACAAATTAAAATATCAAGATTTCGATAATCCTTATCTCGTTTTTTTACAAAGTCTACCGGTAAAAAAATTTCAGCTTCGTAGGACCTTCGGAAATACATAAACCTTAAAAATATGTTTAAACAATTGCAAATTTTTAGCAGTCCCACTGTTGAACTTTTGCAAAATTTTTTTTTTGTATAATTTTCTACAAAATATTTGAAAATACTCGAATCTACTAATAAAAGTTTCCAAGATAAAAATTATTAAACTTTAATGTGCATCTGGGATTAAAACAACCCCTAAAAATTAACAATTTTGAAAATTTCGATTTTTATAGTAGGTTATGAGCAAAATTTTATAATCCTGCAAATTTTCAGCTTCCTAAACGTATTAGATTGGTCTACACACTGGAATGACTTTTTCCCATGCTAACTTATGGGAGATTTTCCGGGGCATCTGGAGTCGAACCCAAGACACTGTAATCAAAGTAATGATATTTCCTAATAGATATTGCGGCCATATAGCAACACAGAAAAGTTTACTTTTCTAGCGTATGGGCAAGTGCCCGAAATTAATTTACAAAAATAGCGCAATGCTTTTCTTATGGAAAAAAACGCTTTTTTCGGAATTTCTGGAGTGAACCTATGTCACATACGTAAGAAGTCTCATTTTATCTGTACGTTTCTTTATCATATCTACAAAAACTGAAACTTTCAGCTCTGTAGCTTTTGTAGTTTGGGTTGGACATTAGTATCCTCCTATATGTTATCATTATATATAGACGTTCCTTACAGAGGAGGATATAACATAAATATATATAACATACTAGTAGAAGGTGCTTGCATACTGCAAGCATTTCATCTCACCTTGAAAAAACATTCATTTTTCAGACAGATATTTCATCATTACAATTTTTTTTAATTCTAAACATTTCATCTCCGCAGCGATTTTTGTTTTTCCCTTATGTAAAAATAATAGATTAAAACAATCCCCAAACTTTGCAATTTTAAGAATTTTATACTTTCTCCATTATGGGGTACTAATGCTACACATTTCTGCCAAATTTTAAAGTTGTAGCACTTATAGAAATGAAATAATATATTTCTAATTGTTTCAATTTTAAACATTTTTAACGACTGCCGCAATATATTTATGGAGAGATTCAAATGTTTATTTGTGCAAATGCAAAACTCTGTAAATAACTTGAAAACTTCAGCCTCCTAGCTCATCCCGTAGTACATAAACAGTTATTTATTTGTTTAAACTTTAAGAATTTTTAACTGCCAAACAAATTAAAATATCACAATTTCTATAATCCTTATTTCGTTTTTTTTACAAATCCTACCTCTATAAAAAATTTCAGCTCCGTAGCACATTCAGAAATACATAAACCTCTGTAATGAACGTCTATATATAATGATAACAGGAGGATACTAATGTTTAGGCACTTCCAGGTAAGCTGGAGATACGAAATTTTTTTCTTAGGTAGCATTTTTTGCAAAACCGACTAGAAAAAACGAAAATCTTGAAAAAGTGCAACAATGCGGCCGCTAAAAATTCGCAATTGTTTAAACAAATTTTCAAGGTTTATGTATTTCCGAATGTGCTACGGAGCGGAATTTTTTTTAGAGGTAGGATTTGTAAAAAAACGACATAGGGACTAAAGAAATTTTGATATTTTTATTTGTTTGGCAGTTAAAAATTCTTCAAGTTTAAACAAATAGATAACTGTTTAGGTACTACGGTATGAGCTAGGAAGCTGAAATTTTCAAGTTATTTACAAAGTATTGCAGTTGCACAAATAAACATTTGAATCTCTCCATAAATATAATTCAGCGGCCGTTAAAAATGTTTAAAATTTAAACAACTAGAAAAATATTATTTCACTTATAGAAATACTACAACTTTGAAATTTGGCAGAAATGTGTAGAAAGTATAAAATTCTTAAAATTGCAAAGTTTTAATCTATTATTTTAACACAAGGGAAAAACAAAAATCGCTCCAGAGGTGAAATATTTAGAATTAAAAAAATATTAGTAATGACGAAATATCTGCCTGAAAAACGAATGTTTTTTAAAAGGTGAGATGAAATGCTTGCAGTATGCAAGCACCTTCTACTAGCATGTTATATATATGTTATATCCTCCTCTGTAAGGAACGTCTATATATAATGATATATATATATATATATATATATATATATATATATATATATATTACTTGTGTATGTATATAACTACATATACCTGTCATCATCATATATAGTATTCTGTCCGCAGTCACTGCTGTGATTATATCTGGAGCCAGGTTCTCCACTTTCTCTTATTATCCGCAAACTTAATCAATTCATGATGTACGTGTGTATATATACGAACGCACATAATTCTATAGGTATATAGATGGAACGAAGTATTAAATCTAGTTATAAAAGGAAGAAATATCTTATGTGGCAGCGGTTCCCAAACTTCATACATCTTTGAACCCCTCTTAAGTCAGCCGGCCTAATCGCGACCAACTTAACACCATCCGTCTACCATAAAATATAAAATGTAATATTTATTTCGAAGTACTATAAATGTTTATATTATCTACGCAAAAGTTATTACAATTCTAAATATATTAACCACACCAAAAAAAAACAAATTAAACAGAAACCAATCCGTCCTCCACTCCCTGAAAACCTTGCGTGACCTCCAGTTTGGGAACCACCAGTATGCGCACAATACTGTGATTTTAGATTGGCAAGTTAAATGCATGTAAGTAGACGGAAAATATACTCGTACAATATTTTTAAATTATACCTATTAAGGTTCAATATCTATTCATCGCCTAACCGAGTCGCCATATTGGATCACGTAATTTAATAATATACCATATTTACCTGGCCATAAGACGACTTCGAATATAAGGCGAACACCCTTAACAGAATTTTGACAAAAAATGGTTTTATAAGGCATTCTTAAGCAAATAAATCAAATAAAATTTCTGGAGTTATTTTTTATTTATCTCACTAAATATTATCATCAGAATCTTAAGTGCAAAGATAAATATGATTTTAACCATGCTAGACTAGAATTTATCATTGCAATTATTTTTTATATCTTTATTTATGTATTCGCGAATATACGACAACCCCCAACCTTTCATTAAAAAACCAAAGCAAGTTAGGAAAGTGCAGTGTATAAAAATTTGGCGCGTTTCGTGCATTTTCGGTATGACTAATATTTTACGAAATATGAGGAAAAGTTTGTTTTTTGTTTCCAGTAAAGTGGCACCCATTATAGGGTTATGTGAACCATTTATGGCATTTTCTTATCCTATTGGGCCATAAGTTTTAAATATAAAAAATCTCATGAACATCTATCTCTTCGATAGAAGGCGAGAACGAGCATGCCTACGGACGGACGGACAGAACGAAGGTGGTAGGCGCTTGCGTTGGAAACGAAACACGCCTTAAAAGCTTCGTATAATGCCAGATAACTACAGCATGTGTATGTATGTGCATGTACGTATGTATGTGCAAGCGCACACATATATTCATTAAGTGAAATCAAATTATCAGTTTTCATTAAATCACATCAGTTCCAATCCAGACCAAAAATGGCATTGGTATTAGTTTGCGAAAGATAGATTGATTTTGTAGAATAAAAGTACATTTCACCATTCCAAAGGTACTAACAAGGGCGTCGCATCGACCAGGACGAAAAAAATCAATAAGCAGCATTCGTCGTCGTTAAGAGTCTCGGAACGGATAAATATGAAAAATCGAAAAAGGGACATCCGTTAGCGTCCATCGCTCGTTGGTGCGAAAAAGGGGGCAATATATTCCCCTAGGGCATGTCGAGGTGTCCTAGGAAATTGAAGTATCTGGTGGCCGTGTTGGAGCGTTGAGAGAGAGAGAGAGAAAGAGAATAAAAAAGTGGAGAGAGAGAGGAGTGGGACAGAGGAAAGAGGAGGAGGAGGAGGAAGCATGGTGGAGGATGGGACAAAAAAGAACAGAAATCGGAAAAAAATGAATCAAGTCCGTTGATAGCGCAGTTCGTCGAAGGGGTTTTTTCCACGGCTTGAAAAAAATAACCTTCCGCAGCCCCGCCCTTTCCTTTCTCTCACACCTCTCCTCCTTCCCTCCCTCTCCTCCTTCCCTCCCTCTCCCCCTTCCCTCCCTCTCCTCCTTCCCTCACTCTCCTCCTTCCCTAACTCTCCTCCTTCCCTCACTCTCCTCCTTCCCTCCCTCTCCTCCTTCCCTCCCTCTCCTCCTTCCCTCCCTCTCCTCCTTCCCTCCCTCTCCTCCTTCCCTCACTCTCCTCCTTCCCTCCCTCTCCTCCTTTCCTCCCACTCCTCCTTCCCTCTCTCTCCTCCACGCTCACTCCTCCATCGGACGGAATTACAGGATTTACACTTCAACGCCATTTCCCCGATTTTTACGATCAGCCCCTCTCCGGGTCCGCGAGAGAGAGAGAGAGAGAGGAAGTTGGACAATCTGCTGCTGAAGGGAGAATGAATAAGCAAGTGGAAGGGGAGGAGGAGATGTTAGAGGAGTGAGGTGGAGAGAGGAGGTGTCCAGCGAGGGTTTAAAGGACGAGGAGGATAGGGTGGGATGAGGTCGGAGGGATGGCAAAGCCGTTGGTTTTTATACTCTATCATATTTAGATTTTTTTCCTATCCTCCGCAACCTGTATTCTCTCGCTCATTTTACTTTCTCCCTCTCTCTCTATAGGTACCTCGTCCTCAATTTTATGCGAATAAAACCGCCCGCGTTCGTTCCAAACATGAGTTTACACATGATTAGGGTGGGGAAAAATTCGCTATAAAAGAACGAGGATCGACTTTTGAAAATTTTTATGTAAAGAAATTCACGTTAAGGTTGTGTTCTCATCGCCTAAATTCCCATTTTTACATTATTACGAAATGAAAGCTAAACTGCGGAAATAATGCAACAATGCGTAAATCACGATGAGGACCGCACCTACCAATTAGACACATAAATTTTCCAATTGTTTTCGAGGTCAAATCAGTACAAGGGAAATGTTTCATTCAAATAAACAACATAAAATTTGAGAAAAACGTTGGATCACATTGGCGTGCACACTTCCTTTTTAAAAAGTTGGAAGACCACCTTCAAATCTTAGAAATATACGCGCATTACTTTTTACTAATATTCTTTGATTCAAGTTAAATGTATCGATGTACATTCCAAACCACATAAATGCGACGACAGCGTCAAAAACATGAGCAAATTGACGTATCAAAATACCGTGCTTAAAGCTGCAGATTAAGAAATTATCACATTCATGAATTAGTGCAAAAATCGGTACAAGGAGTTGATCGGTAGGAAAAAACGTCATAATCAGTAAATTAATGAATAAATAAGTGAGGATGGTCACATTGGACATATAAGAACATCGAGTCAGCATTTTATTTGATGCCAGTTTCAACCGTAGCTTACATGACTGTTTTAGTTTTAAATAAAATCTTTAAACAGTTAATAATCGTTCTTCAATCGAACATTCTACGTCAAACAGTAGCGAACTATGGCCGTAGTCTAATCTACAACGCGAGTGCAAAAATAATTTTTCTCACCAGCGTGCGTATGATTTGGACAAACACGCTAGCGCGATCTCGTGCGTGCGCATGTACGCTTGCGTATCCGTTAATTCACGCTAGAGAATGCGTTTATCTTCATCCCTTTTCCATTCTCCTTAACGATTCAAAAAAACCTCCGCGGTCTTAAATTTGAATGAATGCCGCTCTCTTTCTCTTTTATTATTTACCGAGTTAGCGAAGAAAATTAAGGAGGGCGCGCAAAAGAGAGAAAAAAAGAGGAAAACTCCTACTCCTGCCGCCGCTTTTCCTCTTTCTCTCTCTTGTTGCCTCAAAAGCCGAGGAAATTGATGGAAATCCTCTCCTTTTTAAAACATCTTCTTTCTCTCCTCCCCACTCCCCATCCACCCCACAACCCTTTCCCCCCGATGAATACCCCTTTAAGGAATCGATCGGGAGGAAAATAAATAGCCCGCCTAACAAAAGGTGATTCCCGGACTTTAATCAGACCGCGAGGCAGTGCCCTGGATTTTGCCTCATTCTCTATCCCTACCCCATCCACCCCCAACCCTCTCTTTCTCTCTCTCTCGCTCGGTCGCCGGCGAATGGAGTCTGGGTATGTTTTTTCGAAAATCTTTTTGTTCTCGGGCGAGAAATCTTTCCGCGCGGAATTATTATTAAGGGAGCGAAGGGGAGGGTTGGAGAGGGAGAGAGGAAAGAGACGAGACAGAATGATGGACAAAGTGGGAGATAAAGAAGAAGAGGAATACGGTTTCGACATTCTTTAGCAGGTTAGTTTCCGACAGAAAGCTGCGCTTGGATTGAGTTCCCTTAAGTATCCGTCCAGTGTTTACCGTCCTTGAATTTGCGGAGTTAAGGCTGAGTTTGAATTGAGTAGTATGTTGAATAATGATATGCGATGGTACAGTCAAATTGGTGCTTCTATCTTTTAAGTTTCTAGTTAAATGTTAGCGATCGAAAAAGGGAATCTTTTCTAATAAGGTGTCGATAAAATGTAAAATCGCAACTGGAAGATTAAGAAAAAGTGAAAAATTTTCCAGGCTAAGATAGCAAATTATTTCGTTCGCAAGGGTTGATCCACACACATGCAGTATTATTTTCTAAAAGTTTGTTGTAGACGCATCAGCATCATTTTCAGATATTATAACAGAACACAATATGGTATTATTCATTTTTTCCAACACTTAAGAGCGCTTAAACAAAGGAAACCGCCAGGGTTTTGAATTATGAACTGTAACTTTTTATACCTTTTTAAACTCGTAAAATAAAGTATGTTGGACATAGGAAGTCGTTCTGGCTGAGTGAAAAACACCACATAAAACGCAATGCTATTAAATTACCACGTTTTTAATTTTTTTGGAGCATCTAGCCATTTGGACATTAACATTTCGTTAATGCGCCCTCGATATGTCTCGATCATCGACACCTACGCGATCGTCAGAAAGGGCATTCCTCGTCCTTACTAATCCATGGCGCAATAACGCATTAACGGGCGTGATTACGTGACACAATTTGCGGTCACGCGTGAAGCGGTTATCCACGCCGTCGTTGGTTTTTGTTTCGCCTATAAATTTCAACGCTCGCACGGGCGTTAACGTCCGCCTGGGAAACGATTTCGAAAATATCCATCCGCTCGGCGGAATTAGAACGGGATAGTTTAAAACCTTCCCGGCGCAGACCGCGTTCAGGCCCGAGCCTTCCGTAGCGATATGGGTGAGTTAACTTTTATTTGGGTAATCGATCTCCTAGTACAAAGAGGATTATTCTCGAGTAATCGCCCAATCGATTTCTAAGCAGGGAGTAAGACCCCGTCGGCCGTCCGGGGCGTGGGTATTCGTGCCACGCGTTCGAGCTTAAGGTCGCATGAAATATCGATTCTATCGGTAGTCGATCCGGACCCAACGAGCGCGGAGTTCGCGAAAGATGATTCGTTTTGGTTTTTACGTCTCGGGGGAGAGGAGGGATTCGCATTTTACGTCCCTTCGCGCAAGATGAAGTTGGCGCCGATGTTACGAGTCTGCCTGGGTTCATTAGTTGCTCGATTAAGAGGAAGGATGAACGTATAAGGAGAGAGAAGGGAGAGAGAATGGGAGGGAGGAAGGGGAAGGGGGGATGAAGTGAGGAGGGGAGGGAGGAATGGAGGAGGGGAGAGAGGAGGGGAGGGAGGGTGGAAAGAGGAATGAGGTCGAGGCGCGTCGTCTAGAACACATCTCCCCCGCCCCTCTTCAACGCAGAGGAAGTATCGCGGAACACTTAGCAGGAAGTCGTAAATGTTTATTGTTACTCTAAACTCGCTTATCGCGCATAATTACTGATTCGCAGCCACGGTTCCATCGATTTTCCATCAAGGTTTGTTCGCGGAGCTAAGTTGAAGCGACGTCGAATAAAAAAAACGACTCCCCTCTGAACTTAAATACGACACAATGCACACTTAGCCTCTGGATGTTTGTTTCAACGAAGCATAAACGTTCGCTAAGACTATGATAACTTTAAAAAAAGTTAAAGGAAAACCCTTCAGGAAGGAGTAAGTGGGTAATGACGAAGGTAAAAAACGCTCGTTTTTGCAAAAAATACCTCCCTCTCCCTCAAGGGAAAATGAAGTTGTAAACCGAAAAGTCTAAATACGGTGTCACGCTGCGACAGTAATAGCATACCGCTCAAAAAGGCTCCCTTATCAGCATGGCGATGTTTTTAATTTGCCGCGAGGCTCTGAATAGCAGTTCCGAACACAATGCAGTCCGCTGAAAACAGAGGAACGGGGGCCCGGGTTATTTTTTTTTCAATTATAGAAAACCCAACAACCCCGACTTCTTAATCACAAAGGAAGCGCAATGAATAGAAACTCCGGCTTCGTTGTATCGACAAAAAATTCTCATTTAATAATGGAGGCGTAATTTCCCGGAACTTTTCCGTTTTCGAGTCCATAAAAAAATTTCAATTACTCGAGCCCTTACAGTTTGGGCATTAGATTCCAAAAGGAATTTTTTTACTTAACATTTAGGAACGAACAATGAAGTTGTACGCATATTGTATTTTTATATGCAAAACCGTGTAGCAAGACGGGGAGGAACAAAAATTCGAGGTCCGCTCGCGGAGTGCCTTTGTTTTTGCGAAAATCCAATTTTCGCTACAAAAATAGCGCTTTAAAATATCCCGGATTCGCGAGGTTCAATTACGAGTCGAAATTATCGCCATGTGGGCTGAACCTGAAAATGGCGCCTTTAACAGCAGAAAAAATGAGGTCATCGGCTACGAGTTTTAAAATCGGCAGCGTTAGCAGAATCAAGTTCGTTTTAAGAAATTGATAGATAATGTTAGGTTCAGCGAAATGTACGTCGCGTGCAAACCGCACGTCTGAATCCCTGGATGGATATCTACGAGAGTAAGGTTCTAGTGTTGGTAAATTTCAAAGTGCCATTCGAGGAAAGGCAATATCCGTTGCGACGTATACTTATTTATTTACAAGTCGATCAAAAATTTAGGAGTATCTTCTTATATTATATTACCGTAATCGTCGTCGGCGAAATTTTTGTCAGGCTTTTATTGCTTGACTGGTCAGCCAATCAGAGATCGGGACGTTATTGTTTATATACCTTGGTTACGTTATATCTTTACCTAAAAATAACGATTAATTGTGTGTTCTTTTTCGAAAGACTAATAAAACAATACATTCATATTAGTTTATAGGTTTGTATAGAATGTGGAAAGCTTATATCTCGGCCACTGTTTGGACTATTTTTGCTATCCATAATTTGTAAAAATGCAGAATACTTCTGTTGTGTACTCGAGAGCCCCTTGACAATATTACGTCATTTTGATTATTTACATTTTTCTGTTGTTTACGAAGAAAGAAGTTTAAAAGAACTTAGCAAGGTCAGTTAATTTTATTTATCTTGGAAAATTAAAAAATTATATTGAAGTAAAATTAAACTATACTTATTCTAAATCCCCATACAGGTTAATAATAAATAAGAAAGAAAAACCTGTTGATAATTTGTTCAAACTGGTACTGAAATACTGGATTTTCCTGGGCACCGCAGTGTACTTCATTGTAACGTGTTTTATAAATAAAATATCTGATCAAATGAATTATTTTTTAAATCAAAATCAACTTAATGTGACAGCGAAGCGTTACAGACTCCCTCGTCTAAGAATAAAATAAGAAATTGGCAAACGTAATAAAACTATCTTGATGAATGACATTTTATGCCTAATGGTACGATTTCACGGTCACAGTGGCGAGGAAGGAGACTTCCGTTGCCTTGACATTCTTCCCTTTCATTTCTAAATGCAAACGCGGGGAAAAGAATAACACAAGTTATGTTTATGTTATGTTTCGATATACTGGAGACTACTCGGCATCTAATTTTGCATGTATTCTAGAGCAAACTTCAACAGTTCTCTTGTCCCACCTCTAAAGAAAGGTGACTACAATAATTAATTTTGATTTGTTGAGAAATCATTTTTTTAAACTGCAAAATTAAGTTTTTGCTAAATTTCGAACACCTACGAGGATATTTTACAGCGGCGCCGTAAATAAAATTCTCCTGAAAACTTATCGCCGCTTATCCGAAGATTTGAAAAACCTATCTATTTTTACTTTCTCCATATGCGTAGTATAGGGGCAAGTATTGTTTTCATGAAAAAAAAGTGGGGGTTTACTCTTGTCACATCGGTTATTTAGAAATATTTGCTTTAATATTTGATAAATGTAAAAATGTATTGGAATAAATGTTGTAGGATATTTAATTGTCTACAACCTTTGTTTGAATCATTTCCCCATATAATGCATTGTTTAAGAGATATCTTATATTTTTAGTTGCCACCACCACGCCACCTGCCGACGACTATTGTTAACAATTGACGCTTAGTTACGTCTTAATAACGCTCCTTTTTTGTTAATTGTTGGAGCTTTGTGGCTATATACAATATCAGAAGGCTATGTTTTAAGTTTACTTCAGTTCCTGGTAAAGTCTAAAATTTTCTCGCCGTTTCTTAAAATATTTATTATTATGTACCCCATTGGGAATATTTAGAAATATTACAGATATGGAGAAAGTCATGTTGTAGCCACATGAGATTTTTTTCTTTAAGTTATACAGTTTTGCCATAAACGAATCGTATTTCATTCTCAATTATACGGAAAACAAAGAAAGGACAAATGAGCTGCTAATGTCCCCATTACGTCTTGTCTGCAGCTATTAATAGAAACGGATCGTCGCCTGTAATTTAGTCACGTGACGCCAGGAAGCCATGGCGGACGCTGTAAACGCCAACGTGAATATTTTTGCGCATTCAGATTTCTATTTAATTATCAATGTTTCACATTCGCGCGACATCTTTTTCGACAGTTCCTGAAATAAATGGACGCATTAAAAATAACTTTAAATAAATTTTTTTGAGCACTCACTGATCGAGAGATGAAATGTTAAAATGAGAACTTTCCCCTAGCCCCATAACGAAACCGATTTGATCCCGATTCCGCATCTTCTTCAAAGAACGAAAACCGCAAGTTGAGAATGGGAAATCTGTAAGCCGTGGGGAAGGGGAAAATGTCTTTTGGACGAAACTCGCGCTAATCAGCTTTTTTCTGAGATCCGTTTTCAAAAGAACCTTCTTTTTCGAGCGGGCGGGAGAGAAATATACGTGCACTTGAACAAACCGCGAGCCTCTGATACGTTGGAAAAAGGACGAAGAGGGCCCCACACCCTACAAGTATATTTCGAAGTACGTACCTATCATCTGTCCCCCCACTTTAGCGTATCGCGTGGGGCTTAAAACTGTGCCGCTCCCCTAATGTGACGCTAATGAGCTTTGGTATTCAGTAAAGGAAAGAGAGAGAGAAAAAGAGAGATTAAGAGAGAGAGAGAGTCTTAAAGAGAACGAAAAAGATACCGTTAGAGAATAAAGAGAGGAATATGGCAGGATACAGAAAGGCAGAAAGAAATTGAGAGAGAGGTGGTATAGTGAGAGGAAAAAATAAGTATCGAGAGAGGGTGAAATAAGTATATAGAGAGAAACAGAGAAAAAAGTATATAGAGAGGGAGAAATAAGTAACGAGAGAGGAAGAAATAAGTAAGGAGAGAGGGTGAAATAAGTATCGAGAGAGGGTGAAATAAGTATCGAGAGAGAGAGAGAGATAAAGAAGTATAGACAATGGGAGAAATAAGTAACGAGAGGGAGAAATAAGTAACGAGAGGGACAAATAAGTAACGAGAGGGAGAAATAAGTACGAGAGGGAGAAATCGGTATCGCGAGAGGGAATGATAAGTATCGAGTAGGGGAAAAATAAATATTGATGGAGGGAGAAACAAGTAGCGAGAGAGGAAAAAGTAGTGAAATAAGGAAAAATAAGTGTCGAGAGAGATAAATAAGCAGCAAAATAGGAAATAATATTCAACGAGAGAGAATTTAATAGGCGATAAGACCGAGGGAGAGAAAGAAAGAGTGCGAAAGAGACATAAAAAAGATAAGAAATAGAGGAATGAGAGATTCGCGACCAATCCGACAGCGTGTGTTTTGAAGCGCGTAAAAACGATCGGCTCGCATTTACGGACAAAATAAAAGCAAATATCGATTGACACTCGGAATTGGCAGATTACAAGGAAAGGGTATTTTTCGAATAAAGAGAGATTTTTTTGATGGAGGGGCTTTATGTCAGGGAGTCTCTACTGCTCTCCCTCTCTCTTTGTCTTCCTCTTTCACTTCCTATTTATCTCGATCCGTTACGCTGGGAGCGATATTGTCAAGATAAAATTCTTTACGTTAGCGGCGAAATGCGGTCGACGACTAATCCCAACATGTCCCGTCTCGTTCCTGCAAATTCGCGTCCCAACTGTTTATCGGCTCGTGTTTTTGTCGGCGAAGATGAACTTTGAATTTGATTGATTGTTTTTTATTTCCGTCTCTTATGCGCACAGAATGCACTCAAGTAATAGAATGCTGAAGCTTAGCCGTAATAAACAGAATTTAACACAGTCGGCAGCGCTAATAACATGATACTTGGAGTCAAAACCTGACATAATTCTCAGCTCAAACATAGAAATACGAGATTGACATGATGGCAATTACGTTTTAGAGAACTTTTTAAATGAAACTTAATTAAAATTGAAAATTATGACTTTATAACGCATATAAAACTTTTTAATTTAGGAAACGTAGTCTTTGCGCATTTTCACGTATATTCTGCAAATATATCCTACTATACAACATTTGTTATCAAATTCTCTCACTTGTTCAGATATGGCATACAACTAAAAAAATTAATTTAAATAGATTTAAAATGCATAACTGCACTGAAATAGATGCGAGGCCTTGTTTCATTCTCAATAAGACTGACTAGCGGCGATAGTTTTCATTCGCGAATAAACAATACTCCCATAATGCTATTACCAACAAAAACATTCTTCTTTCTCTTTTTAACGTAATTTGACCCTAATTTCCTATATTTAAAATGAGCTAGACAGCAGATATCCCGAGATTTAATAAAAAATAAATCGTTTAAACTTTTATGAAAGGCATAGAAAATACGGCTAGTTTTAATAGGAACATGCTTGGTTGCATAACTTCACGGCGCGAATGCAATTTTGACGAGATTTCGGGCGTTTTTAGTCTCTGGGAAAGCTACGCCCTTTGTTCGAAATAATTTCCCATCTGTAACAACACGGAAACCAATAGCACCCGCGTAACTTTCGGATGGCAATATAAAAGCCGTTCCATCAACTGTCACTTCCATGGCAACGGATAACCTTTACACGCTCGTAATGCCCTCCTCCATAAAACGGCAACGTCGCTTCCACTGATGTAAAAAAACAAACTTTTTTCTCGAATCGAAAGCTTTTGGAAAGCTCCGCCTCGGAAAAAAAGAAAAATTAACCGGAATTGCAGACTGTCATGGCGAAGTTTTTCAAGTCCGTCGTGTATACGAAAGGGGGTGTTGTTGGCCGCGGTAACGTGAGCGGTGGGGAGAGGGAACGGTAACAATGGGGGGTCGTCATTTCGAATCCCTCCGCGGGGCGCAAGGCCTAAGAGCAAGGGAATGGATGTTTACGATATGCAATTTTCATCACTCATCTTCCGCCAGTCAGTCCATCGTCCTAAATGGGTCCGCCAAAAAAAATCACGTAGAGAAAAAAAGGACGGAACGACGCCCAAAAAATAATCAATCATGTTTAGCTTCCCCTCCAGCGGATGCCGAAGAGCGACGTTGAGTTCTATATATCATCTATCAATCCACCTTGCTCGCACATACTACATTCCCTCGCAAAAAAGAAATAATCGCCCTACCTTAGGGTATCTGGTCTATTCGGAGCGCCGGACTGTTTAGCTAATACGTGAGGAGATGGCGAAAATTCCGATATGCGTCGGGAGCGGAGCGTAGAGATTGCTTCGGGAGAAAGAATTTTTTTTTCTGTTTCAGGAAGACGACTTTGAATAGGATCTGGCAAATGAAAATAACGGGCGGATTTCGCGCTTGAATGATCGTCCGATTCAGTTCGAATATGCTTATTTTTCCTTCAATTGAGAGCGCGGCAAATAATCGGGGTGTGCTGTAGTTTCAAATCATCGCGGGGTTAGCTTCTCGGGAAGGGTCGCGAGGCGCAAATTTAGTGCTTTCATGCAATGGATCTAAAACTTGGTTTCGCGGCATGCTGGGTTGCGATACGTAATTGGTAGGGATGCCGCGTAAAACGCTGTAAAATATATAAATCAACGATTCGGAAAGGTTGATAGGTCATTAAGATAATAATCTTTCCTCAAATTAGTTGATTACCTATTAGCAACAAATGAATGCGTCCAAGCATTGTGATACCGGTGTGTATAAATATACCTTGTATAAGGTGGGGGCGCGGCGAAATTCTGTTTATTTCTGAAAGGGTGCCTCGCCAACAAAATTGTTTGGAATCACTACCACATGGAAAACCACGTGTTCGTATAGGCTACGAGCTTTCTTGCGTCACATATATACATAAAATTTTCTGCGCGGCCAGTTCAAGAAAGCATATAATATACGTGTAGAGTATATGCGTGTCACATTGATTCTCCATTGTATAATCTAATTCGCGCTGAAGGAGATTTTACTGCATAGAGAATGAAGATGGTAATTTATATATGGATCTCTGGATTTTTGTGCTCTATGGTTAAGTATTTGAACTCGCAATATCCTTTATTACATAAGAGTAAAGATATACCTTTCCGAAATGCGTTCGAAACTGTCAAGGATCGAAAAAAATATATAATGTTTTTTTCAAAGCCAAACCAGACTGCCAAGAGGACCAAACTCATGGATTTCCAAAACTTTTTTCTTTTTTTACCGATAGAAATCTCCCTTTTCCTCCTTAATCCGTTCTGTTGTTTGGAAGCGTGTGTTATCGACGAAATGACGGATCAAAAATAAACGGAACGGATCTCCGCGTCCTCTTTCGTTTCTTTGTGCTACGTTCTAAAAATAACCGGGTGTTTATAAATTTGAACAAACGACGGAAAAATGGATTCAGTAATTTTGAAGAAGAATAGAACTGAACGATTCGGAGAACGAAAAGATAGCAAATCCGTTATCTATACGAAGTAAAGTTCTCTTCAAAGCATTAACTCCCCTCGCAGATTATTCCAGGGTAAGAGGAGAAGGGAGAAAAGAATGTTTTTAACTATAAAAGACTCTCTGATCCGTAGCGCGTCAGGGCTAAAAGTGTCGGCAATTAGAGGAAAGATTTCAAAGCAGGAATCACTCCGACGAGTAAATCAATTCATTCGAACGACCTCTCCCTACCCTTAAGAGTCTTAATTCCAAACTTTTTTGTACGAAGACGAAGAGAAAGGGAGCGAGGAGTGGAAGAGAGTGGAGGGGGAGCAAAGGAGAGCTGGAAAAGATGGAACGTGAGGGCGTGTTCGGGAAAGAGCTTTAAAAAAAAGACGCCCGGAAAACAACGTTTCTTTAAACGTCCGAAGAAAAAAGTTCCTGCCTTCCAACTGAAATGCTGCTCCACCCTTTTCCTTCTTTTTCTCTTTCTCCCTACACTTCCTTTCCCCACAGGAAATCCTTCCTTTATTTCCTCCCTTTTCCCCCCTCCTCCTCCCAAACGGAATATTTCCTCACAAACACACACACATGCGCGCACACACACTACTCTCTCGGACTCTCCACTTCTTCACCACCCCGCCCCCTTTTCCTTCCCCCTTCCCTTCCACTCCACCTCCGACCACCTCATCCTCACCCTCCTTTCTCTCTTTCTCTCTCTCGAGGCCTCATTCCGCCCCTCTAGCCTCCTTAAACCTACGCTCTGCCCCCTCTCCCCCTCCACCCCACGCTCCCTTATCCTTGCCCTCCAACATCTCAGCTCTTCTCGAGAACCCATACAAATCTTCCATATAGGAGATCCACTCCCTACGGAGGCCAAAGGCCCCTCCTCCTCCTCCCTACTCGCGCACACATTCTTCCCCTTTTCCTACCCCTACTCCCCGACTTCCCTTGTACCTCCAACCCACAATTCGGCAATCTCCCTACACACCCTAAGACATACCATCTCCTACCCTCTCACACTATAGTTCTCTCTTTTGGGAAAACATTTCACCTTTACTCTTGTAACCTATTTCAGCGTACGTGTATACATATATATGAATGCGTATGTATGTATGTGTGTGTGTCTGTATATATATACACTTGATATGTTCATGCATGTATGTACCTGTGATATACTTAAGAAGAGAATATGTAAAACGAGATAAGGCTGGCAAAAAGGTGTTGTAGTAAGCCAACAGGATGGAAGTGTCGGAGAGAGAACGAGAAAAGATTTTCGGGTAACACACTTCTTCAGAATTGTCTTCTCTCCCGATAATATTTTCACCTTATTTCTCTTCATGTTTGCCTCTCCAATACTCCCAATGGCTCTCCAACCATGGTAAGTGTCCACCGGGCTTCTTAAAACACTCTGTTGCCACCATTATATACACCAGTGCCGCTCGAACGTTTTTCCATAATATGGAAATATTATATCCCTAGGATATTTTAATCAACTCCTTGGTACCACTACCCCTTTCCGTTATCTAATAAACTTCTCTTCATATACGCAAAACCAATTTAGTTGGTACCCTTTGCGGTACCGGCACCACATTTTGAACGGTTTTGATATACTTCGTTATACACATCCACGTATACATATCTGCTTACATAGACATTTATACATACTAACACAACACAAGCCGACCCCATCATATAGACCTCAGAAACCAACCAACACCTAAGGCGAATATACTTTTGGAAGAAGTCTTCCTCCCTCTCTTTCGCGAAGATCCTTATTTCGCCTCCACCTCTTCCACCTCCACAAACCCTGACGTTCGGATCGAAGCGGTAATCTCGATATTCGCTTATATGCTTCCCTCGCCGCTCTACGACCTTTCAATAAAGGCAGCCTCTCTCTCTCTCCTTCTTCCCTCTCTTCCATCACACGAACTTCACCTCCCATTCCATACCCTTCCAACCCACACCCTCTTCCACGCCGTTCCCTCGGCGTCGTCGGCGGTGGTGTTGGAAGGCATTTCGCCTCCTCTTCCTCCGCTCCTCGCCCCCCCCCCCCTCTATCCAACGCTCTCCTTCACCACCTTCTTCTTCTTCCCAATCCGCCGGCATCCATCCATCTTTACCCCTCCTTTCCCTTGTCTCCCTCGCTCTTATACACTCCCTCGGTAATGAGGTATACATTCCGCAGGGAAAGGAGTGGAAAGGAGGGCCTTAAAGGCAGGTAGAGGAGGTTCCAATGAGCTTTTTTTCCTCTCTCTCTCATCTTTCTCTCTATCTTCTCCCCATTGCCGCGTCGTCAGTTGCGGTGCTCTTGAGAAATGAGCATCGATATTGTTATCGATGGGGAATGCGAGTGAGAGAAATATATACATATATATATATATATATATATATATATATATATATATATATATATATATATATATAGAGAGAGAGAGAGAGAGAGAGAGAGAGAGAGAGAGGATAGGTTGTTGTGGCGACGGACGCAATGGCGAGGGGTTTCGTTCGGGCGTTCCCTAGTTATCTAGGGACCAAAAATATTCGATTCTAGGGTGCTTTTTTAGCCGAATTCCTAATGTTTCTGAAATATGTATTCCTGTGGGATGGGGTAGAAAGCACCTATTTTAATGAAACGCATATGGCGGAATTCTTGCGTCACGATCGCGTTAGAGTAATTTTATTTCTTAAGACTAAGGACGCATTTACGAATAAATAAATGTATGTAAGTTATAATGGGACAAATTGAAAGGAAACTTAGTTATAAATCAAATTGGATGATGAAAATTCTCGGGACTCTTCCGTGTCACCTTAAAATATATTTTTCCAATGGACGCCTTATTTTTTTCGGGCTGTTTATGAGGAATCTATCGAAATTCTTGGAATGGCGAATCTTTGCGTCAAAATATGCGTTGAAATTTTCGTTGATGCCGCGACGCATATCTCCCGAGATATTTCCGAGCGAACCGCAGTGTATCTCAGGATCAACGGAAATCGGATAAAAACGGTTTTTGGGAAATTTATCTTTCTATTCGCCATGAGCATTTAATAAGTAAAAAAAGTAAGCGGAGGGTAAAATGGAAAGAGAACGAATAATTAAACAATATTTTATCGATGCTGTCAATCGAAGATGGTCAGTATTTAAAAAATAGTTCTTTTCCAAGTCAACGGTGAGTTACCGTATTTTACTGGCGTAATTGAACCAATTTTTCACGTTTTTTACACTAAGACAAGGTTTGGGAAAATATGCGGTTTTCCTCTTATAGGAAGAAGGTGGCCTTTTTAGAATGAAGTATACCGATAGTGAAATTAAAAAAAAACATACTGGTATTTTGTCTTCGCACAAAACGGTTTATAAGATCACTATTTTATCTTATCGAGACTTGACAATGTCATGGAGTGATTTAAATTCTCTTCCTGCATGTAAAGAGTGAGAATATAGAATTTAAATTTGTTTAAAATCAGATAGAAACTCGACATTTGGACGTTTCTACAGCCGAAACAAACAAACATCTTGTGTAAGGAAAAAGAGAGAAAATCATGCGGTGCAAATTAACCTTTTAGCAACTCCTCATAATTCGGGTGAGGCAATCACGCGAGTGAATACGGCATAGGTGATAAGAAGTACGAAATGTAGAAATTTTCTAATTTTATAGCTTGACTATAAAAAAGACGAAAATATTAATCACAAACCTTAGAGATATCGTATAGTATTTCCCTTGCGAAGAATTGGACCAATATGATGGAGAGGAAGTTTGAGTATTGACTTGTAAAATATGCCTTTAAAAGCATTCATGAAGCGATGTAGAAAAAAAACCGCCCGTAGCCATGTTGCGATAAACGTCCTTTCAAAAGTCATGCCGGATAGAAATACGTCACGAAGTCTCCTCCTTCTTCCCTTTCCCGCGAGGTTGATGGGTACCTTCAACTCTTTCTCTCTCCAGCAGGGGGGCAAACCTTTCCGTACAGAACAGCGCATTTCGACCCATCGCCGACATCCGCCGTCGTTATCCTCCCCTCCTTATACCCGCCTTAACCTCCGTATCGTCCTGAAAATGACGCGATATCCGTTGCGAGGTATCCTCGTTCTACTAAACTCCCATCCTCTCCACCTCCTCTCGCATACTATCTTCCTCTCCACACAACCCGTAATATGCAGAACTCGAGATGGGAAAAACGAGACGCAGGAAGTCGTGGATGGCAGAGGTCACGCGATCATCCACCATGGGCATGGGTATGTGGTCTCTCAGTATGCATCCATATGGAAAGAACCTTAGCGTATACGCCGCGATTCCCTATAAGGTGGATTTTTTCCAGACATAGTCCTCGACCCTAGAGGTTGGAGAGCCTTTGTTTCTCTCCCTCCTGCTTTCTGCTTCCAAACTCCTATCCTCCCGTGACCACCGGAGGTTATATTCGTGCACAGGGGAGGGAGCACCATTTATTTATTTTTTCATCAAAGTAAGCCCTGCATATGCTCCGGTGGGTTTCGGTGCAAATAACGCATACCAAGGACAGTGGTGAAATCCGATTCGTTTCATCTTCATTTTTCAACCTCCCGCCAGGTATTTATTTTTTTATAAATCTAAAAAGCTTGGACTAAATTTCAAACTTAGTACGTTCACGCACGTAAATATCTATGCGATTGCTTTATCTGCTTTCCTGCTCTTATATAGTTCAGCGTCAAAATTTAAGATCAAACGAACAACTTTCGCAACGATAATATCCGTGGTTAGGTTCAAATTCTTTTTGAATTAGTTCAAAAGATAAATTGTTTGTACAAGAGTCGAGCGATCAATTTTCTGAGCTATAAACTAGAAATGCGATTTAGTTTTTGGCCAAGCGAAAGACGGTCATTTGACTTGTGGTTAATTCAAAAATGAAAAATCTAATGAATTGAAAAGTTTTTATGGAATCTTTCTTCTTCACAACTACAAAAAAATCTCGGTTTTATGCTCACCTATTAATTTAAGAAGAAAATTCTCCAAATTTCAAAATTTCGCGAGGAACTCTCCTTTCAGTTATTAGCAACACAAATCACCACCTTAAAGGGGAAAATTGTCCGAAGACATCCTTAATTTCGAGTGCTTTCGGATTTTACGTTCTCTCATTTTTCGGTCGCCAGCTCGGTGGCGAAAAACGTACAGAATAGCGTGTCCAAAGAGCCATAATTTAGCCCCTCTTCCTCCATCCCCTCCTCCACTCCCATCCTCTCCCCTCCCTCTTCCTAACCTCACCGCCATCCTCTCCCACCGAAACGAGAGTTTCATCCCTCAAAATCCAAAAGGTCATTCTCCTCCATTAGTATAACCGTGCATGGAGCAAAAGCGTTTGGGGCCACGGGAGAAAAAAGCATGGAGAAGAGAGGTTTGGTGCTGGATGCGCCGCGAAGTGCTCCATTCAACGGCGGATGAGTATGAATTGCAATGGGGGGGAGAGAGATAGAAAGAAAGCAATGAAAATGAGGGAGCAAAGCGATGATTCACGAGAATCCCATCCCAGCGAATATGCCCGACGTTTATTTTGGTTGAAGGTACGCACACACAAAAAAAAGGTTTTGATGGCCGCAGCGAAGAGAAGGACGGTGAGGAGAACCATAGGAAAAAGGTTTAAATAGGCTCGGTTGTAAAAATTAGAGTCGCCATCTTCTTTAATATCGCCGAAGCGAACCCATTTTTCATCGCATGTTTTTTCGGGGGGCGGGGGGAATTGGTTAAGCGGGGGGGAACTGGTTGGGCGAGGCATAGAGTGGGAGGCGCTAAGGTGAACGCGACGATCTCTAGGCGGCTGAAATTTAACCGCCGAAAACGACTCGTTCGAATTGCAACGAGATGAAAGGAAACCAGATAGATTTGGAGCAATGAGAGTCGAGGGGAAGTGTCATTTGGCCGCCGAAAACTATTCCAACACTTTTTCATCTCTGGGAAGAAATTTACTCGTTTACCTTATGAGGCTTACAGAGTAAAAAGCCGGCAAAAATACAACGGTCGATTTCATATGAACCGACAAAATAAAGCCGGAGAAAGAAACCGAAAAATATTCCCGAGAGGCATTTTAGTTTTGGCGAGCGATCAATTATTCCACTTCAATTTAACGAAATTTTCGTCCGTGCCGCGGAGACACGTCCCGAAGTATTCAGATTCTTCGGATTTTTTCTTTCGATTCCCTTGTGATTTATAACGGTTTTTAGTTGGAAAAAGATATTATTTTTCGCCTATTTTTCTGCCAATTTAGGGCGGCCTTTGGTGCGGTCTGGCCTATATTCGGGAACGACTACAGCTTTCCTGAAATTCCAATGAAAAAGTGAAAAAAGAAACTCTTACCAAAGAGCATAAGTTTGGTGTTTTTTTTTGGTCGCGGATCAATAGTTTGAAATCGCAAACCCGTTACAGTTTCGTCGCGCTTAATGTGTTTCGAGATGTCACTTATAGATATATGGACCGACGAAAGTATTGCTAACATTTTTCTTTGCGCCATCGATGTCGTCGATATGCGTTATAGAAATGATCAATCAATTAATGGAATGGATTTTTCACCGTAAAATGCATTAGAAATGGCTCCCAAAACCTTTTCGCCTCTTTTTATGTTCAGCTTGAATTTTACGGAGTCAGGACACTAGAATCTCCACGTCAGCACCAGAGTCACAGTTTTTAATTCATCTGTGAACGGAGACGTTTGTATTCGATGCTTTTTACAAAATTACTCTTTAAAAGTCTCCAGTGCTGAATTAATGGCGAACATGTAGCAGATTCAGGTAACGTTTATAAATTTTAATTATAACAAAAAGATCGTGCCATTCGTTTATAATGATACAATATCTCCAGCTTTTTAAGCGCATGATCGCGTAAAATGTTTCTGAACATCGAATATGATACTTTTTCCGACCTGATGACTCTGAAAAATATCGACTTCGACAATATAATCACATATTTATTTAGACCGGCCTGACATCTATGATGAGTAATTGTGATTTAATTTCCTATCATTTCCCTGTAAAAGTGGAAAGGTACCCTTTTCATAAGATATTAATGAGAATACGAAGGGTTGGTATTCATAAGATTAAATGATTTTATCACTTAAAACCCTTGTTATCATTTATTAACATATTTCCCTTTAATCACACATTAAAAATGCAAGCATGCATAGACAAATATTTATATGCCTGCATGCGTACCAATTCCTCTAATGGTTTCGCCGTTAATCACATTTTAACTGGAATTATTCCGTCTGGATTATCTCGTATTAGAAAAAACAAAGGAATGGCATGTGGAGCTTCGCTCGGTTTTAAAATGGCGTGGGATATTTTTATTGCTTCGAGCTGATAATGCCATTAACAGGTGGCGCTATTTATTTCTCTCCACCGGCAAAGAAAAAAAAGTCGAGACAATCTGCTACCTCCGGGCTTTAGATTTTTATGAATTCATTCTATAAAGCAGCCGTAGAGTCGGGAGAGTGATCCCTGAAAATTACACGGATTACGGAAATCCAGAGTCGCGATTTACATGCAAAACATATTTTTGGGTTTCCTCGTCACAAAATCGGCAAGTTTTTGATACCAATGAAGGATTCGAAAAGTCAACTAATGCTAATAATTCCGATCCATCATAGTATAAATAAAATCCTTGAATTATATAAATGATTTGAAAATATCATTTAACGTATGAACTTTTTAATTCCTATAGCCAGGTTGAATAAGCGTATACCTCAATCCAGTCGTCAATCAGACGTTCTCTTTGTCAATTTATCGATAACTGATCATATTGGGAATATTTCATGGATTTTGAAGGCTTTATCTAATGGATTAGAATGATTCTTTAATTAATTTAATTTTTTTGTTATTTTGAAAAGACTCAATCATTTCAATTAAAAAGCTGTGGCTTATTAAAAGCATTTATTTTAATAGTGCTAAAAATATACTTCTCACAGTTTCCATGCTTTTGGACGCGTGCATATTTTTAAACCCTAGTCGAATTTGAGTCCCATGAGGCAAATTATTTTTATTAAATCGAAATAACGTACAATCAAAATACTAAACGAATGTAATTTGTAACATTTAGTTAAATCTATAAAAATAGGAAACCAGTTTGGAGAGAGACTGACTTTCATTACCAGTAATTTAAATTTTATTGAACATCTAATTCCACTACGTATTATTAAGTTTACATATTTAATATCATTTCATTAGGAAGATAATCTATTCAACTGCATCAATTCGAACGACGTTATATTTTGTTGCCTTAAGTCGCATAAATCCCATTAGTTAACTCTCAATAAAATCTCCGACTCACTTAAATCTCGAAACGTTAACATCTACGCTTTTACTGTGCGCCGCAAAATTATACAGTTGTATGTATAACCACAGCGTAAAACTCAAACTGTCTTTTCTATTTAAAGAGTTTCAAGTAATGAGACTCTTTCGGACGGTATCTTATTCATGAAAATGGAGTGGCATTTTTAATCGAAGAAACTACTGCATTTATTAACTTCACTACGCAAGATAAAGAACAATTGAAGCTGAATAGCAAAGTATGTAAATTTGTGGCGATCATTTTGCACAGAATTTGTGTAATTTTTTCAAGTGGCTGTAGCGAATAACAAAGGCGTATTGTGTTCTTGCTAAAAAATATAAAATCTGGAGGGAATATCGATTTTCCACTCGGGTTTCCCAAACTGGGGCACGCGTACTCGGTGAAAGCACGGCTGATATTCAGGGCGTGCCGAAACCAGGAAGGAAGAATGAATATCCCATGTCCCCGTGATTTTACTGCCGTTATATAGATAGTAAATACGGACGCATGCGCATTAGAAAATCAGATTTGTTTGTTTCTTTTTGAAAATAACCTAATCATATGTTGTCTTTATTACCACCTTCAGCTTTTACTATTTATTTACCTTCTAATGCTAATGTGTAAAAGCACATACACAATTACACATCTGCTTTCCTCATTGTTGTACTCGTATATTAGTATCCCATGTAAATTCATCGATTTTCTTTGTTCTTCTCTCCCTTAATTTACAATTATTCTGTATTTACTTTTCAACTTGTTTTTATTGTTGACTTGAATATTACTTTAATCACGGTTTTAACGTTTGTTTGTATTTCTGACTTATCAACCTCCACCACCTCACCATTGTTTTAAATTCTCAGTATAAAATGGCATTACTGTGCTGTGGAATATATGGCTAAATATATATATAACTACATAAAAATAACTTTTTGGGTGACAAAAACTATATATCACGCTACTCGCTCATGTCAGAACAAGTCATTACGCAATACTGTGCAATTTAGCTATTATAAAGTTATAAAAGATGAAACTGCCATTCTAGGCTCAATCGGCCGAAAAAATGGCCATACAAAGATGGAAACGAATTGCAAAATTAAAACGAATGATGATGGACAAGACTCGTATAAATTTCACATTTCTTTGTCGAGTGGGCAAGCGCGCGATATTAAGCAGGCGTGAAAATGCAGCCATACGGAGCAGTGTCACGATCTAAAAGAGTCAAATTTCATTTCGGAGGTCTCTCATAAGCTTAAAATAAAACCTTCGTCGAGATAAACCTCGCGACGAGGCCATTCGAAAATTACGGTGTTATTTATTCCCGACCCCCTCCTACTTCGCATCCGTTATTACGATACAACGGGCAGTAAAAAAACGACCAAGCATCAATTTAATGACAGACCGTAAACTTATGTTCAGAAAGGGGTGCTTTGCCAACCGCTGGTCTGTGTTTTAAAACGGGAATAAAGGCCCTCAAAGAGGATTCCGGTTTTTAAATGACACCTTGCATAGCAATCTTGAATAACCTTTTATTATCGATTCCTCGCAAACCTTAATAGGCAGGGATCCTCGTTACCATCGTGAAGATGCAAGGAAAAAGATACAACGAAACGATTCTTCTTTTGGTTACTTACGCAGATGGCGCTTTATCGACCAAGTTGGGTAGGTTGAGGCGAAGAAACTCACCTGCAAAGAGAAAAGAGAACGTGTTTACATAGATACAGGTTTGGCGATACATGAGTGGGTAGAGTAGACTATGTGCTAATTTTCCGTGATACATAAATATCTAAAAGTTAACACGATAAAAACATAAAACAAAAGTATGAAATGTAACAGGATTTTAAGAAATTATTTACATCCTGTTTCATTTTTCCCCATACAATGTGGATATAAATGACTAAAGTTATTTCTTTCACATAAATCAGTTTTCAAATTTAATTTTAAATATGCGCACTAAGACCAAATTAACTTTAAAGGAAACACTCTTAATAAATAATGATATTATTAGTTACAGAAACAAAGGAGGAAATATAAACAATATTTTTATGCAAAATACTATTAATAAATATTCAAACTCTTTGGAAGTAAAAAAAAATTATGCGTAAAGTAAACCTTTAATCAGCGCGGTTTTACCCAACAGGGATTTGATAATACGAGGTTAAATATAATGACACGCATAAAATTTAATTATATGCGATCCTAAATTGGAATCACATTGCAATTTACATGTGTGTATGACGCGAGAAAGTGCGTAGGCTATAGGAACATAATTTTTCCACGAAATATCACATTTCCGCAAAGCGATTTGTCCCAAACATCACCTTTATCAAAAACAAAACCCCCGCGTTGTGCAAGGACTACTGTGATAAGCACCAAAAATACTTCAAGTTGCAGTTTTCTCGACCGCGAGTTTAGAACTAACTCATCTGCGTATTCCCGAAAAGATTTTACGCGAATACAACTCTTAATAATATCGCCTCACCGGATTTTCCCCACCTTTCGAGTCCTTACACGTATAAAACCGGATTTATTGACGTGATCGCAAAGCTTGGTTCGACATTTCGATATACGCATACATAGAGAAAGAAAAAAAACAAAACAGGTAAAACGAAATACGACCAATAAACATTTTCCGTCGCCTTTTCCTTTCCTCACAGGCAAAGAAAAATAACAAAAAGACGCAACTTTTTGGTGAGGAACCCGCAAGAGAATTACACTCCTGGGGCATTCGACGCAACCGCGGGCATTTGCATTCAACGGCGAATTGAAATCAGGATGCAAGCCACCGTCGCCGCTATATATATAAAAAAGGGACACAGATAAGTAGACAGAGGGAATGAGAGAGGTATGTAAATGGAGAGAAATGGGAAAAACGAGATTTTTTCGGCTCTTTTCTTCGTTCGCCACCGCGGCGGTATCGCGGATCACGAATTCGAAGGCGCATAGCGATCGGGAGAGAGAGAGAGAGAAAACGGGAAAATGGGAAGAAGAAAAAAATTTATTTCTCTCTCTCTCTCTTTAAGGATATTGAAGATCTTTCTATTCCCAAAAGGCACGGATCCGAGGGAGGAAAAAAAGTAATAAGAAAAGAAAGACTTTGAATTAAGTCTCCGTATCTCACCGTTCGCATACACGGCCTCACCACCTTTTTTGATTCATTTTTTGCTCCTATCCATTAAAAAGAATCAATCGATGACAATGAACTCGCGTTGCCAAGGGAGACACCCTTTATTCCTTCCTCTCTTCCCCCGCCCCACGCTATTCTAACGGAGAAAGAGAAAACTGCGGAGGGAAAAGTAAAGGAAGGAAAAAATTAATCGGGAAGAGACGTTACGGAGGAAGACGAGAAAGGATGACATACGAAAAAGGGAGGGAATGAAGATCAAACATACGTAATAGAAAAGAAATGCGATATATGAATAATATTATATTTGATGATTCATAACTACTATAGATGACAAAAATGAAAACCATGGCGTGGATGGAGTTGAAAGATTAAAGATAATGTCAAAATAGACGAAAACATGGAGGGATGAATATAAAATAATTCGATAGACAGGAGGAAAAATGAATTGAACATAAAACGCAAAAGAAATAAAAAGGGAAGAAACAAAAAGTGGAGAGCAGACCACGAAAACGATGACAAGAGGCCATAACCAACGTCGGGATTCTTTGACGAAGCAGACAAAAATATAAATTGTCAAATGCAAATATTTATATTCTACGCAAACTAAAAAAGTCATTAAATACGAAAATGGAAACCGTCACTTTGTGAAGTGGAACTGAAAAAAACTCATTTCGACTTAATTAGTAAAAAAATGTAGATTTAGAACTACTTCAACATTGTTTTCATCCGTTTCAGAGACCTGCGCCATAGGTTGTGACGATGGACAAACTTTCCTGTCGTTCTCCAGAGGTTATGAAATACTTGAAAGTTAAAAATATCAATGCACTCGTAGGTAAAGCAAAAATTCAAAATTACAATATGTCTCATTTAAGGCAAAGTTGCTCGACCTTAGGCGAGAGGATGTGGGCAGAGAGAGAGAAAGATAGAGAGAAAGAGAGAGAAATAAAAAGAAGATACATCTGAGGAGTAAAAAAGGAATTAATAAGATGTAAGACGCAGAAAAAATAAGGTGAAGTAAGAACTTCGCCGAGAAAGTCAAGCAAAAAACAAGATGACAATAAAAGCGAATGAGAAACCTTATACAAAATTGACCCTATGAGTCGAATTCGGCGTCGTATGAAGAGAGGGATAATAGAGGAAAGATTGTATAAAAGGATACCATTTTGATTGAATGAGGAAGACGAGATTTTCTCTCTATCCCCCTCCGAGGAAGAGAACTCACTGGATGAGGTAGGAGGAAAGGACGGGAGGGGAAAGAGGGGTAAAGGGAGAGGTGGGGGAAATCTAGACGGCGGAAAGAAGAATGGAAAAAATGGATAGAAGGAAGTAGGTTCCTATTAAGAGTATAGTGAAGAAGGGCGGCACGAGGGATAGGGAGGAGGTTGGGATGGCATCGATGTTATAGGAGCGCCTTATAAAAGGGGTTATGTGGAAGTGAAGAGAAAGAGAGTGAGGGAAGAAAGGAAGGTTGGAGAACCCTGGCTCGCTTTTATCGGAGTTAATTCCGATCACTGTTTTGTTCCCTGCCTCTTAAATCTAGTTTTGTGCTCGGAGTTATACGGATCCAATGAATGCCCCTAAAACCTTCCTCTTGTTCTGCTTTATCCTTCCCCCTTCACGTCTCTTCTCTCGTCGACATCGGCGCAGTAATCAATTTCCGCGTTTTTCTCTTGTTTTTTCCAAGACCGCTTTTTTCGGAATGGATTCGTCCATTCCATGGGCACGCTAGGATATGTTGTTTATACGCATACACATACATATTTTTGTACGATATATATAGGTGTGTGTGCGTGTGTACACACATTTATAGATATACAAACATATAAACAAATGAATGCGTAAACTTATGAAGCGTAATGCATGCTTTTCCCGTAATGCACACAAACGCACGCAAAACACAAGCGCTCTCACCTGCGCACGCGCGCTATAGATCGGACAATTTCGTATTTTTCCTTAAAGAGCATAGCTTCTTATATCTGAGTGAAGCATTTGTCTTCCACGCACGCTCAATTCCTTCTCCGCGATTGGAGAGCATAACGTAGAATAGGAGTAACATAAAGAGAGCTTTTGCCGTTTCCATGCGCAAGTCGAAAAAATTGCGACTCCCCGACCCACGGCTGAATTCTCTCGTCGCGCCTTCATTCGCCGATGCATTTCGAAATGAAGTTGCATACATCACGGGGAGAAAGGCAGGGAAAATAGAGCGGAGTACTTTGACTGGGCGATATAGCCAAATAGTTGCGCCCTGAAATATATATGCCGAGGAAGAGGGCAACAACCCAGGGACGTTAAGAGGAAGAAATGACGGATTGCGGGGAGAGAAACAATGTCGCCAATGCTAGAGATATTAATATGTTTGGCTGACTCATCTCACAACGAAGAAAAATGAATACAGAGGCCAATATCCAAATTGATACTCAGAGAAGCACTCGCTCTAATTATATTTTAAAACGGAGCCACAGATAATTAGTGACAAAAATGTGAATTAATGTGGAATACATTCAGCCTTTCTAATTGCTAGTTATGAGTGAGGCAGAATTTATGGGCAGGAAAAGTGACGTGATACGATAAAATCGTCATAGTGAAAAACTTACCAATTGTTGAAAGCTGTTTCGATAATCCCAGTATATATTATAGTTAAAATAGGAAATAAATAACGATCTATAAAAGTATTAAAACCACGCTACCGCACCGCTGCCTCCGCTTAGATCATAATATAATATTACTCAACTAGCGCAATTGCCCGTCAAATATGACGGGATTATCGTAAAAGTATTTCAAATATATATGATTTCGATATGAAAAATCAGTAAGATACGCTATGATCTGGTTTGGCTTTCATGCACAATCAAATCAGTGTTTTTGAAAGTTATCTTTGTTTTAATTATACTGTTTAAGTAATTATTAGTAGAGAGGCCAAATGATTATCCAAATATTTGCTGAAAATAAGAGGAAAATTGAAATAATAAGACATAATGCATAAAGAAATAGCTGAAATTTACTTGACATATTTGAGGAAATTATAAGTTATTTTAAACGTATAGAATTTAATTTAATAAATGAATTATTTTACTCTTATTAACTCATAAAAACAGGATAAAATGTGAACGAACTGTCAATTTACCATCAAAGGAAAAATGTGTAGTAACCTACTTATTATTAACTAAATACTTACATGAACTGCAATGAGTTTAACTATATTTAAGATCGCACTTTTCTTTTAACTATATTAGTTTTGAAAATTTTCCAGAAAAATCACTTTAGTTAAAGAAATTTAAATAAAAGTCATAAAATGTTATTTTTCACAAATACCTCATCCTTAAAATATTTTAAAATGTAAACGAAAAAGGTCTGTATATTAAGGAATGACTTTTTGCGTGATTCATATATGCGATGCGAATTTATAACTCCGGTTAATTATACGATGCACTGCATAAAAAACTATTAAAATCACTATAAAAATAGTTAATTACCAACAATTTCAACAGAAAGTTAACTGAAAAGAAATTAATGAAAAATACGATTTTTATTATAAATAATTCGGGCGCCTTCTCTCTCTCGTACTTAAGCATTCAAAACACACTTTTCTTACGCATATAGTATAAGGACGACAATACAATCTCGAGGTTTAACAATGACAGGGTCGGCAAGACAACATATCTTTAAAAAGCTTAAAATTTTCCAATAAATGTGATTTAAACGTATAACTTGAGCGATTTCGAACCGAAGGCAAAAGTCGACGATAAGGATAAGAATCTATGTTTATTTTTCTTTAAAATGGTTTAGGTCCGAAGATCGTAGGTTAATTACTTCTAATTTAATTTTGCAAAAGAAAAAAGGCTTGCAAGTAAAAAAAGGTATTTTGTAAGTGTTCTCTTATGGGGATTTCTACAGAGCGCTCCGGTGGATCAACGGACAGACGGACCAACGTGCAGAATAAGGATATTATGTATATAATGACTTCGTCGTTGTCGGTGGGTGGAAAAGCGGAACTCTATTCTATTTTAACAAACTTTCCGAGTAGCTAGAATATTGAAATTTGGTGGGAATGTTCGATTCTTAAAGTAAAAGCCATTTACGAAATAGAATTTCCAAAATCGGACCGGGTTCGATTCCTGAGAATGATTTCCATTCCCCATAAGATAACTTGGAGAAATCGATATTTCGACCTGCAAGCTTATTTTCTTTTACTTATTAAAATTCACATATTTGCCCTCCAATCTCCGGACTAGGACTGCATTAAAGAAAAATGACAATAGTTTTTTATTATTATCGTCTTTTGTCGCATTCGAATCGAAATCTCTCGAATTTAACGTTTTAATATCATATTTTGACAAATTTACCGTTTTTTAAGGAGAAGTCGCCTTGCCAACCGATTGCATTGTTGAACTCGAAATCCTATTACCCTCACATATGCTCCCGTTCCCTCCGGATCTCCATGGACCCTCTCGGCCCAATTCATAGGTATCAGAGATATCTCAGAATTAGTTTTTACTCTCTCCATATAGAGAAATTATGGCTTTCATGAAAAAATTTCAAAAATTTCAACGGAAATACACGTTTTGAGCTCCCCTGAACACGTTTTGACTATTTTCGGGATGATGTCTGTGTGTCTGTCGGTCTGTCTGTATGTGATAGTATTTTTAATTTCTCCATATGTAGTATAGAGGAAAGTATTGCTTTTATGAACATGAAAAAATGCGCAAAAGTTTAAATGATTGTGTTACCACATTCGCCGAAGACGTCTGGCGTAGCCCGGGCATCGCCAGGTACTTTCAGCTGGTCTAATATAAAACCACTGAAGACAGTATCATCGCTACTTTCAAATTATGAAAACAAAAATAAAACATATTGTAATTCCTAGTTTAGATTATCAAGAAACGACTTCCTAAACCGTCAACAGTACCCCTAAATATAGCTTCCAACTGACACGTTATTACAGTATTATAAACAACATGACAAAAACCAAAGATTTGAGGCCTTAACGCAACTTTTCACATAAGGCGCAAGGAACGAATATAAGAAAGTGAGGCATTTGAAAATGCTCTTGCATTTTGAGTCTTAAGGTATCTCTTGTTTAAAGACAAAAGTCGTACAATGCAGCGAAATAGAGCGAAGGCAGGAGACAGCCTTCCTGGTTTGACGTAGTGGTCGAAAGGAGAAAGAGGAGACAAGACGTCCGAACTCCGCATGGCATTATTTCGAGACAACAATTGACGTGAATCGCCAGTGTCGCCATTGTTGTGTCGCTGCAGGAATGCACGTCGCGGCGTGATCGCCGTGATGCTCCCCGTCGCGACGCAAACTCCGCTCGGTTCCTTTTTTAACTGCGTCTTTAACCCAATAGGAAAATAAAGACTAGCGCATCACGATCTAGAAATTTCCAGCTTCGTTTTACGTTAACATTCAAATGATTTTGAATTCTCCATTTTGCGTTTGAATACAAAGTAAAAGTAATGAATTATATTTCCAAAACTGATAACGAAGATGGAAATCAGCAAGTAGAATAACTTGCCTTATATTTTATTCAAGAGCTTATACAAAAACATTACATGGGGGAAAAGTTTTGTTTTTATGCCAAGGAACACTGCTGTAGAGTATGAAAAATCACTTAAGAGTTGTAAGAAGTAATGGAACCATTGGTAATGTGAAAAACTGCATGAATCACTAAGCTACCTGGCCTCTACGGTAGTAGTAAAAACTTATCATGAATCCTGAAAATTACACTACGCAAATAATCCCAAGTAAAAAATATTAAGCACGTCATGATTATATGCAGACAGATTATTCTATGTAGGAGAAGTAAACTACTGTCGCAACCTAACCTTTAGCCAGATTGCGACAACTAATGTTAAATAAATTAGCATTTCATTACGTCTGTGTCATATTTATAGAATACTAGCTGAAAGGCCCGGCTTCGCTCGGGAAAGAGTTTTCTTTTAAGTAGCAAACGATTTTTATTATTTATTATTTTTATTGATATATCACTTTTGATGTCATATTACAATAAAACTAATACAATAAATTCTAAAATTTACTTACTTTTGCTGTTGGGTACCCCAGGTTTACCAAACGTTCTCCATTTCTTAATTATGCAAGCGATGTTTATATTAACATTTACTATTTTATGTATTGTAAAGTTTTATCATTAATAGAATTACGCATTAACGCCTTACTTAATATTCACCTGGATAGATGCACCGACGCCTTAAAAACAGCAATAAAATTATGTGGATTATGTCAATACTTAACGTAAACAATAAACAACATCTTGGTTAACGAACAAATGTAAGTAGATGTATCTATTTATCTTGCGATAAATCTTTCAATGTTAATGGTAAAAGATAACAATGTTCTAATATTCCTTAAAAATCATTTGACTCAATTTAAAAGTATTCATTGACTATATTTAGGCATGAATCCATTTATACCCTTTATCTTGGCGTTGGCTATTCTTCCTCTATGGCTCGCCACGGCGTGGATTTTCCTTGCATTAATCTTTACGTGACTATCTCCCTTTGAAGAGGACAACAATTATGAAATTTAGCTTTGTTGCCGCCTGGAAAATGTCAAGAAATTTTGCGCTCCAAGGACAATTTCGGGCGATTTAACATCTAATACGACAAAAAATGAACAGTATTAAAATATTTAGTATTTCGTGCGTAAAATAAGCCATTTCCCGTGATCGTAAGATAGTATTTAGATATATTTATATCCACATCAGTGAAGGGCTGCATGGCATTTTGGGACTTCTCCTCGCCATTTCCCATGCGATCTTATGGAAATAGTATTTTGTTGACCCCATGGGGTATAAGAGACCCCACGGTCTGCAAACCTAGACCAAGTTCTTCCTTTGGTCCATAGGATGGCTCATAAAACTTTTGAATTCGATAGCTTCAATGGTGTAAAAACGTATAAAGAACACACATACACACACACACACTAAAATATTTATAAGATAAAACCTAGTTATGGAAAAAATAAAAAATAGAGCTAGGGTACATTAGAACGTGCATTTCACATAGATTGACACTAAAATGCTTTTGTTACTATGATGAAAAGATTGCAACGTAGAAACTGAAAAGTCATTCCAAAAAACTTCGACAAACAGTCTATCGCGTGTGATAAGCGACACGACAATTTGAGACCATTTCGGGCTTATCGGGAAAAGAATAGTCCAAACAACTGACAAATTTGCGTTCCATTTTCTCTTCCTAACAAACGTACGCTTCGGATTTTCCCTACAAATCGTAAATTTCATTATCATCGGATTAGATTATCGCGCGACGGGTGTTCAGAACGCGGGAACAAACAAACAAACAAACGAGGTTTGTCCGGTGCATGTTTTCCTCTCGCCTCTTTCTCTCTCTCTCTCTCTCTTCCCCACTCTTTTTTACCTTGCTTCAATTAATAACGCGGTTTGTCGGGAGCGTTTGCCGATGAGTATGGGTCGGAGGCGCAAAACGATTTGCCTCCGACCGATCAGTCCGTCTGTCAGGAGGCACGGGAAAACGCAGGAAAAGAAGGGTGAAAAAAGGAGTGGACCGGGACGGTATTTCTGCGTGACACCTATCGCCATGGGACGTGCGCACACACACGCAGAACGAAACAAAACAAATTGATCAATCTGTAATTAAAATAAATCATTCCTCTTCCCTCGATTGAAAAAAAAAGACGCGAGTTTTCATCAGCGAGGTGAAAAAATGATTAAAATAAGATTTCAATCTCCAAACTGTTTATATTTAACCAGTTAACCTAACAGGGTGATTTAATTTGCTCTTCACAGGAAAATTTATGAAAAATTAAGTTAATCCATAAAACTTTGAAACTTACAAACAAGAGTTTCAGTCGGGACGTAGGAAATTTTTGTATCGCAATATTCCGCCGCGTCTTTTGCCCGGCAATTTAAACCGAAAGCCGCATGCTGAGAAGTTTCTGCCAAACCAGCGTTTGTATTTAATGCATCATCGCCCATTGAGAATTGATTTATTATTATTATTCACATAAACGCTACAATTGGGAGCAGGTCCCGGTGGCAGCGGGTCCCCATCACAACTCAATGCATAATACCCAAATTACATAATAAAAATTGGGTTTACTTAATACAAAAATATAACCTTTTTGATACCATTTCCTATACACTATATACTACTTCTTAACTTCAAGTCACAGGAATTCTCGTCACAACAGCTTAGGTATCACTCAATACATAATACCCAAATTACATAATAAAAATTGAATGTACTTATCAACGACAGTCGCCCATCGCTGCCACAATACCTTAAAAAAAGCGCGACGGAGCTCTTTCTCATTGGCACGAATCCCTGCATAAAGAATTCAAACGGCTCGTAAATAAGACTCCATTGATCCCAATTCCTTTCAAAGGAACCGAAGAAAAACAGCAATCTCTTTGTTCCTTTTAGGCAAAAAATAAATAAACTCGCTCACGTCGTCGTATTCTTTCACGTGACTTCTTTATAGGTTCATTTTGTCGAGCTTATCGAGCAATAACAATGTTTTCTGTACGAATGGCTCGATATCACAAAAAAATATGCGATCCCGGTACACGGTGTTCATTCTTTATTCCCTTTTTTTCGGGAGATAACGAGTTTTATTCGGCGAGCACCGGAAGGCTTCTGCAGAGGCTCTACTCCCAGATTTGTTCCCAAAAAGGGACGTCACGTTCACATAATCCAATATCGAGTCTAGGAGTTTCGTCGCGACTGTCATACCGAAAGCTTATCGGTGAGGCACGGACGCCGCTAATGAGTCGCGATTAATAATTTAAAAAATCGATAAGGGCAAGCTCGAATTCGGCGGAGAACCGTTCGTTCTGGCAATTATGAAAAATTTAATCTCAATCGATTGGAATGAGAGACCATCGGTCACCTTGAAAATATTTTTTGCAGAGAAAATGCTCGATTATTCTCCTCCCGAGTTTGAACCGGCGTGAAAAACAATATACCGTTTTAATTTATCAATAAAAGAGAATAAAATGCATGTAAATGCTGTATTGTAATGATTGGAAAGAATTAGAAAACAAGCATATTAATCAATTAATCACACGTGAAAATATTTTGAATAGGATAACGATCCCTTTTTGCTAAGTTGTGAAAAATGAATCTTTATAATAGCGTAAAAATGTAAGAAGGGAATCATTTCACTATTAAATCTATTGATTTTAAAAACCTAAACTTAAATTTATGGACCCAACCTTTAAAATAAACGGTGTAGTTGTGTTCAAAACAACTTGCTCGAAATTCGAATCTTACATCATTTATAAATAACCTCATTTATTTTCCACCAGTCTATGAACAACCACTGGATATTGCCAAGCAAAAAATCATAATGTAGAGACTTATTTATTGCGTTCAAGTCTTCTCGAACGAGAAGACACCACGGACGCATCATCTGTTTGCCTCGCTTAAGTTTTGTCATTCACGAGATAGCGAAATGATCGTAAACGACAAGTGCGCTTTGTTTCTCCGAGACGAAGCGAACTGAATCCTCCGCAGAACGAAACTGCTTCCTTCTTTGAGAAAGTAGCTTGAAGATGCGAAATCGCGAAACCGCGAATTTCTCTAAATCCCTAAAAAAAGATGAAAAATAAAACGAGCGAATTCCGCCTCTGTTTACAGGGGGTGCTGTCGCTTCGTCGTCTGCCGTCGTATTCCGTCGTCGCAAGAGAGAGATAGAAAGAGAGGGAGGACTGACTGTTCGTCCTTAAGAGACGAGGGTATATTGGTATTCAAACCTGCCCTCCGAATTGAAGATCCGACTGTACACATACTCTCCAGTTTGCTTTTATTTTATGCGACCCCGTCCCCAAAAAACCCTCTCATCCTCTCAATTCCGATGATTATGTATTCATATCCTTGCATTGCGACGCCAACGAGATATTTGACGTATCTCTCGTCTCCCTCCATTCCCTTCCCAGTTCCCGCCTCGCCTGCATGCATATAGATCAGCCTGTTTCATTCTGGGGGCTCGAAGAGGAAGACGGTGTATATATGAGGTGCTAAAAATAGGAAGGACTCCCCTCTCAAATAATAACGAGCATTTGCATGAAGCTCCAAACTGTTTTTCATTCAGCTTTTATTGATTTGCGGGATTGAGTAAAGAGGTTTTTTTTTAATGGGCAAAAACTTCAGCATCAAAAAATAATCCCCATTTATAGGTGGTATTTAATTTAGAAAACGACAACGGATCATAATTTGAAGTTTTAACGCCTTGGCGCGTAAATTATTTTTAATTTATTTCAGCGGTGACGCGTCCGTGCTGGAATTAATAATTAGTGACGATAGAGACTTAGGACGAAAACTAAAGCGGGCTTTAATGCGAACCCGACGTAAATTTTATCAAAAAGGCGTCCTTTCTTGCATTATAAGCTAAGGCGAGCGCAACTTGGACCATCAAATAAAGGACGGAGTTTTTGCGGGTTTTTCACCAGGGTCCAATGCCGTAAGGATTTAATATGAAATTGTTTGCGGCGCGATGTTGCCCTACACGTCTCATGAAAGATAAATAAGACGAGATTTAATCATTTCTTGGGAATGGCTTATCTTGGAATTTACTTTGCAACGATAACAACAACCCTAGACGGAAATAACTTTTTATAGATATGATGATAATGTGATGGTCCAAAAAAGTCTCATTTGTTCCTACACAAAAGATAGTCGACTCGTCTAAACTTGAGCCTTATGTGGTGAAAGACTCCATTTTCTTCCCTGAGAAACGAGTAACTTGCGTTAACAAATCTCGATTTACACAGTCATTGATTATTCGACCATAAAATTTTTCTCCTTTAAGCGAAATTTCCTCACGGACCAGAAACGCAAGTCGATTGAATAAAAAACATGTCACGTAGACGTGGGAGATTGGTCGTTTTCTCCGAGTCGTGATCTACTATCGGTGCCGTCGGATTCAATGATTGTAAATTATTTTTATCGCCGCGAGATCTCTCCTCCTTACATCTCCTTGGTAACTTATTCCTCGGCAATGGTGCACATAACGTAAGAATCGGACGACTCCGTTCCCCTTTTAGCTTAGTCACATATTCATGGCCGTGCTTTTAACTACGCGCTCGAGAGCCTCATTCTTTCTCTATTTCTCGGGATTATTCCGCACACTTGGTGGAAGTTCCCCCGCCGCGCCCGCATCGCACACACCATAGCTGCAATTCTTGTCCACGAAGGAAACCATCCCGAAGAGACCGAGCAACCGAGCGGTTATGACGTGTCCTGTTATTTTCCAAATGGTCGCACCGAAGCTTTCCTTATCGTTAAACTGAGAAATCCAGCAACTGGTTCACATTTGTCTGTTCCGATTGCAAGTAAAAGAATAGCCCCGTTTATTGCAACACGATAGGTTTTTGCGCACGACAGCGAAAAATGTTGCTTTTCGTTGTGTGACTTGTTTTTTGCCCCGAGTTTCCGCAAAGAAACGCGAACATTAGGTAGTTGGTTCATTTCACGTCCCATTTCTCTACCGTTGAATTTCAGATAGTTGCCATATTACGAGGAAGAGATTTCTATGGGCTATTAATGCGATCGCTGAATTCAATATCTGTACTGCTAACGTATGGGTCTTCAGATTCTCATGTGTTGCATCATTTTGGTCTTAGGTTTTAAAAATGTACACTATAATCATTTAGCTATCCAACGTCCGAAGAATAAACTACCGAAATATGAGAAACTTGCTTACATTGAGGGTAATTTCTATAAAACATACAAGACTAAATAAAAAATAAATCGTAAAATTATAATGATCCCTTTCAACTTGTGATAAACCTCTTACTTCATTACTTCATTGCTTAAATCACCAAAATCGAAATAACTCAAAGCTTGAGTTTCTTAAAAAAGATTTTAGAGTTGATTACCATCGAATTTCAAAAGTTTCATTGGACAAAGCGAGCCCGAGGAAATAATAAGAGCCCATCATTGCGTTCGATTTTATGCTTTAAAGAGATAGGAAATGGTTAACGAATCTTTTTTTTACGATGCTTTGAAAAACATAAGTCCGGACCCCAAAAGGGCCACAATTCCGTCGCACGTAAAAGTGCCAACCTTAGAAAAGGCAACAGATAAGAGCATGTGGCGAGGAGGCACTTTAGGCGGGGCGACGTATCTGGACCAAATTGAAAAAATTGATTGGCTTGCCGTTAGAAGTTAACGGATTCTACGGAAATCCTACAATGTCGGTGAGAACCTAGGAGAAAAATAAAAAGCCACAAAGCCACGCCTACGGCCATTACAAAAAATGCCCTAAATCGAGGGATACGAATAAAATAAAAACTTTAAAATCTCAATCAAAGCGGAGGAAAGAGATGGAGGGGGAGATAGAGAGGGCAAGAAATGAATGAGTCGAAGCGAGCGACCTCTTAAATAAATGAAGTAGAGAGACGGAAAGCCATGACGAGCGAAGGGAACATCACACGGTTTTTTAGGCAAAAACAGAATACTGGCGAATTGAAAAAATAAAACCGTTGCCTAATTCAAACAAGAGCGTGGCTTAATTAACAACACGACAAGGAAGTGGACATCGTGGGATGAGGGTGAGAGAGAGGGAGAATAAGGTGTGAGGGAGCAAGAGTGTCATTGGGGAGAAAAGGGACAGGGAAACTAAGGGGGAGGAGAGGGAGAGAGCGAGGGGTTGAAGGAAAAGAGGGGGTGGAAAGTAGGAGAGTAGAAAAGGAGAGAGGGCGGAGAAAAAGAGGCAGGCGGAGGGAGGGGAAGGGGCGAGGTGACGAAACAGAGGGAACAGAGAAAACTGCAAGGGTTGTTTGAATAAAAAATAGAAAAGAGAGACAGGGTGGTAAGGTCTAGAAGAGGGTGGAGAGTTACCGAGACGGAGGGAGAGTACAAGAAAGAATGAGGAAGAGAGAGAGAAACGGGAGGAAAATAAACATTTGAGGGATAGAAATAGATGAAAAGGATAGGGAGAAAGAGTTAGAAAGGAAGAAAGGTAGGGAGAGAGGGAAGTAGAGAGAGAATAGAGAGAGAAGAGATAGAGTAGGATAGAGAGGGAGATAGAAAGGGAAGGAAAGAGAGGCAGAGAGATGAGGGAGTAAGGAGGAGAGGGGAGGAGAAAGAGAAAGAAATAGGCATGGAGAGACTAGGGCAGGAAGAGAAAGAAAGATAGCGGAGTTTAGCAAAAGAGAGAGAGGGAAAGAGAGAGCGAAATACAGAGAGAAATAAGCTGAGAGAGGGAAAAGAAAAGAAAGGAGAGAGAGATAGAAAGGGAAGGAAAGAGAGGAAGGTAGAGAGAGGAGGGAGAAAGACGGGGATAGAAAAAGAAGTAGATAAAGAAGAGGTAGAGAATGAGAGAGACAGAGAGATAGAAAGGGAAGAAAAAGAGGAAGAAATAGGCATGCAGAGAGAGTAGGGAAGGAAGAGGAAGAAAGATGGCGGAGTTTAGTGAAAGACAAAGAGGGAAAGAGAAAGAGAGAGAGAGGGAAAGAGAAAGAGAGAGAGAGAAAGAGAAAGAGGGAAGAGAAAGAGCGAGAGGGAAAGAGAAAGAGAGAGAGCGAAATAAGCTGGAGAGAAAAGAGGAGGCAGAGAAAGGTCGCATTTGTCTCCCTCTTGGGGAGCGACGAGGCCTGGCATTGTACCGTTCCGCAATACACACGTTGCCGGCGGAACCCGTCTTTTCAACGGCGGAAGAAACCCGAAACAAAAGAACGCGAGAGAGGGAAAGAAAAGGGTGAATACAAAGGACAATCGCAGTGCGTGCAGGAGAAAAGGAGGGAGATGGAGTAAGAGAGAGAGAAGGGATAGTTCCTCTTTGCGACCTTTTTGACCCTTCTTTTGATACATCCTCTCTGGGGCGCGGCTACCTCGACGAGGAGGGCTCGGTAGGAAGGCGAGAAAGAGGGAGGGAGGGAGAGAGAGAGAGAAGGTCGTTGGAAATGCTCCCATAAGAGGGCATTAAAAGCACCGCATTCTGAGCTAGGAAGGGAGTGGTGGAGTGGGCGAGAGAAAGAGAGAGAGAGCATAGGCGCGGTGGCAGTAACGAGGCGTGCTTCAATTGCGCTTTGCCGATTCATGCGGCTGTCCCCCTTCCCCCCTCCTCGCAAGAAAATGGATCTGTGGCGTGGCTTAAGGGGAAGGGAGGATGGAGGAGGGGAAAGAGTGGGTCACGACTATTCTCCTTTCCTTCCACTTCCATCTCTCTCGGTCGAAACTCTTGGGATGCTCTCTCCGTAGGACGAGGATAGGTGTAGGGGAGGGGAGGGGGGGGACTGTAAAGAGGTTGGGATGAAAGGGCTGGGTTGGTTTGGCACGTTGGTGCACCACTTCTTTAAAAAAGACCTGCCTCGAGACTAAAAGGTGCCAGATAAGTCTCGTAAATTGCTCATGATGCTGTAACTGTACGATCTATTTTGGTGACCATTTCATGCCAAATTTAATTTTGCAAATAATAAAAATTTGACGCTTCATTTTCACAAAGGCGTAAACAGGATAAAATGTGAACAAGTGATAAAAATAACTTAGTTTTTATAAAGATATGTTGACACGGGCTAAAAGTTCAGCCTATGTCGGAATGAATGTAACGTACATCGTCTCTCCAATTGGCATTTGATTCTCTGAATCATCGCCGAGGACGGCAGATTTGTCTGTTTTTCACAACTTTTTTTTATAGCCGTGAGACAATTTGTCAGTTTGATTTTAATCCATAAGATGATCCTGCTTAATCTCTATTTAAATATAATAGCTAAGAAAAAAAGGCAACATATGAGTTGCCAACTTGCGTTCTCAGGCAAGTTTGTGAACGAAAAAGTCTCTCAATTCAAGAAAAACACAAATCAATTTTCCCTTAATAACCTAAATCTTATTGACGCCCAAACTTACAATTGCAGTACAATTAAATTTGAATATAGCGGATAATAAAAATTTTGCGATAGCGATAGGGAGTAATCGAGGAATTTTTACTGCATCTGCGAAAATAAGGGGATTAAAAAATAAAATCATATCTGAATGACCAAGGAATGTTAGATGGAATAAAACGAGTTTTTGTTGGAAACAACGTATTGTCGGATTTAGGAAAAAATGGCTTAACATAAATAAGAATTCCGTTCTCTTTCTTCTTGCGGACGAAAAGAAATTTCGCCGACATGATGGAGACGAGGAACATATTCTTCAAAGCGTAAAATTGTTTCCCGTTTGCGTCTCCACGTACAAAGCAGTCGCCCTGTGTTGCTAGCGTAGGCAGACAGACATCCACCTGTCATTAAATACATACGTGGGAAATGCGGCGAAATATTGAGTCAGCGATTTCTAAACTGTGCTGCTCCATGGGAAACCACGAGTTGGAGCAAAGAAGTCCATTTCCCGTCTAGAGGGAATAATTCAGTATTGCGCATTGGTTTGAAAACGGTCTTTTTTATCGGCAATCAATTTTCATAGGGAACTCGAGTGGAAGGTTTAAAAAGCATAAGAGTAGAGTTTCCTTAAATAAAAAAACTTTTGAGAACGGAAATGTCAGATTTTTCTGGAAGGTTTCGAGGTCGAATTTTCGTGCAATGTTCTATACTATTTGTATTTATGTATGGTTCAGAGCCATTTCATTTTTTCGTCCCGTTAAAATTTACGATATAGAATACGGAAAGAAATTGCGGCATTTTTATCGATTTGAAGGTTTATATTTAGAGCGACGAATATCTGAAGAGGCAAAGAAAATAGTTATCGATGCCAACCTTCCGAGAGGAAAAAAATTAAATTATTAAATTTGTCTACTACCTACTCTTAAAGATCCGCCGTCGGAATTTACTTTTTCACCATTTATGATGGAGTAAATTGCATTAAAATATAGTACTACGGTAAAAAGGCAAGGAAAGCTTTATTGACCGACAGAAAGGCGAAAAAAACGTAATTTTCATCGTTCCAAAAAAAAATCCGCGATTTTACTGCCTTTTTGAATATTTTTATCACACGCCACTAGAGCGGTTATTTTATGTGAAAAAATTCGTCGTTCACAAATCATTTAAGCGAGGAAGGCGGAATTAGAGAGGGAGAGAGAGAGATAGAGAGAGAGAGAAAGAGCAATAGAGGGAGTGAGGCGGAGAGAGAAAGCGCAGAAGGCCCACATATACATATCTAGAGCGGGGCGACGCCGCCCCTTTCCTTCATTTTCGTTTAGCGTCGCTGAGTTATGCGTTCGGACCGGAGACCACGTGCGCGAGCGTTTCGTACAAACGAGATATTAATCTGTGATTTACAAAGATTAGTAACGATGGCAAAAAGAAAGGTAGGGAAAAAAAGGAAGAAAAAACGACGCCACCATGAATCACGCCCGACTCAATCTCCTGGGTTATATTACTCGTAAAATGTTTCGCGGCCTTAAAGCCCGCATTAATTCCGAATTGCGGCGCCACATGGAGCTGTAGTTGAAAAATATGCGATCGCAATTGATGTCGGCTAATAAATAGCGAACTAATGTTCAGGCCGCGCGCGTGATTAGTAGCAGATTTTCCTGCTCTTGTAATGGATGGATGGGCAATGAAAGTTTAAAAAAAACTCGGCGGTTATATCAACAAAATTAATTTTACCTTTCACTTGTTTTTACGCTTAACTAAATGTGAACATATCGAAAATAAAATGCAGATAATTTATGAAATTACTATGCGTATGTTTTTCGAACAAATACACGCAATCGACATTGAATCAATGCTCATAAATAAAAGATATAATAACGATTAAATCTCTATCCTAATATTTCATCCTTGCGCTTTCACATGAAAAACCATATGCGCAATTCAGCTACCCGGTAGCTGTCATGAGTGGTATTCAGCGACAGTAGATTCTAAAAGAATGAGTTCGACGCATTTTTTGTGCTTTTCATACATTTCAGGAGGGAATGCCCCTTATATTTCATGCCAATTTGAGATGCTTTAGACAAGTACTTTTAACCATGAGAATAGCTCGATAATTCTGTTTAATTAATCAAAGATGCTTTATTAACACTAGAAAGGCAAAGGGAGGGGTCCAAAAGTGCTCGCGCTACATACTTTCCTGAATTATGGGAAAGTGAATGATCAAAATCCTTCGTAGATTTATCTAATTGTCAGTTATTTTGTTTACCTATGTTCGGTAGATTTTCAATGAAATATCACAAAAGGTATTTTGACAAAAAATGATGAAATGAGGCAGCCACTCTTAAACTCCTCTTAGGCTTGCATTTGAAAGAATAATCCAAATCAATTCCTGAGTTTTCGCAAAATAAATAGAGGTATATAATTAATGTTCTCGATTTAGACCTGCAATTCATTATATTTGTATTTCATTTTAAGGTAGTATCCCGGAGAAATGACTTCACAATTCTCTTATGTAGAATTTTTCATAAGTGCAAAAAAGAAATACTTAACACAATTTATAATGTAAACATAGCAAATAAATACTTTTTTATGCATTAATACCATTGTTAATTAAAATAAAATTATTTAATATAATATAGCTGCTTGTAAAAATTTGTAAGAATAAAAAATACTGCGGGCACTTTTGGACACCCCTTAGGACCTGCGCGTAACAGATTATACGTTGGTCTTTCTAGGGTTAGTGGTAAAAATATAGGTATTTAAATTTGAAAGAGTTTAAAAGCGAGCACTTCCTTTAGGAATGCGATTATACTCCAATATGGGTTTGAGAGAATATGGGATCTCAACCCAGACCAGATAAAAGCGTCAATCAATCAACATGTACCTACTTGGAAGTAAACATAAATCTTACAAAAATAATGAAACAAAAAATAATTTATCTTCTCAGCTTAAATAGGCAAAAGAATTCAAAATTTGAAATTTTTGCAAGTAATTGGCGTTTGTATCAAATCACGTTTCAGATGAAACAGACCAAGGCAGAAATAAAACCGACGGAAACCTAAAAAAAATCTTCCGTTTACGTTCTGCGCCTTTGTCCAAAACAAAACGGTTCTCTCGCGGAAAAGATTCGCTTGTGCCCTTTCAACCTCGAACAAGCAGGAAGGCCTGGGGCACACAAATGCGCGACCTCAAAATTAGTCATTCCCGCGGATAAGTCAAACGTCAAGTCGAGAAATAAAAGCCGCAGCGCGACGCACATCCCAATTACGAGGAGAGGTTTGAAATCGGTTAAATTTTTGATGAAAAGGAAAATTGAAAACGAGCGAGGGATTCGCGGAAAGGGAGCTCCGCGACCCTAAATAAAAAATATCCTCGGATCCGTCTAAAAGTAACGATGTGCTTCGGAGACGGTTCCATTCCTGCCGGTAACGAACAGATTAAAAAAAAAGTTACTTCTACCAGCGGCGGAGTCCGTGTTTATATTTTTGGGTTGAGAAAAAATGCCCCTCATCCTCGAGGTCAGAGCGGAAAGGGTCTTTTTCTTTTATCCATTTTTTCCTTTGCCTACGTATATACAGGGCATCGCGGCATTCTCTATCATTGGCTAGGAACTCCAATAATCAGTCAAAGGATTCAACACGGTTACTAAACTCTCGATTTGATATAGAGACAGATATATGCACATTTGGGCAAAGAAAGAAAATGGTTGAAACGTGGCGTCGCTAAAATGAAAAACAAATATAAAAACCACCGTTTTAATAACATTTCGACTTATTCCACATAAACTAGCATAAGTCAAAGTATTATTAAAGTTATGTTTTGTTAAAATATTTGTTTTTAATTTTAACAAAGTCATATTTCATCCATATTCGAAATTCCACCAAGTCTCGGCTTCATCTATTAATTTTAAAGAAACCTCATACATACTTTTCGTTGAAAAAAAGAGATGGGGCAGCCTAATTATATTTTTGACGTTATTCGCAAGAGTTACTCCCTAAAGGGGTTCTAGCAACATAAAAAAGTACACGAGTAAAAATAGAAATATCAATCCCCAGGTCACGATTTTAACACATTATCTTAGGATTGAGATGCTGCCTATTCTCTCTAACACGGCCTGTTCTGAGTTTGGTGTGGATTTGGAAGTTATTTAGCTACAATTCACAGCTGTCCTTTCCATTCCCGACTTGCTCATAAATAAATTGAGATGCCCAGTCACATTTTAAATTCTTTTTCACGTACAGAGTCATTATTATATGAAACCTAAATGTTTCGCGAACATATGAAACTTGTTCCTAATCACTTTTGACATTAGTTATTTCATTAAAAATGACGTAATACTATACGTATTCCTAAGCGTAAAAATACATTCGCGAAGGACTTCTCCTTTAAAAAATACTCCAGGTTTTTGCACGTAGTTCCATCTCTAGGATTCGCTAAGTTTCTTTCTTTCCTATTTGGCAGAGTGAAGGGGAAAATAAAAAAACCGCGCCGAAATTGGGTTCTTAATCCGATAACTTTTCGCGAGAGTTATCACGAATTCGCGCAAACAAGAGGCGCGGAAATAAGACATTAATCCTCCTAGGCCGCCGCCGCGGTCGGAATCGAGAGACGGAGAAGATAAAAAAAGACCGAAGATCTCGCGCAAGGATCGATAGATCAAATCGCCTTCATATAACCTCAGACAAAATAACGCCCGCAAGAATTGCATGCGACCACCAGCGCCGAGCTGAGCTTTGAAAAAAAAATGATTAAAGAATAACAAAACAAAAACAAAATTCTCGGAGGCCATCTATCATCGTCCCCTCCCCCTCCTCCTGTTTTATGCGCCCACCATATTCCCTTTTCCCGTCTCCTTATAAAGCAAACACACACACACACACACAAGGAGCAAAAAGGAGGAAGAGGACACGTCCCATTTTCGGAAGATACGTCGACCGATCGTCGGAAGGAGGAAACCGTAAGCATGGAGACGCTTCCGACTTTTGGGAAGGAAAGACGCGTTAGTTACGACTTCCACATCTCTCTCTCTCTTTGCGACCTTTATAACCTTAGACCCTCCCTCAACCAAAAACCCTCTCTCATTCCACATCACCCCTTTCTATCCTTCTCTCCTGAAGGGAACAGCCGAAGCCCTCACCGCAGAAACTTGCGCGCGCGCGTGTGTGAAGACCTCGACAGATCCACCTCCAGAAGAGAAAGAGAACGAGAGAGAAAGAGACAGAGAGAGGCCGGGAGTCGCCTCCAAAAGGGCAGCGTAAATAAAGACCTCTTCTCCCGATGAAGAAGAGAGGGTGGGAGGAGAAGAAAGAGAGAGAGAGAAACTGAGAAAGAAAAAAGGTAATGTTTTAAAATAGAGAAAAAGGGTAAGAAGATGGCGGTACAAAAGGAGAGAAAGAGAAAGCAAAAGAGAGAGATGAAAGGTTTTGGGTGAAAGGGTTTCCTTTTTTTAAGAGGATGGCGAACGTCAGAGGGGAATAAAGGGAGAAGAAGGAGATGAGAGAGCTGAAACTGAGTTAAGAGCAGATAAGAGGCAGGAGAATAAAAATACAAAGAGAGAGAAAAAGAGAAAGTAAAAGAGAAAGAGGGCGAAAGAAGTAGATTGTGGCTGTAAAAACTATTTTAAGAGTGAGGAAAATAGGGAATGAAAGAAGTAGAGAGGAGAGGAGAATTGTGTGGAGGGAAGGGAGGAGTCCCTTCGCGATCCAATAGGAGATCCGAGTGTTTCTATCTCTCTCTCCTTCTCTCTCCCTCTGTTCCCATCCTCTTCTATACCACACCCATCGACCCCAAGAAGGGTAAAACCGCCACTCTTCGTTCTGTTCTGCCACCTAAAAAGACCCCTCCTCCCCCCTCTCTCTATCATTCTCTCTCCTTTTCTCTCCCGCCCCGCACCAACTTCCTCATCCTCTCTCTCTCTCCCTGATGCCGTAAATAAAGCTGACGCTCGATGTAAATGCGGAAGCCCATATATTTTGTCTGCAGGCGTGCAACTGCGGATACTCAATAGAGATGGCGCCTCTTCGGGAATCGCAATGACTGCCCACTCTTTTGGTCAGGATAGATACATCAAAACGTTAATGGCCACGCTGATTGCTATGAACGTCTTCGAGAAAACGAAAATCGAGAATTTCTACGCAACTGATCGAAAAAAGTAGCTTAAATATTTTGATGGGGGTAATCGAGCTGCGGGATACTAAGACGTTCCTCTTAAAGAATATCGTATTTAACTAAGGATTTGATGAATTTCTAATACTACGGGATGCCTATATTCAAGTTTTTGCTTAATTAACAACAAGTATTTGACGTTTCTAATACATCTTAACAGTTAGCAAAGTAATAAGATCATCAATCCGCCACATGTGGCAAGCGTACTACGGGTTGTCTATATTAAAGTTTTTGCTCAATCAACAACAAGTATTTGATGTTACATTCCTTTTTAATACATCTTAGGAGTTAGCAAAGTAAGAAGATCATCAATCCGCCACATGTGGCAAGCGTATTTGGACACCGCCACCTTAGAGAGTTTTAAAAATGCCGCTAGTTAATTTTAGGTAGACCATCGCCGTCGCCAAACCTGAATTGATAACGACGCGGAGGCATTAATATTGTTCGGAATGTGCTACTGGTATCATGAGCGTACGAGAGAGAGGGAAGGAGGGAACTAAATAAAGTGAAATATACGGCCGCTTATTTCATATTTCGGTACGACTCGTGGCGTCGTAAATATAACTCCGTAGTCTCGCGGGCGGCGGACGTTTCGAGGGCCCTAAAAATCGAGAATGGCATGGTGGGGGAGGAAGAAGGGGGAGGGTGGGGGAGGAAGAAAGGGGAGGGAGGAAGAGGGGGACAGGTGGGAGAGGAAAAGGGGGAGAGAAGAGGAGAGAAGGCGTGAGGGAGGAAGGGGGAGAGGGGTGTGAGAGGAAAAACGAAAAATAGACGAAAATATCGAAAAGTGCCCGCCCGCCCGTGTGGCGATAAATTTCTTCCGCGCGATGTTAAGCGTGGGCGGAGCACGAAAAAAATGACGCGGAGGAAAAGGTGGAGGGAATGCCACGCCACGCGGACATGCGAATTTATACACGGAGTTGATGATCTCCATGTTTCCTAATCCGGGCGGACTTGTTGATGGACTTCGCTATCGGACACATTCCGATTCAAATGAGATGGACCGGTTGTTCTTTTTTTCCGAGATCGAATATTAGTCCAATCATAACTGAGTCGCTGAGTGCAATGCGAGAAAATCGACGAGAACAAAGCTCTCGACGCGGTGTTTCGGCGCGGTGTTTCGCCGCGTTGAATCGCCGACGAATAAATATCCAGCGTTTCAGCTCGCGTCTATCGCATTACGGACGACTATTCGATATCCACCGATCGATCATATTAATTATCGATACAAATCGATTCATCGATTCGGGTCGATTATGGCTCCCGCCTCTCCAATCACTCTCGAAGTGTTTTCGCTTCTGCCCACGCTCTCTATACGTCCCTCCGCCGTTTCCCGAAATTCCATCACCGCCTCTCATCATCCAATCGTAATGCCGCCCCTTCCCCTCCAATTTTCGGTGAAAAAAAGAATGGATGGGATTGGTTCGACGTGGGCGAAGGGAGCGGGTATTTATTCCGAACACCTGACGCTTGAAACCGTCGGACATATGTCTCCGGCATGGAGTTTTGTGTTTTCGGGTTCGCCGAAATCGCTAGGCTCCACTTCGTGCTAATAGAGGGCCATTCATTTTGCAGTAGCCGAGGGTTATAACAGGTTCCCGGGAAAAGAAAGGGCAACGACAGTGAAAATCGAGTTATGAGGGATTGCGCACGTCTTGAATCCATTTCGAAAACCTAATCTATGCTTTGCTTTCATGCATTGATCGCCGAAGCATTAGTATTACGTTTGGAGAAGTACCCCAAACAATGATTCCAAACTATTTGCAGGAACGCAAAATTGAAAATTTTGATTAGTAGACCTTTAAAGTCACTGTATGGAAATATTAGCGGGAAGACGTTCGAATTACAGATATTTTTACAGTAATAAAAATATCATTGTATAAAATACAATTGTAATTTACTGACTCAAGACGATCTAGCTATAGTTCATATAATCGTTATATTTTTACCATATGGATCGATAGCGTATTAATCAGTCATGAAAATTTTTACCAAGTAAATTTATCACGTTAAGGAAAGTTATCTTAAAATTTATTTTAAAAAGAAAAGAATAGTTGCGGTTAAGCCAAACTATAATTTATATTAAATATCAGGTCACACGAAATAGATGCCTAACTCGATTATTTGCTGGCAATTTAGTAGTTAAGTTCCTGGATAGATTTCCGATTGTCATATAGTAGATCAATAATGGATAAAAAATAGAATGGTTCCAATCTATCAACACAATTGTAATGAGCTTATATACTTCACCTATTGCCGTAGTTGGATAATTCTAATCAATCAACATTATTGTAATGTGCTTAAATGCGTCACATGCTACCGTACTTGGCAAACTCAGTACTTATGCTCGAATCGATACGGATACTTAATGTTTCCCATCATCTCCCGCGTGAGGCTATCTTCATCAGCTAAATAATAGAAGCTCGTGGGGCCTCTCTGCACTCCGCTCGGCGAACGCAAAAGGGAGATCGGCGCGCTCAATCACGCGTCAGATGAGCGAATCTTTAATCACGTGAGAAACAAGCACGCTCACTAAGTCGAAGATCGCGGAGAACCCTATCTCGATCTCCCACACCCGACGAAAGCAGTGACAGATCTTTCAAGGCACTCTCTATATCATCCTCGGATACGACCGCGTGCTCTCAAAACAGTCTTTACATGAAAAGCCATCTCTCTAATTCGACGCAGACTCCGTGTTTTCCACCTCTCTCTCTAACTCTCTTTCTCGCCTCCATCAAAGAGAATGTAATGGCTGCGACAGAAGAGATTGGGGATAGCGCAGCGGTGGGAACGCGTTGCAGATTTCGTCGGGGATATAGCATCCAATTAATTCGGAAATTAATCGAGACGGAAGTGCAAAAAGCTTCGTCTGCTGTGATCCTCTCTCTCTCTCTCCATCTAGCAGTCTTATTCTGCAAAACACTTTTAACTCTTAAGGAAGGAGGAAGAGGGCAAAAGGGGAGAGGAGTAAAGGAAAATGGGGGAAGGAAAGGGGAGGGAAGGGAAAGAGGGAGAAGGTGACAAGGAGAAGAAACTACTTCATTTACAGAAAACGGAATAGGTTCCGGGAACTCTCTCCGACTGAAGCACTTACATAATCTTTAATTTTTACCGAGAGGAGGCGCGCGAAAGAGGAATTTAAGCCCTAGAGATTGCTTGTCTTCATTACTTTTTTGTTTTCTGGAAAAGGCGCGCATAAATTCAAATTCTTCCCTTTCTTGTTTTCGTGCGTCCCTTTTTCTCTTATTTTCTTATCATACAAGACCGTTCGTAAATTATTTATGGAGGCAAATACCGCCTGCGATGCGAGGAAATTAATTGAAAGTCGCAAGGATTTTCGCGCGAATGTGATCGTTGTCTATTTTGACGCGGTGGATATTAATTATGAAAGGACATCTTATTAGATTTTCAAGAAACTCAAGCAAAAATAAAAACATTAACCAACCTGAAAGACATCTTTTAGACGAAGTGTCCTAAATTTTGGCGGAAATATAATTTATAAAAATTTCCTTCTGGTTGTATTCCCTCAGAATTCGGTAATTAAACATAAAGCCGCCATTGACTTGAGTCATCCAAAAATATAAATTGTTAAAAAATGACGATATTTAGATTAGCGGGCGTCTAGACTGAACTCTACATACAGGTTATGTTTTTCGTAGATTCATTTAATGCTATGCATTTATCGATTTAAAAATATACTTGTCCGAATCTTTACGACTGATAAATTGTTTACAATAATTCGTTTTAATAATGGTTTAAATTTTCACGGCAAAATGTGTGCGATCAGAGTTTTACCTATCGATTTAGTTGGATCATATGTAAATATTAAGATATTTGCGGAGATTAAACTATCAATAAGGAATTGATGTACGACTTAATAAACTGGAGGTTTTGAGCGGAAAATATTTACAAGGAAATTAGTTCCAGAATAAGCTCTTGAGAATAAAAATTTGAAAAAATAAGTACAGTTAAATCCCGATTTAGCGCCGCCGTTTGTTTATCTCTGACATTGGCGCTAAAGCGAAGGTGACGGTAAATCGAACTATATGCATGCTGTACGCAATCATAAGATGCAAGTTCTGTTCACAAAGATTCATGGTCGGTATGCGGGAGTGGCACTATATAGGGTGGCGCTAAATTGGTCTGACTGCACTTGTACTTAGGTATCTTCAATAGCCATAACATGGTTATAAACAATCAGATGCGCATTTCGGCCACAAAGCCAGGACCCAACAAAATGTCTGAATTCTAGGCGCCAGCTTCAAAGCCTAGGAGCCAGCGCAAACTTTACATAATTTTGGCGGATATTTTTTATCATCGTCAGAAAAATAAATGTTTAATAATTTAGACACGAATCTGCTACAATAATTAAGACGCCAGAGTTATTTCTGTCACATAATGTAGCAGAACATAATAAAATGAGCCTTGCACATCTGAAAAAGTCTAATGATATTCTGAAAACATGTAGTTTACGAAGAATACAAATTTGCACTTATTTTTAGAAACTTGAATGCTTCCGACAGATGTATTATATTTTATGCTCCTGCTGCTGAGCCAGACAATGCAGTATGACTACAGCATGTGACTGCAGTATAGCCAATACCTAACAACATCACGCATATATAAAACAATATCTAGGCGCCAGGATGATCTGGCGCCTGAGATTTTTCGAGCCCTGCACAAAGCAGCCATCTTCATGAGTGACTCACCGAAAGTAGATTCTATTACAGCGCTCATTCTAGAATTTAACTTGAACCAAAAGGTGAGCTCGACTACTCTCTAGTGAAGGGAAATACTCGTTAATTTTTAACGTAAATGTTTGCAAAGAAGATAATGTTTTTATCACTCTATAAATAACCTGGAATTCTGGATATCGTTTAGTTTACTTTATTTTTCGCAATATATTTGAGTCATTGATTTCCTCACTTTTGAGAATGAGGAGAGTCAGACTGAAATGGAATATGTCATAGTTACTTCTAGAATGGAATTAGAGAACGCAGATGAATCAAATTCATGATTGAAGATTAAATTGCGTCTATAATTAAGGAATATTCTTTTCAGATCTAAAGGCGATAAACAGCTTGTCTACTGGGTCTTGCATACAGCTTTAACGATATTGACAAAAAACCAGAGAGAGAATTTCAGCTGAACGATCGACGAGACCATTTAAAAATATTCCGAGGCACGGAAAAATTACCCTCCGAAAATCCCATGTGAAAGATGAGCCTAAACGGAGCAGAAAAAAGTAACTTCCAACTCTCTCAAGAGAAGTTCTTCGCCCATTAAAACATCCCGTGCAAATAGCACAGACGCGACGTAGCTCCCGACATCACAAGGAGTAAACTTAGTCGGTATGCGCCAAAAGGAAATGCAAACAAACACACACACTGGAGCGATAAGGGTAAACTATCAAGCATCCAATAGGAGAGTATTTATTGGGGCATCACCGAAGCTCTACAGAAACATCGTCATTTGAGGGAGTTTTTTTTTCTGAACGAAATAGGATACGTGGGACGTGCTCCATCCTGCCTTTCCCTCTCCCTCCACCTCCAAATGGATGCGCCTTCGAGGAATCCCATGTAATAGCTCCTTCTCTCTCTCTTTTCACAATTTTTTTCCACGGCGCTCATTAATCCAACCTTTTTATACATCGCATTCATTACAGCACTATCATCCTGCCCGCCATTGAAAGAGAGAGAGAGAGACAGAGGAAAAAAACTAGAACTACATAATTTAGCCTCTCTGGAATATATATGTATATATCGGGCGTCAATGCCATTAAGCTACAATGAACTACTACGAGAGAAGTGGTACAGGCGAGGGAAAAAAATTGTTAATCCAGCTGGTAGTGTTCGACGTGGGATCCCACGACGGAAGGGTGTAGGAGGCGTCGTAGGTGGTAACGGTTTAAAAATAGACGCCATTGTCGCCCCTTCCCATCGAGGGCAGCGTCTCGAACAAAAGCACGGGTGACTAAAGGCAACAAATCAGCTGAAATTCATTCATCCTGAAATCCTCTCCGTATTTACAGTTCCGTCGGTTGCCTATGGCGGCGGAAATCGGCTCCAGGAGACTCCGGAGGAACGACTCCGACTTCCACCACGCCATCGCCACGCCCATGCCCTCTCTCGCTCACTTTCCTCGCACCCCGCATACCCCTCTTTCTAGGACGATAAGGAAGCCAATTTCCCGACCTGAGAGTAGGCACCACCCCCCAACCTACTTCTCAATCCCCTCCCCTTCCTTTTTATACCCCTACCCTTCTTCCAAGGTGACCTCTGAGGGCTGGGCAGGTGGTATATGAGGGTGGGTGGGCGGGATACGAGGTGATGCGTGCTGCCTTCATTAAAGGAGCGAGGAAAGCCTTAAAACGTCGGAGAGTGATGGCTCCGACATTTATTGTGTTACGAGAAAACGCAACTTACCGGAAATAGGAACTCCGACTCGGCGCAGAGGTTAAGCATTCGTTGTTATCATGTGTTACGCAGCATTATCTCACGATTATGTCTAAAGGGGATTCGTCTTTTTTGAGGAGACAACTACGCTTGTTTTTCGATAAGAAAGGCGTTTGAAAAATATTTTGGTTAAATAATTGCTATGCAGACAATGCAATCAAGTCCAAGAGACACTTTATAACGGTTCTTCTGGACGTAAATTTAAAATATTGACATTCGATTGAAAAATACATAAAAGTAAAATGCTTCTTTACTAAGGAAGGGTCTGGAGTAAAAATGTAACATTTACGAAAACTTTACACAAATAAGATTACCGATGAACCAATAAATATTCATGCATATATGTAACGTTAGTATTATACTGAAACTTGCAAAATCTCTCCGGAAAGTTAACGTTCTATGTAGGGTATTCGATATATTGATCAGGTAACGTAAGCGGGAAACGCAAAAGGAAGGATTCGCTGAAGTTAATTTGCCTCGGTGTGTGTGCATGTGTGTGTGTGTATGTGCATGTGTGTGTGTGTATGTGCATGTGTGTGTGTGCATGTGTGTGTGTGTACGAGTGTGTTATCGCCCGGTCCGAAAACTTATTAACGGTGAAACCGCACTTCATTAGGGGTTGTTTAAGGAGTGCTTTTGGTCGATTTATAGGTATCCCTGGCTGCAGGGAGAGGGAGTGAGAGGAGAGCAATTCCACACAAGATTGCGGCTTCAAATTTCATTTGGGTGTTCGAGTCGTGATTTTCATCGCCCGCGGACTTTTGTGCCATAAACCAACAGCAATTATGTTTCGAAGAAATGACTCGGCAGGAAGCGTTAACAGAGAATCGTGCGAAATATGTTTTTCGATAAAATTATGTCACATGGCAGTCATCGAGAACGAAGACGTGTTGCATGCGTAGGAAAACGGTCAAAAATAAAATCAATTATTCAGAACAGTTCTAAAAAGCAAAATTCTCATGTTTTCTGATATTTTGTAGAAAAATAATATTTTTGTTTCAATTTTTAAACCCAATCTCCGAAGGAACCCGGAAGATAATCAGCCATGAATTGTATATGAGCTTAGAAATTCAATTTCTGCGCTTCCATAATCTTTCATCCTAGAAAAGAAGCTCGCGTGAAAAAATGTGCGTGCAATATTTTTTCCCAGCTCGTAACGCGAACATTAAATCGCTTCCATCTTTCCCCACATTCTTCTTCCAAAAACCTTCAAGGGAGCTTAAACATAAATATTTAATCACCCCTCAGCCGAGAAATTTTTCGGCCGAAAATTATGACGCGTTTCGCATATAAAACAACTCGAGAGGGCGGATGATCTCGCAATAAATTTAAGCATGCAAAAGCTCGGCTATTTTACATCAGCCGAGAATTATCACTCTCCTCGAGAGATGTGCTCGAGTTGAAAAAAATCTAGAACAGAAATTCGCAGTAAAATGAATTTATTAATGCACCATAGTAACAGTGATTATTAAGCTCTATAAAAAAGTCGGCGTAACGATTTGCCGATCAGTAATTACTTTCTCAGAAACGTAGATAATGATGATTATTTTTACATCGTCGTTTTTTTTGTAGCCACGGCAACTTCATTCACTTCTTATCCTAAATCGTATGCATGCCTCAAAGCATTCAGGTCATAATCTATTAAAAAAAAGAAGGAAGGAAGTAAACCGATAAAAATATATCCTTTATAAAACACGTGTAATGGCTACAAATTGTAGGACAGGCATAATGACGGTATTCTAAACAATTTAGTAGAATATAATTATTTGTATACACAAAAATGGATCTTCTTTAGTCATTGCAGGATTATCTTAATGCACCAGAACTTCTCGATAAGCAAGTTTTAGTGCTTTGCAGATAAGTAGGAGGGAGTGGGATAGGGACAGAAGAAGAGTGAGAGAAAAACCGAGGAGGGAAATGAATAGCGAGTGAAAGGATGGGGAAAGATAGGAAACAAGATAGAGAGGAGAGGGAGAATATAAAGAGGCGGGAGAGAGAATATAAAGGAAGGGGAGACTGAGAGAAAAGGAGAGGGAAGTAGAAAGAGTGCGAGAGAGAGAGAGAGAGGGAAAGGGTGGGGAATAGAGAGTGAGGGGAAGGGAAGGGGGGAAGATAGAGAGGACGAGATAGGGGAAAGAGAGGTTTGATAGAGACGTAGAGATAGCTAGAGAGATAGAGAGTGTAGAAGAGAGGTAGCGAGAGTGAATGGTTTGGGAGGTGCTTCCCTGTTACCGTATTACATAAACTAGAATCGCCACCCCTCTCTACAATGGCAAGGCTGTAAATAACTGTCCAATGTCCGGCACGATACGGCGATGGGTGGAGAGTCGGAGGGACCCGGGGGCACGGACTTACACCCATTGATTATAAGCGTTGACCCCTTTAAACGAGGGGAAGGAGGGCCAGGAATTCGGCTGCGAGACTCCCCATGTACCCTTCACTGCATTCCCATAATGTACGCCCTAGTCTGGAAACCATTAGTTTTTCCAGCGACCCTGGCGCCACCCCATGTACCAACGTCTCTCGGATTATATAAAAGTCACGAAGCGCACGTCCTTGTACAGGATTAAAAACTGCAGTCCACCATTTCCGCATGCGCTTCACATTGCCACATGACTCGAAATGAGAGCATTGAAGAATTACCCTTCGTCCTTTGGAATTTAATTTATGTCGAGCAAAAAATTACTGCATGAAAATTTTCTTTGGAAGGAATGATTACGATAATTGTTCTCAAAGAATTTATAACATACATTTATATTTAAATTAATTTGTAATCCACGATTTGTTTCATTAAATATTTACCGCGGATTTATTTTGCATTTCTAATCCTGTTTAATTAATTATATTATAAAGTCACATTATCTTATTCTCTGATGAATATCTTAATTAATTGACCAATAATTCTTTTTGCACTCATTTTCATTCCATGAGTGAAGACAAAGAATAATGCTTCAATGCTGCCGTGATAGAAAATGAAGGCGCCCTAATATCATCAAGATAACACTCTTTGATGAAACTCGAGCCATAATTATTTTGGCCAAAATCGCTCTTCTCGAAATAATTACCTCTATCGAGTCTGCAATTTCCGTTTTATACGTTCGCTCGATGAACGGGAAGACGACGCTCATTTAACCGGTTAGAAGTTTTAATGCCACTTCAGAATTGCACCGACGTAATGGATTCCGCGTACTAATGATACTTTTTTTGTCGTCCCCTGAAGTCGAGTGGATGTAGGACGCCACTTCGACTACGCCATGGTTAACGAGCACCGGCAACAACGCATTTCTTACCCGGTTTATAAATAGGTTAAACCCATCGGCCATTTCCTCGTAGGTTTAAGCGAGGTACGAAAAATTCTAAGATATTAAATTCCCCTTTTGAAATTTCCACTCGCATTCAATTTCATCTTAAGCGTCGCGACGAAATCGCTTTACCTCATTCGAGGAGCGCGTGTAACAGAGCATGCGATAAAAAAGGAAGAAAACGTTCCAATGCAATTGCACATTAAATTTTCCGCGAATTCTTTAATTCATCGAAAAGATCCGGATGACGCTCATATGTTATAATCCACGAGCGTCGCGAACTACGTCACATGGCGCCAGCAACACTAGCGCCACTTCCGAAAAATTTCTCCGCGTCCAATATTTGCTCCCCGCACACACATCCATCCGCGACAAAATAATAAAATAAAAAAAGAGAGGCATCCGGCATGGCTCGCATTACAGGCACTGCCGTCAGAAAGGAGAGAAAATGATACGAACCGATAAATCAACACGGAAATTCATACCTCACTTAAGTCACGACATGACATTTTGCGATGAATATCATTCTCGTAGATCCGCAGCTTATTCGGACGGAAAAACTGGAGTGAATTTTTCCCCGTCTATATTTCAAAACTATCCCTCGATACTACTTTACATTGCGATGCAAGGAAATGAGGTTTTTATCCGAATATCTGCGCGAATATCACACGTGCACGTATTCATACAGATATTACATACATACCTTATACAAAGATTTTAAATATACAGGGTGTCCCAAAATGAATATGCCAAAAACGAAGTTGAATATTGTTTTTATTGTATCAGATAACAATATAATTCAAAAGAAAATAAACTCTGAAAGGTTGAAAATTGTATTTAAGTTGATTAATAAAGTACTACACGCGTTGAATAATTAGCTATTATCATTGTAATTCGCAATATTTTCCAATACAATCGTATGGGTTGATAATAGAAGATCATTTATGCGACATTTAACGGGATGTTCTGTAATTAGAAAATTAATGTAAGCTTTATCGTTAACTTATATAAAACTTTCAACCTTTCAGAGGTTATTTCCTTTTGAATGTTGTTTTAACCTCAAATAATAAGATTGATATTCAGCTTTGATTTCGGTATATTCATTTTGGGACACTATAAAAGAGGTATATCTTCTATATATCTATATATATATATATATATATATATATATATAACAACGTCCGGTTCCTGATTCCTGGGTTCCTGATTTCTGGAATATACTTAAAACGCGAATAACTCAATAAAATATGCAGATATAAGCTTGAAATTTGGCAGAGATAATCTACTCAGATGTAAAAATGCTAATCCGAAGGAAAATTTACGTAAAACGTCCAGGGTTCGACTCCAGGGGATGGTTTGCATTCCCTATAAGATAGCACTTAAAATTCGACATTTTTACGTGCAGACTTTTCTTCTTTTTGAGATTAAAATTAGATAAAATTTATCAACAACCTTTGGATTTAAACTATTTTAAAGTAAAAATTACAAGGTTTCTTATTTTGTTCATCGTTTTTCGCTCACAGTTCGAAATCCTCCATGTTAAACGTTTAATTCACATATTTTGGGGAAATCTCGGCATTTTAACGAGATGTTTCACTGCCTACCAACTACATTGTTAAACCTCGAAATCATATTGTTATTCCAATTCTATGGGTTTAAGCGTGCTTTGAAGGCTTTTAATACGAGAAGAAGAGAAAGGCGGAAGGAGAGGGAAATGATTTTCATAGTTCGTTGCGTTATTTACGAGGAGGAATACCTAAAGAGCTGAAATACGCTATGTTGTCCGTTCGTTGGTCTGAGAGTAAAGTTATTAAAACGCGAATAACTCGATCAAGGATGTAGATAGAAAATTGAAATTTGGCATAAATTTATATAATGAGCTAATCAGAATTTGTTTATATAGGGTTGACATGGCAATTAAAAAATAAATATCCGTTTGTGGCGCTATTTTGAGAGGGGGTATATTGCACTTCCTTCGAATTAAAAAATATATAATTCACATTATAGTATGTTCCAGATAGTTGAATTTTATTCTTGGCATCATATCCATCTATATACATTTTTATTAAAATACAATTATATTAAAATACATTTATATTTAAATAGATCAGTGTTACCAATATAGGTCATATAAATCACCTAAATTCCATCTCGGCTTATATCAAACGGATTTTCATGACATAGGGGATAATCGTGTCCTGTGATACATATTGATAGGAATGTTTATAATCATTAATTTTTTGTTTGAGAAAACCTTTCACGTGTAGACTCATTAAAATTAATGTTTTAGTCTGCTTTTTACAGAAACCAAGCCTCTCCTCTTAAATGTATTTTATAACTGTACTATAACTCAATCCTTGCTTCGATAAAATAACCAATTTAACAGCGGCAGAGACTCCAGATTTATCATTTCAAATGATCACTTAACAAATATTGAACAACAATAGCCGTAAATAGCAACGTATTATTTACCGTTACGGGATCTAAAAAGGTATACAGTAATAACGAAACAATAATCTTCTCTGCTTCTTCTCTTCATAAATATTTTTAAAAATTTGTTTGTGCAGAAAAAAGTCCAAATTACCAATCGCCTACAAAAGTTTGCAAGATTATAAATTATGATTTCAGGCAGACTTCTTTCGTGCCCGAAATTCTATATCTAGATACAATTCATAATATTGGTTTACAATTTCCATTTTAAATACTCTATATTAGTTTTATAGATTTATTTTACGAAAATAATTTTCAAAGAAATTAAACAAAGGTTTTAAAAAGAGCATAATGCCAAAACGACCATGGAGATCATTCTCAGATCCCGACAGATTAAAATATAAGGGAATAGCCACAGCAAGAGCAGCAAAGTCTTCTGAACAAAGACAAATTCGACTTCGATCACAACGACTTATTGTTAGACAAGGGCAGTCTTTTAAAGTTGCAGGTGTTGAATTGTCAAACGACTGCTTTGCTCATGGACAATTATATATATAGCCTCGTTTAAAGAAGGATGCGGGAAAAATTATTTATTTGAGAAAAAATGGGAAGATAAGAAATATTGTATACCAACAAGAATTACAACAAAAATTAATTTGGTTTAAATTCTTCATTTATTCTTAAATCTTCTTCAAATTATTTTGTCTTGATTTAAAAACCTGAGCAACGCCGGGTATATTTGCTAATATACACATATAAATACCTACATAATCTTCATTCCTTGCGAGGTTGAGTCTAACTTCATTATCTTCTATTGAATAACAAGATGGAAAAGTATACTCCATAAATAGATTACACAAGAGATTTCAAAGTGGTTCAATATGGGAAATACGTATAAAATGGAATTGAAAGCATTTTTATCTTCAAAACTTTGTCGTAATTTTGTGGTCTCGTGAATTTTTTGTGGAAAATGTTGTACTCTATCCGAATAAATTTTTAAATCTATACCTCAAAGATCATATAAGAGCATGGAAGGGTTAAATATAGATTTTTAATTGTTGTTTGCCGATAGAACCGTTGTAGCGATTGATGTAAACAAACTATGCGATGTTATGCTTTGGATATTCACGAAATTTTATCTCCAAAATTATAAGTCGTAATTATGTTGTCTCGCGGGATTTTTTGTGGCAAATGAAGTCCTCTATCCGAATAAATGATTTTAATCTATAGCATATAATAGTTAGGGAGAGAAAAATATGATATGCTATTGTTGCTTGACGGATACCATTTAACAAGATACGAGTATAAATTTATTTAAGTGCTTATATAAAGTGAAAGTTTTAACTGACGGATACAATTCAAAATCACAATTGGGCGATAAATTTTAATAAGGATCACTTGCACTTAATTTTATTAAAATATGCCAAGCGGTTCAGGAGATGAAAATTATGACAGACGGACGGACGAGACGAGCCCATAAACTACAGCCACTTCGCTGGTAAAGAAGATCTAATAATGAAAACTTAGCATTACGTATGCATCACAAAGGACACAAAATGAAAAACATCTTTTTAAACAATTCATTTTTTTCGAGAATTAGATTATGAGTCACCACTTCCATGACAGGAAATAAGATTAATACAGATAAACAGAGACAAACGGGAGTGTGGGTAAGATGTTTTATTTGGGCCATGAAATTAATACCCTGACTTAAAGACTCCTTTGAATGTTCATTCGGTTGGCGTTTCTTGGAAAAATTTGCATTTTCTGCAGACAGTCTGTACATTATGTAAATGCTGCTAAAGTGTAATGGAATGGCAATTTTAGATGATCTGTGCCCAGTTGCTGAACAGACAGAATTTTTAAAACTAAAGTTAGATATGTCTGTACATATGCCTATACATATGGGTGTATGTGTATGCATATATATAATTACACACACACACACACATACATATATATATATATATATACATATACACATGTATGAAAGCAAAATATACTTTTCGCCTACGCTACGAATAACAGAGGGGACAGAGTGAGATGTGCACGCATTTCACCACATCGCAAATAAGGTTGGTATATCGTCCTATTTTTATATTAGTACATCAAGGAAGAGAGGCCGACACAGGAGGGTGAAAGAAGGGATAGACGGTAAAAAGGGACATCCTGGTTGTGAGGAGAAAAAACAGGAAGAGCCGGATTTATAGGAGAGCAGCGAGAGAGAGAGAGAGAGGGGGAGAAAGGAAGCCATTTTGGATGGGATAGAAGCTGCAATGGGGCGATGGGACACTGGGGTGCTGGCGGGAGGAGGGATGATCCAAAGGGTGGGGGGCAAAGGGAGAGAGAGGAAGGTATATACGTCGGTAAGAATGTGGGTGCAAGGGTGCCCCATGGATGGATGGTTAGATGGACGGATGGATGAATGGATGCCTTAGGGAAAGGAAAGTTTTTTTGGATGAAATAGAGGAATAAGAGGAGGAGGCGAAGGATTTTTGGAGGGAAGGAGGAGGGCGAGTGAGGGATTGCAGTGGGTGGGAGAGGGCGATCGTTGTAATCCCCTAAAGCCTTCCCTTCGCTCCGTCCCCTCTCTCCCTCTGGATCTAGGCAAAAGAATGGATCTACGCCATGCGATAGGGTTTTGTTTTCTCCATCCGCCACTTCTTTCTATTCTTCTTCCTCTATCCTTTTATATTCCTCTCGAAGGAATTGCCGCGCGATCCTATTTCTCACTCACCCTTCCCTTATAACCCCTATACTCATTCTTCCCCAACCCTCTTCCGGCTTCCTACTCTCTCTCTCTCTCTGTCTTCTTCCCATCTCTTTTATTTTCTCTCCTCCAACCGCTGCCCCACTCCATTTCCGCCCCCTCCTTTCCTTCCTCTTCTTCCTTATATTGATTTGGAGCCGGTGTGAAGTGGTGCAGGGGAGAAAGGAGGTGGAAAAAACCTCCAGTTTGTTAAAGGGAGGAGGAGGAAGAGGAGGAGATTTTTCTTTCGCTCGCTCTCTCTCTCTCCTGCTATTTCAACCTCCCTCTTCCCTTATGTATCCCTCCAGTCGATATGGAGTTAATTTAGGTCCAGAAGGGAAGAAGGGGTTGGAGGGTCGGAGGAATGGATTCTGATGAGCGCGTGAAGATGGGCAATATCCTTGGTTCACTAGAAAAAAATGTTTTTGCGATCGATATTTTTTCCATTTAATGGACTCTACTCCAGATGAATGGCATCGCGAGGGTTTGACAACGGGCGTGAGCGAGAATAGCGACGATTCGTGGCGAAATTAAGATGCTTGTAAAAATCGTCTCGAATGCTTCTTTGGCCAGGAGAAAGAGAGATAAAAGAGCGCGCCGGGGCCGTTGGAATGTTTCCGGCGAATAATTAGGAAAGGTAAGTTATGTCAAGCATTCGAGGGTTCCTGGGAAAATTTCGTACAGGCAATAATTATTATAAGATGTCAACATCGACGAGAACCCACCCTCGAAAAACAGGGCAGGGATCGAGGTTGTCCATTAGTGTGTTTGATTTCATGAACATTTCCCAGAATAGTATTCGGTATTACACATGCCATTTTAACCAATAAATACGGACACAAGATAAAAATATGTTAGCAGACTGCGTATATATATATATATATATATATATATATATATATATATATATATATATACACACACACACACAGGCAGATCTAGTTATATTCCTCAGAGAAGATTAAAAAAAGTATATTTACCGGTACAAATATATTATAAATAATGTCTCATTATAATAATTATACAGCGTACATTATACTCTGTTTATATAAATGGAAAATATACTGGAATATCTAAAGTAAAAGGAACGGGAATTGAGTAAATTTTGATTAAGATAAATTATTTTTCATAGAGTGGGTAATTACTATTAAACCCTTTGTATCAGCTATTGCATGTACACACTTGCGAGTTTTACCGAGTCTTGATCGAGAAAGTATTCAAATAAAATGTGTTATAATAGGATGCCACAATTTCTCCCATCACTTTAGGTAAATTGAATCCCATTGGAGCAGGGAATGCTTAAAAATCAACGGCGAGAAAATTGGAATCATTTCTGAGCTTGGAAAATAAGTATGATGTACTATAGTAAAAGTCATTGTCACGAAATGAATACGACCGGAACATAAAGATCGCAACTTCGCGAGCCCCAGGTAAATTTAGAGAAAAAGTTAGGAACGAGAGAGCGCAAAAATCAAACAAAAACCTTCGCATGTTCCATTTCTTCGACCTTCACCGAGGAAAAATAAGAATTTCGGGCGAAAAAATAAAAGGGACGAAAGTTACAACGAAACTAAAGGACGGAATATTAAAGTTCTTCCGAAACTCCGGAATCCCAGGAGTAAGCAGTCATCGACGGCGCGATTCATTAAATATTTACTCCCGTCTTATATAACTTTTCTCGGGACCGACTTTTAACGGAATAAGCAAGCGAGTAGTCTCGAAAGAAAAGGATAAATAAACAAAAACTTTCGGACGCCGAGGAAGTGGAAAAAAAGATCGATGCGCGAAGCAAAACGAAAAATCCGTGCATCGTTCCGAGCCGAAAACAAGAGCGAATCAATTTTAATCGGGCGAAACAACCCATTTGTCACGAAAAGGGAAAAGTCGAAAGTCTCGGGTCGATTATACATCTCGTTCTTTCTGCGTTCCTCTTTCTCTTTAAAGAGAGAACTCCAGGGTATACGCGGACTAATAGCTCGGCAATAGGATTCAAAAAAGAAGAGGGAGACTATTCGTGGGAATGGAACAGAAGGAGAAGAAAAAAGAGCTGAGAGAGAGAGAATAGAAAGCGAGAGAGATAGAGACGAAGCTGGCGGGTTGGAGCTCGTGTGACGTCATGAGAAAGCCTCCATTCCCCCCCCCCTTATCCTCCCCGGGGAGGAAAGAGCTAGCACAAAAGAGAAAGAGGGCAGATGATGATGCCTTGTGGAGCGGCAGGTATGGGCGCAGTGTGGCGGGTTTCCTGTGAGAAAGGGGACGAAGGAGAATTGATCAGCGCGGTAGCTCGGGGAGATGCAACGGCGTCGCCAAGCTACCGCGATGGAACTTCGTCGGGAGGGTGGATAGGAAACGGAGAGGAGGAGAAGTAGGGAAAAATCGAGAGTATCCCTTGACTTGGAAAGATTGGCGCAAGGGAAAATTCATCGCATGGATGTCTGAGAAAATTTGGATCCTTCCCCTCCGACATTCCAGGATCTTCCTTCTTCCATCTCTTGAGTTAGCTCGGAGGAAATTCCTTGAGACTAAAGGCTCACCAAATTTTCATGCGGGATCCCTCTCTCTCTTTCTCCTATATTCCCCTCACAACCTCTCTTCACTCTTCAAGGCGCTCCAATGGCTCCCCCACCTATTACATGCCCCATTGCGCTAACCGCTTGAATATTTTCTCCCAAAGTCGAACTCTGTGTGTGTGTGTGTGGGAGAGCCGAAGGGGGTTAATTTCGGTTTGATCACCGCCGAATGGTTACGAGACGAGACTATGTGGGACATCGTAAAATAAAAAAAGAGATGGGACGAATTCTTTCTGAAGCTTGCGCTTTTTTATTTTATTAAAACACAAAAGGGGGAAGCCTGTTTTTTCATTATAGCTTTGTTGTTCTTTTAGCCTTTCATCTCCAGAAATCCTCTTTTTTTAATACGCCGAACAATTTTTTCATTCTCTCGGAGATTCGACATAAACCATTCAAAGGATGAATTGAAACGTAATAAACGGATATGATACGAAAAAATCAACACAATTCGTGCCGGGGTAGTTTTAAAAATGTTTATTCAAACGTTCTCATTAAAAACTCTCAAAGGAGCGACTGTTGACACAGGGACGAAAAGGAGCGAGTTAATTTCCACGTTCCTTTTCCGACTAAATTACTGTCCACTTTCAGAAGGCAAAAAATAATTAAAGAACGTAATAGTGTACTTTTACATGGAGTGGTAGGTAATAAAGCATAGATCGGATATTAATCTAGTATGGTTTCACCCAGGCTTAAAATTATTAAGAAAGGATTTAAAGGGAACAAGATAAAATTCTTCTGGTTGCGTCGGATGAGAGGTGGTTCTGAAAAAATCGATATATCGACAGTCGTGAGAGTCGATGTCTAATTTATGGCTTTTTCCCTTGGAAAATTTGATTTCGGTTTGCACCTGGAAAAGGATATCTGCAAAATCGACTAAAAAGATAAATTGTTCATTTCAATCGTTGGGATATATATGAGTTAAGAGAATACCTGACAGAGGGAACATCCTTTGCTCTTTTAATTTTATATTGTCGCCGAAATTAATTTGCATAAACCATTTCTCTAAGCTGTGAAATTAACGGCAAACTTAGATATATTTCGACAGAAGAAGGATTAGCACAGGTTTTAATGACGAAAACTCCGTAAAAGTGTTGACGTTGTGGTTTTTTTATTCTCATGAGAACTATAAAAAATTTCTTTCGCGATCGATGATTGACTCGTTGAGATCTCCATTTCTTATAAGATCTTACCTGCAGGCCTACGGATTGAGAATACCTTCTGAGAAGATGCACTTTATAAAGCGCTTAAGTGAGAGGTATGTATTTCAAAAGGGCATTCTCGGAATTTCGCAGGGTATTTGCCTGCGGATATCTTAAGTGCAAAATTCAACACCATTATACATACTCACTTTGATGTATAGGTTCAAGATCAAATTCTACAAGTCTCGTTTGCCCAAAGTTTCTTGATATTTACACGAACGAACAAGTAAGTTCAAGTTTCGAAAGAATAACATTTTGCCATAGTTAATTTAGGTTTTAGTAAACTGATAGTCAACATTCATATCAGATAATCCATCTTGTTTAAAAAGTGAAGAAAGTATAAACACAGCACAGCGAAAACCTGCATGCGACGGTTAAACGATCAATCTTCACCTGGCTAAGATGTTTAAGTTTATGGGCGCTCTGCCACCTATCGGCTGAGCGTGAAGTCACTATCCCCGCACGAGAGAACAAACATTTTGTTTGTGGGGCAGAGCCGGCTATAAAAAATATTCTCCCTCCAGACCAACACATATTCGCGCAAAATTTTATTTATAGAATCCACTCATCACACGAAAAAAAACATCCACAACAGTCGAGCCATATTTTGTCCGAACTGGAGAGCGGACGGAAAGAAGGAAAAAAGCACCCGGAAAACAAGGGAATAAAAAATTGGAAGGGGCAGCTCTTTTCGAGATTTACACACCTCAAAGGTTTAAAAAAAAGTCGAACAGAAAAGAAGCACTTAAATCGCCGCTGCAATTCGGTACGGTGCAACTTCGCGCACTTCCTACAGATTGATGGTTAAGAGAAGCATCTCCTAAGGGTCTCGAGAGAAGATAGGGACAAAGAGAGAGAGAGAGAGAGAGGAGGAGAGAAGGAGGGAGGATAGATGGAGGGAAGAGAGGAGGAGGAGTGAGGATGAGTGAACGAGCGTGTGCGGGCAGAACCTTTCCTCCTCCCGGCACTTTTTCACATCCCTCGCCCTTCCCCTAGAGTGTAAGGGTAAGCCCGACCGTTTACTCTGGTTAGAGGGCTCGGCTTCTACTTTCCCACCGCCTCCCCCAATCCCCGCCACCTCCCCCCCGATCCTCCCAGCATCCCATTCCTCCTCCGCGGACCAAACCCTCTTTCCCATTCCTTCCTCTTTGCTCTTAACTCAGCCTCAAAACTTCCTTCCCACGGCCCCGAGCTTTTACCTCAGGGACGATTCTCTATGGCACGCAAACCCTTAAAAAAATAAAGGGAGAGAAGAGCGAGATAGAAAGAGAGAGAGGTGGATTTTCCAGAAGGAAATTTCCTCCCGAATTTTCCACCCTCAAAACGGAATAGAATTTCCGGTTACGCTCGAACACAGGGTCTTCAGCATCCAGAAATGATATGACTAACTTTCTTACACCAACTATTATGTAAGATAAATAAAATAAGTGCAGTAGTAGAAAACTTAGAACGGTTTCCAGAAAACAAAAACAAACGACCGATTCCGACAACTCACCATCGACGCAAAGCTAATGTATTTTTGTTTAAAGATTAATTTATGACGACGACCATTCGTCGAAACCGGTCGTGAATTATTTTTGCGGCAACCGTACTAAGCGTTCTCCTACGACCGTTTTTTATTTTATTTAACACTTAATTTAATTCAAGTATGGATTTCCATAAAATGACGGCCTCATCATTGGATTCTACCGTCGAGGTATGTTTCTTTTAATGAGGTAAGCCCGAATAAATCGTTGCAATCATGCGAACGATATATGCAGATTATTTGTTTTGAACTATAACTACGATTACTCGTCTTAGTTGGGAATGGGATAGACACGGATTATCGATTAAACACATAATTCACGAATGCATTTTTGACGAAAAATCTGTATGTGCAAGAAAAATATTACATTGTATATTGGCCCGCATGAAGACGATACATTAGTGGAAAAAGTAATTACGGCATTTAACTTTGAAATTCATGAATAATATATTAAATTTGAAAATGAAAACTTAAAAGAGAAAAAGGATTTGTACATATAAATAGCGGCTTTGAGTAGCTGCTTGAGTGTCGAATGCCGCCGCAATTTGACGCTAAGAACGTAACTCGGGTAAGCTCGCGTTTTGGTTTTGGCAACTGCTAGCATTTCGCAGCAATATTTGTCTCACTCGCACCATCAATCCAAAATTTTTTCACTGTTGCTATGAATCTAGAGCTAAATTCATTTATGTTTATCCAAAATTGCAGGAATGGCATATTATGTCCAAAACACGCTATAGTTCTTTGCGCACCAGGCGAAGATAAAACAAGTCGAACAAAGATGAGCACTTCTGACATGGTACGGGCGCATCCCCGCATTCCTCCCAACCTAGACGTTTTTTGCTAAACACCTCTAGCGTTGAGCTCACAGTCTATTAAAACGCGCAAGAGGATGAGCAGTATATTTTTTGGGCAGGAGAATTCCAACTCGACACAGAACGTCTAGTCGTCCTGTTAATCCGCACACGGCTATTCTTGGTTCTATGGCAATTCGATAATTTGGAGTGCAAGTAATTCGCACAAACGTTTTAAAGAAAGAATCTTCGATTAAAGCTCATCGCAAATCAATGTAATTTTTAGCATTACGCACATAATTGATTAATTATACGATGAGCACATTTATATCTGATATCATCTAAAATAGTTAATAATAATATTCACGACCTCACTGTGTTTCTTCAAAATTTTATCTGGGCAACATACGTTTGTGTCGTGAAGGAAATAAAAGCATTTTTTCACCAAGGAGCAATTATTTTATTAGGATTCTTAATAAAAGACTTTAGATTTTAATTTATCTCGATTGCGATTTGTTCCTATTGTTAGCATCATATTTCGCCAAAGAACCTATTCGACTTTCCTAGGTTGAACACTATCTTATATTTCACATCTCGGAGTAAATTTCTTTCACCCTCACATTACCTAATATGTACTTTGTAGAATAAAAAGTAAGAATAGCAAAATGAATGCTTTCCAAACAAACAGAAAACATTGGAATATCATTAAAAAGTTAGTAGTGAAGATACTGCACGTTTTACCGTGTCAAACGCGTTAATATAACATATATCGCCAAACGCGGTCACCTGAGGTCAGTTTTTCTTTTTTTAAGCAGCAGCGGACCACGGAAATCCATGGGGATGACGGGTTAATTTAAACGGGGCACGCCGTAATTGCAAAGTTATATCGGCGTGATATACTCTCCCATAAATTCAGAGGAGATATTTCCATTTAATGCGGCCTAAAACCACCCTGCAAATCCACATAATAATCGGGATCGATAGCGCTTTTCGGAGATATTTTATATAATACGAAAATATAATAATCCTCGATTTTCACGGGGATGAATGGGAATCGCGCGAAACGCTCCCCATCGGCGCTTAGAGTCGGAAATTACATCGATGGGACCAAAAATCACTTGACTGAAGAAAGATATTTCAAAAGTTAAGCGATGCGTTTCAATAAGTCAACCGTTCCAGTTTTCAGCGCAACCGACTCGCTTTTATTCGCCCGACCATTAAAAAAAGTCCCTCTCCCCAATCCTCGAAAAACTTGCGCGGACGAATTTCCCCCCGGTTGATTGATGTTTTACGATTTAATCCATTGTTCTCGTCGCCTAGCGACTAACGTTACGTCATCCGTCCGCCACCCACAGCGCCGGGGACATCTACGACAGGTGGAAGTATGCTTTATAACCGCTCCATTAAATTCGTTTCGGAATTTTTCGAGTGCGCTCGATTTAAAAGCGTTCTCCTCCCCCCCCCCATCCCCCTTCCATCCACCGTGAATTGTTCGCATGCACGGCATCACGCTCGAGTTCTCGCGTATTGGATAACTGTTTCGGGTAATGCGGATTTCGGAATTGCGGAAAGGTAGGGGAGGGTGCGAGGTTGAACAGAGAAGGGGGAGAAGAGGTAGAGAAAGGATCTGGGGGAGGGAAAAAATTCCTTCTCTCGGATGGCCGACGAAATTCGCCGCTTTTGTCGAAAACGAATATACTCTCCAGATTCACTGGAACGCTTGATCGTTTTTTGTTTCGCCCCTTTGTATGTGTGTGTGTGTGTGTAAGGGGGGATGCGGCGACAAAAGTCCGACGTCAGAGAGAGAGCGCATCGTCCGGATTTTGGGGCTTACCGCATTTTCGCAGCCCCGCACGCTGCGCTGACTCTCTCTCTCTCCTGCTTGCTACTTCCGCCGCTGCACCGAACGATCCCCAGGGATAAACTTCTCCCTGTCCCCTAGAGCATTAAGCGCTCATTCTTTCAACTTCCCACCGAGCAGTTTTCGGCGAGTTGTTGAGGAGCAAGGAAAAAAGCAAGGAATGGCCGCGGTGTGCCGTATCCCGGTCGCGAACTTTAGTGTCATTGGCTTTCCCGTTCCTCCCTTCCGACTAGCACGCCGTTGGTTAGCGACGAATTCTCGGAGCAAGGGTCTCTCCTCTTCATGTCCTCCTGGAGCAATATTTTACATCTATCGAGTCCTTTGATTATTTTTTAAATTCCAACGACGCAAACGCGAGGCTCGTCGTCGTTAGTTTTAATCGGCCATTTTGGATGGTAAAAGTTTAATTTTCCGTTTCTTCCTACCAACCTCTTAGGAGACGACAAAACAACATAATGATATTTATAAATAATATAAAAGTATCTTCCGAAAGGATTTTAATCCCGGAACCGGAAAGCGTGGAGCAAACCCATTCAATTTTAAACGGCTGATGGCTCTGGAGGATACTTCTTTTTACGCTCCACGAAAACGAGCAAACGGACCAAGTAATCGAATCTCTGACCAACAAGATTTCTCTCTCTCTCTGTTTTTCTAAGACTCTCCGAGGAAACGATTCGTGACTTTTGCGAGCTCACCGTTTCTTTCTCTATCTCTCTATGTCGTAAATGTTTTCCTCGTCTCCTATTTGCGGTTCAAACGCGTCCACATTTTTTCTCCTCACGAGGGCAAACAAGCACGTACTTCTCTCGTGTTGCCTTAATGCTTACCGAAAGAACCTCGCTTTTTATTCCGGCGTCGCTTAAAAAAAAGAGTCCCAAAAGGAGGGCTAAAGAGACGGTCTACTCGATTCAAAAGAGGTTTATATTGGGCGTAATAGGAATAAGACTCTATACTCAAATCGAAACTCTTCGGGAAACATGAAATAAATTCCTTTACCATTAATGTCAACTGAGCAAATGAACCGGCTGGGTGAAAGCAAAACGCTAAGATGGAAGATCTCATTGAAGTGTGCCATCGTTATTATTCTCGTTTTAATAAAAATTTAAGGAACGAAAGGCTTTTTTGTAACTAATGTATTTTTTTCCAGAGAATTGAAGAAGGATGAATTTGCATATTAAGTGACTTTAACATCGTTAATTGGACATTATTAATTAAATGGCACTAAATAAACTTGGCTAATAATTCCCAAGGAATCGTATGCTCCGCAAGTTCACGGAATTTATTTATAGTTAATTTAACTTAGAAAGTAAGAAAAAGTTTCAATATGAAGTTTTTTCTGAGAAGGTCGGTTGCTTTTAGGAAATTTCCTTAAATAATTAAAGCGAATTTAAATCTATTAACGCGCTTATATTAAATGAAGGGGAGGTTTGAGGTAGGCACCATAGATCAGAACCCGCATCCCTAAATAAACCGTCCAAGTTCCATAATATAAAATTTATTTAGAATTGATGTACTTATTTTTTATTCTAATGTTATTGCCATAAAATCTATCAGCCTAATGATTATTATAAAATTGGTTTTATTGCATTTGCAATGAATAAAAGGCCCCACGAAAAAGCGCTGCAAATATTGAAGCCGGTCCTAATTAAGTAATTGAAATTCGAAATCCTTATAAAAGGAGTTTAGTTTGTGCCATGAGCCTATGGACCCTCAAGACATTCCATTCAATATTTATCAAATAGCTCAAAGAAGGAACAGAAAATTACGATCCGGCTCTTACTCCGGCTCACGACTAAGTCGAAAATCAATGGATAGGGTTTTTTGAGGATCATTCTCAGCAAAATGTTTGCCAACGCAGAAAGAAACCTTCCGATCCGTAAAAATACTCTGGCGAATGGGATTCGACGCAGTTTTCTCGTTCCGCGGGTAAAAATCAGCGACTGCACGGAGTTTTCGCTTGGCCATCCGGAATCGCCTAGCGAAAATAAAAGTTCAGTTTGGGATTCGAGCAAAAATCACGTAAATGCAGGAAGTACGTGACGTTTTACGGCCTTTAATACTTAAGGGAATAAGAGAAAATTCATCGTTCAAGTTCTGATTTTGTTTTTAAAAGCCTAGTGGATTTTGCGGCAGACCGGCTAGGTCGAATTCTGTTTAAGGCATGAAGCAGTCGGAAAATATCAATACCTCCGTGCTGTGTGCGAGAACGCTGATTAGTCTTTTTTTATATTGGATTTTTGATTCCTTGATAAGTCCAGCCGAAACAGATAAAGCGTAACGGATATGACACGTTCTCCGTTTCAAATATACGTATATTTTTAATTCCCTAATTCCAATATATCTCACGTCACTACAAAGCCTCACCAAATCATTTAATGTGGTCGTTTTTTGATGGATTCTGACGGTGCGTTTGTCCACAATTCTAGTTCAAAACTAAAATACAAAAATGCTGTATTTCTTCTTTCTTCTTTCCATGAAAAGAATAATCGACGGTACCTCTTATAAAGTTAATCATTAAGCAAGTTTGTAAAACTGAATTAACTTTTCAGTGAAGTTTAAATTATCGGGAGAATTTTATCTAGAACAGAGGCTTCCTATGGGATTTTGATGCTCGCCAAACTTGCGATCACGTCACATACTCACCACATGATACAAAATTATATGCAATATTAATAAATAAGATTTCTCTAGAAGTTTTTTCTGATACACTTAAATTTTTAAATTATTTTTCATTGAACTCAGTGTGAAACTTAACATTCTTTTTCTATCGCCAGCGCCCAGTAATTAGGCTAAGCGGAACACTGACTGAGCATCTGGATCCCGTCTCCAGATTTTTATCCAGTATATGCTATCTATGCTTCGATTCTATGAAAGTCAACACAGAAAAAGTTCATTCACAGAACTGCGTCGATCCGAATATCGAAAATAAGTTTGCAATGAATGAATTGAGATCCAGAACTCATTATCTTTCTAAAGGCGATTTTATTATTTCATAACAACATCCTGAATTATTAAAATTCGGCAAAGCGGCGGTCAGTTTTTTTTATCAGATTCTGCAAACAATCCACATAGCGCAGACCAAAATCAGCATTTTCTGCATACCGATCTATATTAGGAGAAATTCTTACCGTTCGTGCGTGTAACATAAAGTTTCAATATTGAGATAAACTCTCACACATACTGCACTAGGTCGCAGATCAGCTTTACATTTTCCTGGAGTTTCAGGTTCAATTCATTCATGTAGAGTCTAGATTGTAGACGGTGTAGAGAACTATAGTCCAATTTCCATCCTCCAGTTCTTATCTATTTTCTTTGAACGTATTATCCATAACCACCTTCTCTCCTTCACCCTTCCCTATATTTCACCTCATCAACATGGTTTCCTTCCCGGTGGATCATGCCTTACTAATCTCACTGTCCTTCTTCACCAGATCACCGCGGCATTCGAAGAGTCTTCCCAACTAAACGTCTGCTACCTCGATTTCGCAAAAGATTTCGACTCCATAAACCATAAACTTCTTACTCACAAACTAGAAGACCGCTACAATATCCATGGCCCTCTTCTCTCCCTATTGTTTGATTTCTTATCTCTTCGTCAACAGCGTGTCGTTCTTGATGGCATTTCTTCCTCGCCCACATGCGTTCCCTCTGGCGTCCCGCAGGGCAGCACCCCTCCTGTTCACCTTATACCTGGAGGACATTGTGGATTCCGTCGTCGCTAGCGGCTGCAACATTCTTTTATATGCTGATGGCTGCAAAATTTTCCGAAAGGTGAATAATCATAGCGATAGTGGATCTCTCCAAGCTACACTCTATTCCATAAATAATTGGTGTTCTCTGCGGAATCTCAAAGTCAATCCTGCTAAATCGATTTCCCTTACCTTCACGCTCCGTAAAAATCCCATACCCACATCCTAACTTTACTTCGATCAGGCAATCCCCTCTCCCACCTCACATAAGGATCTGGGGGTAACTTTCGATTCAAAACTTACGTTTGCTAACCACATCAACAAAATCACATCTAAGGCCATGTATAGTTAGCCTACTCCACAGATTCACAGAACTCAAGGACCCCCATGCTCTTAAATCCGTTTTTACCGCCTGTGTACTACCCCAGCTTGAGTACTGTTCCCCTATATGGTCCTCAGCCTCCCCATCAACCCTCGCTCCTCTAAACCATCCACTTAACTTTTTCCTCGCAATAGTTCGATATCGTGTCCCAAATTTCCGCATCTTAACGCGAGACGAAATATTTTCTACCCTCCGTTTAACCCCTCTCCCCCTCAGACGCAAAATCGCAGATTTGAAATTTTTTTACCTCGTAATGAACGGCCGCTGCAGATCAAACATCACCTCCTTTTTTCTCTTAGGGTACCTCCCCGCCCTACCCATAACTTCAGACTCCTTTATCAATCCAAATTTTGCCTCTCCATATCCCAAAGATCCATGTTTTACCGTATCCCTCAATCCTTCAACTTTCTATCGTCACTCAATCCCTCCTTCGACCTGTTTTCATCACTTCCCTCATACAGCTTCGCAATAACGAGAAATTAACCCAATAGTCCTTCTCAGCCCATTTCCATCATCATTTCATCTAATACTTCATTTAATTTCTCATTGTTGTAATAGTTGTTTGTTATTGTTAACAATATGTTATAATATCCTATGTAAAAGGCCAAACTTGGCTGTTTTTGGATAATTCTTAATAAATAATGAATAAAAAAGTCACGCTGCTACTCTTCATCCTCGATCAAAGAGTAAAGTTGTTAACATTTTCTTCTTGGCAAGAAAATCTCGTATTGTAGTGAAAAAGGCAGTAAATCATTGTAGGAACTTTCCGCAACTCAGCCACCTTATAACTGCAAAGTAGATGACGCAATCATACTTTTCCACTTCTTTTAACAGTTTCAGAAATTTTAAATGATTAATCTCGCAGCCATCAATATATTGGACGATTTTGATATGCGTATCTATAAAACCTTTCGAAGTTTCTTTCCCGTCATTCATGAGCAAAGATTTTCTACGTATAAATTTCATTGAAACGAGGAAAAAAAAACAAAATTGGGAGCATCTTTACACACAAACACAGCATAAACTCGCCACATATGGCGAGAAGTGAGCGTATTGAGCACTGCCGTTTTAGAAATATAAGGGCGCTGTGATATTAACGGGTGCGCGCCAAAAGAGCAAGTGGACAAAATAGCAAGTGGAAGAGAAGCGAGTAGAAAAAATAAGAACATTTTTTTACTTTCTATATTTTAATATTAAAAATATTTTATAATATATTTTGATGAGTTTTTTTTGGATGTTTTTGTGTAATCAAAAATTTCAAGATAATTGGTCAATCAGTGCTGCCAATATAGGGGATTAGCATTTGCCTTATGTTAAGTTAAATCTCGGCTTCTATCAATGGAAAATTCTTTAAAATTGGTGTACCTATAAAAATAACAATTTCTCGGGAAATTTTAAATTTCAGTAGGATTGGTTTATCAGTACTCCCAATAATGAGGATTAAAATATTCTATGTTAAGTTTTATTTATAGGTATACAAAATTTTAGAGTCAGATTGATGGTCCAAATCCAACAATGGGAAGATTTCTGAAGGTTCTTCAGAGGGAAGAGGGACTGCAGTACGCTATATTGGAACGATTTAAGAGTGGTGAAACAATGACTTCGGCAGCAAAACAGTATAAATCTTTGAATCATGCCATCAAGGCGATGCTTTTGTGTTATAGTGACAAAACCATAACAAAGGAAGAGTTTATTTATGGCATTGCAAGTTTGACCAATTATGATACATCTTGATTTCTATGAACTTCCATGCGTATTTTGAGTAATGCTTTATTAAATCCTATTTTGTGTACTATTCTATTATTTTGTGAATAAACTTTGTTTCCAAGGGGCAGTTTAAATTATTTAATATAAAAATTACTCGTAGAAACTGCAATACAGAAAGTAAGATATAGAAAGTTAAAAAATACTCTTATTTCATATTTTTTTCGAATAATGTAATATTGGACAAATGAACTTCGCAGAAGAATTTCAAATTAGTAATCATGTCCATTTCCATTACTTTTGGTACTAACATTTTTAAAATAACATATATGACAGATAATAACAGTAAATTTCAATTTTTGGCTAATTTAATAGTTCTACCTAATAATATTCTCTGCTGATAATTTCAGGGAAGATATACACACTCACTCTGAAGTGTCCGTTCTTCGCCCTGGATAAGGTTGCTTTTAGCATAAAGGCTAATCACTTAAATAAACAGTTTGAAATTGGGACTAATCAGAATAACGAATTATTTAACATCTAAAACAAACGAATAATTTATAACAATAACAATATTGCAGGCGGTGAAAATTGTCAATTTCATTGAAATCCGTTGAATGTAAGCCGCGATTGAATTTATGTAATAAATTTCAAATTTCTGGCATTGGTAGCACTGTACATACAATAAAATTAATAATCTAGACAAAATTCTCTGGTCTCGGCTTCTATCCAATGAATTTTCATAAAATTTTGTATATATAAATATATATATAAATATATATATATAAATAAATATATAAATATATATAAATAAAACTTAACATAACAAAATATTTTAATCCAACACTCCAACAAAGTCTTCGATTTTATGAGCGATTTCGTTAGATTTTTGTAGTTTTTTTCTTATGCCATCATAGGTTGTAATCAGCGGAACTTACAAGCATTGCTAGGCTCACCCACATCGTGGAAAGAAATAAGGAGAGTAGGAGAGATACGGAGAGGAGGAAGAAACATGAAATGCCGAGAGAGATGAGGAAAGGGAGAGAGGAGAGGAGGGAGAAAAATAGAAGCACAGGCGTTAGATATGACGATAAAAAAATACTTGAGGGAATGGTGAAGGTAGAGAGAGGAAGGTAAAAGGAAGTAGGGATAGCAGGGGAGAAGGAGAATCTTTAAAGAGAAAGAAACGCGTGGCGTCGGCTTTGGAATTTTCTCAATTTCATCTCGCCGATTCTCCCCCTCTCTCCTCTTACCCTGTATTCCTCTCCCTCTTCTTCCCCTCTCCCTTTCCCCTCCCTCCCCTACCCCCAACCAACCCCTCTCGATTTGAAGTTTTCACGAGGGAGTAAGAAAAAAACTTTCCAAATGAGCACAAAAAAAGGGTCGGGTTCTCTTCCAAAATGAGTTCCTCGAGACTGCTTAATTGGATTTATATAGAATCAATACGTATATAACCCCTTCAAGAGAATTTCCCTTCATCTTCAGTATCCGTCGTCGCCAATTAATCGGTTCGTTCGAACCAAGTGACACCAACTCGCTCACTTTTTTTCGCAGTCACTCAAAAGTAGTTTAATTATTCTTTCGCACTCTGCCCTGTCCCATAAAAAGAACCTTTGTTCGTTTGAATTTCTTTTAAAAATCTAATTTCGCCCGGGTCTACAATAATTACACGTCAAGTCAATCGCTGCAAGCAATAAACTCAGAGACATGGATGAATGATACTATCCAAATTAAGTCGGTTAGGCTTCAATATACTAACAGGATTCCGTCGGGCATTGCAATGCTGTGACGCCTTATGAAATAGCTTCAGTTTCAGAAAAATAAATACAAATAGGAACAAAAGTTTGAATTTTTAGAAATCTTTAATAGATTAAAGACCTAATCCGCATTCAAATGACAAACCCACATTTAAGAGTGATCATTCGAATAAATTATTATTATTCATTACAAACATTTATGCATTAATCGGCCAATGCGTCCGTGGGTTAAATTTTTCGTAAATAAAAATCACACATTTTACACCCAATAATAGATATAATTTTGCCTCGGATCATGTTATTACTTTCATCACAAAAACATGGTCAGCCGAAAAATAATTATTTTTACAACTGGAGCTATTGCATCGTGTATTAATTCGAGCAAATGATTGCTAGGCATGTAGAAAGTTTATTTTATTTTCGGGGAAACCAACGCCGTATAATTCCGATCGATGCGTCGACTCGTTCGTTCGAGAAAAAAAATGTCTCCGAAGCGGGGAATCGATCATTTTTGTCAGAGAAATAAATAAGGGCGTTTTTTTCGGGACATAAATCCCCAAGATGGCTTAAGTTAATTCCCATATTTACGCAAATCGAATAAACTTTCCGGAGGGAGATACCTCAAAAAAGAGCGCCACGACCATGTTGATTGATCTCTAACAATTTACCGCCGGAGAGTTTTCAAATTTGTCTTTCGAAACTTTCGCGGCCGGGTAAAAGGGACCATTTCCTGTAGTGATTTCCTCCCTCCCACCACAAACCTTGGAGGGAGAGAGGAAGAGCGAGAGAGAGATAGAGAGAGAGAGCGAGAGGGGGAAGGAGGAAGGTAGAGAAAGGGAAGAAGAGAGAATGGAGAGATATGGGAAGAGAGGAAGGAAGAAAGAATTACGGGGAGAGAGAAAGGATAAAAAGGGAGAGAAAAGGCAATAAAAATTTGTGATAGGACGAGAGAGGATATGGTTCAGAAGGGAAGAGAGGGGTGAAAGTTCTTAACATAACGTCCTAAGTAACGGACGGATCATAATTCATCCTTTCTGTCCATCGAAATTTTCAATTCGTCTGAAGAACACAAGTAAAGTGCGTCTGTTTTGTACATTAGAGGTCTATCCTTAATTATGTTGATTATAACATGAAACTTTTAATGGGCGGCGTGGGTTCAAAAGAGCGGTCTTCCAAGTCTTCCCTGAGGCAAGCGTAGGAACATGATAAATCGTTTCGTGGGTTTATTATTTTTTCAAAGTTCGGGTAGAAGTTTATTTTTTTTGGAGACGAAATGAAGAAGAACCATTAATACCCCGAAAAAGCATCACTGGGGCGCTGAAAGCGTATAATATGCATTGAAAGGATCGTTTCCACTAAATTGTTTGCGTGCGTGACCTATGTAAAATTAAAGCCCAAAATATGTCCGTACTATATTATGTAGGCATTCTGTTATCGTTCTATAACCAATCACAATAACACAGGAGAAACGGAGCGTAAACTTTTAATAAAAATATTACATTTTTACATTTAACAGTGCGAATTAACAGCACGACCTAACCAAATAATCTGCAATAATAAAAATGTAAGCTCAAACACAACATTGACGATCAGAAAACTCTTATAAAAAGAGAATAAAAAAGGCATCGACATGGACAATATTGTGATATGCATTGGGATAAAAGACGAGCAACAAATTCCCCATCGTAACCAAACCAAGTATCGGCTTATATAAGGAAACGAAACAATATTTAATTATTTAGTCATTATAAAAAGATTCAAGCATAGAAAACGCCTTTTTAAATAGCTTTAATTGTAATAACAAATAGTCCATACCCTGGACATGATGAGTTAAATCAACGAACCCTGAGGCCAACATGTTATCCATCTTGATACAAAAGCTGTCAATGTACTGCAAAACACCGAAGCAACTCTGAATCGGAAAGGATAATATTTATGGATCTCTCCCTGGAACAACGAGGAGTAAACCTTTACTATGGGAAACTCAAATGGGATTGTCAATCCTTCTGTATTGGCGTAGTTTTCGATGCTGTGGCCAAATAGGAAAAAACGCAGATTCAATCGAGCACGAATAAGCCAAACCATGCTTTTTTTACTCTTGCGATGTATCACTGAAAACATCCAAGTACATGCGGCCTGATAAATAGGGTGGAAAATTCAGTAATCCATCATCTATTCCAGAGTATCGATTCATTTTGTTTTCACATTTTACAAAAGCGCGCATTAGTTTGCATTCAAAATCGCATAAACTGGTATGTGTAACCGTAAGCAAGCATTTTGGAAGTAAATTCCTACTGGTTTTTCAAACTATGGGTTTGTTCGCTTTTCTGAGTTTCTACTTGAATTAATGTTCTTCGCCGGCTATTCAGAGACCAAAATTAGGGGTTTTATATGTATATACATATATTCAGGAGTAATTCTGAACGTACGTCCTTAACGTTTCGGCCGACAACCTTAACTTCTGAACGGAACTTGGAAAGTAGTAAACGCAACAATGCAGCGTAACCCACCCCAACAATCGTACGAATATAACGACTGAAAAGCTTTTTGGTTTTTAATTTACGATTAGGCGAGGGAGTCGAGAACGCTGAGCACGTCGTTAAACTTGATTAGGGCGGCGCGCAGCTTAAGTTAATTAGGGTTATGGGGCCGTGAAAATTTATATTATATTTCTGTTTTATTCCTCACCAGAGAGAGTTACGGTCGAACCATTTATTAAAAATATTATCATCGGCAATCAAAATCCAGCTTTTGTGAAACATAAAGTTTTCGAAGAGCCCTGATGACCTACTTCGACCATTAATCGCAAACTACGAGGAGCGGCAGTGCGACAAATGGAGTTTTTCATTGAATTCCAAACGATAAAACTTCGTCCGCGGGCGTTGTAAAACAACCCTGGAGAAACTGCCAGGGTGTTGTGGCTGGAGGAGTCTCGTTTCTAGGCTACGCTTCGGCGAGAATTTTTATTCGCGGTAGTTTCTTCTATGGATAATATAGTTTGGAAACTTGATATTGTCTCTAAGATGCGCACTTTTATCAGTGAATGTTTTTAAAGCATACTTTCTATTGCTAACCTGGCCTCATAAGCAAAGTATCAATCCTTAGAGTAAAAGTTTACGATGATCCTTTATTTAAAATACAATTCATTCTATAACAAGTCCTGTATCACTTGATATGAATTACTATCACGCATAGAGTCGGAAACAGATAAGAAAACGACAAATTTCGCGTTTTGTTTAGGGTTTGCAGGTATCTGCTGCAAAGATTCACAACACAGCTTGATTTCTGGTTAATTTTTTACTTACAGTAATTTCACTACATTCTAATTCTAGTCGTTGAAATGTAGTTAGTAGTACCGCAAAACACTGGGTATAGCAATGCATGTTCAACAACCAATTGCAAAATCGGTCAAATTGAAATAAAATTTTCCTCAAAGGCTATAGTTGTTTTCTTTCTTTCGACAAAAGAGTTTTATGCATTGTATATTAGGTGGATAAAATGATTATTTTAGAAAACACGTTTCTGCAGAGGGCATACAAGAGAAACGAAGATATAAGAAGGATTCATCATTTAAACCTCTCAGGTAAGGTATGGAATATAATGATTGTGTCATATTTGTGGATAAAATACGTACGAAAAATAAAAGTGTGGGAGATAAAATATCAACTCTTCAATGACGACCGAGGACACTTCCTCTTCGTCCTTAGGAAGAACATTACATCGAAAATGCAAACATGCAACGAACACAAATATAAATATGGTCTTGACGACGGCATTCTCTCACTCGAGCACCTTTTAGACCATAGAAGGGAGAATAAAAACAAAAAACGAGCGAAAATAAAAACATCAACTTCATTTGGTATTCTGTTTCTTTGTGCCCTTTGAAATTACTGAAAAGTTTTCGCGATTAATTTCGTGCCGGCCTTTTTTATTCTATTCCCTCGGTGAGTGAAAAGAGAGAAGGAGATAGCTGCTGCATCACGCCGCAGAAGCGAATAAGAATCCGTTAATTAAAAAACCAAATGAAATGTAAAATCCCGGAAGACTAATTTATATCAAGGTACAAGAGCTGGACCAAAAGAGCGGGGAATTTTCGAAACTTTTTCTGCATTGCTGCGCTAAAAATAATCCTTTGTTTGCCTTTCTTTCTCTCTCTCTCTCCCTCTTCACGTGCACAAATAAATAGAAAACAAATACATGAAAAATGCTACTGGGCACATACAAGGTTGAGCAGTCTTTCAATGAATGTAACGCGCATTTTTGTTATACGTTACGTAATGATTGAGTTCCGCAACAATGCAATGGACTGCATGATGCAAAATAGAGAGTCAGTCTTTTGTTTCTTCTTCTACCAGAGAGAATGTTACGCTCTCTCTTTTGTTTGTGCAAAAACACTAAATCACTTAATCCATAATGACTTCGTATATGAGTGCTGTTTTAAGCGCATTAATTAAAATAAGTTTCCTAAACGGTTTTAACTGGAGAAAACGGGTATATACCGCAACGTATTACTTGAGATCCATCTATTTAAAATACCTATAACAAGGTCACAGATAAATAAATTAAGGCTTTAATAAGCAAATGGCATACAGAAGCCCGAGTATACGAGTCCGTAAAACTTTAGAGCAGGGATTCCCAATATTTTGTGGGAGCTGCCCACTTTAAAAGATAAACTGGATTTCACAAAATCCCCACCTAGAAACCTTATATTTATATATACGGGCATGACAACGTTTGGATAAAATCGTTGTTTGGTACTAAATTATTATCAATTAATAAAAAGAAATAATGACCTAACAACATTTTCAAATCGTTCATTAACCCTCCAGTACTCGCGTGGGGTGCTGTGGGACAGGGTTCCCTTTCTTTGGCCTTTAAGGAGTCCGACCCTTCAGTATCTGGAATGACATAACTTTGGAACCTATTCTGCTAAAAAGTTTAAGTTTTTTGTCGTAATCCTTTGAGTTTGGACGTTTTTTCTAAGGGAGTGCTGCGCTGTACGTTACGGAAATCAGCACTTTTTTTGTGAGGACGTTGTCCATATTTTATTCTGAAATTATCATTTCTATCTATAGGACTTTTATTTCACATAATTTGAGATTGTCTCTCAATAGTTTCCTCACTGATCGTCATCGTATAATATGTTATTTTCCGTAATTGGAGATCGCATCACAACAGTCTGTTCACTGACCCTGATCCTATAAGGTTTGTAGATTTTTTACTATTTCAGTGTTCGGTTTTTATTTTGAAGCTCCCAGTAAACTGTTTCCGACTGATATTTTACAGAACTATTATAAATATTATAGTGAATTGCACGAATATTCAAATTAAAAAAGTAAAGCAAATACAGTTTTCAAGGTTATGATGAGAAAAGCAGGGTTTCCTCTCGGGCACAAATATTATTTATGTTCTATTGTGGGATTTCCGATCTATTTAATTGAACTGATGATATTATAATGATATTCCTAAAAACTGTCAACCGACTCATGGCTTGACATCCGAAAATATTGATGAAAGTGTACCTTAAGACTTTTTCTTTTCGAAATAGATTACTGATGAAAAAATAATTTGAAACTTCTCAAAATTCACTTATAAATGATTATAAATAGAACATAAAGAATTAATTGAATAACAGTGATATTTTTTACAACAAAAAATCTGAGGGGTGTCAGGAGCACCCCACGCAAGTACTGGCGTTCGAAAAATTAACGCGAGTACCGCAAGGTTAATTTAGTTAACAACAATTTTCCCTGGCATCCCTTTTAAACAGCTTCCAGAGGAAATCATTGATAGCATTGGTGGCAATAATATAATGAAAAATAACTAATAAATAACCCTGGGAAAAAGTTTATGCTTTTGCGCATAAGAATAGCCAAGAAACCTAAACAGAATTTTCCTGCAGCGTTAACAATTTTAATGCTTTCGTTTGTCTGTATTACAAGTTTCCCTTGCATGTAACACCAGTGGAATAAGATGCAGGGGAAAATTTGACTCGACTGCTAGCGGAGGCAAAAATCTCTCTTTTTTATACAACTTGAATATTCTTCTGCGATCGCCTTAAACTTTTTACTACAAAGTAAATTTGTATAAATTATATATTTTTTATGACATCATCATACTCGTTTTATTTTTTAATGGGAAATTTTGACCTGAGGGAAAACAAAAGGCATCGTAAATCACTTCAGTTTTTTACTGAAGCGCCTAGGAAAGGAAAAAAAAACGAATATTTAGCTTCCTCTCTCTCTCTCTCTCCCTTCCTGAAGCGCGAATAAATCTTTCGATAGATAAAAAAGAACCGTTGTAAGGAGGCGGAAAGGAGAAAGGAAGTAGATACATAGGCAATGGAGCTACTCGTGAGGATTACTCTGAAGCTATGACCCCCTAGGCAATGAGTAAGAAGAAGTAGAAGTTGTACAAATAGTGCGGCGCCGCAGTTGAGGTCACCTATACCGACACAAGTGTATATATAGTTATATATACGTTAAAGGTGGGGAGGGTAGAGTAGTGCGCTCGGAAACCAGAAAAGTTTAGAGGAAGGCGACAGAGGGATAACTTAGCGATTCTGCTGACACGTAAACCATGAGAACCCTCCCATCCTTGAACCCTTTCCTTCCTCTTCTCCAACCCATCTCATACCCCTCAAAAAAATTTTTTTTCATCCTCGCCACAACCTCTCCCGCTCCGCAAGGATATTTTAAAAAAGGGTTATTTTTGGATCGATTAGGTGTTGAGAGAGAAGGAGTAGGAGGTGGAGAAGAGGGGAAAGGATGAGGTGCTAGAGTGGAAAGCGCGGCGGCGGAGTTTTGACGAGGAGGTGGAGGGGTATGTAAGGGAGCAGGAAGGCGGAGGGATACCCCGGGAACTCGTCGGGTTCTCATTTTCAAAGTGGCCTCTACGGTTCTCCGCCCACGTGACATATTGCTTCGCCTGCCGTCAAGGAAGACAATGTTGCCTCAATGTTATAACGGAGATGGCGAAGGGATGAGTGGGGGAGGAGAGAGAGAGAAAGAGAGAGAGAAAGAGAGAGAGAGAAAGAGAGAGAGAAAGAGAGGGAACGAAGAAGAAGGGGATTTCTCTCTTTTTATGCTCACTCCTCCAGGATCCGAAGTGGAAATTGGACTAGCAGAGAGAGGGAGAGAGAACGAGGAGCGAGAGGATTATGGGCAGGAAGCGTATGTGAATGGGAGAGAGGAACCGCGTTGCGATTTCCATTCTTCCCTAGCTATATTTACCGCTACGGTTATCTCTGTTCGGGTCGCAAAGGGCTTTTTTTTATTTTCTTTGTTATTCCGTCGTGGGAAATTTCGACTCGATTAAGGAGGTTTTTTTCATAATTCTTTTTTTACTCGAGCAAGGCACGAAGGAAGCGGAAGTGGACTATGATTCCGAGATGATGCGCAGTTTTGGGTAGTTTCATTAGTTTTTTGGCGCCGTGCGGTCGCCGAACTGCCGTTGTTTTTAAGAATCTTCGTTAAACGAGTTCCGACGCGTTTAGTTTTAACTGAAAATATCAAGCGGATTTTCAGCTAAGCTAAGTGGAAGAGGCACAGATAATGGTCTACTTACCAAACAGCAGCACGTAAGAGCATCCATGAACCTGGTCTTCATGGAGTCGAAGACTGGTCAGGTGAAATATTGTACGCTTAATTGATTACAATTATTGGCTGATTTACAGAACAACGCACCCAATCGCTATTTATATGGGATAAATAGAACGTGTTATGAACTCTGCGAATCACAAGAGTCATAGATTCCAGGAATATAATTTATTTGACTGAATCAGAAAAGCAACAACGGAGAATATTATTTTTACGGATTAATGAAATTTGGCTTTACATAGAAAACACTGGATTAAAAATAAGGCGCACCTGGGAATTAATTGGGTACTATTTAATTCAATTCAAAGGGAAAACAATTTGTATAACGGCATTTAAAATTTGGTTATAATTTTTGGAAGTATCCAAGTCATTCAATAATTAATAACTTTGTATGAATTATCTAAATAATAACTTTCAAGTTTTGGGATACATACTCTGAAGCATCTGTAATTTTGAAAAATATCTGCACTATTTTTGTCATAGTATCTTTAGAATTAAATGGTAAAGTTAGGGCCTGATCCAACCTTTTTAAATAATTGCAGCCATCAGTTAATTAGTCATCCATTCAAACTATGCAGAAAGATATTATTTTAATTTATTTTCTATTCCTCAGCATCTATTTCCACTTGATAAACTCTTACATTTACTTTCGTATTCATTTATAACGTCTTTATTTTTTACGATTTAAAATGGCCCGTTTATTTTGTTTGCTAATTGCCCGTCTGTTAATGCGACGAGTTTAACTTTTGATCTGAAACATTAAAAATAAAAAAGAAAATAGCACTCGGAATAGGGCAACAGTTGCATAAAATAACGTAGTATTAAATATCTCGCTCGGGGCATTTTCAGCGAGGAAACGGAAATCAAGGTAAGATCCTTAAGGAAAACATTCACCCGTGAAGAAAAGTCTCTCTCTTGACGAGAAACTTGCTGGATCGGGTAACTTCAACATTTTTCTTCCTCGAGTCGTCGAATAATGCGGAGAAATGAGAGAAATACAAGTATTTTTAGAAATTTTAACCTGGACTCATATTTTTTCGTGTTTTCCGGAACGAAAAAGATTTTACTCGTACAAACGGACACGGTCCTTAGCGATGTTAATGGAATTATTTTTTTAAATTCGGATGCCCAACGCGGAAATGTCGTTTTGAGTATCAGTCAAGCCGCTTTTTTGGGTCGCCAACCTCTTTCATTATTTGCCTCTTTTGCTTCCGCATAGAACCTTTTACCTAGAGAGCAAATAATAGAGAGAGAGAGAAAGATGCACGCATTTATTATCGAATAAGCTCCTACTCGTGGCTTTCTCTCAATGAATTTCTCTTCCCTTGATACTTTTCAATTGCTCTCTTAATTTCGGTAGGCTTTTGCTGTTTTCATTCGCTGATCTCGGGAATGTTCCTTTCTTCCACGTAAGCCTATTTTGGTACACAATGTACTCCAGGGAACTCCTGCGTGTATTACCACCGCTCCATTCTCAACTCACACAGGCATATGAAGGAATGTCAAGAGCCGCTAACGAGTTGAGACAGACGCATTGTCTTTTTTAAAAATATAGCGGCGTCCCTTCACAAACATATAAGATCGATTTTTTTCAGTTTCAATTTTACGTCTTACGTCTTCTGACTTTGGGGACAACCTGTGATTTTCCACTGCCAAATTTGGAATTTCAGTATAGGATGTTAATTACAAAATCACGACTCGTCCCAAGTAACAACATTGTCCAGAAACATTGGATCTTGAAGAATGAGTGTTAGGGGAGGTTGGTGTATGCATGGTGGTACGGTACAGGAGTAAACTAGGGTAATGGGGTTGCATAAAATCCGAGGACATTTGGTGTGAGTTCGGTGGTATGCGTAATAAGGGCAATCGATGGTAAGTTGGGTGGAATAAAATCAGGGGCAATTTGTGTTAGCTTGGTGGGTTAAGTTCCAGGAGCACGCGTGTGCTATGCGGGAAGTATAAAACAAGGGGCGGTTGGTTCTCTGTCTGGTGGTGTACGTTCTCGGGGCAGGCTTTGTTAAGTGGGTGGCATAAAATTAAGAGGATATATAAATAAGTTGGTGGTGTATGTTGTAGGGGCAGCTGAGTGTAATATAATCAGAGGGACCTATGTCGCATTTACGGTTGTATATGACTAAGGGAAAAACCAGTATAAGATGTATGGCATAATATGTATTAGGAGAATATTTGTTGCATGCGTCGTGGTATAGGTTTCAGATGAAAAGTTAAGATTGGTTGGTTTCGGGAATGAATTGGTGTTTGTATAGAGCCGTGGTTCCCAAACTGGGGGGCGTAAGGTGCTTACAGGGAGGGCGTGAGGCCATGAGAAAAAAATCAACTTTTAATGTGAAATATGAAGATACTGAAATTATTTTTTGTTCGTTTGAAAATATTCAATTAAATAATAGTTTTTATGCGTGTTTTTCAATGCACGATATTTATACATCTGATATATGGGTAAATAATTAGGGGTTAATTGATCATTAACAATAATATAAATCTGTTACAAAATATGTAATAAAATGTTACAAATAAATAAAATGCATATAAACAATAATGTAAGTATGCGTGCAAACGGTTAAATTTATTTCAATCAAATAAATGAGAGGGATGTGAGGGTTTCGTGAAAACCAAAGGGTAGGGGGAGCGTAATGTCAAAAAGTTTGGAAAACACTGGTTTACTGCTAAACGGCAAAGACTAAAATAAACAGTATTATGGTCGCAATAGAAGCAGATCAAGGTAGATCTTAGCTGAGAGTTAATGCAAAATTCCGCCCAATTTGCTTTTAGCTAATCGCTCATAATTTTCGGTATGCGCTTTACTATCATCTTATTGTAGCCTAAATCATTGTGAAAAATATCATTAATAACTCCATAACTAGTGTTCATAGTTGCGAGTATTTTCTCAAGCTGATCAGACTGTTAATTTTTATAAATTCATCTATTTTACTGAGTTTAAGTCAGACCGTGATGTGGACGGTCAACCACTGCGAAGATTGTCGTCCATTGACTCAAATCTCACATAAATATTTTATGCCACTCAAACACATTGCCGTAATACAAACAATCCCAGTTGAATCCACTTTCCATAAGTTCAAACGTTCCTGCACCTCTTTTACCTACACGTACAGAAAACTATCGCGTATCTTATTTCTATTCGTAAATGCATGAATACTATATTAAGTACTGCTTCACTCTATGAGCGATGTACAGAACTTGAAACGAATATGCCGGACGCCTACTGAACTGATAATAGAAGAGACAACTAGAGACATATTACGACCGGTAGTAACCACTATCTAGCCTGATTTTGAAGATAAAAGTTCACTTATCGATAAAATTCACCCTTCTGCCTAAGACGATGAAAATTAGGAGATTCTGTTACCTCGTAACGATTTATTTAAACTTTTTCTATATTCCTGTCTCATGTACGCTTAATATTCGGAAGTAGGATAAAATCGTAATTTATGGTACTTTTATTAATCCCTACATTATGCAAATATAATTCATATTTCACTTTTTTACTTATGTAATCCATTAGTTGCAAAATATCTTTCGGGTAACTCTTTTGAAAATTATTGTTAAACTTTAATGATAACAAAGTATCATGAAAAATAGAAATTTGCCACGATTAAAGGAATTACCGTGAATATTTGTTTGTGATATATTCTTTTATTTTTTACGTACAGGCTAGTTACGTTCAAATTCCATTACTCCTTCTGTAAAACTATGTATAATTCGTTTTGCATATAATTTTCAGTTGCATGATGAGAGTTATATTTAGTTGTAACGGTTTTCGTGATATAAAAATAAAGTTCTTGTAATTTGTACATTGTTTCCGTCTTTTCATCTCGTGTGCGGACTACGCCGACAGACACCACGCCGACAGACACCACGCCGACAGGACTCTACACCAACAGACACTACGCCGACAGGACACTACGTAGACAGGACACTACGCCGACAGTCACAACGACGACAGAGCAATATAAGGCCAAATAATCCTACTTTAGAGGATTTAGTAATTTCGATGAAGTTTAATTTTTTGACCGGGGTCCTAATAGTAGTACTCCACGTCTTCTTAATCGCTATAAAAATTTCTAGTTGATGGATACCATAATTGCTTATATTTTGTTAATAATATATTACGCCCTCCCTTCGTCCCCCTCACCTTTTTTCCTTTTTACTCCGAAAATTCTTAACTGTTATAAATACTCCTAGTTGATGGATACCTATATTGTTTATATTTTGTTATAATAAATTACGCCCCCCTTCCTCTCCCCTCTGCCCCCCTCACCATCTTTTTTTTGCATATTCTTAATTTTTATAAAAATTCCTAGTTGATGGATAACAATATTGTGCCTATTTTATAATAATATCTTATGTTTTCTTCAATTCATTATTTTATTTAAAATTCTCATTCGATTGAAATTAACAATTGGCATATTACTTGGAATATTGCACGTGGAGTACTACTATTAGGGTCCCGGTCAAAAAATTAAAATTCATCGAAATTATTAAAATCTCTAAAGTAGGATTATCTGGCCTTATATTGCTCAGTCGGTGTAGTGCCTGACGGAGTCACTAGTCACTAGGCATAGTGTTCTGTCGGCGTAGTGTCTGCCGGCGTGGTGTCTGCCGGCGTGGTGTCTGTCGGCGTGGTGTCTGTCGGCGTGGTGTCCGTCGGCGTAGAGTCCGGCTAACTTTTCCTCTTGGGAAGATTTACGTTCGCTTGTATAGAACGCACCTCACGTTTTAGCCCAAAAATCTCCTCTACACGGATATTTATGGCATTTATTCCAAAAAAAGGCTAAAACTTTTAATCAGCGGCGCTTCATTTTGCACAAAAAGAGCCCAAGTTCTGATACGAGAGAGTTATGTCATGGGTCAAGTCTTTCAGCTAGTTTTTTCGATAAAGGATCACAAACATACCTATATAACGAAACTAGAAAGAGTAAAAAATGATTTAATCGATAAATATCTTTTTGACATAAATTAACTATTCACGCACTTCATCGAAAGAGACAATATTCCAAAGAATTCATTTAGGGCCAACAAATCAACGTTATAACCTCGAGTCAGAAGAATATACACACATACAAATTATTTCGCTTAAAAGACACAAAACAAGATGGCGGCGAATTAACAAATCCGCGACGAGAATTACTTTACTCTCAGGATCTCCGATTTGTAGCAAATCACTGACAATTGACCTTGACTGAAAGTACGAAGTTACTGCGCAGCATTTCACATCGCAGTCACAAAAAACGCTCTCATTATCTTTTGCACAGATGTCTGTATGGGTTCGTTTAATGAGCTACAATAAAATATATTTCAACCGAGTCGAAAACTCGGCCATAAAAATATATCTGCTTTTATATTTCCCTATTATTTTCTTTTATATGCGTTCCAGGTCAATGAAATATATACATGTATATGTAAGCCAAACGCTCCATTCTTGCAGAAACGTCATTAAATGTAGGACGAATGCGTACTCGCCGGCTTTATGGCGGAAAAAAGGAGTTTTTTCTTCAAAAGAACCATTTCATCGCATACATTATTTCGCATAAGTGCCTTCTCTAGCTTTTTTCGGCTCCGTTTGATGTTAGCGACGTTAGCGATGAAAAATTCAAAACCGACCGAAAAAAAAACATTCATTGCATTCGTACACACAGCACGCATCGACACCAGACTATTGAATCTTTTAGCAGAGAGAAGTCTCTCAATTTCTGGCAAAATCGTCCTCAGCGTTGGCTTTTTGTTTGTGTTCTCAACGAACGCGATCGGATTATAGCAATTTACAATAAAAAGCAAAAAAAAAAAAAAATAAAATAATAAAACGCGCGCGAGTCGAACGGTTGCAAATGTGAAAGATAAAAACAAAACATAAAACGAAAGCAAAAATAAAACGGAAGTTGCACTTTGCTCCCGATAAATAAATTAAAAAATTAACCGCGCATGAGGGAGGTAAAACTCCCAAGATCAAAAGGATCGAGAGCGGCCGGGTTTACAGCGCTACGCTCGCTGCAAATGTGTCCGTATTTTCAGACCTAGCCTCCCTCTGTGTGTGTGTGTGTCGATAATGCTGGTAGCATCCTTTGATCGTGGTTTTAGCGCCGGCTGCAGGAGCATTAGGGACGCCAATCCGAGATACTGAGCGCGCCTCCTCACTCGCCGCCTCCCATTCAAAACCGTCCCCTCACAAAACCAACCGGAGAAGATTTTTCTAACGGCTAAGCGAGAGTCACTCGATAACACAGGAACACACACACATACAGACAGACAGACAGACACACACACACAAAGACGCAAACACAGATGCATTCCGCTCGAACAAACAAGAGGGTGCGCTACAGATTGGGCCAGTAGTGTGGGGGTGAGAAGCATAAGAGTGCCAGAAATGGAGGTGGCGGCCTTAAGCATCGACGGCAATGGGAAAAGGAGGTCTTTGCCAAAGCGGCAACGGAGTAGATATCTCTTCCTCGCCCTTCCTCTTACTCCACCTTCTTGACTTGCTAATCGCCTTTGTAAGGGCGGCAGAAGGAAGGAGAGGGTGGGAAAAGAAAAAGAAGGGAGAGAGGGAGAAAAGGAAGGAGTTGTGCGAGGGGAAGGAAGCAGGGAAGGGGGAGGAGGGTCCGCCCTCCCTGCAGAATGCTAATGCAGGGGAGCTCTCCTTCTCCCTCCCTTCTTCCCTCCCTCTCTCTCTATCTCTATCTCCTTCATCTCCCACCCGCCGCCCCATCTGCTAGCGTGAGAGCGCCCGGCTCTCTCGGCAAATCGTCGGCTAGAGACATGCGCCACATGGGGCCTCGGAGAGACACATTCTAGGCGTGATTATCCGTCGAGGGACTTCGCCAGGCAGTCTCCTAGCCACGGGAAAGCCTCCCTCCCCCCTCCGCTGACCACGCGCTTAATTTCCCTTCGGACACCGAGTCCCGAATCATAAAAAAGATAAATATGAACTGTCCCTTATAAGCAAATATAAATCTGTCGGCCGATCTCCAGTCCTAATGGGGTGCAACAAAAACAATCGATTGTACGATTGGTAAGGTGGATTTTAAAAAGGGCGATATTATAAAGAATTTGCGCATGCGTAATATGGATGTTATTTCTTATAATATTCGACATATGTACAAAACTTTGTTGAGAAACTTTGTGACCGCGAAACAGGAACATGCCACGTATATTGTGGATTATCTGTTTTTGAAGAATAAATAAGCAAAAGGATCTCATTTAAATAAATGCATTATAAAAACAAAAATACGTGGCGATGAGAGGTAACGAGATGGAAGGTAGAATGTGGACGAAAACATTCCAACTGTAGAGAAAAACCTGTTCAAAGCAAGAAGAAATCTGCAAGGGCACTTTTCAGCCACGTCCTCTGCCGATTCAACCCGCATACTGAGATTGATAATAGAAATCCCATTTGTCGTGGAGTTTGCCGTACTAAAAATTTCCATATTGAACATTTTTATTTTAATATCTATGTATGCAGTCATATACTTGATGGAATGCCTTGCCCGGGAATTTCACTTTCCTGGCAATATCTCTCAACTATTAAAGCAGATTAATTCTACTTTTTGCGAATCGAGTATATGAGGAGAGGGTAATGCTAGTAAAAACCTCATCCAGTAGGGCCATTCCAAGAAACCCCCCAAAAAAATCTATATTTTTGTATTTTCTTGGAATCATATAATCAGCAGCATTACTCATTTCGATAAGTAATGAACGTCATGGTAACGGTCTCCTCTACATAGAGAAAATATTTTCCTTGGTGCAACTGATTGAACTTGTGGAGATATTCTTCAGTTTAGGATTAAGTATGAGACAAATAACGAATTATAAGTATACGAGCGGAATTAACCGGGGAACATCAACGGGACTTTGTGGTGTGATTAAAATATAACTTCTGAGGTGTGTGCGTGTGTGTAAAAACCTATACATATATATAGTAAATGTAATTGGTTCATTAATTAATAAATTCCTGACAATCATTTGAATTCTCCCATAAAATGAAGCGCTTGAAATTTATTACATTCTGTCATCAATATACGACTTGATTTGCCACTCTCTTGCTCCGTTATTCTTCCTCTTCATATGTTTACTGAATAACAATATTCTTCAATTATTAAGTTTGACATTGCGCAAAGCGAATAACACAATTCTTTCGTCTATTTGAAGGCTTAATAGACGCTAATTCAATCGGAGGCAACAATGCGGGTCCCCTTGGCAACACCCGGAAAGAGTACAAAAAAGTCATAAAAAAATTTTAAAATGCGTGTTTCTGACAAATTCCTTCGTGTAACATCTAAACATCGCAATAATAAAATAATTTATAGTTTTATCCGTCAAATAAAACAAAAATGGAGAAATTCGGTCCATATTTTAATGAATAAAGGAAATAAACCTTGCATCTTGAAAAACCGAAAATCCCGTGCAAACTTATGGGAAAATATAATTGTCTCCCGGAGTCGAATCCGGGATGTTTGATTTTTCTATAGACCACCTCATGGGGGTTTAACGATTGTGTAAGTTTCAGCTCTTAATTCCAAAAATACCGGGACAGACAGACGGACGGACACTTGATAATTATTATATTAGGATGGAGCGCATACCGGTAAATTGTAAACCATAATCCTTACAAAAACTACATCTACTCTAGCGCGAACACAAAACTGGGCAGAAATAACAATGCCTTCAATATAATAATTTGTTCGCTACTACGCTTGGAACTTCAAAAACTCTAGGCCACATTATATATTCTTATTAAGATTATCCTAAATGAAATAATCGATAAAACGAATTGACAACACAAACAGAGCCTACTTGACTTGCTAGTTATAACTTTAAAAGAGGTCAAGGTAGCATGTAAAAGGAACGACAAGATAATTTGAACTGCTCCGGGTCATGGTTTAAAATCTTTTCGAAAAAGCTATTATTTTGCAAAGAGCCTCACTTCCGGCATTTTCAAGTTTGCTTACATAATTTCCTTGGAATTGGCAATCCCGATGAGAAAACTCCTTTGTAGCGTCAACAATGTGCTAATTAGAGGAGGAAATGCTGGGTTGCTGGATCACAGTGATGCATACCTCGAGCGGTACTCGGAATAATCTTCCCGATGAAGATTGCAATGCCATTATTATTCACATAAATTCGAAAGGAATAAGATTCCACTGGAAATTTATTCAGCTTTATAAACGATGCGTTCATTTCAGTTGCACAACTTTACCAAAACATTTTTATGATACCAAAGTTCTGGAGATTTTTCCCATCCGGGAGGGGAATAAACAAAATATATCTAAAAGAGCTGTTTTTTCATTTCTCGAAAATAAAACTGTAATCCACTGGGGCAGAAGAATATCGTAAAAAAACGTGTCCCAAAGGTCGATTTTTTCCTCGTGTTTTATAAATGGCGTCGAAAAACAACATAAACGCGCGAGTAAACAGAAAAGAGCGCAGATGGAGAATTTAATTGTATTTGTTGAAACATCAATCTTCGGAAAGGATTCCCGGAACTCCGCGCCATCCCTTTCATCAATTTGAATTTAAAACATTTCGGATGAAGCTTAGATTAATACATCGCGATTTTAATCCACTGAAACGCCTATTTGTTCAGCAGTCTCTTCATGATGATTCGATCTTAGGCGAGATTTACATTTATCAACTTTGTGCTGCTTATAGATGAAAAATAAGATAATCAGATTGATGGAGCATATCCGATGCGTCCGCTTATATCCGATTCAGGTAATATGGGACAAATTCCGCAACAGCGCAATATCAGTCCAATTTTTGACGTCGTAATCACGCCATCCCCGCCATTGTAATCTTGCTTATTTTTCCCACGCGCATCCATCCCAGCCCATTAAAAGTAATTACCTGTCGATTATAACCAAGTCATCACTCTGATTTGGTATTTTCTTTCTGTAACGACAACGTAGAACAAAACCCGATAAAATATAAGAAATCCCCTGTTAAAATAGTCGGCGAAACAAAACATTCGCGATTTTTCCAACGAAAAACGTCATTCTCCTTTTTTTCCTCTAACCGATCCCTCCCCTCCCGAAACCTCCGACCTTGTCCTTTGACCCCACGCTACCGACGCTGGCGCACATTATAAACGCTAGAAACCGACAAAGATTGAAGCCACGCGACAGCATACGGCGACCGCGAACAAAAAAAAACGAATACACGGGCGTAAAACAAAAGAAAATCTCTCTCGGCACACGTCCGATCCCCCAGTGATTTTCTCCCGCCTAGAGCTAGCGGATGAAGGGCGGGACACAGAATGGTTAGAAGGGGAGGCGGTTAGTGGACACCAGCGATATGGGACGATGATAAAAAAGAACACATCCGAAAAACCTACGCGGTTTGGTGATTTTTTTCGCCCAAAACAGCGCGGGGCAATTTTGACGTTAATCCCGCCAAAACGGCAACTGCCACAACAACGGGTGGGAGGGGATGGGAAAAAACACCTTCATATGGAATATTCAACTCCCTCTGATCTAAACCACCTCCATACCACACACTGTCACAAGGGGCGACCGTGACGTAAACAACGGAAAAAAAAACGAAAAAATAGGGAGGTAATCGCGCGTATTTTCTCCCCATTCTCTCCCCCCTCCTCTTTACGTGGAGTGAGAGAGAGAGAGAGGGAGAGAACAGAATTTCGCGACCGGTATATCGGAGCTATGAGCGCACTCCTGATTAAACGTCGCTTGGAATGGGGGTATGGCGGTGGATAATTCTCTCGACGTACCGCAGGGACCCCCACAACCCGGCCAAACCCCCAGTCACCACCCCCGGCCCTCGCATCCAACCGCGTGCCTACCCATAACGCACACGTGATGGGAGAGAAGGGGGCGGGGATGGGAGCGCCTGGAGGTATGGATTCGAGGGTGCGTCGGGTACCTACGCCTCATCACAATTTGAACCGCCGTGTATAATTGAGCCGCTCGAAAAGCAATGCATACGCATCACTAGGATATCATTCGAATGGCGATTTTGTGATGCTGCGAGGAGCGAGGTGGAGAGTTCATATACACGTCCCGCGGCCTGTCCCACCTCCTCCTCCCCCCCTCCCTACTCCCTCTCCCCCCCCTCTCTCCCTACTCCCTCTCTCTCTCCCTACGGAATCCTATCTTCCCTCGTCAATTCTCTCTCTCTCTCTCTCTCTCTCTCTCCTCCATCCTCTTTTTCTCTTCTCTTTCCGCCACCCCCGTGGTAATTGATGCATTAATGATGGGAGCCGATTAATTAGGGTTTACGGGCGCGGCGGGAAAGAGATACATTTAGATAAACGAAGTTTTGCGGATCCTCCCCATCGTATCTGGGAGGATTATATCATGGTCTGCGAGGGACGCGTTGTGGGGGAGGGGAGGGAGAGGAGAGCGGGGAGGGAGAAGGGGATGGGCGATCAGATTTTCGGGGCATGGAATAGTGTGTGCCTTTGTCCAACGGCTTCAGAAGTGAATTTAAAAACGAAAGCCACGTATCTTATTTTTTTATCACAACCCCTTTCTAACCGTAAAATCCTAACTTCTCCAAATGACAGCAATAAAGAATAAGATAATATAAAAATAAATCCCCATAAAACGAAAGATTTAACAAGTACTTACCAGATCCTAGATATAATGAATTCATTAGAAAAGATAAAATTAAGCTTAGTATATACTGACAACCCTTGGAATTTTGAGGCCAACCTAAAAGTTATAACACTTAGGAAATTAAATTTATTTAAAATATTTTTAAAAATAGAGCACGGGTAAATTTTCTCTTTGCTGCACAGGAGTGAATTAATTTGTATATTTGATAGCCCATAAGTATTGATGAACATTTGAACTAATGATTAGGCGTATCTAGTTTGTTTGTGGAGTCGAGTTATCATTAAAAGTAATTCATAAGTTTGTAAAAAGTAGATTATTAACTTATTTATTAAATATTCAGTTGCAAAGCGGATTTTATCCGTTGTTCATAATTTCACAGCCATGATTTAAATTTACATTCCATCCATATATGGGGATAATACTTTATTTTATTAAATGTTTTACTGCAGACAAAAACAATTTTCTTATCGAGAAATCTCTCACTACACAAACACAAATTTCAATGAAATATTAGCGCTTACTCTAAAAAAGAATCCAAATTACGTAAAGTTTTAAAGGAAAGGCGTTATTTTTTAAACTTTTGTTGAACGAACGGTAATTTTTAACAAAAACATTGTAACACGCCTTCTCTTGACTAAGTCGTGGCTATAACAACGTCCGCACGTCTGCCTAGGAGCTGTAAAAATAGTTAGAACAATAGCTCATCAGAGTGCTCTACTCAACCGAAAAATATATCCAATCGCAATCTCTCCCTTAACACATAGAGACCTGGAGCCAGGAGATTGGGAGGCTAGAGAGAGGGAGGAGGGGGAGAGAGGGAGGAGGGAGAGGGAGGGAGGAGGGGAGGGAGGGAGTAGGAGGATGGAGGAGGGAGTAGGAGGATGGAGGAGGGAGTAGGAGGATGGAGGAGGGAGGGAGGGAGGAGAGGGAGGAGGGGAGGGAAGGATGGAGGAGGGGGAGGGAAGGAGGGAGGAGGGGAGGGAGGGAGGAGGGGGGAGTGAGGGAGAAAGGGAGATAAGGGAAAAGAGGGGAGTGACGAGCGAATGCAGGGTCTATATGGAGGCAAAAGGCTAATTCAGTTCCCGGAGGAATTAAGCCAATTTGGCACGCTTTAATGCGCCAGTCCCTGACGAAAGGGAATTTTGCGATCCCTGCCAACTAGATTCCGACGGGATGTACTATTCCTTGCGTCATCCTTCCCTCTTTTTTTATTATATCCCCTCTCTCCCTTTGTTTCCTCGTATTTTTAACGATACGGATATTGGATTTCGCCTTGCCGGGAAAATCGCATTGGGAAATGACGTTACAAATTGAACGTTTTTCGTTCATTTCTCTCGTTTTTTTACTTTTTTGTTCGCGGGATTTTTTTCGGGCGTCAAATTTTTCCGTGAATTCACCAATGCGTGTCGAGTCGATATTTACCCCTCCCTTTCTCTCTCTTTTTCTAACGGACCGCTATAGCTAGCGAAATCCGCGAGCAAAATTTAGTTAGGCAATTTCCGCCATCTTCCGGCCTCTGTATCTCCCCGATTCGCGGTGGCCTCGTCACGGAATAACGACCGGGGAAAATAAAAGACGAGCGGATCTGCGCTCATTAAATTATAGATTCGGCGGAGCAAGAATATATAGTATAGAGAGAGAAATAAAAATGTAAATGAATGTGAGGAGTTTAATTTTTAATCACTTGAAGCATACATTTTTTGCTATTATCTTATCCGATACGAGTGAAAAATCTGTCCTTTCCTTCTCTTTCTCTATACCTCCACTCCTGCATCGTGGTAGCTTATATGTGTTGGAAAATGATGGTCTTAAAAGTGAGCAGTCAATAATTAATGTTGGTTCTTTAGCGACTACCTCAGAAGACGGATTTCATATGCATTTTTATATTTAGTGAATTTCTCATTCCCTTGCGCAAGGATTTTTGCGTTGAAGTTTTATTAATACTCCATTCAAGGAAAGACTAATGCTGTTTACTGCGCCATAAAACAAGCGTAAATTATTATTAATTGTTAAACTGTTCGTAAGCGAGAGGAATATATATATTCCCTAAGCCTATTTTAATTCCCATAATGTGTGACAATCCTCAACATGAAATTTATTTCCCTTGGTGACACAATGACGACAAAGTTAAATATGTTTGTTAAATTATAAATGACAAAGTATAGCAAGAAAAATAGGTTTATACTACTCAAAGATCTCACTATGCTGCGCCCAACAGCTAGAGAAATGATAAACCCAATAAAAATATAATTTTAACGCTATTTTGGCTCTCGTTTTTTAGGCTGGTTTCCAAAGGAAACATAGCCTTATGAAATGGTCCTGTGTGTGTCCCCTACTAACAAGTTTTGCATCAATGGACCGATTTTCATGAAACTTGGTATGAGGCTCGTACTGCCAGTGCCCACCTCCGGGTTATATTTTATTTCGCGAAAATTGTTGTCCCGGGTTCGATTCCAGGAACCTTTTTCCCTATTGGTTTTACATAGGAAGCGTCAACTCCATGGTGCAGGGATGTTTTCTTTAATACTTTAAAATATCTTAAAATTGAGATATCGGAACAAGATTTATACTGTTCTATGGGGAAAAGAGTGTAAATTATAGTTCTTATTACCGAATATTGATAATTGATCGTATTTTCTTGAGGTTCTACAAAAACATAGCGTTTTTGTGTTTTAAATCGCATTCTATCGGATTGCTGCCATGGAGACGATTATTACCGAACTCGGCTTGAGCATAGATGAGTGAACAAATGGGTTATTTTCTTTTTCGCTCGACTACTCTTCAGCAATGGACAATTATATCCATATCCATACATATTAGCGTATAAACAGCAACATTTATTAAATTAGTTTATTTTAAAAAATGTATGCAAAATATAGTGTTATATAGAGATTTGGACATTGCATTTAATATGTTAAATCTGAAAATATTCTATTGATTTTTTTTCAATTTTTTTTCTATTACTGATAAACTATGAATTACAAATGGTATGTAAGGTATGAGAATTCCTTGGAATGACTAACACATACTGAAATATTTCCTATCAATATAAGTAATCGATTCGGGACGTCAACTTCGGGAAACCAGCATGCATTAGTCCTGGTTTGGACTTATTGTTTCACTAATCTTATGGACAAAGATGCACCCAAAACTTTTTATATAAAGCGCGATTCTGTGAGAAAGGTTTTTCTATCATATCTATCCTGGAGATCACTATTTCTGTGCGTTAATTTCACGTGACTTACTCCCTTACTCAACGCGAAGATTTTAATTAATCATTTTTTCACATTTCTGTTACGAAACCGAGTCTTACCAGCCGCGTTTAAAACCATTCCCGGCTCAAGTCTGGGAAATACTCAATCCGCCACGTGTCTCGCCATCAAAGCTTTCACTTTCCCACCTGCCGGTGTTGTTCTTTTAACAACGCGCCGCACGTTACAAGGAGGGCTAATTTATTAAATGCACATATATGAATTAATCACGCCATGTTTTTTCTCTACTCTCGTAAATGCCGACAGCAGCTACGTCGTGTACTCCCTACCACCCTCGCGCCAGACGTGAAGGACGAATACGTGCTCACCGCGGTGCGAGCGGTTGACATCACCCGGACCCATTGTCGCCTAGTACGCGTCTGCGCACAAAGGCATTTCTCGGGACAAATATTCGGCGAATATAAAAAAAAACAAAAACAAAATTTCTGGGAAAGGCGTCTGGCATTGCGTCTATATGCCGAAGGAGATGGGACGAATGACACCTACCCCATGCGGCGTTGCTCTTGAATAATGTAACTATAATATACGATTATGCTGGCTGTCGAATCCGTCCGAAACGCTCGATTGCCGCTTCCTCGGTATAAAGCGAGCAGAAGGAAAACTAAGGCTTACTCGAGTGACGAGTCCGACATATAATTTTACAGGGGATTTTAATGTTAAGCTAAAGAAAAGTATTAATGCAGAAATACATTTAAAAAATATGTGAAATAAAAACACCAGCTACTGAACCTATATCATTAAACTTCACGTAACATTCATATGTTATGGCATAGGTGGGGAACCTATTTTGCCTGAGGGCCGAATTTAAACTTCAAAACTGATCCGCGGGTCAATGACACCCCCCTCCAAAATAAAACAAAAAATAAATGTCACGGCGGGCCACTTTTAAAAGCCTCGCGGGCCGCAGGTTCCCCACCCATTAGTCCAGGGAACAAATTAGCTTGAAGATAATTTCTTTTGGGATTTGTTGCTATGGATGTTTAGACCACGTGGTAAAAATCCCCATGAATCCGTGTTTCAGAGCACCATTAAAACTTAAAAAACTATCAAAATGGCGTCCAACCGGACTTGACCCATATATCTCCTAATAACTCCTAAACGGCTTCATTGATGTTCATGAAACCTCTTTCAATACAAAGACAAATTAACAAACTTTATCGGTCATATAAACTATTGTGAACATTTAAAGGTATTATAAGGAAAAATTGTAATGAAGAGCTTATTGACCTAGAAACGCGTCACTCAGAAACAAAATCTACAACTACACTTCAATCGTTCAGTTTATTAAAAAAAAGCTTAAATAAAACTTGTAGATAATGTAATGAAAAACAATTTAAGTGCTTGTTCGTAAAAATCTCTAGAGTAGGAGCTATTAATTTTTCAAGTGAGTAATCTCTGACGCGGGGGAAGAGCGGTGCGCCTGGAGGGTAGCGACCCAACGTCAACAACCTTTCTCATGACTCTGTTGTTAGTTTGGCTTTCCTTGACCCCAAGGACGATAATAATAATAATTGATGATTCGAAGGTATTCATTAATTAAATTTCGTTTGCATTTTATTAGGTAGTTAAAATTAGTTACATCATACATCTTCCTCCTAACCTCACATTCACTTTCCCGACATCGCTGTTAGGATCAGATGAGTAAACTATGTCAAGAGCTTTTATAAAAAGAGGTTGATCGAAAATCACAATCCATGTCTTCTGGTTGAATTTACTGCACAGTTAAGTATGCAGCTGTAAACAGTATTTATGTTGCCCGGATTCAAATTGACGAAGGGCAAAGGTAGAACTTGACACACTGAGTAATTCTGTGATTCAGAGATTTTCAAATCCATGAACCCCTGCTATGATGGACTAGGATCTAAGCTTAAAACATGGCCGAATGCCCTCAGGCAACTAGTCTGTAGGCACTTAGATAATTTATCGGGATTGATAAGTTGAAGGTTTCCACAGTCAGCCAAAGTAATTGCTGTTAGGTCTTCATATGATCTCCTAAACGATTGTACTGAAATTTTTCCAAAGCTTCGAATTTCATTACTCATTTGGTTTGAACGAGAAAGTTTGACTTGTGGTAAGACAGCTGATTCTGGAGTAATACAAAGTACACCATCCATGGAATGGAAAGTGCCGCATCCATCCAATGTTCTAATGTTGAAGTCCGCATTATCGACAACGTATTGCACAAAGGCATCTTGTTTGATCGACATTTCAGGGGAAACGGTTGCAGCATTTTCAAAATTTAATATCTCCTGATAGGGTTGAGCGAAACTCCGGTGTATGAAGCACGTCAATCAGCTCCCTTGATTCATACTTCATGTGTAGGTAGACAGACAGCTCGCACAAGAACGGCTATATGCACGATCGTGGTCTAACCAAATAAATAATTGAGTTAGCAGTTGATATTACTTTTTTATGCGAGCTGAAATAACTTTCATACTTTATTTAATAGTAGTCCATTAACGAATTTTAATAAGATTTCAGGAATATCTTCTTCTCTTCCCACAGATATTTCTTTAGCTGTAGGATAGCTACTTTTGAAAGTATTTCTTCCCTAATAATTGCTGCAGCAGCGGCGATGATTCTCAATATTTCTCCTTTTTCGGAAACGACTTTCGTTCAATATGATCACAGAGTAAAACTGGTATTGTACTAGAAGATCCTTTGACATCTGAGAGACGCGGTTTGAAAGAAGAGGCCGGATCTCTGGATTGGTCACGAGGCAGAGTCACAGTGCTCTGTCGGTAAGGGAATTTTTGGAAAAAGTTAAAATTACTCATCTAGCGTATACGACGCATTCATCCGACTTCGTTACATATCACATCTCCTTTCGGAAGCTTAACGATTCTTTGTAAGGTGCCAGTTGGTGAGAAAAAGTCAAACAAGAAACGATGGCTACTCTGAGCAACATCTCAAAACAGAACTTTTAAAAAAGTTTCCAGAGGTGGCAACACTGTTGGTTGAAGTGTATCTCTCGGCAAAGAGACTATTTTGATGGGAACTTTGCTAGGATATTTTCTTTGTATAGCCGTGATTTTATGTACCACCAGTTCTGAAAGTTTTGGGTCACAACTCTATGTATAATATGTGTGTGTATAAGTATTAATTTGTATACGGAGAAAGTAAATCAGTACATGAAAGTTTACCGTTACATGTTTTCTTTTGAAAATCCTCTGGGTTCGAACATAAGTACCACTAAATGATAAAACCATTTTTACTGTATTGAATAAGAAATTGCGAATAAAGATAATTTATTTCTTTGCTTAAAGCGTTATTATAGCTTCCGAAACAAGCCAGTTACAATTAAGGGACAACATATGTAGCGAATAAAATAAAACCCTCGTGTGCTTTTCTTTCTTCCTCGCAAACCTCGCCACCGAGAAGTAACTTCCGCAAAGCGCTTCCTTATCCTTACCCATCCTCTACCGAGATAAACTCGCGTGTCCGCGTGCGTGTTTTTAGGCTCTTGCATGTCGAGCATTTGTTCTTCAACGGCGTCGTGAAGTACTTCTATTCTTTTCTCTCCCTCGCGCTCTCTCACCCTTTCACCGTCCACTCCCAGGGAAATTGATTTATTCTTGCGTTATGGCTTAGTCTTTTACCTTCTCCTATTAAGGTACTTTGGATAGCGGCTTTAGGAGGGAGGGAAGAAATGGCAGAGGGAGAGAAGGGATGTGTATTTCCCTCTCGTCGACTGGCTGGAAGGGTTGAAAGGAGGAACAACAGCGACGACTCCTGCGTATCGCGCCTAATTCAGTCGGCACGAAAGTCGTAGAGGCGCATAATCGCGCAGCAATGTGTAACACGGGGATCTTCTTGCGAGATATCACATCAACGTCATTCTCACGTGAAAGGGAGGTTATAATCCATAAATATTCTCTCCCTCTCTCTCTCTCTCTAAAACACTCAAACTGCACACATTGGGCTTCCCGACTACAACGATAGGGCGAAGAGAAAATACTAAACGCATTCTGAACGGCTTAAATGTAGGTCGTTGCAATATTATCGGTGTTTTTCATTTGTTAAATCCGATACTAAAATTAGTCTGTTCTACACAAATGATGAATTGAACATTAAAGGGTGTATTAAGTAATTATTCAAGCGAAACAAAACATTCTTAAAAAAAGCATAAAAACGGCCTCTTATTCTAACGTCTCTGGACAACAGAGGATAAATTCCAATAATGAAATATCGAGTCCGCCTTTTGGATAAAATTCAACTGATGAAAAAGATTACTTATTCATAATAAACTATCAGAAGATCACCAACGATGGTTACTGCTTTGTGACCGAAATGCCCATCTGTTTTATCCAACAGTTTTGTGGCTATTTGGGTCTACTACAACGATCAAGGGTACACTTATTCTACTTATACAAAACAATGACTATAAGTTATAATAATTAAAAACATGTGTGTATTTTTGGCTAATCAACCTTTTGAATTATTATAATAATTAAAAACCCGCGACCCTAGCATTGGGAGCCAGACACGCTAACCAAATGCATTATAAGGGAAAAGACATGGAAAAAACGTTGTAGAAAATTAAATTTCCTACAACATTTATTCCAATACATTTTCACATTTATCAAATATTAAAGTAAATATTTTAAAAACAACGTATATGTGATAAGAGTAAACACCCACTTCCGGTTGACCGATTTTTACGAAAAAATAATTAGTTCTTGTCCCTTTGACAAAAATGTCAAATTTCGCGTTGACCTGATTAATAGTTTTTGAGTTAAAGCACCCACAAAATTCCAGTCACAGACACACAGACATTATCGTCAAAACTTTTCAAGGAACCTTAAAACATGTATTTACGTTGGAATCTCGAATTCGATTTTTTTCACAAAAACAATACTTTCTCTATACTTTGTATATAGAGACAGTAAAAATATGATCCAACTTTAAATATACATAAACTAAAAAAACGCAGAAAACCGAGTTTTTGCAAATGTGATTCGTTTCTAGCGTTCTTAGCGAAGAAAAGATAAAACAATTTACTCTGGTCATTCAAAAATTAGCAACCAACAGCGTCAATCTGAGCAAAAAGTCTGCAGATTATTTCATCGCCTTTATAAAGAACAAAGTCGACGAAAAAATGAGTGCTGATGAAATCCTGCTCGCTGGAGCTTCAATCGGGCGAATTCGCTCGCAATTCATCACCTCCTTTACGGAGATGGTTTCAATATTTCCCAACCCTGTATTGGCTCGCAATAGCCTACTTAATATCCGAACGTACTGCTTATATTCCTCAATACGACCAAAGAGATAAAAATAAATCTCGAACAAAACGTCCGTATTACCTTCGCAATCGAGATGTTCTTCTTGAAACTAAACCGTTCGCCCGCGAATCGAGGAAAGAAAGTTTGGCGAATGATAACTTCGAACTATATCAAAACTATTCGACGGAAACGCCCAAGTTTTCCGGGCGGGAATAGACGGGTAAAAAAACTCCTCAAAATGGTTTTCCGTGATTTCTGAGAAACCTATGAGAAGAAAAGTTTCGCGATGCAAAGTTCAAATGCCTTTTAACAGAGCAAAGCGACCCAGTTGGAAATTTCTTCTCGTATACTTCCCGCATCTAAAAATTAAACAAACGGATACCGGTCAAAGAAAAATAGGTTATTCCGGCAATCTACTGCCGTATCGGACCATCAAAAGACTTCTTCGCATAATTTCCGAATCTGGATTTTGAAACGTGAAATCGGCTCTAGACTGCGTGTGAATAGTGATGGCTTTCTCGATTGCTTGTATTAATAATAATAATCCGTCTTTATTGATGGCGATATTTAGACAATAATGTCCACTCTTACATATAACCCTAATACTACAAGCACAAACATCCATGTCCTAGGCGGGATTCGAACCCGCGACCTTAGTATCCGTTGGCAGAAACTCGAACCACCCTTCTACCAAGGCAAAGACCAGCAAAAATGTGCTCTATTTACCCAATAACAACACGATAAGCGCCACACAGGGAATACACACATCGTCACGACCTCGTCTCCCCACTTGTTGATTGATTGACATTCTCTGGTCGGTGCATAACTTTATGGGCAGAGAGAGGCATGATGAAAAATGTTTTGCTCGTATCCATAAAAATTTTTAAGGAATGCATCTATATGTCCCTTGAGCGTCAGTGGTGGCATAAAAATGAGAAATGTCTACATGAACAACGGTTATTCTTCTTCATACGTAGAAGTTTAACAGAGGATGTTTAAATTAGTGCAGAAACCGAGTGTGAAAGCTCTTGGTAGTTTAAGGAACAAAGTGAAGAGAAATTTATATGAATGTAAAAAAACTACTTTGTCCAACGAGTAAAAGAGATACAGAATTTTGCTACGGAAGTTAAACGATCAGAAAGTGGATGCCGTACAAAATTCATGGCATATGTTCTACAAAACTAATGCTGTGAGATAAAAGCACTTCTAAATCGCAAGGAAAACTATAATTTATCACAATAATCTGGATTTGGCATTGAATAGATTTTTGAAAAGAACTGGTCAACCGGAGAGAACCAATGAACAAATTTTGGCATGACGACCGAGTTCCCAAAAAGCGGAGACATTTGCTGCCTCTAAATCAGTCAAAGGTCAATTAACTGGGTATACTGTATGGTCCGAATTTTGTGCTCGATGGATTGTGCGCAGAACTTACTTAATTGAACATTATAGCAATACGTTTCGTTCATGTATAATAATCAAAGGAATGATTCCAACGCTATGAGTATTAGCAAATGATAACAACGACGCGAGTTCTTCCCAATGAACACGAATATTGAACTTTTTTGCGTTGTATAAATTCCAGAGCAAAATATTTCAACCCTAATTGTTTTATGAAATGCGAAGCAGGCATTATTTTAAAATTTACGGGTCGAGAAATCTTCTGCGATATTTTTACGCTTTCAGAACGGCGATGATACTTCGTTTTGTCATTCATCCAATTCGGGTCAACGCCGAGTTAAAGCGAAATGATATTTTAAATTTTTATTCCCACCTATTCGCCGCATCGATAATAAAGGATAGTTTTTTTACCACGTTTATTGGAACTCGTTAGGAAAGACGAACATAATTGTAATATTTTGCCCGAATAAACGATTTTGGTGAATTCACATTTCATTGAGACTAAGTAATTAAAACTGTACTCGTAATTTAAACAGAAATAATGAATGAATAAATAATGATTCCGAAACGCTGAATAAATAAAACACGTTTTACAATGAACGTGCTAGTTGTACGCAGAAAACTGAATAAATTCGAAAGGTAACCTCGTTATTAGATTATTCCGCTCCAAAATCTATTTGTGATATTGAATTAAATGATAAAGGAATTGAAATCACGATGATGCAGTCAATTATATTAAAGCCCGCTTTTACTTCTCTCCCATAACCATACTCTCTACACATAATAACCGTCTTCCCGGGAAGAACGCCGTCACTAATGAAGCCTGATTTTATAATGAACGTTTAACGATGACGTCATCTAGTAACTAACGATCGAATAACACTCGGGGCGTAGTCCTAATGAGCGATTCAAAATATCCCTCTTTTTTGCCAGACGGAAAGCTATTTCGACGAAACTCACGCGGAGGTTCTAACCAACTATAGCAGGCCTTCCCAACCTTTTAAGGCCAACGGGCAACTTCAACTAAAAATTTCAATACGCGGGTGACATAAATTGTATCTGTTAGTTTAAATATATATTAGCATTGTAAAAATAAAACGCATCTAAACATAAGAATATTCTTACGGTAAAGCAAAAGTTATTTTAGTTTTCAGAATTCTAATGTGAAGTCTGACATTGAATTTTATCTACTAGCATGGTGTATGAATAAACATATTTCGTCAAAGCTAATCTCATACTGTCATTCAAATCATTTAATGATTTTCATGTTACATAAGTCATATTTACTTCAATAAATTGAAACAACACGAATTCAGTTAAAGAGAAACGTATCTTAGAAGAAGTGGTATTTCAGAATAGGTAATAGGTAAGACTCAAGTCAGAAAATGTCTGCCAATATTTAAAACTTGATCCGCCTCGCGGGCAACATGTTACCCGCGAGCTATGGGGTTGGACAGGTCTGATCTATGTACAGCAAAGGCTCACGTCGAATTCGATTGATATCAGTCCCGGGGATTAAGTTGTCGACGAAGGAGGATGCGATTCCTGTAAGTAAAATTCTAACTCACTGAAACAGATTTTCCGAAGTTTCGGAGCGTAATGATAAAAAGGGTAAAATATTGTTTGTATAAATGTAAAGGATATCCTGCTGATTAGCCAAAAGCTAAGGTTATATGAATTCAAAGTCGATAAAAATCTTAATTTTAGGTAATGAAACTTTCTCATGAGTAAACTTTTATACTGTGATTAAGGCCTGTATCCGAATAAGAAACTGAAGAATAATAAGATTAAAAATCTATAATAATATTTTTTTAAATGTTTCTGAGTAATGCTTCAAATAAATTTATTCTCGAGTGATAAGAAAAATATCTCCTCAGTCTTTTTTATACATTATGGCTACATTTTGTACGATTTCATTACCCCTTTTACACGAACATTCCTAATATACTGAGACACCGGTATTTTATAGATGCGTACTTATTGCACGTTAAGCTCTACTTAAGATTTCCATCGGCAAATAGCACGATTTTGCTGAAAACATACACATTTCGGGCGATGTAAATTGTTGCCTTATAAACGCCATGCAAAGGGAACGTTTCAAAAGTCTGCCCGTATCACTCGCCGAAAGAATGCTTTTTATTTAAACCCACACAGTATTGTTTTTTCTTCACGCGACGAATTTTACCTCCCCTTTTCCCAACCCCCACAGGTTGTAGTAGAAAACACCATGGTTCATCCCTCTCCTACCTTTTCCTCCCCTCACTCCCCCGCAACTCCCACCCTTCCTCTCCAGACACACACAGAAAAACACACACAAACACACATTATGAAGGTATCCCATGACTCCGTTGCGTGCCCTGGGGGAGTCAATCCACTCTATCCTCTCCACCTCTTACCCCTAAAATCCACTGTATATCACACCCACGCATACAACAGCGCGCGCGCGCCCGCGCAGGCTGAGCGAGAGGACCTCAGCTCCTTTTCTCGCCCACGGAAAACGGTTTGCGGTCGTGTCGTGCGTCGAGGATAGCGACGCGCGCACACACACACGCGCGCCTACACACAGACGAGGGCAAACACGACACCGGGCACCCGATATCAGCTTAACTGACGATCCCGTGCCGTATTAACACGGGTAGGGGATAGGAGATTTCCACAGGGTCGTTTTACCGACCTCCATCTACCCCTCTCCCTCCACATTTATTCCAAAAGGGTTTAACATGTAGCTCCGTGTGGGCGGTCATGGAGTCGAGCGAAAAGAGGGAGAAACAAACATCTAGATAAGAGTCGGGTGTTTTATTTCGTTCTGTTATGGGGTGAAGGAGAGGGCTGTTGAAGGGGAGGTTGGGGGAGGGGGGAGGGACGGAGAATGCAAGATGGAGCTTTATAGATAGGATGGAAAAAATGCCACCGTCGGTGAAATGATCGGCCGAATGGGAGTGGTCGGGTTCGTGAGGTTGGGTTGTTGGAACCTGTAAGCTAGCGCGGTGGTTTCTGGGAGCCCTTCGTGTTATCGGGTGTCGGAGTTTGGGATGTGTCCCGATTTCCGTCATTTTCGCAGTTTAAATGCTTGGTTCTCCGGCCCTTTTAAGGTCGCTGTGTACAAGTACGTGCTGGAAGGCTGAGTGAGAAGATTGTCCAATAACTTCAGCCATCTCGAATTAATCTTATAGCGAGCCGTTCGACTGATTAAAGAAAAATTTCATACGAAGACTTCACGAAGTAATGATGTGTTTCTAGAACACCCTATGAGTTTATTGGTAAAAGACTTCATTAATACAACTCTGGAAATTCATTGTAAGCAAACCAAGTTTAATATCTGTGACCAACGAATACGGCCGCAACCATTGCATTGGTTTATAAAAGAGATAAACACAATTATAGACAAAGATGGCCACGTTAGTAGTAGCGAGTGCTTCGGTTGGTAACATAGAAGTTCACTTAAGAAATTGTGAGGGTCATATTAATTAAAAACAATTATTTCAGTGTAGTAAATTTATTATGAAAGTTTTTCTGGACAAAATTGTGAGCATAAAGAATGAAATTTATTAAATCTCAAAACATCGTTTTAATAATGGCTCAGCGAGGCTCATACGACTCGCTGGCCGTAGTTTTCTCGTGCCTGGTTTAGACACTGCGATGCGACATTCTGGGTCGAAACTGAGCCAGAGCCAGAGTTAAATTTTATCCTTGCTCTCTGAGGATTTTGAGAATTATTTCATTTTTTTAAACGCCAACAGTCGCATTAACGTCAAATTAGGACTCAGGCCGTGAGGTTTATTCTTCCCAAAATATACCAACGCTGTAAAATGATAAACATAAAATATGAAAAATTTATTTACCGTAACATGTATATTTTATTTGTAAAATGTTGAAAACAGTTGCTTTCGCCTGGGTTAAGCCTAAATACGACGATTTAGAATGAATAAATAAATGATGAGACGGAATAAGGGATTTTTATGTTTACACGAAGGGAAAGTCCAAAAATACAACCTTATATACGTTATTTTCTTTTCAAATTATGGTAGGTATGATGCGTCAAGGCTCTTGAAACTTGCGCCAGACTAATATTTTCGTCCCCAAATGCGTCAATTTATTCCGCTCGATAAAGCTTCAGCAGTTACATCAGTCGAAGAGGGAACGGGGGCTGTTCCGAAATAAATCCAACAATGTTCGATGGCAGAGAGAAGAAAATATTTTTCCTCTCCTCCTGCCGACATTTAAAATTCCGCCCACAAATACACATCATGGCACCAAAAAAAACAACCCACCGTCGACCGTTTGAGATATTAACTCAACATCCGACGAGTATAACATCCAGCCGTGGGTGAGATCAAAAAGGTCACGGGTTTCATTATCACGAAGCATTTTCGGTTTCCGACTTGAGAGCAGACTTTTACTCACACCAACTCACACGCACACATACACACACACACGAATTAGCATGTCGACGACCGAAAAACCCCCCGCGACATTTTCGGGTTCCGCCCCCGCGGAAATGGCTCGATACTGCGTGTCGGAAAGGAACGAATGTATAATAAACGAAGGGCGAAACGAACCAATTCTTCCCAGTTTGAGAACACTCCGGCTACAATTTTCGCGGATGAAAACGGGAATCGAAATGGCACGGGACAGCTCCTCCGTGTCAAACCCACACGGCGAAATCGCTCCATTCCGAGAAATTTTTGGCCAATTTTCGATATGTTAATTCCAGCTGCCAGAATCTCTCTCCTCCTGCTAGACTGCATAAATATTTTAAGGGCGGATAGTTTTCCTCGCGACCCTATTTCCCTTCACTACTCGACGGATGGGGCCTCGCGCGCACAAAAGCCCCCGCACAAAAACCTATAAATTAACTCTCCCTTCACTACCAACCATACTTCGAAAGCTTCGAAATGATAAAAAAGATGACGGGACTGAGCGAGGTTCGGTAGAAAAGGTAGGATGAATAGGGAAATACACAAAGAGGGTTAGAGGAGAAAAGCGTGGGCATAGAGAGGTGGAGATAAAGAGGGGATGAGGGAAGCAGGGAGAGAGAGAAAGTGAAAGAGGAGTAAGATGGGCCGGGAGTATGGGATTACAAGGTCCACCCATCCCGGGTGATTATAGGGGGACATGTTTCGTCAGGGCTTGAAGGGTTGAGGCGGTCTGTTTTGGGGTTGATAGAGGTCCCAGAGAACCCGACACGTACCATCACACCAGCGGCAAAACTCCCTAGAGTAGAGTTTCCAGCCGAATGAAATAGGGGAGTGTCTCGCTGCCAGCGGGTGGGTTTGTCTGCGCGCGCGCGTTTGTGTGTGTGTAGGGGGTGGACAGAAGGGCGCTGGAGGCGAGGGAGTTGGGGTAGTTCTGTTCGGAGTTGGGAGAAATGCAAGGGCGGGAGGGGTTGTGACATATCTCGGGAGATAAGTCCGGGTTCTCTACACCCTAACCAACCTCCGGACCTCTTCCGCCTCCCTCTCGTCGACCCCACACCCGATCACCCCGGAGAGAGAATTACATTAGGGCGGAAGAAATTCGAACACGGGAGAAAGGCGAGGGAAGGAGAGAGGGAGATACAAATGAGTAGATTAACGGCGAAATCTTTCAAACGTCTCTATATACTGGGGATGACGCGAATAGGGGTATTATAAAAAAAGGAGCCGCCTCTTTCTTCTTCCTTTGCGTCCATTTTGTTTCGGATCGCTTTTATACAGCTTTGAGACGCCTCTTTGTTACGCGATGGACTTAAGGATATCGGGAGCGATGATTAACCCACTCCTATTTATTTTTTTTAACGAAGCGCGATGGAAGAAGAATCGCTTTACGTGCTCGCCGTATGATTAATTCGCCTCTCTTTTGTTTTTATTCGGAAATGAAACGTTTTGTTCCCGGTAGGTGGAAGGGAGGGAAGAGATAGGCGGCGGGATAATATTCCTGCGATTGTGTTTTTTTTATCCCGCGGTCGTGTTTTGCTGGTGATATCTTTAATGGACGAAAACGAAAGGCATTTCTACATCACTAGACATAACTCCAATTCACAACGACGAATTTTTTTCTTAGAAAAAAGACAAGCATTCGTTCACCGCGCGGTTTTTTTTATTTCGTTTGAAATCTCTCGGACGCCTTGAATAATTCGCGGGCTTTCCGCTTTGGAAAACCTTTCGCTGAGGAGCCATTGGATCGCACAGCTTTGTAACACCTTTTCGCACCTCGAAGAGAAAGGCAAATGCAAATTTATAGACTTTGAGAAAAACGTTAGCTTACAGAAAATATATCGAACTCGAACGTGGGCTTGGGTGCGTATAAAATATCTCGCGAGAGCTGAGCCAAAACCAGACGAATGGCCCTTTAAACGCCGAGGGTGAATTTATTCGCCATGTTATCACACAGACTCAGCGAAGAGGAGTCCCTCCCGAATGCAGTTGGAGAGAATCATAAGACACGGGAAAATATAAGGGAGGAAAAGAGGATGAAAGTCATTCATAAAAATTAGATGGGGGAATAGGGTTGCCGGGGTGACGCGTGGGATGGTGGAAAAAGTGAGGGACGGAGAAGGAAATGAGTTAGCACTTGTGGATTAGGGCGAGAAAGAGAGAGAAGGGGAGGAAGAGAAGAGAGAAAAGGGGGAGATAGCGGGAGAGAAGAGGGATCTCTTCATCCTGTGGGAGGAAAAACAAGAGAGAAACAATTTCCGCGGAGGCACTTTTTTCGCCCTATCCCCTCTCTATTATACAACTCCCCCCAGCCCATTCTGACCCTCCATCCCCCATACCCGTGAATGGAACTGCCCGAGCGTTGCCTCTCCTGCGTAACAGGATAGACGGCGTAAAGCGGCGAAAGTGAGAAAACGGGACGGACGAACGAACAAGCTGCGTCGCGCGGAACGCGTCACGTGACTGAGGATAAAAAAACAATCGAATCACGCTCCTTTTTTTTAAATCTCTCTTTCTCCGCCACACCCGCCTTACCCTCCGCGAAATATTAACGAAAGCCGGTTAATCCTTTAGGCACGGATAAACAAATTTAATTTTCCGCTTCTCAATTTTTCTTTTTAAAGCCTATTGATTGTAGCGCGGTTGTTGTCATGACGACCACGTACTGGAGATGGAGTGAAGGACCGCCGAAGGTAGGAAATGACTTGGTTCCGCTTACTAAATGACCAAAGGGGAGAATTTGAATTCGTAGACTCACGACGATCACTCTTCGTCACAGTGACCAGCAACCTACTCGACGTTTCATCTCGATATCGCCCGAGAAATGTGACCTTTTTAAAGGAGGATGTATAAGGATCGTGAAATTATAAACTGATTATTAAAGTAACCACCCCTGCAGGGCACCGCGGAGTATCGACGAAATATGCAGCTTTAAAATGAACATGGAGTTATCTGCACCGCCACACACTATCTGTTGAACACGATCCACGCATGCGCAGATTGTACTACGCAGTTGATTAGAATGATATTCGTCGAAAGCGTTGCATTTCGGTTTTCTTTGGAAGATGGTGCAGAATCGATAACACAACAGATCTAACGTTGAAAATGCAATGCTAAATCAAAAGGAGAAAATAACAAGAAACATCCAATCAGAATGCGATAAAACATCCCGAATAAAAATTCGTTTGAAACAAAATTCTCATCATAAGAAGTATACTTCAGTCTCCTTAACAACATGTATAAGCATATTGGTTATTAGAAAAATCTCTTTAATATAAAATTCGTTATTATAAACAAAGAATTTCAGTTCCTTCAGGTATGTATTGATGAGATGTTACTTTAAATGGAAACACGAATTCTTGCGGTGCAAACATATTGTGAATACACATCTTTCACGTGATGCAGAAAACTTCCAGAAGTTGATATCCACGGCTAAAGTGGATCTTAAAAGTTCGAAATAATTCGATCCGAGATACAACCTACAGTCACGTGAATCTAAATCACATCCTGCGTAACGATGCCTTAATTTTGTAAATTTGTATATATTCATTAAATGTTAAATTTTGCTACGACATGCCACTTAAAATTAGCAACAGCTATGGAATAACTCCCTCAGCGCTATTGCAAACAGTTCACATTCTAAAGATGACAGAAATATTTAAATTATTAAATGAGGAAAACCGTTCAAAAAGACGAGGTAAATGTGCTCCAGAATTGTTTTAAATGAATGTATAAAAACGACGCAGCCTTCGGGATGAGAATATCAACGATGGAAGCACGAGCATTTTTCAAGTAACCTATTTGTATTCGAACGAATGGGGCGTCGACTGCACGAACTGTTGCATAAAAGGCGATTAATACTACGAGATAAGTTCCGTTGTGTATTTGCTGCATTAAGACGCTTTTCTTCACCTCCACGAAACGCGATTTGCCGAAGAACAGGGGTTTTAAAGATAACCGACATATAATAGCCTTGAATTGGTGTTTGAATAGGGCTTGCCATTTACGCGCACGAAAGCGACGATGCAAGGGTTAATAAGAGTTTGAAATGTTGATAGCTTTCGCTTTAGAAAGTACCTACAAAAGATGTAGGAAATATTAACCGAGCGTAAATGACCAATATTTGTTCAAATCAGTATAATACAGTTTTAAAAAGTAATTTTGTTCCAAACTATTACAATAATTACCCATTAAACCTAGATTACCTAGCAACACTATTTCAATAAACATAACTAAATGTCGCGTGCATGTGATGATTAAAATTAAGATTGAAAATTTCACATTCAACCTATGCACAACTAATTACAATTGGTCGGTTATTGGCTACCGAAAAGTGATCTGCAAACACGCAGCGTAAGAAGATAATATAAAAGTTATCTAACATGAGGCAGATATTAGTTTCATAAAATACACATTAACTCGTAAGCCAAATGATACTCAAAGACTCATTCACCTCACTTCTAACTAGTTTCAGGTCTTAGAGACTTTGCCCGACTTACTTTATCGATGACAAAGAGTTGACGACGAACTGGTAGCCCACTTGACTCCGTACTTACCATTCATTTATCGCGAAATGCCATTACAAAGAGGTCTCGAAAGCCAAGAAACTCGACCTCCTTTTGAACGCTTACCAAACAAGTAGGCAAACTCATTTATCTCAAAATCTCGGCCAATTTTCTTCAATGCAATGAAAATAAAAACAAAACAAAAACAAATAAAAGTGTTGAAATAACGACCGGTTGGCTTCAAGTACGACCGCGGAGTGTCTCGATCGAAGTTGCTTTATAAGGACAAGGCACAAAAGAGCGAGAGAAAGAGAGAGAGAGAGATAGAGAGAGAGAGAGATAGAGAGAGAGAGAGAGAAAGAGAGAGAAAGAGAGAGAAAGAGAGAGAGGAGAGAGAGAGAGAAAGAGAGAGAGAGAAAGAGAGAGAGAGAAAGAGAGAGAGAGAAAGAGAGAGAGAGAGAAAGAGAGAGAGAGAGAAAGAGAGAGAGAGAGAAAGAGAGAGAGAGAAAGAGAGAGAGAGAAAGAGAGAGAGAGAAAGAGAGAGAGAGAAACGACTTCGCTGGACAGTCAGGGAAGCTAACACTTTTAAATTACCCTCCTCATCGACTAACTAGCTTAACGCCTTCCACGCTATAAAAATATGGCGCCCCGCGGCCGCCTTCGCGAAATCAGGAGATACGACCAAACGAAACGAAAAAATACGCGAGGAAAAGGAAAAAAATCTTTTTAAAAAATCCTCGCGGTAAACAAGATTGATGGAATATTGCTCCGTCGGATTCCCCGGGAGCAGAAATGCGCCCACATAAGTTGCTACTGGAACAGAGGAAGGAGTGGAAAGTAAAGGGAGTGAAAGAGAGGGGAAGAAAGGATAGGGAGGGAGAAAGAGAGCGGAGAGACAGCCGGAAGGGGTGGCAGAAGTCGTATTGCAGTTGACGATACAGGAAATAGGGCATTTGTAGAGCTTGGGTGTGTAAAGGAAGGGATGGAGAGAGAGAGAGATAGGGAGAAAGAGGGAGAAAGTGATAGAGGGAGGTAGTGCAATGTGGCGGAATGAGCGAGTTAGTTTTGTGTGTTGCGGTCGGCATAAAGTGTGTGGGCGACTTCGGAGGTGGAGGGGTTGTGGAAGAATGGCTCTAGGGAGTGGTGGTGGCGGTGGTGGCGTGGCGATGGTCTCGCCGTTAAGAGGGAGTAACAAGGGGTTGGAAGAGTGCGGAGAAAAAGGGGGAAATGATAAAATCATCTTTTCTGCTTCTGTCCATGGGCGTGGTCGAAAAATGCTGCCGAGTGTATGGGTGGGGGAGGATGGAGTTCGAAGTGGAGAGAGAAAAAAGAACATCGAGAGAAAGAGAGGGGATGGGAGGTGATTTTTTTCTCGCGCCGCCGCTCCCATTGTTCGATTTTATCGTCGTTTTGTCGGTCGATATTTGGGAATTTTTTAAAATGGGCCATATGTCGTCGGTTGCCCGATTCTCCCGATATTTTCGACTTTCTAGGGATGGATTCGCGGTGATGCGGCAACGTTCTCTTGAAGCCGGAGAGCGATTAATTCGGCGTAGAACAAGCGCGAGTTGTTGAATTTTTTTTTGATTAATACGAAATGCGGTCGTCGAATCTCACGATTCTCGGATCGTATCGTATCTGAAAATCTCAATCGGTTTTTGAGCAAATCGTTCGATTGTGTTATAATAAAAGAAGGTCGTTATGACAATAGGTGATGCTGCTTTATTTAAGATTTTCTGCTATAGTCAAAACATAAAATAATAGTACTTTGATGCCTGGGTAGATAACTGAGTCAATGGTTATATCGCGTGTGTAGTTATACGTAGCACAACAAACAGAGCGAAATATAACGTCGGGTTTAGCTACTTTCATTGCGTGCAAGTTAATTTTCATACAGCGTAAGAATACGAGAGACCAGATGAATGAAAAAGAAAAGTTTTTTTCTCACTGCAATTGTAAATACGAAACTGGACAATTTTTGTTCGTTCTATGATATACACTGAATAACATCCCCATCTTCAAATAATTCTGTCAAGAACGTTTTTGAAAAATTCAAGCCATTCTAAATTTCTAAATAATATTTTTTTGCTGCTCTTAACAAATTATGAATCTGTTCCCTAAATTATGTATTTATTTCATTTATAAGAAAAACATTTTATCTTATATTTAATATTTTTCCGATGATAAAAAAGGTAAAAGGTAATTTTTATGAGAAGTAATATAATTAGCGCAAGTAAAATTTTCAATTATTTTGCAATCATAAATCAAGTCTCGTGACCGAAGAGGTTTGACTTCCTGGGAACAATTATCCGCCATACTAAGTATACGACGTAATAACAGCCCAGCATCACAAGTGATTTAGTTGAGGATTACATAAAATATATTATTATCCCTTGTTTCTCTCGATCTTTATACGATACATTATACATTGTTACAATAAAATCATATTATTTTACCGGGCTTGACGATTTTTTAGCACTTAAAAAAATCGATTGTGTATTTGGTTTGTCTGTCCGTCCTTCCGACTGTGCGTTCCGTCCATTCGGGCAATATCTCTGAAATTCTGCAACTTGGAGAAGCCTAATTTTCAGAATAGGGTGGTTTGCATGAGGGCTTGACATGGTAAAAATTTGGAGGAACTAGGATTAGCTAATGGAGAGTAATCGGTCTTTCTCCGACCTCTTTTCTATTTCTATTCCCTATAATAAAATCATGATATCGGTGCAGGGAATTATCAATGTGCATTTTGAAATTAGTTAAAATTATGATATAAGCTCGTAAAATGAACAGATCTGTAAATGAAAGGACAGGTTAGTATTTATTGAAAACAAAATCCAAATATGTCAAACGAGAGCAAACGACTACTTTTAATCTAAAAAAAATCTGATGTGGCCACCCACATGACTTTTTCCATACCTGTAATTTTTCTTAAAATTCCAAGTAGGCTACATAATAAATATTTTAAGAAACTGCGAGAAAATTTTAGACTTTACAAAGAACAGAAATAAACTCAAACCATAGCATTCTGATATTGGATATAACCACAAAGTTCCAACAATTAATAAAATAAAAAGGAGCGTTACTAAGACGTAATTAAGCGTCAATTGTTAACAATAATTGTCAGAAGGTCGCGTGATGGTGGCAGCTAAAATTATAAGATATCTCTTAAACAATGCAATATATGGGAAAATTTTTCAAACAAAGGTTGTAGAAAATTTAATTTCCTACAACTTTTATTCCAGTACATTTTTACATTTACCAAATATTACAGCAAATATTTCAAAATAACGGATGTGACAAGAATAAACAACCCACTTCCGGTCGACCGATTTTTACCAAAAACTAATCAGTTCTTCCGACTTTTATAAAAATGGTAAATATAAAATTTCGCGTTGACCTGATTAATAGTTTTTGAGTTCAAGCACCCACAAAAAGCAATCACCATGCACACACAAAGACATCATCGAGAAAAATGCTCAAAAGGTGTTCAGGGGACCTCAAAACGTGTATTCCCGTTTAAATCTCGAAGCAGATTTTTTTTTAATGAATACAATTCTTTCCCCTATACTACGTATGGAGAAAGTAAAAAACCCCTTACGTAATTTGCTGACCAATTCTTCCCTCACTTGTTAAACATACTAACAATGGATCATTTGTACATGTCCTATCAATTGCAGTAGAGGTTTTCGCTATATAAAAATAGTGCAACGTAATGGTGACGTAACATCGTAAGAGATCGAGGATCGAGAATGAAACCGATATCTAGATAAACCACACCCAAAGGCTAATTCGGAACGACTCTTTCCTTGATAGCTACATGTGCGCTTTATACAGAAGAAAATGCTGGAGTACGCAACCTTGAGGTATGAGCTGCAGTCGCGACAATTCTATCTGATTGACAGAGACATTAGCTTCGAAATTACTGGAAATAAAACATTCACCAATTTAATTAGACATACTGATGGTTTAATCTCACTTCCATTAATATGATTGCCATCTCTTTGCGACACGCTGGGCCATTTTATACTTCGATATTGATTCATTTTTTTGACTTCTGATAATGAAGAGATAAGAACTTAAGTTCCCCCACCAAGTCCAGAATTGTCGTGTGATTGATTCGTTTGAAGATAAAACCCCTTACTAACACGAAAGTGCTTCGACGGCTAAACAAATATGTCTCTAAATACAGCATCCAAACAAATAAAAAAGATAAAAATATCCTTTGTGCTCAAATGTTTTATTTGTAAATTTGCACAATAAACACCTTTTTATTTTTCTTAACTCTTTAACGTTACCTTATGATTACATTTTCTTTCATTCCAAAAATACTGCTCCATTTAATGTCGCGAGTCGACATCATCCATAACGGGTTCTAAGGAGCAAGGAAAAGGCACCGGATGAGATGCAAAAAAAACGAAGCAATAAATGTTATCGCTTAAAGGTCTCTCGAAAAGGGAGACACGGCACTATTTTCTGCCAGACAGCTGACATCGCATGAGAGGAAGGAATTAAACCACTTGCTATATGGACTCGGACTTTGTTATCCCTCGAAGTTATTACGACGGCCGTATCTTAAAACGATCAAGACAAGCGAATTATCAACAGTATGTTACCTCTTCGGAGGGAGAGGGGAAAACAAGAAAAAAAGAACCGGGAACGTTTTCATTATTTTTTTCGAACTTTCGCGTCTTCTATTCCGTATCAACGAGCCAGAAAATGAGAGTACAATTGGAACCGTCGAACGTCTTTATATAAGTAGAGCACAAGGAAAAAAGGATCTTGATCTCCGCACAATGTCCTGTTTTTTCGTTATCCTTCGCCATCATCCTGATGAGTTTTAGGGAAAAAAAGGAAACAAACAGTTTTTCAATCGCCACAAGAGGGGGCGAATGCTACCCTTTTTCCTCATCCATGTTACACCTCAACCTTCTTTTAACTCTCACCGAGAAAAAAAAAAACAAGACGGAGGCGACGGGGCGGACCTAATGAAATGCACGTATGGCATTCGTCACTCTCACCGCCACTTCCCCTCTCTCCCGCATAATCATATCGCGATATCGTTCGCTTGTTTGTTGGTCTGGATATTAGCGCAGGCTCCTTTTATTTTCAAAAGCTCTCCTCTCGGAAAAAAAGAAAGAAACGAAGAACAAAAAAGAACTGCTTATCGTTCGGTATGGCAAGGGCAAATAAGGACACGATGCGAACCGTGAGATAAAAATGCGGGAGTGAGAGAGAGAAAGAGAGAGAGAGAGGGTGTGCGGGAGAAAAGCACGCGCCAGAAAGAGAAGAGGGCAATTTACGCCGCGTATAAATTATTGGACGTGACGGGAGGTCGTTTGTTCGGGGGATGTTTGTGTGTGCTTACGCGGGGGAGGGGAGAGGATTGGGGGAGAAGTGGGGAGGAGACAGGAGAGGTGGGTGAGGGGGAGGGGGAGGAGGAGGGGGGAATGGAGAAATGAGGTGGAGTGAGGGGGGGGGGATAGTTCGATAGGCGAGGAGTAAGGGAAGTGGAGGAATGAGGGGAGGGAAACACCCTCCAAATAGCATTTGTATTCTCCTCCGGTCTTAATCTGTTATCTTTTTTCGTTCGCTTTTTTTCGCGAATCGGACCACGCAGAAAAAAAAAACTTTTTTGGCTAATGTTGTACGACGGATGTCGGTTTCCGACATGCAAAATAAAAGTTTGGAATCGACGCCGCTTTTCCGGATGTCTACTAATAAAAAAAGGAGGGAGGGAGAGGAGGGACAAAGACCGAGAGCGAATCTGGCTTCGTCGAAATCTCGTGCAAGGGAAATAAATAAATACTCGTGATATTATTCATGAGGAGAGTTAATAATTTACGCGCCGACGTAGAGCGATTTTTGATGCGAAAATAAAGCGAATGCTGGGTGGCTGCCAAAATATCCATTGGATGGGGGAGAGGGGGATGCGAAAAAATTGCGATGAAATGCTGAAGGGCGTGAGAGAGGTCGTGTTGACCAATTTCTCTCGAAAGTGTTTGTACCCAAGGCGCCTCGTGGGCGGATATAAAGGTTGGAATGCCCAAATAAACGTGTTTAAATTCAAACAAGAAGTTATTTTTCAAAAATATTGGCGAAATACATAAAATAAATAACGTAGGCCCTTCAAACAACAGTTTCATTCCAATAGGAGTCACATGCATCTTTAAAACAGGATTTGAGTAATTAACTAATTTTAATTCTTACAGAAAAGACAGAATTATCTCACGAAGGCTTTCTTATATAGCAGTTTCTGTTGTTCTCTCGCTGAAGAAGGGCGTGTGTGGCCCGAAAGCTTCCAATTACAAGCCTTCCTCTATCGCTGTGGACGTCTACATCCGTATGGTAAGTGTTCACACTGGCTCCTTCCTATCCCTCTCAACCTCTCGTTGCTTTTATTTTATTATATTATCTCTTTTTCCGCATCATATATATATATATATATATATATATATATATATATATATATATATATATATATAATCTTGAGGAAAAGGAAACGTGGTAATGACGGTGGCAAAAAGCTGTTGGAGTGAGTTCAATGGTCACCAAGTTGGCGAAGTAACACGTAAAACACACAAAAAACGAAAAAACGATATCATTTCGGTCTTAAGCCCTCCTTCAGAGCGATAGAGAGAGAGAGTTTGTGTGTGCCTAAGGTAAGATAAGTTCTATTGAATGAAAACTGGAGCTTTCGATTGGAAAGCATACTTTCTTCTCACCATCGAACAATTCGACTTACTTCGAGTTAAGGCGTAGTTCGACAATACTGGACATCTCGTGGAAAGGCGCGAAATATTTTAAAACGACCGCAGTAGGGAAAATGATAATTAAAATCATAAAGAAATCTAAATACTAACGCCGCTCATGATCTCGCCATGAATACCTCGTCTGCCGCTAACGCGCGCCGCGGACCTCAACTTGATAAATGCCGAGCCAACGTTATCAATGCGGAAAGCACAGCGTGTTCATGGGATTTAGGTCTTGGAACGCTGGCTTTTACCTCTACGCATAGTTAGGAATGCAAAAAAAAACGATAAATATCGACATTGCACGAGGTAAATAATAAACGCGTCGCAAGAGAGAGAGAGAGAGAGAGAGAAAAGCGTTTGAAAATTTAATTATAGAAATAATATCTGCGGCGAACGAACATTTCTAGAAAGCGGACGGCGGAGAATGGAAAAAAAACAAAAAAAGGTCCCAAATTGTGAACGGGAGAAAATTCCCCGTCGAACCCGATTCAAGAGTTGAAGTCGAAATAAACGCCCCGGAATGCTTTAAGACGGAATAATTACAACACGCGGGAGAAATGCCATTAATTTAAATTAACGAGAAATTCGGAGTGAAATTTCCCTCGGGAACCTCTTTTAAACTTCGGCGTACGAGTATTCGTTTAAATTAGCGAGGATTTTTAATAGCCGCGAAATTACGAAATATTAATAAATGGAGGACATGGAGGTGGGAGGGGAAATTGCAATTGAAGCCGACTGTGAAATATATGACCACTGGGAGGCGATTTTTAATTCCGTCGAGAAGATTAATAAAAATATGATTTTTTATACATTATTATTCCGTGATAAAAAACACTCACCCCACAATATCTAACCCCGACACCAAGAAACTCGGACGCGAATATTCTCTAATTCTTCAACACCGAGAAAATAGTGTCGCGAGATATGCCTGCAAAAATATTAAACAGGAACATCCCTATTATGCACGGCGAAAATGGGTTGACAAGTACCGCGCGAAATATTTTCGAGTCCGGTTTAATTAATGACCGCGTTATTTCATTTCGATAGCTTTAAAATATTCGCCATGACGCTGCGAAGTAGGTTAAGTGGCCGTACGTGTTTTCGCGGTGGAACAGTTCGAGTCGGGTGGAAAAATAATAAAAGCAGAGAAAAATGATTCCGCTTCGGGGAGAAAAGCATTCCGGCGAACTAATGGATTTGAATGGCAATTAATTTATCCCTGCCGTGTGGTCAGGAAAGATTCCTGCGGCGCGGTTTTATTTTATTTAAAAAAATATTTTTAAGGAATTGGCGCTCGAATTCCCGCGAATTTATCGCTCCGCAGCGCTCCCTCGAAATTACCCGACGTTATCGAAAAATATCACGAATCTCCGACTATATAAATACCACGGACGGAAATAACCGTCTAAACCCGTAATTTAACCCGCAAACAGTTATTTTGAAAAAATAAACTGAAGAGATGCGTCGCTAGGTAACCGTCAGAAATTTCAGACGTGCCGCTCACTTCCCCGACTCGAGTAACTTCCGACGCAAGGGGAAAAGATATACACGCGCAAGATAAAAAAAATATTCGGATAGAAAAAAAACAAAAATTGGCGAGTCGTTATTAAATTGACCTGGTTCGCAAAATAATCACGCCCGCTAATTTAACGAATTTTCGACAAAAAAAGAACTCCCTCAGTGCCTTTAAAAAATTCATCCATCGTCGCCTTTCGTAATAAATCTCCGACGAATTCCAATCGAAATCAAGCCCCACGCCACGGTTAACGGTCACGGCTGATCGCCTAGCCGCCACCTCCCTCCCATTTCCATCCCCGCGCACTAGAGACCCTCCCTGTCCCTCCCAATCCCCCCCACTCCTCTCCAAAGCCTCCCCTTTTTTTAGTCCTGAAATTTCGGCAAAGTAATCATTTTCAAAAAGGATTCGAAAAAGACTACTCAATGCTGGAAAATTAATGAAAGCGCAGAAGAATGGCGGGAGAGAGGGGAGTGGGAAGGGGGAGAGAGAAAGAGAAGATGAAATGGAGAGAGGAGGGAGAGAAATGAAATAATACACCCGCTGAAAAAATTAACCTCCGCCGGAGAAAGAATGAGAGGGAGACGCATGATCGGTTTTCCCTCAAATCCGATTAATTAATAATCGGAAAACTCTTGCGTGGGAAGAGGGATTGGGAGCTGGTGGAGGGAGAGTAAGTAGAGAGGGAGAGAAAGTAGAGAGGGAGGGAAAGTAGAGAGAGATAGAGGTAGAGAGGGGTCGAGGATGACAGCGGTATCCCTTCACCCCTCTCGCAAACCATCACTACTAAAAAAACTTACCCATATCCCCTCCTTTGCTTTTTTCCCTTTATTCTATTTTTACATTCCCACCTCTCCTTTTCTCCTCCCCCTCCCACTCAATCCCACCCCCTCTTTCCGTCCTCTCTCTCTCTCTCAGCCAACTCCCTAATGCAAGGGTGGCGACAAAAGGCTTTGAGGACGAGAAAAGTTCAAACTTTTCCCTTTTGTTCGGAGTCCATCAGAAAAAGATGAACGAACTGAACCGGGACGTTCTAAGGGAAAAAAGAGGACTGTCGGAGGTCGTGGGTGAAGGCGGATGGAGGGGTGGAGGATGGCGGGAGGGGAAAAACCAACAGCGGAATCACAATGGTGGCTGCTGGAATATGAGTGAATGGGGGTGTCCCCGGGATTATAAAACAACTGCCGTTAGATTTTTTTCTGGAGAGACAGAAAAAGAGCGAGGCTAATAATAATGCTTACCAAAGTGACGAGGCTACAAGACGAACTGGATGAGTCTCGAAGGATGATTTTTTTACATCGCTTTACATAACGCGCGACGGAGAGAATCGGAAAATTCCAATTATCTGGAAGGAGTGGGCGTAACGTGGGTTTTTTTTTAAACGTACCGCGCGTTTCATCTCCTAGATGAGAGGTCTTTCTGAAAAAATTAAGCAAGGGAAATAAATCAGAAGTTACGACCTTCGGATGATTTTCGCAGGCCATCTATCATTTCGTATCGATGAGTCCCACGTTATCGTTTCGCTTATGAATGAATATGCGGCGTCGAGTGGTCCGTCGCTTTTCTCCTGCTCTTCTTGTAAAAAAAACACCTAAAAACCTTATCTTTGTGGAACTGTGCCAATTTATGATTTATAAGGCCAATAAATTGGATCCTTAGTGGGAAAACGCAACGACTCGCGTTAAAATGAAAATCAACTATGTAATGGCAACCAATTTTATCTTAACCAGAAGTCCAAGAAATATATTCATGCTTATTTCAGCCATAGCTGTGTAAAATAAATATATTTGGGTAAATACTGGTAAACTGCTTTATCAAAGAAAGTCAATATGATATACTCGGCAATATTGAACAATTTAGTAAAACCGTTGATATATGTTATGCAAAATAACGACTGAGATATTATTTCCAATGCTAAGTAAAAGTTAGGCTTAGGAAAAAGTAGTATTTTCAAGGAATAAATTTTGAAACGCACATTTCCCTCGCTGACATAGATAAAGTATAAATTGAAATGAGGCATCCACATTTAATACATTCTATACAACTGTCAGGTTAGCATCGGGACACAAGGAGAAAGCGAAGAGGTACTTTTCAAATTCTCCTTCCACCATGGGAGGTAATCTAGAAAAAAATACAAGATTTTCACGCTAAAAATGATACGCCTACCCAAATGAAAAACACTTTCAAACACGTATAACGTCGTCCCATGCATATCAAAAAACCCGAATCCCAATGCCTTCTCGCCCTGTCTGTCACACTTGCAACGCTTGGAGTGGCGAAGAAACTTGTGATCTCCTCCCATTCCCTCCCCCTCTATCTCTCTTTCTTTCCCCCATGGACTATGCAAATCGAATGGGAGGGACGGAGAGAAATGGGAGGGAGAGAGGAGGGAAAAGGGGGGAGAGAGAGGAGGGAAAAGGGGGGAGAGAGAGGCATGGAGAAGGATCCCGAAAAAGTGAAAAGAGGGAGAAAAGACGAAGTTCGGGGTAAGAGTAGGAGGTGCAGCGAGTAGAGATGGGAGGAAACTTGAAGGTAAAAGAGAGTCCCTGAGAGGACAAGGGACAGAGAGAGGCGTGGAGGGGTAGAAAAGAGGGACTCAGAGGGAGTGGGGAAAGATAGAGCAAGAGAGGAGGGGAGAGAGGCAAAAGGAGGGAAATTGAGGGAGAGAGAGAAAATGAGAGAGGAAGGAGCGAAGGAAAGAGGGGAGTAGATGGAGGAAAGAGGGGTTGTTTGGCTGAATAAAATATTTTTTCTTCGGGTCTCCCCCCCTTAATGGATTCCCTCGCAGGGATGAAATATGCATTCGAATTCGTACCTCAATCATTCCAGGAGAAGAGTTTTTCGGGATAGGAGGGAAAGAGAGAGAGAGGGATTGGAGAGGAATATGAGGGGAAGGAGAAATAGAAATGAGAATGAAGGGAAGGGGAGGACAGGATATAAGAGGAGAGATGGATGGATGGTGAAGAGGCGTAAAAAATAACATTTTTATATGAAGAGGGAAAGAGCTCGCCCGGACGAATGGAGTAGGGAAAAAGTGGACGGGCGGAGTGGAGATCTTCGTTTGTTTTGCACCGAATGACTTCCATCAAGAGAGTCCGGCTCACGCACAGGTGGCCTCGCGTTCGAAGGCGACGCCGTGGGGAGGAGGGGGAGACGGCCAGCGTCGCCGCGTAAAAGAGATGGGAGTGTCTGCGGTTTAAGGGAGGCGGTGCGGAAAGGAGTGGGGAGGAGGGCAGACGAGGCTGCTTTCCTGAGATGGGGACCCGATATAAGCTTTTTGACCCCGCCCCCTTCCTCCTGCTTCTCCTTCGACCTCCCCCCTCCGCCCTAACACGCCCTCCTTTACTACTCCCCTATATTGCCAGCGGGGACGGAGACCACTGTATACACTCTCCCCCGCACACACGCACGCCCCGAGGCCGAATGAAAAAAAGTGGGAGAGGGTATTAACGAAAGTGCGTCGGCGTGAAGAGGGAAGGATGAAAAAGGAAGTCGTGAGAAGGGGATGACGGGTGAGGAAGTGTGCGCACGATCGCACGAGAGTGTGGAATTGGAAATGCGAAAGGGGTTGGAGAAGAAGCTTGAAAAGGGTTATATCCCCGACATTTCATCTCGAAATAAATAAAGAAAATCGCGGTTTTTTCTCTCTCTCGCCGCTTGACGGGTAAGGAAAAGGGTGGTTTATTTTCGGGGTGGCTTTTTTGCGCTCAAACCGACCATGTTTGGGGGGCACTTTCGGCGTGGATTGAGAGGGTGTTATTAGTGATGGGACATTCTGTCTTCCGCAGATCAAATGCCGTCTCCCCCTCTCTCTCCAACCCTCTTTCTGTCGAGAATGAGAGAGAGACATGGCAGTTATCTCCGTCCTCGTTTTCACGGGATATGGGGAGCGGGGAGGCTGGAAGGAAAGAAGGGTCGAACAACTTTCCCTACACGCCAAGGGACGAGAGAGCGTAAAAAAGAGAAGATAAGAGGCTAAGAGATGACGGGCTTTAATCCATATGTAACGACCCGGAGGGTTTTGAAAGCTTGTTTTTTATTTTTAAATGAAATTCTTGCCTCCTCTTTTCCCCAGCCTACCCTCCTGGGTAGTTTCTCTACTTTTTTGATTGGACCGTTCTGAGAACGTTTTCGTGCGGCAAGTTCGCTCACCAGTGCGGTGCTCTCGATGGAAACGCGTTCGTTTGGCGCGACCTCTCTCATTAGTCCGAGCTTACTCCTTCGCGAGTTGTAAGCGGAAAACGTTCTCAGCCATGTTAACCTCGTCGACTGGATGAACCAAATCGTTATATATCTTCCGTAAGGATAGAGACTATTTTCTCCACGATTTATACATCTATTCTTCTTAAGGCGAAGAGGTGGCAATAAGTCAGGGAAGTTCTGTAATGAGACGACGCCAGCCAACTTCTACTTTGCAGAGGAACTCAGATCCGATTTAAGGAAGGCATAGCAAAATAAGAGTGATTGACTGCGAGCTATAAAATTTCTGGTATTTTGCATTCTAAACATAAGTAAAATAATCAATATGTAGAATATTACCAATGGCACGTAAAATGTTAAATACTTGATTTCTTCCTTGAATTTAGGCGTGACTTAAAATGGATAACCAAGAATCAAAAGAAAATAAATTTACTAGACATAAATATATCCAGAGATATATTAAAACTCATTTAAAACAACCAAATAATGCATTGAGCAAAAGCTTGTAAATATTCGTTATAGTTATAGGGCGTAAAATAGAGAAATATAGTTTTAAGATTTATTATTGGCCCCTTTCATTCGAAAACTCATTGCACGTACGTAAACCCGGTTGCGTATATTCATCTCTTGAATTTTTTAAATGCCTATAGTTTCAAGTTTTGTCGGTTTCAGTGAACGTACTAGGCTGTTTGTCACCACTATAGTTGGAAAAGCCACATATTGATTTATTTCTGAAGAGTTTTGCGGTAACCTGGAGTAAATTATAAAACAACATAAAAAACTGTTGTAAAACGAGATATCGTGTTACCCTTTGAATTTATACCAATATTGCGAAAGTCTGAAGACACACTTTCTACCAACGAAATCATCTAAGCAAAATACAAGAGTTATAACTACAACAGAATAAAAATATATCGGCGAAAGGACCTTCTTAATGTAATTCCGACAGTTTTGAGCTCTTGTTACAGCTGGAGTACATGGAAGTGTGACACCGGACTTAACAGCAGAAACCATGTCGAACCAAACGGAAAAAACACAGTTTCGAATGAAACCGAGCCAAGAAAAACAAAAGGGAGCCAAACAGAAAACACAGCAGAGAAAACATAACAAGACCGAGCGGAACATAGCAAATCGGAGCCGTTGCAAATCAAACATAATGGAACGAATAGAAAAACAAAGCGGTATCCTGCAAAAACAAACGTGTGTTCATAAGAGAAAATAGTGCATTTATATATATGTATATGAAAGGAATTTTTCAGGCGGTACGCAAACGGTACGCAATATCTTCGCCTTTTTTAAAATAAAAATTTCATTAAAAATAAAATACATAATTTCAGCATTATTAGAAAAACATTTTCCTGAATTTTTTTAAAAAGAATTTAAAAACTAGCAAATACGTTAGTTGATTTTGCCAACAAAATACTCCCCTCACGTCAAATTTGAGTTTCGGAAATTAAACAAAAGGACTGCGTATACGCAGGGCCGTGCCTACCACGGGTGCAATGTGCGCATCGCACACGGGCGGCAGCCTCTATGGGGCGGAAGTTTCTTGGAGGCGGCAATGAGAGTCTTCTTTCATATTGGCTTCGTTGTCATACCCTTTTCCTCTGCAATGATTCAAAGAAATTCCCATATCACCTAGTTCCTTTAGTACAGTTTGGCTAAGTCCTTTTCCTGTAATGTCTGCGACTTCGAGAAAACTTACGTGTTCAATTACTTCTACATTTCCATCTGAATAGGAGTGAGCGTTATGCTATTTTTTCAAATTCCAAAATGCGACATTAGTTGTAGACAAGGGCAGATTCATCGAAAAACAGTTCCCCGAAAGTCAGTTCTTTGCGACTCACCGCGGTAATTTACGTTCTCTCCATCTGGACGTTGTGGAGAACCCAGAAGGGTGTTGTTTCAAATGGAGAGAGAGACCCTGGAGCAGCCCTTCACTTGCTCTATGGGGATGTCTTCCGGTCACCATTTCAAAAGGATTCAGGAAGGACATTTTCGGGATAGTCCGACTTATTGCTACAGCTTTTTAGCCATTCATGTACAATGCAACAATTTCTCAGAATTTTGAGTCCTTAAAACTCGCCAAATAAATCCAAAACGTTAATTTTACCGCACTAGTTTTCCAGCCATCTGCGTAATTTCCTGCTAATTAAGCGAAGAGGCCGACAGATTCATTAGGTAAAAAAATAACTGGCAGCACTTTGCCTTACCATGTACCTCAAACGGCCGGAACCAATGAACAGAACTTAGCGTGGGTAAAAAGTCCGTGAGGAAACAAAGAGGAACTGAAGGAGAGAGGGTCCAAGGCGTCACCCTTTGAGACAAGGAAAGCTTACCCTCTCGACGTTCTCGGTGCATTTTATGAGGGTTTGAGATCGCACGTGGCGGAGCAAAGGAAAGAAGCGAGGCAAAGAATGCGTTGGTCAAGCAAAAGGCGTTAATGAATTTGTCAGAAAAATTACCGAAAGTCCCATAAGGCGCGGGGCCCTGGGCGACTGCCCACCCATCCCCCCTTAAGACGGGCCTGAACTCTTATGCCGCATACTGCCCCTTCTGCATTTCCGCTTTTATTTCTCTTAAATAAGGATCACTTTTCTGTGCTTTCGTCGGAGAAGGTTCGAAGGAGATCCCTTTTCTCTGTGCATTTGTTTGAAGGTGGATGTTTTCAGCAGTTTCCTTTGAGTTAGTGCCTTCTTGCGTCGAGAAATTCATCGACAGTGATAGTGATTCGTGTGAAATATGCTGTATTTCCTATTTTGTGTAGTAATTTAATTATGGTGGGATCAATGCAAGAGGTAAGTACTCATAGTAGATTCAACCAAATAATATTTCTGCAAATTCAAGAAGTTTAACTTAGTGTTTATTTTTGTCGTTCGTTTGGAAAGGAAAGCAAATTTTTCAATCTTCCTTAAGAAAATTTCTTTGCTAATCATACACTCACTAGCAGGCGTGTACATTGTTTTCGAAGGAATATTCTATTTAGATTGCGAGAATCGCACCTTAAATAATAGTTTGAGGATATTCTCTTTTCTGCTGTTGTTGAAAGGGAAGCGTATTTATCTCGTAATTTCATGCCGTCAGCTCAATTATAGGTATAAATTTTCCATTGGAAAAACAACTTTCATTTAATTAATATATATTATTTACGTATTATTTCATTTTTCAATTTGTTGTAGTTGTCTTTAATTTTGTAAGATTTTAATTTATTTTTAGGTATTATTAACAATTTATCCTTGTTTTAGATGTCAGCTGTTAAAAGAAAACGATTATCTGGAGCTGAGTATAAGAAAAAGAGGATAGCAAGGCTTAAGGAAATACAGAGCAATTCATCTTCAATCACCAACTTTTTTCAAACTAAAATCAACTCCTCGTCATCTTGTGCAGTTTTAGAGGAGAACGTAGAACATGAAATGGTTGAGACAAATTATAACCACATTCGGCACCAAATAACTGAAGAAAATACTAATGTTTTTCAAATGCTTATTATTATAGAATTTTAGACAATGATGAAAAGGTAGCAAGAAATTGGCTAATTTATTCTATGTATAGAAAAGCTGTTTATTGTTTTTGTTGTAAAATATTTAGAGTCAATTCAAATTTATCTAACTTCATTAGCTGTAATGACTGGCAACATCTATCACAAATTTTAAGTAGACATGAAAAAAGTGGTCAACATATGAAATCATACGGGGATTGGATTCAGCTTTCCCGAGATTTAAAAAATCATACCAGTATTGACCATGAAAAGCAAAGTATTATTGATCATGAAAAGAAGCGGTGGCACGCAGTTATCGGAAGGAATGTTTGCGTCATACAATTTTTATCTAGACAGAATCTTGCTTTACGGGGAACTTCCAGTACATTATATAAATCGAACAATGGTAACTTTTTAAAACTGGTGGAAATTCTAAGTAAATTTGATGCTGCTATAGCAGAACATACCAGTCGAATACAAAAAAGTAAAGCAATTATGCCGCATTATCTTGGCAATAAAATTCAGAACGAAATCATTTCAATTATCTCAACAAAACTAAGAGAGAGAGAGAGAATAATTCATTTATTGAAACATAGTAAATATTACTCAATAATATTAGATTGTACTCCAGACAGAAGTCATACAGAACAAATAAGTATAATATTTCGCTTTGTCCTGTTGAATATGGAAACAAAAAAAGTTGAAATTAGAGAGCACTTCTCAGAATTCTGCCCTATTTTTGGTACAACAGGTTGTGGTTTAAGTTACTTTTTGATGAAATTCTTAAATGAAATTAATCTAGACATATAGAGCATGAGGGGACAAGATTACGATAATGGGGCTAACATGAAAGGGAGAAATAACGGCTTGCAAGAAAAATATTAGATGTTAATCCCAGAGCTTTCTTTGTTCTATGTTCAGCTCATACTATAAATTTTGTTGTGAATGATGCCGCTAAAGTCACAAATGAAACAATTAATTTCTTTGGTACAATTCAAGATTTGTATAACTTTTTCTCTTCTTCAACGCACCGATGGCAGGTTATGAAAAATCATGTAAATTTGACATTGAAACCGCTGTCAGACACTAGATGAGAAAGTAAAATGAAGCTATTAAACCAATAACATTAAACTTAGCAGAAATTTACGATGGCTTATTTGAACTTTCTTAAGATAAAATCGTGACCCAAAGCCAAAATACATGGCACAATCACTTGGCTTGAAAATTCAATCATACAAATTTATTTGTTCCATTGTTATTTGGTACAACATTTTATAAAGAGTTAACATAGTGTGTAAAGCCATGCAACAACTAAGTTAAAATATTCTCCAATGCATTGATATGTTAAAAGATCTACTTCAATATTTAATTAAGTTCAGATCCGATGAAGGCTTTGAAGAAATTTTTATAACAGCAAGGGAAATTGCAGGAAATGTTGATATTGAATCTAAATTTCCAAAAGTGGTAGTCCTTAGGCAGCGAGTGAAGAAGAGAGATTTTAACTATAAGTCGCCTGATGAGAAACAATCGGATTCAAAGCAATATTTTAAAAGACAAATCTTTTTATAAATTTTAGATACCGCAACTGCATCTGTTAGAGAAACATTTGCACAGCTGGAAGATCATAACAAAACTCTCAACTTTTTATATGATATTCACAATGTTAATAAATTAAACAAAGAAAATGAAATGAAATGATGCATTGACTTAGAGATCAAACTGAGTGATACAACGAGGAATGAATTTGATATACGCGCGATGGATTTGTTGAATGAATTGGAAATATTGCAAACATTTCGGCCCCTAACATGAATATACCAGAGGTTTTGGAGTACATGCTCGAAAATAACCTAACTTCAGTATTTCCCAACATCTCAGTGTCACTACGAATATTGCTGACCCTTCCTGTGACCGTTGCATCTGGAGAAAGAACATTTTCAAAACTAAAAAACATAAAAAATTATTTACGGTCATCCATGAAACAAGAGAGGCTTTGTCAATTATTTCAATAGAACATGAGCTTTGTGAAAAACTAGATGTAGATGATGTGCTCGCAAAGTAAATTTTATTAAATTTATTACTCTATTATTACTGTACTAGGAGCCTATTATCTTTTCAATATAATTTAATATATAACATTTCTTTAAATAAAATGTTATTTGTAAGTTTGTACCTGATTTATACCAACTATGTTACCTACGATGTAAATTTTATGATCAAACTGGAGGACTATTATATTTTCAGTGTAATTTTATTTGCAGCAAATCATTATATAAAATATGTTGTGAGAGTGTGTTCTTACCTGATATCTATTATCAATTGAAATTTTCACGAATATTTTTTAGCTCTAGGACTTAACTACCTCTAATGTCCAAAGCAGAAATCGGGTTTCAAATGCCTAATTTCTTTAAGTGTTTTTCTAGTGAATTACCTTTTATCATTGCGTGTGATAATTGGATTGGGAATTCTCTGCGAATCATGTTAAATGGTGTTCAATCATCGATTTATTTAAGTTTGTTTACTGACATTATTTAACTATACATTTTTTAGTAACCATAAAAACCATAACAATGTGTCGTTTCACCTAGTGCAATTTAATATAGATACTGTATTTTTTGTACTGTTTATAATAACATTATAACATTTTTGTACAATGTTAAATTAAATTTTAGAATGTATAAATGTTGTTTTATTTCTCTCGCGCTTCAATATTTTTTGTTCGTTGGGGCGGCGAATTCTACTTTGCACACGGGCGGCAAACACCCTCGGCACGGCCCTGCGAATACGTATTGTAAAATTGTAAAATCTATATCAAAAACCCCCAAGGTACTAGCATTAACAGTTTCTAAAAAAAGCCCAACCAAAAGAGAGTCTGAATGCAAAGGAAAACCATCTTAACAATTTACTATTCGCTAGTGAAACACAATCGCTTGAAACCTAGAGAGGACTTTATGAGAAGAGACCTCACTGGATAAAGAAGCTCGACAAAGGCTACGTTCACGAGATAGTCTTTCTCAAACAACAAGGACACTCAAATAAACGGAGAGCTCCATCAAGATCACACACGAAATAAACGCGTATATAGGTCAGATCGTAGTCACAGACGGATCACTTTTCGAAGGGCAGATAAACAGGGAGGGCTAAGAGGGTCGGGTTAAAACGACTCTGCGGGTGAAAATGCACGAATTTCGCATCAAAACCACTCTATTTTACCCAAAAAGAACCCTACAAAGCACGGAGATGAGCACGCTGGACTTTGGGGACCACGAAAAAGGACATCTATACACTTTAAGGGTCAGCAACGTATTTAATAGCGTGAGGATTTGGGGATGGCAATAAAGGAGGCAATGATGCGAGGAGGGTCCGATCGACATTGGACATTAGGGTAAATCGAATGGACCCCTCCAAAGATAGGTGGAGAGAACGAGAGAGGGGATTCTGGGAAACAGATGAGACTGGGACTTTGGGATATCCATTGGGGGACGAGAGAGAGAGAGAGACGGGAAAGAGAGAACCGTGCGGGAGAGAAAATTGGAAGAACATTAAAAGGACTGCATTCCGATCGAAAAGGGTTTTTCCAGCTACGATTACGTCACAAGTTTATGGCATCCCTAGAATTGAGGTTTCGTTGGTATAAATCCTTCCAGGCGTAATTTGAAATATTTTTCCGGATCAAACTCAAATAAATAGCGTGCCCAATGCATTCATAACTGTAAGTCAAAATTTTGCCATCGCAGAATTGATGACTTGATAATTTCTCAAGGTTAGAATATACATTTTTTAATTCTGGGAGTTTAGTTTAGCGTTAAAATTTTTAAAACAATTAATGCACTTTTTAAAAATTCATTCAGATCGTAGCGGTTAAGAGCGCGTCTTGTGTTTTTATACCTTTGAATTTCTATATACCATAATCGAGTGGTGCTCAAACTACGGCCTGCGAGCCACATCTACGAGTTTAACAATTAAAGGACAAAATGTAACAAAATGAAAATAGAAAATTATAAATATATATAATAAACAATATATTTTGTCTTCACCCCTAAATTCCCCACATTATATCAACACATTTAAAACAAATCAGATAATAATGATACAACTATACCCTTTACTTTCTTAAAATAATTCATCAACATGTTCGACTGTGAGTGGTCCGCTAAGAGTGAACTATGTGGCCCTCGATGAGCGCAGCAATGAGTTTTAAGGCCCCCGAGTTAAAAATTTTGGGCGCTACTGCTATAATGAGTCGCCAAATCCTTTGTAGGAGAGAAAAATCTGCAAGTCTGAAGTCCAGAGAAAGGATTCCCATGATACCTCTGTAGAATATCCGTGTATTCATATAGTAGAAATAGACACGAGCGTGCAGACACGGGCCCGATATCTTGCGAAACAAAAGCATAACTCAGGAGAGAGCAATATAATCGTCAAAAGGAATAAATTATGACAAAGATAAGGTAATAAATAAAGGGGTGAGTAGAGGAGATGCGAATAGATATAGAGTTTGATAAGGAAGTGGGAAGAGAGTTGGAATCACGAGACTTGGAGATAAGACCATGGAGAGAAAGAGAAAACTACCTAGACATACTGTATTTTACAAGCATCTGTCCGTCACTATTTATTCTGCCGATTGCAGATGGAGTTTAAAGCTGTAATTTTGTACATGCATTAGCAATCCTAAGTTTTGCCCCCTGATGAATCTAAATTCTCTGAAAAAGGGGAGGATTTGATTCCAGCAATGTCTCTTTTCTCTTATTATTTGGAATTTTTAAAATCCGGCACAAGCTCAAACTTTAGCATTCGTGTGAGAAAGAAAATAAAGCTTACTTTTACTACTAACAGGATTTGAATCTGGTTCGAATCGACGTAAAAATTAGTTTTGAACGAGTGAGACTTCTTCAAGTGTAATTTGTTTTAAATTAACTCACAGTTTCCATTATTAAATAAATCTCGGTGGCTATTTTTTTAGATTAACATTATGCTTCAAAGGAAATTTATGTGGGCAAATGACTGCAGATATTCGAGGATTTTAATTGGACAAGATATCATCATTTGTTTCTCCGAAAAATAAAACCTTTTGACCAAAGGAAATCAGATCCTTTCTTTCGGCATCAGTAAACGTTGGGGTTAGAACAAGGATTATTATGCATGAGTTGAACGTACAGCCTTCTGTTAAACTAACCCCAAAACTGTTACACTTGCAGATGGTAGTTTAGTAGGACGAATAACATTTTTAGTTAAGAACAATTATTAGAGCACTTAAATACATTTTAAAGTATCCTGATACGAATATCCGACTACAAAAACTTACGTTATTTCTATCACTCTATTCTGAAAGATAATTAACGAACTATTTATCATAACATTTACAAAACTAGCCGTGTTTTAAATATTGGCCAGAAAGAGGTGAGCTGAGTCGTTTGAGGATGGAAGTGGAAAAGACAGGACGAGTTACGGTTATCTATCTCGTCCACTGGCCATTATCTCTGTCTCTAACCACGGAGATTGTCGGTAGGGCTTTTTCGTGTGCCTGTGGTCTCCCCGAGTCCTCGCCACTTTTTCGTCTCTTCTGATTCGGAGATTTCTTTTTTCGGTGGAAAATGGAAACTTACCCGGGGAGATTATATTACTCTCGCTTTTTTATTTCACGTCCCTTCAACAAACCGACCAAAACGAAATTCATTTCAAGGTAAGATAAATATTCGGATAGCAAAAGTTGTTTTTTTTGTTTTGACTCTACCGAGAAAAATGTTTTTTTTTTAGGGCCGCCCCTCGCGGACGACTGCGTGTTAAAAATGTCATTAATCTCTTCTATCGCGATTTGCGATACGAAACAGGATCTGCGGGGGCAAAAAACATTCGACTGGCAGCTCGAGACCAGATATGTGGAGAATGTTTAAATGAAACGTTTGAATAAGTGATACTCGTTAAGTTGTTCGGATCCAGCCTCCTGGGTAAGTTTTTTTCATGGTTTTATTTTCGCCATCATCTGGCCTCTCTCTGCGCCGCGCTAAATTTTTTCCGCTTGCGAAAAAACTGATGAATTTGCCGTAAAAACACAAATATGCATATATTTTCGGTCGCGGCCAAACGTATAAATAAATATTTATTCAAATTGATGAAAATATTGTCAGCTCCAAATATTTGAGTTTTCAAAAAGGAATTTGCATAAAAATAAGGGGGAAGGGGTGGGTCCCACACCCAATAATATTTTTGAATGTGTTGTCTGTTGACATGATAAAAAGAGGTTCCGTAATTTATTGCATAACCATCTCGATTTTTAAAATTCAAGCGGATAAAAAACAACAGCCGCTGAACTAAAAAAATACTATTTAAAACGCTACACCTTCCAGGTTTTCGGGACTCTTACGCAACAAAAATAAATAGCACAAAAAAAAGAGATAACATCGGTGTTTATTTCTGGCGCCGGCAATGACGTACCGAAAAATTAAAGCGAGGAATATTCACGCAATAAACAAACGGAACGATCCTTTTCGTAATATTTTTAAAACGTTAGCGCACGAGTAATGCCCGATGCGAATTGGCTATTTCGTCCTCAAACATGGACGCCCTCGCGGGAGTTGCTAAACTGTTGAACTCGATTGTACAAATCGCCAATGAAAGGCGCACAAAAGCATACTTTCCCGCATATGCTAAAACAGCCCCCTCCAAAATTAAATCCCCCTAATCTAATCCCGGCCAAACTCCATAAGAGGAACAAACAAAACACCATATTTGCCTCAATTTACAGAAGAGGGCGAAGAGAAAGAGAGGGAGGGAACAGGTTGACGAGATTTGAAGAGAGAGAGAGAGAAAGAGGCGTACTTTATGCGTTATCCGCCAACCCCATCAGCATATCCACTCATTATACGCGTACTACTCTCATCCTTATCAAAACAGGCTCAGAGCTCCAACAAGAGGAAGGGAAAGAGGACTTTTGCCCTCTCTTTAAGGCACGGGGAATGACACATGTCTGTCTGCTAAGGGCTTCCATTAAATTTCGGGACGCCAAGAGTGGAACAAAAGGGTTTTCCGTATATGCGTGCATGTATGTGAATGTGTGTGAGAGAAAGCGTGCATGTGTGTTGTGTGCGGGTGTAAATTCGGCAAAGAGGAAGTAAAGTAACCGTGGGGACATAGCGGTCGGAAGAAGAGAGAGGAAGGGAGAAAAGGTTGAGGAAGTTAAGGGGCTAGGAGTTGGAGAGGTGGTTTTTAGGGGTTAAGAAAACGACCTTCATCCCTCATCCTACAACGCCGCGTTTACCCTCCCACGCCCTCGAAAGTCTTCCACAAACGTGCTGAGGTCGGGTTCCGAGGCTTTTTATATTTAAAAGACCTACCCCTACTTCCAGAACTCTAGCATCCTCTGCTTAAAACCGCTTTATCTTTCGTTTTCCTCCATCTTCTCCCTCTCTTTGCAACACGAATTTATGCCTCTCACAAAAATTTTAATTTAACGAGATTTAAGAGATAACCCGGATCCACACGCACACACATTGTTGCTCGTGAGTGTGTGTGTGTGTGTCTTCGGTGGATGAGGGTGGGAACGAAGACGGGGAGGAAAGGATAAAGAAAGAGGGCGGGCAGATTTTTGGGTCGGGTTATGCGGGGCCTGCCATCTGGTGCCTTCGGGAGAGAACAAACCATGTCGGATGGTGGACGACAGCGGTGACTTTGGGGGTCGGAGTGAGGGGTCGATTCGTGGCTTGTATGCTCGTGTGTGTCTGGGTGCGAGAGGGATGGAGATAGGAGGAGGGGGAGAGAGAGATAGAGAGGGAGATAAAAAGGGTGAGAGACGATATATAAAAGAGAGGAAAAAGGGTTCTTTATGTGAGATAGGGGTGGGTGAGGAAAGGAGTTTTGTTTGTTAAAAAAATTAAATGCGCTGTATTTCACTTTCATTTGTTTTTCTGTTATCTCGACCCTTCTCCAAATGCCCCCGGCGGGGTTTCTCGCAATAATTGCGTTGACTTTATGACGTGGAGTTAATAACATTTGAGGGCGTGCATGTGTGAATCGAATGACTTTATCCGTCCAGAAAAAATCCTATTTCTGTCCGTCTGACATGTCGTTTCCACTATTAATCTTCCGAAAGGACATGAGCGATGCTGGAAAAGTATCTCGCAAGAAAAGAGAAAAGTCTAGATTTGGAGACATCTGGAAGGCTGGATCCTAACTTCATCCTAGATTCTGCAAGCGATTTAGACTCTTTAAGACGCAACGAGCACCGGCTCCCCTAAATTTATAAAGGGAAATTTGCTTGGGAATATGATTCCAATAAAATTGCGAGCGGGGTATATAAAAACATCACCGACGTATTGCATTTTTAATCCCTCTTTGTCTGTTTGCTTGTTTATTTTGTATTGTACTATCTCGCAGCATTTTCTCTCTCTCTCTTTCTCTTCCTCTGCACGCAATTTTTGAAGCGGCCTTGAACTTGTTCCGCTCCCATGGCCATGTCAAAAAATCTCGCTAACGAGTGTGCCCACCTCTTGTCGGGTCCCATCGATCACGCGCCGTTCCATGATTATGCGCAGGGTCGAGTTAACTGATTCGATTTCTATTTTTCGATGGGGGAGATTTTGCTTCTTTTTTCCATCGACATTTCCTTTATACTCATTCATACTACCTCTATATTGCTCTCTCTTTCATCATAGGCATTTCCGGGTAAGCGAATTCGTTCAGTTTTCCTTTATTAGCGAAAAGGGATTTAACATTAAGTATCACGAAACTTCAAAGGCTTCCAGAAACGGTTTGTTAACGAGTAACGATAAAACTGATATTTCGGCGGCAAGACCGTTGCATTTTCTGCATATAGCGTCTAGCCAAAATGTCAAGTCTTGAAAAATGAAAAATTGTTATAGATTCCTTGATACTATTGAGCTTTTATTCCTACCTTCCGAGTTTCGCGTTTGGAAACGCTTTAGTTTTACTAAAAATAAAAGGAATCAGGGCTCGTCTTAATATATCAGTAAATATGTAATGAGCTGTCAAAACAGTATGCATTCAAAATGACCGCAATAGGGCAATTATAAACCTAGGTAGTGAATAAATTCCATCGATTCCTAATTTCGTTGGCAAGTTAATGACAGTGAAATATTTTACAATGCCTCACTTTGGCCAAGTCCTTGTACCTAACTGTACATAAACATAATTTATAAGCAATTACAATGCGTTCCGTACACAGAGAGTTCTGCCGAACGTTTCATACACATGTTATGCCCGAGAAAACGTGGATTATTTTGCGGTTGGGGCGGAACTACCCGAATGTAAATTCAAAAACGCCCCCTTTCCAACCAGCATTTTACCATAAAAATTCACTGGATCGTGAATTTTTCAAGTTTTCACTATTCCTTTCACATTCGAATGATAGAGTAAAACTGCAATTTCGGTACGGAAGGAAGATTTCCTCCCACGCTTTGACGCGATTACCTAAAGACAAAATAATTAATTAGGGAAATAAAAGCGCCTCCCGCGTGCGCGCGACCGGTGATACTAATAGGACCCTCGATTAGGCGCCATTTAATCCGACTAGACGCCTTCACCTTGGGCGGTGGGGGTGGCGCCTCTCGCGTCTCTTTTTAAAGACCTCGCGAGGTATATTAAGACGACCGTGACGTCACCGCACTTTCCCTAATATTTTGAAGCCGACGACGCCTTTCCACCGACGCCCCGTTCCCCCTTCTCCGCTCCTCCTCCATCCTCCGTCCGCGTTTTAAAGCTTCGGATGATTTATGAGGGTGTGATTAGGATGAGAAAGAGAGCGAGAGAGAGAGAGAATTCATATGGCATACGAGGATGGAAGGGTGACAGAGGGAAAAAGGGAGGAAGAGAAATGGAGGAGAGGAAGCAAGAAAGGTAAATTTAGGCCAGTTCCAGTTGGCTCTCCGTGGATGTTTCAGAGGAGCACGCTTTCCCGAGCCATATCAAATAAACCCTCCTCCCCCCCTACCTCCTTCTTCCTTCCCCTCTCATCCTTCCCCTCCCTCCTCGCCATCCCTGTTTTCTTTCTCGTGAAAAGGAGCTTAACCCAATTTCCGATTCAACATTACATTCATCCTGAATTATCTTCCGAGTCCACGCTTTCCCGGAATTATATGTAAACAAAAGTTGGGGTTGTTTCGCGCCTTTGAATATTAAACGAAAGTAATTAGGAGGAGACGGGGCCTCGTTAAACTGCGGAAGGAATGTTTTAAGATGCAGATTATGAGCAATTAGACGAGAACGGAAACGAACGAAAATTCAAGATGCGCCTGCTGTTCCAATTATTTGCAGAAGGGATGCAAAAATTAAAATCCCAAATAAAAATGCCGTTCGCTGCTGCGTGGAATCGTGCGATCGACCAAGCTACTTTAAAGGAATGAGAGCTTCCGCAGAAGCAATTATTTTTTTTAAGCGTTAGGTTTAGTGAGTTTTACATTATTTTTAATAAATCGAATAAAGTGATTTTCCGGAAGTTCTTATTGGGATTGGGATTATTCAAATAATAACCTCTTTTATCATTACTTTTGTCTATTATTGCGATAATGACGTCAAGTAAAATCCTCCACGAGACCTTAACGTAATAAAAATATATCGCCTTGACGACCAACATTAATAGCTTATTTTTATTTTTCCATCCAATAAACCGTCGGAAAAACAAAACGACACAAAAAAAATAGAAAGCTTCACTTTTTTCCTCACTTCCCTAATTCCAAAAACGATTTGAAAGCTTATTTTTTGTGAACCATAAAACCGACTAAAAAACACGTTTTGAATTATTTCTTATTTTGCGAAAACGAGACCACCTTTTGTATAAATAAATAAAAAACGCTCGGCGTATCGTGTAGAAGAATGAATATTTTGCAAAGGGGTATTTCACGACTTCATCCGATTTTTTCCCTTTCCTCTCCCAGACGATTTCTTTTTTCTCCTTCCTTTCCTACTGGTCCATTTATGCTATTTCGCACCTCCGCTATTCATCTTTTCCAAATTAAGGTTATTCCTGCATAAAAAGCGCGGCGCGACTCCTCGTTTCGGCGAAAACCTTCGGAATTTATCTGTTGCGGGGCAAAACGTGTTTCGCCGGAGCCGGGGACCGTGAATAGCGCGCTCATTAGGGCGCGGTAATTTTCGGATATGGATCACCGTGGAGGACGGCGAGGAGGAAAACTCCCCCCTTTCCCCGCCCTTCCCACCGTCACTGCAGGGAAAAAGGAGAGATTTTTTTGAAAAGGAACGGAAAAAATGCTTTTCGGGAATGAGAAAAAAGGAAACCCGAGGGACAGAAATGCTCCAAACTCTGCTAGATTTATTTCGCCGCACGGAGAGGTGAAAAAAATAAGTCAAGAAGGTCGAAAATTACTGTTTACATTAAAGCCATTCCGGCCAGATTTCGAGCTAGATTAAGAAAAATTATATAACTTATCGGGTTTTTTCCCCCGACACAAGGTCGACGTTGAACAATCCTCGTATTTGCTCCGCAAGCGCGTAAACACTTGTATGAAATTCTGCGCCTTCGAAGGTAAACTAGCTTAAGAGGGTGGAACGGACGATGTTTTTTGTCCAATCGCAAAGGTTTTCTAGGATGCTGGAAGGCTCAAACGTGCTATGATACGGTCGGAAACAATAAATGCAACCGGAGCGAAACGAGTGCCCTCCAACTCCGTCTGTCCGACGCGATTAGCCACGGGCAAATGCTTCCGCAGACACGTCGGTGAAACAAAGGCCGTTGCGTTCTGGATGCACCTTTGACCCTAACTTTAGGAATCTGGTATCGAGGAGAGCACAAAGAAAATAGTCCGCTCAGAATTCCGCGAAATGGCAGCAGGATCTCAAAACGCTCTACAACATCTATTTACGATACTCCTCGCTTCGGGGAGGCAAAGCTTCAAAAGTTTGAAGAGGAGCTCGGTTAGTGATACTCGGCGAAAAAAGGAAGGGCCTCTACTGATCAGAAGAGTACCGTGCCCTCTTTCAACTGAGATCCAAAAGACGCATAGCATTGGAATTGAAGTACGTTCCGAGTAATATTTAAAGAAACTAGATCCAACAATGTAACCTTAGACGAGATTTTAATGGGCTAATTATCCAGGACTCTGCACAGATGATAAATAATGATTAGGAAGAAAACAAAAGATGAAGTAAAGTGCGAGATCGTAGCAACGCCATCTTATAGCCTTTGATAGACTTGAATCAACGCGGCAGGGAAAAGACTCGGTCACCAATTCTTTAATGAGATTAAAGTTTAAAGCGAAGATCTTCCATTGGGATTCATGAATAAAGCCTAAAATTTCTTCAGGAAGAAAGGATAGGAGGAAATCTTTAGAAAAGGCACAGCGTTCAATAGATTCCAAAAGGCAAATGGTGTATTAAGGATTAAAAGATAGAAAATTAAGGAAAAATGAAGATAAATCAGAATTAAAACCCTTGGCAATTTGATGTGGAAATTTAGAATTAATGCAATTCAATGTCATACAACAAGAATCCCCTTATGAGGTAGAAAATTAAATTTGAAAAAACAAACAAGAGCATTACGCGTTGAGTAAGCATATGAAATTAAAAACTATAATGTGTACTAGGAAAATTTGTCTTCTACAATAACTCAAGAGGATTTGAATTATGGTGGCAAATATTTGAAAGGAAAACTAAAATGATCCTGAAATTAAATCACGAAAAAAACGAAAAAAGATATTTAGAATACAATATGTAAGAAAGATCAAGAAACGCTAAATTTTATCCTTATCCAAAAGAAAACACATGGAGATCCGAAGGACAACAGATTCATTTATATGCTACGCATCACTGTCGATATCTCTAATGACCAGCGCTCGAATGTAACATACGACTTGGCTCAGCTTGGTAGGAAAATTGCAATCAGAAGCTTCTTCCATTCAATGGACCACATCCAAATTTGTTAGCGAATTGATTCGGCGCGCCAGGAAGATGCAATCCGTTCGCATTCAAATGTGAAAAAGCCTTAAGATTGCGTTCACAGAGCAGCTGCTAGTATGGAATTGGACAGAGGATTGAGGACTATGGGAAATTAATAATGGGCGGATAACATAAAGGCAAATGCAACGATTCAGCGACTCCAAGACGGAAGACAGCTTGATGTCGGAAAATTATCATTCGAGTGAGAAATATTAAAACTGCCTTTGAATAAGATTTGAAGAGTCCAATTGAGATAAAAGTGTTAATACATCCCCTGCAAAACCATTTATTTCACGGGGTTGATTCTATTTGGCTCAAGTGATGCAGGTTCTAAGCAAAAGAGGAAGGCACACGATTAATCTCGAGGAAACGAACATGAGGTTCAACAAGTTCGTGGCTTGGATGAAGATTAAAGTTGACGGCAGGAGATTTGATGAAGTGGCTGCAGAAGTTCAACCCTCAACAAAATGACAACAGACAAATGATTGCGGAGCAAGGCAGAGAGGAATTTATGGTTTAGAACTAGAAATAAAACGGTTAGCACTAATAAAATTAACTTTTAAAAGTAGGTGCTTTCAAAATTAATTTTATTAACAAAATTACTTTTTTATCTTAGCTGAAGGAATTATGTCCACAAATGTTATGTGAACAGAGCCGTAAGGCCAATTTGTAAATTCATGCATGGTGAACAAATTATCAAATCCAAAATTGTTTTGTATTAATGACCATTGAATAACGTGTCATTTTCCATAGATTTAGTAAAAAAATCCACAGTTTTGACGCAGGTTATAGAAAAATGTTTGGCAGGTTTTTAGTGCTTTTCGTTATTGCTGAAAAGCACTATTACCTTCGTTATGTCCGTCCGTACGCATATATCAGGGAAGAATTGGCTAAACCAATTTCAACCAAATTTGGTGCAAAGAATTCTCACATAAATATAGGACTAAAATGGCATATTTTGACCAGATCGACTAAGCAGGGGTGCCACAATTGCAAAATTAAACTTTTCAGTAATTATGAATTTGGCCTAACCGATTTCAACAAAACTTAGTATGAAGAAGGTGTGCAATATTAAAAAATAAAATCAATATTTTTAATGTAGATATAGAAATCAGGGCTGACACAATACAAGTAATAAAAAATTTCTTTTTACAAGTATTCGTGTTGAACTGTTCACATCAATTTTAACCAAATTTAAAATTTGTTATGTACACATATATATATACACAAAACCATAATAGCATATTTGAACCGGATTAACCAAACAGGGATTCCACACAAATTTAATTCTTTCAGTAATTATGGATTTGGAAGGAATTACCTGAACGGATTTAAACTAAATTCTGTATATAAAATTTGTACAACATACCATAAGGAAATCAAGATGTTTAAAGCGGAGATAAAGAGCAGGGCTACCACAAACAGTAAAAGTATATTTTTACACGTATTTATAGAGAACTGGCTGCATGAATATTAATACAATATGGTACATATAATTTTCATATAAATAAATGACCAAAACAGCATATTTCAACTGGATGATTTCAAATAAAATACATAAATATATGATTAAACTACAGCGAATTTGACGAAAAGCACTTATGTACCACGGGTAACCCGTGCACATCCCCACTTGTTTCCTGATAATCGCCAAGTAGATTACATTACTTTTAACTAAATAAATAGTACCTTATTATTCTAGAAAGAATTCACTTGTGGTATTCTTATGTTCACTCTCTTACGTTACTTGCACTTCTGTGATTCCTAACTCATCGCAACGGCCATATACCCAATAACTTTTGTTCCCCTTGCATATCGCCCCCTTGCCTTTTAAATTGAACCAAAATCTCCAAATCACCACATTACACCGTTAAATCTACGCTGCCATGTCGCTATCTATTACATGCGACAGGTACAAGCCAAGGAGGAGGGGATTAATTTGACTGTGAGCACCTGTATATGGGCGTGCACATACACACATGGCGATTCCTTGCTTGAAAAATATCCTCGATTCTTTCTGTGATAAATTAATCTTCAATAGACATGAAGAAATATCAAACCTTTAGGTGTCGTCTTCGTCAAACTACATTGTATTCTGGATTTGAAAGCGAAACCGATTCATTTCGCTCCCCTACTCCTCCTTCGACGGGTAAGGAAAATAACAAATGCGAGAAAAAACGCGATGAAAGGAAGGACGATAATTTCCCCAGACATATGCGTGGGGTGGAATGGAGGCTACCCACCTTTTAACGCCCCGGGGATGGGGAGGAGAGGAGATGGCTACCAGAAAAAACGGGCCCAAATTATCAAACTCTAGAGGCGGAAAGGGGTCAGGAAAAAAATGCTGCGGAGGATAAGGTACGCGCAATCTTGTTCAGATAAAAATGCTCGAATGAAAAACACCGGAAAATCTGAATAAGCTGCGGATGGGTGACAATAACGGGACGGAGAAAAAACTCCGAGGATACACAAAACTCAGGGATGAGAGGAGGAATATGCGAAAAAATAACACTCCGCCGAAATAAACGGACTGCTCGCGTTATTTTCCTTTTGTTTTTCGTTATTGTTCCCGCGCGGTTTACTGCGTCGCGATAACGCCGCGACGAACCTCACCTTATCAAAAAAAAATATATATATACGTATATAAAAGATGTTCATTCTTCCATGACGCAGGGAGCGGCATCTGCTACAGGAGGTAAAAAGGCCCTTTTCAGAAGATACAAACAAGAAAGGAAAAAAACACTACGCAACCCGGTTCGAACTTGAAATAAAAGAATCCGCAGATGATGATGAAATTACTCGGAGGGAGTGAGCGAGCAAATGGCGGCGAAGAGGAAGAGAGCTTCGTTCGCGGGATGGAAAGAGTTCCCGTTATTATCATGCTTGAAAGAAGAGGCGAGGGAAAGCACAAAACAAAAGCTCTTTTGTTACTACTCACCCTATTTTTCGGTTATTCAAATTAAATCAACTATCTTCCCCCCTTTTTCCTGATAACGGTGGGGTCCTCCCTCCTCCTCCCTCTAAAAAACAAACAAACGAAGGAGATAGATGGATGAAATAATGGGAAAAAAATTTGAATTTAGAAAATATGTGGACAAGACGAAGCCGCGGTTTAACTTTTAGGAGGGGTAATTTTTGCGACGGTGACGAACCGTGTTCGCTAAAAAAATCTCGGCATAACTCTGCGACACTCATCGCCCGCGGGTTTGACGTTAAGATGGCGCCCGCATCGACCTCAACGGAGATAGCAACAATCAATTCCTCGATGCCTCATTTTCTCCTTCACTCCCTTCCCTCTATCTCGACCTTCCGTGCGAAATGCTAGGCTATTCGAGGTATCGAAGGGAAAAAATAATACTCGAGTCGTTTTTCCGCGTCAGCCCATTCTAGGATATATCATTCAAACTCACCGACGGCTAGAATTTATACGTTTCAAATTCGTCGAACTCCTGGAGAGTATCGCCTGGAGATATTTCTCCCAGCGGCTTCAAAAAGAAAAAAAAACACCGATATATCGTTTTAACGTCGCCTTCCATTTTCGATAGCATAGCCTATACTTGCACGGTAAAAGAATTAAACGTAGATATTTCCCTCCAAAAATATCGCCTCAGCCGCGTCGAAGGTATTCAACGGCAGACGAGCACGTGAATGGATTACTGCAGCCATCGAGATTTTTTCAATCATGCGTAGCAGCACTATCGAACTGTTACACGAGTGCACATTAATTAATTTTTCAGTAAGCTTACTGTAATCCGGTCTTCCTAATCCTTACGTCGGTAATCTAGGGACAACAGCGGTAGAACTCACCTGTAAAGAAAAGAAAAATAAATTAATATTTGGCTGTCAGAATTAAATAGAAAGTTTCAACTAACTTCGTGGATGACTGAGTAAATTAATTCAAATTCAGACTCAACTACGTATTCAGATAACGCATCGGTTTTTCGGGCATTAAAGCATAAATTTCACAAGGTTAGAATTTTCAATTAGTTTTAATTTTACGGAAGACAATAAACATTTCAAAATTACAGCAGTTACAACTTTCAATATCCATTTTTATAACGCTTTTGAGAGGCTTCATATTTTTTTAAATTAAAGTACCAACGTGCAATTAATAAGGAAATATACACCAAACTCCCGTTCTTACAGAGTGGCTTAGAACCCAGTTCATTCCGTGTAAAAGGGTTCTCCTTAAAACCGGTACTGAAATTTTTAAAACTCTATGTTGACGAATGTTTTAATTGCACAACTCTTTTGTATGACACATTTTGAGCTGTATTTATATGTCGAAACGAATTATATTAATATACAATTATATACTCATTCATTAATTATCAAAGGCCTTATTGTTATATAATCTAAATTCTTCTATAGGTATATGATAAAATTAAAACTTATCCTTAAAACGAAATATGTATTTGATTTGTATTGCAATCTTGCTTTTGATCCAAATTGTACCTATTTCATTTTGCAGCAATACAATCTCTTATCCAGAATCATTTATTCTTTTTCATCAGTAATATGCAAGAAGTTAAGTATAAGTTGAATTGAAACTCAAATTCCTTCTGTTAACACACATAGAATTATGATGAAATGCAAAAAAATATGAATAACCTTAGGAAGTAATAATTGTTTAATTAGTATGACAGATATAAAAGATACAATACACAAAACAAAGTACTATTGTACAAATATTTGATCCTAGAGTACCTGAAGGTACATGAGTTCCGTTTAGACACACAAGTGGCAGTCGGCTGAGTCGTGGTACTTCATTTGACGTCACCACTCAAAAACTACGTTGTCCAAATCTGGATTCATCGCTTACCCTGTGTTTTCTTTTCATACCTATATTTTGGACTCATTTTCACTTAAGAATTTTATTATTTGCTCCTTCTTGAAACTGTAGAGAGCCTAATTCAAATTCTTCCACCTAGTATTTTTAATTTCGTAAAACCAGCATTTCCGGTAAAACGGCACTGTGTAAAAACGGGATTTTGGTGTATTGGCGTACAAAACGTAAATCTTCTTTTTCGATATAATTCGGTTAAAAAGCAAAGACATTTGGATATAAAGTGACTCAAAGAACCTAAAGGATGATTTTAAGTACACAGTTTAAATAAATTTATTCGCGTTTGTGCACATACGATTATTTAATTTTGTCCATGCACTCATTGCCATTATAGTCACAGCGAATTAAAATAAGTTTTTTAGCGATTCTCAGCCCACTAAGCACGCGCCAAATATTTAAAAAATGCCCAATTCATTGAGTTATCGGAGAGCAGATTTCTAAATGGATCGATGAGCAATTTTTGCATGTTGAAAAAATTAATTTGCCATATACCTCTTCTACGGCGCGCGCGCACACACATTCTAATAAAACTCCCTATATGTATCGAAGGTTGGTCGCTTTCAACAAAATAAAAAAAAGAACGACGGATTTGCCGTCTAAGGAGGATAAAAGCAACAAAAAAACCCTTCTAAAAAGCGAAATGTGGGGCTATATAACCCTCCTGTCTCCCTCTCCTTTCTAACCCTCTCGCACTCTCTTCCTCCCCTCTACGTCACAGTCGAGGGCTTCTCAATGTCTAAAAGTATCGGTTATATCATGACGACCTTAAACCCCCGTCTTTTCCACATCCATTCCACCCTACCCCTCCCCCCTTTTCACCCCCTCCCTCTCCCCTTAAAACCCCACCACACCACACTCACTCCCCCATCGATCTTATACGTAATGCCTTTGCCACTTTCTCGTCTTCCTCTCTATAAGTGAAGGGCCTCCCTCTCCTCGCTACCTCCTATCCTCCGACGTGAGGGGGGTGAGAGGGAGGAAGAAGTAAGGTTGAGATGGAGGAGCAGAGTTAGAGCGAGGGAGGGAGATGCGGAGGGAAGATGGCGGTGGAAGCGGAGGAGTGCAGGTCGATGGCGTGCTTACCGAGAGTTTGGATGGGTTTCCGTGGGTGCGCCTCTGAGATCGAGAATTGGCGATTTCAGCGAGAGTGGGAGGATGAGAGTGGGATATGGGAAGGATAGGCGGAGGAGAGAGATCTCTCTGCCTCTCTTCCTTTCCCTTGGGAGCGTGTATCCTTAGGGAGAAGCGGAAAGGACTGCTAGGGAAGGATGGCGCGGATAGGGTTGGAGAGAGAGGGAGAGAGAGAGAGAGGGAGTGGGGAGGAGTGGGAGGTGGGAGGGGGAGAAGAGTAGCGACGAAAGGACGGTGAGTGCATCGAGGAAAGGATATCGAGAGGGTTCGAGATGGAAGAGTGTGAGGCGAAGGCTAAAGGGAAAGGGGAGATAGAACCGGAAGCGAAAGCAGATAGGCAGGAGAGCGAAGTGGAAGACAAGAGGGGAAGAAAGCACGGAAGAAAATTCGGAGAGAAGAGCCGAGGACGAAATAGTCGGAACAAGATAAGGAAAATGGTAGGAGGGGGAAGAGGAGCAGAACGAGGGGAGGGGAGGATTAAAAATATAGAGCGGGGTAATAGGAAGGCGGATACCCAAGAAGGAAACTCTGGAGTTAGTCCGAGGTTTTTGGAGAGGTAGAGAGAGAGAGAGAGACTGAGAGTTCGAGAGGAAATATAGGGAGGAAGGAACCATTGCGAAGATCAAAGGAAAAAGAACACACTTATAAGAAACTGAATAGAGAAGGCGAATACTAGTCTATGACACTATTTAGAATGGACGAGAAAAAAAAGACAGGGAACTTTATAGGAAGTCACACACGAATACGATCTGATCATGGAAGATGGAAATAGAGTAGATGGTATTCAAAATGGGAGCTGCGGAAAAATGCGCAGAGAGAGAGAGAGAGGAGCGTAAGAGAGAAGCATACGTGAAACGGAAAAAGAAGGCAGTCACGCAGAGGAGATAGCGGCAGAAACTGCAGAAAAAGGGAATTGAGGGACAAAAAACAGAATGGAAGGCGGACGTGGATGGAGAGATTTGATAAATAAGAGGAAATGAGAAAAGCTCCAACGACATCTTAGTTGGGAGACAGGAGTTTGAGAGAGATGGAGTAAGAAAGATATGAGGGAATAATCAAGAGGGCGAGAGGGGGATGAAAATGGAAGAAAGAGGAAGTATATAAAAGAAAGGGAGAAGAGAGACGTGCGTTTCGCATAGCGCGAGTGTGTCCGCATGCGAGGGAAAGGGAACACGGTCAAAAGACAGAGAGAGAAAAAATAAGAGATGGAATGATAAGAAAGGATGGAGAAGAAATAGTAGACGGCGCGAGGGAACAAAAAAGGGGGCGAGAAGAGGGAGAAAAAAACAGATGGCGAGGGACAAAGAGAAATAGAAATAGGATCAGATAAAGAGGAAGAATAAATAAAAGAATGATGAAGATAGGGGTAACAGAAAAAGCGTAGAGGTAGAGGAAATGAGAGATGGTGAGAAGTAACGGAGAGAGAGAATAATCGCGATATATATATATATATATATATATATATATTCATTCATAGTGTTCTGTCTTACGACAGGTCCTATCAATTCATTGATTGGTTTTGGCTAGAGAATATACATACACAATGTGGTGGTTTCCAGTTGCCTTCCACACCGGACACACACAGAAGGGAGGAGGGAAACCCGGTGACGGCATTTGCCAACTCTTTGCGAAGAGCACCAAGGGGCCACTGTTTAACGTCCTTTCCGAAGGACGGAACGCTGAATTTGCACGGTCTCTTCAAAACACACAAACAGGGGGCCGGGTGACCTTTGAAAAAAATCCTGCTTGCCAAAGATTCGTGCCCGCTGCCTTTTCAAGCAGCAGGAGTAGCAGCCAGCGTCCTAACCACTACACCACCGGCACCCCATATATATATGCCTGCCAACTTGGTCCCCGACTTGGTAAGTGTCCGCTGGGCTTCCTTCAACACCTTGTTGCCACCCTCATCACTACCTTTTCCTATCCTTAAGTATATATATATATCATTATATATTGGTAGAGAGAAAATGAGGAGAATAGAGAGATAAAGACGGAAGAAACACTATAAGTAGGAGAGTGGGAGAGGTAAAAAAGGAAAGAGAGACAGAGAAATAAATAGGAGAGAGAGAGTGCAAATGAAGATAGATATAGAGATCGTAAAACGGAGAGGAAACGAGAGATGTGAGAGATAACGGAAAAGAGATAAAGAGACAGCGATAAAGGAAGAGAGAACTAGAGGCAGGATAGAAAAGCGAGTAGAGGGACAGAGATGGAAAGGAGGAATAGGAGAGGAAGGAGAATGACGGAGAGAGTAGGAATAGGGAGGGAGGAGAGGTAGGACAGAGGGAGTGATTGAATAGGAGAGTGCATGTGAGAGAGATTGAGCGTAGAGATAGTACAGAGAGAGAGAGAGAGAGGGTGGGAAGAGATAGGACTCGCTCGGCATGAATTGGCTGAGACGAGAGGAATGGCCTTAAAAGCCAACAATCTCACAAATGCATCCCAGTTTTTCGAGTGTGACTTGGATTAAAAAAATAACGAAAGTACTGCGGTAAAGGACGAAAATGGAGAGATATCTTCCGCGGGGGTGGGAAGGATGGTCGGGGGGAGGGGAGAGAGTGGAAACGGCTGGCAGGGTTCGGATGAGAGACGACGTGGAGAAATTAGAAGGGAGAAAAGACGACGTTTCGTGTTTCGCAGAGTGGATCGGATGGCCTCGGGTGCTTCGCCTGCGACGATTCGCATTATTATTTAAGGTTTTTGGTCGCGCTAGTGTGTGTGCCTGACAGAGAGAGTGAGAGAGACCCCTTTCAGGAATTAATCAGTGGCGCTTTCGATGAAGTAAAATTTAAGGATTAAAAAATATGAAATGGCATAAGATCCTTCGTGAAAATGACGAACTGCCGTAAATTTCTGAAGCACGATTCTGAAGGATAATTGGGGAATCTCGATACAAATGCTACTTAATAGGAAGCAAGAGGTACATCCATTCAGTTACGTATATCATAAGGAATTACTGCGCAAATTATTAAATAGCTTCCTTCGGGACGCAATCCAATTAACGAAAAATTGCTTCATTTTTGACATTTTTATTTATTTAATTTTTTTAGATAATCAACCTTTCGAAGTTTAATTCAACCGAATCCGACGCATTATACATCTCCATTTTTTGACAATCCGTCGTCACCACGTCTTGGAGATTAATTATTATTGTGGTCCTTTGTTTTCCACAAATGCGAAATTTCCGACGAACAGCGGATTAATTTATCATATCAAGGGGTAAGGCGGCTTAACGAAAATTCATTAAAAAGAAAGAGCTTCGAGGCGTTTGGGAAAATATTTTTTCAGAGCTCTTGGGGTCGCCAGTTCACTTTTCCCATTTTCACCAGAGAAGGGCAAAAGAATAAGAGAGGGGGAGAGAGGGGGGGGGTGAGGTTAGGAGGGAGCTTAACGCAAAAAGTTTCGACAAAACGGCCGTAGCACTAGGGCAAGTAGAAAATGTCCAAGTAGGCATCAGCATCCGCATCTTTTCTCCTTTTTTCTTCCGGAGCAAACCACCCTCGGGCTTTATAAAAGCGCTCCAAATCCAAGGACTTGCAAAATTAAACTGAACTGCCATTTTCTTCCCTGCACTCTCTCCATTACTGCTCTCTCCGTTGCCGTTTGTTCCTTATGCTGCATGGAGGATTTTTTCGCGAATTCACGTCATAGCGCTGGGGGAAAATATATAAGAAAATGAAGTTGGTAATATAGATTATCTAACCTAAGGGAAAATATTTAAAAAATACCATCGCGCTAAATACGCAATGCCGCCATTAAAACTCCCACGACAACCATGGTGTGAGCTTGCGAACACATCCATTGTAATACGCTAGGCTTTTGGTTGTTTATGGGTCGTTTTTAAATAAATAAAGTAACTTACTAATTGAAGCATCAGTTTTGTTACGAAAAATAATGCGAGTATCACCAAATAATGGGATATCAATGCGTATCGCAACTATTTATAAATTATCCCGTATGATTGATCGATGATGGGGATTAAATATGCCATTTATACCAACAATCTCGAATATAAACCGCGTTAGATGCCTGTAGAATATATAGAAGCCCCTTTGAATGGTTTCATCATCAGCAACTCTAATATTCAAATCATTACGGCAAAAGGAAGGAAAAGCGAGTAGAGAGCAACTACAGGAAACGCAATTAGTACATTTCATAATACCACGTGGCGAAAAGAAAGGACATATGCAAAGTTGTAAAAGTACGCCATAAATATCAAATGAACAATTTCAGATTATCTACGCGGTACAATATCGGCGAAAGATGGGAGGTTCCCAGAATACGTTACTGCGTTCCGCCCGGAAAATAAAACACTATCGACACTTACATGGTTTGAATTTTCAATTAAACGTCATGTAACGACAATTACCGAGCATGCGTTCTTATTTGGCGGCGCGCGCGTTCAGAAAAAACGTTAGCATCAATAATTCAATCAGGTCAAGATAACATTGGGACATTAATTAAGTTTAGCAGACTCACGTCGTTATTCACAAACAAACGTACACTGCTATTGATTGCTTTGCAGCAGCAGCAGCTGCATGGCTCGAACAGCTGGATATTATGAAAAACGAATTTGCAAACTGCAATTTACTGCATACATTTGCACAATCACCGCCGTGATATTAATTATTTTTGAAATATATATATATATATTTGTTTTTTCCGAGAAATAAAAAAACGATTTATTCTCTTATCAATTAGCATAAGTCGTCATAAAGTACAAAAATGGCGACCCAATCAACCAAAATATAATGGAAACTTTTTCCCAATTCACTAAATAATTTCAGAAAAAGATAATCTATAAAGCATTTAGAATTAAACGACTACTCTACTACAACGATCAAACAAATGATAGAATACCAAAAATGACTAGTAATAAAAAGCTGGAACCATATAAGGCCTTTTGTAGGACTATATGGTACAGGTTGATTAGCTTCCATGCAAAATTCGAAAAGCATGAAGAATTCAAGCAATATTAAACGATCGTCTGTATAAAGATGAACAGTAGTTTAAACATAACGAAACTCAAATGCGGTCACAGTATCGAAATTCGGTGTAAAACACCGCAATCTCAGATATCTTCGAGACACATGAACGCGAAAAAAAACGCTACGCTCGAAGGCATAACGGAACGACATTCGTGAACTCAATGTGACAACTGTTTTCTCAAACAAAATTTCTCCGATCCCCGATTCGTTCTATGGATAAACGATGCGACATCCAGCGGAACCCGCAGAAAAAACACCGCAACACCTTCGCATCGAGACATCTCTTCCCTGGCCTTTCTCTTCCCGCTGACCAGATTTCGAAGGAACGACGTATCCGAGGAGAAATACGTTTCCATGGAGATAAAGAAACTCTCGAATAATATCGAAAGGATAACCTCAGAGGAGAAAATGTCCCTCCCCCCCGTCTCTCTCCTTTCCGGATTTCTGGCCGCATATTGCCACTTTGTCTTCCTCCTTTCAAAACTTTTCTGCCCTTTTGATTCTCGACAGAATTGGAGCCGGCCTTTCCTCCTTTCTCCCCCTTACATATATCGCTCCGAAAATTTTTCGAAGAGAGCGAGTATCGCTTAAGGGTGTGGGGAGGGATGGAAAGAAAGGGAGGAAGGCTTTCCTCCTCCCTCGAGTAGGAAAGATATTTTAAAAAACTCCTACGGTAAAACATGAATGGATTGCCGAAAGGTTGAGAGGTCGGGATGTGAAGGGGAAGAGTATAGAGAGGCCGAGTAGGTGGGCTTTGGTGGGGGGCATCTAACATCCAAGTACAAGAAATAATGGGAAAAAGGACGGATGAGGGACATGCACCACAGGTCAAATAGACGCTGCTGACCACCCGTTTACAGCTCCGCAAAGGTCTATATTTTTTGGTTGTTCTTGTGTTTGACATGTATACACGTAGGCAAATCTGCGGAGATAGGACTGCGATTATAGGTTAAAACCTATTCTCCATCTCTCTCTAACCTGCTCCATTTTTTTATATATCTTTACCAGAGGTTCTCAACCTGTGGTACGCGTACTACAAATGGTACACTATTGGTACGTGGTACGCGAAAAAAGTAAAAACACATGGTTTTGCCGATAGCTAGGCTTGGTAGTATTCGTTCATTTTTTTAAATCGACGTTTATTTTCTCCAGAGATTTTCGACGAATATCGACGCTTAAAATTACTACTTGGTAGAATTCGACGTTTATTTTCACGCGATATTTTCGATGAATAACGACGCTTAAAAAGAACTATGTACTTACATATATGGCTGGCAGTTTTCGGCCTTTCAATTCGATGATTTAAATTTACTTTTTTTTTCGAAATTCTTAAATTTTTAAATGTTAATATTAAAGAAAACACTCAATAACGAATTTATTAAGATATTATTTTATATTTTACTTACAGTAAAGAAAGTATACAAAGTAAGAAGTATATTTAAATCGTAAATTCGATCTAAATAAAAAGTGACTTTTAACCAAGAAAATCACATTTGAGCCGTCCACGAGTTTTCGCGAGCTTTTTTGGATTTATGATAAAATGTCCAGGAACTGAGTGTACTACGAGACCGTCCATATATGACGTCACGCAACGAGGCGGGGAGGGGGGGGGGGGGCGACTCGTGTGACGATGTGTAACGATGGGGAGGGGTTTTGAAAAATGTGACGTCACAAAAATAACACCACAGAAAACTACGTACGTATACTCTTTTCCACACGTAGAAGACAGCATTACGCTTATGGCGCGAGCAGTTGCCAAATTTCCCCAGGAATATACGCTGATGCCTCCGTCCCGTATTAAAAACTAAAATAATAAGACTAATAATTTAATGTAGATCACTGGATGCAAGTAAATGTGCATGTTTTATCATAATTATTGATTAAGTATCGCGTAATTATATTTGGTAGTTAAATTAAGCATATTATTTTCGTGAGCTATTTGCAACATTATCATTTCAAAACAATAAAAAATTGTCGGAGTAATTTACAGTTAAAATGAATAACAGTAACTTTATGAATGACTACGTCACTCATTGAGGACACTCCTTCCGTAGTGGAGTGTGTCAAGGGCCATAACACGTCAAACAATCACCAGCTTTAAACTCTCATTCGAGACCGTTTCATTGTGTCAAACACTGGGTCCTTCTCCCTTGGGAAAAATCTTTGGCACTTGTCCCGTCGGATAATTCCGTTCTTTCCTTTATAATTCGCACATTTTACAGAGGAGCCAAAAAGCTGACACCTATTGGCCATCTCCCTTATAAAAATCTCAGTGCAAACCTCTCGTCATAAACTATCCTTGTTGAGGATTTGCAAACGAATTTGTGTCTGTGTTTACTTCCAAGAAAGCAGGAAGCCTCTCTCTTCACAGGTTACGAGGTCGAGGGTAGGTTTCTACACACTTAATTTACTCTGTTATGTATATGTATACATGTTTATTTCAAATCTTTCTCGCTTTATATCTCTGCCCCTATAAATGCTGCGGGGCTGAAATTTCGGATATATTCTTATTTCCGATGACAACCGATGAGAAAACTCGAAAATCACAAAAAGGTTAATATTTAAGGGGTCTTTTTAACCCCAATGTTCCATTTCAATACCCCATATGAAAAGCATGGGATTCAGTGCAAGGCTTTCTAAAAATGCATTTTAAAATTACTTAAAATTGGGATATGAATTCGGGAAAAGAACAGTTGTTTAGCTGAAAGAACGGAGTTCTTAATTTTTTTAAGGCAGAAGTCAAATACGTACCGAATTAGCGTATCTGCTTTACATCAGAAAAAAGTGTGAATTTTTCCTCTCTTCAACAACGGAAATGTATAAAAACCATGGCAACGACATTATTGCTTTTAAAGGGACCATTAATGCTCTTAATAGAAATTAAAGACGCTTTAATGCTTTTAAGGGAAATTAATGCCGCCATAACGAATTATCGTGGAACTTCCAAATATTTTAAGAATTTTCCTATACTGAAATAAACTGAAAATTCAATTTATAATCATTGCAATTCTCAATAATCCAAAAACTGAACTTTAAAATATAAGAAGACTACAAAGGAGAAAATAATATATTAAAAAAATGTTTTTCAGTATACACACTTTTATGTGCACTCAAAAGTAGAAAATAAAATTTTCTGCCCTCAACTTGAATTAAATTTGTTGCGCAGAATAAGAGTGGGTGGCATTTTTTACCACCCACATTTATTCTGCACAACAAATTTAATTCAAGTTGAGAACAGAAAAATTTATTTTCTACTTTTGAGTGCACATAAAAGAGTGTATAGTGAAAAACATTTTTTTAAATATATTATTTTTTATTATTTTCTGCTTATCACATCATCGGGGTATTTTTTTTAGGCTTCAAAACTGCTTGTTAGAGCAAGGCTGAGGAACCAAAAAACCAGCTTTATTAAGCGTTATATTTTTAGCTGCCCGTATACACGAAGTTTACATAATTTTCCCTTGTTTATAGTCTTAATTGCATTCTTAACCCCTCAACGTCGTCCTGCGTACTCAGGACGAAAACTTCATATACGGTCATCCTGCGTACTGAGTACGCCGCGGAGATCGGTAGATTGTTTTTTTTTGACGCAACACATTTTATTAGGATCTGGTGCTTTCCCGGTGGATTGCTTGTAGAAACTTTTCTCGGGTACACAACGGTTGTGTACCCGAGAAAAGTTTCTACACACATTTTCTTAATTCTGAAAAAACTTCATATTGTGCTTAATTCTGCAATTGTTACTATATTTCATTTTTCCTTTATTATACGTTAAATTTGGTGGCTGAATTTTCGCGTAGTTAAGCAACTTGGGGCTTCTAAATATCCTTAATCAATGCTGACTGTGAGACGAACCGAACCTCGGTACTAAAGCTGTGTAGTGGAAAGGGATGTAGGCACTGTTTATCTCCTCAGTGACGTCTCAAGCGTACAATCTCTAGCAAATACTCGTTCCTGTTCATTCTCTCCATTTAGTCAGTTGTTACACCAATCTTTACCGTCCCGTTATTTTACATAATTCATCATTTTTCCATCTGTACGTACATTATATTTTCTTTAATTTTCTTCATGTCTGCATCTCAAAGCTTTCCGAGTATAGCGGTCTCTACATATCAGTTGGGATTATGTTCCTGTAAAACGGCGCTAAAATAGAAAGGGCGGGTACAGATATTAAAGCAAGTGGTTCTTAATCTCTTTGAACCTACGTGACCCCGAGATCCTCAAGTAACACCGATGGACCCCCACCCCATTAAATTATATATATATATATATATATATATATATATATATATATATATACACATATATACATAAGGCGTCAGTAAAAATTAGAGAAACAATAAGTACTCAGGATAGTTATTTCCAAAACTATTATTTGTGATTATAAATTATATTTTTCGGGAGATAAATTCAATTATATATTATATTTAATTTTCCATGGACCCTCCACATACTCCTTGGACTTGCCCCATGGACCCCAGGTTAAGAACACTTATATTAAAGACTTAAGGGAAAATATATTCAGGAGAACGAACTTTTATCTTTCTTCTCAGACTTTTCTCAATGCCTATTTTACTATCTAAGCGTATTGGAGAGTTCAACCACAGTTTTTCACCTAAAAGCAAAAAGATTATAAAAATTACATTTTAATTACTCGCGTGTGAACACGGAGGGACACAAAGACACTGAGAATATAACATTATGTGGACATCCCGCTTACCACTCTGTCGCATTTCTACAGTATGTAAGCACTAACTATTTGTATTGCTGTCGAGAGGAAATCGCATTTTGTCTCATCGGCTTCAGCAAACTATCAATGCATGCCTCGATCGGCGGACGTGAGTGATTGAAATTTAACTTCCGCGAACGTTGAAAGTTGCAATAATCATATCTCCGCGAATGCGCGAAACCACGAGAATTAAAAAAACCCGAAAATCGAGCGAATCCTTTCATTTTATAAAGTTCAGCTTCCATATCTTACAACGTGGTACTAAGTGCACGGTATTTCAACATATTCTTTTTTAAGCTAATAAATAAGTAAAGACGGAGACTACGGCAAAATTGATGTTAAATAGAATTAACTCCTTGACCGTAAAATTCAAAATTAGAGACACACGATGAAAAGGGGAGGGGAGGAGGAAAGGCAGGAAAATGCAAAAGACAATAAAAATTATAAACTTACAGATTTAGAGGTTGTTACTCCACGCCAGGGACCTGATGTCACTCACACATTCACTCACTCAATCGCGCAAGCACTAATCCTAAAGGTGGAAAAGGAAACGGGACCGGGTTTGCGAGAAATTACTCTGCGCCAGGGATACAAAAAATCACACCGTTGTTAGAAGGCTTGTGAGTCAGTACGACCGCGACAGGGACCTACTAAGCAACCACAAATACACGCACACGTACACGCCAAGAGGTAAAGGAAAAAAAGGGGGAAGGAACGGGGAAATAATACTAGGTTTACGGGAGATTAAACCACGCCAGGGACCTAGTATCGCACACAGTGGCCTGTAGGTTTATGTGCCTTCCGGCAACGACAGGGACCTAACAGACAAAACAGTCACACACGCAAGCACTCGAATACAGGTACACAAGATCTCTAAAAATCAGTTAAGCTCTTTATTTGTTAATTCTCTAGTACTGATGCATGTATAATAATATATTATAATATCCATGAAAAATTACTAAGCATTATAAAATGCGATGAAATCCAATTATTCTGCGGCAGTACAATGGACATAAAATGTTTTGGACTTCCACTAAGTAGTCGCTTTCTATTTTTAGGCTGGTTTCCAAAGGAAACAGCCCTATGGAATGGTCCTGTCTGTGTGTATGTGAGTGTGTGTTCTCTACTAACAACTTTTGCACCAATGGATCGATTTCCATGAAACTTGGTATGAGGCATGCTGCCAGGGCCCACCGTCGGGATATAATTTATTTGGCAAAGATTGAAGTCCCAGGTTCGATTCCAGGAACGTTTTTTCCTATTTGTTTTACATAGGAAATCTCAAACTCATCGTGCAAAGATGTTTTCTTTAATACATTAAAATATCGTAAATATGTGATATCGGAGCGAGGTTTGTATTGTTCTAAGAGGAAAAGAATGTAGATTATAATTATTACCAGAGAATTTGGATTATTGATCGTATTTTCTTGAATTTCTACTAAAACAGCGGCTTTGCGTTTTAAATTGCATTTTATCGGATTCATGCCATGGAGATAATTATCACCGATCTTGGCTTGAGCATAGAACAGTAAACAAATGGGTTATTATGCGTTCTTTCTACGAAGTGAACGTATATAGGGAAAGTCGTTTCCGTCCATCCGTCCGTCCGCATGTTAAAACTCGGAAACCGCTGAACGTATTATGATAAAATTTGGTATTGGGAAGTTTTGCTATAATTGACCGATCGATTTCAATTTTGGTCAAAATCGGACAACAATGATGACCACTTTACATGAAGGCCTACAATGTTCCTTTGTATCAACTCGGGAACCGCTTGACGTATTGAGATGAAATTTGGTATTGGGAAGTTTTGCTAAAATTGGTCGACCGATTCCAATTTTGGTTAAAATCGGACAATAATTACGACTACTTTACATGAAGACCTACATGTAGTTTACAATGTACCTCGCTTGCTTCTCGTTAAATTATCATCTGAGCGAAAAATATTGAGAACATTGTGAAATCTCAAAGAGCGCATTTGGAAGCTCTGTGTACTCCGACTTGGAGTACACCTTTCCAATCTTGTTTTCTTTTCCACTCGACTACCCTTCAACAGTGGACATTTAATCCACACATATTACCGTATTAACAGCAACATTTATTAAACTCGTTTATTAAAAAATACACACAAAATGTCAGAAAGAGATTTTGACATTGCTTTTAGTACTTTAAACCTGATAATGCTCTACTAATTTTTTTTCCAATTTTTCTCTATCATTGATAAACTATGAACAACAAGCGGTATTTATGGTAGAAGAAATCCTTGGAATGACTAACACATACTGAAACATTTCCTGTCAATATAAGTAATCAATTCGGAACGTCAACTTGGGGAAATCAGCCTGCATTAGTCCTGGTTTGGACTTTTTATTTAATACTGTTCCTCCCTTTAAGCTTCCTCCTTTTCGAGATACATATATATATATATATATATATATATATATATATATATGTATCTCGAAATAGCTTCATTTTGGGATAAAATGCCTAAGGGGGGAATCGATTTTTCTGGAGCATCTCCAACTCTTCCCAACACCCCCGCAAGTTTTCGGAGGGTTTACTTCTTGGACCTGGCGAAATTAAGACGCCATTCGCTTTTTTTCGCCTACTACTCACTCTACCCTTCCCCTCCCCTTCTTTGTTAAGATGAGAGGAGGAAAGAGGGAAAAATATACTTTCCCTCAGCATTCTCAAGTGTTCATCTTATTTCCTAGGGTCCCGGACCATTAGCGTGATTAAAGAGGAAATGGGGATTTGTATAATGGACTCTCCGCATTTGCCGCGCGATAATAAAATGGTTAAGGGATGGAAACGATTGGCTGTCTTCGTTCTTCCCCCCTTTTCGTCGAACCCCCTCCATGTTTTCTCAATAAGTACACGGTTTGAAAATGCCGGTCTTTACGAGCGTCTGCATCTACTGGGTGTTTTCATTCCTACGAAGGTCGACTTTTATACTTCTCGGGAGAGAATAAAAGGCGAAGAACGATTATCGTTATCATGCTGATGTCTCTCGGATCCACTCCGTTGTCAGAATTAATAGATTTATGCTTCCATTAAAATTTACTTTCGCGGAAATGTTAAGGCGTAAATTTAAATGTGCACGCATTTTGCGATGCAGCTTTTTTGTAATAGATACTTGCAACGCATTAAACATCGCCTAATAAATGGGTCTATTTGTGTAGAAATGCAATGGAAATTTTAATCGAAAAAGCTTATTTTGATCAAATTAACAGCAGATTATGTATCACTTACATAATGAAACACCCACGTCTTCATGTACATATGCAGAGATACAAATACGCGAAATAGTTTAGAATTTGTTAACTCTAACAATATATTTGTATAATAACATATTTGCTACTGTGATTAACAGAGAAACTGTCGTTAATCATCACGCATCGACGATTATCTCAGCACAGGTTGATATTTTACAAAAACGCCCAATTAGCTGCAATCATTGCCTTTAAATTCAATTTTGGACCATTTGAGACCGGATATCGAAACAGGCACATTAATATACCCAATAAAATGTGTGATTTTTATTACGGCTAGTTATTGGATAAATAAAATTTCATTCGAGAAAGAAGTTTTGAGTTCACATCATGGCTGAAATCAAATTGAAAAATTGGCCATAAAATTGTTGGGAAAACCAGATGCGCATTTCGGCTACAAAGCAGAAGCCATAAGCGGCCTATAGTCGATTATAAAATAAACCGAATGCTTCGTAGTCCAATTGCGCATGTGGATTCAAAAGTTTTTCTCCAAGCAGGTGCTAAGTCTTTGTAACCAATATTAAAACAGGAAACTGCATGGTATAGTCGGCATCAACGCAGTTAACACCAACCAGAAATAGATTCTTCCCAACAACTCAAGAGTGTACAGGAGTATTTCGTCCCATTTTTAATAAAAATCCTAAGCTCGGCAACTTCCTCCTCGGACTGTGTTTTCGAGCAAAACGTCAAACCACTTAGCCCAAAAAATGTACACCTCCGGCGGCAACAAACAACCTCCCTTTTATTCCTTCCTCAGTCATTTTACGTCACAGACACTTTTGCATTGTTTTTTCGCCCGAAAAACGACTTCAAAGCCCCCTCTGACTAATCATTTGTCATTCTCCACCTGATTTTGATAGAGAAAAGCTTTTCGCGCGAGAGTGCTCGAGCGTTGGAACGAAGAGAGAGAGAGAGAGAGAGAGAGAAAGGAGCGGAGGGAGGATGAGTTAGTGAGGACGGGAGGTGGAGGAGAGGAGGGAGGTAGAGAGGGAGGGAGGGACCGTAGCCGGCTTTTTGGATTTACCATGCGCTCTGCCTTTTCCGCTTCTCCACATTCCACGAGAATTTAGAAAACATCAATTAAAACATTTTAATTAAGTTCCCTTTGTGGGTAAAATTGAGTTTACGGCTTCTTTCGGGGTGTGGGGGATGGGAAGGGGAGGGAGAGAGTTTTGGAAGGTGGAACTGGGAGGAGGGGAGGAACGGAGGTAGTTGAGGGAAAGGACGGAGAGTTAGGAAGGGAAGGATTGATATTTTTGCAAGAATTCGACTAGAATGTTAACTGGAATTGTGCCGTAATTACCGAGAATGCTCTTCTGATGAGTTCCCTAGGAGACTAATTTTGCGGAAGAGTACCTCATTCGCTGTCGCGGTTCGAGGGTTTTTCCGTCCTCTTGTATTCCTCCCCGCCCTCTGTCCCTTCTCTCCTTGCGGTTCCCGGCCCATACAACTCCGTCATGAGTTTGCTCGGAGTCAAAGGAGTAAGTCAAATGAAACGGAACTCGCGACCGACGTTGATGTTAATCAAGGTATTAATAGGGAAGAAACTGCATTCCTCCTAGTATAATTCTCTCTCGTTTTACGGAGTTTCCCAACTCAGGATTTTGGATTCAATCCCCGGAAATACTTCCCAAAGTTCGAAATTGGGTGGCGCGTTTAATTTTCGGATTTGGACGGATATCCGGATGAAATTTGTCGGGCCATAGGAATAAGACTGCGGGTAATTAAAGTGAAGCCTCCAAAGTATGGGAAACAATTTCCCACGACCCCATCTCGTCCCATCCTGACATAGTCTAGGCGTTAAAAGCAAAAAAAGACATCAACGATCATTTTGTGATGCAGTGTGTCTTGACCCTTATCAGCCTTATGGTGGTGCTAAAACAAGGTCGTACTCGCGATCGTGCGCGAAGAGGCTTCCACGTGTGCCTCGTCCATAATCATCAACTCTCCAAGGAGTAGTTTTCAAACTACGAAGCACTCATTTCCGTCGGAGGATAGAGGATTGTAGTCGATAGACCCGTGGGCGTGACCTATTTTACCTACTTAACCAGAGTGAGAGAGAGCAGGGGAGGCGTTGCCGGAAAGTGTTGAGGGGCTTCGCTCTGTGAAATAAAACCACTTCCATTAAAAAGAGTTACCAGCTTATGTTGTATAGGTTGCATAAAGTTCAGGATAATCAGGTTGCGGATTTTCATGGTCCCTATTACATACATACTAATTTCCTCAACAGTGGTAACTGTTATTTTATTTTAAGGTCTGTCTTAGAAAGATAGATTGGATAATTTTGATTTATTTTAAGTTAAGAGAATTTTGTAAATATCCCGTTAATATGACACACGAATCATTAACAACTTTACAGAGCCCAAAAAAGCTCCCGACAACACTTGGATAAAGAAAGTAATTCATCGTTCTCAAAAAGATTGTTACAGAAATTTTAGCAGTTGGATTTTTCATCTTCTTTTCCTATTTTGCGTAAATATTATTTCAATTTTCCTAATAAATAATATACTTCAAAACATACTTTCAGAAAAGATAAACAAGTAAAAGAGGAAATGAAATAATTATAAATTCAGGAATAGGCCAAACAAGAGGCTCAGCATCAGTCCATTAAAAGTTCAAATATTTAATATATTAACACTAGAGGAACATTTCTAAACGCCAAAATACACGAGAAAGAGAAAAAAAGAGAGATGAGAAAGAAAAGAGCCAAACATCTTACCTATCAATGCTAGGCATTCCATTGACCTATTCTCTTGTCCTTTGTAACCAATCCGAAAAGTCTTTCGATTGACAAAGGTGCTTTTTTTAGACGATAAAGCAAATCATCACATTAACAAGACCAGTTCGGACCTATGTACCCAGCGAACACATCCCAAACATGATTGTTCGAAATAAAGAGCACCTAAGAACATTGAAGGATGAAACATGATTATCATTTAAATAAAACAAGAGTGGTGTGTGCACTGATTTCGTCGTCGTATCTCACACCAAGTCTATACAATGCATTCCATCCTACGTGACTGAGTAAAGCTGAAGGCATAAAGGGTATCTCTTCCTCTACAAATTTCTTGTTCCTCTCTCTCTCTTCTCGCCATTACGTGAAATTATTTCCTTGTTATGTGAAGCCGGTTATACGCATCCGGCGATCGTTCCAGCCGAGAATTTGCTCGCGGCAGATGTTGCGGAATGTACTAGATGCAGAACACCTGCAGCGAAGACTTCCTCCTCGATTCCTCCTTCAGCCCAGAGAACAATATCCGGTTAAACGAGACTCCACTTGATGAGCAAGGGAGAGAATATTGAAGCGCTCTGTGTAGATACGATGCAACTATTGCTGAGCTCCGGAGAAAAATCTCGCGAAAATTCATAAACCTTCTGGTCCGAACTAGGACACGGTTGTTTTCTTTGCCAATGTTCAACAAGTCCAAATTGTAGGTTGAAACCCTTTATGTTTTAAATTCACATCTTCGCAAACTTTTACCCTAGGTTTTATACTGAGGGAAGATTGCCGGAGTGCGAAAATAAGCCATTTCTTCTTATTGGTATGCAAGAATGTTTATTGATTCGGAGATTTCGGCAGGATTTTGGCTGTGTATGTTATACTCAGATTCTGAAATCGACCAGTACACATGACGACGGTCATTACAAATGTTGGCCAAATCGACCTGCCATTATCCTAGATAACTACTAAAGATGAACTATTGCGGACATTGCCTGGCCATTATCAGTGATGGCCAGTCATTGTTGGCCAAAGTTGATTTTCCAACAAATTTCTGTAATAAATATATCATCATGTTAAATATTTTCGCTGGAGAGACTCGCGAGCATGATATGAACGTAGTCCAATAAACAATAATATTGCCAAATCAAATATATATATATATATATATATATATATATATATATATATATATATATATATATATAGATATGTGTGTGTGTTATACATTCCTTTTTAATAAACAAACATTTACAATTCAATCAAAATATTAGGATACACATCTAAAGAATATCTCACAAAAGATATGTGAAAAGACAAACTAATGCTTATTATCATTTAACTAGTAGAAAACGTCCCCGATGAGTGGATCTAAGGTAACATTCCACCATTTGTTAAAGTTAATAAGTGCGAAAGAGTAAGATTTTTCTGTCCTCTTGAGAGCTTTATAGGAAATTTCAAAGCAACGCTCGTTTTATACTTTTATTATTTTATATAATCTGCTTTTGCAGAAGCGTGACTTTAAGAGTCCCGTCTCGGTTAAAAAAAGGCACCCATTTCGAGCGGAATACGGATGAACAGGCGACACCAGCAAAACTTAACTGTTTTTATATCAAAATATCCAAAGCCTCTAACTCGGCGCCAACAACGCGTAAAGCGGCTGCCGAACCTTCGGATTTCCGCCAATCCCATGAATCGCGTCTCCGACCTTTATGAAATTGCAATTGGTCCAGCGCGGCTCCGCGGCGACGCCGTCAGCTCGCTCGGTCGAGGCGTACCATGAATCACGCATCCGGTCGCGTTTCTGAGTGGTAAGTGCCCCCGAGTTGCGTGGAGGAGGGAGGGAGATGGCCATCCATGTTACCAGTGCGCGGCACTCGCTCGGCTAAGCGCTGGCCTGGTATGATTGGTGCATTGACGTTTCCTGAGTAATTCACCGTCAAATACCTCCAATTACCGCGGGTTCAATTGAGATGGGGGAGAAGAGGAGGAGAAATGGAAGGAGGAGGTGACGAGCAATACTTGCGGCGCTCGCAGCGCTCCCAACAGCCCGCGATCAGAACTAACAGCTCGCCTACGTTTCTGGTGATAAAATAAATATCGAATGAACAGAGAGGGGCGCCGAATATCGGTTCACGTGATACGAGGGCATTAATAAGCTTTATAATCGATGCATTTTCAAAGTCGCGAGTTGAGTAAGTAGATATTTTTTCAATTTCCCTAATTCCTTCCTCATTAATCAAATAATTGACGCCACTTATTAAGAATACAGGGAGTCCCAGAAGTATGGGCGTATGGGCTAAATAGACATCATATTCTACAAGTATTAACAAAAAACACATTTATTACGTAAGAAGACTAGTTCCACTTTTCTTGATTGGTAAACCCAGCCATCACGGTATTTCATTTCCTAAAATACATAAAACCGACACCAGACGTTTGTTTAACTTTAAGAATGTCTATTTTCCCTATGGGTGAAAACTTCTGGGACACATAATATAATGTTACGATGAAGATAGATGGGTTTTCAATCGTAATTTAATAATACTTGCAATACTTTTGAAATATTTGAGTGTCTAAAACAAAACTTCAGCGATGCATCTAACATAGACTGATGGTGACGTAGAGACTTTAATGTTGTTTAATGAGTTGAGTAGAGTTTTAGAGTACCAGGATGACTTATACCTATGCAAAGTCGATTAATTCATACAAGAAATATACGCAGAAGAAGTGAGAGCCAAAGATATATCTCGAGCGCCAGAACATAAAATCGATCCAGAGAGGATAAAACGAACGTAAAAGATAAACATAATGGTATAGGAATAAAATACAATTACGTTGGTTACCTGTTTGCTTAGGACTAACAGAGCACAAACTAAAAGTTATTCTCAGTGAAACCAAGCATACACTACCGATGAAAACCTCGAGGAATACTAACTAATCGCTTTAAGTAACATCAACTTGCGTCGGAGTGAGTGACTGATTGTCTCTCGCGATTCTCAAACTTTGAACTCGGAGCAGAGCGTTATAAAATTGAATTTTAAGAAATGGCTAAAATTTTTATATGAAATCCAAACTTGAATAGATGCCAGTCTGAAAGAATGAAGTTAATTTGTACACTACTATTTTTGGAAAATATACCCGGCAGCTAACCGTTTTACTCCCATTCCACACGTAACAAACACTTTTAACTTACGTAATAGGAGGGCAAAATATATATCTTTCCCATAATTTCGTCCGTCGCGTCCCCAATAATTCCGTTTTAAGTGGCACAAACGAGGTACGCGACGTCGTTAATGATAATTTTTTCACCCAAATCAAACGCCCATTAAAAAAAAACGATTATGCGTCGGTCGTGTTAATTGTAATGGCATGCCTTCGCCGGGCCCTTTCGGGAGTCTGGAGAGGACGCGAAAAAAAGAAACAAATTAAAAAGTCACGGGCACCATGGGAAGGGAGGGTGACCTCATTCCCGCGTCCAGGGTCCCCTTCCCCTTCAAACACCACCTCCATCGCCACCACTCACGCTCCCGTTCTCCCTCTCTTTCCCTCCACATCCCTCTATCTCCTCATTTTAGACCTTTCTCTATTCCTCCTAACCCTCTTCTTCCCACTCCGGCCACGGTCTCTCCCTAACCTCCCCTTTCCCCCCTCTCCACAACGTGGTCGTGTTAGGGAGAATCAAGACCTTGCCTGTGTGTGTGAAAGAGAGAGGAGGGGGAACTGACTTCCCACTCTCTCCAACGACCCAATGCACTGATTGCTCGATTTGGTGAAGGGGCTGAGATTGACAGAGGGAGGAACTGCAGAGAGAAAGAGGAGAGAGACGGAGAAGAGTGGAATGAAGATGTAGAGTTAGAAAGAGGTGAAGAGGAAGAGAGGAGGAGATAGATAGAAAGATATCTTTATTCGGACAAAATTTAGACCATATGAGGGAGGGAGGGAGAGAGAGAGAGGGAGGGAGAGAGAGAGAGAGGGAAGAAGAGGGCGGGAGGGAGAGAGGGGGAGGGAGGGAGAGAGGGAGGGAGAGATAGGGAGGGAGAGAGAGAGAGAGGGAGAGAGAGGGAGGGAGGGAGAGAGAGAGAGAGGGAGGGAGAGAGAGGAGGAAGATATAGTGAGGAAGAGAGGTTGAGGACAGGAAAGTGAGGGAGAGATAGAGGATATGGAGAGAGATAGGGAGAGAGATAAAGGGAAAGGGAGGGATAGAGAGAGGGTTGCGGAGTGAGAGAGGGTGATAAAGGTAGAGAAAGAGGAGAGGCGTGGAGAAGAAGAGCGAAAAAGAGAGTTAGAAAGAAATGAAGAGGAAGGTAGGGAGGGAAAGAGAATGAAGAAGAGGGATGAAGAAGAGAGACGGAGAAGAAAGGGAGGGAGAGCGAGAGAGGCGGAGAGCGGGAGGAAGAGCGATGGTGGCAGGAAGAGATAGAGGTAGAGAGAGGGGGAGAGAAAGAGGGAGAGAAAGGGGGAGAGAAAGGGGTAGAGAAAGGAGGAGGGAGAAAGAAAGGGGAGGGAGATAGAGAAAGGTGGAGGGAGAAAGAAAGGGGGAGGGAGAAAGAAAGGGGGAGGGAGAGATAAAGGGGGAGGGAGAGATAAAAAGGGAGAGAGAAAGGGGGAGGGAGAGGGAAATGGGGAGGGAGAGAGAAAGGTGGAAGTAGAGAGAAATGGGGAGGTAGAGAAAAAGGGGGAGGGGGAGAAAGAGGAGGGAGAGAGAAAGAGGGAGGGAGAGAGAAAGATGGAGGTAGAAAGAAAGGGGAAGAGGATGGGATATGGAGTAAAGTGTGAGATGAAGAGAGGAAGAGGAGAGGAAGAGAAGGGAGTAGGAAAACAGGGAATGTATGTGCGTGAGAGAGAATCGGTGAAAAGGAGGAAGAGTTAAGGCAAGTCCCAGTCTGGGGAGAGAAAGGGAGAGAAGGGTCGAAGAGCAGGAGGAGAAATAATAGGAAGGGGTGAGAATGTGGCTGGGTAGGAATGGGTCTGGGTTCTAGGCAATGTGATTGGCGAACGCGAGACGGAGTGCAGTCGCTAAGACGTGAGGCACTACATAAAAGAAGGGGTTAGTAGGTTGACGGAGGAGGAGGTGGGAGGTGGTATGAGGAAGGAGGAATGGAGGGGGAGGGAAGCAGCGGGAAGGGACGCAAGGGTGAAGGCTTTCAGTACGTGAATGAGCGTGATGGGACAGATTGGAAGGAAGGTAAATGGGTTTCGCTGGATAGACAAGGTAATGTGGGAGAGGACGGAGCGACGGAGAGAAGGGAGAGGTGAAGAAAGGACTTAGTGCGTGGAAATAGACTGAGAGAGGATAGGAATGAAAGATGGAGGGAATACCAAAGCCTTCTCTCTCTCTCTTTCTTCCACCCTCCCTTTTCCTCCATCTCTCTCTCTCCCTCTATCTCCCACCCTCTCTCTCCATCCCCCATCCTGTCTCTCCCTCCCTCTCTCTTTCCCTCTCTTTCATCCCGTCTCTCTCTCTCCAGCATCCTCCCTCACTCTCTCCCTCCCTCTATCTCCCACTCTCTTCCCTTCTCTCCCTCCCTCCCTATCTCTCTTTCCTTTCTGCAGACTACGACAGAGTGGAAGGCAGAGGAGACGGGACAGAGGAAGTCATGTCATCAACAGATCGTGTCCTGTTTATAACATGCTTTGATACGCCCCAGACTCGGTCGCTCTGTCGCCCCTGATCTATCCTAACTCCCCCATCCAACTATTTCCTCGCCCTCCCACTTCCCTTACGTTTTGATTTGATGAATTAATTCTACTCCGCATCCTATTTTCGGCAATTTGGCGTAATTAGGATCCCTTGTTATTCAATCAAAAGCGTTCGCGTTCTGTCTTTTAAAGCCATATTATCGTACCAACCCAGCTGTCTTTCTCGCGTTTAAAACGACCTGACCTAACCACTAAAGTTTTCTCATCACGAAATGCACGCCTGAATGATATTATGCGTCCTTTTTCCATTCGCACATTAGCAGATTAGCAGGATAGACCGACCTTGGGTTACCAGAACGGGAGAGGGGAACATCTCTGACCTCGAGGCAGGATTAGGGCCATAAATCTTGGGCGAAATAAAGCTAGATATATCCTCGACCTCCCACCGAATTATAGCCAATTGTGTGCTCGTCATCGTGTCTCTTTTATTAATGTCGGAATTTACCTAAGAATTTCACGATTTGACTCTCCAAAAACGTATAACGTATCGTCACATCACATTTCAATGTCGAATTGAGTTGCAGCTAGTTTTTGGTAAATTTAATGCAGAGAAAAACCAGGATTTTTTCCCAATATTAGCTCAAATTAAATCAAAATATAAATATTTCAAATCGACACATGGCATGTTCTAATTTTTCGCTCATATATTTTGTTAACATTATATTATTGTGCTCTGATTATGTAAAGAGATATTTTATTCTCGCTACAGGTATTTTACCAATTTCGGTGCAAGTATTACTTTTCACACATCACTTTACTCGAAATTAGCTTTAGAATAAAAGTAACCTGGTCATGAAACATTTTTCGCCGAATATTAGAGGCGTAATATGCGGCTTGTTTGAAAATAAGCTTTTTTCACTTTGCCTGCCCATTTGCGTTAGCTTTGCAGACTATGTAAACAGACTTTGAGTGAAGTCACGTTTTTTGGCGTTTTCTATAATACTAGCAAGTGGAAACATTTCAGTCAAAACCGCATTAAGTTTTCCCAAGTTGTTAATTACAAATCTACAAAAATCAAATTGCATTGAGTAAAAAAATTAAAGAATATTTCGTTTACAAATGTTTAAAAATTTCGGGAAGGGATAGATATGAAACATAAATAGTGCTCGCTTCGTATTCGTAACCGGGACGCGCAAAATTACCATTTCGCGTCAGAGCAGACAGAAAGAAACGTAGCCGCTGTTCCCATAATTGAACGTTATTAATGAACGCTAATCGAATCGGTCTGAATGGAATTAATAGAATTCCGTCGGAAAAGACGGTTTTTAGGCGATCGTTCCTCCGTAATTTTCTTCCAATTCGGCGACATCGTTCCTCAAAACAGCCAGGAAAGAAGAAAGGAGATAGGGAGCGAGGGAGGAAGTGAAAGGGGAGGTTTAACAATCGGAACGGGACCGTCGCAAAAGCGCATTACGCCATCGGATAGATTCGGACCAGAGAACCTCAGCACAGCCGGCCTAGTTCGCATGGAGACATCCTTTAATCCGTACGCCAGCCGGAGTGGGAGGAGGAGGAGGAGCAGAGGGATTCAGAGGCGGAATATCAGATTAAGCATGCTTAAAGTGGCTTGGAAGGAGCGGCAACACTCCCTTCCTCCCCATAACCCACCCTCCTCCTCCCCAACCCACCTCCCGGTTCTCGGTAAAATAGAGCGAGGTACTAAAGGGAGGAGTTAAGATCTTGAGTATTTATGATATAAAGAAAGCCAAAAAGTAGGTACGGCGGAGGAGAAAAGCCTTTAACCCGCACTATCTTCGCAGATCTTCCGCAGGGAGTAGCTGTAATCGTAATCTAATCTCGGGAACCGAATCAACGCAGTGGGGCAGTTAACATGGTTTCGGGGTTAAATAGAGGTGGGGGAGGGGAGGTGTGGCGGGGTGGGACGGGGTGGGGTGGAATGGGGTGGAGGGAGGAAGAGCTCCAGCGAGGGAGAGCAGCGAGGAGACGCTCTCACGGGAGGGATAATTCACCCTTTCGCCGTAAAAGCATCAAGGTTTAAGTTTTTCATTTTTTTCTGTTTTCGAAAAAAAATTCTCTAGTAGCTTCGGTGCCTCATTATTTTACGCTCCATTTGCTCGGGATGAAAATCCTCAAGTTAATAGGGCGATAAAGAGAGGATTTTTTTCTTTTTTTTAAACGCCCAAACCTGCGAGAGTAACTCATTTTGTTCGACCTATGCCCATACATATATGTGAGAGAAATCGATTTTTTTCGCTCCAGATGTTTTCTTCACATATTAAACAGCAAAAGACGTATTTGCTCGACTGGTGAAAATTACGTCTTCCTCGCATTTTCGTCCCATTTCATTAAATCCTCGGTTACTATAAATTCATTCTACGACAAAAAAATAAAAACAAAAAATTCCCAATTTTCCTGGATATTCCCTTCCATTTTCTCTCCTTTTTCTTCATTCTTCCTCTCTCTCTTTTCACTCACAACCACTCGCAAAAACAAATTCTCGACAAGCTTTCCTTCTCACCAACGCCCCCTTACAGCATTTCCACTTCCTTCCCTATTTTCCCCTTCTCACTCAAATTACTAACTCCCTCTCTCCCTCTTTCTCTCTCTCACTCCAACAAATAGCGGCATTCTTTTCGAGTGCGAGAGAGAGGAATGAAGAGAGAGAGAATAAAAAAGTTGACAGTGATGGAAATGCCGAAAAATAAAAGAGAAACCTTCGTGTAAAAGATGAAGTATTGCTAATGCGAGAGAGGAAGGGATATGAGAGGAGGGAGGTGATAATGAAGGGTGTGAGAGGAGAGATACAGAGAGAGGGTAGGAGAGAGGGAGATGAGGGAACAAGAGGGTTGGCATCTGTGGGGTGTGCGTGACGTTAATTGGAGGGTGGAGAAGGGGGTTTTATTGGACACAATTGAGTGGAGACGTGGGCGAGAAGAGGGCCCCGTAGGTGGCGAGGGAGATGGCTAGAGAGAGAGGTCAGAAATCGAGGGAAGTGGGAGAGATTGGAGGGAGAGATGGAGAGAGAGAGGGCGGGAGAGCGTGTGAGAGATGCGTACAGGCGAGTCGAGGGAAAATGGCCGAAAATAAGAGGATGGGGAGTTATAATATGGGATAAATCAAATATGAGGAGCACCCGCACCGACCAGTGACAAATGAAGAACGGATTGCGTGGGATGTTTTGGGGGCGGCCGCTTTAACGCAGGAGAGATATTTGTGTCTGTGTGTGTGTGGTGTTATGTATGTGTGCGTGTGGGCGGGCGTGTAGAGGAGCACGAGGATGGGGGTGGGTATAGAGGAGTGTTGGGATGGAGGCGTGTATGTGACGGCAGATGAGGGTGGAGGGGCGTTACAGTGGGACTGATTGATCAATGCCCATCACGTTCCTGCGAAATGATTGATTCCTCTTAGGTCTCTCGAGTCAGTTTGGATAGGTCAGGAGGGCCTTCGGAGGAGGATAAGTGCGTGGGAGAGACTTGTTGGTAAATGAAGACGACCTTCCAGAGGCAAATTTTTTCGCTGTCACCGTCGCTGTTTACGCGTCATTTGCTTGCGAGTGCATTAGTCACGGAGTTTGGCGAAAACGATTCTCGCATGATTTGCATTTCCGCCTCGTGTTATTTTACCCCAAAGAAGAAAAACACGATGATGCAAATACTCAAGTGATAAACATGTTTAATTTATTCAACATCAGTGAAAGGTGGGTATTGGATAGGGTGGTTGAGTACATCTGGAATTCCTATAATAAGGGGAAAGCATTTTTAAAAAGTGCCGTGTAATGTGAGTCCGTGTTATGTGAACCTAGCTCTACGTAGTGGACCGGGGTTTGCGTTCTATACATCTTTAGGCACGATCCTCCAGATCGAAAAGTCCAAAAACTCTCTCTGATGCTCAAACATAGAGTGCTGTTTTCGGTTTTATAAGCTTATTAACAAAGCACTTAAGCCCTCATATACGTATATTTCTAACTCTTACATCTCGATATTCAAATCCCTCTTCCAACGAAACCGCGATAAAATGAACCATAATCCAAGTTGCGTGAATTATTGGTATTGAAAAATGAGTAGTGTTGTACCGAATCCGTGCCATAGAAGGGCCAGGTGTAATATAATTGAGAACTTTTAATCAGTTAATAGATAGGATAGCGGATAATATTCAGAGCATTGAAGACATTTAATATTCAAATAAATTACATGAAAATAAAATACGTAATTTCACATATGTGTAACTCATGTAATCACCTGTGTTACGTTACAACCCTGGGAGCTCATTTAATTATAGAAATTCTTATTACTGGAGTAAAAGAATTAACTATTTTTAAAAAATTAAACATTTATCAGCACGACCAAGGTTTCGTAACTATGTGACGTTATCATATCATGAGCCTCATAACTTTAACATGCAATGGGATCAATACCGTGAAAATTGCGATTTAAATGAAAAAATAAAAATAAAAACCTAATTTTTCCCGTGTTGCATGACGAAATCGCCCTCCGCAGCAGCGACTGAAACCACCATTCCCAGGATTTTCCGCTCTAAAACTGCAACTAAAGGTCTTTAATGGAAGAGAAATGTATTCAGTCGCTGACCTCTGCTTCATACTTCGTGGAAAAAGGCCGGCAACGCATTTGCGGGACCGATTCCGGGGGAATTTTGTGGGAAGGATCAAGTTCGTGACATATTCAAATGTTCATTCTCTCACTCGCTTTAGAGCTCTTTGAGGCTGACGAAAACCACGCAATCCATCATGGAAAGTCAATGAGATCGGCCCATTTGGCCCTTGCCTGATTGTTCTCGGAAACAGCTTATCTTGGCGTTGAAATCGCTCGTACATTTTGAAACGACATCATCTCGGTAAGTCAATAAAAGTGCATGTAATTTTTTTTTACAAAAAACCTGGCGAACGACCGCCGAAAAATGCTTCCGAAGCAATATTTCTAATCTCGCAGCGCATAAGTAGATATTTTGCGGCTAAACAGGCTTAAGACTGAAAACGACAAAAAAAACACCGAAAAACAAACGAAGCAACAAGAGCGTTCACTTGTCACGAACGAACTGAACGCCTCGTAATGGATGCGAGCATTTTGGGCGGAACTTTTCGCAATGAAAAAAAAAACAAAGCGAAGCTCTTCCTGGAAATGATTTTCTCCCCCTCGGACATGCCGCTCACAGACGGATCTCTGTTATTGGAGGATTCGAAAAATACAAGCGGACGAAAAGAAGGAACAAAAAGAAAAACTTCCTAACTGCTCATAGGATTCGATACGTACCCGCGAACAAGGGGAGAAAGGAATGGGACGCCAAGTGGCTGGTGGGAGGGGCGCTCGCATTGGGAGATGCGATGAAATGTTGCTAGGGCGAAGATGAAGAGGGGAGGAGAGAAAGGGAGGTAGGGAGGAGCGCTAGGTTGACTCAGGGAGTGAGGAGAGGGTTGGGAGAGGCGGGGTTGAGGGGAGGGGTTGTGGGCGGGGGAGAAGGTAAGGGTGTCGAGGGGATGCGGTATATTGCGGTTAAAGGCGGGCAGGGAGGAAAGGAATGAGGGGAGGGGGGCGGGTAGGAGGCGGTGGTCGTGTGTGTGTGTGCGGAGGGCGGAGGAGTGGCGGAGGTTCTGAATCCACTTCGCTCAAGCGAAGTGCTCTCGAGGGTTGTGGGAAGGTTTAGAGGGTTGGGAGGTCGGGGGTGTGTGTTTGAGAGGGAGGGTGGTGATGGAGAGGTAGGGTGTGAGAATGAGGGGTGGGCATAAAAGGGGGGAGGAGGGGTTTGGGGAGGAGGCACGGAGAGAGAGAAAGAGGTGGTGGGAGTGGGTAAGCCGTTATTTCGATTACGTCACCGCTAGCCGGGAAGTGGGCGAGTTGAAGTGGTAAATGGGAGGAGGGGAGAGGGGTTGGATAAGAGGGGGGTGAGGATGAGGTGGAGAAGGCGAAGGACGTGGAAAAGGGTTGAAGTGCTGGGGAGAAATTGTGGGAGGGAGGGGAAGAAAGAGGAGTGGCGTAAGGACGGGCAGGAAGAGATGGTGGAAGGTGGGAAGCCGATCTGTAAAGTCATGTGCTCACACTGAAGGAGAGGGAAAGAGAAAAATCCTTGCCTTGATCGGGAGTAGAACCCGGGTCTTCAACTTCATAGAGAGAGGACGATAGTTCTCCCTCGAAACATCAATGATATAGCACAAGGGTTTTCAAACCTTCTGAAGCCACGGAAACCTAACGTTAATTTTTTTTATATAGTCCTATACGAAAGATTCGAAGATGTATGGTAAATGGTTATCTGACTCATATTCTTATGGAATCCCATCGAGATTTCGTGGAACTCTATAAAGAATAAGGTTTGAAAAATCCCTAATATGGAATATACGTCCGGCGTATGTAAGACCTGAAATCGATATCAGGATAGGAGCAGTATTACTCCCCTTCTTCCCGTCAAATTCGAGATAAAGAGAGGGTTCATAGGGTTGGGGAAGGAGAATGCATAGGGAAGGGGAGAATGATGAGGAGGATGGAGGAAAGGCAAGGTGACAGAGACGATTTTTTAGAGGTTTGGCGGTTATTCGAACGCGGCTGAGGAATGGAAAGCGGCGAAATAAAAAAAGCGAAACGAAATCCTTCGCTTACGGACGAATGGGTTTTCGGGTGCTTAGCAAATTTTTACCGACTTTTTCAGTTGCCCGCTATGGGTCGAGAACGCCAACTCCACTTGTTTCTTTGTATGTAAAAAAAACTGAACGAAACAATTTCGAATAGCTACGGCAGCTCCATAGAAATGCGCATCGAACGGTCTGACCTCGCGCCTTTATTATTATTTTACTCAGAGCAAAGAAACAACTTTTCATGCATATACATGTTTGCACGAATGCGATGGCTTCTTTTTTTTTCGAGGAAAAAATATAATCATATCCCATTAGCGGAATTCCTCGCGGTTCTCGGAAATGTTCCAAAAAGTTTCCTATTCAACCGACGCGTCGCACGTTCGAATCACATACGCATAATTTTTAAAATTTTGAATTCTGAATTTTTCTCGTCCTCAAAACGTTTTTGCTTCGTAGCATGGGTACGAAATCAATCGCGGAGTTTTGTAAATACGAAGTGCGCGCAAATAAATCCTTTCGTTTAAAATTTGAATCAGATTTTAGTTACATTTATGCCTTTTTGAAACGCTCGCTTTATAAATATGCTGCACTTTTTGTAAAATATGCAAAACGAGATCGGATTAAAATCGAAACGCATTAGGCATAAACGCTGCCTGAATAATTCCGCAGTACTTTCAATAAATGAAGGCATTAATGGCATATTTAACGGAAACAATCAAGAGCTACGGCAATTAACATAGATTTGAATTCCGACAGAATCATTTTATCGTTTATTTCTCAATTGCATAGGTAACTTAACGTTAATGAATACTACGATATTATCGAATGCGATGCAAATGGAAACAGCTTTTTATTGATTATTCATACAATGGGAATACGGAATAGCGGCAATATACACGGAAACGAAAATCCATGGTAGGCTGTGTAAACCGCACAGAGATCCATCATTTTAAACGCATGATTTGGACTGGTCGTTCAACCGGTTAATATAATTTTAGATGGTTGTCATAGCTACCGGAATTAGCGTTAAAATGAGCAAAGGTAATTTGCAGAGGATTGCGTGTCGTCAGACAATGAAGCGGCAATCAGTTTAGGCATCGAGTGGTTCTCAAGAAAGCAACATGTAACAGCCACTCATCCATTTTCGTAGGAGAGTTTTAATTACCGTGTACAAAGCCGATTCTAATTTTGCGTAATCTAGAGTAAAATGTTTATTAGATTTCCCTGAACAAAAGATCCAACAGATAACTAAAATCATTGTTCCTACATATAATAAAGCAGGCTAACAGACATTTTTATTAGGGCGCAAGTATGACTCATCGTCAGCCCCTACCATGTACTTTTATGGAACTGCAGGATAATTGTCAAAGAATAAATACAAATATTACAGCTGGGCTGCAGTAAGAAACTGTATTTTACAATTATAAGATACCCGGGTATTAATAATGTCATATATAAACAAATTTGATGTGGCCACCACATGACTTTCTCCATATCTGTAATATTTCTAAAAATTCCAAATAGGTTACATAACATTAAATATTTTAAGAAACTGCGAGACAAACAGAAATAAAAACCATAGACTTCTGATACTGGGTATAGCCACATAGCCCCAACAGTTAAGAAAAAGGAGCGTTACTAAGACGTAACTAAGCGTCAGTTGTTAACAATAGTCGTCGGTAGGTGGCGTGTTGATGGCAGCTAAAAATATGAAATAATGATATGGGAAGATGTTTCAAACAAAGGTTGTAGAAAATTAAATTTCCTACAACTTTTATTTCAATACATTTATCAAATATTAAAGCAAATATATAAAAATAACGGATGTGACAAAAGTAAACACCCACTTCCGTTTGACCGATTTTTACCAAAAACTAATCAATTCTTATAAAAATGATAAATATAAAATTTGGCGTTGATCTGATTAATAGTTTTTAAATTAGAGCACCCACAAAAAAGCTATCACACACAGACATCATCGACAAAATTGTCACAACGTGTTCAGGGGACCTCAAAACGTGTATTTCCGTTGAAATCTCGAAGTCGATTTTTTTCATGAAAACAATACTTTATACTTTGTATGGAGAAAGTAACAAAATTGGAAAGGTGTACTCCATGTCCGAGTACACAGAGTTTCCAAATGCGTTCTTTGAGATTTCACAATGTTCTCAATATTTTTCGCTCAGATGAGAATTTAACGAGAAGCAAGCGAGGTACGTTGTAAACTACATGTAGGTCTTCATGTAAAGTAGTCGCAATTATTGTCCGATTTTAACTAAAATTGGAATCGATCAATTAAGTTTAACATAACTTCCCAATACCAAATTTCATCTCAATACGTCAAGCGGTTCCCGAGTTGAAACAAAGGAAAATTGTAGGTCTTCATGTAAAGTGGTCATCATTGTTGTCCGATTTTGACCAAAATTGAAATCGGTCGGCCAATTTTAGCAAAACTCCCCAAATTTTATCATAATACGTCCAGCGGTTTCCGAGTTTTAACACGCAGACGGACGGACGGACGGAAACGACCTCCCCTATATGAGTTCACTTCGTGCAAAGAACGCATAAAAATGACAACTATTACGAGAAGAACGAGTCTTAGAAAGGTTAAAAAATTTCCAGTTGAAAATCAACGGGAGCGACTTAAGACCTTTTACCGGAGAACCTGAAAAACACAAGCTTTTTATATGCGGTTTACTCACCCGGATTACTTAGAAGATACATGGCCCTTATACTTCATACACTAGAACGAGAGACGGACACGTCGGTTCCAGGAGAATGAACACGTCCCTTTTTACCTCAACCAAAACATATTCATGGAACACGGCGTTGCACGACACAAAACAAAAAAATATATTAAAAAACGTGTTCTGATAACATGAAAAACTCCGCAACAACCCCTCCGCTTCAATCGCCTTCGGGGCATTTTTGGAGCGGAGGAGGAGATGGATAGGGAGGAAGAAGAGAGGCAAGGGAAACGGGGATTGGACTCCGTGGACCAAATATTACTCGGTGGCCGGTGAAAAGTAGGGTAAAGAAGGGAAAATTGCGAGAAGACGGGGAGGGCGAAATGGGATCACGGTCGATGAAACAGTGATTACGGGCGGAAAATTTCGCCAGGAGGGGGTGGAAAGGGGAGGGGGGTGGACGTGGAGGAGTTTACTTTGTGGGATTTGGGGTGGTGAGAGGAGAGGACGAGAAGGGAGAAGAATAAAACTCCGTAAAAAAAGGAAATTACAGTCAAGACAAATCTGGGCACACGACCCTCCTTACCCATCCTACCATGACCCCGCTCCACTACTCCGATCCTCTCCATCCCTACTACTAGTAGACAAAAAAAGAAAATATCTCAGCAACAGAGAATTTCCGGTAAAAATGACGTCCAGAAAAAGAAGGATGAAAGTGCGGAGGGGCAATAGTAACGCGCCATTTCATAGAGGAAGATGAAATGAAAAAATATTGCTTTTTCGGATCGGCGCTCCAACATCTGCAACCTCCGATCACCACATTTTCCCTTCCTTTGTTATTATCATTATTATCTATAAAAAATCCCCGAGTGACCCGTTGGCTTCCATTTCTGACCTCGCTCTTTCATCTCTCTCTGTTCCTCCCTCTGAAACCCATCCCTCTTCTTCCATTTCTCCCTCTCTCTCTCTGAGTATTGAAATCTCATGAAAATTTTGGGGTGAGGAGGAGGGTGACGCGAGATTTCTACCACCTACCCCAAAAGCCCTTACACTCTTTAACTTTTTCCCATTTGCAAGTCCAACTTTTCTTCCCGGTCCCCATGGAAACTCTCCTCCCCCTTCCTTCTTCTTCCTCTCTCCCACTGTCTCCTTATCATTCTTTCCCTCCCACCCTCTCCCTCCCACCCTCTCCCTCCCACTCTCTTCCCCTTTCTTTCTCCCTCAATGTTTCTCTCTCCATCCTTCCGACTCTCTCTCTTTCCTTACCTCTCGCCCTCCCAATTTCTCTCTCTCGCTCCTCCTCCATCTCTCCCTCTCTCCTTCCCTCCCTCTCTCCCTCCCTCTATCTCTCCCTCCCACTCCCCTCACTCTACCTCTCCCCCTCCCTCCCTCTATCTCTTTCTCCCTCCCTCTATCTCTTTCTCCCTCTCTCTCCGTCCCTCTCTCTCTCCCTCACTACCTCTCTCTACCCCTCTTTCTCACCCTCTCTCTCTCCCTCTCTCTTTCCCCACTTCTCCGTATAACATTAAAAAAAGGGAGGGTTTCGGTCGGGAGATAGGGACGCAGAAGACGATGAAGGAGGCGTGGGGAAAAGGAAAGGGTATTTGCTTTTACTTAACATGGAAAATCGATCCGTCATTTATTTTCGCGCGGCGAGTGAAGGAAAAAGAATAAAAAAGAGATTTTCAGATCTCCCGCTTCGCCGCCTTCCATCGCCATGACTACAACATCCTATGCTTCTCTCCTTCCCTCCCAGATTCCCCCTTCATCCCTCCCTTTCCCCTGCCACCCACTCTTTCATCCCCTCTTCGATCCCTACCGTTACTGTGATTATCGTCCAATCATATCTCCCGCCCAGAAAAATATAAAAAAAATATCCGAGATTTTTGCAAAAAAATCCCCTTCGCTCCATTTTTAGCACATTCTTTTATTTAGTGCGCGGGTCTCTCCATTGTTTTCACCAGAGATTTTTTCCCTCCCCTCCTACTTCTCACCCTTCATTTTCCTTACCACTCCTTCCCCTCACTACTCATTTCCTCACTCCCTCCTTCCCCTTCAATTTCTCTCTAGCTCCTACTGCTTTATCTGGCGTTTGAATCGTATGAAAAAAACTCCGAATTCCTTTCGGCGGGTACCGGCGTATAATAGCAATATAAAAAGGTATTTCGACACCTGAGATGATTTTTTCACCCACAAATGTTAATTAATGCTCACAGCCCTTGAATCCTACCTTTGAAATCTACGCGCTGTTGAGAACTGCCTCTTTTATTATATTTCATGTCGAAAATAAATTTCTTTTGGTATATTTCCCTTTGAATTTTAAGTCCAAGTCAGTCTAAAAACTGAGCGGTTGGCAAATCACCTTTCGTGTCCAGGGCTAAAGATTAGTGGCGTGTTTGTTGAGGGTTCTCGTGCTGCTTACTTTAATTAAACTGAATCAAGTAATTCTGAAAAATGAGTAATAATAAATTAAACTTCAACGTCGATGGTTGCAACATATGCAGGAATGTTGTGTCCATATATTTTGCTTTTAGCTGTTTATCAGTTTTACAACTTTCATTGTTGGATGTAGTATTCAATTTTATGGAAAAATAAACGGAATTAATAGAAAGCTGTGCATTTTATTTACGAGTTAGGAGAGATTACATCCAAATCAAAGAGTCCTAAATTTATTGGAAACCTCCTAAGTAGGAAACTAAGAATATTTTATTGCATAAATAATTTATACTAGCAGTTGCACGTCGATAAATCGACTAGTTGGTTAGATTAAATATTGTCTTGGTAGTTAGCCTTCTGTCACATTACCATGAAGTTCAGCGACTGCGAGGTTTATTTCCTTTTACTAATGTACGGTTGGAGTGCCACATTATTTCCTACAGCGTCTAATGTCCGCTAGAAGTGCCACCTTAACATCAACCACTACAATTAAGTCGATCAGAGTTCAGCCGGTAAAAAAACCTCAATATCTCGCCAACGGCGTGAGCGATTTCAATTTTATAATTTTCCTGCAAATTTGCAGGTAGAGGCGTTTAATTTGATGCATCACACGTTAAGGTGTCTGTTACTTTCACTTAAAAAAATTTATTTTTACGCTATAATATATAAATATAATTCATTATCAAACCCACTATTTCTCGATCATTTCAATTTTAAAATGTTTCTAACGAAAAAATGTCAGTTTGGAAACAAAATAAAAAGGAAATCTTAATGTGACATGTGCATCAAAAACAGTTATAATTCATTATCATATTTACTATGTCCCGATAATTTCAATTTGAAAAAGTATATCGAAAATGTCAGTTTGGAAACAAAATAAAAATGAAATATAGGGTTTACTCTTGGAACAAAATAAAAAGGAAATTGAATGGGTTTGTTTGAGGAAAGGTTTGAATTTTGTGGGTCCTAATTGTTGGATCAAGCAGAGTGATTTGGGCAGAGATGGTGTTCACCTGAACAGAAGAGGGGCATTAAAATTTGGGAATTTAACAAAGTCGTAATGTCGTATATGACGAAAAACTAATATGGTCAAGAGGAGATGTTAACTTAAATGCTGTGTTTGTTAACAGGAAACTTAGTGATGACAGATTTAGTGATGTAACCTGTCAACTGAACGAGGAAATTTTTTAATCCAGTAGTTATACCAACGTAGTTACTTTGCCAAAGAACAGAGAGTCAAATCACTTCGCCACTTCTGTTTGTAGAGGTGAATGCAAGAAAAGCGCGGTGGTAGTATGTGATGACGTTCCATCATTGAAGAAAGAAAAAGATGAAGGTAAGTGTTTGAGAGTTCTTCAGGTTAGCTGTCGTAGCGTTTATAATAAGAGGGAAGAGTTGTCATCGTTAATTGATATGTGCAGGCCAGATATACTTATAGGCACTAAATCATGGTTAAAGGAGGACATTTTCTCTAGTGAAGTTTTCCCTAGTGACTTCGTCATTTATAGAAGGGATAGAGATACGAGAGGAGGGGGGTATTTATAGGCGTTCGGAATATGATCCATAGTAATCTAGAGTGGACAAGTAATGACTATGAGATGCAGTGCGTTAAAGATATAAGATATAAGAAAAACCTCGATATAGTAGCAGTGTACAGGAAAACGGAAGAAAATATTCGACGGCTAGATGAGTTGGGAGAATTAGTCTCTAGCAATACGTTCAGCTATGCATGTCTAATCGCAGGAGACTTAAATTTACCTACAGTTAAATGGAAGGGTGACACAGCAGGGGGAGGTAAAGCTCAGGAACTCGTAAATAAGATAATTATGGAGGGAGGCTTCACGCAGGTAGTTGAGGGACCAACGCGAGCAGACAGAATTCCAGTTGTTTATTTCCTAAGGCCTTATGAAAGAATGAGTAGCTGACAAATTTTACCAGGTATAAGTGACCATGAGGCCGTAGGTTTAGAAGTACACTGGTTGACCACGACGAAAGATGAGAGACAGAGAGTTATTCGGCAATACAGCAAAGGGGATAGCGGAGGTTTACAAGAGTGCCTGAAAGAAAATTTGTTGATTGGGTCAGTGGAGGCGAAAGTGTTGAAATATTGTGGCGAGAATTTAAAAACATCATAAATGAAGGTATAGATAGATACGTGCCCAAGAAGTATATTAAGAGAAACTCAGACCCGGAATTTTATAACGGGAAGGTCAGACGCTTAAAAAGGAAAGTGAGAGCGGCACACAAGCGGATAAAAAAGGGGGCGAGGGAATTAATACAATATAGGGACCTCTTAATGGAGTTAGCTAAGGAGAAAAAGAAAGCTCAGGAGAATTACCTAAGTGTAATCTTAGAGAAAAATAATAACAATGAGTTTTACAAATATCTTAGGCGGCGGAGAGGAGATAAGGAAAATATAATAACCGTCAAGAACAAGAGGAAGAGGAAGTTGCCGAGGAATTTAATAAATGGTACACTAGTATATTTTCTAGAAATAGTGAGGAATCAATTAGAGATTTACGGGAAAGTCGGGAGACGATGCACATTGAGGAAGCTAACACGGGTTATCTTAATATCCTAGATCGCGAAATACTTAGAAAAATAAATAAATTGCGAAAAACAAATCTAGTGGTCCTGATAATATTTCAAGTGACTCGTTAAAATTGGGTCATCGCGCTGTTGTACCATATCTAAGAATAATATTCATGGCAACATTATACAATAATAGCAATCCAAAGGATTGGAAAGAAGCGACAGTGGTTCCTATTTTTAAATCTGGCAATAAAAATATGGTAGAAAATTATAGACCTGTAAGTTTAACTTCGGTAGCATGTCAAGTTATGGAAAAAATCATTGCAGATTGTCTTAGGAAATACTGGGAGGAAAACGCTTGGTTTATAGATAAGCAACATGGATTTAGGAAGGGTTATTCATGTGATACACAACTACTGGGGCTTTTTCAGGACTTAGCTGAGTCATTAGACAGTAGAGAGGAGACAGATGCTATTGTCTTAGATTTTTTAAAGGCGTTTTATACAGTATCTTACAATCTGTTAATTAAGAAATTAGGTAAATTAAATATGGATATGAGGGTAATAGGATGGCTCGAGGAATTTCTTACAAATCGAAGCCAGAGGGTCAAAGTAGGGGATTATCGATCGAAAAAAACCGCGGTAGTTTCTGGCGTCCCGCAGGGCATTGTCCTCGGGCCTTTATTGTTTCTTGTTTATGTGAATGAGATTCCTAGACTAGTTAGTTCCATGATTAGGCTTTTTCCGGACGACTGCATTTTATATAGGCAAATTAGAAATTCCAAGGATCGCGAAGCACTTCAGGAAGATTTACTACTCTTGGCCGACTGGATAAAGTTAAATAAGATGGAAATTAACGTTTCAAAAGTAAACATATAAACTTTTCTAGGAAACGATATAATATAAGCTATAAGTACCAGATTAACGGAGAGAACATACCAACAGTAGATCATTGTAAATACTTAGGAGTTTATTTTAAGAAAACTTTAAAATTTGATGTGCATCTAGAGAAGATGGTGTCTAAAGCGATGAAGAATTTACGCTTCGTAATGAGAAACCTCCAAGGTAGTAGAAAGAAAACTAAAGAGTTAGCATTTAAGACGATAGTAAGGCCCATGGTTGAGTATGCAACAAGTGTGTGGGAAACCTTCGAGGTCGGTTTGACCAAAAGAATAGAAAAGTTTCAAAGAAAGACAGCCCGGTACGTATTGGGAAGACACCAGAGGAAGGAAAGCGTAACACAAATGCTTAAAACTTTAGGATGGGAATCGTTGGAAAAGAAGACAAATCAACAGGCTTGGAGGGATTTATCACAGTAGGAGTAGCCATCCTGCATGGAAAGATCTGCACGAGAGATTATATGAACCGGAATATATAGGTAGGCAAGACCATTCGTTTAAAATAAAAGAAAGAATGGCACTAACAGACGTAGGTAAATTTGCATTCATTAACAGAGGTGTTAGGAAATGGAACAAGTTGCCTGAGGAGCTACTCAAACACTACCCCAAAACTGTTAAATCATTTAAATGTAGGCTAAAATGCCTAGGTAAATGGTAAATAATTAAATAAATGGACGGGTTCAACATCTGTCGTTTTTGCTTATACAATGGAATGTGTTTGGATCTTATTTTTGTTTAACTTTATTGCATTTTTAATGTAATTTTATTTTTAATTATTGCTATATTATACATGCCACCTGGTTATTACCAAATTGCATTGTACTTTTAAATAAAATAAAATAAATTAATTAATGTGACATGTGCATTAAAACAGTTATAATTCACTATCATACTTACTATGTCTCGATGATTTCAATTTGAAAACGTTTATAACAAATTAATGTCAGTTGTATCTTCACACAAATGTTGGTAGTAATCCTTCTTGTTTAAACTTGAAATAAAAATATAATCAAGAAACTCAGCGACTTCTACTATTGCCCGCTAGGGCCACGTTATTTCCTACAGCGCCATCTTCACATCAACCATTATAACTACGTCAAGCAGAGATTAGCCAGTAAAGAAAAATCTCAATATCTCGCCAACGGTATGACCGATTCCAATTTTATCATTTTTTGCAAATCTGCAAGTCAAGACGTTTAATTTGATGCACCACACGTTAAGGTGGCTGTAATCTTCGCTTTAAAAACCTCATTTTATTACGCTATTAATCTATAGATAAATAATAGAAAATAGATGCATACAAGGTATATTGGAATTTGATTTTTTATATTTTCAAATTTTTGACGATGTGCTAAAATTTATTTTAATCTGACAGTGAAATAAGAGAGCTCCAATTCCACTGCTTCTACTACTTAGATTGTGGATAAGAACTAAATTAATTTAATATAAATTATGTAAGCCATCCAATTGTTCTACGAATACATTTTAAATTTTAATGGCCACTATCAGATACGTATTAGTGCCAGAAACGTAGCAAGCAAATATATTCCCTACAATCAAAATAGTCGCCACCTCCAACACCGTTGTGTATTAATCCAAGTTTCCCTTATCCAATAGTCTTCGTTCATTATTAAACCCAACTGATTGCTATTTGTCAAGAGTTGGGTCGCTCATTTAATTTTCAGGGTTATCACTCTAATATCTCATCATTGCAGAGACACGTTTTTACGTTCAATTGTTCAATTTTACATAAAATATCATCATACATGTAAATCAGGACTCGTGGAAAATAGATAAGCCAAAGGACAAAGAAGAAAATTAACCGAAAACAGACATCCTCTCCCTGCCAACCTTTTTCAAAAATACTAATTCCATGCGAAAACTAATTAGGCTAGAGTTAATATATCTGTCAAACGCCAAACCTACAAGTAATTACACGCCTCTCCTAATTAAAACTTTCACTATTATCTTGACGCGAAATAAAACAAAACGTATCAACACGTCACGAGCATCGACCCGAGGCTTTGTTTTTCAGAGAAAAAGAGACGACACCGCACAAGAACTCACGTACGACATTTTTTTCGAAAAAAATGAGGAAAAACAAAAAAAACACTCCATTACCGTGTTCCCGCGGCCTCGTCTCTTTACGTCTCGTCGCGCAGATGGCGCCGCGGAATGAATGTGCGAGTATCGGAGGCCAGCGGAAAAAAAGAATAACGTAATCATAATGAAAGAGAAAGAGTTGCCGAATCTCATCTCTTTCTCTCTCCTGCTGGGAAGGCTTTGCCCCCAAGACCTTTCAAAAGAGAAGGCATATAGAGATGCGGCGGAAGACAGGGAAGTAGGGATGGAAGGAGTGAAAGGATAGAGACGGAAGCACCGCCACGCACTCAACGCCATTCTCCCTCCAACCCAACCCCCTTCTCCACCCCACATAATCTTTTTTTTCACAAAGCGTAAAGAGAGAGTTATATTCCGAGTCGTAAGTCTTTGAAGGGAAATTTTCCCTCTCTCTCTCTTCCCGCTCTCTGCACCACTCTCTTCCCTTCATTGAGAGGCTTCTGGTATCTATCTCTCTGCTAACTCCCTCCCTCCAGCACCGGCGTCCTCTTTTGAAGCGGAGAAATGGGAGAAGGGAGGGAGAATGAGCGAAGGACGATCGAGAGGAGTTAGGCGGAGGGAGGGGAGGGAGTGGCTGGGACATATTCTCATCTCTCTCCCTCAACGAGAATTTAGGCTTTTTTAACATGGAGGCGGCTGGCCGCAAGGAGATAACGTATCGAAGAGGTACCTAGTGAGGGAGGGAGAGACTGGAGAGAGAGAGAAGTGAGGGAGGATTGGAGGGCAAGATAGAGAAAGGAGAGGGTGGAAGTGGAGGGAAGGGAGGGGGAAGTGGAGGGAGGGAAGTGGAGGGAAGGAGAGGAGGGAAGTGGAGGGAGGGAAGTGGAGGGAAGGAGAGGGGGAAGTGGAAGGAGGGAAATGGAGAGATGGAAGTGGAGGGAGGGAAGTGAAGGGAGGGAAGTGGATGGAAGGAGATGAAGGAAATGGAGGGAGAGAATGGGAGATAGGGGAGAGGAGAGAAGGAAGGGAAGAAAAGAAAGGGGAGAGAAGGAAGGGGATAGAAGGAAGGGGAGAGAAAGAAGGGGAGAGAAGGAAGTGAGAGAAGGAAGGTGAGAGAAGGAAGGTGAGAGAAGGAAGGGGAGAGAAGGAAGGGGAGAGAAGGAAGTGTAGAGAAAGAAGGGGAGAGAAGGAAGGGGAGGGGGAATGGGAAAGTGGAGGGAGAGGGAAGGGAAACGTGGAGGGATGGGGAAGGGGAAACTGGAGGCAGGGGAAGGAGAAAGTGGAGGGAGGGGGGAGGAGAAAGAAGGGTGAAGGAGGTGAAAGTGAAGAGGGGGGAGAAAGTGTAGAGATGGGGAGGAGAAAGTGGAGAGAGGGGGGAGTAGAAATTGGAGGGAGGGGAAGGGGAAAGAGGAAGGGGGAAAAGGGATGGGGAGGGGAGGAGGAAAGAGGAGAGAGGGAAGGGGCGACTCACAGTGGAAGGTAGAGCTGAGTTAGAGAGAGAGAGACAGAGAGAGAGAGAGGCAGATGCCATTTTGACACGGGACTTTTGAAGATGACGAGATGAGAAAATCGCCCAAAAATGAAAGATATGGAATGGGAGGGAGAGGAATGAGAGAGTGGGAGAGAGAGAGGGGGGGAGATGGAAAAAGAGGGCGCTTTGGATTCTTGCGAAAATGAGAGCGTTATAGGCGCTAGGTTGATCACGCGAAGGAATAATAAAAAAAGGAATATGGGTGGGCTTCAAAAAATAAAACTATAGAGCTTGATGAGTTGGTCGCGAATTGAAAAGTTAAGGGAGGTGAAACCACCGCCGATGCTGTGGAAACGGTTTCGCAAATGGGGATTCGGAATTCGTATTGGGTTGAGCCAAAGTTAAAGAAAAAGTGTGTTTTTGCCCAGTGAACTCTTAATCGCAGATCTAAGGTTATAATATTTACAAACATACTGACGCGAGTGAAAGGTAAGTTTTTTTACTGCTATCTATGTATTTATAGTAACTACTTGAAATTTATGCAAGTGACCGCTAAACATTTGAGGTGGGAGCATGGCATATACTGAAAATTAACGAAGTTTCCTTGGAATTTTTACTGCACGAGCTTAGTGATATGCAAAGTGCTTTTCGATAAATACATGAGAATATTTTAAGGGCATAGAATAGTACATTATTTATCAATCAATGATTTAAAATAATACATCCCTTGCTTGGCTATGAAAATTTTAATGTGGGGTTATTTTACTGCGTTTAAACCCATATAGTACATACAGGAAAAAGTATATGAATGACATCGAATTTACAGATTTCTAATTTCAACCCTATGAAAATTAATCGCGGTTCACCTTTGCTAAATTTTATAAAATACAATAATCCCCTTATTTTCAAATAGTTTTTTTCTCGCGGTTTCACGAATTCGCGAAGACATTATTGTAGCAATTTTTTATGTTCGCGAAACATAATTGTCACTTGTTCATGTTCACGACCGCAGCACACACTGCTCGTTCGCTAAATCCCATGAAACAAAACGCGATTTCCTCCCGATATCTAAACAAGTACGCAGTACACAGATAATACTCTAAAGAAGCGATGCTGTGACGCACGCGAGGAACTAGTGGTGAGCGATATGCCCACATACTTTCAGCGTATCTTTTGTTCACCCATGTATTATTCGCTGTAGTTTATACAATTTTTACATTTACGCACAATATCGCATTTAAGGGGTGGCCCGAAAACGCAAAAGCAATGAAATGAGTGAAGAAATGAGTACAGAGAGTAGCGTGAAACAAGTCTATTCCCCTTACCTCATTTTTCTCATAAGCTTACAGCGTCTACATTCGCGATTTCTATATATTCTCCGTTTTCCAGGAACGTAACCCCTGCGAATAAAGAGGAACTACTGAATTTTATGGGTCACAGGCATATTAAAGTTTATCGAGCGAGAGTAACACTACTTATTAATTGCGACTAAACGATTCAATAATGCCGGACGAGCAGTTTATAATTCTTTCCAGTGAGAATTAAACTGTAAATTCTACTTTCGAGTAATTGGGCCAGAGTATTGTTCTTCTCCTTCCCTTCGCTTGGATGAAAGAACCCTGATGACAATGCCGCTTCTTGGAAATATCGCCCAAATCTGACGGCCCATAAGACATTTGAAAATAAAACACCTTCAACCAATGCCCGCGATCATTCCGTCCTTGGATGCCCGCCATTTCGTAACCGATTTGCTGCAATCCTTACCGATCTCAGAAACTTCTCCGGCGAAGCCTCTTGATTCCATTCTTTCGAACATAAGAAGTATAATTCGCGTTCGCCCACTTCTATCTAACTCTCCTCCCCCCCTCCGAGGGGGCGGTCATCTCCTCCCTCTCCCACTTGCATCCCTTTCATTCCAAGTGCTCGGGATATTACTGACCTCGATTTTTTTTGCGCGAGGCCATGTCAGCCCCGTGTAGCCACGTATAAAGATGGTATCCTCTCCCATTTCCTTTCCGTCGTGACTCCTTCCCGCTTGCACGAAACTGATACTGTTGGCATTCTTTTATTCTATAACATGCTAATTTCGCCCTTTTGCCAGCAAAAGCCTCGTCTCTTGCACTCTTTTATTCGCCAATCTGAATGTTTCCGTCGCAACCTTTCATTTATTAGGCATTTTTTCACTGGTAAATTACGTATTCAAGTTTTATCGCGCTTTCTTCGTATTATCACGCTATTTGCCCCGTCGGGTCGGGTGGTTCATATAGTTTCCGCTAAGGACACTGATTTTTTTGAATGATCAGCGAAACCTTTCATGCAACAAAGATCAATTTTTTGAGGCAAAGTAATCCTTCGACAAGAAGAATAAATTTCTAACCACATTTTTCCCAAAGGTAATTCCATACAAATTATCAATGTCCATGCATTAAAAATTCCGGATAGATACATTCATAATGTTTTTGCTATAACGAAAGTGATTATACTATTAACATTTTGAAACAACATGTCAAAATAAGTCTGGTTTTATAATGGAATGAATTTTATTGAATTACTTATATAGAGAACAGTAGAATTAGGTAAAAGGAAATAAGAATAGCGTTGCTACATCCTATCTCCAAATTTCATTTTCTGCTATTTTAATTAGAGATTGAAATATGATGTATCCATTAAAAATTGTTTACATGAGGAAATTCCATTTCCCATCAAATATATACATAAAGATGGCTCCAAAATAAAAAAATAATTGAGGTAATTCAGGTATGAGGATATATCACTGCAATTACAGCAATGCTTGAAAATACACCAAGCGTTAAATCCATAACAGGCAATTTAAATTTAGTAATAAAAGCATAAAATGTTACACTGTGAGATATTGTAAACGAATTTGACTTGCCAATGTTATAGAATCAAAATTTAGTCACACGCGCAAACAAATATGCATGCGAAGACGAAGGACAATTCCTTTCGAGCCTCCCTCGAGAGTTGGCCATCTCTGCTCGTGAAACGTTATCTTTTTTGCACGATTTTCACTTTCGCGTGAAAAAATGTTTCGGACGAGGAGATAAAACTTAGTCGAACAAAAAAAGGGGACCCGGAAGAAAAAAAAGCACACCGACCCGACTAATAAATTCCCACTTTTTCAAAAGACTTCAGAATCTGTGGTTTATAGTCGGAGAGGGAGAAAAAAAGAGCGAGTGAGATAGAAAGAAGAAAGGAGACGTCTACGCGTCTGGGCTCAACGAGGCGACCCGTGCTCCCAGCCGTATGTGATTTTGTGTGTTAAAGGGGAAGAGGAAAGGGAGGGAGAGAGAAAAAAGGAGAGAGAAAGGAGGGAGAGAGGGAGTGGGAGGAAAGAGAGAAAATGAGGAGGGAGAGGAAAGAGAGAAAATGTGGAGGGAGAGAATAAAGAGTGGAGGGAGATGAGATGGGAGAGAGGAAGGAAGGACTGTTTCTGGAACCGACACCATTTCCTTCTTTCACGACCTCTGCAGATCCGGCACCCGTGTTCGAGTCGAGAATTCGAGAGGGAACAACGATTTGAGATCGCGGTATGCCAACAATTCCTCACCGGAGGCCCACGAGAAAGAGAATGAAAAGAAGGGAAACTGGAAGGAAGCTGGGACCATTTAAATTCCCGGGAAGCATTTTATAGCACGAAGGAGGGGATTTTTTCGCATCTCAGAAATAGCAATGAAGCCAATTAATTAATTAATTAATCGAAATTATATTTCCTGCGCATGAGCTTAAATAAATGCCGTAAAACGTTTTGTTAACCTTCCCTTGAATCAGTTTTCTCATCGCAAAAAACTATTCCTCGTAGATTTCTCCTTAAAATGGCAGGGTTGGCGCTCCGGCATTTGGAAAACAAAAGAATAACGAAAAGGCTCTTGCGGGATGTATAATAGGCAAGTTTCCCGGCTGCGTAATTGGCTTTGCCCTCATCAAATAACGTGAATGACGAATTGAAAAAAATCCTCCGAAATTTCACATAAATTATTGGTTATTTAGATCCCTACAAAGTTCGTTTTCATTCAGAAAATACATTTCCCTCAATTCGAGAATCTTTTGATTTGAAAAAATCCAATCGCTAAAAAATTTCAATCCTTATGTCTACTAGTTTATTTCTCGCAATATGGACTCTCGATAATTCAGTATCGGCCAAAGGAAATGCCTCAAGTGGCCGAGGAAACAGCTCGAACGATAATCGATGAAACATCTTTTGTTGAAGGGACCTCTTCGAAATTGGAGCAGCTGGGAAAAGGAATATGGCCGAAATGAGAGAGCCTTTTAGCTCAGAGCCTCACTCGTCCCGAAAATCGAGTTTTTATCTCGCCTTTCGCACCCTTAAATTAACGCATACTCTCGGCCGTGTCGCGATGAGCGTAGACGGGAATAATCGATCCTTTAATTAGGTAAATATAAACAAGAGTTCTCTTAGTTTTATTTATGATTTATCTCGTTCATGTTTGGTAAAGTCGAAATCATTCATACATTCTGCCGAAATAACAAAGCACACGCAAAAGACTACGTGGCCGACAGACACACCGAATTCGCTCGGAATAGAAATATCGAAAGTTTAAACAAAAACGGAACTTACGATGCCTACATTCCATTTAATCATTTATTTAATACTTATATTGGCTTTAATACCTTTAAAATCACCGCGAATATGTTGATTTTTGTTTTCCCAAATTTCATAATTTAGCGATATAAAATATTACTAATACTAGTACATTCGAGCGAAATATTAAATTGATCACGCGTATTTGTGCGACAAAAATAACGCGTGTAAGTATTAGACCAGGGGTGACCAAATTTTTTACTGAAAGAGCCACATGAGGCTTCGTGATCCACTGTACGAGCCACATACGGCATTTCAAATGACAGATCGAGCAGTGTGAAAATTTCAAAGAGCAAGCTTTGAGAATTATTTTCAATTCTATAATATGTAATTCGTTTATATTAAAAGCAGATTTCACCCAAGTACTCGGTAAATGTCGTTTATATATCATAAATGATATCTAATGAATGCTCTTACTGATAAGGCGAGCCGGATCAAATCACTGCGCGGGCCGTAGTTTGGGGACCCCTGTATTATACCGAATCCGAGTCCAACAATAGTTGTTGCGATGACAGCACTCTCGTCATGAGTGATAAAAACTGAAAAACTCTAGTATTTACACAAAATTCGAAGAAATACGATCGATAAGCAAAATTCTACGATAGAAATTAGAATCTCCATTCCTTTCCACAGAGAATAGTACCACTCCCGCACCGATATTACAATTTTAGGATATTTTAATGTGCAAGAGAAAATTACCCTGCGCGATGGATTTCAGATTTCCCATGCAAATAAAATGGGAAGGATAGTTCCTGCAATCGAACCCGGGACTTCGCAGCAAAAACTATCATCGGGAGTTCGGCCCATGTAGCAAGAGATTTGCACCAAGTGTCATGAACATAGGTCAACTGGTTTAAAAGTTAATAGAGGGGACGGATAGACAAAAAGACACAACGACGAAACTTTAAGCCTACATATTTCCATTCTGGCAAGTAGGCAAATGCCATCAGGCGAATATTCAATAAATGGTATTCTGGAAATCTTTTTAAATGGATATTAAAGTCAATATATCCGTGTGTGTGTGTATGTATAATATGCATATGTGTATATATATATATATATATATATATATATAAATAGCTGCTTCTTACATATATAGGATATATATATATATATAATATATATATATATATATATATATATATATATATATAGGGGTGCCGGTGGTGTAGTGGTTAGGACGCTGGCTGCTACTCGCCCGATGCTTGAAAGTCATCGGGTACGAATCCTGCGCGAGTAGGATTTTTTCTCAAGGTCATCCGGCCCCCTGTTTGCGTGGTTTGAGGAGACCGCGCAAATTCAGCTGTTCCGTCCTTCGGAAGGGACGTTAAGCCGTTGGTCCCCCTGGTGTTCTTCGCAAGAGCAGGCAAATGCCGGCACCGGGTTTCCCTCCTCCCTTCTGTGTGTGTGTCCGGTGTGGAAGGCAACGGGAAACCACCACACCGTGTATGTATATTCCCTAGTCAAAAACCAATTAATTAATTAATTGGTAGGACCTGTCGTAAGACAGAACACGAATGAATGAATGAATATATATATATATATATATATATATATATATATATATATATATATATATATCATATAAAACCTAAGGTATTTCTAGAAGAGCTACAGAGCTGAAATTTGGCATGAATATTAGCTACAAACTGGAAAAAATCCGAAATTCCAGAAAATGTTATACGTCCAATTTTAAAAACCCATAAGAAAAGCATTGAAAACGGTGAAGGGCTATATAAAATTGCTTTTTTAAATTATTTACAATAAGGATACAAAGTCGGTACATGCACGATACTGTGGAAAAAGAATTAAGTTTATTTAACTTGAGGACAAGAATTCAAATCCATGCTGAATTTTCGCAAAAAGTCGATTTTAATCATAAAATTTTGAATTTTTTTCAGTCTTCAATAATGAAAAATATTAACCACCATAGCAACGACTCCAATGCATTTCAATGGGAATTGATTTTCCATACTTCAAGACCATTGGTTTAATGCTTAGAATGCATTATAATCCATTTTATTCCAGCAACAACGTATTCATATGATGGCGTAATTATTTTAAATTATTTTTTATTCGGATACGTACTTAAAGGCACGGATAATGACGCCTAACACACAAAATATCCTAATTTTCACGTAACTTTTAGTGTAACATATAGGATATTGTTTTAATTATGATTACAGTTATTGCTTAAAAAGGGCGATCTGAGCCATGAAACATGAAATTGGAAAACATGGACACGTAGCCGATTGCCAGAGAATTTATAAATTCTGGATAGGTGCCTTACTTTCGCAGAAAATGAAAACTATTATCCTATGGGCTCTATTTAGTTTAAATTCTGTCGCGTTGGTTTATTTACGTGTTTATATCTTGGTGTTATTTACGTGTTAGGAGGAAAACTAGATGTAAAAAAGGGAAAGAGGTAGGAAAAGGTTTCACCTGATAGACGATTTGAAAGAGAATTATCAAGATATGAAGAGGACAGCGGAAAATAGGAGTATATGGAGAACCAGGTTTAACCATGAATAATCACGGACCTGTCTACGGACAGACTACCTATGATGATGATGATCTTGGTGTATGGTGATTTTTTGAACGCTTGCAGTATGCAAGCACCGACAACTCGTGTATATATATGTGTGTGTGTGTATAAAGAGGAGTTATTTCGCAGCAAAAAGATAACAAATTTAACAAAATTGTTACGAATAAAATTCAATTTCGACAAAACCTAGATCGTACTACTGCGCAACACAGAAAGATTATTTTCGTTTATTAAAAAAAAATACATTTTAAGCAATGGTTACGGGATTATTTAAAGCAGATAGATTATCGAAGAATTAAAATGATAAAAGGAATCTATGGTATAAACAGTTACCTCGATAAACCCAAATAGTTGGAACAAAGAGTCCTATACTCCTAATACGCCTCATGTATTCGAAAAAATCTAAATTAAAACAAAAAATAACACCATTTCCTTTCCAAGAGCCGGAATAAAAGAGTCCCTCGAGGCCATAAACCCTATCCTATGGGAGGGAAGGAATGAGGCAAAAGATTAAGGTCCGGCAAAGCAATGAGCCGTAAAAATCACAATGAGTTTTCTCTTCCATTGGGGTGAAAGCATGGAAGCCAAAGAAAAGAAACTAGAATAATAATAATAATATAAGAAGGGAGAAAATGACGGAAAAAATACGAAGGATTTCTTGATAGGGTTTTTTTTTCATCGGATAGAAGCTAGATGACGTTTTAACAGACTGGACGTATATAACACGTTTTCATAAAGCCATTCCCCTTTTATTCCCTTTCTTCCTCGCAAAACCACACATCCCCGGCTAGTCCGGCCGTATCATTCCGGAAAATTTCATCTCTCCGAGTCGAAATGTCCTCGGGTATGTTGAAATATGTTCCTTTTATTTCCCCTCTCCCTCTCTTTCACACGACTCCGTCCCACATTCCTCTCTCTCTCTCTCTCTCCTCCTCTTTTTAATGAAGTTCACGTTTTCGTGTTAACATTAAAAAGTTCGCTCCGTCCGACTCTATAAAAGGGGTATAGAATTAATTAGCTCAAGAGGAGGATACAAAGGGAATTTGTCTGAATAAATTATTTTTCCCCTCGAGTTATGTACTCTTTTTATTTGCAGTAGGATTGTTTACCGAACAAAACGTAACGAAATAAAAGACCGATGTGCGCGCTTTAATTCCAATTGTCCGGATGGCATGATTGCGATATATCCCTGGCTAGCGTAAAATGACGACGAAAAAAACAACTTTCAAAGATGGAATCGGATTTGAACAAAAATTAGTTTTCGTCGCATTTTTTTCGGACCTTCGTTTCGGAGATGGATATTTCAACGGTGGAATAAACCATCGTTTCAACAGATAGATTGGCGATGTTCAAGTTTTTCTAACAAATCGATAGACGTATTGATGTTGCTAGTTTAGTTATATAGCAATGGGGTGCCATTCCGAGTTTGAAACATTAGGTTGAAGGTAAACCGTTTTGATGATGAAAAAATTCGTAAATTTTTGTCGTTTACACCGTAATAAATAGGTACAAATGCCCACGTAAAAATGTTCTCGTCAATAGGTCTCGTCGAACGTTCTTATGAAACTATAACGTAAATATATGCTGATATTTAACTTCTTTAAGTAATAATAAAATGATATAAAAGAGAAACATTTTCAGCATAGAAGCGCTTTACTAATCACACTTTCATATTCAAAAGAGAATTATCTAGCTCACCTAATGATTAAAATAAAACTGTTTTATTGTCCCACCAATATCTACAAAAAGGTTATGAAACTCGCATTTCGGTTAGAAAACCTCTGTCGTCGGTGACGATTCTTTATTAAAACCTACTATTGGTGAAGCACCGCTGATGATGGCTGTTTTGTTGTTGAAATGCGCAAATGAATTTCCAAACCTTTTAATGGAGCAAAAATTTATAGTTTGTCCGACTTCGGTAAGGAGAATGAAGCCGAGACAAACTCCTACCAAGGATCCTAAGGTCTGAAACGAATCACATTTTAAAATTTCATTTAAAATTTCTTCTCAGATGCGCTAAGAAGTTTTCGGGCTTTAGTAACCTTGGCGTGCGTGGTTAAGAGCACTCCTTCAAGTTGGAGCAAGGAGCTCCATTCGTCTTGAAGCGCGAGTAAATGTTGAACATTCAGATGTAAACACCCCGCCAACTCTTGCTCTATTTTCCACCGAAATGATCTACTCCAAAATACATTAAACTCGAAGTAATTAATCTTGAGGCGCACGCGAGGGTTAAAAACGGCGGAAAAGACCGCGAAAGAGTATCCCAGAAATTCATTTGTCATCATTTCGAAAGAAATTTTTAGGCCGCTGGTAAGTAAACGCCACAAGTTTCTCTGCCTCGCTAATATAATCTACTCGTAGTGTGAGAGGGAAAAAAACGCGGGGATTTCATAACGCTCCGTAATTAATTTTGGGGACTGCGAGAAGGAGAGAAAGATATATATATATATATATATATATACTATATATGAAGATAAATCTAAAAAAGATTTCGCGATGAAATCTCTGCACGTCTGCTGATTTCTTTTTCCATGGCCACGGCCGTTATGCACGTTTTTCCGGGAGAAAATTTTCGAGACCGCACTTGCTCTTTGACTTATTTCCGTGAGACGAAAAAAACTCTGAGAGCGTCGTTATTGCATCCCGCTACCGTAAACGCTTCGAAGAGGCGAGGAAAGAAAAACGCGCTGAGTATCAACTTGAACTGGTTTAACTCTGTAGCGGAAAAGACGACTGAAGGAGAATGCCCGCCATAGTAGTTAACCTGCCATTATTGGGGAAAATAATCACCTTATATTGAAAGCTATTTTTATGGCGATTTTTCGCAATAAATTTTCATTGAGCAATCTTTCGGGCGACGACGTTCTTTAAATTTTTTTAAGCTGAAATAAGGCCACTCGGAGACAGACTGCGTAAACTGGTTTAAAAAAGAAATTTATTTTTACTCAGCTATCGCGGGTCCTTTCGAATCATAACGTAATATCACATCAGACCTATGGTAACACATTCAAGTCTTACTCAAATCTCTTTATTAATGTTTACTACCGTAGTTTATTAACTAAAAATTAACAGCCTTCAAATTTTCACGAATACGCTAAGCTAATGACTTGCAACATACGATATCACGGATATCACCTAAAGACAAAGAATTTTAGATAGCCCTGCCCTATTTTAAATTGAAAAGTTGGAGTCTGACAGTAGCTTACCGAAATTTGAAACTAAGGTACCTACAGCAATGACTAAACATCCTCAGATTTACCTCCTATTAAATTTCAGAACTATTTCCTTGGCACTCTGAAAGTAAACATGTTAAATATAATGTTACATCGCGTAACAAATGTTTAACGGTTAATCTCCGATTTTAAATAATAGGAGACAGGAAGTTAACTGGGGCGGACACTCATCCTCCCATTCGCCTCCCTATCAACATAGGCAACGGAAATAGACCGGTCCGAAGGACATGGTCCAATAAAAAAAGCCATAATAGCTAAAGGTGCGAGTTTATCACACATGCTAAAAAAAGAAAGAACACGCCGTAAAAATACATCTATAACACGTCTCGTTGAGCGTAATCTCGGATTCCAAAGCACTCCATTAGCCTTTTTTTCACAAAGCGGCGGAGCGAACGCCAAAAAGTATACCAAGTGATTCTTCTTCTTTCCGTCAAAACATCCACCGTCCCTTCCCCTCTTTCCCTTCTCCCGCCATCTCCTCTCCCTCTTTCTTCTCTTTAGAGTAAAAAAATAACTGCAACTCCTCCACGACCCGGCGAGCGGGGTAATTCATCTTTTCTTTTACCGGCTCTCAAGAGTTCCTCCTCCTCCCCATCCCCCACCCAAATCCCTCCATGTGTACGAGCGCGTATAATACGAGACATAGTCTTTTCCAGTTTGGCGGAAAATAAAGAAGATAGAGCGAGGCCGAGCGGTTGTTTCTTTTTTTATACAGGGGAGGTAAGCCAAGTGCGCAGCGGCGGAGGGACGTTTTGGCGGTGGGCGAGAAGCGAGCGTCGGTTTTTTCCCCCCTTCCTTTGTTTTGGGTTTCCGAGCTGAAAAGATCTCCACACAGGACTTCCCGCGATAGAGATGAAGGGACCAAGAGGGAGAGAGAGAGAGAGGGGGAGGAAGAGAGAGATAGAGGGAAAAGGGAATGGAAGTGATACAGGCTAGAAACTTGAAGGGTTTCTTCCTCTCTCGAATATTGCAAGAGAAGAGGGAGGGGAGAGAGGGAGTGAGGAGGGGAGAATAAGAGGGGAGGGGGAAGCTTGAAAAGGGAAGGAAGTGTGTATTGTGGGTAAAAGGAAAAGGGGTTTTAGTTGAAAGGAGGAAAAAATGGAGTAAGTAGGATGGGAGGATGAGGTAGGGATGGAGAATGGATGGGGATTGAGGTGAAAGTGAGGAAGGGGAGGCAGAGAAAGAGAGAGAGGAAGGAAGAGAGAGCAAGGGAGAGCGTCGACAGTCCTTGCGTCACAAGGAGTGGCAGCAGAAGCGGGGGGATGGGGATGGAAAGAGTTTGAAGATCAAGGAGGAGGGAGACAGTTGCCCCTTACAGAGGTCTTAAAGCAACAGAAAGAGGCAGAGAAGATTCAGAGAGGGTGAAGAGGGGAGGAGGCTTGTTGAAGAGATAAAAGCGCTGGAACACCTGCTGGAGAAGGTAGATTTACAGTCCAAACAGACAGACGAGAGAGAGAGGAAAAGAGCAGAAGAAGAGTTTAGGGAGAAAGGCTGGTGAAGGAGTCTTGCTCTGCGGTCTCTGCCCGCATCTCCTTCGCAAGGTTTTCATAGACGCCGCGGCGATGGAGTTTTTTGATAATAAATGGCGGACCTTTTGCGCGTATAGACAGAGAGAGAGAGGAGTTTAGGAGGAACAATCGCGAAAAATACGCCGTTTTCTCAGGGTTGGGATGGCAACTCGCTTTTTTGTCGAATCTATGCTACCGATGGAAAACACCACTGATGACGGCAGCTTGGTACACGAAAACGCTCATCCGGCTTCCTCTACCTTCTCACGGCTATCGTAGCTATCTAATTTGTCGATTCCTATTCAAGCTAGTTTTATTTCCGAAGAAAGAACGGCGTACGAATTTTAAAAAATGGGAGTAAAGTTTATCTCGGAAAAAACTCTATTCCTATACAAAAACACCCGTTTTCTCGGATTACTTCGTTTCCCTCCACTTTTCCCCTTCTTCCTCTACCAGCTTTCTTAACGAATTTGGAGAAAGAAGACTTCGGTTGAGGGACGTAATCCGATTTTCTTGTATCCTAATTAAAATCTCCCGAAAATTTAAAAGGGAGAAGGACCGATAAGAAAAAGTTTCGAATTTTTTCCCACGTTTTTTTCTCGGCAATTTTTTTTAATCTTCGCTTTAAAGTGCCAGAAAATGTTGGCGTAAACAGCAACAATTTGTCTTTGGGATGAACTTTCCCTCCCTCTCTCTTTTTGTTGAAAAAAGTGGCCACAAAGATTCGCTCGCGTCTATCTAGAATCCTATCGTATTTTTCGCCATTTAGGAATTTCCTCTTTTTTACGGTCTTGCTGTTTAGTTTGCTCTGCGATGTTAAATAATAGAATGGAACTCTTTGTGTCCTTTCTCCGCAGAGGATGGTTCGGTTTTGTCAAAGTCTTCTCCCTATAAAATGACTTGAACTTAACAGATGCCTCCCTATACCATCCTATCTCTATTTCTCTCCCAAACCTGCAAGGTTGACAACAACGGGAAAATCTAAATAATTGCGTAAACTAAGTAATCCGATTTTCCAAGATAGTTGAGAGAAGCCAGGAGAAATCGGTAAATTAAATTGTTCGCAGCAAGTCAATTCCAGGATCCGAAACTAAATACCCTTGTATTGGCGGTGAACAGACTTTGAAGCGGTGGTTATGCGTCGATTAACCGAATTTGTATTCAGTTCCGTGTTACAAGTAGAGAGACAGGAAGAGAGATAACGAGGGAGAGATAGAGAAAATAGGTGATGATGGTATCTCTTAACTACAAGAGAGGATTACCTGAGTTCCCTTTCATTCCAGACCCTCCTTCCAAAAAGGGTTAATTACTTAAGCATTCAATTGAAATACTTTAGTTACCTTAAGGACCACAAACGGTTAATACTTCCGACGCAAGAAAGGGAATAAAACAAAGTCTCCGGAAGCTCTTTTGAGCGCTAATAGAATTTGAAATACTTTGAAGAGGAGGTATTTTCTCTTTTTTGTTAATTAAGTTCGTAAGAATAAACTTATACGTGCATTTTCGTCTCGAGGCTATTACGTTTCGAAAATTAAAAGCAGGAAAAGATGTTTCCTTATTACTTAATAAGTACTACTCCATTCGCGCTGCTTTGCATATTGAGAAGTGATGTTAAGAAAAACAAAAATTCGAAAATTGGGATAAGGTGCTGCCTCGAAAATACATGTAGTTTGAGAGAAAATCCTAGTTGAAATTCAAGTTATGACTACGAGCATCGCTTTTAATCTTTGTCGTGATTGTGACTGAAAGTAAAGAAGACGGCCTTTATCATTTTATTCACACATTATTTAAGGAATCTATAATAATAATGTTAGTGACAATTTCACATTTAATTCAGACGCATGGAGATAAAATTTTAATTTCGTCGACCCAAGGCGGCGAACGAACCCTAGGCTACAGGAACCTCAGTGGCATAGATACAAATTTAATATTTTGGCGCAAAAATAATGATAAAAAAGATTTACCTAGCATTTTAGATAAGATATTATTTCATTTCCTCGAAATGCGAACAGCCAAAAAAAAAATTAAACGTCATCTTCTTAAGCAGCAAGACAAATTTATGCATGTCATCAAGGAAAAAAACGATGGTGTATTTGAATTTGGACGCAAATTAAGAGAAATTACGAAACAGCGACGATTAAGAAAAAATTTAATATTTTTTTCACTTGTATTTCTCCATGGATGCAGCTTAAATTACATAATTGTTTTCAATAATTTGCCTTATTTCGTTCATCAGCGATTTCGCGTTATTCTACCATTTATTTATTTATTTCATTTACTACGCATCAAATTCAAGTGAACCATAAAAAACCATAAAAGTAAGTAAAACGTATTATTTTATCTCAAAGAGCGTGATTTTTTCAACTAACGCAAAAACTATTTTACAGAAATGGGCAAATCGTTTTCTTAATCGAAATGCATATCCTAAACAAAATTCTAAAGAGAGATTTTTGAGAAAACAAATTTTGGTGTTGATCCGCTATCAAAAGACGATTCCAATCGACTACCAAAAAAACAAGAAAATATACAAATGAATCGCAACCGATAAAGAAAGCAATCACTGACGGAGCAACCCTACTCGTCGCTACAGATACCACGAAGGGACTCTTTTATCTCAAGAGAAAAAAAAGAACATAAAGTTCAAGAAAAGGCCCTCGAAAATACAAAAAAAAACAAACCGCGCCAATTATTACGTCTCCGTCCCCTCTCTTAATTCGAACCCGTAAAACCACCAACCACTCCCAACTTAATCTACGATTCAGTCCTCCAATACCACTCCCACGGTAGAAAAAAAAAGAAAAGCGATTTGCGTATGAAAAAACCGGCGGCTACTAAATCCGGGAGCTCTTTAAATGGGAGGTGGAGTGGGATAGAGAGAAAAATAAAAAAAAAGGATAATAAACCGCGCGAAACCAGTCATAACGAGACAACGGCCTAGGAAAAAGGAGGCCGGAGCATGGAGACAGCTGATTCGAAGCCTTTGCCAAGGGTAGAGAGGGGAAATGGAGAAAATGGAGGGAGTGAGAGGAGGGAGGGAATGAGAGGAGGGAGGAAGCGAGGGAGGGACAATTCGGAGAGCATACGGAAAGAGCGTGCGAAAAAAAGAGAGAAGTAGGATTAATAGGAAAAGAATTAGGAGTTGGAGAGGTAAGAGGAAACGAGAGAGAGAGAGGGAGAGAGAGAGAGGGAGAGAGGGAGAGAGAGAGGGAGAGAGAGAGGGAGAGAGAGAGGGAGAGAGAGAGGGAGAGAGAGAGGGAGAGAGAGAGAGGGATAGAGAGAGAGGGATAGAGAGAGAGGGATAGAGAGAGAGGGATAGAGAGAGAGGGATAGAGAGAGAGGGATAGAGAGAGAGGGATAGAGAGAGAGGGAGAGAGAGAGGGAGAGAGAGAGGGAGAGAGAGAGGGAGAGAGAGAGGGAGAGGTAGGGAGAGAGAGAGGGAGAGAGAGAGGGAGAGAGGGCGAGAGAGAGAGGGAGAGAGAGAGAGAGGGAGAGAGAGAGGGGGGGAGAGAGAGAGGGAGAGAGAGAGAGAGGGAGAGAGAGAGAGAGGGAGAGAGAGAGAGAGCAAGGGAGAGAAAGAGAGAGAGGGAGGGAGAGAGAGAGAAAGAGGGAAGGGAAGGAAGGAAACGTCGGAGCTAGAGGTCTCCCCTCCAGCCACTTCGTCACTCTCTCCATCTTACTCTCTATCTCTCTCTCCCGAGATTTTAATTGGCTCGCCGCTGGGAGCTTGTTCGTGCGGTCGTATAGACCCCACGTGCAGACACTCTACACTCATTGCATTAAAGGAAGGAGAAAGAGAGGGAAAGAGATGTGGAAGGAGGTTAGGGAGGAGGGAAGGAGGTTCAACGGCGGACGTTCTTTGTGAAGGAGACGCAGCTGCAGCGGGAACGCAAGAGGGAATTGGAGTGTGTGGGTAGGATGTGGAAAGAGGGAAGAAAAAGGTTGGATGAGAGAGAGAAAGGAAAGATTTAGGGTAAAGGGGAAGGAGAGCAGGAAAGATAAAGAAGAGAGAGGGAGGGGGAAAATAAATGGAAGAAGAGTGAGTGAAAAAATATAGGGAGGCAATGCAGAGAGAGATGAAGGCAGTGGGTGAGAAAAAGAGTGAGAGTGGGGAAGAGAGGGAAAAAGAGGGAAAGGTGAGGAAGAGAGTGAGGAAAAGTGAGGAAGAGAGGGAGAAAAAGGGAAAAGTAAGGAAGAGAGGGAGTAAAAGGGAAAAGTAAGGAGGAGAGGGAGAAAGAAGAAAAAGTGAGGAAGAGAGGGAAGGGAAGTGAGGAAGAGAGGGAGAAAGAGAAGGAGAAAGCGGGGAAAGTGAGGTAGATAGGGAGTAAGAAGGAAGAGTGAGGAAGGGAGGGAGGAAAAGAGTGTAAGAGTGGAAGAAAGAGGGAAGAGTGAGAGAGGGAGAGTGAGGGAGAGTGAGAAAGAGAGAAAAAGTGAGAAAGAGTGATAAAGAGAGGAAGAGTGAAGGAAAGTGGGAAGAGAGTGAAGAAACGAGGTAGGAAAAGAGTGAAGAAAAGTGGGAGGAAGAGCGAGGAATAGAGTGAGGAAGAGAGGGAGTGATGGGGTTGAGGGAATGAGAGAGAGGAATAGGAGGAGAGCGAGGAAGATAAAGGTAGTAAGAGAGGAAGAAAAAGGATGAAAAGAAAGGGAGTAAAAGAGAGGGAGAGAAAAGGAGAGAGGAAAAAGAGCGTCGACGAAACTTCAGCGGTAACGAAGGAACCTAACTTGTCGTGGAAGAAAAAAAAAACGAGGATGACGCATCATTTTTTCCTTTCGTCACTTTTAAATCTCTCTTCCTCCCTCCCTCCATCATCGCTACCGTCTCCCCCTCCCCTCTCGCTGCCTAAACCTGCCGAAGTAGATGGAGCAAGTGTTCTTCAGCCCGGGCAGACATGGCAATTTATCATGGATTTTCGTCTGGCGGTGCTGAAGATCGGTTTCTTCTCTTTTTCGTTTCAAATTGGCAAGCAAGGAAAAATATGTCGTCTTTCGACTTCATCACGCTCGTTTAACCCTGCGTAGTCACACCGGGGTCTATGAGACCCCAGCGGATTTTGAATGCGGCGCCAAAACTTTACGTCTAAAGATATGCATTCCACGTTAAATGTAAATTCATTTGGCAACCTCGCTAGCTTGCCGGTATACCTAGTGTTGCCATTCCGGAGTCATTTTTGTTACAGTGCGGGCGTCAACTTACGTTGGGGTCCCCGGGACCCCACTGTGACTACGGTGTGTGTTTTTATCGCTCTCGGAGAACTCGTTATTTGGGACGCGCTCCTCGCTCATTTTCTTGATTAGTTGGACTACGCTTTATGAAGTAAGTATGCTGTATATTATCTTATTTTTAAATGTTCCTGAGTCTATCCTTCAAGGTAACATTCAGGTTTTCATTTATTTTTAACATCAGTCATGGTTTCAACATCTCATTGTTTCTGCGACGACGAGGAAATTCGTCGAGCTTTACTGGAGTCGGCGGAGGAAGACGAAGACTTCATTGACGAAATACTGATGAGGATTCAGATGTAGGAGAAGATCATTGGCATAGAGACACGGGGAGTGAGCAAAGTGCAGATGATTGCGAAGGAGGAGAAAAAATTGTGGTTCAAGCAGGTCATTCTAAGCAAAAATCTTCACAGTTTCTTAGGGGCAAAAACGGCTACCCATGGACGACCAAGGTTCCTAAGAGACGAGGACGAGTCCAAAAAAAATATTGTAAGCCATCTTCCAGGGCCCAAAGGAAATTCTAAGAAGATCGAGTCTCCGTTACAAGCCTGGAATTTGCTGATTGGTGAGGACATTATTGAGAAGATTGTTTTGAATACAAAAGAGGAAATTGAAAGGAAGCAATGCGGTATTGAAATGCAATCTTACCATGGTGTCACGACAACTTTAGAAATTTGAGCATTCCTTGGATTGTTATACGTAAGTGGTGTGCACAAAATATCTCGCGTGAACATTCAGGAACTTTGGTCTGCGAGATGTGGACTTACTGTATTCAGAGTTACAATGTCCATGCATCGCTTCATGTTTCTAGCAGCTTCATTACGTTTTGACGACAAGAATACACAGGTTGCGCGTCAGGCAGTGGACAAACTTGCACCTATCAGAGAGATATGGGAAATATTTATTTTGAATTGCAAATCTTTGTACACTCCATTCCAATATGTAAGTATTGACGAGCAACTCTTGGGTTTCAGCGGAAAGTGTCCATTTCGAGTTTATATTGTCTCAAAGCCAGACAAACACGGGATGAAAATTGTGACGATGAACGAATCACGGACATTTTATATGATCAATGCTATTCCTTATGTAGGGAAAGTTATAACAGAAAAACAAGAATCTGTGCCATCTTACTACGTCAGAAAATTGTCAGAACCTGTACACGGTACATACAGAAACATATCTGTGGATGATTGGTTTTCTTCAGACCGCTGTTTCAGAGGATGTTGAACGAGTATAAACTTACTATGGTGGAAACTCGGAAAAAATAAACGCGAAATCCCAGCGGTTCTCCTCCGTGAAAAAGATGTAGGGTCATCAACTTTCTGTTTTGAAGAAAACAAGACTCTTGTAGCCTTCACCCTGAAGAGGAAGAAAATCGTCTTCATGCTCTCAACAATGCACCAAAGTGATGACATAGATGCAATAACCGGCAAGCCAGAAATAATCCTAAGTTATAACGACACAAAAGGAGGACTGATACATTAGATCAACTGTGTCACACATACACGACCGCGAGAAATACAAGGCGGTGGCGAAGGAGGTTTCTCTTTTGCATTCTGGACCACATCGGGGTAAATACTATGGTTTTATTCAAGCACAAAAATATAGAAACTTCTCCAGGGTGTCCGAAAAGTCTGGAACCATATGATAAATAACCATATTTTTTCAGATCAATATTAGTCCATGTCATTAACATTAGAGGGGCGAATTGAGATTGTCTTTCTCTCTGGTCGGGAAGGATGGTCACAGAGAAGAGTGGCCAAAGAGTGTAACACCCGACATCCGGAAAGGAACCCAATAACACAGCGCAGTCGGTAAGCTTGGTAGCAAATTTATGGAAACAGGATCTGTGAAGAACAAGCCTCAGTCTGGCCAGTCTCTTGTAGCTGAGGAAATTCAGGAAAGTGTGACTGCCAAGTTTTATGCCAGTCCTTAAAGATCTATCAGACGTACGAGTATGAAGCTGAGAGTACCTAAGAGCACTGTTCATGACATCCTGAAGAGGCAGAATTCCATCCTTACAAACTGCAGATACTGCAGTATCTGACAGAGGACGATCCGGACCGCAGAATGGAAATGTGCCAGTGGTTCTTGAGCCAGATTGAGGAGAACACACACTTCTTACGTGGCGTTTTGTTTTCGGACGAGGTGAACTTTTATGTGAATGGAGAGGTAAACAAACAAAACCACAGGTATTGGTCCACTGAAAACTCTCATTGGTTCTCCCCAATCAAAGGCCAAGGAGACGGGAAGCTGATGGTGGTGTGGATTATGGGACGTGCATGTGATTGGTCCATTCTTTTTACATGTATCAGTGACTGGTGAGAATTACCTGGACATGTTAGGAAATCAGATGAAACCACAGTTGCATGGACTTGGCGGACGACCAGAATGGTTTATGCAGGACGACGCCCCTCCCCCTACATTATGCAATGCCAATGCGCGACTGGCTGGATGACACATTTCCTAACTGATGGATAGGGAGGTGAGGGCCGATGGAGTGGACTCCCAGATCTCCTGACTTGAATACTCTCGATTTTTCTTTCTGAGGCTATCTGAAGGAAAAAGTTTACTCCGTGAAAATCCAAAACCTGGACCATCTGCAAAAGTGAATTACTGACGCCTGCGCAGCTGTTGATCCGGATATGCTTCGTCGGATACAAAGAAACATGGTATTCCGTTTCCAAAAGTGACTGGAAATTGAAGGTGGTCATGTTGAGCACATTCTGTAAAGAAGTGATTCTGAGTGATTTCCCTATGGTTCCAGACTTTTCAGACACCCCGTATGAACAGGCGATCATTCATGAACGCCCTGGGATGGTCGCTCATTGAGCCGTATCTAAAAGCTCGTTTGAAAACTACAAGCCTCAGAAATAATTTACGCATCATTACTGAAGATGCACTGAAACTACCGCATACCGACAACAAAAGACCTCAAAGCCTCGATAGAAAAGTGCGATGTTCCTTTTGCAGCAGAGTAAGGGACAGAAAAACTAAAATGCTCTGTACATCTTGCTCCAAAGCTATATGTGACGACCACCGAGCAGTGTTGTGCATTGAATGTGCTGAGTAAATTTGAGTGTATTTTGGTCATTATCTAAGTATGAAGGAGTAGTTTGTTCTTCATGAAAAATTTTCAGTCTATTCCTCAACTATTTAGTATTCTTAAGAAATAATTTTCATTATAATAAGAGATTAATGCAATGTTATAAAAAATATTTTTGTTTATCTTATTTTATTCTATAAATGAAACGCATTTCTACATTTAAACAATAAAAGCTTTCTAAAAAACTGATTGTACTCATTTATGCCTAGTTTTCCTTGTACTTCAAGGTGCTAACTAAAATCCTAATGTCTCAAAACTAATAATACTGAAATCATTGAAGTAAGTGCCAGTCTCACAGCCCCCGGTGTGACTATGGTGCAACGAAAATTGAGGTGTTAATTGGCTGTGTATTGGGAATTTTCATCTCAAAATTAAAAATGCGACGACGGATCCTCTCGAGCGATCTTTTGTTTGTAATTCCCCTCGAAAAAATCTCTCCAATCAGTTCGAAAAAGCGCAACGGATGGGAATTATTTCACGGAATGTGTTAATGACTGCTAGTACGCCCTCAGGAAAAAATTGGATGCACTGGCCATAACGAAAAATTTAGTAAAGAAATTTTTATGTCAGTATTTTTCTACAAGAGGACGATAGGAGTTCTCTATTCGATAAGCAGAATTCCATAATTCGAATACCAACGACGAATCGAAAAAGCACAGTATATTTATTATTAGTATGAATTACTTCGATTTCTCTACGATTGGGAAATGAATTGGTCCGATTCCCTTGACATCTGTCGGCTCCACACTGCAGTATAACTTTGATTAATAATACTGATTTTCAAATATTCGATACCATAGTAAATGTTTATGAACTTCTATTAAATTTTTATGGTTGAATTCAGTTAGAGTTTCATCGCCACCGAGTAAAACCTCGACAATATTAGTTTCAGTAGTTAATCGTCGAGTCTCGTATTATGGCTGGAAATCAACTGGAAATTCCGTATTAATGACGATATTTAAGTACTGATGAAACACTGCTAGTCATGGCTGCTTTGTAGACGAAATGCGCGCCTGGTTTACTATATCTTTTTACGCCTGTTGGAGCTATCTGACTTATCAAAATATTAGGATTATAATTTCCTTTCACATCATTATCGTAACCACAATTACTGGGTGGAATACGAACAAATCAGAAATGAACCTCTATAATGTAAACTTAAACGGAAAAAACGATAAAAGTTTTGAGTGATATAAAATTCGAACAACAAATTTTTAAATTGCATCATAGAGAGCGTTTTAAAATACCTTTTGTGAAACCGGAAATCCAGAAAAGGCAGTTCGTCTGCGCGTTACATAATTAATCTCTACTAATTTTTCACGGATAGCTATCGACTTTCCAAAATTAAGTCATACTTGTAAAACGGTAAAAAGATTAAAAAAGGAGAAGAAAAAAGCGACCGGCAGTTTCGTTCGCTAACACGCGCAATTATAAAATCCTCCTCAGCCGCTCCTTTACTTTTATCTCCTACTTAAACTCGACACAAAACAAACGAGATTCGCGGCCCTTTGATGGCGTAGACGCAACGAAACCACGTCACTTCCTCGCCCTCCCACGCACTTGCTCCACAATAGGAGCCGAAAGAGAAAATCCATTAACCCAACAGCGAGCGGCGGGGAAAAAAACAGCGCAAACGCACGATTACTAACACAAACACGGGCGGAAACAAAAAGAAAACGGCGCTTTCCGACGTTCCGCCGGAGTGGCGAGCTTGCGAACCCTTCCCCGGAGAGCACGAAAGGGTGCGTGAGGTCGTGACCCGCTTTTAAGAGCTAAAAAACATAGAGAGAGAGAGAGAGAGAAAGAACAGGAGTCAGCACGCTTCGTAGTTTTTTCGAAGTTAAACCACTAAATAAAAAAAACTCTTAAGGAAGAAGGGATATAGAGAGTCAAACCTCGACTTAGCGCTCCATATATAGCACCAACCCCCGCATACTGCCCATGAATCGTTGTGAACAGAATTTCCATCTTATGATTGGTTGAATAGAGGAATATACCCCCATTTACCGCCACTCCCGCTCTAGCGCCAATGTCATAGATGGACAAAAGATGGCGCTGAATCGGGGTTTGACTGCATGTCCGTTCAATCAGCGTTGGAGAGATGACTAGAGTTAGGAGTGACGAAACCACCTTTTTTTTAACCGTCCTAATATCCGAAATACGCCCGTGTCTTCCTTTCAAGAAACATCTAGGAAAATAAATTCTTGCCAAAAAGAGGCGTTGGGATGGGGAGTTTTCAGGGAAATTGGAGGGAGCCGGTGAGAAGAAGGTTCTCTCCCTCCTTCTCTTGCGGAGGAGAGAAAGGTGTGGAGGAGAGGAAAAAAAACGGCTTAAAATGAAGAATTCCCTCGCTCATCTTTCACGCTCACTCCGCATCTGTCTCCCCGGGTGGCGCTGAGGTTCTTTTTCTTTAGAAGGGGGAGTTTTCTGGAAGATGAAAGCGGAGGGAGGGCCAAAAATCGTTCACTCCGGCCAACATTTCTGGGCCGCGAATGAACGCGCGTAAACGGATTGATAAAAAGAATTAAATTTCGAAAGTTCCGCGTGGATGGATTATTATTTTGTCCGTTTTGCGAATGGCGCTGTTTAAAAAAGAGACGTCAAAGAATCCACACCCACGCCTAATTCACATAAAAGTATCAATACCAATAAATTAATTCGTAAAAAAAACAAAAAATATTAATCGGCCGATACAAAGCAAAACGTTTAACCTTCCGCAGCAAATCGTCCCCGCTACAATAATTGTCTCTCCAACTCACGATCATACGGCAGTGAATAGATTTACTTTCGTTCTGACGTGAGACTGATTATTTTTTAAAGGACTAGGTACTCATATATTATATGAATAACGCGTATCATAGCCCTGATGATATGGGTTCCTTTGCCAAAAGGTTATTTTTGCGTAACAAATAGCCATCGAAGCGTTTTTGGCACACGTTCTCTTCCTGTGTTTGATAACCAGAACGCCCACCCTATAAATACGCTTCCTACGAGAAAAATTGGGCGGGAGAAAGACGTTTCCAAATTCTGACAAATTAAGGGTAACTTCAGAAAGCTAGGGGAGGATATTTTTAAGGACTTGAAAGACTTAAAGGCTATAACGCTATTGAAAAAACGGCGCAATATACATTGCACAAACTTTCTCATATACGTTTGGCTCACTGTGTACGCTTGTAAAAGAAAAACGCTTATAATTCAAAGTTAACCGTGGTTTAGCGTATATTTTAATGCCACTGATCTATTTAGTAATTTTTTGGATATATGGCTTGGTTAGTACTATTTTTGACATAAGGCTGTACGATTGGATGGATTTTAATCAAAAGCCATTTTTGAGTAAATCGAATATTTTTTTAAAAATATCCTAGAATAAAGTACACTTAATTGTAGCGTAATATCGTTCATCTCTTCAGAATGTCTTTTATGAATGATATTACCAACAAATATGAGATATCATTCGATTTAGTTTAACCGTAAGGCTCTAGTAAGGTTTTGGGTGGATCGCGGCGGAGGCGTGACGTCATAGGGCTTAGGTAAGGTAGCGTAGCGAAAATTGTAATGTCACCATGACGCCATATGGTGATTCTTTGAGAAATATAGCTTAAGCAGTATTATTTGTAACATCACGCTCTACACCTGGATTGATTTTAATCAAATTCTATTGAGCCATTTTTTAGTAAATCAATTTTTTCTAAAAATCGCCTAGAATAAACTACCCTTTATTTTTGTGCAATAACATTTTTATGAAAAAAATGTCTGCAAAAGATGATATATTGCATAAATACGAGATATCATTCGATTTAATGCACGCGTTTGGGCCCCAGGACGGCGAACAGACAGACAGAGGGCATGGCGAAAACAACTTTTTTGAACTTGGAAACACCTAAAACGTGTATTTCCATCAAAATCTCGAAGACGAATTTTTTCACGATTATAATACTTTCTCAATATACTACATATATGAGAAAGTAAAAAAACAAAAATAATAATGGATTAAAAGAAAATGGCTCCGAGTTTAAAAAACACGTTGACCCTTGCTTAAATTATTAAAAATACCGGCGAGAAAGGGAGTAATTTTTCACATGATTACAGAGATACTCTCTTACGCTGGATATGTACCGTCAGAATACACATTATATACAAGTATGTCTATGCTGAAGCACAGCACATGTTAATATTTAAGAAGGCTCACCAGTACCTTGATAGCAAATATTTTTCTATATATTATGTTTTATCGATAGATATTATGTTAAAAAGCCAAATTAAAGTGGAAATTACATATTTATTTATCACGAAGTGCCTCTTGAAAGATGCGATACATATATAATTATGGACTAAGGGAGTAAAAGGACGAGAAAATTAGGGATAAAATATATTCCAGCGATAAGAACGAGATCCCAAATTTGTGTTCGGCAAGTTGCCTCGGATATCATGGGTAACTACAATTTAATAAGCATTTTATTGTTACTGTATGTTGCTGTACCGGAAAATAATCTTTGAAAATTTGAACGCACTAACTCGATATTATTCGATGAGCGTCTTAAACGAGTATGCTAGCTAACTATTCATAAGCACAGTGTCTACTATTATAAATTAATAGCTTTATGAAATGGAATCATTATCAATCAAACTGCATTAAAACCTTATTGTTCTGAGGCCTTTGTCAGTCCTTACTATCCGCCATCCCTTCTTGGTTCGAACATTTATATTAATAATACGTATTAGTTATACCCCAGGAATCAAAAGGGAAGAAAAGACGCATATGGAACAGACGACATGGGATCCGAAAGAATTAGAGAGAAAGAGAAACAGCGGCGAAGTATCACAGAGAGAGAGAAAAAGAGACAAAGGGAGGCTGACAAAGAGAGGAGGGGGAGGAGGAGAGGGAGAGAGGAGGGGGAAAGCTGAGGGGGAAGGACAAGAGGATGAGAGGGGGGATGAGCAGAGGGAGCAAGAGGAGAGGGAGAAGAGGAGAGGGAGAAGAGGAGAGGGAGAAGAGGGAGAGTGAGAAGAGGAGAATGAGAAGAGGAGAATGAGAAGAGGAGATGGAGAAGAGGAGATGGAGAAGAGGTGAGAGAAGAGGAGAGGGAGAAAAGGAGATGGAGAAGAGGAGATGGAGAAGAGGTGAGAGAGAAGAGGAGATGGAGAAGAGGTGAGAGAGAAGAGGAGATGGAGAAGAGGTGAGGGAGAAGAGATGAGAGAGAAGAGATGAGAGAGAAGAGGAGAGGGAGAAGAGGAGAGGGAGGAGAAGGGGAGGAAAGAGAGGAAAAGACACGAAATGAATGGACGAATGCGGAAAAGCGGTAGACGATGAAAGAGTGACGTGAGAGGGGAAGATGAGAGAGGGAAGACAGGCGGGGAGAGGGAGGGAGAGAGCAAATCCGAGACAAAAGAAAGGAAGAAAGGTCGTATAAAGAATGAGAAAGCTTCTTTCACAGGCAATCAGACGAGGGCCGCGTTGACTGATGCAAGGGGCGTGCCACTTCCCCTCTGGCGAAAAACCCCCGTCACTCCTCCCTCCATTTCCCTCTCTCCCCTCTCCTTCCCACTCGATTTTCTCGCCTCCTCACAAATTGCTCCCTCACACCAGAAAAGAGGGGATTTATGAGAAGGCAAGCGGAAGCATGTGATGGTGAGAAATCTGCGCATTTTTTTCTTCGAGGAGGGGGAAAATGGAGGGACGAGAGGGAGAGGGGGGAGAGAGAGCGGGATGGGGATCTCCTCCATTCTCCTAAGCTCGCGAGGTGGAGGAGGGTGGTAAAAAGGAGGAGACTGTTTCTTACATCCTCCTATAGCTTACCTCTCTTAATTCCCTTGAACTAAAGGGAAAGAAAGGAGTGAGTGAGGGGAGTTGGGGAGGAGGAAGAGCAGGGTTTGTCCCTTTCAAAAGCTTTTCCGCGTTTAATTGATGACGCGGCGAGCATAATGGTCTTGAAAAGTTGCGCGCTAGAGAGAGAGAGAGGGGGGAGGGAGGGGGAGAGAGAGGAAGGGAGGGAGAGGGAGGGAGGGAGAGAGAGGGAGGGAGAGAGAGGGAGGGAGGGAGAGAGACAGAAAGGGAAGAGTTTCCCTGAGATTGGAGGTTTCTCCAACCTTACCCTTTAGTTGGTTGTTATATTTCACAAGGCGGTGGCGTATCAAGGAATTCGTAATGAGCTTGGAGAGGTAAAGTGGGCGAAGAGTGAGCGGAAGGAAGGAGGGAGAGAGAGAGAGGAGGTGGAGGAAGGTGTGGAGGGAAGAATAGAGGGCAGGCAGATGTGAGAAGGGGTTAGGTTGATGTGAGAGGCAGGTGCAGGGAATCGATGCCCGTGAAAAGGTGAAAACTGCTGATTAATGGGTTGCGGTGGGATGTTCGTAGCTATGGCCCTTAACGAGTATAATGGGGAAGGCTTTTGGAGGAGCCTAAATGCCCGATATTTCCGCTTCTTCCTTGCCTACTTCCATTTCTCTATTTCTTCCAGAATTATACTTAAAAAAACCGCAGCTGGTATTACGAGACATTCGCGCAAACCGAGTGACTTGCGATATTTTTGAGAATTGTTTGCGAAATATAATAAGGAGGCTAATATTTGAGCCCCGAGAGAAGGGATAACAGAATTACAACATTAAGGACGCGATAATGGTGACCTTCTGGAAACTCGATGCATCGATACCTCGCGGAGTTTTCTCACGCCTCAATCTCCCATCCAAAGGATCGACAAAGCTGTCTAATTATCAAAAACTTATCTGAAAACGGAAAATTCTTCGCTTTCATTGAACATTTAAAATTAACCACTCTCAATTCTGAGATTATTTTTAAGTTTGGTAAATTACATGGGTTATGTTCATTAAAACGCGAAATAAATATTACACCAATTTTCCGTTCACGAAAATGCCTGTGATCACCAAATTTTTGAGAATCTCCTTTCAATTTCGTTATAAGCAGCGTATTTCTGAGGTGAAATAAAGTATAGCGAGCTCATCATCCATAATGAAAGAGGATTAATATGCAGTTGAACTCACGATTAAAAACTTAAATATTAATTTAAAAATTAAATGGTTAATCTTTATAAAATAGAAATAAAAATCTTTTCGAAAATTTTTGCACCAAGTTTAGACCTCCTACGTAATGCATAAAAATACTGTTATTTTACATCTCCTTTGTATGATAAATGAAGGATAGGGAGAGCAATCTCCACTGCGGAGAGGCGGCAACGATGGGAGACTCGCCATAGACAACGGCTACTATGTCTTTTATCCATCGTTCGCATATCCGACAGTTTTAGGGCTGAATGATATAACATTTATTTAAATTAAGACGAAATCTGAGAACGCTGCGCCAGTTGCGATCATATACGAAACTGATAAAGCGAGAGTTCCTGCGATTGTATGCAACAGGGGAATATCAGAGGCGCCATGAACTTTCCCTTTATTGTCTCTCCAAATTATAAAACGGCTTTGTTAAGTTCACCAATGCCAACAGAAAGAGAGAGGGGCTGTTCTCGACGGAGACCTTTTGTCGCGGTCGTAAGACCTTCCAATCGAGTTCGTTGCCATTAGAGGACGAATAGGCGCCCGCATTATATAATCAATCGACTTTCGTCTGACATTCTCTCTTCCTCTGCAGCTTAAAATGCTTTGTATGGTGGGGAAGGGGGAGGCTTTATTCCATTCCCTTTTCGTTCATCTGCATGGCCCAATTCATATTAAATTAGTGGCGCGACGGGAGAGAGACAAACAAGCCGGACGATGGTAAAAAAGCCATGCAAAAATTAACTGAAATCGTATAAAATTTCGCTGTAAGATGAAGTTTATTACCAAATTATTTTTTTAAAGCGCTTCAGGTTTCAATATGCCATCCGTCTACCCGTCCTGCATTTACTAAAATTTAAATTGCATTCAAACTAAAAGGTCTAAAACGGGCATGTCACACTCGAAGAGACATCAGGGTCGCAATAACGCAATGGATGTTGCAGGAGGGCTGCATTAGTATTACATTTGTTTAATAATGGGTGGAGTTGGAAATAATAAACTTTGCGTAGTAGATAGGACGTCTGTTTTGCAAACAAAAGAATCGATTTAGAGATTGCGGATAATTGTTGCTCAATATCTATGAAAAACTCCTGTCTCCTTTTCACAAGAATAAAGTATTTATATAAAATCCTGAACGATTTGGTTGAAACAAAAATTCGCGTTCGGACTGCACTAAGGCATAGAAAGGGCAGCATGCGGCCCACGGGCCGCCAGTTTGACAGTTTTGGTCTAAATAATAGTTATATAATAAAAGAATGACAGCTGTTATATAGTAATACTGCAATGTAATGCCATTATATATTGTATAACTAAAATTTAATATTACTACATATATGCAAATATAAAAATAATAATGTTATAATAGCGTTATGTGGGGATAATTCGTGCGGTTACTTTCTATGAAGCGGGTCAGGGTTCGAATACTGGCGGCGACTGGTTTTTGATCTAGGGTTTGCCCGCCCCCTGCTTGTGCATTGTAAGGACACATTAGTCAGCATTTCGTCCATCGGAGGGGACGCTAAGTAGCGCGACCCCTTGGCGCTTTTCGCAAAGAGTGAGGTAACGTCGGCACCAGGTTTCCCTCCTCCCTTTTGCGTTTCAACTTGTGTGTGTGTGCGTGCGCGTGCGCGAAAAATCCACGGAATCGGTTGTACGACAGGCTGGCGACCTGTCTACTTCAAACAGGGAGTTGCTAAGTTACGTGTACAGGCAACCGCTGAAAAGTGGAAAACGCTTGAGAGGGATAACACTATGTATGTTATTACATACGCACGGTGAAAAAAAATAATACCATGTACCTCGGGAATTTCAGCATATAAGTCCCCACGCACTAACATTTGTTGAAACTGTGACAAAACAAAATAAACTAATAAAGATGAAAATGCACACGAATAGAATTAAGATTTTAATGAATTTAAATTCGTTAAATCGCTTAAACATTTAATTAATTTCTAAAATACCCTTAATTAAAAAATTTAAAGATAGAAACTCTATTTCTACATTTCCATCCCTTTCAATCCTCTCGTGTACACTAGGGTGACCAACAATGTTCCCTCTAATGTGGCTAACTATCTGAGCGGAAATGGAGGAGTCTGCGCGGCCTTTGTAAATTCACAGCATGAACTGAGCGGCCTTTTATGCAAGAACTTTTTATATGAAAATAAGGTATAAATAAGAAATCTAAGATTAATTTCATTTATAAAATTTACTATAAGATTATTCTAAGATACTTGTTTACTTTGTATTAGCCATTTTATGGAAATTGTAATAAAATAATGCAAAGGTGTTGTCGCTTTTAGCGGCCTCACTGGTTACCTTGTGTCAACGGAGACTGTATAAGGCAGTCGTGATAAGGAAATATGTATTAAAAATAGATCAAAAGAGAAACTTTAATTTTAGGGCGTGACCCCTATGTCACCGTTTTTAGTCTGTGGTGCGCGGAGTATAGTAATCTGTGCGCTGGTGTTTAGAAATTTGTGCGCGGACGCGCAGCTTAATGGGAACATTGGTAACCAGCAGTCCCTAATTTGGAGGGACAGTCCCTAATTTTCATCATTCGTCCTGCCTTGTTAAATGTCACAAATTGTGTTCCGCTTTTTGAAAAATCTTGATTAATATCTCAAATTGTCATTTAAATCGCCCGGAAGCCCTCACTGATCACACCAAGATATCTGATATATATTGCATCTATCTATCTAAGGCTGACTCATCAATAAATGCACCACAAACAAGCCACAGTAATCTGTCCCTCCTTATAGTCAACAAATATTTGAAAATGTCCTTCCTTGGCTTCCTGGAAAATTGGTCACCTTAGTGTACACATAACTACATAATACTCTGTAATTCGCAAGATAGAAAAATTTTCCTCGTATTTCGCATTTGTAAGATTCACTTAGTTAAATTTAAAAAAACATGCTAAACACAGGAAACACTTAAACTTTATTTCCTCCATTTTCCATGTCAACACTCCTAACAGACAAATTTTTATCAGCATGCAGCTAAATCCCGTTAACTAATAAGAAATATTAATATCAAGCAATCAAATATATATATATATATATATATATATATATATATATATATATATATATATATATATAATTAAAAACGAAAATGGACTATAGTATTTTTGTTGCGTGTATTTTGTATTTAATTTTCCAATAATATAATATAACAAGATATAAAATTTATAGTTTATTGTGTAATTCGACTAACGAGAGAATTTCAAATTTACCTTTTTGGAAACACGAATCTAATCGTCCATTATTTCCCTAAATTACACCCGGCGCAAAACTAATTGAGAAGCACTCGTAAGAGCCAAAAGGGTTAAAAACTAAGCGATAATTTTGATTAAACCTGGAGTTTATGATTCAATTATTAAAAACGACTTATCAATCCGCTGCGTATAAAACTTGTATTAAAATTCTGTCACCATAACCAATATAAACATTTTGTGTAACTTCATTAGAAGATTAGCTGCAGAGAAAAGTAATTAATTACGCGCATAATATTGTTTTTCGATATTTGCGAAAAAATCCCAATAGGAACTTCTAACCCTAAAACCGCAACGTAAGGTTGTCGGTGACTCTATCTACCATTAAATGCAGTGTAACCATGCACCCCACGTTGTGATTCTAGGGTTAAATAATTGCAAATAAGAGCGCTGCTCAAGTGAATTCACTATTTTGTCAAACCGATTAAAATATAAGCGATCAATCAATATTCCGTTTCAGGATCTATGCGAAAGAAAACCCCATTGGAATAAAATTAAACCCCCGTCAATTTGTATTCTGCTAATTACTTGGTGTAACAAATGTAAGCCTCAGCCATGAGCTTCGTGGGGCATCATACTGCGACCATTCCGCAGTGGCCTGCGTTCGAGGCGCGGAATTTATGATTGTCGCAATAAAAGTAGTTAAGCGCAGGGCCTTTATTATCGACCTACGAAACCGTGTTAACCCGTTTCAATTGGCAAGTTATAATCATATTTACAAAAGAGATCTTTCCCTCTCTCTTATGTAAATCATGATGAACATGTAATATGCGTGGCAGAGGAGGAGGAAGTAACCCATTTAGAACATTAAAAATTATCAATGCCGTTTGCGTAATCCTAAAGAAAAGATTCGAGAACATATGTTTCAGTAAATAATTATTTTCTCCTATCGCAAAAATTTCACGTTAACTTGCCAAAGCGTACCTTCAGGTAACTTTGAATAAATATTAACCGACGAATGAATCGAAGTTATGGCCACTCAATACAAATCACAATTACGATTTAGGGGTTAGTAAATTAGTAGTAACTTATTTATTAAAATTTGTTATTGATATCACGCGATTAAAGTTTCAACCGATAGCCTGTTGTTTGAAAACACGCATTGGAGTTTTCTTAATTATTTTCTTCATCACTCACTATTTTTACTAAATTTACATCTAAAATTAGTTTAATAAAAATGGTGTATTTTGGGTAGTCGTCTCCGAGGCCATTTCCATCAATCATAGCTGCCAACCCTGTGTGAGCGATTAACTCAGGTTGTTGGTAGCCCTATTCGAACGATGAAGCATATTCAATTCAAAGCGGATTTTATCAATTGCGTCTGCATTGTCCGTAAGCCGGTGTATATAGAGAGAGAGCACTTGCAGGTCATGTGGTTGAGAGGTCAAATCCATCTATGTATACAAAATGGCGGATTTAATATAAGTAAATGAATCGGTCATATGGTTCCTTATTATTGTATTTATAATAAATATCGTATATAATATATAATAACTATCGTTGAATTATGAAATCGTTTCCCAGGTAATTATAACTAATTTCTCTCTATCTATCTATCTATTCTATCGTTCAAAATTTATTGTTCAGTTTCATTATGACTGATTCCAGCAGCTTTGCTTTGTTTTATAACTAAAACCAGTTTCTAAAGCATTCAATACATATTAAAAATATACATATGGAAAAAATTCAGAACTTCGTCCGTTACATTATTTAACATTAAAGATTTTACGTATTTTTATTCCAGCTGAAGAAACATTTATACTTTTTAGATGCTAAAACCGGTACATATTTGATCAATTTATAAGCTTCAAGATTAAATATTAAACGAAACGCAAAAAATATTTAAATAAAACGTGCTTCTCCAGATTAAGTTCAAACAAATCGGTCTTTCGTGAATGGATTAAAATATACCAGAAAATATATTTCTAATCTTCCAACGATGGAAAACTACGTAATTATTCCACCAGCCTATAAAATCTGCATCACCAGAGTTGCTATGCGTTACAGCTTGATGAATACGTCTTCCGACCAAGTTGTTCATCCTCTGATCTTCTTTTTAAACGCATGCATGTATATATTTGTATATAAATACATAGATTTATACGCATGTATGTAAATATACATATAAAGCAGACATTTCATTAAGTTGGTCATCTCATCCAATTTCGCAAAGAACGTTTTTAGAGAGGGATAGAGAAAGACAGACTTCAAGCGGAAAGGAAAGAAAGTTGTTTTGCAGTCCTAGCCCAACACCAAATCCAACGCACCACGGCAACAGATTCACATTAGCGGTTCCAAAACCACGGACACGCGAGCGCACACATATACACAACTGGGATTCTAAAACTCCCTCTTCTCACTCGAGCTCGGCTGCGGCTGACCGCCCACAAGTGCTCTAAACCATATAATACTTCCCCAAAATGGAATGCGTCGGCCTGACCCGCAGAGAGAGAGAGAGAGAAAGAGGAAGTGCGGAGGGTTTGAAAGGCCTACGTGGTGCGGACGAAAGGTAACGAGAGTCAGCCCGCAACGAGAAGCGAAGAAAAAAAGAAAAACAAAAAGTTAATCCGTTGATGATTATCGGTGATCCAATATGGCGGCTCATAGTGCCCAACGATTCAATATCTAATTCTGCCGAAAATCTGCCGCTTGATGAAACGATAGCGGGAAAATATCTCCGACGTAAAAAAACGAAAGTGAGAAAGCGCTAAAAAGGATACTTTTCCTGTTTTTTACAATGTCACACCGAACCTGTGTTCAGTGAGTATTAGCCGGAACTGGTAACGTAGGTTTAAGTCAACCGGTAGTGGCATCCTTGCATGGCTTAACGTTCTGCATCGTCGGCGGCGAGAGGCGGTTTTTTTGGCTCGGGAAATGTCTTTTTTCCTAAATCCGGATCAACGTCGTATTCCCTCGGCGCGGCTGTACACCAGGACGTTTTCGCTTTTTTCAGGCGCTTATGGACACTCACCTAACGGAAAAACCCGACCTTAAAATGTTTCCTCGAAAAGATGGAGAAACAAGCTCGCTTGATTGGATATGCTCGCGGGTTTATTTACTCGATATCCTCGGGGTTTGCAATAAAAAAACAAAGTACTGAATCTATGTCTGTATTGAATGTTGACAGTCTTCTTTCGAATTAGTTTTTCTTTAGATCGGAGTGGAGAGAGAGTGAAGAAAAAATCGCGGTCGTTTTACCGGATTCCAATGCAGTGGTTGCATTTTTGTATTTACGATTACTTATCTTATAAAAATCGATTATTAAATAGGGATTTTATTCTTTATACGAAAAAATACGAAAGCGTAAAATTTCCTTTTGTAAGTTTAGATTGTATTACAATATAAATGAACGTGATGAGGAAAATATTTCTATCATAAAACGCATAGTCACATATTATATCAGCATTGGTAGAGGGGTGGCTAGTGTGCCTGTCTCTCAATACAAGCTCGCGCACATGGATATCCGCGATTGTCTTTGTAACTGTTCAGGAAGCTCTTTGTGAAAGACCATGAAATTGCAAGAAATAATAATGAATATAAACATATAAACTAAAGCTTCAAAAAAATTCACAAAAAAATATTCTGACTTGACTTACAAGCTGTAAATGGAAACACATGCCTTAGTTTCAGAATAAACTTAGGGTTTACACAGAGCTATATTGCCGCAATATTTCACCGGCAATAGTTCTCAAGAAACCCGCTGCTAGACCTGCCGAACAATATTGCTGAAAAACTGGTTGTCCACACTTTCGCAAGATTATCTCTTCAATACAGTATGTAAGATAATCCTTGGAGGCATAGCAGCCGCGTTTATAGTGCTGAAGTTGTCGAATGCAAGAGAATAAAATTCTGGCGATGCCGTTTCCTCCGTGAAAGAGAACAGACAAACAGTATCTTAAGAGATCTACACATGGAAGATGGCTCATTTAATAAACGGCTCAATATACATTGCACAAACTTTCTCATATACGTATATACGTTTGTTTGGTCGACTGTATACGCTTATAAAACAAAGTTAACCGTAGTTTAGGGTATATTTTAATGCCACTGGACGATATATATTATTTTTTTGGACATACATACATACATGGCTTAGTTATAATTATTTGTGACATCAGGCTGTACGACTGGATGGATTTTAATCAAAAGCCTTATAGCCATTTTTGAGTAAATTGAATTTTGTTTCAAAATATCGAAGAATCAAGTAACCTTAATTGTTGCGCGATAAAGTTCATCCCTTCAGTGTCTATTATGAATGATATTATCCACAAATATGAGATATCATTCGATTTAGTTTAAACGCCCAGGCTGTGTTAAGATCATGAGTGGACCGCGGCGGGGACGTGACGTCATAGGGCTTAGGCAAGGTAGCTTAGCGTACATTGTAATGTCATTGGAAGTCATATAGTGATTTTTTGAGACATATGGCTTAGACAGTATTATTTAGGATATCAGGTTCTACAATTGAGGTGATTTTAATCAAATTCTCTGGAGCTATTTTTGAGAAAATAATTTTTTTATAAAAATCGTCAAAAATAAACTAACCTTTATTTTTGTGCAAGAATATTTTTCTGAAAAAAGTGTCTGCAAAAGATGATATATTGCACAAATACGAGATATAATTCGATTTTATGTACGCGTTTGGGCCCTAGAACAGCGAAAAGATCGACAGACAGACAGCATAGCGAAATATATACTACCTATATGAGAAAGTAAAATTTGTATGAGAATGCATATTATTAACAGGCCCTATCACAGGGGGGGTCAGCCGGGCCATTTGGCCCGGGCCTCATATTCACTGGGGCCTCAAATTTACACAGGGACGTATAACTATCAAAAGTCAGTTAATAACATTCTAAATTTACAATTTCAAAAAAAATCTCTCTAAGCAGTAACGAATGAAAATTGTTATTTTTCAACGAAATTGATGGAATAAATTATTCCCAATTTTTCAACGAGATCTTTTTAGAGCACATTAAAAATGTGCAAGCATTCAAAGAAATTTGTAAAATTCATGAAGAAGAAATTAAATCCGAGCAGGAAAAAGGATTATCTGGTCGTTACCGATATTGTAATTCAAGGAAAACTAGATACCATTGTAAATTTTGCAAAAAAATGTTTTTGTTTGGAACTTGCAGTAATGGTTTGCCGCGAATGTTAACAAAAATTGTAAACCTTTATTTGTGATTACAATTTAGTGTTTATTTGCATTGTCTATCACACTAGTGTCTAAAATTTTTAATTGAAAAATTTTTTAGAAGTGAAATATTTGTAGAATGTTCTTGAATATTTTGTTTTGACTGAAAATTTGCGAATACAAATGCTTTTTTCCAGTATGTTTTTCTTTGATGTGAAAACGGACGAAGAATTACCTCTGCTAACCGCAAAATCGTTATTTTTATCTTGTTTTCTGTTAAACGACCTCACAGGCCGATGAGAAAGTTGGTGTTATCTCATGTACGTGAGCATTGAAAGGTTAAGAATAATGCCAGTTCTAAATTGAGCCGCGATGTTTTTTTTAGAGTATGCCGTCAAAATGATGAGACATATTTATCCAAGTGTTTAGCGATGATTACGTGAAAATATATAGTTTATTTATGGCTAGTAGAGAAAACCAATTCAGATATATTCATAGGATGGAATATTTATGGTGTTTTTAATGTTAACGTATTTTCTTCAAATATAAAAAAACGTTTTTAAAGGAACAGTGTAATAAGATTGTTTTAAATTAAGTTTTATAACTCATCTTCAGCGAAAGCTGTATTTTATGCAGTAATAATCATTGCCATTAACAAAGGAGGCTTTCTAATGCCGGTACGCATGCGTTTTTGGTATAAAATAATTCCATTAGCCAATTAACGGACATTCAGGTTTAAAGGACATTCGGATTTTACGGATAACCCTTTTTTCCATTAAATCGAGGGTTTACTGTATATTAATACTGACAATAGATTTATTGTAAGCTAGCACATTTTCATCTGGAGTATTTTGTAGTTTCATTTAATTGGGTATTGTTCTATGGTTTTATTGAATTGGTTTTCATTTAATAAGAATAAGAAATAAATTTACACAAATTGTATTTTAAATATCTTCTTGTAAAATTATGAATTGATGATTTTAGATTTTAAGCGGCTCCAATAACTATGAAGAGAGGTTTTAAAAGTGGACAGTCCTACACACGATGAAACCTCTGAAACTCGAGCAAAAAATATCTCAATGCAACTACAAGAACGAGATCTAAGACTTAGTCAGGAGAATGAAACGCTAACAGACGCAGGCGAAGGTAATGGCTGTGATTTTGTAGAAGAAAGTACTGCAGATAACAACCCTTTTAGAACTATCTCTACATCAGCACATTTGAATACTTCAGTGAGAATATCTAACAATGATGAGAGTATACAAGGAGATGTGTTAGAAATAGTTTTAACAAAGTCACCAGAAAATTTCACTTGTATTCAAGAAACTCATCAGCAAGAGATAAATGAAAATGTACTTCCTATTCATCAAGAATCATTTATCACTGCTAAGGGTTTTTGTGTTAATGACATTGGAGTTCTTGACAAATACAATGCTACCCAAATGCATTCGTTCCTCAGAATTCATTCTTTTGAAATTCCAGACAACATTCCACACGATGCTGGAAACCATGCTTTTCCTAGTCGTCTACTGAAAAATGTTTTACCTAATGGTGAAACTTGCACCAGAGATTGGTTAAGTTGGAGCACAGTAAAACAATCTCTGTACTGTGTACCATGCTTTATTTACAACAAATTTTCTACAAATGCATCAACTCTCTCTAATGAATCAGGATGGAGCATCAAAAGAGGCTGGAGAAAGTTGAAGACAGAATACCATCCCATGAGAGTTCAACATCACACAAAGAAAACTATGTGGCTTGGAAATCAGCTAGCAAAGCAGCATCAGCTGATAAATCAGTAGAGAAATTACTTTTATCTGATATCTATACCGAGGTTAATTTGTGGAAGAAAAATCTTGAACGCATCCTAGATGTCATACTTTTTCTCTCTGAACGGGGATTGACTTTTTTCGGTGCTAGCCAACGCATAGGCAATCATAGTAATGGAAACTTTCTAGGCATCATAGAACTGCTAAGCAAATATGACCCAATTCTAATGGAACATGTAAGGAAAGTTCGAGAATCACAAGATAATCAAGAGCGTATGCAAGTACACTACCTCTCCACACGCATTCAGAACGAATTCATTGAAATTTGTGGTTCATTTGTTCAAAATTATATTCTCGATGACATTCTAAATGCCAAATATTTTGCGATAATTGTTGATACTACACCTGAATGTTCCAACAAGGAACAAACTTCTCTTATAATTCGATATGTAAAGATTCCCGATAACAGCACAACATTTTCAATTGAAGAAAGGTTTATTTGCTTTGATAATTTCAATAAAAAAATAGAAAGGAATATTCTTCTCGAGTTTTAAGAATGCTAGAGGAACTTGGGTTGAGTTTTGAACTCTATGTTGGTCAAGCTTACGATAATGGGTCGAACATGGCGGCAAAATATAACGGAGTACAAACCATTCTCCTTGAACGTAATTCAAATTGCATTTTCTCTAGCTGTGGAAACCACACATTAAATCTTGTAGGCTTTGAATGTGCAGAATCATGCAATGAAGCAATTACTTTCTTTAGAACCATACAGCAAATGTACAATTTATTCTGTAGCAGTCCACAAAGGTGGGAAATATTAAGGCAACACCTTCCTGTATAATTGCACCAAATTTCCAAAACAAGGTGGTCTGCACGAATTGATGCTGTTCGACCAATTGCAAATCATTTGAGTGAAATCAGGAACGCCTTAACTGAACTCGAATCTCTCAATCTTACAACGCAGGCTCGAACTGAACTTAATGCTATCCAGAAATTCATGTCTACATTTGAATTTTTTTATCTCATCTTTGTGGATTAAATTACTTACAGTGATTCACCAGACTAATTTGTTGATTGAAGCACATAACGCTACACTTGATGTTGAGAGAGATAATATTGAAAGCCTCATTAAAGAAATTCAGCAGATTCGTGAACAATGGGATACGATCTTGAGTGAGACCAAATTAAAACGTCGGAATATTGGCATTTTTATCTGAGATGAGCCCACAACGGAAGGTTCATAGTGAGTTAAATTTTGAACAACATTATAAAATTAATGTCTTCTATGTTATCATTGATTTCAATATATCGGGTCTGAGAAGGAGGTTTGAATCTCTTAATACAATTTTCAATCTTTTTGGATTTCTGTGGCAGTTTAATACCTTAATGAAGATTTACGGGCATCAGCAGAGCGATTCCAAGGAAAGTACACCAAAGAAGTATCAACAGATCTGTATGATGAAGTTATTTTTCTCAAGCGCAAACTTCAAACCGGATTACAAACCCAAAGAATTGCTCCAAGAACTGCTTCAACTTGGACTTGCTGGTGTGTTTCCAAATATCACAATTGCATTGAGAATCTTTCTAAGTCTACCTGTGTCAGTGGCTTCAAGTGAACGCTCTTTTAATGTGCTGAAACAGATAAAAAACTACTACCGTTCAACTATGGGACAAGATCGTTTGAATGGCCTTGCTACCCTAAACATCAACCATCATATTGCAAGGCAACTAAATTTTTCAACGATAATTGATTCGTTTGCACATAAAAAGCTAGAAAGGCTTATTAAAAATGAAAAGGAACATTTGTTAATTTTTTAATTATTGGAGCGGCATGTAACTGCATAGTTATATATGCCGATATTAAATTTTGTTAAACTAATGCATTTTAATGTCATGTGTATTAAACTTTTTCACTTTGTGTATTAACTATTCTATCTTTTTTCTTGTGTTCTATAACTATTTCTTGTGTATTAAACTTTTAAAACTTATATTTTTGCAAATCTGATTATTTAAACCATAACAGTTTTTATAACTATTGTTTGGCATTTTTTAAAATCTAGCGGGGGCCTCAAAAAGGTAACTGATCCGGGCCTCTCTCAACCTCTGAAAGGCCCTGCCTGTTAATATAATACAAATAAAAATTTGTTAAACTATTAAAATAATACATAATATTTCAATTATATTCTAATTTGAATTTAATCTAACTCCATATGTATGAAACGGAAAACATTTTTTAAAATCTGATGTGGCCACCACATGACTTTCTCCATACCTGTAATATTTCTAAAAATTCCAAATAAGTTAAATGATAATTAATATTTTAAGGAACGGCGGGAAAAATTTACTTTACAAAGAACAGAAATAAACTCAAACTGATGCTTGATATAGCCACGAAGCTCCAACAATTAAGAAAAGAAATTTTAATTGCATTATATGGGAAAATGTTTCGAACGAACTTTGTAGGAAATTAAATTTTCTACAACTTTTATTCCTATACTTTTTTATATTTATCAAATATACAAAAGCGGATGTGACAAGAGTAAACACCCACTTCTGGTTGACCGATTTTTACCAAAACTTAATCAGTTCTTGCCCCTTTAGCAAAAATGTTAAATATATAATTTCGCATTGACCTGATTAATCGTTTTTGAGTTAGAGCATCTACAAAATTCCGGTCACAATATTGCGCAAGGTTCCGAAACCTTGTGCCTCACTACTTTTTCCAAAAAGGTTTCGAGCAACATCACTATCGACGCTCAATACAGCTACACATCTACATATTACGTAGGAACAAACAAGGTCGATGGGTGGAAGTACACACAACTACCCCTAAATCCTCAGACGGAAAAACAAACCTCTTCATCCCTCTGTCCTAAAACCGATGTCACGTATTTTATCGACTTTTCGATGAAATGGAGTTTAACCAACCTCAAAGAACAGCTTCTAAATTCCTATTTTTCCTCGAACCATCGCTGATTCCAGATCTAACAATTTTTGGACAGATGAAGTGGAGACGACACATTTCTGGCCATCTTCGCTCGGCTTTCGCAGCTCGGCAAATCACGGAATTAACAGCAACCTTTTACAGCGTTGGCTGTTTAAAAGGGATTCTGAACAGGCATATAGTACACTCTCTCGTACACATTAGAGCGCGTCCTGGCTGCCCCCTCGACCAACCTTGACTTAACAGCAAACCACCGCCGTGCTCTCCGCCCTAACAACCCCCAGAGTCCTTTCTTCCTTGTTTTAATGCGTGCCCTGCTCTCGGGATGGGGCGACCACAAATTCCCGACCTGCAATTCCTCCAAATCCCTCCCACTATTCCTCCCCGCGGTTATCTCGGTGGTGGTTAAGTGCCCCGATCATTATATCACGCACCGCACTCCCTCTCTTTCTCTCCTCCGCTACCGCCGTATTATCCCTTAAAACACTTGCTCTCTCTCTCTATTTCTCTCTCATCTCTCTCTCTCTCGTCCATAGATTTTCAGCGTCATGAAAAAGTTCTAGGGCTAGAATGAAGAGGGAGGGAAGTCGGTGGTCATTCGACTAGGGTGCAAACACGCCTCGACAACGAGTTGGGATTATCCAGGAGAGAATATTGAAATAAAATCTAACGAGTGGAACTTTTAGAGTGACATTTTTCATAAAACCATCCGAAATTCTTTGGATAGATATTTTTAGATAACTTGAAAGTTAATTTAAAAGTAACTTTTAGGTAGCTATGCAGACAAATCCTACGGGAGCTTCGGAAATAACTTTGTAACTACGTTGGTAACTTCGCTGGTAAATATTCGGATAAATTTGTCGATAACTTGGTAGGTAGATCCAGAAACCCTGGCGCATCGAGTTGGTAGGGTAGCTTTAAGACTTAAGGAAAATATTTCGCATGCGCCCAAAATGAAAGGTGCGGAGTTGGAATATCAATCATGCGGTTTGATTTGATTTTTGAGAACTTTTAGTTCGAATTATGCAAATATTTAAACTTCTACTTAAAGCTCCGTCTATCGCCAAAGCAAATGAGAGAAAAGCTGCATATTCTAGTTTCATTTTAAAGAACCTCCTCCCCTAATCCTTTGCATATAAATTTTGAATGATTGAAAAAAGAAAAAATAGAAAATTTCTTGTGGATAAGTCCTTTCTCAATTACAACTTCACAAATTGTAATCGAATGCAAAAATTTCCGAAATCCATAAATGCGAAACATACCGTAGTCTCTCAAGTTCCCGCTAAATTATTACTCCTGTGTTTTCTGGTGCTATACATTTATATTTTTAATTAGATAAGTTATTATATGCATCCATCCTGTCTCCATTAGTTCCTCCTGAACATCAACATGTACTTTATCACTTAAATCTCCAAGTAGATGGGTTTTTCGCCAAAACTTAATTAAGTATGAATGACATATAAATCTCATCTTTTATTTTCACCATACATGATTACCATTAAATAACTAATTGGAAGAATAAAAAATCTTGTAACTAACAAATTTTACTTCCAACTGTTCATTTTGAGTATCGGAAAAATCTTAACTTGGGATGGTCTCAGAACCGATGCTTCAATAAATGTTATTGTGTCAAAAGATAATGGCGATTTCTAATTCACTATTGAAGGTGTATTTGTGGAATTGCATTTTAATAAAATACGAAACAAAACAACTTTGTACGATTTCCAACGTTGAATTAGGCGGTGATAATTTTACAAAGTCGCGTTGTTTCGTATTTTATTAAAATGGCAAGTTCAGCTGCGCACCTCAAATAATTCATCGAAGTGAAAAGTTAACATAAATCCATGGATGCTCGTGTTTTAAAAACCGATCGCGGAAAGTAATTTTAAAAAGCAATTCCGAAGGAATACGTCAAGATAATTTCGTATTTCGCGATCCGCTCTAATTGACAAAGCGCCGACTTCTAATTCCTTTTCACTGAAATATCTCCGACGGGAATTAGCGCAGTTCTATACTATGTCGACGAGTTGGACGAATGGCACCCATATAACGTTTCGAATGAAATTTTACATATCTGCGCGGAAAAATCGCTTTTGTTTTATTTTGAACGCGTCGAAAACCGCTGTGAATACGAGGACCTATATTTTTTATTCTAGGTGAGCGCATTTCAATCGGACGGGAAAGTGAGCATCGTCAACGTCATCACACAACGTCCATGCTCCATAAAACTCACCGAGTGCACGAAGCCATTGAATTTTTTATCGTTGGCAGACTCGTACGGGAAATCGAAAACTATCATTCATAGCAATAATTGTGTATTCCGCTGAACTCATCACATGATCAATTTAAGAGCGTTTTTTTACGAGAGAGCCAAACAACGAAGCTCGGGCAAATACGGGCTGCGAATAAACGGGTGACATAACATTTTGATTAAAACATTTCATAATGTGCGATGATAGACAGTTGGCGACCGAAAATTGAAAATATAATTTCCCATAAAGAGAATTTAATGCATAATCTTTTTTTTTAAATACCAGACCGTAATTTACGGTAGATAACATGCTTGAAAATTGACATGCGCAAAGTTTGTGCGCTGGAAACAAATACTTTTTGAGCAAAAATAAATAAAACGCGTGTAATGGAGGTCAATAATTACCGATTAATTGGTAATTTGTAATTAAAACTCGTAATTACAGCTACATTGCTTTGGAATCAGTAAGCTTTAATTTAGCGCTGCATGAACGCAGAAACAATGCACTGAACATCTGTTGGCGAATGAGAGCTGCGGTAAAAATGTTATAGCACTTTAATTCTGATTTATGACTCTCCTAATCATACTAAATTTGGAATTGATGCACAATCAGCACGCATTATAGCTTGAATAAGTAATTTAGTATTTTCGGTTGAAAAGCTGCAAAAATAAAAATTTACCTTCTTTTAAATCTAATAAACTTTTAGGACTAATTGTTGATCGCGTGATAGTGGAATGAATGCACTGAAGAAAATCAACACAAAATATAAGAAAATAAAATTGTTATTTGTCATGGCAAAAATAATTTCGGCAGAAAATGGCTTTTATGCCTACCACAAATAAAGTTCTATTCGCAATTTATGCGCATTATCATTCAAGTCGGTGGGAAGGGAATGTGCTCTATGATGAAATATTTCAATTAACTGCGCCGTAATATGCCCCTTTTCTATAATCATAACATAATTCTTCGTCGTTTGGGAATATAATTTTATTGACTATTCATACCGAATTACCACTAATTTGCTGTACAATTCTACGGCTCATGGCTACGTAATGAAAAATGATGTTTTTCTTTTCTTTGATATTTTACTGAGTGATATTTTAAAAGATTTTTTAATTATAAAAGTTAATACTTTGCCAAACAAATGCACGTCAATGGGCATTATCAAAGAATACAATTGATCGCAATCGATGCTACGTTATTCATTTGCATAATGGAAAAATTTCGAAAAATTACGTGAACATTTTTCATGTTAGGAAAAAAAAGCCCACTCGGTTAAAAAAAACTATGCAGATGAAGTATGGACAACAAAGACTTAAACCTAAGTGATTTTTATGCATAACGCTTACAGATGCATCCAATTATGTATGTGTACCCATCTTATTCTGCCTTCTAAAATTGCTCCAACTGAAAACCTTGAATCTTGTGCCTGCGATTTTTCGTTAGTATAATCAATGCAAGAGGATCTTACCATTCGACTAGGATAGGGGGAAGTACCCAATTATGGAATACTATTTTCTTTTTGAGTGATATATTTTTATTTATTAGAATGAAAATACTTATGAATACTTAAATATACCTACTTCAAATCTATTTCTCCTAACGTTACAATTTAAAAAAATAGCAAATAATGTCACTAGAAAATATATGACAATACTAAATAAGAAAATTATTTTTTGAATGTGAACAAAAAGAGGTTCCAAATATGGAAGACCATTAACATGTATTTGCAATTCATTATTTACTTGCAAATGTAGCAAACGTAGAGGTCCTTCTCGGCCCAACTGCAAGCCTCATGGCACCACCTGTGAGAAGCAGAATATTGCAAACACTTTTCACCTTTTACGTCTTCCGAAAACGAGGGTTTAAATATGGAATACTATTTCATATTAGGAATCCTAATAGGTCCATATTTGGAACCTCACAATGTTGGATTTCGAAGACGAGTAACAACGAAACTAATGAAGTATGCACAATTTCTTCACAAACAGCTTAAAAACACTTCAAATGCTTAATGTAAATGCCAAGATTGAAAAAGGATTCAATAAGTAACACTACACAATAAAGCAACGAATACATACCCTTCAAAATCTTTGAAACGCACTGAATGAACTTCAATAAGCAACGAAAAAAACACTCTCAGTGGTAGAATTCGACCAACAGTACTAGAATGACTTGGCCGAACCTTTCCTTCAGTAAAGTCGGTGATGCCACATACCAGACTTAAAATATTGGGGTATACCACATTAGGAGACTATTCCACATTTGGCTACTTTCCCTACATTTTAAACAATTAATTGAATGAAGTGGGAGCAAGTTTATGATGGTTCTCTTAGCACCAAAACAAAGGAAAAGGCGTAATACATGTAACTTTTGAAAACGTCCTTTTTCCCATTTTCGTGAGTTCGAGTTTTTTTCCGGCAACGTTTCTTCATCGGTCACTCGCTTTTCTTCCATCCGGTGATGCGAGAGGAATCGAACCTGCGCCTTTCGGCGTACAAAGCCCTGAGACACACATAATCTCCCTCCTCCCTACCGCCCCATCCTATCACCGCTATCCCACGGGACAAACCGCTGCTGTTTTCGGAAGACCTCGTTTTATTTTCGTTCCAACGTTCAAATCGCATTCCGATTCGCTTCCGAGACGCTGCATCGGATCCGACAAACTCCCTTGTGCCAGAAAGATAAAAAAATATATGCGACGGAAAACTCGCATCACAAAAAACGAATACATCTCTTTTTCTCTTCCTTTAGAAATGGATGGATAGAAAGCGCGAGAATTCAAAATAATTCGCCATTTTCGCCTACGAACCATTCCTTCGCGCTCTTCCGCTATATCTGAAAGCGGCGTTTTCATTTCCCAAAAAACAACGGGGAGTAAAAAAATTCCGTGGTCGCAAAGGCTGTTGTACTTCCGTGAATTTATTTTATCTTGAAGCCAAAGTATCTTTAACATGTACCTTCATGTTCCCATTCACAAGCTACTCATTAGCATTTCGCAGGTATTCCACAAAACTTCTCTCGTGAAAATTTTCTTGGAATGAGTTTTTTCCTTCTTAGATATTAGCATCTATTTTTCCCCGTGGTAAAAAATCACAGAGATTGCAGCAAAATTTCATACTAATATTGCCGTGACGTATTTATATACAAATATATCTGGTTAATGAGCACAGTTCCTTAGCGGATTAGACGAAAGCAGATTTTGAAAAATATCCATCCCTCCGTTGATTAAAAATTTCCTTCTTTCTCTTAACCTACCTCCCTTTATTCGTGACTTTAGTAGTCTACAGTTCTAATAGTGACACAAAAATTAACTTTGTAACGCGTGTCAAATTAAGCCTGCTCCAGTTCTTTGGTCGAGTTCTTTTTTATCCGATGTATCTTTGTTTGTCCTCGTTTCTTTCCTAGTATTCTTATCTACAAAATTATTCCGTATACGCTCTTTTTTATATATACTCGACCAACTTGACTTGGAGTGTATTGAAAGTTAGATTTTAGGTAAATAGCAGAGGTGCTCAATACGTCGATCGCCGACTCGTTTTCGGTATATCTCCGAAGGTTATTGGCCTCTGCTGCTCGAAAGAATCTTTAACAGTGAAAATAGACGGTCGATCGCCACGTAAGTGATAAATAGCTCTAATGTTTATATCTCCAAGTCCTAGGATATTTAATTAAATACCATTTTTAAGATCAAAGGGAAATCCGATGCGATGGGATGTACAGGGCATATTCTATGATTCCCTTGAATCTTAATGCGAATGAAATATTTCATTGTTTAAAACGAAGCCGAAAATCCACATCTCCAGTGTTTCGACTAATTTGATTCTTACCTTCCAATGTTTGCTCAGGTGATGCTATGTGCTACGGAGTTTGAAGTGTTTCTCTGCTTCGTGGCTCATTGTTCTAAAAAGCGCATCAACAAAATGCCACTCAGTGGAAATTACGCCAGAATAAAGTTGTGTCATACTTGTTCTCCGAGTGATACCAACTCATGCGTAGAAAACGCATTGTTTCTCGTACGTAACTCTTTCCTGAATTATTCTTTGTGTTATTTGGATGCCCTCCCCCCCTTTTCTCCCTTTCTATTCCTCCGCAGACAGCGGTCTTGATCAGCAAACTTGAGTTATTTGGTTTTGTTAAATTGGATTTGATGATATTTCATTTCGTTTCTCCGTGCCATCTTGCCTAGGCAGCAGATCTGACGAAGCAGAGGTATCAGCAAGGATTGTGCCCTTTTTGAAGAACCTGCAGTCAGGGCCGCGCCAACCCGGGGTGCAAGGGGTGCACGGCGCCCGGGCGCAAACTCACTAGGGGCGCCTTCCCATCAAGGTATTTGATATATATGTTATTGGAACAAGAGTCATAGGTATTGAATGGGCGATGCATTTTGTCCTCGCATTTCGAACATTTTAGCACCTATGTGTGAAAGTAGGAAAGAAATGGTGAAAATATCAGAGTAATAGAAAATATTTCAGGAATAATTTATCTTTGAATCCCTACGATTCGCAATGTTCTACGCATCTCTCGGAGAAGTGCGCGATGAAGGCGTTTGAAACTTTTAGTCTCGTGTGCGGCAGGGGGTGGGTGCTCTATATTCCCTACAATTATTGGTTTCCACGGAAGCCTGCCCTTCTAATTGCTATCTCCGCTCTAGCAAAGATCAGCATCTCGTGGCGGTATTTCTTTCACTACTGGCCGTCACCAGCAATGGCTTGTCTAGAAATTCGTAAAGAGAGGGATTAAAATTCACAACTAAATTTCAAAAAAGTTTCAAGGAAGCCCACAGAGAATGAAAAAATTAAAAGTGAAAGAGATATATGCGAGGTGCGCAATACCACAGCCAATTGTTAGTTCTTCTTTGCTCGCGATTTCATGAAAACGGCCAAGGTTTAGGGACCAGCCCTTTCTTTCCGCACCGCGTAGATGGGAACCTACCTCTACCCTGTACAGAAAACAACAACGCACGCACGATTGAAGTGATAAAAAAGTAATTGTACATAAAAATAAGTAATTCTTCATCGCTGTTTAATATATATGAGAAAATTTAATCACGGAACTTAAAGTTAACCAGAGAAAAAGAAAAATACTTTGGCTCATCGTAGGGGTATTAACTCCCTCACCCCTAAATATGCCACTGTTCACCACTAATTCTTTCGTTGTAAGAATACAAAATGTATCGTCTCGCTTTTGTATTTCTCCCCTATCCAGTTATGGAAATCTCAATTGTGTTTTTAAATCGGCTTGTTAGAGGATCGTTTCCAAAGACTAGCCTTCATTATTCCTTCGCCTTCCTGCAATAACATTCATATTCTTATGGGAATAGTACAGAACTGCCCTTAAATCAGTTTTATTTGCCCTTCCATTGAGGGAATATCTGATGTGCTTGACGGAAAGTCAGAAGAAAGGAAGATTCTATCCTTTGCATAGAGGAAATTCAGTGAAAAATAATTGCTTTTCTCGGAAGTTGAATAGATGTACTCTGACACACAAGTAGGGATACGAAAAAAGTATCGATACTTTACTCATATCGGCAATTTCCTTTCGATACCAAGTACTTTTGTACTCGATTCTTTTCTTTCGATTTTCTAGCGACATCGGTACTTTCGGCCCGAAACATTTGTAGTATCGATACTTTTCATTCGATACATCATATGATTACGGTATCGATACTTTCGTTTCGATATCGTATCCCTACACACAAGTAATGTGCACCATCCGGAACCTCAGAGCTGTTTATTTTTCTTTAGTGAAGTTAGGAGGGTTTCATCAGGGCTGTCGCGTGAGGTGAGTTTGAGAAGCAACCATCTCAGGTGGCACATGATTTTTTCCTGCTTTCTGATCATAAATCGCGCATTTTTACATCTCAATTTTGGCTACTGAAATTAAATAATTTAAATTCATTTCCTCAATAGTGGTTTGTTACAAAATATTATCTCGATTATAAAGTGAGTAAAATTTAATAGGATGGTACTTGAATATTTAAAATGGAATCTATATATTAAAAAGTGTCATTCGGACTATAGATTTAATGACGTTTTAGTAACTGCGAAAGAAATTGCGGAAAATTTTCCGATATTCTGACGATTCGACATCGAAAGAAAAAAAAGTAAATTTGAGGACAAACCCAAGGACGAGACAATGCAGGATGCTAAACAAAATTACAAAATAAATTTTTAATTTGCCATATTGGATGAAACTGTTGAATCCTTGCAGGAAAGATTCGAATTATTAGAAAGCATTAGTGCTGCATTTAATTCTTTGGGCAAAATAAAAGATTTTCGTGCGGTTAGTAGAAACGGAGAAAAAGAAGTGCTGTATGGATCTACATTCTAAATTATCTGATAATATTAGGAAAGAATGTGATATGAAGGCCCTTGATATTTGTTATTAGCTCGATATAACTCAAGAGTTATTTAAAACCATGAATGACAGTTTGTTAGGTTCTGGATTATATTTTCATCAATAATTTATTAGGCACGTGTCCCATCATTGCGATTTATCTTCGGATTCTTTTAATCCCGTCCGACATCGATCAAATTTTCAGAATTTACTAAATATGTTCGAATAAAATAATTTTTTGGCTGCAGAGCCTGTGACTACGAAGTTTCGATTCCATGAACCTTCCCTTTCTCCATTTGATTAGCGAATAAACGTTTTCGATTGCTTTCAAGCATGCAGCGAAATGGTTGCAACGCGTTTAACACTCCGGGATTCTAGGAACTCCAAACACCGGAGAATGAATTAAAATAACATGATATTTCATGAATTCTTGCCTAAAATCATCTTCCTTTACTGTAAATTTAAATAGCTGCCCATCATGAAAGTACCCTTAAAAAGAAGTAGTAAAGCTGACCATATCGTTCGATTGGCACTGTAATGGAAAGCTATAAGTTAACAAACGTAGCGAAATTAAACAATTTGTTTGAATCAAACAAAACATTATTGATTAATAATTATTAAATTGAAAACAACGCTCCAGAACCCGGACAAAGAACAATTAACTTCGTTAGTGTTCATGTAGGGAAAGGGCCGGGAGTTTGGGAGGGCGCAGAAGACATATTTTGCACCCGGGCGCCAAGCATCCTTGTCGCGGCCCTGTGTGGTTATTAGATTTGGCTTTCAACTGATATCACTAATAAGCTAAACGAACTCAATTTCGATCTTCAAGGAAGAGATGAAATTATCACTCAAAAGATAAGTTCTGTGACTGCCTTAAAAAATTAAATCTACTCTTCGCACAACTGCAGAAAAACGATCTGAAACATTTCCAAAACATGATATCAGAGCTTTAAAGCCAAGGAGAAGAGCCCACAAATTTTGATAGTGCTCGGTATGCAGCACAGGTGAATATATTGATCATCGAGTTTGACAGGCGTTTTCAAAACTTTGCAGTGCAGTGTAGCAACATTTATTTGTTTTCCGTTTGATGCCAACATAGATGTTGAAGAAATTGCATTGAAAATTTCTTCATTATTGCACATGGTCAATTCTGATGTTAAAAATTAAATTTTAACATTTCAGTGACCCGCAAATCAAATCAAGATCATCAGAAAAATTGTTTTAAAATCTTCTTATGGAAGAAACAAATCCAAATTTGAGAAAAAGTGACAACATTTTTTGGTTCTACCTATCTTTGCGAGTCAACGTTCTCCAGCATGAAAATAATAATATTCAAATATCGGTCCACTTTAACAGATAATCACCATGACGAATATGCGGCTATAATTCATAATTAAATAATTTACATTGTACAAAAGACCTAAATTCTTTTAAATAATTTTTATATAAATAAAAATATTTTAAATTGTTATTTGATAATTGTTTTGTCTGTAGTTTACGTTGACAAAAGGTAAATAAACTGAATAAAATAAATAAAACGACCACCTCGTCCCTTCCCCCCTCCCCGTCCGCTTGAAAAAAATCTTAACTGGGAAGATAGACGGTAGATCTCCACGTAACAGAAAATTGATAAGTAGCTCCCAAGCTTGTAAAGTCTGAGCATCCCTGGTGTATAGTATAATCGAACCTGATTTTTTTAAACTTCGTATTACAGCGTCCTCCTTGGGCTGTAGTTATGTGTCATCGATTTCCATAAAAATATATGAATTTAACATTTTATAAAATAGTTTAATAATTGGCTCATTGATACTTTTGCTAAAAATAATTTATTCGCGACCCTTGAATATTTTGCGGTTTGTTATGCAGTTCATTAAGACACGGAGACGATAGGGAAGAGTTTACTGACTGGGCAAATCATTAATGGCGGATACATGGGGGAGGGGAGATAATGGGGTAATTACTCTCGTAAAGGAGATTATCAATCTTTATTAAAATATTATCTCAGTTCATTATTTTATATTATTGGCATTCTATAAATATTTTGCAAATATCTGATCAATGTATAATATATACTGTATATTTAACATAATGAGACGTTATTATCTTACATAAATATGTAACAGTAAATATATTTGTTTCCTTATTACCCTCGCTAAGCTATGGAGATAGATCCGCCTATGTTTCTCATTATACAGAAAATGTGATTCCTCGATTAAAAAAGTTTTACATTATCAGAGGCATACGTATGTCTATGAGGTATACGTATGTCTATTAGTAAAGCGCAATAAATAAATAGCAATTGTAAACATTTTTGGCTTACTAGTAAAGGACGATAAATTTACAAGTTCAGTTCCATGGATGTAATGATACAAAAGGATTTGGAGGCAAAAAGAAACTTAACTTAACGCTAACTCATCCGTAATAACGAAAAGATGCGATGAAAATACAAACATTATAAATATCTTAGACCAGCATTAAACCCATAAAGTCAAATTCTAAGAATAAAAAAACAACCGCATTTTTTTATGGCTTCCCGTGGCGGTAAAGAACGGCAAAACGCTTCGATGAGATACAAAACTTTAAGCAGAAAATAAGATTGTCCCCTCCGTGGCGGTAACGGAAGTATAAATCCCAAGTTCGGCCGTAAAGTAGCACGCGGTACGAGTTATCTTCGGAAGCGCTCCTTCTTTTAACCCCGTAAACATTCGGCTTTTTAACCGACCAATTGCAGTCATTTGTTTTCAATCTCGCCGCAATAATTTTGGCGGCCGGAGTGGGAGGGATCCTCTTCGCCCCTCTCCCCTCTCTTCGGCTCCGAAGGCGACCGAAAAGAAATCGATAGACGTAAATAAATAAAAGGTTCTCATCCGAACATTCCCGAAACGCGAGAGGCTCGCCCTAGAGGAGAAAGAGATATAAATAGAAAAAATAATAAAACGGCCGAAACAAATGAAAAGGAGAAACGAGTGAGGGAGAAGAAACATGGATTGCTTCCGGACCGCACACGACGTATCTGCCAGCAACACACACACGCGCAAACACGTTCCCGGCGAAGGAACAGGAACACAGTGGAAACAGGCATCCCGAACTCTTTCACGGCTCGGTTGCTTATCTCTACTTTCGTACGGACCAGGCGGTCGCACGAGTATATGAAACACTCGCCACTCCGACAGAAAACTGGAGCGATTCTATTTTTGCCATTTCCCTTCTTTTCCCGTGATAAGAAGAGAGACTTGTTTAGTCCGCGACAGAACGGGTGATTTTCTCCAAAGGAATCTTCTTTATTTGGTCGTCCAATTCGGCGCATATACCTTAAAAACCTTACCGTCAACTTTTAAAAGAGTACTTCTATCCCTCTATTTTCGATTCCGATGACAAACGAAAAAATACAGCAAGCTGCACTATTGCCGATAAAAGTGGCTAGAGGAGGGCGTTAAGCAAGATATGGAACGCTTTTCTTTTGTTTTTCGAAAACGGGGAACCAGCTGATTCGGGCATGTGCCGTTGCAAAAAATGCACTCTTACCAGTGGCGGATCCAAGGGAGGGGCGATCGCCCTCCCCTTGGACGACCCCATTGCCATCCACTGGGTACATTCTTAAATTCATTCCGCGCAACATTCCTTGTTTCTACACCGAAGATTAAGTCTGTAAGACAAGAGAAAGAAAGGTTTTGATGGAGATAGGGATTTTCAAAATGTATGGTCGTCGGCAGAGGCGGAATCAAGAAGGGGGAGGGGCAATTGGGGCGATCGCCCTCCCCTTGGGAAATTTCTGGATCCGCCCCTGACTCTTACGTATACGAACCGTCCTTCCATCACTCGCGAATTTTCCGCAAGTAGGACCGGATTTTCCACATGAATACATATATTCACGTTTCACATTCGTACGCTCGACGATCGTCGTATTATTGGGAATGGGCGGTTCCCAGGCGGGGTTTGAAAAAAGCTTATTTTCAAAGTCGTCCGTACGAGGGCACGTCGATCTTTAGGTTGTGGTGCTGCGGTCATTTCTCGCACTCAGACCAAGAACGAGAAGGCGCAAGGAATTTAGTGCTCGGGTGCGGAATTATTCGTTAATAGAGACGATTTTTTTTAAAACAATCACATTTTATTATAGAATAATTTGAAAAATGCATGAACATTCTCTAAAACTTTCAAGCGATACATGCTAAAAACACGAGAATCCAGGATTGGCATAGTGAAGGAGCAAACTCTTCAACGGAGACTACTTATTCACTCGCTAGTCTATGATAGCACTGTTTTTGTATAGTATATAGTAAATACATAAAGTGACCAGAGACACTGATTTAATTAGTACAGTACTGATTTTAGAGATTGTGCACTGATTTCAAATATGTAATACTGAACTTTGTACTGAATTCCAAAATTGAACTGATTTCAAAAGAAAAGAAAAAGTTTTAAGTATATGAATTAATGTAGTGAAAGTTAATTATTCAAATTTTATTTTATTTATTATTATTTACGTTAATGATTCTTCATCAAGAATTCAATGTAAAGAGACATTGTATTACAATTTAGAGATACTTTGTTGCCTACGAGTTCGCTATTCCACGCATCGGGCATGAAGTAAACAGAGCCCGAGGGAGGGGAGGGTAGTTACACGCGGCAACACTGTTTCCCTCCCTCTTCACTTGTCAGCGATCAACTAACAATAAGAGCAGCCGAAGTAAAAGTACGCTTCTGACGGCGGCGCTCGTCTACCACCAGTTACGCAGTTGCGATAACCCGTGAGCAGCATGCGGGTGCACAGAGTAGTTAGGGAACATAGTTTTGAGAGAGGCGCTAGCTCGCACGATTTAAATTTTTAACGAGGTCTGCCGTCGTCTTGTTTTGTGTTTTGACTGTTTTTTTGTGAGTAGTAAAATTTTTTAATGCTCTTTAGTAAAGTAACTTTATTTTCAGAATATATTACTAGATATTCTTATCTAATTACATTTTTAGACCCAATCATGGATAGAAGGAAAAAACAAATTTTCTGATCGACTTCAGCAAGAGTATCCAATGCACTGTTTGTTTACGAACATTCAGCATACTGAATAGTGGAAAAACTGATATTGATAAGCATGATCTATCTAAAATTCATAAAACTGCAACCAAGGCATCAGCATCATCGACAAAACTAACCTCATTTTATGAAATGAAACAACATTTGATAATGAGTAAAAACATCAAGCCGCAGCAGAAGGAACCTTCTGCTACCATAAAGACCTTCATAACCAGTCTTAGATCAATCGATTGTTCATCAGAATTGATAAAGATTTGTTTAACAAAAAATTTGCATGTGGGAGAACTAAAGCTGAATGTATAGTTAAGAATGTATTTTCAACTTACGTTCAAAGAAATCTAAAGGATGATTTAGAAAAAGCTCGGTACATTGCAATTTATTCAGATGCGTCCAACCACAAAAATATTAAGCTTTTCCCAACATTGGTAAGATACTTTCATGTAAAAAGGTATTAAGGTTAAAGTACTTGAATTCAACAGCCTTCCATGTGAAAAGTTAGAAGCAATATCTAATAATATAATAATTTTAGAGGATGAAAATATTAAGGATAAGGTAATTGCTTTTTGTAATGATAATACTAATACCAATTTTGGTGGTAAAGATACAAAAGGAGTAAACAATGTATACAAATACTGGAGACCAACTTAAAAAGAAAATTAATTGGTACAGGCCGTGCGGCACATATTTTTAATAATACTATCTAGATTGCGTCAGATTCTTTGCCAAAAGATATTAAAACAATTGTAGTGAAAATTTACACTTATTTCTACCTCTACACTGAAGCGAGAAACTAAAAGAATTTTGTGATTCAGTAGATATTAATTATTCAAACTTGTTAGGATACAGTCAAGCTAGATGGCTTGCCCTAACACCAGCAGTGGAGAGGATTTTAAAACCGTTTCAAGCCCTTAAGATTTATTTTTTGAATGAATTACCACAATGTCCTAAAATTCTAAAAGAATTCTTTGAAAACGAATACGCAGAAATTTATTTATATTTTATTCACAATCAATTGTCTTTGTTTCGAGAAAATATATAATATAATATTACCTTTATTGAAGCAGCACAAATAACTTTTCGTGTAAAATCGCAAATTAAACAACGAATAACAGAAAAATTCATATCGTTGATAGTCAAAAGAATGATGCCAAAACTTCATGAAAACTCAAGTATTTTAGACGAGTTTCCAGAATTTTATAAAATACCTTTAAATTACATAGAAACATGGACGGCATCTTTCATGGTATTTGAAATTTTCGAATGGATTTTTCTAAAAGGTAATATAGAGTGGATAGAAATTGAAAAAATTTGTGATTTACTCGGAACAGATGTGATTAATGATTCAGAGTTATTTGACGAAATACAAACTATAAATAAATATTTAAGTACGGTTGTACTTTCCCTTTGGGAAGAAGAAAATATTGGGGTAGATTTACGTTGGGTTAAAATTTTTGAAGTTTTCGATGAAAAACGAACTGAATATAAAAATATAATTAAAATAGTTGAATTCGTTCTTTGCATTCCTGGAACAAATGCACCAGTTGAAAGAATTTTTGCTATGATGAATAAAACTTGGGCAGTGGAAAAAAGCCAGCTTGAAATTGACACCTTAAAACACATATTAATAGTTAAACATTATATTAACTTCAAGTGTGACAAGTTTTATACAGAAATTTTAAGTAATGAAAGAATTTTAAAAGAAATTATTTCTTCCAATAAATATATGAATTAATATTGACATATTTTGTTTTTCCTTAATAGAATGTTTAATATTCATTAATGTAAACAATCTAATATATAAAAATGAATGTGTATATATGTATGTACTTTGTACGTTTTTACACCGATTAAGCTATCGAATTCAAAAGTTTCATGGGCCATCCTATGGACAAAGGAAAGAACTTGGTCTAGGTTTGCAGTCCGTGGGGTCTCTTATACCCCATGGAGTCAACAAAATACTATTTCCATATTCGCTGTAATTAATTTTACTTCACTATGAGTTAGAGAAATAATTCAATTCTGAGCGCGATCAGCGAATTGCTGCCTGCTTAAGTAACATATGTTTAGACAGAATCGCGAAGAGCCGAAACGTGAATGATAAGACCGCGAATGGCAAGGGTATGCTGCAGTTATCCCAATTAAAATTGATAGAATACAAAATATAGTAATCGTTTGGAGCCGGATACTTTGGTAATTGCTATGTTAAATGACTCTTTCAGGAAAAATATGTACTTCAATGACTGCATTAATTCGATCTTACCTTCAATGGCCATTTGGGTTTGCTCTGCTTGTACCTCTCCTCGAAGCTCGCATCCCAGTATTCCTTGCTCTTCATCCAGTAAGGCTACAGAAGATAGAGAATGCATCAATTAAACGGCGAAGTTTAAGGTATATTTGTATTAGAATTATACCTCGTAATAGACAAGAGGCAAACACAAATCTATAACATTTATTGGTAATATATCAACCAGTATACAAAATAAAACAATTTTTGGAACCAATGGAATAGATATTATGCTCTTTACGGCTTTATAATTGACTAACACTAAAATAAAAAATAAGAGCTAACTGGCCAAAAAAATGATTGGTAATAGGTTTGAAATCTACGATTTTTTAGAAAACCTAGCGGTTGTGACAGAATCATAAATGATAATTAACTACATTGTGAGGGCACAAATATAAATTATTAGATTGAGAGTAAACGTTAAATAATAAGGTTTCGGGCAAGACATTCAACAAATCAGAAGCAAAAAAATCTTATTGTAATAACTCTGCCTATATGGACACACAAAAAATGTCTTTCTTCAACATGTCAGACTTATTTCTTATAAGAAGGATATTTACAGTCAAAACTTAAATCATAATTTTTTCATCTAAATGATTTTCCCTGGTAATGCGATTTCATTAATCCTGAAGGAATAGGCATTTAATTTTTTGCTTCCGCGAAAAAGCAATTTTGCGAGGGTTGCAATAAAGTTAAAAAAATATTTCGCATTAATTTCGGTTTCCAGTATTTTCAAAAAGATAAGGGAGAGAAATTTATTCTATCAAGCGCGGTCGTGGCCTCCAAAATAACTCGGTCCCGTTTTTTCTGCCGCAAGCAGAAGCGCCATGATTTTTCAAAAAATTCGGATTTATTGTGTAACGAGAAAAGCGAAGGCCTAATTTCAGTTACTGCTTCGACTTGCGCCGAGCGTATTTTTTCATAGAGAACCAAATCCGATTTTCTCACGTTTCAAATTCTCTCATAAACGTAATCCTGGGAAAGGCTCCTTAATATTTGGAAAGAGTGCTAGAGCAAAAATTGAGAGATAATAACTTTCTATTACGGAGGAAAATGTAGTTTTTTATGTTTGTTCACTGGTATATAAGCATGACAAAGATTCGAATTAAGTTCGGGAAGTGTTGGGTTATGGTTTGAGACAAACCGAGTTGCGTCTGACACTAAACCCGTCGTAGACAATAAATAGCGAAATATTTTAGTCATAACCTCTCGTTATCACATGACACTAAAAATTACTACATATGCGCAAAATGTTTTTCATAAAGTTCAATGAATACTATTTAGAATAGTACATTTGCTGCTTCTATTTTAAAAGGTTAGTATTAATTGGAGAATGAACATCTTTGCGTGCATAATTTTATGCGATTCCTTTTTATTAATGTTCTAAGAAAACATTTTAGTTACCTCTATTAAGAGAAACATGACAAATTGGTGTGACTGCACGACAAGGATAACAATGAACAATCCCAATTCCGGTTTTAAACTATTTTCTCAGCTTCGGAAACAAAGAGAAACAAATAAAATGCTTTGAAGTATATAGTTGGTTGAAAAACCCGAAAGTAAGAAATCATCCTGATTGAATAGATAAATTGCAAATCAATAATAACTAAGATACATGGCAGACGTGAAATATAATACCAAGAACACACATGCCAGGAGACACTGATCAAAGTGTATTCCATAGATATAAATTGGCATAACTAGATTTAGAAACATCAGGTCACTTACTTAAGAGATATTTAGAATATATTTAGAAAATAATCACTCCAACAAAATTGAATTTGTGTTTAGAGATAGGTTCAAATTGAAATTCAGGGCGCAATTTTTAGTAGACTTTACAAGAGTAAAAATCTAGATGTTTTCCTGATAATTTTAGTTAATTTAATTTAAAAACCACGCACCTAATTGGATTGACTCCAATTTCCCATTTAATCACAAGCTTGCGGCGTTAAAACGAGAAAAACTGACTTCTGCTAGACAAAGAGAAACCCAGTTAATAACTACAAACGTAGAACAAATCGATCGAACTCTATACAGTGAGGCCACAAACCGCGAGAAAAAAACGAGAAAATATTTTGTAAATTTCGAAAAACCACACACGAAGGTCCGGATCCGAAATATGCAAATACAAAAACTGCAAAACTGGGACACGAGAGGCGAGTCAAAGCGTCGAATTAAAACACACCCACTGCATACAATTCGATTCATCGAGTCAGAAAAATATCACCGTAAAATTTCACAAGCACTACCTCAGTTGTATCTCGTTAATTAGGAGATAATAAACAGACATTTTTATCAAACCGGATACCAAAATATATCACGCCCGCTTATTTCATACTTCTCCAACGCGAGAATAGAAAATGATGCACGTAATATTCATTCTTTTCAGGGAAGGATCCAGAAACTTGCCAAGGGGGAGGGGAGGCGATCGCCCCAATCACCACTTTTTAGGCGTTCTTTACCTGCGAAGCGATAGATAGCCTTATGGGCACGTCTCGTCCATCCGTCCATCGTAACTTTCATCTCCTAAACCGCTGAGCGGATTTTAATTAAACGATCCTTATTAAAATCTATCGCCTAATTGTGATTTTGAACTGCATCCGTCAATTAGAACTTCTACTCTACATAATTACTTCAATAAACTTTTACTCATATCTCGTTAAATGGCATCCGTCAAACAACAATTAAATACTATATATTTCCCTCCCTAGCTCTTATATGATATGTAAGGTATACATTAAAACAATTATTCGGATAGAGGATAACATTTACTATAAGAAAGTCCGCAAGACCACATGATTACGAATTACAGTTTCGGAGACAAAAAATTCGAGAAAATCCCGAGCAAAACATCGCATATTTTGCTTACAATGATCTCTAAGACGGTTCTATCGGCAAACGGCAATTAAAAATCCATATTTTTCTCTCCCATGCTCTTATATGATCTGTAAAGTATAGATGAAAAATTTTATTCGAATAGAGGACATCATATACCACATAAAAGTTCATGGGACCATATAGGTAATTACGGATAATAGTTTCATAGATAAAAATTGAAGAACCGCCAAATCTTTTGATACGGTTTCATAGGTATTTCCCATAAAGAACGCCTTTGAAATCTCTGTGTATTCCATTTATGGAGTATACGTTTTCATCTTGTTACCTCTACACATAGAATCGATCACTGCCGACGATCTTTTATCTGCGAATCTCTACCCATATCAGAATCTTTCTTCTCTTTGCCAAACCTATTCTGCGGCGTAGAATCAAGTAATATTGCGCGGAATGGATTTAAGAATGCACCTAGCGGATAGCAATAGGGACATATCCAGGGGGATATCGCCCCCTTGGATCCACCACTGATTCTTGTTTATCCGACTACCTCCGACCCCACTAACCCATGCAAAACTTTTCCATTTGGGACCGTAATGGCGAGGCTTAACTTGTGAGAGGGATGATGGAGGGATGGCGAGAGTGGGACGAGGAGAAGGAGAGAAAGATAGAGGACGCGTGGAATAGCAAAAGAAAGGCGATGAGAAAGGAGAGATGAAGACAGAGGCATAGGAAAGAGAAATATAAAGGAAACGAATAAGGATTATCCCACACCAAAAGCCCCAGGAAACGCAAACAGATTCAGACCGTAGCAAGTTGATGCACGGGTCCTGCCCACATTCAGAGAGAGAGAGAGAAGGGTTTGAGATAATGACTATCTCAATAGCTTATATCCTTTCTCTCTCTCTTTCTCCCTCCCTTCTATTTTTTAAATTCTTCTCTCCAGAGCATCCAAGACGGTCTCAAAGAGGAAATTAATGAGAGTCGGACCTTTAAAAATAAATAAATAAATAATATCTCGCCTGAGCGAAAAGTCTTTATGGTTGGCGTAGCGAAAGAAAAAATCCGCGAAATACATAAATGAGGTAGTCTTTCGCCTAGAGAGTTTAATTTTTGCTATGGTAGAGTTGCTTCTTAGCGAAAACTTATCTTTTTATAAAAAGGGTATAATTAGAGTTATTATATATATATTAACTTAAAGAAAAGGAAATGTAGTGATGAGGGTGGCAACGAGGTTTTGGAGGAAGTCCAGCGGGCACTTACCAAGTTGAGTACCAAGTTGGCAGGCTGCTGGGGGCGTCGAAGAGACAGAAAGCACGCACACACACAAAAACACGTGAGCTTTTCGGGCATATGCCCTTCATCAGAAATGAAGAGAATATACATATATTGAGAAAACTAGAAAGAAAGTTTCAGGAAAATCATTTGTAATAAGTGCGCTGAGGAAGCCCCTGTGCGACGAGTGCTAAATTTTCCAATTTTACGCTACGTTTTATCTTTTAACTTTCGGAGCGCTCTAGCGTGTTTGTTTTTTCAGCTTGAACCTTAAAATTCCTTTTCCTCATTCTAAACGCTTTTTTCTTCGTAAATATTGACGCTTTGGGTTGAGTGAAAAGTTGAAAATGCTTACAAGAAAAACGCCCAGTAAAAATTATTTACTTTGCTGTATACTTATTTCTCGTATTTCCGAATTATTCCTTTGATTCATCACTGATTTACGCATTTCCGGCAAAAACAGTATCGATTTCTTTGATAGAATTCCGTCGAATAACATCTGTTTAAAAGTTAAAAATATTACTGTGCATTAGAAACTTATTACATGTCTACATAGCAGGGGATTCATTCTACTACAACTGAATGAATTTTCGCGGTTTATCGCATTGGTTTACTCCTGAAAGTCTACCTTGAGCAGGTTATTTGCCTCTCTTCACATTTGATCAAATAAATACTTATTTCGTTGGTCTTTTAGCAACTTTTTGAGGCTCGGAATAATAAAAGAGCTTTATTCTAACAGAAATGTCGTTTGGTTCATTAATACGTTTGAGTCCTTTTTATCGAGATTTCGTTAGCCGCAGAATTTATATCCTTTTCTTTTGTCTTCAACCCGCTCTTTTATATTTTAATTCTCATCGGTTTTCCTTTTTTTGAGGAAGAGGTAGAGGGAGAATAGGGGAGGGGAAGATCAACTGCGGCGGTCGTGTTAAAAGGAGGGAGGAGGAGGAATAGGAGATAGAGAGAGTGGCTGGACACAGAAAGAGAGATTTGCGGTGTCCGCCCATCAATCAATCGAAGGCAGCGAGATAGAATAATGAACACAATGAGACGGTGGATGGCTATGCAAAAATCGTCCTGTTTGTAATATATATATATATATATATATATATATATATATATATATATATATATATATATATATACACACACATATATACATATATATATAATTTTTTACGGGCAAATCCCGAAATGCGGGCACATCTAGATATGCCCAGGTATTTTGGGCAAATCCAGAAATATTTATAAAAAATTCATTTTTTCGGGATTTGCCCGGGAAATTGGAACAATTCGGCGCCCCAGGTTAGATTAAGTGGTTGGGGGTTTGATTCGTTCCTTTTTCCACCCCTAGGGTTGGTTTAAGTGGTTGAGGGTTTGGTTCGTTTCATTTTGCTATCCCGGGCTGTGTTAAGTGGTTGGGCGTTTGGTTCGTTGCATTTCTTCCCCGGAATGGGTTATGTGTATGGGAGTATGGTTCGATCCATTTTTCTCCTCCCGCTTGGGTTAAATGGTTGGGGGAGTACCATTATGTTTAACCTTTTTCGTGCATTTTAATTTAAAAGTTGTTCTAAAATACTGCCATTTCCTTGAAATATTACCGTATCAGTAGTAAATCAACTTAGCCAAATTCACTAATAGTTTTAATATTTTTTTATTATTACACCATTCCCGTAAAATCATGCTGGTACTGTTCCGAGCGTAATCCTGCTGGCGCCGAACTCTCCCGTGGCCAAATCGTCCCAGCGCCGAATCGTCCCGAGCCGAAACGGTCGCGCCAAATTGTCCCGCGCCGAACTGTCTACTATACAGTTTGAGATTTTCCCGGGCATACCAAGATCTGCCCAAACACCTGTGGGCGCTTCGCGATATGCCCGGGCAGATCCCGAAGTTAAATTATACTTCGGGATTTGTCCGTGAGACACACACACACGCGCACGCACACGCTCACACGCACAAACATATAAAGTGAGGCTTATATCTACGATATCACCCGCCTAATCTTCCCTCCTTTCTCTGACGGTTTACTTTCTCTCTTCGACACACAGGGGTGGAAGTGAAGAGAGATAGAAAAAGAGAGAGAGGGAGATTGCTAAAAAGTGTTCCCTCCTTAGGCGATACCCCCTTCTTTTTTTTGAAGAGTAGCATTATAGAAAAATGGGTCGCCAGAATTTTTTCCACCGAACGGAAAGGACGAAAAAAAAGAAGGCGACCCTCCTTAGTTTTATTTTTTCCATCGGGAGTGGATATGGGTGTAAGGGATTCATCCGCCGCCCTTCCCGTGGTGTATTCTCCGGGATGAGGGATTAAAGGAGAGAGGGAAGGGCCCTCTGCCGTAGTAGTAAACCCGTGTAACATATGATCCATCGCCTCGCTACATCTGGCGATACTCTCATCGTTACACTTTTATTCCGCCTATGGGCCTTTGTTTTTATTCGGAAAGAACAAAAAATCGGCACGACAGCGCGCAAGCAAGCAGCAGCAACAACAGCCGCTGAAAGGGGAGTCCCGGGGTGTGGTGTGGGAAGAGGTAGGAAGGGGAAGCGGTATGAAAGAGGGGGGGGGGTTATGAGGGAAGAGATAGGAGGGGAGGAGTTAGGAGGAAAGGGAAGGACAATTACGCCCGTCCTCCGCTAAGGGAAGCCGCATAAAAACGCAATTACGAGGTCCGCGCCAGCGCTGTTATTGTCTACTTTCCGAAAACTATGAAATACACGAGGAACCTCTCCGATGTTGTTTTTACCCACTTATCGGAGAAAGGAGAGGCTTGAAGAGTGATGTATATGGGTCAGAACGGGAGAATGGGAAAAGAAACAAGAGGGAACAGCAAGTGCTTCGACGCCTAGACGATCGAATAGCGAAATGTTTGCGCGATATCAGCAGGGTAAAAAGTTCTCTTGCTCTAAATTTTCATGAATTAAAAATTCTCGACCGTGTTGCACTCACGAGAGAAAGGTCGTAACGATGGTAAACAAAATTAGTGTCGATAAGAACCTTTGCTCTGGAAACCTTAGAAGCATTAATCTTTGAAGCTTTCAATGAGGAAAAAAAATTGAAAAAAGCCCCACTTCTAAAATGCCGCCTTAAGTAACAAAATTATTAAATGGTTACCGAGCTGCTTTTCAAGATGAAAATAAAATATTTTAAATATTTTAGCAAAGCCTGTATTGCAGGGAGAGAGTTTAATACCGCAGCGCAGAAGTAGTTTTTTATCATCATCATGATACAATCTTTAACGATTTAAGTAGAGAAAAATCTTTTAAATTTAAATATATTAATTATACATTATACTTGCATTAAAAAGTCCAATTGAATAGTTAAGGCTTTTGAGAACATAGGTTAAAATCTATAAGCATTATTTTAGGGCAACAAAGTTTTACAGTCCAGTACACATCCCTTACAGCAGAAGCCTCTTTCGTACAATGCTCTACATTTTTCATTTTATGGATGGCAAATGCAAGCGAGCGAAGCACCAAAATGAATCATTATATTTTAACAACACCTATATATAGTTTCTGTAAAAATAGCAAGCGGATTCTGAGAGAGAAACCTATTATGCCGTAAAGTGTTTTTGAAGATATCAAATAATTTATGAAACTATCAAACTTTGATGTTTCCAATAGAAAGAAAATGAACTTAATTTTTATTTTAATATTTTTAAGGAACCAGAGCGAGATCAATCGCACTCAGAAAGTAGATATCTCTGATTAAAAATTCGAAGATACTGCATGGTACTAGAACTAAAAATAAAAAAAGGCAACGTAATTTCGGTATTTTCGAGGGCGCGGGTCGATGGAAACCTATTACTCCGAAATTGCCGCAAATATTCCGACCGCTTTATATGTCGAAGATTAAGGTTAATCGATATTTCCGCAATTACGGGAGCGTAAAAAAATTTAATCGGGGAAATCACTTTTGGGAAGCATTAAAGGAGGGATCGGACGCCAAGGTCCTGAGCCGCCATTTATTCCTGATAAGCTCATTTTTTTTGGGTGAAGAGTTTCGGACGGAAGGGCGGTTATTTTTTGTCCGGTTAGTCATAAGAGGGAGGAGAAAAAGTAAGAGGGAGGGAAGGGAAAGAGGAGTAAAAAGGGTTATAAGGGGTAATGGTTTGAAGGGATCGGACGACTCCTCATCCCTTATCGAGGGAGGGCGGGATGGGAAGGGAGAGAGAGAACCCTTTCATCCCTTACATCTCCCGTTAGCCTCTCCCCTTTCCTTCCCACAATCCTCTATTCTCCTCGTTCGAATTCCTCCCGGAGGAATTAACCACAAATATTTATTTTTCCTTTTGTCTTTCTCTTTCTCTCATCCCCCATCCCAACATGGACAGAGACACAATCCTACGGCTTGCGTGTGTGTTAGTGTGTGTGACCCTTGCAATATCGCCGACGCACGGACAATCGGTTTTTTTGCGTCATCACTTCTTCCTAACTCCCTCCCCTGCCTCTCTTTCCTCCATCTCTCCCCTATTATCGTCCCCTCCTCTTTCTCTCTTTACCTCCACTCCCCTCTCAATCACCATTGAACAGGTGGATATTTCATGGAGGCCTATAGAGATATCTTGCCCACCTCCCTCTCTCTCTCTTACATCTTCCCATACTATTTTCGATTATCTCTCATTCCCATAATTTTCCGTATCTGAATCCCCACTACGAGCGAACGGGTGTTTTTTAGGAAGGGGAGTTCGAGACGTACCCCGTGGCGCCATCTCGCACCGCCTCCGCCTCAAATCCCGATCCTCCACGACCATCCCCCGCCACATTGGCGACGGGTCTATATATAAGTCGAATATCTGTAAAAAGGAGGAGTGCTGTTTTATCGGAATAATTGGTGACCATGATGGCCTGAGATCTTTCTTCTTTATTTTCCCCTCCGTAATTTTATTTTTTCGCTCTTTGGTCTCTTTACTGCGCTCATTTTCTTGGAGATTGGGAAGAGTATGAGATTAGTACCGCGCTTACAAAACTTTTGTGTGTGTTTATATATATATATATATATATATATATATATATATATATATATATATACTTTCAGATACTCTTTCGCTGAAGAAGGGCATAGGCCCGATAAGCTTGCGTGTTTTTTTTGTGTTCGTGTGTTTTACGTGTCTCTTCGACGCCCCCAGAAGGCTGCCAACTTGGCAAGTGTCCGCTGGGCTTCCCTCAACACCTTGTTGCCACCCTCCTCACTACCTTTTCTTTTTCTTAAGTTTATATATATATATATATATATATATATATATATATATATATATATATGCCCATATACAAAGACATATACTCGTATAAATAGAATCAGAGGCCGATTTAGCATCCCCCTATATAGTGCCACCCCCGCATACCGCCCATGAATCAATGTGAACAGAACTTCCATCTTACGATAACATAGAGCAAGCATATATGTACCTCGATTTACCGCCACCACTGCTGTAACGCCATTGTCGGCGATGGGCAAACGGTGCAGCTAAAACTGAGTTTGACTGTACAAATATACCAACATATGTACAGGGTGGGATATGGATTCACGGTTCGCTTTTTAGTGGAAATATTTTCTTACTGAACGAATTTGAAAGAAAAACTTGGAAAAAATAATAAAGCGTGGATTAGAAATGAACTTTCCGATTTTATAAAATTAATCATTAAAAAACTAATAATGATACAGTAAAAAACAAGCAATACTTAAAAAACGATAACTCAAAAATGACTTCTTTTCAAGCTCTCGAGATTCAATATTCAATCTGTGTGTGGCTCTGCAGACTCCAAAATAATATTCTGTTTCTCTCCATACATTTCGCAGCATAACATGCTGAGCTTTTCTAATATGGATGTCAACAAGGTGTTGGGATGAGGAAACCCAGTGAGCACTCACCAATCAGACGACTTCAGGTTGGCGAGGCCCCGGGGATGTCGAAGCGACACACGTAAAATAACACAAAAACACAGTAGCTGAAGAAGGAGTAGTTCCGAAAGCTTCTACGTTTGTGATGTTTCTGTGTTTTTGTGTTATTTTACGTGTGTCGCTTCGACATCCCCGGGGCCTCGCCAACCTGAAGTCGTCTGATTGGTGAGTGCTCACTGGGTTTCCTCATCCCAACACCTTGTTGACATCCATATATCTATTTTACCTTTCCTTTTCCGTAAGTTGTTATATATATATATATATATATATATATGTGTGTGTGTGTGTGTGTGTGTGTGTGTGTGTGTGTGTGTGTGTGCGCGTGCGTGCGTGCGCGTGTGTATACACATACATATATACATCTACATGAAGATGTAAAGACACACAAACGTGCTCCCATGTACCGCTGCCTCTCCATATGTCTGCAGAAAATTATTTTCCCGAAACAATCTCTTGTTCCGGATCGGATCGATTACCCATTCTTTTCCTCTGCATGTGGAGAGCCGAGAGAAAATTTCGTTTAAAAAAAAAGAGAGCAGCAGAACAAACACGATGAGCGCTTTAATAATTGAATCCGAACCAGTCCTCTCAATTTTTTCGACTGCGTGGTTTATTTTTCTCGCAACAATGCCAATTATAAGCAAAAGAGTAATAATTTGGAACATTTTTTCCCCAAATCGGCCTTTCTTTCCATTTTTATTTTCTTTCTCTTGTATAGAGACAGATGCGGGTTTTGGGGAGAGAGGCTGGAAGGGAGGATGAGTGGATTTGCATTCTCCTTCGCATAAAGCGACCCAATTGTACACGAGAAATCATTTTACCCGAAATGAAACTACTTCTGTATCTTTGCTATTCAATGAGAGAAAGGCAGAGAGAACGAAATTTCCTCTTTTGTGAGTTAGCGATTGCGTCAGATAAAACAGCCATTTTTATAGGCATGCTAAAAGCCATAATATACTCGTATTTCACTGGGTTCCAGTAGACAAGGCGCTTTTCCAGTTCTCTACGGTCGCTATTATTAGAGCGATGAAGCCAATAAAGACGGGAATTTCTATAGCGATACAGCGCCACTAAATAGAGGAAATGAATGGAGCGGCTGCGATAACCGAGCGCAAAGTTCGAAAAAATTGACCATTTTCGAGCAACACGCTTACCAAAATCCTTGTCAAATAAAAACATGATTTTTTTATTGATATTTTTAACTAAACTTATAACGCATCGGCATTTATTCATAAACTACTAAAATTTCTCATTTTTGAATTAATTTAATGAACCCCATGCACCGCAACAAACATAAAATGAGTAGAATGGCCTCAACCGAATAAACAATTACATATTCTGAAGTTTCTTTAAAATATCTGGAAAAATTAAATGCCTTGAAATGAAGAGTATTCAACGACCTAGCGTTGCAAACAAAAACTAAACCTATGAGTAGCCACAAAAAATATGGGGAAGATATATGCTCACTGCGTACATACGTACAGGGACAGATATTAAACCACGACACAGCGTAAAATACTCGCCAACTACTCCTTCAATATTGTTATCAATATTTCCCAAGGTAACCAGACTCCAATTCGCCGCAATTAAGATTTCAAATGAAATGCCTTCCACCTAATCACACTATGAAATCGTTCGATCGTTTCGTCAACAAATTATTTACAACACTCGAGCGATTCAAATATTGAGGTATTACCTGTTCTTTTCCGTTAAAGCATGCTGTTAACTGATAGAACGCAGTATTACCGTATGCTTTACATGTTCGAGGAGAAAAATCAAATTGGCGTGGCTAACATACATGTTTAATGCGACCTCTTGTGAAAGGTTAATTAAGAAACATTTTAAACCTAATTTAGACGTAATGCAGCCAAAAGGAAATAACTACACATTATTTTGTGTTCAAATATTATTAAAGTGCGCAAACAATTTTTTTTCTTGTTAACTCTTTATCGATGAATACTTGGAATTTGTTTACAGGAAAAATAAAACACTTCGTGAAATATTCAAGGGTGAGAAGTTTATTTTTTAATTAGGATCAAGGGTAAAGTAAACAACTGCCTAAGGAATAACATAAAATTGCGACATTTTTGTCAGTGGCGAACAAACAGGGACACGCGCCAAACTGCGACAATGGAACCACCTGGCTTTACGCTAAAAAAAAAAATAATAAATTCCGTCTCGGTCACGTCCATCTTTCACTCTACCTCTCTTTGAAATTTCGAGGCCGCCCTTGTCGATGCCGTTGAAACTTTCACTCATTAAAGTTTCATACAGTCATTATTATAGGCCCTCTCCTCCTCCTCCCCCCCAACCCTCTTCCGAACCCCCTCCCCACTCCTCCGGCCCAACCTCACAACAGGAAATATGACGCTTAAGCACTACCAAATTAAAATTTCATCGCTTCGCCATTCGTCCTCTATCAATGCTGCGCGCGTTGTGGTTTCCCTCTTTTCGTCTTTCCCTTTTCGATAAATTTTTGTTTTTCTCCGAATTAATTACATTTAATTTTAATTTCATCGGATCGTATCTTGGCTCTTGGCCGTTTCCGAATACACTTATTGTCGGGGTCGTTTTCTATGTACAATACTTCGCTTTCGCAGATCGCCTAGCAACAAAACTCATCAATTTATAAGCATTTAATTCGCTTAATTTGTAGACAGAATTCACTCGAGAATACGAATTACAGAAATTAACATAAAAAACACGTTCTCTCTTTTTTTAACACTCCAACTTGTGAGAACGAAAAGGGAAAACGAAAAATTAATTTATTCAGGTAAAAGTTATAATCCCGCTCACTAAAAAAGTGGAACACTTTTTTAGAAAGTGATTATGTGATCATGAAATTAAAACTTGCACGGCAGAAACGTCTGCGGCGTTATTTACAAATAAAACTCAGCAAAAATTCCCTGGTAATTAATTTCTGTGTTATTGTTCTATCCAGTGTTTCAAAAACGAAGGATTAAATCGTTCTATCGGAGATTTGGCTAATATATTTTGTATACGTGAACTTAATTTTAATGAAGATAAAATCAAGTTAAAATTACGGAGTGGTCTATACCTACTCGAACCAAGATCTACGTCTCTGCGGGCACATCCTTAAACATGTTTAGTTAACATGGAAGACTCGCTAGGTTAATAACTTAACGGATATACCAAATCGGAGGTCCGCCCAATATGGCGCACATGAAAGCGAGTTTAACTTCTAGGAGGCATGCGGTACATTAAAGGAAAACTCCTTCATGCGCGGAAAACTCATTTGAAATCAAATTTTGGTCAACGTAAGCTGATACCTAACATATACCCCATAAACTTGACGTTCCAACGGAATGAGATCGTGGTAATTTAATTGATTAAATTAGAAACAAACTAAAACTTTTGAGTTAAAGTTTATATTTTAAACTAAAATTCGAAAGTATACATCATTTAATTTTAAACAGGCAATGAAATGTATATTTATATTTTCTACCGATTTATAAATTATTCCGATATTGTAATTCATCCAAAACCGTAAAAAATTATAATTCTAATTTAATTTTACACCTCAAAGTTCAATATATAAAATATACGGTAGTAATTACGAATTTTATCCAACTACATTATACTCAATAAATATTTTTGCTTAACATCATACTATAAATATAAAATTTTCACCTCTCTCTAATTTATATATTGAGAGATAGCTATTATTCATGCTTCGCAAATGAAAAAGATCACCCTCTATTTGATCTAAATATTGATTTTTATTCATCAACACTATTGCTATCGAAATTGATATCGATACAAAATTTTCCCGAATTAATTTATAACCAACCGACATCAATTAGTCACACAATTACAATATTCGTAGGAATTCGCGTCTTTACATCCGTAAAAAATCATCCATTAATGTCTAAAGGTAAACACATAAAAATTAATTTGATATAGATAATTACGTTAAGCTATTTCGTTGAGCAAAATAAAAAAAACTAAAAAAATTCTTCGAAGGGGAAATTGGCGATGCATGAAAAACCTCTCAGTGAAGGGATGGGAGTTCGATTCCCGCTCCATGTTAGATTTATTACTCCTCTTACGTTTTGTGATTTAACATTCGAATCGATGAATAACGAATCGACAGAAATTGACTTTGAAAGTCGTGTTGAATTCAAATCGCTTTTTGGAAGTCACTGTCCACTGAAAAATTCAGTTGCAATCGCGATATACTCCGACAGATTGTATTTAAAAGATCATGATACGGTAACAACTTCAGCGTATAGGCTATTAGGATGAAAGCTTTAAAATATCTGTTTGGTTCTTTGAAAGTTCTAGGTCGCGTGTCGCCATTTTGTGGGCAAAGGAAAAAACTTAAGAAAAATAAAAAAATACGAGAAAAACCTGGGACCGAATCTTGATTGCTCGTTGTCTTTTCAGTGTTCCCATAATTTCTCATGTAAAAATATAAACGTATAAATTCAGCGAATCTGTTTAAATTGCCATGCATCGTAAAAATAATTATTTAACCTTAAATTTTATAAGACAATATTTATTGTAAAATAGAATTGACTGTCTATAGACTGTTTTTGCTTTTATGTGGAAATAATTATATGCAACTTTAAACAGAAACAAAATCTCTCTATCTCTCTAATAATTGCATTAACAAAAGATATTTCAAAACTTCTATAAATATTAAGCCTATAAGTAACATTCTGTGGACTCGAATTTGGGCCAAAAGTTCGAGATATCGCCATACTCTGTTTGATCTCCTCCAGTTAATTAAGTAATAAAAACCGCTACATACGCAATACATAACCGCAATGCCCCCCCTCCCCTCCGCGCAGTCGTTGCATTTTATTTTACTCAAAATATAGACAATTCTCCCAGATATATTACGATTTTATCGGATCTCTGCAAATTTTTAATAAGTCAAAACTGTGGTCTAGCTAAATAGAAATACGACGGGAGGCATGACATTGGCGAACGGTAGTCTCTATTAAATCGCTAAAACGACAAAGTAGCATTTAAAATTAAATTTTTCATTACGATTACATTATTGCAAATCGCGTCTGTCTTTAAAGAGGAAAATTTCCGCTTGAAAACGCCGGATCATGAAGACGAAGTTTATTTCTTAGCCGAAAATTACATTTTAAGGAGTCATTCGAAATAATCATCTCCACGAAAGACATAGCCCTTTATGAGGTTGTATTTTTGATAATTAACGTGCGAAAATGAGAGATCGTGCTTGAATAACGTTTGAATTTTATAGATAGCGTAGCTTTCACATTACGAGAACCGCTGAAGCAATGCACACAAGCTATCATATATTACCGTTTATTTCTTACTCGTTAAGATAAGTAGAGCTAAATTTCCTACATCGGAATTGCGTTTTTATATTGTCTTTTTCCGTTTATCTATTGATTTTTTCTAGCGGAGTATCTTATTATTAATAGGAGTAGAACATTCACAGCCACAATGAAATCTCTATCGCGATACCTTCACTGATGTATATTACATAAAAATTCGTAAAACAAATATCTATATAAAGGCAATACATTTTGATGGAAATAAATTTCAACGATCGATTTCACCAAAATTTAAAAGCAAGCGAAAGCAATGAAAATCAGAAAATACGGTTTGAAATGAAATCGAAATGAATTTTAGACTTGACGAGCAAGGTCGCAAGGCTCAAATAATGTATAAATAAATTGAAATTATTTAATCGCATTACGGTAGTTTCTTTCCCTCTGCAAAGTTAAAACTCCTTAAGGGCGTCGATTCCTTAATTTAGACACCGAATATTACCGTAAATACTCGATCAACGAACTAAATCATGCGTTAAAGGGAGAGAGGAAAAAATTCTACGAGAAAATTGGTAAAATAAGCGAAACGACGCTATCACAAGAGCCGAAGTCCTTTTAAGCGCACCCTCAACCATTTCACCAGTCGGAGGTGCGAGTCCGTAACGGCTTTAGCGGCGCATCGTCGCCATGACGACACGAGGAGGAGGAAGAATAGACTTGTTAACCTCGAGGCAAGAAAGGAGAGTAGGAGAGAGGTGAAAACCGAGAGAGAGTGAGAAGGAAAGGAGAAAAAGTTCTTTTTTCGGTGGGCGAGAAAGCAATTGCCAACGGATCGACCAATGAGACGTTGAGTTTCGAAAACGACTATGCCGAGAAAGAAGAGAAAGAGGATAAAGTTTAAAGGAGAGTCGCGAGCAAAGCAAACGTAAAGAGAGGTCGGGAGAGAAAGAGGAAGGAGAGAGAGGTGGCCGTGAGAGTTTACGGAACGAACGGCTACAGGGAGCGAGAGGGAGGAGAGACTTGACTGCGAGCCGGTGTTACGAAAGTTCACAAATGAGTTCTCCAGCCGCAACACTCTGGGAGAGAGAAGAGGAGAAGGAGAAGTTGGAGTGAAGGAGAGAGGGAGAGAGAGAGAGGGGGGGAGTGAAAGAGGGGATCGATGTCTACGCACGTGAGATCTATCCGGAAAGCGTTTCCCTTATCTTGCTCGGAATTAGAATCCACCGGAGATGGCGCAGTCGCCCGGTGTCGCGTCCGTTAAAACAGTAATACTCGAAATAGCGTTTTCCTTTAATTTCTTTCGATTAGAGCGGAGCGTTTCGCAGGCCAAAACGTGATCCATAAGAAAAAGAGTGAAATCGTCTTCAACTGGATAGAGCCAAACGCGAGTAATATCAGTGTTTTTTTTCAGGGAGAGATTGCCACTACCACAAGCATTGCATTGAAATTATAATTATGGTAGCTGGAGCCTCTGTGAGTAGATTAAAAACAAGTTCGTTTTTTCGCCCAGCCACATTTCTTATAATTTAATTGTAAAATATAATTTGAGAATAACAAAAATTTTCATTCCCTCAGTATATCTTTCGCTCGTGCAATTCCGACAATAATGACTATTCTACTGCTCTATAGAATTTCAGCCAAAAATGAAGAGAGCTCCTAACTATAGGAATGTGAATGAATGTGAGCCCCCGAGGAAAATGTACTCAGATATAAAAGCAAGTGTTTTCAATTAATATATGGTAAATGATTCAACATGCTTCATCTTAAGCTCATTTTGCATTTGTTTATGATATTTTCAGTGCTGACTGGCTTTCACAAAATGCATATTTTAGTATCTTCATAAATTCAACAGCCGAGTTCATCTTTTCATACATATCGTATGTCTACGTATTTGTACATGCGGATTTTTATCAATTATGAGGTAATTTACTAAGGAAGAAAGTCGATACAATCGTCAGCATGAAGTTTCTATTTATCTCTTATTCTTAAATTTGTAAATTTTAATATGCAAAGGACAGTTGTTCCACGTGATCAGAGCGACCTAATTTGTTTAAAGATAAAAAATAACTCCGATTTTCCTACCTTCCACCCTTAAGATTGGGCTAACAAACTCCCAGTGTTCACACATCACTACGGGCTTAATGCGCACGGCCGTGAAGTGTGACAGCGAATAGGGATAGAGTCCATTAGAGATAAGACACGCGACCTAATCTAATTGGATATTTGAAAATCCCCTCTTCCTTATTCTCAACGGCGCAGTGCCGTGAGAGAGCTTCCTGTGCGCCAACGCCTTTTCGCATCCCACCTCTTACCTGCAGCCAAGGCTATGCTCAATTAGGGATTTTCACGGCTCCGCTGCATCCAGGACACCCTTTGTCTCCAGAGTTACGTGGAGTTGATTTCTTTTTGCCCCCGATGGATAAAGATACGTCGTTTGATCCTTGGCGCGCGTGGAAACGGCTCCCAAGGGATACGTTTTATTAAGCACGGACGAGAGGATTCCTCATTGGTCTAAAACTTTCAGATAATCTCGCGGAAGTGAGCTTTTGCACATTGATTATGAATTATCAGTGATTTCCTTTTGAAGTAATCCTATCATTTTGCGATCTGCAGAGGCTGTGACCACCGAAAAGTGACCAAACAAAAGGAATCAGAGATCTTGGATAAGAAATACGGCCATTCTCCGCTATGCGTTGTCCCACTTCACATAATTTCGTACATACATCGTCTATAAAGATCTGGAATTTTCAATACTGGTACATACTTAATACTTACCAATAGGAGTTCCGCTTATTATTCCTTGGGTGATTATTAACGCTTAGAATTTTCTAGCAAAAAATTAATACTGCATAAATTTGTACAATAATACAGTAAGACAAAATAATTATTCTCTACACTAAAAGAACATATTATCAGCTTAAAATCTACCTGAGTCACGAGCACTTTAAGTTTTTGTCTATTAAATCGCTTATTAGTCGATAGCGGTATATCCTATTTGAAACATACTTTCAGGATTTACTTGGTCTTACCATCTTTAAATTTTAGACCGTTCAAAGTCTACAGTAACATCATGAGTTTGAGGAAGATCGAAAGGGTGAGGAAAGGAGGGAGAAGAAGGGAGGAGTTGAGAGAGGAAGAGAGGAGGAAGATAGAGATTGGAAAGCAGAGAAAGGGATAGGAAGGAAGAGAGAGGGGTGTAGAGAGAGGGAGGGAGAGAGAGGAGAGAAAGGGAGAAGGAAGGAGAGAAATTAAGGGAGGGAAAGAGAGGGAACGAGAGAGCGTTCTTGCTTACCGCCATTTTTGTTTAAAAATTGTGTACGTCCTATATTACTTTAAGTTTTAATGGTATAAGAAAATATGCTACGTTTTTATGGCAAAATACATAGCATTGTGATTGCCTGATTTATCGAAACGAAAGCAATTGTTCTCGCTAGCCCCTCTCACCTCTCATACTATAAATTCCTCCAACCTGACAAAATTCTTCTAGGTTACTAAGTCGCGTTTCTTCGTCTACTACTACTTTGTAAATTCAAACTACAAATTAGTAGCGATCGTAATTGCAACGGGCATGCTAGTATATATTAAGGATATTCATTTCTTTTCGTATGCGAATACTTAAAAATTCCATTCTTTATGTTCAGCATTCTCATGCTTTATTCGGGACAATTGTGGCACAAAATGTCTCCCAGGAACGTAAACACTAATTTTGTAATCATGCATATGTAAAAACAGGTTTCGCTATGTGTGGTTTTGCTATGCGTCCTTGGAACGCATAACCGGAAACCGATGCTATCCTTGAATTCGTAGGGAAGAAGCTAGGAAAATGGAGTGTAGACACCTACCATACATCTACATCTACAAGTTACCCTGCAATTCACCAAGTTGGTGGGTGGCAGGGGGTGCAATGCACCAAATCCTACCTAAAGATTGTCTAACGCAATTCGAAATTTCCTATTGTGATCTCTTATTGTCCTCGGAAAGAACGAGCCTAGATAACGCTCCGTCCTACGTCCTACGAATATTAAAAAAGGTTCTAGCAATAGAAACTTAGAGAAAACAAAATTAACTTCAGCAAAGATGACAACGGACAGAAAAAAATATTCAAGCCATCGAAAATTCTAATTTTGGTTGCATGAACTACGAGTTATTGAAGGGAACATGGTATATTCTTTTAATTCACAGGCGTCGCCAAAATGACCGACTGCAAGATTTATAGTAACGGTAGAAATATTTTCAGCACACAGGTGCGGCGGATGGGAACTTCACTAATCGTTTTAATCACTAACCTAAAATATTTAAACTAGCCTGGGAGGCTAAAAATAACCTGCGTCGCGGCGAAAAGAAGAGGAACGCTCCCAAAAAGACATTTCAAAAAAATCGCCGTTAAGGGCTCATGAAAATCAAATATCACGACGGAAAGATTGTTCAGTGTTTTCGAGCACCTATTAGAAACGCGGGACCATTACCGAGCAACGAAAGGCATTTAAGTGCGCGTTTCCGCGCGTCCACTTTGAGAATTTTTCCTGTCCCGGAAAAAAGGTTCTAATTGCTGAAAAACGACCGCAAAACGCCGGCAAACAGTCAACTCGGGAATCGCGGGATTACTCTCTGGCGGCCGTGGATACCAAAACCGTTCGCATTTCCACAATCAAACACGGTGGAGAGCAGAGAGAGAGAGGGAAAGAGATTTATTTCGCCCTCGGCATTTCGCATTCCTCCAATTTAACTGCGATAAATCAGCGGACAGAGACAAACTGTGGCGAAACGGCTGAAATTTCCTGCTTTTAATTGTACTTCTTTATTATTCACAACCGATCTCCGTACTATGGATTGGCTTTAAATTCGCTCATAATCCGGATATGACGTTCATAACTTTCCCGACGCGCACGTCCCATTCGTGCCAATTAAATCGTTTCGTCCGTAAATCATTTTTTGTTGTTTTTGTTGCTGAATGATGAAATTGATTGCCGCGGGGAGTAAAAAGATTACCGATCAAACGAAACTTATTGGGATTATCGGGAGAGGGAAAAAACAATTATTTGCATCTTTGATGCAATGTTTAACTCATTTCGTGCTTAAGCGATAGAAACTGAGTGCTAGAAAAATTTTCACTCCACTAAGTTTAAAAAATTAGTTATCCAGCTCACTTTGTGCCTGTAACGAACCATGAAAGTGTTAGCAAAACTCTATACGCATTCCGACTACAAAGAAGCCTTCATCAGTCGCGTCTCGCCAATATTAGATTCCAAAAAAGTGAGAAGGAAGAAGAGGAACGAAGATTCTACTACAGACGAAACGAAGATGACGACGGCAGCTTCGTAACGGAGTGCGTGCATTGTTTTTCTGAACTTTTTTTTAATTATTAAAGTGACATAACTTCTTAAATCAACACGAATATCCTGGACAAATCTGAGAACATGAAAATTTCATTTCGCCACCACAGTGTTCAAGTTGATCCCGGAGAAGATCGATAAAAATACCTACTTTAAAATATTGATAGCTACATTTACTCCGGCAGTTTAAATCTTTCTTAAATGGCGTTAAAGGAGATACGAGGTTGATTTTTCGATGAATGAGAATTTTTATCGAAATATTCTAAATATTTACTGCACGTAGTGCCTTAATCTTATTAGTAACTCCCACAATACTATATATTATTGCAGCCACACCCGGTATCTTGTACTATTGGTTCCATATTCCGTCACTTACGCCATTAGCATATTCAGAATTCTGGAAGTAAGACCAAATCACCCGTATGGCTACATCGCATCTCTCAGCCAGAAAAATAATTGTTTTTGCAACTGTAACCGGATTTTATCCAGCGATTCATTCCAAGAATGTTTTGTCCCTCAGCATTGGATGTTTCTGTAAATCAAATTTGAATTTTTTTCTGAAAAAGAACAATTATAAAACGTGAATGAAACAAAAACAAAATCAACGCTATAGGAGAGAATTAAAAAAATACTGTCACGACCACTCGGGAAACAATGCGCCTATGACGTGTCGCCTGGTCAAAGCCACGTAACCGATCAAACAGTGATAAGCAATCGAAATAAAATACTTTCTCCGCCCACGGCTCGAATCCCTTATGCGGAAAAACGTAACCCGCCATTTGAGTTCTCCACTTTTACTCCAAAACCTGACAATTATATTTGCCTAGGGTCTTTAACTGACTTTCACGGCGGCGAAATAATTAATGGAAAACAGATCCACGGGAAACGGAAGGCTGGCGTAAAATCGTCCCGCCGACGAACCCTCTCCTCCTCCTCCGTGAAAACCTTATGAAGACAATGAGAACAGGTGCATCAAGGGAGAGGAGGGCGGGTAGGGGCACCAGTTATGCCTTGCGGTTAGGAAAGGCGGGAGACAGACTACACTCGCTCGTACACACACACACACATTCACAGATACATACGTATATCCAAACTACTGCTACCTCAGCACGATGGAAGACAAATATTTGCTTTAGCCGAAAGTGCAAGTGTTTCCCCGCGGAGGTGGCGAAATGAGGAAGGTTGGGTTTGAATGAGAGGTCATTCGGAGATGGTTCTCTTACGCGCAGTGCGAGGTTTGGCTGGAGGTTAGGAGGAGAGGGAAAGGGAGAGGAAGATATATGTATAGGGAGGATAGGGAGAGAGGGGGAGAGGGATAGAGCAGTGCCTGTTATGGAAGCGGTTATGGAGCAGCAAGTCGGAGACGCTCAAAGCAGTCTTTTTTTTTCAAGTACGTAGAGATGTTGAAGGGGAAACGTGGGTTGTGGTGCTATATAATCGGAAGTTGGGGGGGAGGGGGAAAGACTTGGAAAGACGTGGACCGTGGTAGAACAACCGCGGTCCCGAGGCGGCGCGCGGCGGGAGGACGCCGTCGAGAGCGGAATCCGCTGAAATATTCATGCCGTGTTTACCGAAGGGAAATGATACCTATTTCATTTTGGGGTAGCACCTCAATATTCATAAGGAAGGTTTGGTTGATTTCTTTTCTACCCTTGGTTCAATTCCTCCTCGATTGCGTGCGTGCGAGGGAGGAGAAACTGTTGGCGCCGCCCCTTAACGTTGGTATGCGACTCGTTCGTGTCGCAGACGCCACTTCCTGCCGCCAAGTTTACGTATCGCAAGGACGGCGGGATGTAAAACGAGGGGAGAGGGAAGAGGTCTATACAGCCCCACGCGTGCGGGGCTGAGGGTAATACTTCCGACCGCGTCGTCGTGTCGGAGGAATTTCTGTAATTCAGCATTCATGACTCTGTAATAGCCGCACGCAAATATGCGCATTTTCGCGTATTTTGCATACCTACATGTATGTGTTTATACATGCAAAAACGTATGTATACATGTATGCAAGAGTAAATATTTAATGTATGTTAATACGGCGATCTCGCGCACACGAGCCAAAATTTAGGATTCGTAATTAAGCCATTGGTAATGAAGCCCGCTCGTGCTCCAATTTCGCTTTTCTGACAACTTTTTCGCGTGTCGTGGCGATGACGCGAAGTAGGCCGATCAAAATAGTCCCATTTAGGAACCTATGCGCTAGTGTCCACCTGGTAAACATGCTGCGGTTGCTGAACAAGTCCTGTTTACGAGTGCTCGCCCCAATGAAGACAGAGAATTAAAGTGCGACTACAACGAAGTTTGTTTAACCATTTAACAGCGCCCATGAGAAATTTGTGAAAGAATTGGAATTGTTCGCTTACGAAGCTGGGAACAACGATCGGACGATAATTTCTCCCTCGACAAGGATAGGAAAGCCGCGAATATCTATAATTTTGTTTTGAGAATCATCAATGAAAATTTTAGCATTTAAATAGAACTGAAAAATTGTTCATAAGTATAATTTCGCCTAAATTTCCCTATGACACAAGAGGCCATATTGCACCTCAAGCTTTTAATATGCAATATTATTTATTTATTAGACTTGGCCTACAAGTTAAAATTTATACAACGGTCGTCTTATGGCAATACAATTTCAAAGGAGGCGTGGAACGACTTTAGCTCAGAATTTTTATATTTAAAATTATTCTTTATCAAACTTTTCCTTAAGCTGAAATTTATATATCCATCATCTAATGGAAGTTTTAGAGATCATTTAAGCAATAACTGATTACGATAAGCATGGAGAAAAAATCATCAAAACAAATAAAATAGCTGCACAGGTACTGACACTCGTAACCTCATTTACAAAATATTAATCTCTAAATTTAAATATAAAAAATATAAGTAAAACTCCATAAATTGAAACATTTTTCGGTAATGTTTTATATTTGCAGGTTTTTGTCTCTCAAATATCCATGTCGGCAGGGCAGTTTTCACCCGCAATTTATACGTTTTTAAAAAGAAATAAAAAAGTTTCCAGAAACCTGTGTCGAACCCATACGGCAAGACCACGAGAACTTTTTAAAAGGAGATCCGGTTGCAAGTACCGCAACGCAATAAACTAGACTTAAAAAAATAATGATTCGACGACTTTGCGAGTCAATTTTTACGCGACCACCACCAGTCTTGATACCCATCTTCCGTTATATACGCACGCTTCCACCGCGGGCGAAACTTATTCGTCCCTTCGTGATCTCCCGTAATTTTCATAACTTCTACGCTCCGGGAAGGAAGCGGATCCCCGCGGGATGAGATGGAAATAACAATAATAAAAGGAGCGAGGATGATGTAAGCCGGAAAAAATTACGGGCCGGGTGGGAAAAAAGCTCGCTTGTCCGGAATTAGGCCTTCATTTCTTTTTTATTTTTGGAGATTGGATACATCGGATAGATCCATCCTCCAACCCCCACAGTACAGAGATGCCAGACCCACACCCTTCTTATCCCTACTCCTCCTACTTCTTCTACCCCGCCCAATGTTCCCTCCCCCTCCCTCGCTCCGCTCCTATCTCCTCAAATTTATCCACGCCACCTGCAGAATATCACGCGCTTTTCGAGAAAATATTTTTTCTTCTCTCTCTCTCCGAGCCATCTGAAAAACGCCTCGCTCCATTGATTTTCTATTTCAGTTCTCCTTTTGTCATTTTGATGAGAGAAAGAGAGAGAAGCGCGTATTTCTGAGAACACGAGAAGGAATAATAGTGAGGGAGGAAGGGAGGGATGAAATGAGAAAGAGGAAGGTAGATGAGGGTGTATAAATAGGAAGGTAGGAATAGTTGGAGTGATGAGGAGAAGGAAGCGAAGAGGAAAGGAGGTAAGCAGGATATGCTGAGGAATAGGAGAGGAAGAGAGAGAGGTAGAGTGGAATAGAGAGGAGAGAAGGTAGACAGATGAGAGATGGGAGGGAAAAATGAAGAATGAGAGATGGAGAGAAGTGAGATGGAGAGAAGTGGGATAGAGGGGAGATGGGAGGGAGAGGAGCAAAGAGAGAGAGTGAGAGAGCGAGGAGAAAGAAGATAGAAGAGATGGGGAGAAGACAGAGTAGGAAAAGAGAGGGGGGAGAGATGGAGGGGGGGTGGGTAGAGAGATGGGAGGGGGAGAGAGGATAGAGAGAGGGAAAGCGCGGAAAGTATAGAGGAGAAAGGAAACAGTACAGACGGAAGTGTGAAAAAGAGGATGTCTGTAAATGGGGAGAAATTTGAAAGAAGAGTGAGGAGAAATGGAGTCAGGGAGAGAGAGAGAGGGGGGGGAAGCAGAAAGAGAGATAAAGGGAGAAAAGAATAGAAGGGGATTTGTGTTAGAGAGAGGGAGGCGTACATGGCTGGGAGATTTGAGTCGGTGCTGCCACATTTTCAGGCGTTGACAGGATTTATTTTTTATTTCTCCCCCTCCGGTATTTTCCCGAGAAGGAGATGCGATTGAGTCGGAACTATCCTTTACCAGCCTCACGCCCTTGTTCCCATCCCATTTTCTCGCCTCTCCCAGAAATTTTCCATATCGATTCCAATACGTTGCTTTTTCTCTCTCTCTCTCTTTCTCCTTCGCCATTTCAAAAGGCGAGGAGTAGAAAAAAACGACATTACTCCCACTGAAAGCGTTCGAGAGGATGATTGAATCGAGCGTAGCGTGTGCGAAGAATGTCAACACGAATAGGATAGGGACTTTATTTTCCCTCTTTAAACAGGAAGTTTCAATATGAGACCGTTTTATATATTGGGAAGGGGGGAAGGTGGATGGATTTTGATTTTATTCGGGAGTTTTGGAAACGTCTTTTCGAATTTTTGCTTCGCGGTATTGACGCGTGGCGTCATGCCTACCGTCAACCCCCTTCCACTCCCACCTTCCATCCCTCGACACGCACACGCCATACGGTCCTTTCGTGATTTCATTTTCCTCCCGAGAAATCACGCTAACGACGCGAAAATTGTTCTAATTTCCGTGCGTGGTTGTTATCGGATTGTTGGCAATTATCCACGGTAGATGTCCGGCTTGGGTTGCGGAGTAAAAAGCCACTTAAGAAGTTACTTTTGGATAATTTGTCGAGCGGAGATCGCATCCAAACAACGGATTATTCGAGCATTTTTCATGCGACATCTTGAATTTGCGTGAGCTTGACGAGAAATGCTCCTCCCAAGAGCAGGAGGACCAAGGGCCGAAGTGGGCCCACAGGGGCAACAGAAGAATGGCGCAGCTGCTTTAGGAACGAGTACTGTTGGTCAGCAGTAACCACTCCTCGCGTGTGTAGAAGCGAGAGTACTGAAATCACGAATCAGTCGAGAAAAAAACGATGAAAATTTGAGAACATTAATGCTTACACATAAAAAGTGAACATGTTACTCAAAAGGAACCGATTATTCATTAAATTTCGTGTGCGAAGTTATCTTTATCTCTGATCTGATGTATGTATTTTAATATAAATAACATCTCGAGAATGTTAAATTAAATATGAGGTCTTAGCGTGATACATAAACTGTAAATCAAAGCATAGAACATTTTTTGGTGTCAAAATCTTTTTAACGGCTCAGTCAAAGTCACACAAATACTTTCAGTGAAAATGAAACCAGAGGAGATACATTTTATCATGGACGTGCGCTCAAGTTCTCTCTCTCTCTCTCTCTCTACTTAGTCTATTTGTCGATATGAAACTACACCGGTACGCGTGCGTCGCGAGAACTTGATCCGTGTAAAAAAACGTAGCGTGTACGGCGAAGCCTTCTTCCGTGAATATGCATCTGAGTGACATTTTTTCCGATATGGTCTTGGCGTGTGAAGTCTACGCGTGATGACGCCATGCTGAACAAAAGAACAGTATTGGATACTGAAAAGAAAGACAATCGGTTTAAGCTGGCATATATGCCTTGCGTGTGGTTGTATAAAAAAAGAAATGACGAAGAAAGAAAATTAACCTCAAAGTTAAGATAGAACGCCAAGTCAACAGGTGATAACCTAGGTCGTTAGGAAAGTTATAAACCATGAGACGAGCATTCTGAGTTTTAAATGTACGCGAATAGCGATACTATCAGACTACAGAGCTGCGTTGTTATAAATACAATACTCAAAATAAATTTTAGTTTTTGAAATTGTATTTTTTCTTTATATTATCCAAAACAAAAACCACGTTTCAAGAACCCCATTATCGCCTCTTTAATTTTCCAAAATAAGGAAAGGAGCAGTTGCCAGATGTTTATTAAAGTACTCCGATTTAGCGCCACCATTTCTTCATTACTGACATTGGAGCTAAAGCGGGGTTGGCGGTAAATCGAGGTTTAGAGTAACATGGGGCAAAAGTCCGCAGTTTACAAATAAACATCAGTTGCTGGCTTTATTATTACTATCCTTCTACAATTTTTTCTGTGGAATAAGCCTGATGATTGGTCTATATAATGACCAAATCATACATCTCTATAAACTGATTTGTTCATGTAAAACATGTTATAATTGAGCAATGTCAAGGTAGGACTTTTGCCCCATATGCGGGTAAAAATTCCTATCAGCAAGGGGCAGAAGTCCGCATGACGAAAATGACACATAAATTATTATATAAGCATTATACGTCATTGTATTGGCAAAACTGGAAAATCTGACATCGGGCCTACATGAAAAACAAAGGTAGTTACATACAGTCAGAAAAATGTGTTATCGTTATCCTAGGAACTAAAACAAAACGTGAAGACATATTAATCTCTCAATTAATCTTATTGTAAAGAAATACCGAATATACGACAAAAACCTAAATCCTTAAAAATATCTCGGCAATACTGACTAAATTTTCCGTAACTAACTCGTCCCTAGCAGGTCCAGTGGGCATGCTGATAATCCAGGTATACATGCCATCGTCAGCTCATGAAGATGAAGAAATCGAGGAGATTTATGAGCAAATTAATTACATTTACGAAGTAGACGGAAGAGGAAAGGTAAACCGCATAATAATGGGAGATTGGAACAGTGCAGTCGGAGAAGGACAGGAAGAAAATGTTGTCGGGAAATACGGACTTGGGAAGAGAAACCGAGGAGGGGAAAACTGGTAGAATTCTGCATCAATAATGACCTTGTAGTGACTAATACATGGTTCAAAAACCATAAACGAAGGTTATGCACATGGAAAAGCCCAGGAGATAGAATGAGATGCCAAATAGATTACATCCTAGTAAAACAAAGATTCAGGAACAGAATAAAGACCGTCAAGGCATTACCAGGAGCAGATATTTATTCAGATCACATAAGTACAAAGCTCAAACAAATAAGAAAAACGAGAAGAGGAAGACAGATTTGGGAACTAGAAAAACTGAAAGAAAGGCAGTATGTAGTCAGTATGGAGTTGGAAGATCGCCTAAGAAATTTGGAAAACAAACCAAAGACCGTGGATATAGAATGGGAAGAAATTAAAACCAGTATCAAGGATACCTTGGATAAAGAGATTGGAAAACAAGAGAAGAAAATCAGAAAGCCATGGATAACTAAGGAAATGCTGCAAAAAAAGGATGAGAGACGAAAATGGAAAAACGTTAACAGTGAAGAAGGTAGAGCCAACTATAGGCGTATAAACAATGAGTTGAGAAGGGTAACAGATAAAGCTAGAGAAAATTGAATAAAAGAAAAATGTGATGAAATACAACAAATGGAGATGTTAGGACGGTACGATATGATGTACGCCAGGGCACTGGAATTAGATGATAAGAAGTCTGATGGAATTCGTGGTAAAGGAATTATGAATACGGGTGGAAAGATAATCTCAGAAACAAAGGATGTAGCACAGGTATGGGAAGAATACATTAAGGATCTATACAGAAAGCAGGCAGGATCGGAAAAATAGAACTGGAAGATGAAGAAAGCATTGAAGAAGACAACTTAGGACCAAGTATTATGGAGAGCGAAGTGGAAAAAGCGATAGTGGAACTAAAGAAAGGGAAAGCCACAGGCAGCGATGGAATACCGGCTGAGGTACTTAAAGTCATGGGAGCAGAAGGACTAAAACCGATCACGAAATTAATAAGATTTACGGCACGGGAGAGTGGCCTCGGGATTTCCTAGAAGTAACAATGGTCCCTCTAAAGAAGAAGCCAAAGGCAATGCAGTGTAAAGACTACAGAACGGTAAGCCTTCTGTCACAGACGTCGATGATCATCACGAGGATTCTTAATAAAAGGCTGGAGAAAAAGGCAGAAGAAATGCTAGGGGAAGATCAATTCTGTTTCAGAAAATGACGAGAAACTAGAGATGCTATAGGGGTAGTTAGAATCATATCAGTAAGGGCAATAGAGTACAGTCAAGATATCTGCGTATGTTTCGTAGACTAGCAGAAGGCCTTTGATAAAGTAAATTTGGTAATGTTGATGAAGACATTAAAGGATATAGGTGTAGACTGAAAAGACAGGAGACTGATCAGGAATCTATATGTGAACCAAGGAGTTAAGGTCAGGTTGGAGAATGTGGACGCCTGCGGAGTAAATATCGGTAGAGGAGTACGACAGAGCTGCTGCCTATCGCCGACCCTATTCAATATATATGGAAAAAGCTTAATGCAAGAAGCGCTAGAAGGCACAGGAGATTTAGAATTGGAGGAAGGATTATAAGAACAGCAAAATACGCGGATGATCAAGTACTTCTAGCAAAAAAGGAAGAGGAACTCCAGAAAATGATAAATAGACTAGTAATAACAGGTAGAAAATACGGTATGGAAATACAGAAAAATCCAAGGTCATTCGAATATCGGGTAAAGAAGAGAATCTGAACATAAGTATTGAAGGAAAGGAAAGTTTCAGACTGGAATTGGAAGCATCATAACAAGAGAAGTAAAATGTACGAATGAGATCAGGACTAGAATAGGGAAAGCCAAAGCGACTTTCAGAAGAAAGAAACACCTACTTATGGGGAATGTATGGAGTATAACTTTGTACGGGGCAGAAACATGGACACTAAGGAAAAATGACATCTAATACTTGGAAAGCTTTGAAATGTGGACTTGGAGGAGAATGCTGAAGGTAAAATGGACAGATAGGATGAAAAACGATGAAGTGCTACTAAGAGTAAGGGAGAAGGGAATGATTATACAGACTATTAGAAAGAGGAAGGCAAACTGGGTTGGACATTACCTGAGGAGAGAGAGTATGATTAAAGAAGTGTTAGAAGGAAAACTAGATGGAAAAAGGAAGGAGGTAGGTAGGAAAAGGTTTCAGCTGATAGACGATTTGAAAGAAAAAAAGAGTTATCAAGATACGAGGAGGGCAGCGGAAAATAGAAATATATGGAGAACCAGGTTTAACCATGAATAAAAACTGACCTGTCTACGTACAGACTACCTATGATGATGATGATTTAACCAAAATTGAATTCGGTCAATTAATTTTAGCAAAACTCCCAAATATCAAATTTAACAAAATACGTCAAGCGGTTCCCGAGTTGAAACAAAGGAACATTGTAAACTACATGTAGGTCTTCATGTAAAGTGGTCGTAATTGTTGTCCGATTTGAACCAAAATTGAAATCAATCCACCAATTTTAGTAAAACTCCCCAATACCAAAATTCATTTAAATACATCATGGGGTTCCCGAGTTGAAACAAAGAAACATTGTCAACTATTTGTAGACCATGTAAAGTGGTTGTAATTTTTATCCGATTTTAACCAAAATTGGAATCGGTCTACCAATTTTAACAAAATTCCCCAATACCAAATTTCATCATAATACATCCAGCGGTTTCCGAGTTTTAACATGTGGACGGACGGACGGAAACGACCTCCCCTATATGCGTTCACTTTGTGCAAAGAATGCATAATAATTTAAACTATCAAATGTTAGCAACAATAATTTTCTAATTGTACAGAATATATTTCCCCTTCTTTATTAGAATGTGTTATCGATGGTGCGAGCTGGAAAACCGCGGATACAGGAAACCGCGGTGGGAAAGGGACTACTGTATGTATATGTACATATATTATAACCGCACTAATGTGTGTTACAGAAACTATTTCTTACTTCTGTATGAGCTATAATGCTGAAAAATTTCAGACTGATTATTCATGACTTGTAAACTGAGGAAACATTGCGAAAACGGGAAGTTTTTAAGTTCAAGAGCCCAAAAAAAAATTTTATTCCAGAAAATCCCATAAGATTAAAATTGGAGGATTGTTGCCATAATGTTCGCTTTGAAAGCATAGAGTGTAAAGGCTGAGCGTCAGCGAGCAGGGGGCTTGCCCCCTAGTATGTATGTATGTATGTATGTATGTATATATATATATATATATATATATATATATATATATATATATATACATATATATATATATACATATATTTATATATGAAACATAGCCATAGCAATCCCCTTTAACCTCTGCCTGGAGGAAAAAGGATTAGGATGGAAGGAGATCCTTTTCCCTTCCCTTTTCTTCAATATCCGTTTTTCAATTTCCACTCTCTTTCACAAGGCCATTTCGAGCCATTAAAAAAATCTTCGTCTTTTCTGTGTGCTTGCTATGGAAGCGAATGGTTGTGTATTTGCAGTATATTTTTTTATCTCCCACGGGCGTCATCTACTTATCTCTCTCCCTCATCTAGAACATATCTCTCGGTTCTCTTCTTTCCTCTTTACCTTTCTCTTTCCCCGAGGAAGATCCGTCAGATAAATGAAAGATTCTTCCAAAAACAACACTTCTTTTCAGGTTTTTTTCACAGCAACTTTTAAAAATAAACCGAGCGTTTTGACTTTTGCCATCCATGCACCCTGTATCCTCAGACTTTTACCTTTTCGATCTTCGGTTTAAAAGTTGTCACGCTGCATTCAAAATTAAACATTTATCTTCTCCCTACAACTGGATGATAAAAATAGAGAAACGTTTTCTAGGCGAATTCATTAGATATTGAAAATAAGTTACTTAAATTTAATACAATTCTCAGCTTCTTAATGTGAATATTTATTGGCTAGTCTTTCAGCATGAATATTAAAACGCAAATTATTGCAACATTAACGAATTAAATAGCTTAAATGAATAGTAAGTAATTTACAACAAAAAACATTTTCTTCTTGGAGGCAAAAAAAAACGAAATTTTTACACGCAACGTTTTGCCGTTTTTAGTTGAACGTGACGTTATTGAACAAGGATGAATGGAAAAGGGAACACATTGTATTTCAGATAGTAATCTTTTAAAATGAATTTCTTTGATAAGGGTAAGTACTCTTATCGCCAATACCTCAATGAATTGAAAAATTAACATGATTTCTCACTCTCTAATAATATTTCTCCTGCTTTTATCTTATAAAAGCCGGAGAAATTAGAGAATACCACGCTGGTAAATATGGTAAGTAGTGCGTACAATCCTGATCGACAGCTTTTCAGGAGGAGGATTACATTTTATTTAACGTTTAAGAAACTACTCGTGCAATAAAAACAGCAGTTTCTTATTTTTGGAGAGGTTTACAAAGGTAACGTAGGAACATAAACTCCGCTTACAGTTGAAATCCTTACGTCGGCGCCTTTTTGCCAGTTATATTTCGGTACTCGGAAGCTATAAAACTCTTTTTTACCGCTGATCCTTGAAATGTATTCTGGGTAAAGAGGAACACGCGAACACGGTTCATTTTGTATTCCTGCGAAGTTTATTTCCAAAGCAAAAAGGATGGAAAGTGGCGGAAATGATCGCCAATAAGACAAACCCTGAGATTATATAAAGGCAGCTAAAACAATATTTATTCGTACATTATATGGCAGCAGATAGCTTCCTGTAAAAAATTCCCCTATTTTTTATCCTCGTAAGTTAAACAAAGTTACAAAAAATAGGGAACAGAATAGTAATGCAGACTTACAAATCCGCAACAGAAAACAAAAAGGGATGAAAAAATGTAAGATGCCATTACTCTTGAAACTCTTTTGATTTTCCCAAAGAACGGCATTTCTATGAAGACTAAAGCAGTGGAAAACATTAGGAATTTTCAAACAGAAGCTCAGCAACGACTGCGGACGGAGGAAAGCTTACCGACTACTAAATGGAAAATATAAAAAAATATTAAATATGCATACTATGAAACGAGAGAACGATTTTTGTTTTAGATAAAAGAGCTGACTCGTTAGAAACGACTGCATCTCTTTTAGTATAGCGCATAAAAAAACAATCCTTAAAACGTCCCAGAATATGAGAGCGGTGAATTCCATTCATGCGGCATATGCAATTTTTCCTATCCTCGAATGCCGAAGTGCCTTGAGATGCAAGGTTGGTATGAATGAAATATACTCACCTAAAACATCTAGAGAGGATACGCATGCGCTTGAACCTATACCATTTTAAATTAGAATTGTGTGTGCATAAAAAATGTATTTGTGCTTATTTATCCAACATAAACTAAATAGAGAAATTGGAAAGTAAACAAACTGAAAGAGTAAGAAATTCATGGAATAAAGCGATCTAAAGATCCTATGCAGACAGGCATACGCTGTAATGTTGGGAATAATTTTTAACGAGAAAAAAAGTCTGCTATGACCGGGAATCGAACCCGGGTCCTCGAAGTCGGCCATAGCAGACTTTTTTCTACTTTCAAAATTATTCCCAACATTACAGCTTATGCCTATCTGAATAGGATCTTTAGATCGCTTTATTCCATCAATTTCTTGCTTGGCAATCTCACTATTAGAGAGGGAGGAGTTTTCTTCGGTGTATCTCTTAGAGGACATCCGTTGGGGCAGTTTGATACAAGAAAACATCCGCGTTAAGAAACGAGAAAATTGATCAGCTACGATAGTTCAGTGGTAGAATATCCGCCCGGCACGTGAAAGAGTAACGTAAAATATTATCTAAATCTGAGAAATTATGAAACGACTTCAGGTTATCCGCATATTTTACACACATTGTGTGGCGCGGAATAAAACACCTCATATCTGAAGAAGAGCTGCTGTAGCGTCAGCGTAATAGATGAAGATCTGAAAAATCATACGATTAAATTAAGGAAGACTTTTGTTTAAATTATTTTATTACAAACGTAATTATAGATATTTAAATTTTAAACAATTGCGTTTAGTACAGGGATATTAAAAATTTACAGGGAATACACATACCCTATTGAAACTTAACCGGAATATGATCAACATATTTATTAATCACTTTTTTATGCGTATTTTGTTTACACTGAGGAATGGCAGCTAAAATTTGATATTATGGTATTATTTCCCAAGATTCTTCTATGCGATCAAGTAGTTCAGCTATGCTGTGAAATTGCTGCTGGCTAGAACTAACTCGTTGTTTCAAGGCATTAAAAATTCTACGATACATAGTCCCATGTTTTTATGGAATTCTAGTAATTAGTATCTCTCTTCCGTCGTTTCTCGTTGCTGAGAATACTAACGATAGTGAATGGCTAAGCCACTTCAAATTGAAAGGTGTTTATCAAGATTACAATTTAACTATCTCTCGCAAAATTTTGCTTTATTGAAAAGCTAGAGCTCCGTTGTATAACATATTTAAATTTCATTTAATTCAGATGAAATTTGATGTAATTTAACAGTGTTCGAAGACAGAACGGCAATGCTTTGATGGTTAAGTCGAAACATCATTAACTTTGTTTCTAACAACACTACTTCGAAAAAAACCAATATGTTAACGTTTTGTGCTTTTATTTAGGTGTACGATTTTAAAATCTCTAACCACCAGATTAACGGAACAGTGGCTCTTCAAATAGACGCGTTTTATTCCGCGCCACCTGTAACATGTGTAATCTCGCCCTCGAAACATAAATCAACAGCTTAAAAAACGAGCGGCTGGATTTTAACAGCTAAAAATAAAAGTAATTGAAGGATCTGCACCGCGATCCGATTTTTTTAATATAATATGATTCCGAGTCTAAAAAGGGCCTTGCGGCACCTGTAGTAGGTAACCTTGTCAGCCCCCTACAACTCAACAGACATTTATAGCCAGGTTTAACTGTCCGATTTCTTTTATCGATCCTACCGAAGTCGCGAACTCCCAGAAATCCTCCTGAAACGGCGGAAACTAATCCGCCCATTACGTGAAATCACCCGGGCAGAACGGGCTAAAGGCGGGAGGAAATTTACAATCAAAGGTGCCAAAAATGACCCCCGGCTTCAAAAATTATCTCTCGCGAAATTCAAAAATCCCCTCGTATCGTCCGACACTTGCGCTGCAGACTCCCAGAGAAAAAATTACAAAAGAAACGGCGAGGCGGGAACAGTTTTCCACCTCGCCTTCCCTCCGAAATCCAGACGCGAATTAAAACACACACGCACGAAACGACCGGCGAACTTCGCCGACGCGGAAGGAGCCATTTTGGGAATCGTTTTAGTAGAACGGACCGCGGCGCAATCGCCCAGTTATTCATTAGACGGAATCCACGCCCACGCGGCACATATCCTCCTCCACTGCCTTCGGCTACTGCGAGAATCCCACACACCCCCATCCGAAAAACTAATGGCCGATTCGCAGTATGCCGCCTTCGAAAGACCCACAGGTTTCTCGGATCCAGTTCTCTTCTTCGGAAAAAACGAACCGGTCTCCAATCCGAAAATCGACGGTCCCCCGAGCAGACTGAAAAGACACTCTGATAAGCCGAAAAGATCCCACACGTAAAACTCCTAAAACCGCAGACAGAAGAAAGGAGCCCGTAAAAATATTAACGCGAGCTCTCCACGAGGCCACTCTCGGATCCCTTTTCAACATGGATTCCCTCCTCGTCATCGTGATAGGAGTTTTTTTCCGGAGGGAAGAGGGGGGAGGGAGAAGAAAATGTCTTATTGCCGCCAAATAGGAGAGAAGAGAGGAAAGAGCTTAGGTAGAGATGGAGAGAGAGAGAGGGGCTTCCCATGTCTGTCGAAAAGAAGGGACGATTCGAGAGACAATAACCAAATCGAGAAAGAGAAAGCACTCACTCGAACGTGGGTATGTAGTATGTATAAGGAAAGAAAAAAAACTCGGGGATTTTACAGACCGTAGGTAGAGAAAGAGATGATGACCCGATGAGTATCTCTCTCCTCCACCGTTGAGGAGGAGATGTGGGGCTGTTGGAGGGGGGGGAGGGGAAGGGGAGGGGAGGGAAAGGGGGTGCATTCTTCCCCTCCCCCCTCGTGACATTCACCTATATGAGCGGAGAGGAATCAGTCATAACGGTCTATTTGGCCGGTTCTGTCTGAGCGTTCGTGTGTATGCGTGTGTGAATGCGCGTCTGGAAAGAGTGGGGTGCCGGCATCGGAGGAGGTAGTGGCGTGTTGGAGAAAAGAGGCGGTTTCGAGGGACAAGAATGCCAACCGATTCCATTGTTGTCCCACGCTCTCCATCCGCGCAGTCATCCCAGACATTCCTATTGAAGGGTCTCACGGCTTCCGGGGAGAGAGAGGTCTTTATTTCTCCTGGAGATTCACGATCATATCTTTTTCTCTCTCTTACTGTCGTCCCCTTCTCTTATTCTTCCACTTCTTCCCACAATCCCCTTCTTCGTTTTTTTGAAAAAAATAAACCGGGAGGGAGAGAAAGGAGTGCCTCGTCATGAGATTTTTCCTTGCATGCCAGTTCAAATACTCGGGGAAATATGGATCTTTGCGTTATTCGCTTATTTTTTCTCTCCCGTCTTCTGAAATAAAACCCGGGAGGAGCGCCAAGGTTTTGTAAAGGAGATGAAGGCGGCGGACTTATTTCTACATGGTCCGGCGTTTGGACGTCCCGACGCAGGAGCACAAAAGCAAGGAAAAAAAAGACGAGTTGGACGAAAAAATAAAGTTAAACCGTTTTTTTATTATTATCCTTTAATATCGCGAAGGAATGAATATCATCCAGAGGGAATGCAAGAAAGGCATTATTTTTTTTGGACATCGACAGGATAAATAAAAAAATAATTCCGTCTCACAAGATGCAACGGCCAGGCACATTTGGTTTGCCCATGCACGGATAGGAATTCTCGTATGCGGTTAGGAAATTTGAATGGAAAAAAAAACAAATAACTCCCGCGTTTTCGAATGATCGTTGTTTTGTTTATCCGGCGTAATGACGTCGAAACATCGTTTCAAAGCAGTAATTTTCAATCGCCATTTCTCTAGATGGAGAACATTTCCGAGAGCTTCAAAAATAAATTGTCCAACTCAGTTTTTGACTTGTATCGAATAAATTAAAACTGTAAATATAGGCTAGATCCTATATAAGCGACTGCGTAACAGCGCATTTAAATACGAGGCATCCCTCTGTGACCATTTACCGTTCATCGATTCTAATTATCAAATTGAAACAAATATCACTACTTATGACGGCCATTTTGTGGTCCGAATGCGCATGTGCGCTCATCAAACATTTAATATCTACAAGAGATAACTACAGTCGTATGTTCAGGATGGCCTTTTGTGGAACGAATATCAGCGGAGGCTGGAGAATCAAAAAAATAATTCGATAACTCCCCATTCGAAAGTACCATAAGCAAGATTTTCAGTTCATGGAAATTCGATAAAGCCATAGGGCTTACCCTACAATTTTTTTGGCTTAAGGAGTTTTATACAACTGTTCAACTTGGAGCCAAAGTGATTACGAGCTACCATCTATAGGAAGATAAGTTAAATCCTCTTTGGCTCTTGCGAACGTACTGCCAGATTGCCAATAAAAATACCGAAATACTCGTTTGTATGTACGTCCTTTCTGAAACGAATAAATTGATTGACGTGTGTGTATCTGGCGAATCAGCCTCTTGGGCTATTATTGCCTTTACTTTTACTCACACGATCCTACACAGAAAGGGAGAAGGGAAGCTCAGTGCCTGCATTAGCCTACTCTTTACGAAGAGCACCGAGGGGACCAACTGCTTAACGTCCCTTCCGAAGGACACGAATTGATTGGGAAATGAGTCATTTGGTTTCTTGGAATTTTAAGTGAGGAACTTGTTTTGCAATCTATAATGCATAAATCCCAAAGAAATGAAAATATAAAGAGGAATGGTCTGGTTTTGACTTTATCCTTTTCCGAATCTTGGCTGACAATAACCTTTTTTATCTCTGGTTTAACTAATAGGAAAAATGTCGCATTTATTTGGCTCGAGTTTTAAGTAATAGATTATGTACCTTTTTATGACATATGAACTTTAATTTGGATTCGGTGGATAAATTGATGTCAAAGATTTATTTCTTCAAAAATCTATTACTTTAAATATATGCAGCTTCAGGGCGATATTTTACGACCATCAGAAAAGGCCCCATTCCCTTTGATGTATTCAACAACGAGTTAACGTTCCCGAGGGAAAAAGGATCGGAGATCAAAGAAGTGTTACTTTACATGAAGGAAAAAATATTTTTTTATATTAAACAGATTCACACACGACTAATTTAAGAGATGACGCAACCCGGGTTGATTCGTATTGTATATACGAGGGAGAAGCACAGGTAGAGAGAGAGACAAAAGAGAGAGAAACAAAAAGAGGATTATACAAATAAACTTCCGTTCCTCTTTCCGAATAATAAAATAAAATCGGATTAGTCCCCGGCAAGGACGGATATTCGGCTTTGTAATAGATGGACCTTTTTTCATTCCGGATTTTTTTTATTTATCCGACTTCCCGCAAATAAAACAATCTCTAGATTCCCCCTCGTAATTTTTATCTCTCCGATCATTTTATTTATCTCTTCCTCCCGTCCCCCCATGACATCCTCCTCCGACGTAGAAAAATAAAACAAAATTGGGTTTATGTATCCGGGCCCTGCGTATTATTTTGTTTTTTTTTTACCGCGAGGCAACGTCAGACGTTACCTTTTGTTTCATATTTTTCTGCGCTTCTTTTGTTTTTTTTTCGCGTTTCGATCTGCTTTCTGGATGGCCGAAGGGGGCGCTCTGTCGGGGTCCACGGTTACGCCGAAGCGATTGCGGAGGACAACGAGGGCGAACCGAAATAAAAGAGTACGTCGGGTCCGATTCATTACCTTAATTTTGATATGGAGAGATATACATGAGGAGGAGGAAGGAGATTAAAAGAGTGAGGGGTTGGGGGAGAAAATAAATGCTCGACATACCTGTACGTTAGTGTATATCGATAGGATGACAGTTTTCCCTCTTTTTTATTTCCCTCGCTGACCGGTGTGCTCAATTAAGAGGGGAAAATTGGCGTCTTTCCATCAGTTATTACGTGCCATCGACCCTTGATCCTCTTCTCATCCTCCTCCCTAACCCTTCATCCTCCCCCTTCCTCCTCTCTCTTCTTCCTCCCCAGCACCCCTCCAGATAAGAGAGAGACAAAGGACTTAATTACTCGACCTGTTATTCTTCCCTCCCGTTAAAAATGACAAAATTCCATTTTTTATTTTCCCTTAATTAAATGACAAAACGAAACGAGAGAATTGAACTTGGAGTTGCAATGATACGTGTGTGTGTATATATATTAAAGATAAAGGTTTGTAAGGTTTGTTCTCCTTTATGTAAATAGGTGTTGGAACGAGAACGAGCGATAGTTGCGTTCTTCCGAAGCCGACAAAAATTTCGGCAGAAAAATGAAACCACTTAAATTTGCTTCTTTCCATCGTTTTCACGAATAATGGTGACCCTAAAGTAAAAAAAGAATACTAAAGCAAATTAATTATAATATATAAATAATTGATTAATTCTAAAGGTTTTCTGTTACAACGTTAATATGTCGAATTTCAAATAAAAAGTAATGAGGTAGTCATTAAGTCCAACAAAAGATGCAAACCATAATTTACCATTTGATTATTTTGATTGAACAACGGCCCTTCAAACGATTGATATTACTTGGTATCAACTAGAAGCCTTCACGTGAGCTCTACAATCCGTTCATTGTTCTCCCTTATTTAGAGTTTAAAAAATGTACGCAATGTCTTCGCAAACATCTCGTAATACAATTAAGGATATACATTTTAGGTACGTGGTCTTACTATAATAATACGGAAAACAAAAAAAAATTCCACTAAAGCACCAAAATTAATTCAGAATATGCTGAACGTGAACATGATGGGCGAAAGAAGATTTCTTAAGCCGTGGACACTTCTAGGTACAGGATGTGATCTATTATTCGAGAAGATCGGGTTGAGATTTCATTGAATACATTTACGGACGTCGCGACGTGAAATAGAACAGACGCGTCGCTTCTGTTCTAAAAGTGGCTCCTAATTCCTCAGATGAAATACCCTAAGCTTGAGAGAGTATCGTTAGATGACACTATCCTCCACTATGCTTGTCCAGCTCCAACTCTTAAACACGCTACATGAAATTGACCATGAGAAAAGTAACGATTCCCCAATTATTTACCGCTCCGCCACTCGCCCAAGAATAAAGAATTTCCACGCATTTGATTGGAAAGGGGAAATTTTACGTCATTTTTGAGAGTAAAAACTACAATGTTTCTCTTGATAAGCCGTCAAAATTTAATCGTCTCAATTGCTCTGCACCGCATGTCCAACTATCTTCATTTTGTCAAATGCTACCGTGCATCTTCATTTCATCTGTTTTTCTCACTTTTTTAAATTGCCCTCAGAAATACCTGGGTTTGTTCCAAGAGCGTTATTTACATCCATTAGAATACAGCGAAAAATTCATATATGGCTAACATTGGTTGCTACGAAGATTGTTTCTCTGGACAGCAATTATGAATGCATGATTTCCCCTCCCTAGTTCTTACATGATCTGTGAAGCACCGATTAGAAAATTTATTCGGAGGAAGTACGTTTGCCACAGAGAAATAAGCGAGAGCACACAATTACAACTTTTAGTTTCAGGGATAGAAATTTGAGAAACTGTCAAGCATGTTAAATTGTGTTTGATCTACGTAGGTTGACGCGAAAGATTTATTGGTGATATAAATTTAAGAAACATTTTCCTCTCTCTGTCTTATACGATCTGTGAGACACAAATTTAAAAAGATGGTAGTAGTGATGGAGTGGCTAGAGCGTTAGCCTTCCACGCAGCGGTTTCGGGTTCAAATCCGGCGGAGGTCGGATTTTTCAATCTGGATTCGCTCCGAACACAACTTGTGTGGTCTGGAGACCGCGCAAGTCAGCGCTTCGTGCTTCGAGAGCAGTTGGCCCTCTCGGTGCTCTTTATAAAGAATAGGCTAATGCCATAATTACAAACCAACAAAAAAACAGGGGCTTGAATCCTGGTGTTTCGAAGAACGAGGATTGCCTAGTTGTCCTTCATCTCGAAAAGATTAAGAAAACGCAACCGAATTTGGGCATATTCGGTGGCCGCCGTGAGTGCCAGCGATTTTCAGCCCAAAAATCGTCCAATTTTCTCGATCAAAACCAATTTGGTTGTCGATTTTATGACTCTTCAAAAATCGACAGTATAAAAATATATTCATTTAGGCGTTTTTCGGTCCAAGTCCCTAGCTGCTATGATGACAATAAACAATTTTTAAATGTTAGGTGAAAAACGGCGCAGTAATTCCCGTGCCGTTATAATGGAAAAAAGAATAGCTCCTGGAATCGAACTTGCGATCTTGGTATCGAAGCTCTTTAACGACTTCGTCTACTGGAGAACTAAAGAGGACGAAATTTCGTATGTTATTCAGAAATGCAAGAACCCAAATCAGGAAATAAAAAGGATTTTGTTAATACAGACAATAAATTACTGCGAATCTCTAAATTATTCATTTTCATTAGAAATGATATTTAGCTAACATAAAAACAATAAAGAATTTACCACGAGGATCCAAACCTCCTCCGTGACATTTATGATGTTGTCTACCGCTTAAACGGCCGCGGCTATCGGAGAAATTGTTTGCGATAAGCGAGAGAATGTCATGTTTAGGTCCGTATCCCAGGAAACCAGGAATCAGGAGCCTAGTGCAGCAGACAGAAGGATATATATGTGTGTGTGTGTGTGTGTGTGTGTGTTGAGAGATAAAGAGAGAGAAAAGCGAGGCGAGCTGCAGACGATCCTTCCTTTCCCTGTTCCACCCAAGCATCGGCTACGTATTATTTTGCTCTCCATGTTAGCTAATTAATTTTAGAGAGAGAAACATAGCAATGAGATACATGGAATAACTTCCGTGAGATTAGCTCAACATTTTATCACGCATCTTGAGGAAAACCTAAATTCGTTTAAGTCGATATTATAAATGTTAGCAGTGAGGCTTATTTTTTTAACTCCTCTTTTTTACTGCATTTCCGTAGTTTGACACCTATTCGCAGATTTTTCGGAATAGATGACCGTTTGTAAAAAATATATGCACGCAATTTCTGAAAAGATCTCCAAGTACAAAACACTTCTTCACTCGAGGAGAAATGGAGAAAAAACATCCTCCTTTATAGAGAAAACTTCCGCCGCGCCCACTTTGGCGACGAATAAGCTTCTCCTACCCTTCCTTCAATCACCTTCATCACTGCGGACCAAATGACCCAGTGACTGAATCTTCCCAGCAGCAATCGCCTTGACAATGCTGGGAGCAAAACAAACGCGCGTTCCAGCAGGGTTTTCAGCGTCGCAATCAAGCCGTCCATTGTCGAAGCACAGGTGACGGACTGCGTGAGAGAGCGCGCGCGGCGGAGTGATCCTCAATCTCTCCCCCCACCCCCTCGACTATCTGCCCCGAAAACCGCATCGCCCAAAATCCCAGCGTCCCCCTTTTGCCTTCCTCCCAACCTCTCGTCACACCCAACCTCCCCACCATCCCAGAAAGCGACGACAAACTACCACCGAGGACATCACCGCCAAACATCATTTCTCGCTCAACAGCGGAGGCCAACCTAACAACATGGCTCATCCCTGCACCGCTATACCAATCGCCTCTCATTTCCCTCCCCTACATGTTCTCCCTTTCTGTCTATCTCCTCTCCCCCTTTCACTCCTTCCTATCGCTACCTCCATAACCCTCCCCGTCCTTTACTCCTCTCACTCTTGTCTCTCTCTCTCTCTCTCTATCGCCCTTCCTCTCTCTTTCCATCTCTCTCTCTCTGTGTCTTCAGTGCTCTCAATCCGACCTTGGTAGACGGATGGTTCGAGTATCCGCCTACGGATAATAAGGTCGCGGGTTTGAATCCCGCCGAGGGCATGGACGTTTGCGTTCGTAATACAGGGTTGTATGTAAGAATGGACTAGATGGTATAAATATCGCCCATAAATAAAGTCGAATCCCTCAATCCCCCATTCTCCCTCCCCCTCTCTAATCTCCATTCCCTCGCCCTTTTCTCCTTATACAGTAAGTTCATCTATACCTCCTGAAAACTGCGACTTACAACGAAAAAACGTACAGCGAAACCTGCTTTCTTATAAGAACAATGATAAAAGTAGGGGTTACGTTCTGGCAGATATTTTGTAACACGTTTGTATCCCAAACAAAACATAACAATACAGTACATTAGACATACTTTGTTAAAACAAACAAATAAAATTAATAATTATAAAAAATTCACGTGGACTTAGACAGGTTTTCTACTTCAAAATGATCATATCGAAGATTCATCAGATTGTAAACAGACACAAAAATCATTCGCACTTAGGAAATTATAATATCGGTATTTTTATAAAAAAACGCTGGAAAGGTGCATTTGCTCAAACTGAAGATAAGGGCTTAGAAGCAAAAACGCATAAGTAATGGATGAAATTTCTGTATCTAACATTAATAAGTGATGTTGAAACTACTGCATAACACTGCTCACATATATTTGGTCATTCGGTAGGGAAGGAGCCCGGATTGGGTAACAAAATGAAATTAAACACTAAATTAAATTATATGAATAATAATAAACATGAAATAAAAAAGACAAATAGAGAGGTTTTTAATTGTCTTTATATATCTTCTTTATATATTAATACTCAATGTCTGTCCGTCCGCCCCTTTTATCTCTTGAACGGTTTGTCATAGAGAAATGCTGTAAACGCCATTAATTTCTGCCAACTAGGAGACCCCAGAAAAACTATTTTCGTTTATGGAAGTGTCCCGGATTCGACTCCGGGAGACGATTACATTTTCCCATATGTTCACACAGGAGTTTCGATTTTTCAAAGTTCAAGGTTTATTTCCTTCATTCATTAAAATACGTAAATAGGGACCAAATTTCTCCGTTTTTGCTTTATTCGACGGCTAAAATATCTTATTCATACAATGTTTAAACGTTATACGGAAGAATTTGTCAGAAATACGCGTTTCTTTTCGAAATTATTTTGTTTTTTGTACTCTTTCCGAGTGTTGCCAAGACGACCCACATTGTTGCCTCCGATTGAATTAGCGTCTATTAAGCCTTCAAATAGACTAAAGAAGTGCGTTATTCGCTTCGTGCTTTTTATGAAGCATCGACATTCTAGTTGTATCAATGTCAAAATTAACGTTGCTGATTATTATTATAACTGCGTGTGAGCTGTGGGCATTTTTAACGATTGACCAAAAGAAAAAAATCTTCTTTCCTTATTTCAATACAGGAATGTGACCTTTTTCGTATGGGAAGGGCAATTAAAATTGCACATGTAAATTATAAAAACAAACATGACATTCAAAATATCAGTTTTCGAATTTTATAAGGATAAATTGGCTATTTATGTACCGCAATCGAAACTCCTCAAATTTTGCTTTTGGCATTTCACAAACGACGTATATGCAAAGCGACGCAACTTATAACGAAACATGTTCCTTGATTGATTGACGAAGTATATGCGAAACAACGTATAGCGGAGAATCACAGTGCATATTTCCTTTCCTACTCTCTCTCTCTCTCTCACCATAGCCTTCCCTCTGACTTCTTCCTCTCTTGCTCACTCAATCTCTCTCACCTCTCTCTGATTCCTCTCTCTGCCTTTCTCTCTCACCATCTACCCCGTTGATGGCCTCCCAGAGCAGCCTGCCATTACATCCGCTATCGGAACTCCCTTTAACCCACACTCAAACGGAGTGGACACGTAATGAGCGTGGTTTGTGTGTGATCCAGGCATATTGTGATCTGCTCCTCCCTCCGTCCCTCTCTCTCTCTCTCCCACGCTCTTTCCCCTCGCCTTAACCACCCTCCCTTTTCCAAATTCTCTCTCTCTCCGCCTCTCATACGTACACACACAGGGTGTAAGCAAACAGGGGCTTTGGGAGGATGGATGGGATGAAAAAGGAAGCGAATGGGGAGGCGAGAAGGGATAGGAAAGCAAAGTGTAGCTGGACAAAACACCAGCAGGAAGCGAAATTGTCGGGCAAAATTGTCGAGATGAGTTTTACCTGTTTAGATACTATTGATTCTGAGCTCTCTTAAAGCTAACGGTTTGATTAGTATGTTTTGACCGCTCTCGGTCCTAGTTAAACAGACAATGGGTGTCTTTTGCACCTTTCCTCCTATTTACTTCTTATACAAGTACAAGCACGCGATAATTCGCCATTGAATTGTTGCATAAAAGTTTCGGCTGAACGATGAAATTTATTTGTCTACGAACTCGTGACAGCAGTTTAGCTCATAACTTATGCGTTTCTGTCACACCAGAAACAATTTTTAAAAATCAATAAAAATGTTATTTAATGAATTGAAATGATGGCAATGAAAGAGGTCTTTAGTAATCTTTTTGGAAATTGAACGTTGTCATCTTGTTTAATTTCCCATTTTTTTCGGCCTGCCATTCGTGTTCATGCATTTTCCAGCAGATTTGAGAAATGAGATTGTTTTCTAAATTTTTCTGAAGCTAAAATAAAACCGAGGTTCTCAACCTGGTGCTCGGAGCACCACTGTGCTCCTTGGCAGCCCGTGCTCTTCTACGATGCTTAAAATCTCCTTTCCGCCAGTAATTTATTTGCAATTTGCATTCTTACTAATCGTATTAAAGAATATCATTAATAAAATGAACGTTGGTTAAATTTTATACATGGTCATTCCAATTTTTGCAAAAGTATTATAGTGGTGCTTGCTTGATATATTTTGGAAAATAATTTGGTGCCATCCACAGCGAAAAGGTTGGGAACCCCTGAGCTATATAATGGAATATTTAAGGACATATAAAATCTTCAATAAACTAACTTAGGAAATTATTGTTAGGAAAATAAAATGTAAAAGAATAATTAATAAAAATAATCGAATATAGGCTCCGAGTGGAAACAATAACCTCAAAGTAAAGCTCGTCAAGCGATTGAAAAACTCCACACCGCAATTCAAAGTAATAGGGTGAAAACAGAAAAAAATGACGGCGCTTAATCAGAACATGAATGCTATGACAGGATAAAGATTTTCGCGGAAATGGAACAAAAAAATAACCTGGATTAAGGCGACTCAATGGACCTCTAAAACACGACGAAAACGCGAGGTCATTTTTCAAGGGGAGTTATCTAAAGTCCCGATTCGACACAATCGACTCCTGGACGTAGAGACGACATAAATTCCTCCGACATCCGCCGTCCCAGAAGCGGAGCATCGCCGCGCGAATAAGTCTCCCATGTAAATTACACACGACGATAATTTTCGTGGATATAAATCGCGTCACGGACAAATTGGCACACGGACGAAATTTCGCCAAGATTGGCGCGTTAATGATTGATTATCCGTCTGCTCTCGGGTTCCTCTTTTTAAAGGGGATGATTGACTGGCGGAGATTAGCGATGAATAATAAATCACAAAAAACCATTAGCGTGGCGGCTTTTTGACGCGCTAAGTCACGGGCGGGGGAGCTTACGAAGACGATGTCGCCGCGCGAAAACGGACTTTTGTTCAGCGGATTAAGCGGACGGGCATATATTGCCTCAATATCGCTCGATTAAGATTAAATGTTTTCGTTACAATGTTGTTTTCATATCGCCTGCAAATCCGAAGGAAAAATGAGCAAGGGAACATCATCGCATTGAGCTCTATTCAATTTCCACGCCCAATAATGTACATACGCCGAGGATACAAATGCGATATTTAGCCTTCGCTGTAGAAATTTTATCGCTTCGTTCATTCAATCGGAGATTTTTAAATAAAGCGTTTGGTTCTGCAGTTATAAATGCAACGCTAAACGCTAACTTCGGGGGCTAAGTGCTTATTGAAATAAAAATAGTTAACTTGAAAGCATTTTAAAATATAATATTATGCCGTCTTGATGCCTATTAAATTAATCTTTAAAGACGTCACATTTTTTATTAATCAATAGAGTGCGATTTAATAGACTTAATTTGTAAAATATTCATTTCCATAGCATCATTCGCTATACTAAACTGTCATCCGAGTCAATCGCCCCAAAGTTGGAAAATCTTAAGTTCGATCAGTTTGTTCCTCGTAACCACAACATATAGCTGATATTTTATCTTTTTAACAACCTTTCAAATCGAGTTAGAATAAACATTTTACTCCCACTCCAGAAATTAATGACAGACCAGGTTTTACAATAAAAATGTCTCGTTTTTGGCAAATTAAAATATAGGAGCGGTGGGAAAATAGTCCACGCGAAGCAATCGGAAGTTTAAAGCGGGATTTGAAAAATCGACAAAAACATTTTCGTATTATTCTCATTTGGCGATTTGACGCATTGAATGGAAACAACACGCGCTTTGATAGCGAACACGTTTACAAAATGAACACACCTGCCAACCTCCTCTTAGTTCTTCTACCAACAACCAGAGCGACTAATTAAGGGTAAAAACAATTTAAATGGTGAAACATCTGCGGAAAATGTGCATCTTTAATCGCTTCTCATCTTTCTGAGATGCAGACCGCACCCATTAGCGCACTCTTAAATCTAATTTCGCCTTCAAATCCTGATTGCCGAACAAGGCAACCAACACACACAACTCCTCCCTCAAGAGAGGGCTTACAACAGCGCCGCCAATATAGAACTCTTTTAAGAGTGTTTGTGAGAGAGAACGAGAGAAATTGCAAGATACAGAGAAAGAGATAGAGAAAGAGGGAGGGATATTGCGGTTTCCTAAAATGAAACAAGAAAAGGGGAGCGAAGGACGTCACTCTTTCTCGAAATAATCAACCAAACATTCTAAAAACCAATTCCTTGCGACATTTTTGTCCAACGGAGACCCCTTCCTCACCAGGCAACGCGAAAAAAATACATCTCGAGGACATTTTCTCCGTCCCTAAAACCTCCGATCTCTCTCTCTCCTTTACTCGCAGAGCAAAGGAGGTAGAGAGGGAGAGAGAGAGAGAGAGAGAGAGAGAGAAAGAGGGAGGAGAGAGATCGAGAAAGGGAGGAAGGGTACCGGTGACATTTTACATTCCGTCTTACATACCAAAGAGAAAATAGCGGCAGGAGGGGGATGTAAGGAGAACAGGACGTGGGGAAGGAGGGAGAGGGACGCTGTTCTCAAGGGAAAGGGAGACGACGGGGGAGGCGCCGCTTCCTCCTCTCTCCCTTCCCCCCATACTCCATTGGCGTCGCCTGTGTCTGCACGAGAGGGAAATGGGACGCGAACGCTTTTGGCGGAGACAAGGGTTACGGGGGCGGATGAGGGAGGAGAGAAAAAAGGAGAATGAGAGAGAAGAAGGGGGAAAGGAATGGAAGGAGAGCGTGGGAGTTACACAGTAGTAGCTGGAGAAGAAAGGGGGATTTTTTTGGAAGGAGAAGGCAGTGGGCGGCACTGTATGGAGTGAAGGAGGAGGGGTGGTAAGCAATCGGGGGAGAGAGTGAGAGAGGGTAATTGTTTCCGCCCGGGAAGCAATGACATGAGAGAGAGGGGGAGGGGAGGGGAGAAGAGCGAGTGAGTCAGTGAGAACGCGAGAGAATTGGATGCTGCGGGGCCCTCAGCACGCCCCTGGACCCTCGAGGGATAGGATGGCAGACTCCGGTCGAGGAGGACGAGAGAGTGAGAGAGGAAGGAACCGAAACAGACAGGATGGATGGGAGGAGGAAAGAATAGGAGGAAAGAATAGGAGATAGGAATAGGTGAAAGGAGATGTGCAAGTGGAAGGAGCGAGATACACGAGGTTTAATTCTCCCTATCTCCCTCGTGTTATGTAGGAGGTTAAAAGGGGGGAGGGAGAGGGAAAGCACAGAGGTTTGGAATTCTTAGAAGTTGGGAAGAGAAGGGGAGCAGAGGAAAGCGGAGAAGATGAGGCGTAGTAGAGATAGAGAGAGATAAAGGAGGTACGGAGCTGTGTTGGTAGGGAGGGGGGTGGGGTGTAGAGGAACGAGAGGCTTTCTAGGCATTGTGGAATTCCTGGCAGCTTCCTATTTCTGCCTCATTCTCCTATCTAACCCACTTGAGCCCTAGGCGTATTTCCCGAGGTGCACTACCTACTAGCCTCAGCTACCAACCAAAAAACCTCTCGATTTTATTTTCGTTCCTTTCTCGGAATCATTATTCGGAGATGTTTGCCATTCCGTGTATATTTTATACAATTATAAATGAAGGAGAATATAATTAATTTATATTCAAGTATTCCAGTGCGGGCATACACACACACACATATATATGTATGTATGTATGTGTGTATGTATATATATATATATATATATATATATATATATATCAATCATCAACCCTTTTCAATCCATTGACGGATGGATCCCTTCCCTAGACTTCCAGTTTTCCCTCTCAACGATATATATATATATATATATATATATATATATATATATATATATATATATATATATATATATATATATATATATATAGTTTTTCTCTCACTGAAGAAGGGCGTATGTTGCCCGAAAGCTCCAAATTACAAGCCTTCCTTTATCGCTGTGGACGTCCACCACCGTATGGTAAGTGTTCACTGGCTCCTTCCAATCCCTCTCAACCTCTCGTTGCATTTATTTCATCATATTATTTCTTTTTCCGTATCGTGTTTTATATATATATATATATATATATATATATATATATATATATATAGTGTTTTTTTGAGTTCGTGTTTCGACGCCCCCAGCAGCGAAAATCTTGAAAAAGTGCAACAATGCGGCCGCTAAAAATTCGCAATTGTTTAAACAAATATTCAGGGTTTAGGCATTTCCAAATGTGCTACGGAGCTGAAATTTTTTAAATAAGTAGAATTCTTAAAAAAACGAAATAGGGATTATACAAATTTTGATATTTTAATTTGTTTGGCAGTTAAAAATTCTTAAAGTTTAAACAAATAGATAAATGTTTAGGTACTAATGGATGAGCTAGGAAGCTGAAATTTTCAAATTATTTACAGAGTAGTGAATTTGCATAAATTTACATTTCAATTTTACCATTTATGAATTGCGGCGGCCGTTAAAAATTATTTAAATTTAAACAATTAGAAAAATATTATTTTACTTATAGAAGTGCTACAACTTTAAAATTTGGCTAAAATGTGTAGCATTAGTACCTTATAATGAAGAACGTGTAAAATTTTTAAAATTGTAACATTTGGGGATTGTTTTCAACTATTATTTTTACATGTGGGAAAAACGGAAATCGCTGCGGAGGTGAAATCTTTAGAATTAAAAATATGTGTAATGATGAAATATGAATAATCAATATTTTTTTATCTTGAGATGAAATGCTTGCAGTAGGCAAGCACCAACTACTAGTACGTTATATATATCCTCCTCTGTAATAGTCGTCGATATATAATGATATAACATATAGAAGGATACTAATGTCCAGCCCAAACTACAAGAGCTAGAGAGCTGAAAGTTTTAGTTTTTGTAGATATGATGGAGAAACCTTCAGATAAAATGAGACTTCTTACCTAAGTGACATGAGTTCGACTCCAGAAATTCCGAAAGTTGCGTTTTTTCCCATAAGAAAATCATTGCGCCATTTCTGTAAATTAATTTTGGGCACTTGCCCGTAAGCAAGAAAAATGAAATTTTCAGTGTTGCTAGACGGCCTCAATATCTATTGAGAATTATTGTTACTTTTGCTTACAATGTCCTGGGTTCGACTCCACATACCCCGGAATTTCTCCCATAAGTTAGCATGGGAAAAAGTTATCCCAGTGTGTAGACCAATCTAATAGGTTTAGGATGCTGAAATTTTGCAGGTCTATAGAATTTTTCTCCTAACCAACTATAAAAATCGAAAATTTCAAAGTTGTTAATTTTTAGGGGTTGTTTTAACCCCATTTGTACTTTAAAGCTTAATAATTTTTATCTTGGAAACTATATGCTGTAGGTTCGAGTTTTTGAAATCATTTTGTAGAAAATTATACGTAGAAAAAATGGAATTTTGAAAAAGTTAAAAAAATTCGACCACTAATAATTCGAAATTGTTTAAACATATTTTTGAGGTTTATGTATTACCGAATGTGCTACGGAGCTGAAATTTTTTTTAGAGCGAGTGTTTGTAAAAACGAAATAGACATTATACAAATTTTGATATTTTAATTTGTTTGGCAGTAAAAAATTCTTAAAGTTTAAACAAATAGGTAAATGTTTAGATACTACGAGGCGAGTTAGAAAGCTGAAAACATTTTAATATATCCATGAAATTTTATTGCGGCCGTTAAAAATTATTTAATTTTAAACAATTAGATAAATGTTATTTCACTTCTAAATGTGCTACAAATTTAAAATTTGGCATAAATGTGAGGAATTATTAACCGTATGTGGAAAACGTATAATATTTATAAAATTTCAAAAGTTAGCAATTGTTTTATTCCATTATTATTCCATAAGGAAAAAAAGAAATTTGGTACCTAGGAGAAATCTTTTGAATTAAAGAAATATTTCCCATGATGAAATATCTTTTTAAAAAATTAATGTTTTATCAAGGTGAGATGAAATGCTTGCAGTATGCAAGCACCTTCTACTAGTATGTTATATCCTCCTCCTCTGTAAGGAACGTCTATATATATATATATATATATATATATATATATATATATATATATATAATATATATATATATATATATATATATATATATATAATATATATATATATATATTACCCTCCAGTCTTGGTCCGCGAACAGATCCATAGGGCGATGACGCCTACCCACATTGGATCTCATCCTCACACACCCACTATTCCTGCATCTACCCCTCCACTCACTCTTACGACACTTTTCCATCCTGGTATCCACGAAGCTCTCAAAACAATCCTTCATGCTGCCCACCCAATTCTTACCTCTTCCTCCCATCAGTCCCTCTTTATCAACCTTTTTGCCAATCCTCCGCTCCTCTCCTTCCGCCGGCCCCCAAATTTGGGAAATATCTTGTGGAGGAAGGATCTTCCCACTTCTACCACGCTTCTTGCAATAGGTTCCCACCCCTGCGGAAAACCTCGCTGCCTCACTTGCCCTATCCACCTACCATCATCTTCTTTCTCGAGTCCCTCCACCAACATCACCTACCCCATCACCTCCAGAAGCAACTGCACCACCCGTAACGTCATTTACCTCCTTACCTGCACCCTTTGTCCCGCGTTTTACGTAGGCCTCACCAGCAATCCGTTAAACATCCGAATGAACGGTCACCGGAATAGCGTTTCTCTCAGACGCCCCCTCCCAGTTGCATTACATGCTAATACCCACAATGTTCCCTTTAATAGTTGCTACAATGTTAGGATTATTCGCGCTTTACCCTATGACACTCCTGCCCCCCTTCTCCGACACTGGGAACTAGCACATATCCATCTTCTCGACTCTTTCTCTCCGCCTGGCCTCAACCTCCGCTAACCCTATTAGCCCCCTTACAATGTTTCCTTGTTACTTTGTAACTATTCGGACTCTACCTCATCACACTCCCTCTTTATTGGCTATCCACCCCTCCTACTCCCCACCTCCTCCAATCATCAACCTTCCCACATCACCCTGTCATTCCCCGCCCAGTGTGTCACTTTACGTCACTCTTTCGCTGAAGAAGGGCTTAGGCCCGATAAGCTTGCGTGTGTTTTTGTGTTCGTGTGTTTTACGTGTCTCTTCGACGCCCCCAGCAGCCTGCCAGCTTGGTCCTCAACTTGGTGAGTGTCCGTTGGGCTTCCCTCAACACCTTGTTGCCACCCTCATCACTACCTTTTCTTTTCCTTTAGTTAATATATATATATATATATATATATATATATATATATATATATATATATATATATATATATACACACACACCATATTGAAAAAAACATTTTAAAATATTCTCTTTCAAAAATGTTTTACAAAAAAATTGCCAGTTGAAATGACCCACATGAAAATAGTGTCCTCTTTTTCCGGCGTGGTCGAAAATACCTGTTTCTCTCGGAAATAGTTTCCTATCTTTTCTTTGGCGCGGATTCTTTTTTTTATACGACCGCTCTGGTTCGCTTCCGTTGCGTGACGCGGGGAGTGCTCGCAGTGAGGACTCGGAATAATGAAGTAAACACATCCGGAATGAAGAGAAAGGATTCTGCGGCTCCTGGAATTCGGAAGGAGCTAAAAAAGGAGATGGCCACGAAAAAACGAGGAGTAAAGGATCTCTCTTAGTCTCCTTCGTATTTTATAGTTCGCCCACAGGAAGAATTGAAGTGTTTGAGTTACGTGGTGGAGAAGAGCAAACCAATCTACGGCGGCAAGACGATACGGCACGGTTTCTTTAATTAAAAGTCGGCGTTCAACGGGGTTTTAAAAGACCAGAATGTGAGTTACCAATGCATTACGGCCCACTCCGAACTCACGGCTTGCCGTCAAGACGGCAGAGTGCAAGTAAGTCATTGAAGCACTACATTCATCCTTCAATTTGCACTGTACATGAGTCCCTTAGATGAGAGGGTGCAAAAGAAAACCGCGCATAGCGAGGTATGTCTTCCCATAGGAATACCCTAGTTTGCATTTGAGCGCTATCTTGAACTCAATTTGCAACGATTACATCACACATTTTTCCTTTCATATAATTGCTATGCCGAACTGAAACGTTTTATCAATTTTAATTCACGAAGTCTTTTTCAAAACCGCGTCAAAACAAAATTTATGTCCGTGCAATTCGAGGTTGTTCTCTAATTAACGTTATTAAAAAGAAAGCCGTGCTGAACCGAGAACGTGCAAAGCGAAGCCATGCAAAAGGAAACTGTGAAACTAGAGGGTTGGTTGTACTTAGTTTGCAAACACTGAAAGTCTCTCCGTATAATATATAGTTTGACAATTTCGTTTGACCTCCATCCTCGAATTCTACTCAAACGCGACTTCCTGGAAACCTTATAAAATCATTTATTTCTGGCGAAGGTAACGCGCAGCCCACGAGCTACGATTAAAAATCTACCCGTGAAATTTAATGCCGAAATTTTAACGTTCGTTGCATGGTACAAGATTCTACAAAACCCATTCTCCAGAAGTTTCGACTTTAAAAAAATGTACACATAACTCTCACGTACAGGGTACCACAAACTCCTGTTGTAAGCTATGGCCGAAGCACTATAGCAGCTCTAAAGGGACCAACACAGCACAAAGGTTTGCTCTCCACTGATTGAAATGTTGACAGAGAAGGTAACGGGGAGCGATGGGAAAAAAGAAATGGCCTCGAGGCGAAATCAAATCGGATAGGATCGATGTGAAATATTTTCACCAGAGGGATTTTCCAATGGAATTATTAGGGAGGAAGGAAAAATAACTGGGTAAAACGACGATAGCGGTATAAAATTTTTAAAATCATTTTTGGAAATCGGAAAATCTTTTGAGAGTCGAAAAATCAAACTTATTGACAGTAATCTCCGATGCGACTGAGGGAAGGGAAAGCATTAGCCGCAGCCTTTCTCGAATATAAGGGTGGCGACAAACGGGAGAAATAAAAACAAACATGAAACGAGAGATGCGGAGTGCGACACGTGTTCCTTCGTAAGCAAAACTTTTTTAAGCGAGTACTCGCATGCTAATAAAGCTCGTCAAATCATACGTAATTAGGCGTTCAAGGATAGACTAATCTCTGTCATAAAAGCAGCGCAATTACGTAATTATTCACACAAATAATAATAATACATGCAGTGATGGTATCTAATAATAAGTTGAAAAAGAACTATAAAAGCAGACTTTAAAAGCGCTTTTTTTAGAATGTTCATGTAAATTTTCAGAACCTTCGACCTCGTCTCCATCTTTGTTATTTAAAACATACCTCAACGCAGTTAAGCAGTTGCAATATTATCTTTATCTCTTTTCGTAAGTAAATGGAACGTATTTACACTTCACTTTTATAGTTGTAACAATGTGAGCAAAATGAAATTTTAACATTGTAACTAACCCGTATGTACAGTTTACAAGAGTTTTTTTTAATCCTGCTTAAAAAATAAATACGGGGATTCCCAAAATCAATAGGGTTCATGTCTATCACCAGCCAAAACTATTTTGAAAATCTTTGTTTCCCAGCCCTTCTTGTCGTGTCTAACCTTTTTGGACGGGCTGGCAGAGATAAGTGATTTAAAAAGCGCTAAAAAAAAGCAGTACTTGTGAATAAAGATAAATAAATAAATAAATTAAATAACATTGCAATGCGTATCACTCAGCAGTCAACTGTATAGGAGATTGCGCTGCTTTCCACTGGCTGCTCTGTATCTTAATATGTTCTTGCTCGTCGGTCAAAATACCACCACTGAGTAGTAGTAAATGCCCGTAAACAAACCGGCGTTTTCTTTTATAAAATATAACATGGAAAAATTGGCTTAGATTAGGATTCGAAAATAAAAATTAATTGCGGTTACTCCCGGAGTCACATAGGTACATTACTGGCGGATGATTGACCGCTCTGAATGTAAACTCTTTGGTTGAGTTTCAGATACATTTTTTACTTTCTCCATATACGAAGTATAGAGAAAGTATTGTTATCATGAAAAAAATCTCAACTCGAGATTTCAACGGTAATACATGTTTTAAGGTCTCCTGAACACGTTTTGACTATTTTCTCGATGATGTCTGTGTATCGGTCTATCTGTCTGTCTGTATGTGATAGATTTTTGTGGGCGCTCTAACTCAAAAACTATTAATCGGATCAACGCAAAATTTTATATTTAACATTTTTATAAAAGTTAGAAGATCTGATTAGTTTTGGGTAAAAATCGGTGAATCGGAAGTGGGTGTTTATTCTTGTCACATCCGTTATTTTGAAATATTTACTTTAATATTTGATAAATGTAAAAATGTATCGAAATAAAAGTTGTAGGAAATTTTATTTTCTACAATCTTTGTTTGATACATTGATTATATTTTTAGCTGCCACCATCACGCCACCTACCGAAGACTATTGTTAACAATTGACGCTTAGTTACGTCTTAGTAACGCTCCTTTTTCTTTTCTTAATTGTCAACCGGAAGTGAATATTGACCACGATCCCAGAGCTAACAACATGTAATTTGCCATATAGATATGAAGAAAGTCATGTGTTGCCCACATCAGTTTATTTATTATTTATACTTATTTTAATAATGTAACAACTAAAAAAAATATTTTGTGATTTTATCGGCATTAAAAAGATAAATCCCTAAAAATCACGTTACAACGAATTGCCTCTAATCGGGTCTCGGTTAAAAAGGATTTAATTGGATATACCTCACGTCAGAATAATATTAGCCGAACCCTCCGACAACATGACCGTTTCATTTCGACGACGGTTTGATATTCGGTTAGGAAAATTTAGCATATAAATCGAATTTTTTTCGACCAATCAGAGCGAAAAATATTCGGCGCGATTGTAAAATATATTCGCCCCGTAGATTAAGGACGGCCTCGCTTCCTGATGTCGATTCGGAATCCGATAACGATCGCGGCCATCTTTCTGCGATCGATATCTCGCGGATGGGTATTGTGTGGGCTGAGAAGACGGCGCGCCGTAGTAAGCGGATACATTTCCTCGCGTGGTTCTTGCGAAGAAAGGGGAAAGGAGAAGAGGATTCGGAAGAATGTAGCCTACCACCCCAACCAGACCTCGCGTTACATGCTCCCTTCCATCCCATTCTCTCCTTCGACCCACTCACCCGCCGCCTCTTCACTATCCACGCGGGTTGCTGAGGTTACTTTCCCCAGGGCGTGCACCGCCGCGACACACACGCACCCCTTCTATCGCCCTTAAGAGTTCCTCGTTCACACACACGCACGCACGAGCACACATTCACCCGCCCCACACCATCCTCCCTACACCTCCCAACTGCCAATCAAACAGCTAACCTCGTATCTCTTCCGCTTCATCTATCTCGTATCCCCACTTCTTCCTACTACGCTCTTTCACTCACTCCGCCTCTCACTTTCCTCAGGTTTCCCCGCAAATCCCCCTTTCAGCGATTCCATATATACACGCCCAACACACACACACACACATATATATATATATAATTTTTTTAAGGTGTACATTTGCGAACTCGGGTTATAAAAAAGATAAATTACATCTGATGTATCATCGATGTTTTTTTTAAGCAGAAGTCCCTCGCCAGCAGCATTTTTGAGTATACTGTACCTAGTTTTGCCATCTCCGGTACTCCGCACGACCGTCTGTTTGGAAATTTTACTAATATTAAAATTTGTTGTTGAAGGATCTACGCACGAACTAGTTTTTACCAGAAGGAGAGTTATAGTAAAGAGGATTTGTAGACACTCATAAGATCACCAGTTAGTCGGAGCTGGAGGTTCGAGGAATTTCATGGAAGCGTTGGTTTTACAAGCGTTATTTGAAGCGTAAAGGCCAGACAGCTGGCGTCAGCAGGGGTTGCTCGGCCATTATATTATTGATGTACAGTACTTTTTGTATTTGGAACATTTTCTTCTTTATTTTTATATGAAGAACGTGTATTTTTAAGTGTAGCATACTTATTTCTCATCTTGAAGTGTACAGTATAGGACAGTAAGTATGTCCATCAAGGACCCCCAATTTCCCATAAGCCCCGGTCATCTCCAACGAGAGGATGAGTCAGGAACGAAATACTCGCGGATAGCCAGGGACTACTACTGTGTGCGTGTACACACACACACAGGAATACTTGGATAATCAGGTTTAACCAAAAATAAACACGAACGTATCTACGAATAGGACTACCTATGATGATACGTATATGTATGTTTGTGATTAACATCTGTTAGGAAATTATACGTCATTATTTGGAGCTATATAAGCCTTCGAAGAGAATACTTATTAATCTTTTTTTCATCCAATGTTCTTTAATTTTGAGAAGCAGATTGGTTTCGCTTATATTTCTGGCGATGACACAGTATGTCGAAAATAGATAGAATCCTTTCTTTTAATGAATTAGTGGATGAAACAGCTGCTCAGTTTTCGTTTTTTTTCTTATCTAAAAGAATTAAGCATTTTGTTCTGTACTCTTGTCAAAGTATTGCTCGGATAGTAATTCCATTACTCAAAAAAGATAGTATGACTTAACTTTACTAAAAGGTTAAAATTTACTCCGTGTGTGCTTTAAGCGTTCATCGGTAATTAATCCAACCTGTCGCTTTAACGAAACAGGTACTTTAAGAATTCTTTCATCGTAACAAATAAGAAATTGAAGTAACAAGACGAAGATTAACAGACATAATGTAATCCCTTCGGTTGGCATTCTATACAGAAATAAAAAATTTCGCTGTGAATAATAAACCAAAACTTTACGTAAAATACGAAGCTCATTATAAAAACATTTTACAACGGCAGGAAATATCATCAATCATAAGAAAAACTGAAATATTACTCAGAAGTACTACTTATGGTTCATGTTAAGTAGCTGGGACTACATCCGAAACTGAACCCTACTTATTTCAGTGTTAAAACTTGGGATTATTTGATTATTTATCACAACGTATAAACTACAGCGATTTTGATAGGATACCGTTCAAACTTTCACGATTTGAACCCTGAATTCGACCCAAGATCACCAGTAACGCCTATGAAGCAACGTAAGAAACAAGGTATTCCAATTAACAGTGTAAGAAAATCCGAAGGCAGACAAAGAATAAAGATCACATTCTTGAACACGAAAGTGCAAACCCCGCCGCGAAAGGGGCAAGAAATTCAACGCGCGAGGAAGTGGCGTTTCCCGAGTTAAAAAAGACGTATTCACCTTCATTATCCCCGACAGATTGAAAACATCAGCAGCGGCGCAGCTGCTTACCACATTTTAAAGCGCGATCCGTCCCCTCCTTTCTGGCGGCTAGTAAATTTCCTCCACCCGCCGTTCCTCCTCCATCCTCCTCTTCCCACCCTCTTACTCTACGCGAGATTTCCTCCTCTTCCACCTTAGTAAGAGCGTAACGACCTCCCTTCTATATCCCTTATCCCCATCTATTATCCACCATTCTCAACCCTCTCGTCTCGCCCGCGCTCTCTCCTCCACTTTCTTCTTTTCCTCTCCTTAGTCCCACAGCACTCACTGTCTCTCGTTAACACACTGAATCCGAAATCCCTCTTCCACCCCTCCCTCACTCCCTCGCCTCCTATCTGGAAGTTCTTTCTCTCTCTCTCTCCCTCTTACTCTCTTGAGGGCTCACGAAGAGGGGTTTTTGAACTCAAGCCACACCTTTTCTTCAAGCCAGTCACCCAACACGAAGAGTGGAGGGAGCTGGAAGGAGTAGAAGGAGAGATGAGAGGGAATAGAAGGGGTACAAGGTGGGGAGAAGAGGCAGAGAGAGATGACGGTAGGAGGAGAAGATGGAGCAAGAGAGAGAGAGAGAGAATAGAAGATAGCGGGAGAGAGTAGAGACGAAAGTGAGTAGAAAGAAGAGTAGAGAGAAGATTGTAGAGAATAGAGGGAGAAGAGAGGAGAGGAAAAGCGGATGAGAGAGAAGAAATGAGGCAGAAAGGAGGAGAAGGATGGGGAAGAATGATTAGGAGGAAAGTGAATGGAGGAGGAGGAGATAGGTAGAGATGACTGGAGGAAGAGGGAAGCGGAGGGAATATATACTTAGAGATGGAGAATCGCTAAACCTTGACATACTGGAAGGAGAGAACGAGAATAAAAGAAACGAAGGACAGAGAAAGAGAGAACGAGAGGTAGAAAAGAAAGAAAATGTTTCGGAAGGTCGACGAGTGGTGGCGCTCGAAAAATTAAACAAAACCGCAACGCACTGACCAACCGGAGAGGGTTTTATTTATATCAATCGACAAGGGGGGATTTTTTTCGGGGTGACTAGAGGAACGGAGAGGAAGTCGCAAGGGACACCCCTCTCCACGTTCTCACTCGCGTCCTCCAAAATGAATAAAATAAAATCGCAAAATGAAAAAAACTCCTCATCATACTGAGAAACACGTAGAGACGCGTCGAAGAACACCGAAAAAAATTTTGCCATTATTTTTTTAATACGCGAGTGTATAAAACAGCTAACGACTCGGAAATGCGTGCAAGTGATAATAAATTGTGGGGAGCGAGAGAGGAGGGTGAGAGGGAGGAAGAAGAGAGAGATATAGGAGTGGTGCTAAAGACTCAAGGGCGGGAGCTGAGAATGGCTGGAGGAGCGTCGAGAGGAAAAATCGAGATGAAAAAAACAGTTGATAACCCGCGTATCTCACATCGACGCCAACTCCATCCTTTCCTTCTTCACTCCCTCCCTGCCTCACGTCGCCCTCTCCTGACCTCACCTTCAACCCATCACCACCAACTCACTTCTACCAATCTTCCAACTTCCCTCCGAACCTCCCAAACCACCATATATCCCTCTTTCCCTTTCCACCTTATCTCCTTCCCTCTCCCTCCTTCAATTCCCTCCATAACTCCCTCTGACTCCCTCTTTCCCTCTCCCTCATTCTCTTCCATCCCTACCTTCCTCTTTCTCCCTCCTCCCCTCCATACCTCCCTCCCTCTCCCTCCTTCCCTTCCCTCCATACCTCCCTCTCTCCCCCTCCCTCCCTTCCCTCCATCCCTTCCCTCCATACCTCCTTCCCTTCCCTCCATACCTCTCTCTCTCTCTCTCTCTCTCTCCCTCCCTCCCTCCCTTCCCTCCATCCCTTCCCTCCATTACCTCCCTCTCTCTCTCTCTCTCCCTCCCTCCCATACCTCCTTCCCTTCCCTCCATTCCTCCCTCTCTCTCTCCCTCCTTCCCTTGCATCCATACTTCTCTCTCTCTCCCTTCTTCCCTTCCCTACATACCTCCCTCCCTCTCCCTCCTTCCCTTCCCTCCATAATTCCCTCTCTCTCCCTCCCTCCCTTCCCTCCATCACTCCTTCCCTTCCCTCCATACCTCCTTCCCTTCCCTCCATACCTCCCTCTCTCTCCCTCCCTTCCTTCCCTCCATACCTCCTTCCCTTCCCTCCATACCTCCTTCCCTTCCCTCCATACCTCCTTCCTTTCCCTCCATTCCTCCCTCTCTCTCTCCCTCCTTCCCTTCCCTCCATACCTCCTTCCCTTCCCTCCATTCCTCCCTCTCTCTCTCCCTCCTTCCCTTCCATCCATACTTCTCTCTCTCCCTCCTTCCCTTCCCTCCATACATTCCTCTCTCTACCTCCTCCCCTTCCCTCAATACCTCCCTCTCTCCCTCTCCTCCCCTTCCCTCAATACCTCCCTCTCTCCCCCTCCTTCCCTTCTCTCAATACCTCCTGCTCTCCCCCTCATTCCCTCCCCTCAATACCTCCCTCTCTCTCCTTCCTTACCTCCCTCTTTACCTCTCTCCCTCAATACCTTCCTCAACCACATCCCCTTCTTCCTCCCAACTCCCTTCTTCCTTTCTCTACCTCGACTCCTACCCTTACGCTCCCCTCGCACTTTTACCCAAAAATAAAATCTCTCCCCTTTCTTAACAAAAGCAATAAAACACACGGGGCTACACGTGGAAAATTTGCAAAAGGAAGGAGACGAGTGAGTGAGAGATAGGTATGTGCTCATCTAAAAAAGGAAGACGAGGAGGAGGAAGAGAGAATGCGCGCGAATGGAAATACCATCAGAAAATGTTTCGCGGAGGAAAAAAAAGGCGTCGGCTGGAAAAAATCCACTCGTCTTCCTTTAACCAGCAAGGCGTTCCATCGGCAACCGCCTCTCGTTCATTGTTGTTCATCCGCTTTTATTTAAAAAAAATGATGATCCTCCTTCGACGAACTCGTTTCCATCCGCGAAAATCTAGAAGAAACAAAAAATACGCGTAATGACGACGGCCTTATTAGAGTCCGTCCCGAACGGAGATTCGTATCCCGGATTCCTAATTGAATGTCTAAGTTGGGTGAAAATAGCGAATCGTATTTGCGTTAATATTAGGCCAACAGGATTGAAATATTGGTGCCGATACCATGATAGGCTAACTGGGTTGGACATTACCTGAGGAGAGAGAGTATGATTAAAGACGTGTTAGAAGGAAAACTAGATGGGAAAAGGGAAAGAGGTAGGAAAAGGTTTCAGCTGATAGACGATTTGAAAGGGAAAGAGAGTTATCAAGATATAAAGAGGACAGCGGAAAATAGGAGTATATGGAGAACCAGGTTTAACCAAGAATAATCACGGACCTGTCTACGGACAGACTACCTATGATGATGATGATCTTGGTGTATGGTGATTTTTTGAACGCTTGCAGTATGCAAGCACCGACAACTCGTGTATATATATGTGTGTGTGTGTATAAAGAGTAGTTATTTCGCAGCAAAAATATAACAAATTTAACAAAATTGTTACGAATAAAATTCAATTTCGACAAAACCTAGATCGTACTACTGCGCAACACAGATGATGATGATGACCATGATAGCTCATTATATGATGAGCTAGTTTTTAAATATTTTTTTGGCATCTCCTAAAAATTCTTTCATTTAATTTGCTCATGCGCGGTTTCATATCTACACAACAGCACATGAGCCCGTGCAAATTTGCTAAGACGAATCTCAAATTTTTTTACAAAAATACCATTTTGAGCTTGATGAACCCATATAAAATAATCATGCAATGGTGAGGAAAGAATATGTTTCAATATAACGGTCGATCAAAGACAAAAGCACCACTAGAATGCTTGAAAATTGATCTTCATCTATAAGGAACCGTACATATATGGATAAATCCCTTTCGTCTATAATCCCATCTCTTGCAATTCATTGATGTAGAGTTTTTATACCAAGGCATGAGCCTCCTATTGTGTCGCGAACGAGGAAATTTTATCCCAGAAGCGAAGCGAACAAAATACTTCGTAACGGCAAAATGGTTAGGATTTTGCGTATTTTTTGAATTCATACATATCCCATCGCTCGGCGCAGCAAATTGATGCGAGGGCGAATTCCGCGAAAAATTTCTTCGCTGCGAGGTTGTACCGAAAGATCGAAAATCCGAAATCGCTCCCGAATTGAATGGAGAGGATCTAGGAATTAAAAAAAAGGCGTCGTCGTAGCGCCAAGGCAGAAGAATAAGGACGTAAAAAAGGATGATTTCTAAAGAGTTATGCATTGAGAGAGAGAGAGATCGTGTTGAGCGAATGCTAGAGTGCTGGAGAAACAGGAGTTCCCTGAGCGTATAAAGCACTCGAAGAGAAAATAACCGAATCGCGAAGGAATGAGGAAACAGAGTCGGTTCCTATGCATGAATACCTTCCTGCGATGTAGATCCAGAGATAAATTAAACGTAACCAATCCTCTATACTGCATGAAATTTATAACGACCCAGTTCCTCATTTTTTGAAAAGTCATCTTCAAAACTAGGTCGCAATTTTGTGTGCTTTCTTCTTGATACAAAATGTATGTTTTTACTTGAATATATTTCCAGATATGGCAATATTATTTTCACATGGCGCATTTATTTTAAAGAGAGATTTTTCCTAGTTCTCTCTACACTGGAAGCAATATGTCTGCCAAAATATCGATGGAAAGCAACGAAGGTCATACCGAAAAATTGTTCGTTCCTATAAAAATTGAGTGCTTATTAGGAGTATTACCGAATATAGGAAAGTTTAAATTTTGATAGCCACATAGAACAAAAAAGCCAATTCAGATAAAGGTGAAGTACGAGAACGAGATAAGTTATCTTCTATAGCTATATCTTTCAGCAAACAAAACTTTGTGACGTTTTATATTTGGCATTTCCGGATTAAATACACTACTGATGTTTATAAGCCATTCAATTTGTATTAAATGAATCTATGTCGTAATTCTTATTGGAAGGTTTAAGATTTTTATTCGAGAAATAGGTCAAACTCGTACGACTAAGAATAAAAAGAATAATATTTGCAGCTATAAAAATCTGAGCAAGTTGTTTTCAACCTTTTCTGTTGAGATATCCCTTACAGCTTTTTAAAAGTAATTTTGTACCACTCTGCATATCTTAAACATTCAGTAATTTATAATAATGAAATGAGCAATCTTGTCATCAAAATAATTAAGTCATGCGTATAAAGTTGAATTAAATAAAATACGTCATTTCTTTGTGCTTAGTCTACTTTTCTAAATCGGTATAAATTGCCACGACGAAGTACCTCTCAAGGATTAATAGGCCATCGTTAAATATACTGTTTTTCCGGGGATCGCCAGAATATTAAAGATGAAAATTTACAATTTAATAACTTTCTGAAGTCGAAAGACGTCTCTACACGTGATTTAAATCCTGTCCGTGATTGTAACTTCACTAATTACGGATTAAAAGTCACGCACGAACTCCGAAATCAGAAGATCGAAGTATTATCTTAAATAAAGAATTTCGTGTGCCCCTTAAAGGCATTATGCGTAATTCCACGCGCACCCCTTATTGAATAGTACCATTATTCAATATAACAAAAAGTGGAGCTTTGAAAGATTAATGCAAACAATTACTGACAGAGACCACAGAAGATACAACTCTATGCTAAAGCAAACAAGCCTGTGATGTATCCAAAGGAATGAAAACGCTAAAACGCCATTAGGCAGATTACATTGCCAGATATGCCATGTGCCGAGCGTTTAAACATATCGAATAAACAATTAGGGAACGTTAACAAAAAGACCAAAAGAAAAATTGGGTAGTGAAGTAGACTACAGGAGAAACTGCGTTAAGTTTAGGCAAGGCCCTCATCCGTCCGGTAATGCATATAATAGGTTTTGCAATGATCAAAAACATGTATGCTGGCGAAAATTAATAATTCGGTAAGACCTGATAAACGAATAATAATTTTTAAAACGAGAGGCACACCGCCAAGAAAAGATGAAAGAGAGAGGAATCAGCCATCTGCCAAACAGTCCCATCTCAGCTCGCTCCGATGCGCACTTTTTTTCCACGGCCGAATCCAAAGGCTCTTCATCTCAAGTGTCGCGCATTCGAGCCGTGACGGCGTTTTGAGGAGAGCATTCAATCCAGCGCGCAACCAAACGCTTCACGGCCACCCGTGGAGGGGAGGGATTCCTCGTTATCCGTTTTGATCCTTCATCCTCTCTTCTCAATCGCCTCGCGAAAAAATAAAACTTCCCTCCATTCGGAAAAACTCCTCCTTCCATCTTCCAAATCCTCCACTACGGAGGTCAGAGGGAGGATCGGTTTAAAAAGAAGGATGCACCGAGCACTGACGAGCAAGTTAGGGGAGAAGGACAATGCCATCCCTCGCTTCGTAATGGCGGAGGAGGGATTTCCGTAGTATTTCCCTTTAAACGGCTCCGAATCGAACCCGGGACAGAATGTTTTAGAGGAGCCGGAGAGAGAAAGAGAGAGAATAAGGCCCTCTTACGGGGATTCTAGGAAAGGAGGGATTAAGTCCGCTTTTCCTTCTCGTTTCGGGGGATAATGTGAAAGGGGAGGGGGTCACAAACCCTTCACCCCTCCTTCATCCCCGCTGCTCCTAACTACGTTTTATTTTCCAAATCCTTTAAAGAATGCCGGATCATACGTTGCCCTCTCTCTTTCATACGCCCTTTCTCTAATTCGTCTGAGAGAGAGAGAGCGCGTCACCGTTCTTTCTTTGCACCATTGACTTCACCTTCCCTGCATTTCTCCATAAAATCCCTTCCCCTTTCTCTCTCCATCTTCTGCTGTTTCCTTCCCTTCATACGCAGCCTGACTCTTTTCTCTCCCATTTCCCTCGCTCTCCCACCACTTACACTCCGTACAATTAGAAGCAATGACGTCATCTTAAAACTTTAACGTCTAATTTTCTCATTGATAAGTATATTTAAAAATGCGTACCTATTAAATTTCATGAAACTATCGTATTTTAAATTCTAATGTTAATATGTAACCTGTTTTAAATAAAGAATGTTTTAATGTAAGACGTCTAAGTAGTCTCAATATCATCCAGATGAAGAATTCTCTGTGTGTCTCTTAGCTCCACCTACTCTTTTCCTCTCTTTCGTCCTCGCCCTCCTTTTCTCCTCCAATCCGGTTAACTCCTTTAACCTCTCTTCTCCCTCTCCCTCTGTCTATCTAGTCTCCACCCTCTCCTCGGAAAATGCACCCTGGTATAATGCAGTCCCTATCCTCCCTCCCACTTATCTTCTTCTTCTTCTTCTTCTCTCTCTCTCCCTCCCTTTCTCCACTTTCTCCTCCGGATTAAACATTTTCTCTTCAAGCGACGAATAACCTTTTCTCCTTCTGTGGAGAGTGCTTAGAGAATATTGCCGAGTGGATTTGTTGGAGTGAGGAGGAGGATCGTGACTTTCTCGGTGAATTATTCTTTTTAATCAAAAGGGAAAAGTCCTTCACAGGAGATGGGACGTCTTTTTTTGCGGCATATATGAAAGGAACACGAGGCATTTTAAGTCGTAATATTTGTCTGGACTTGATTTGCCAAGTATTTAGTTCTTGTATTCCGTGTCACATTCTTACCTTTATGGTTATGCCCTCTATTTATGTCATTTTTATTTGCAACGTTCTTAATTAGAAATTAGAATACTTATCTAAGTAAATATATGCAGTCATTGTTATTATTAAAAATCAGAGCAAGGCCCTTGCATTCCGCGACTGAATTACATTTTGGAAAAGAGGTATAAAGTATGGGTTGAAAGCTTAAAGGAACCCGAAAGTGGCATTTTTTTGTATTTTTATTGTGGAAAATTAAAAATATTTGCAGATACATAAACCTGTAGTGATTCAAGAATTTTTCGAAAAAGTATTCAACAACTACAAAATACAAGCTTTTTTAAACACTTGGCAACCAGTAAAAGGCAAACGAAAACAATAATGTCTCTATACTGCGAATGGAGGGACAGTAAAAAAGAAAAGATTAAAAAAGCCTGTGCAATTTGCTTTCCAAAGGAAAAAAGTAGACTTCTTATTTATGTTTTGAGTGCAAGAAACAAAATTGCTTGGATTATCTTGATTGATACAATATAGATTAATTGATATTAATGACGCATATACCCGGAATGTGGGAGAAACTGGTTCGATTCCAGGTCAAGTTCAGAATTTCTTTCATTCTCAAAGTTCACATTTATATTTGGTCTTATGCGCTCATACACAACTCAATTTCCTAACATTCAATCTTTCTTATCAGACATATTGATGCCCTGCAATTTTATGGAACGAACTACTACAATTCTTGTTTTTAGGTTTATTTTTATACTGCTCTTAAACTCCGAACAAATTGGATAATCTCCAATAAGTCGATTACGTACATATTAGGACGGTTTCTATAAATTACCTTATTAAAAATTAGGGGAAGGGCTATAAACAATTAAACCAATAAATGATTTTATAAAAACAGTAGAAAAACGATTTTAGGTTCTAACCTTTCCAAGATAATTTCAAAAGTATAGGGACAGAATGATCGCACGTCACCCAAATGAAAATTTTCTAGGACGACACTATCAAAGAGTTAATGCTCTACGGCAGCAATGCCCAAACTTTTCGGTTTCAGGGCCACATAGTCCACTTCTGCACGGGTGACACAGTCGACAATAAAGTTCAAAATTTATTTAAGTAAACAAAAGATCAATTTGTAGTTCAATAATACCTAATTTGTTCTAAGTTTACTTGTGTATCGTGTCATGTGAATAGAGAAGAAAAGGCGAAATATATTTTTTATAATACTATATTTCCATTTTACGTTACACCGTGTCTTTTAAACGCTAAACTCAGGGCGAACCGGATGAAAACACTCGGTGGATCGGATGCGGCCCGCGGGCCGTAGCTTGGACACCACTGCCCTATGGTCAAAAAATTCAATACACAAAAATAAAACGGAGCTTTCCAGCGTAAAATCCAGAAACTTTCGACGGCTGAAGTATAATTCGACGCAAGCGAGACAGGATGGAAATCGGAGAGAGCTAAATACTTCAACGTTTTCAATAAAAAAGAAGGAAGAAGAGCGGAGTGGAAAGGAGGAAGAAAGGCTTCTTGCGAGGGCGTATTTTTTCATTCTCTTTTCTCACTTCCTTGCACCTCGCGTGTCGAGAAATAAACCTCCCCAACGTGACTGCGAGAGCTTGACTGACATTTCAACCGTCCCCTTCTCCCCCTTTCATCTCCCCCTCCACTCCGCGCCTCCCGAAAAATACGACAGTCTCCTACGAGCCGGCGAAGCTAAAAAAAATCTCATTTATATTAACCGTGGAGGAAGCGCGCGATACGAGAACCGCGTGTCTCCGCACGCGAAACTCGCGGGTCAATTTCTACGTCGACGGAAAACGGCAAAATGCGACGTGCCGCATTAAACTGTCCCATTTTTCACCTTCGCGACGTAATATGTTTCTCGCCCGCCGCATCGCATTTTTTCATGGCGACGAGATTTTTTGCAACCTCTCTCACCGAGGGGAAGTTAGAAAAACCGAATCGGAATGAACCGCTCTTCCAGTGTATATGGTACGGTAAATGCAGATAACTTGGAAATGTGTACATTTACCGGTAAATGTGCACATTTGCCCCCAAGCTCGGTAAATGTAAGTTTCCAGAAATACCTATTATCCGTACATTTCCAGGTAAATGTGCACTTTTACCGACGTGCCTTGGTAAATGTGGAAATAAATAAGAATGAGAAATGTTACATTAATAATTACGTTAATTTATAGCAAAATCATCGAGGGTTCGGCTCCACTGGTATATATTGAGATGAACGCTTCCCAATCCGAGGGGGAAACACAGTGAACGTGAAGAGGGACCAAAAACACTTTGACTAACCCACCCAACCCGGTGAGCCGAGTAAAATTTGCCTTCATATTCAAATTTAGTTTAGTTGTATACATTTACCAGGAAATTTACACATTTACCGTACTTATAAACTGCAACAGATGTTCGCGACGCCGCCATGTTGTGGCCTGTGTTGCGACGTTTATTCACATTTACCAGTGTATACAGGTAAATGTGTACATTTCCCCAATCCAATCGGTGAAAGTATGTTATACTTACATTTACCAAACTTGGTGGTAAATCTGCATATTAGTCGGGAAATGTACACATTTACCGGACTACGCGCATTTACCGTGACATATATAAAATGAAAAAAAGAAACCTTTTAAGTCCGCCGACACGTTAGCGGCTTTATTCTCCTAGCGCTGCATAAATTTCGCCATATTTAGTCCCTTTCGCGTTGTTATGACAAATGACCGGAAGAAATTTATCTGAGTTTTATTTTTCAAAGGAGCATGTTAGCTCGCATGCTGTATATATATATATATGTCCGCTAATTCGATTCAATAAAGCGTCTTAAGGCTGTCAGGCTAGCTTGTTACGAATAAAAATCGTGAATAAAGGACCAATAAAAACATGTTTTTCTCGCTTAAAATTGCCTGATTCAAAACTTTACCTTATTCTTTGATAATCTTAACTATGGATAACCTGAAAAAGCAATATCATAAAGCAATTCATGATAGTTGTTTTGTTTCATAAAAAGTTCTGTATTATATACATGCTAGGACGACAAAATGCCAAAAAATATATCTTTTGCAACAAAAGTAGAACTAAACGAACATGCATTTTTATGCCTATATGGTAAGATATCGTTTATCTAGGTCTTGTTACTCCGCATATTCGGTTCATCCGGTTTTTTCACTCCGCACATAATGGTTTATCAATGCATTTAAATCTATGCACTGAAACAGTCTGATCGTACTTTTAAAATTTTTATATTAATTAGTTGTCTGTAGAGACATTGAAGAGTGATTTTCGTCTAACAGAGGTAGCTTTGTTCTCAAAAGAGACATTGAGGCTCTTATCGACGACATATGTCACACTTTTGATGCAGAATAAAATGTTTTGAATCTAAAACTGATGCTGAATTTGGAATTGCAAAGCAACAGGGTGCCGATAGAATTGTCTCAGGCCTCTGGGAAATTGAGCGGCAAAGCAACTATTTTCTTTGACACAACAGCCAGAACCTTAGTGAGTTCTTTGAATAAAAACGTTCCGTATTGAAATATACGACATACACTCAAATTTGTGACTTCAACAGCCTTAACATTTGTACATTAAATTCGCATTGGAAAGTTTAATTATTGGATTTTATTCGGAATAATTTCCTTTAAGACAGGGATGGCAAATGACATTGGTGTCGCGTGCCAAGAAAGTACACAATGTAAATCGTCAGAATTTTTTTCGCGTGCCACGTATTTTACACCCCTGTATTAAGGATTACTTAAAGTCGTCACACCGGATCATCCACATTTTCTCTTATCCGGATCCTACATATATGTATAAAATACCTATGCGTATGTGATGGCCAGCGTGAGAAAACTATTCTCCCTGGCAGCCGTGCACGAGCATAAAATTTGATTTAGACAGTTCCTGGTTACACCCGCCGTGTCTTATAGTATCTTCACTCCCTTCTCCAAGGATCAGCAAGCATCCTAGCTAAGAGGGAAAGGAGAAAACTCTTCCTTATTTGCTATGAAAATAAAAGAGGTGGATCCGTCCATGGGACGATATAGATGGCGCCATCGAGATATGAAACTGTTGACCCAGTTGCGTTGGATTTATGCGGACGATTCACGAACTGAGGCACCTTAAGCTGAGCGTTTCGTTGAGACGACAGGATGAGCCACTTTGTTATTATTAACTCCTAGAACATTACCCGAGTGTGGAAGCGAATGCAGGATACGTAGGAGGCAAAGGCAGTAGTAGTCAAGAGCCTTAACGTTCGGTTCTATTTTTCTCGGCGCCCAGTCGCGAACGAAATCAGGTCAATACAGATTGATTGTTGCGAGACTTAAATGTCGGAAGACGAGGCGCTTGGAAAATGAAACGTAAAGACTACGCAACGGTACCGTTCAAAACATTCGGTTCAAAAATACAGGAGGCCCTCAACGAATGGAGTTATTTTAGTTCATATTTCGGAAGTTAAGTTTTCTTTAAGAAAATAAGCTAAATCATCGTCATCGCCAACGCTAACGGGACAGAAAAGAATGAAGTGAACCTAATAAGAGTTTGAGATGGTAACAGTGATAACGTAAAAATTTCATACGTACTGGAAAATTGGGACTCCGATGAAGGGAACGTTATTATGAGAGGAATAAGGAAAATAAGACCCGCCTCGCTGGTAGATAAATGGATTACGAAGGGAAGTGGAAGAAGAAGGCTTGTCGTAAAGAGCTTAGCGCCGAATCTGAGACGGGAATAAAGGGAAGAAAGAGAGACATTGGGAGATTTTCGTGAGATGTGGGTCCGACTCGACAATAGTGAAAGTAAACTACACAAAAGATGGCTAAGGAGGAGTTGTTCGTCATAGTTTCGGAAAGGTTAAGAAGCTTAGCCGTTATTATTACAGGAGAAGCTGAATGTGAAAGGAAAATATTTGCCGTTGGGTTTTGGTCGGAAAGGAAGGAATTTTACGCGGAGAGGAAAACTTGCGGTCTTCTAGAGAGTTCTAAGAATGATGGCGACATTTGTGAAATAAACGGCGCAATATACATTGCACAAACTTTCTCATATACGTTTGGTCGACTGTGTACGCTTATAAAAGAAAAACGCTTATAAATCAAAGCTAGCCGTCGTTTAGCGTATATAATTTAATGCCACTGGTCGATATTTAGTAATTTTTTGGGACATATGGTTTAGTTAGCATTATTTGTGACATCAGGTTGTACGATTGGATAGATTTTAATCAAAGTCCTTATAGCCATTTTCAGTGAATGGAGTTTTGTTTCAAAATATCCTAGAATAAAGTATCCTTAATTGTTGTGCAATATCGTTCATCTCTCCAGAGTGTCTGTCTAACATCCACAAATATGATATATCATTCGATTTAGTTTAACCGTTTAGGCTGTAATAAGATTTTCAGTGGATTGCTGCGGTGTCGTGACGTCATAGGGCTTAGGTAAGGTAGCTTAGCGTACATTGTAATGCCACTGGACGCCATATAGTGATTTAAAGAGATATATGGCTTACGTAGTATTATTTATGACAGCAGGCTTCACAAATGATTGATTTGAATTAAATTCTCTGGAGCCATTTTTGAGTAAATAAAATTTTTCTAAAAATCGGCAAGAATGAACTAACCTTTATTTTTGTGCAATAACATTTTTATGAAACTAGGGTCAGCAAAAGATGATATGTCCCACAAATACGAGATATCATTCGATTTTATATACGCGTTTGGGCCCTGTGATGGCGAACATACAGGCAGACAGAGGGCATGGCGAAAACAACTTTTTTGGACTCGGGGACACCTAAAACGTGTATTTCCATCAAAATCTCGAAGTCGAATTTTTCAATATACTACGTATATGAGAAAGTAAAAGTATAATGCCGACAGAGAGTTTAAGTCGAGATTGAGATTCTCGAGCAGGTTGAGTAAACCATCAACATTCACGGTTTTGATTATCAGAGAGGGGTTCTTGTGTAATGTTTTAATGTCAATGGCAAATCAACTTTCCTGTTCAATCAGTTGATCCGTATGTAAGATGTTGCTTTCAATACATACGCGGAGTTATTTAGTGTGTGTGTAACTTCTTTCGCTAAACCTATCGTATTTTTAGACAAATTTAATCTTTCGACTTTTCTTTCGGCTTACCGTCTTTCTGTTCCTGCGATCGCATAAAAACCTTAGAAATATTAATTATATCGTAAGCACGTGTGATTAATCGGACTGTCGTAGAGAGAGATTTTGTTAGCTGCTTATATTTCTGGCATAAGAGATCTTCTTTTGTTCACATATTTTGACCGATTGAATATGTTTATTTTACATTACAATCATATGAATTTCAGACGTTTGTTACCATCACCGCAGGAATGATCCAACTAACTCAAACTTTCAGCAAGAGAGTTGGTTTTAATATTCGTGGTCATTTCCAGGAACGTAAACCACGCGAATTTTCAGGGACTACTAATATATCATTTTATTTCCAATGCTAAACCACTAAGTAGACGTAAAAGAGTAAAAACAATTAGGCAAAGTTCTACCATAACAGTATCGACTGATCGGTAGAACAGTTAAATGATCCTATTGCGAGTGTGTTTCGCAGGATATTGATTCCTTTGGGGTGAGTATATATTTTCAAAGCGCACGTTGATTTACCCGAGAAAATAAAATTTTTCGTCCGAGAGGATCGGATCGCTAATTTTCAAAGAATTAAATATGTATAATAGGCTAGATTAATTTAGGGATTTACCGACCTGTGTTACAAGTATTTTTTCCAAAAGAGGTAGAAGCGAGAGAAAAATTCTTCAACGGATAACGATCGGGAATAGTATATACTATTCTATATCGAGATTGTTGCTTATAATATATATGAGCCAATTATTTCAGTCCTGCCTCCTTATACACTACTTGCTTCGCTTATCCGTGACGCCCTACTCGCCCATCCAAATGTGTAATCATATTCCGCGATAGGATGTTCTCTCCATAATAAAAAGGTCAAGTGGGCTAAAAAAGAAAAACGTTCTGGATATTTACCCTCTTACGAGTCCTCTCACCCTCCCTCTCCTGGGAAAATAAAAGCATAAACAAATAAAAACGGCACCGAACCATGATAGCGCACCATTTGAAACAAAAACAAATAAAAAACAGACAAAATATCTACCGACTGGAGGGAGGAAAAAAAGAAAAACTCTCTGATAACATAAATCGCAACAACAGAGAAAATATACCTCCAGAAAACCTACCCTCACTCCCTCTTTAAAAACACTCATTTCTTTTCGACTTTTTTCCCCGGAAACACAAGCGAACATCCCTCCTATTCGTCGTCCTCTCTTTTCTTTCCCCTTCTCCTCTTCCCTATCCCTTCCATTCCCTCGCCTCCCTCTTTCCAACTCCCTCGCGAGGGTTTTATTTCCATAGCTATCGCACATCCCATACACGGTGGACTTATTTCAAGCATCGCGAAAATAAAAAAAGAAGAAAATGGCGGCTCAAACAGAAACCCATTCAGGGAAGAGAGGCGTGACCGCAAGGCCTAAGCAGTAGGAGGAGCGCGAGGGAGGGAGGGAGGGAGGGAGGGAGGGAGAGGGGGAGGGAGCGAGAGAGGGACGGAGGGAGAGAGGGAGGGAGCGAGAGAGGGAGGGAGCGAGAGAGGGAGGGAGCGAGAGAGGGAGGGAGGGAGAGACGGGGGGAGAGCGGGAGGGAGGGAGAGAGGGAGGGAGGGAGGGAGAGAGGGATGGAGGGAGAGAGGGATGGAGCGAGAGAGAGAAAAGAAGGATGGGTCAGAAGGGAGATGGGAGGAGGAAGGGAAGGAGCCAAAAACCCCCGATATAAGGGAGAAGGGCATGAGAGAGTGAGGAGGATTTCAGTGGAGATCCCGGCGAAGGGTCATTGACGGAGAGGTTGGAATAAAAGAGGATAGAGGGTTGGGATGGAGGGATGGGGAGGGTAAGGGACTACGGGCAAACTTTTATTTTCTTTTTTCTCTCTCTTCCCCCTTCCTCCCTCGATAGAGGTGAAACATACGGAGGAGTTGGAGAGGGGGGTTTAAAACGTGTAGGAAGTTGAACACAGCTGGAAAAGGGTTTTGCTATTGCTGTTCTGTTGGGTTTCGGAAGAAAAAAGCGACGAACGCGGCTACCTTAGCTCTTCGAAGGCCTCGTGGAGAGGATAAGAGGGATAGACAGGTCGTCAAGGTAACGTTACGCCGTGTAGACAAAGGTGACTAGTTCGCTTCCCCGGAGGTGGTTCTTTTTATCGAGAGAGAGAGAGAGAGATCTCGTCCTTTGTTTTTCTCCTATTTCGGGAGGATTTAGGTCGGCGATATGAAGAGGAGTTAAAGGTTGTGAATGAAATTCCGATTGGATTTTAGATATAACTTGCCATCTTCACTCGTCTTTGTATTTTTGGTCTTTAGATTTTAACTAGGGATTTATTCAAAAAAATAAAAGGGTGAATTAAGTTTAGTTGCAACATTCGACTGTTATCGTAACATCAAAAGGCTTTACAACCAGTAAGTGAACGTCGGTAGTTACGTGCGTAGTACCTATACTTTTTGCATATATCAGATTGGGTAATACGACTGACCGTTTGGACCTGACAAAGAAGTTATTAAAAAATTTAACGGGAAACATCCCCGAGTCCATCAATATTTTGAGATACTGCATAGCTGAGCATCAGCTATCATGAAGAACAAATGAATAAATATAGTTAAAATTTAGACTTTTGCACCTGTCTGCTAATCTACATAATAATCGACAGGAAAATAATCAATAGGTACATATTTTAATTAATTTCGATGCGAAAACATACTCTAATTTTGGGATTGCCAGGCAAAATAAAAAAAGCTCGCAATGACGTGCGATGAAACGCATCATCACTGTATTCCAACAGAAAATGGCATCGAACTAGATTCCGTTAATAAATGCAGGGAAGTCGGTTCGCTCCCGAGAATGGCAAATGAACATCGAAATTCGATTACGAGAGAGAGGGATAGAGAGTTTGCGTTGCAGCTGTTTTGATTTATCGGGACGCATTGATTCCGGTCGTGTTTGCAGATGTTCTTAAATAGAATTCATTTGTCTTGTTAATTTCCGACGAATTAAATTCTATTTGTGGGAAGGGATTCCGCATCTTGATTTGCCCCGAAACAGAGAGCGCTACCCGAATTTCATTACGGAAGGGAATTAATTTCGTGCACAATGGCCGGGCGTTCCGCTAACGCGAGCGAAAAAAAACATCAGCGCGTTTTATACGCCACGGGACCGTCGATGAATCCACAATATGACATCGCAAAGAATAACATAAAACTCGAACGGCAAATACGTACTATGTACGCATTATTCAACCGTCGGAAATAATTTTTTGATATCTCAGCTGTGCGTTAATTTACTTTGCGCTGATTTGTTTACGAGGAAAAGCACCTTTCGTTTCGATCTCTCAACGTTTCGCCGTTCAGAAAACTTTTCAAAATGGAGCAAAAGTCAAATGTTTCCGACGGATAACAAAACGACGAACCAATTCTTTAGCGGGTTCTGGAAATTCGATTGCATAATGACTGATGCGGAGAGGAACTGCTTTGGGCGTTGTGGAAGTGAACTGCGGTAAAACGTCATAACCAGAGATAGGGATGCAGACAAGGGCGAAGTATACAAATGCCAGCACCTAGTGCTAAGCAGAGAACCACGCATTGAACATTTCTCCCCTCCAGTCACTTGCCTTAAAAAAAAACAAGGACCGTTTTTGTAAAATGTTTCAGGAGCCTAGACGAAGCGACCCGAAAAATTAAGGGCGGAGGTGAATGTCTGCATCGAACTCAACGCGTCAAACGTGCACTTCCTGGCCATGCGAAATAACTTCGTGACTGTCAGACTCGAGTTTTTACTGGAAGAATTTTGGCTTCGAAACTTGGTGAACGTCAAACTTTCATGAACAATATGTAGAACATAAGCAAGTTGAAAATTAGCTTTGTTGGAACAATTCGAGGAAAAAGTTAACAGAAACCATAAATATTTTATGGAAAATAATAACACCTCTGGTCATATATTTTTTGTTCAAAATACTTACTATTATAATGATATTAAGATGAGGGCAACCCGGATTTTGAAGAAATAAAAAAATTAATTTAAAGACACATTAGCATACTTGAGATATCTGTAATAGGTCAGTTTAAGTTGAGAATTTCTCCGCACAGAACGCCAGCATGAATTAATAAGACATAAAAAGGATTCAGCAATTAAAATTCTCGTAAACAACGCTATAATTTTATCATATGGATATATACCATTAAACAATAGCAAAATTTTATGATAAAAAATCACTACTCTACGGTAATTAATTTCAACTTTACGACTACTTGCATGATAAAATGAATCCGTTTCAGCATTAAAATTTACTAAAACGTCTGAAACTAATAGTACTCTAGTGTCCCTGAGATGAAAAACGAAGTAGTAGCACATTTCAAGTATTAATATTTTGAGGTGGTTATGAAACGATATAATAAAAATAAAATAGTTGATATACAAGAAAATAAATATTTGACGTCTTATTGTTAGAAAATAATGCCATAATAATTCTCGTCAGTAAAATCTGAGAATTTCAAATCACATTAGATCACTAGGCGTTACCTAGCACGAAATCACAAAAATCTTTCTAGTAAATCCAGCTAAACGATATATTTCCCGAAGGGTTTACAGCGGTTTTAAAATGCTAGAAAAATATCTATAGACTCAAAATACGACCCAATAGACACCATAAAACATCGTTTAACCGAAAGCGATCAGTAGTGAAAACATACAATATAGTCTGGACGATGCAAGCTGAAAAGTTGTCAATATTCTTAATCTTGCAGATTATACATATTATCTGCTTGATTCTTATGCTAAGGCTTTTCCAAGTATACATTTTTAATAGCGCAAAAGCCCCTAAATTCTGGGGGATGCGTAAATCATTTCCTTGTACGGAAGATTCGTTCTCAATAATACTGCACAATATTATTTTTAAAAGACGTTATTTATTTAAATTAAGTTTTATAATATTTTTAACCAAGTGGTTTTAATTTTAACCTTACTAAAGGTGAATGTAAACTTTAAATTTATAAAATTACGAATATACGTAATAGTAACATCATAGATTTACAATGTCCTTATACTGAGGAAAGTAGGCCGGAGCAAAAAAAAGTTTCCGTTGTAACGGAATTCGTTGTAGCGAGATATTACCGTAACAGATGTGGTAAGTGTAATTATAGCAATCAAACGCTAGTTCATAGAAAAATGGCATACTTCGTACTGTGCTACAAAGAATGAATGGACCAAGACCCAGACAGTTTACACGATTCGCACTTCGTCTTGTAAAACTCGGTTCTACTCGCGGTAAAATTTAACGTTCTGCCCCAGGAAGTAACGTAACCAACCTCAGTGAACCATGATATATCTATATATCGCAGGAAGGGACAAAAAAATCACCATGCAGTCACTTGAGTCGCACTCTCTTTTGGCGCAGTCCCATTGGCGGACGGAATAATAAAAAATACCCGTCTCCTGCTCAACAATGCACCCGGTGCTGCTCCGTAGAGGATTGAGCGCCACAGTATCGGGGCACCTAAGCCCAGGGGATTTTGTATATGCATTCTGACCGCGTGATTGCCGGCTCGATTTGAGCCCCGAGGCACGGATGAGATGAGTTTTTCCTCGGCGCGCCTCAACCGCTATGTCGTCTTCTTGAAGAGTTCTCTCTGAAAGCAGAAGAAAAGACTCGCAGCATATAATCACGGCGGGAACACCACTATATTGTTCTCCGTCTCTCTCTCTTCCCCGCCATATTACGCCTTTCCTCTCAATCTTCTCGGTCTCTCCCTCTCTCAACCTCTCCCGTTACTTCATTTTGTGCCATTTTTTATAAGATCTACTCTCGCTAAAACTTTTGGATTTTTTCCAGCCATTCCAACTGCGCTTTCCTTCACCAGCGGCAAAAGTTTCAGCTAGGATAATTAACCAACCTTCCTTCTAGGATTACTAAGCGTTTTTTGGCGCTGCACAACTTCTCGGCTTACGCGGGTAATTCATTCTTGAAATCAACCCTACAAGTCGAATTCACGAAAGTCAAGACTTATTTTCCCATAGGCGTAATGTTACAGAATGAACATGCGTTTCTGGCAGATACCAAAGAAGCTGTTCTTGAACATAGAGAATGCAGTATAATACTAAATAAACACGTTATAAGTATTTTAGACACATAGACAAATTAAAGTTTAAAGAAGGAAACTTATCTTTGCCATATTATACGTTATTCGTTAGGCTTGGCAATACATTTTCATACAATGTTTCTCGGGATATTTTTAAAACGCTACAATTTATTTGGGCAGAAAAAAAAATGTTTCCAGTAGAATTTCTCAAGCAAAAAAAAATAAATTGGCAGTATAAAAATAAAATGGCAATAAAAAAATAAAATGGCAGTAAAAAAGATAAACGCAGTATTCAAGCAGAAGTAAAGCAAGCGAAATATTTGCATGGAGGAACATTTTGCTCGTCCTCACCGGGTTGGGTAAGTTCGTTGAAGTGTTTTTCGTTCATCCTCAAAGGAACATTTTGCTCGTCCTCACCTGGTTGGGTAAGTTGGTTGAAGTGTTTTTAGTTCCTCCTCAAAGGAACATTTTCCTAGGTCTTAAGAAAGCCGTGGTTTGGGGCAATTTTATTTTTTTACTGACATTTTAATATTTTACTGCCATGTCGCATTAATACTGCTAGTTTTCGCTTTCTTTACTGCTGCCTGAATACTGCCAGTTTATCTTTTTTACTGCCATTTAATTTTTTCTACTGCCAAATAATCCTTTTTTCTACTGCCAATTTAATTTTTTACTACCAGTTTTATTTCATGACTTTTAAAACTAGTATTTTTTCATTTTGAAAACATAGCTTTAATTTACATAATATTTAACGTTTTATTAGGTTTACGATTTCGTAATTCATATTTATTGTCCATTTAATTTTTAATAACAAATCCGTAACAAAAACGCGATAATTCTACTTATTAATTAGTTGGCGTTCTTCGAGTCAATTCTGCACTCATATTTCTATTACGACTTTATAGCAGCATTTCGTTTGAGTGTAGCGAATATTTATCTACTTTTGAGAATAATTTAGCGACATTTTTAAATGCCGCGCTCAGCTGCTATGAACCGTTGTGAACAAGTTGCTGTAGACTCGTTGCTCGTTCGCATGCACACATTTCTTTGCTCATCAACTGCTCCGCTAGGTTCGCCCCGCGCTCTTCGTACGCCTCTCCACTACTCACGTAACCGAAAGGACCTGTTTAAGTGGAATTTCATCCGAGACCCGGTTATAAAGAAAAAGGTCGTGTAAGTCGGAACCGCGTAAGTCGAGACCGTGCTGTACGTATTGAAATCTAAGCTACGTCAAGTGTCGTTGGTAGTGCATAAGATCGAGGATAGGAAGTTTTAAGCGATTGCATAATGTGCAGGATACGACAAAAATAGTCATTTACGGATGAGAGTTTTCTTTTAGTGCGCAAAATAATAGCTATGCCAATGCACTTTTCTTAATTATAAATCCTGCAGGTTTGCCCTCGCCATACGAAATATATGCATTCTTGGAAGGTACCCATAGACAAACACACTTTCTCACGGGAAAAGTTTTGACGCAGAACACTCGAAATACAACCATTCCCATGGAATATTTTTTACGCTGAAAAAATTATTCTCGTGTTGGCAGCATTACAGCAATACGGATATCGCTATGGTATGAAACTTTGGCCATGTCTGAAAGTAACAAAATGTGCTCTAAATGAATGAGAAATCTAACTCTGCACCGCATTGCATTTCCACAAGAAAAACGCTTCATACAACCCAGATTTAATCATCAAAGTATCATGTAAAATGCTGCATCGCGAAGTTGCATTGTAATTGAATAAAAGGGAAAACGAGGGAAAACTTCGCCATAGCAAATATTAGCTTCGCATATCGTTTTTCCCTAATTTATGCATTTATGCATAATGATTTTTTTGAGAATCAGTACACCTGTACCTCAAACTCACTGCTCGTAAATACTTCCTAAGAGATGAGAGTTATATAGCTTTTTTCAATAATGTTCGCAACATTTTACCGATTCCGATCTTCGTAGGTGTAGTATGAAGAGAAAACCACGTTTTCCCTCCATAGGATGTCCATTTTCTCGGCAACCTTCCCCTCTGGGAGAGGCGGCCGGAATTAGAGGGGGAGGAAAGAATTCGTATATCCCGCTGAGAAGGAATAGTTGGGATGAGAATCCGACGCTATAGTTGTTAGTTCTCACATTAGCACGCTCTGGCTCGGGGAAGAAGAGGCGAGGGGGATGAAAAGGGGAGAAACAAACAGTGCGCCGCAGTTGCGAAATACGCCGCAGGGTCCACTTAATCGTCCGTCGCCAAGGAAAGGGGACCGTCCTCGTTGCTAACGCCTCCGAACGGCACACGAGTGGGTCGGAAATCAACCACCGCTGGGATTCGAAACCACATTCTTAGGAGACGACACCACTCTGATCACCCATCTCTCACTTCCTTACCTAAAGTTCAATCTTAAAAGTCACGTGGTTGCTGAAGTTTTTAATTTTACCGATCCTTATCGCTGAAATAAACCCGAACCGTTCAATCTTTCGTGCGTCGTAACTTTAAGGTGAGTATCCTTCCCAACTTCGACAAAATTGGTTTCCATGACGCAGTATTTCGGTCCCATATAGCCTCCAAGTAACCACCTTAAAAGTTTCGTCGGTTAAAGAAAAACAATTTCGATTTCCTCGCTAGTTTCATAAAAACTCTCCGTATCCGATGCCAAAATATTGCAGGCTTATTGGGTAAAGCCTAAGCGCACATTTTGCTTCCGCTTCAATTTAATCTGGCGGATTTTATGGGTGGATAAGGATGCTCGAGGAAAACCATAGGTCTCGCCCAATAGACGAAGACATTTATCTCTCAACATTTCTTTCTCTCTCATCCCATCTCCACGTCCTTTTCCTTCTTCTATCCATCTCAACCTCTTAAGTAACCCCCTTCCTTAGATTTTTCGCTCTCGTTGCCCTGTCGCCATCTCTTTGATTGCACTATAAATGGGGTACGGAGGAAGATGTTGATGATGATGCTTATTTTTTTCAATCGCTACCGAATAAGGAGACGTTTATCTCTCTAATTCTCTCTACATCTCTGTCAACGACCCTCCATTTTGCCCCTTCCCCCTCTCGTCCCCCAAACAACCAAAAATATCTTCCCCTGAAACTCTCTCGTATTGACCACGTAGCTTCCGTGCTTCTCTCACGCGTCGTCCGCTCATCTCGATTTCTTCTCATATACCCTCCTCCACCCGGTACCATCTCCTCCGACCCTCCTCTTCCTCCTCCGGTTTCCAACTTCTCCTGCTTACGTCTTAATTAATTGCTCCTCTTTCCCATCAACGTCCAGCTCCTAAAACCTGCCATCTCCCATTTCCATCATGCTTCCTTATAACTTTTCATCCCCAATTTCTCCGTACCCCTTCCCCCCCTCCTTAGCTTTTCATTTTCTTTCCATCCCTCCTTTTTCCCCTCCCTATCTCCCTCCCTCTAACTCCCTATCCTCTCCCGCGGAACGCCCTTTCCAATTATTTACTCTCACCCCAATACCTACGCCCATTTTTCTCAATTCACCGGCTTCCTCCCTTTTTTTTCTCTCTCTCTCCGTTTCCTCTCTATATTCTCCGTTCCCTTTCTTTGGATTCTTCATCTCTCTCTCTCTCTCTTCCTTTCCCTCCGATCCGTACGCGTCCCTCCTGCCAAGTCCTTCATTTCTCTCCCTCCAACCCTCTCTCCCTCTCCCATCTCACTCTCTCTCTCTCTCTCTCGTCCATTTCGCCTGGAAAGACGGAGGAGAGTTAAGAGAAGGGTGTGTGCGTAGGAAGGGAGGACCCTCGAATCCTCCACCTCTTTAGACCTCTTGGTCACGTCCTTTCCCTCCTTTCTTTCCATTGTTCTTTTCTAATCGGAAATCACGCCCTTCCCCAAAACCTGCCCGTCTCCTCCCCCGCCCGCCTCCCCCTCGTCCTTGCCTTCTTCTTCCCCATCAGTTTTCCTCCCCTCCCGAACCACATTACTACTTTCTTCTTCCCATCGCATGAGTGGGAACTAAAAAGATAAAGAATACAGGGACGAGAGGGGAGGAGGGCGACAACGGTTTGTTGGGGAGATTCGGAGTGAATTGCGAAATAGTCTGTGGAGGAGATGGAAGAGAGACGGAAACGGAGGGGGAAGGCGAGGAGAAAAGGAGAAGATGAAATAATCGACCGAGATGGAGAAAAGGACAATGGGAAGGATTGGGCGGCAAAGAGTTGTAGAAATAGAGAGGGTTAGATGGGTTTAATGAGTTTCGAAAAAATAAAGTTAAAAGGGAGAGAGGGAGGGTTAGATAGAGATTTTGAGAACGCCGCTACCTAGACACGACGGCGGTAAGATTGAGGAAAGAAATGGAGTGCGGAAAAGATGGCGATACTGCGGAGGTAGCAAAGGAAAAGAGGAGAGAGAGGGAATAAGAGATGTGGAAGGAGTGAGAGAGAGAGAGAGAGAGAGGGGGGGCTAGTGAGAGGGAGGGTGGAGATACAAGGGAACAGAACAAGGATTATGTAAGGCACGACGGCGGAAAGTAAGTCAGCGGGAATCAGATGGTGAGAAAGGATGTAGGCCGGTCGGTGTGTGTGCATCCTCAACGGGGAGGAAGCACGAGTATGGAGTTGAAAGGGAATGAAAGTGTGGAGAGAGGAGGAAAAGGGAAGAGGAAAAGGGAAGAGGAGGAGAGAGGAGAGGGGGAGGTGGGAGAGGGGGGAGGAGAGGGAGGGGAAGGAGGATGAAGGAGTGGGCGGCGGCGGTGGACCCAGGAGCTCTCTAATCGACTTTGGGACCACACGTTCTCCCCTTATACTTCTTCGCCCGACTCTTGGCAAACTGTGCGCGCTTCCAGAGGGCTGGGAGGGAAGGAAGATGATGCTGGAGGGAGGGGAGGAGTGTGTGTGTGTGTGGAGGGGTGGAGGAGGTGGGGCGGAGGGTGGACCATGGCCTGCTGTGCGGCGTGCTTCCTGGCGAGGTCGGTGGGATTTGGTAAAGAGGAGACGAAGGGGGAGGTGTCTGGGGAGGAGTGTTGAAGAAGGAAGATGGGAAAGTACGGTGTTGATAGCGTGGTGTGGGTGCGGGATGGAGATATCGTGTTAGGTGGGATGGGAAAGGAAACTAAGAATGAAAGGACAGTAGGGGAGGAAGAAAAGGACTTCCTTCCTTTTATATTTAACAAACTTTCTTTTTCTTTATCTTTCTCCTACGCAGTTTTCTCTTTTCTCTCTCCAGCTCTCCGCGAGCTTACTTTTCTTCTTTCACCCGTCACTTCCCCCCTCCCAATTATTTTTTTTTTCATTCCCAAGCCCCATTTCTCAGAATCCGGTAACGAAGTCCGCGTCGTTCCATAGGGATAAACAAACGAACCCTGAATGATAAAGGGTTATGAAGAGATGGGAAGTTGGACGGATTATTTTCGGATCTGTTAGATGTTGGAAGAGGGTGGGGAGTGAGGTTTTTTAGGAGATGGAAGTGATGATTTCGAGGTGAAAAACTGAAAAAATGTCAAGGACTCGAGGAGAGTCTCGTTATGCTATAATGAGCTAGAGGTGCGTTTTTTTAAATTTAGATCCAAGATATTTTATTTAATAGGTTTTTGCGAGCACCGTCTGCCATCTCTTATAAGTTACTTATAATCTGCCGCCTTAAAATACCTCAAAAATAACATACTGGATAAAGGCAGTCGGTAATTTTAAAAGAAATGTCGAACGAAGGATATAATTACACCATGTTTAGTAATTATAATGTATCACAAATCGTGATTTAAAAGCCGATAATTTGCTTTCCCAAAGCAAAAAAGAGGCAATAATTTACCATCTCATTTGTGTATGAAATATACTACATACGAGACAATAACGAATCATTTTGGAACATAACGAGTTACCTAGACAAGCGGAGTTAATTATATATCTAATGGTAGCATAATAAAATAAAATAGCTGATTACATTATATTCATTTTAACTCTTCATCCACCATGTCCATTTTTAAGGACATTCAATAGCATCATATTAATAACTTCTGGTGCATACTGCAGACACAAATTTGGATGGAAAATTTATGTGTGCCTCCCATGGCTTTAAAATTTGGTGAAGGGATTACTGAAGTATTCAGAATCAAACTGTAAATACAAAAAACCAGTTCCTCGACAATATTAATGACTGGAAGGGTTAAGTGCCAAACACGTCCGAGATGAAACTGGAAAAATACGAAGAATGCAGTAATCGCAATTCCACACTACTTAGAGGACGACCGCTTCTACTGATCTTATTATACCACAAGCACGGAGGATAACTTCGCACGATTGGTAGTAAATATTGATGATGATGAGTTAGAGACGTTCCACTCACGTAGGTGAAAAAAAAAACTATGCAAAAAATTCCCGCGATTCTCTAGCGAACACCTTTGCTTCCTAAGTACCTCCTATAAACCTTAAGGGGATTTAATACTTCCCTGGAAGTCCCATCGAAGCCATTATTCGTTCCGAAACCTATATTTGTCCGATCGTAACGCCTCCGTCAAAACGAAGAAACAACGAACGTGACATCAATTTCAAAGGAAATGTTGAAAAGTCATCTCCTCGGAGACACAAGAAATCAAATTATTTTACGTACATGCCGTCGCTTCTCCCGACTTATTAAAGCAATCCCGGATGACACCGCCGATAATGAGGCCATAGCGCGGAACACGCTCTCCTAACATAAGACTGGCTTCCGTTCTTAAACTTTTTTATTCGAAACGTCCGCGAAAGGGAGGTGTAGCCGGAAGGAAAGAGAGAAAGAAGGAGAAGAAAATGCAAAACATTAGAACAACGAGCCTTAAAAAATAGATGAGAAAGCAATAAGACGAGACGTTTCACCCCGTTGGAATTATAGCGAAGAAACCCATATAAAACTTTATGTCCTGCAGATGGCGCTATCCTTCTTATTTTTTTATGCGCACGGTGGATATGCCACCGGTACTTTTTTATATGGGCACTTTACTTTTTTACACGGGAAAGCTGAAGAATTGCATTTATCAATGGATTTTAATTTCAAATTAAGGTCGGGAGAGAGAGAGGAGTGAGAGTGAGGAGTGAGAGAGAGAGGAGTGAGAGAGAGGAGCGAGAGCAGGAGGGGGGAACTAAGAGAAAGAGATGAAAAAGTTACGCCTTCTTGAGAAACCATTCTCGTTCGAGGGGATAGGAAGACGTTACCGGAAAAGGCGTAAAAATGGGGTAAGGAGGGAGGTGTTAAGTGGGGCGGCGGAGTTGTCAAGTGGCGAAAGATTGAGAAGCTCATGTCAAGGAATTCTCTTCTCTCCTCTTCATCCTCCCTCCTCCCCCTTCTCTCCTCCCTTACCTCATCTTCCCACCTCGCACTCGCCAGTTTTTAAGTAGTCTTGCGCGCTGAGAAAGCCGTTTTCTCCAGAAGTCGAGGAAACGAGGGAGCGAGGGAGAACGGAACAAAAAATAACGTTTTTTCCTCTCTTGCCCATTGTTTTGATGTTCGTACGATTCTGATACCCCCTATCGCCTGGTTATATATTTTTTCATTTCTTCTCCCGCGTCAAGATGACGTCATTTCACTCCCCCTGTTAACGGATTAAAACGATTCAATTGTTTTAATGCAATTATTATTTCATCCGCTATAAAAAAGGATTCAGAAATAATAAACCTTGAGCCTTCCGTCGTTATAAGATTTTTATTTTCCTTTCCCAAGGGCTTACGTTAAAGGAACGGGCGAGGAGAGAAAAAATGACGTACATAATGCGAAATCTCCAACGGTCTTGGGCTCAATGTAATTGTAGAATAGACCGTCTTACTCCTTTTCATTTCCTCGAAGAGAGAAGAAAGATAGAGAGAGAGAGAGGGAGAGAAAGAGGATGGATTCTATTCCCACAGAGCGGTAAGGGAAGAAGATATGAGGGTTTTTCGATCCCTCCACGGTTTATTTCGTCGTTGTGTTTTCATTTCCGAGTCCAAAAGAGATAAATAATTATTTCCGGGGAGACCAAAAAGCCTACCAGAAAACCAACCACAGATCTTTCTTTATTTTTAATTATGTGTAGCTCATTCGGCGTTCAATTACTTCCGCCTTTCATTCTGCGGTCATTAGTCTCGCACGGTTATTCGGGCGTTATCCATATTTGCGTATTGTAATTAGTTTAGGAGTTCCGTGGTTCGCTGAATCGATGTAGATCTATTTTGGCGATATCGGATATTTGTTCGCTTTCCACAATTTCCTTATCATTTTATTTTAAAATAGATTTTAATTTTTTTCTTCATAATATATTCAAGGCTGCGCACGTTTCACACAAAAGAGAATTTAAATGTCTTGCTTCATTTACAGAATTAGCCGAAATACAAAATACATGGCATCAATTACCGATGTAATTGATGTGAGTGTAAAAAAGTAATGTATTTTTTCTTTCTCCCGAGTAAATCAATCACCGATCAGCATATAAGGGCGAGGAAGGAACAATTGTTTGCTAGAGGTGAGCCAATATTTTTCCGAGCAGGAATCCAATCATTATTTCGCCGTCCGAAAAAATGTGTCGATAGTGAAGCACACGAAACCATTCATAAAATAATTTATCAAAGTTTACTTTCTTAAAGTTAACACAAAAAAACGTGCAATCATTTCGAAAAAAAGATTAATCACTTTTAGAGTGACCTGATACTTACACAATAACCGTAACACATTCTCTGCCACAGTGTATAACCGCGTAAAAGAACGCAATTACGTAAACATTTCAATCTTGAACTTTAAAAATTTGGCTCAACACTTTCGCGTCTTTTAGGTAACAAAAAAGATCTCATTGCAATAGAATACTTTAAGATTATGGAGTTTTTCTCATTGAAAGGTTTCGATTCTTGTTAATTTGCTCTTTAACGCCCTCCGTGCATTTACGAAGGAAATACTGTAACGCTGAAGCTGTCGTTCCTTATTTCCAGTTCTCTTGTAGGAAATGACGACGAAGTCGTGATTATAGGAAAGGGATTTTAAAAGAGACGCACGAGATCGAAAGCAACGACCCCGCGGTCCATTAATCACCGACGCCGGCTGTGGGGAGGAGGTTGAGGGATGATACGGAACTCGCAGTAATTACATAAAGTATTAATCAAAAAAATGTAAAGAGCTCGCTAGACCATCGCCTTTCTTAGCAGCTAAGGAACTGAGAGACCGAGACGAAAAATACCCTATCCGTCGTCAAATAGATTCGCAAATGTCGTTCGCGCTAATGAACAAAAGAAACGTGGCATTGCGGCAGAATTAAAACTGCTTGGAATCATAAAGATTTCTTATCTCACCGAAAGGAAAAAACTCTCATTTGTATCCATTGTCTGGTTACAGTACTGTTATATCACAGGATAATGCGAAGGATAAGAATTCCATCAACTTATTATCATGAGGACAGACGAAATTCTTCCTCTGTCTTATGGGGGGAAACAAGAGAAGGCAGTCGTGCGAAATGGAGGAATTCAAAACTGATCTCGTCTCGTTAATTCCATAAACCTGAAAATTTAAAAACACCCCAACCACGCAGTCGTATTAACAACGAAAACGTGGAAAGACATTTAATCGAAATTGAACGCACGTTGATTTAAAATAAAAACTTAGGATAAAAGATTGCCGATTTCCGTAATCAATCCATACATTTTGCAACATACGCCTGGAAAACTATTAGTTTCCCAGCACTATCAATACTCTCAAGAAAAGCCACTTTTAGAATTCAACAGGTCAACATGGTAAAAATGTGAAATATTCTTTGATGCGTTCGTGGATGTTGTTGCTATATAGAGAGTTAGGACAGCGGTAGGTACCAAAAAATAACAAACTCACACATGCTAACAGTTGCGAGGAAATATCTCAAGAACCTTTTATGTTTCTTGGTACCATCAAATGTTGGAGTCTGGTTTCCAGAGAGAGTGCCGCGGCAAATTGCCAAGGGTATCAATGCATATGCCAACAGGCAAAATCAAGGTGAACGCCATCGCGACAGAGCTACACCAAACTCTTCGCGTAACGACGATATCGTAAAATGCAAAGACGTTTACATACACACATGGCGATTAGGACAGCAAGAAAACAGGAAGTGCTGGAGGAGCCACGTGATCGGCATGGAAGAAGATACTCAAACGCTAAGTTAATTAAACCGCATTCTATTTCGGATCTGGGAAGTGAAGCTTCGAGCAAGGGGTGCCGATGGTGTAGTGGTTAGGACGCTGGCTGCTACTAGCCTGCTAGTTGAAAGGGCAGTGGGTACGAATCCTGCGAAAGTAGGAATTTTTTTCTAAGGTCGCCCTGCCCCGTTTGCGTTCCTTTGGAAGGAAAGCCGTTGGCACCCTTGGTGCTCTTCGCTAAGAATAGGCTAATGCGGGCACCGGGTTTCCCTCCTCCCTTGTGAACGAGTACCGTGTGGAAGAAGTTACGGATATAATAATCCAAGAGTTTGATTAGCCAAAAATGCACACACAAGAAGCTTCGAAAAGGCCTATAAAAACAGAACAGGGTAAACTGGGGTACTATCGCACTTGACAGAAGCAAGAAAAATTGTCACATCGAACGAAAGAGCGGTCATTCTTTTCCTTTGTTTTATTTTCCTGGAAGGAAACAATAGCCGCACGAGCGGGTGGGGATTCGTCGTCGACCTGAAACAAGAATAATGTCGTGGAAATGTTACAGCTGAAAACAATTCTGAGTGAAGAAAAAAGATTGCTAAGATACGGCTGTTGAAATCCGTGCGCTCAAATTCAATGTTCTCCGCGGAGAAGAGTTATTCTAAGAAGGGTTACGGATAGTTCGCATGAAAAGTAAACGGTATCCCATAATAACCACGGAAGTTTTTTTTTGGTAAAGCAAGGAGAAAAAGTCAAAATAAAAGCTCATTGTGTTCTGAGAGTGACGAAGAAAGTTTACCAAGAATATTCAGGTTTTCATTACGAGAGTATCTTAACGACGAAAAGTAAATGCCGGACGATGCATAGAGGTCGTGGCAAGGAGGGGAATATTCATTATCTTTCTGCACTAATGCTGAGGGTTTGGAATACCACCTTGAGCATCGAGGCACGTGTTTATTATTGTTACAGTTAAAGAGCTCAATTTACAGACTTTATTTTCGTTATGCTAAATTAAATAAATTAGTAAATTTATAGTCACATTTAAATATAAACTAGCGAGAAAACATATAATATTAATTCAAAAGTAAATAAACGAGCTGACGTGATGTCTGGAAACAATTCGAAAAGAAATGCCTCTCCGACGATATAACAATCGTATAATGTTAAACAGCTAAAAAACGAAAAATAGGATGAAACGCTAGACTATGAAAAAGGAGTTGAATGGCATCGAATAAATGGAGGCACATAAGAATTAGAGATTTTTAAGTAGGTAATTAGGAAAAAGCGTTTGGAATGAATTGAAGAATACGTTCGGTCCTTTCAGTAATGTCGGTCTATACCAATTTAATTTTTAAAAAGAGATTGTGAAAATAGCATCAGGATGGTAATTTTCATAATGATAATATAGTTACTGAAGAAATAACTTTGCCATCTTAGAAAGGGTAAATAATATATTCTGTATCGATAGTGCCTAGTTAGCTACAAGAGAGCACGGAGGAAAATACGCAAAAACAAAAATTATTCAAAAAATAACTAATGATCATAAACGAAGACAAGTTCAAAGGGACTCGTTATGAAAAAGAACCAAATCTTTGCATCAAAATAATAAAAAAGGGAAATGAAAAGAGGACGGAAATCTAATGAAGAGGAGAATGAGACGTCCTCGGAAAAGGGTATTAAGAAATAAGAATCCCTTATTATCCTATAAAAAATATTCTGACTAAAACACCACATTAATTCACATAATAAGCTTTAAACAAGAGGCAACAGCTAAGGGATGACATTATGACAGACATACTCAAAAAATACCTACCAGCCGAGAATAAATGACAAATACTCAAAGATACAAATGAGCCATGCGAAAAGATGAACTACACAAGTGGAATGAAATAAAACCAACGTCATCGTTGTTCATAAAGACAACGAATAAACACTCCGCTCATCAGACACGATGCTTTCACGAAGTTTCTGACAAATCGTGTGAAAAGTAACCTTCACGTTGAGAAGCCAATGGGGCGAACAGGATGCAGAAATATAATGGAACACCCCCGAGTTGGCAGCAATGTACTAGAATGCGTAAAAGGCTCGAAAAACTATATTCCGCGTCTTTCTCGACTGTAAAAATGCACATTAAACGAAACAGGCGTAAGGGGGATTCAACATTGGGATGAAAAATGTAGAGGTCAAACGCAAGAACGTGAGAATGGATAGGAATCAAAGACAAAATTATTCGATCGGCACCATAAACAATAAGTATTGCTGGAATTTTATTAGGTAACATGAAAATATCACAGTAAAGTAGAAACATCCGAAAGCTAGGTCATACTGGCTGGATGAAACGACCTCTAGGTTCCAAGGTGGAATGTTGGCAAACGAAATTTTATATGCATGGACGTACATGCCTGAAAATAAATTAATAATAATTTCTCTCCTTTTCTTCTATGCGATTTATGATATCCAATTTGAATCCAAAAATATAAGAAGCTCTAAAAGTAGACCGAATATTTTTTGGGAAGAACAAAATAAGAAAAGTCTAGCGTTGCAGAAAAAAACGCATCATACAACCCGGCCCTGTGGCGCGTGGCTCCATCTATCTCCCGCAAAAAATGAAGTCGCTATCCAAGAAGTGGAAGGTGTCAGACCTTTACATCACCCCCGGAAGGGAGTCAACTGCCAATCGAAACGCTATGGAATCCCAACTCCTCATCTCTTCCTCGATGCGTCGACGCCCTCAAGGCGAGATAATAAGAGACAACTCATCGTAATGTTTATTTCGATTCGCCTTTTTTTATTTCCCTCCCGATGCTTTTGTTTCAATTTTTTTTAACAATGCGCCTCCGTCCGCTTCGTAAAGATTTACGCCCCGAACCTTAACACGGGCGCATCCTTTTGCGAATACAACAGACTGCTCGTTAGGCAATAAATAAACCCCATGAATAATGCAAAGAGTCCCTTTTACCCCCTCCCACCTCTCCCTCTTTCCATTCCTCAAACCTCCCCGCTCCTCGCCTCATCCCGTAATTTATTGCAACGTTGCTGGAGGACGTTCAGAATGAGCCATCATTTGGCGAACTCTTGCGAAGAGAAATAGGGGGAGGGGGAGGAGGGGTAGAGGGAGAGGAGGAGGAGGAGGGAATTGATGGCGCGTTAACAGTGTTAATCTCTCTCTCACTCCACCTTCTCTATGTCTTATTCCTCCATCCCTATCCGAGATGCGTTAATCTAGTGAGATATCATATCGAAATTCGGTGTATCATTCGGAGTCGGGAGATTTTCTATTACGAAGTTCCAGGATGCGAGGAGAGACGCGGGGTGCGAGAGGTTTGCGAGGGAGGAAGCGGGTGCGGCGGAGAGGATTGCGGCGCCTTTGTAACTGAGGAATCCGTTATGCCGGATACAAATGCCTTCAACCCGGCGAAAATATTGCTCTCAAAATTCGTGAACCCATGAACTGCGCCTAAGCGATGGCGTGTTTCCCTAATGTTTAATTAACAAACGCATATATGAACATGCCTAGCCGAACGTAGATAACTAGAATTTCCCGTTTTCTGACATTTTAACAAATTTAGCTCACTTAAGCTCACAGCCGCTCTTTAGTTATTAAGTAATATTCCTCCGTTTGAGTCAACATTTACATTGGTAATGCGCGTTCATCGGTGAAGTTTACACGTAAAAGCGGCGTGATATTTGAAGTTTTCCGGCGGAAAAAGCCCCATTCCCAACAACTGAGAATTTTCGGGTGTTTCCGAGTCTGGCTAAGCGTATTACTATAAGGGTCGGATTAAGTTTTGATCAAGTAACATCCCAGAGGGCGCATCAAATCCGCAACGTGTACTTTCCTAATTTCGTTAATAATTCGAAATTTAACGACGCATTAGGGGCCGCAGTATTCTCGGCGAGTGGCTGACAAAATTCCTGCTTTACAACCCGTTTCGCCCTTGAGTGCGTCACTGCACCGACACCTAATTTTCGATAAGTCCCTCTTAGAAGAAACGGTAAATAATTCTTTTAAGACGATGCCCGTTTGAATTTAATTTTTTTTGGACGGCAACAACTTTGCGCTTGCAATGTATTTATATTACCGTTATTACTGTTTTACCACAACTATGCCGCTGCATTCATATCCATTTTTTTTTTATAACGGCTGCAAGCCGCGAGGCAAAGGCCTTAAAAAATACAAAAGTGCAGCCATTACGAAAATTTATAATTCTGTCTATCGCGAGGACGAAAGCCTTTTTACGACGGAGGGAAGCGATTGTTTGGCTCTGGGTATGAATTAAGGGACAGTAAGATTTCCGCACCTATCAGCTCTTCAGATAAATTTGCTATTTATGGAGGTGATTCGTTCTCTTTTTTTTAGGGGAATAATGGAGGAGGATCCAACCGCTGTATCTGATAGACGAATAGGCCGTTGGCTCCGGAATTGTTTCAACTCTGCCGCCTGGAGCGGATCTCAAACGTTACCATTAACTTCAAAGATTATGCGCAAGCCGTTCGTAAAACGTTCGGAGCCATTCGCCACTTGATCCTTATTTTTTTTAGAGATCGTTCCGGAAAAAAATCGCCATGAATAAGGGTTCAGAGTCATAAGCCGAAATCGAACCATCTGCGAAGTTTGATTAGCGATTTTCGCAGTAAAAATTTAAATTAACGATAGTTTTCTTCAGACGGTCGGTTGCTTCTATAAAAGTAGTAGAGTAAAAACTGACTCCGTAACCATAACGATTAAGGAGTCATTTTTTACCTTACTAGGCAAATTCACCGTAGTCTCCACCGTTATTTTTTTAACAGTATTAGAGCAAATACGCGAAATCACCTTTAACCATATGGATGGAATAAACCAGGGATCGGAAATCTACGGCTCAGGAGCCGCATGCGGATGTATACCGATTTTGGTCCGGCTCCCTATATCAACTCTTTTTATCGTATAAAGCAGGGGACACGAAACCTTTTACTGAAAGCGCCACCTGAAGCTTCATGAAACACTGTGCGGGCCTGATACGACCTTTCAAATGACTAATCGGGCCATGATAAAATTTCAAAGAGCAAGTTTTGAGGATTTTTTTCGATTTTGTAATGTCATCCGCCTATATTAAAAGTATATTGCATCCAAGAACTCGAAAAAAAATCGTTTAGATATTATAAATGACATCTAATGAAAACTTCTCCGGGTAAATATACAAAACAAAGATATATACGAAGTAAGGCGAGCCGTAGTGAATAAAGCATCTATTGCGACATATTCGTCTTCGATCTAAATGTCCGAAAGTATTCGTTAATTTGTAAGAGATTCTCCGATAAAGGAATGGCTTTTTAAAATAAATAATCTCTTATTCACCTGCACTGTGGCTTTCCTAAGCTTAATTTTACTATGAATTTAAAAAAAAGTGGCCTTTTTCGTCGATTCGGTTGCCGGGGTCTAGGCTGAGGAAACTACTTTACTCGGGAAAATTTCATGACCTTGACGTCACTAAGCGCACAAAGCACAGTGAATTCCATCCACCGAAAAATACCTGAACTCACGAACTACGAAAATTAATCACTGACGATCGAAGCTTTCGACGTTTATGAGAACACGTTTCGGAGACCGCTAATACGAAAGCAGACATGCATGAAGATTGATGGAATCGAGGCAAGAACAAATGAACGCGGCATGCAACAAAAGGAAATTCGCCGTCCGCACGCTTCCATTGAGATCAAATTCACGCACCGGATAAACGTGTAATTAAAAAAAAAGACGGAGCAATAATCATACAACGATCAATCACTCGGCGACCTCTCAATTAGGTTTAAAACCATTTTTCGCAAACGCCATACTACCATGTTCTTACTTTACGACTAAAAAATTTATCTTAAAGACTCGAAACATATTTTATGCGACATGTTACTTCAGAAAAAGTGATCGCTTTTAGATAAAGGTCCTGCACCAAAATCGCGCATGATAACGATCAGGCATGGAAAACTTTACTAAAATACTCTAATTTCATTCATGTTGATGGGTTATTCTTGATAGATTTAAGTAAAAACAGACATAACTTGCCATTCGGTTCCCACGGCCGCGAAACATATTCGTCCCGCCGTAATCACGCATTCTTGTAGGATAACTCCACAACCACAACAGTAAAGAATATTGATTCAGTGGGATGCTGACTCACCTGGAAAAATAAAAGAAATGTAAGTGAATAAAAATTAGGAGAGGATTATAAATGTTTACAATATTACATAATAGCATCATAGAGTCACTTTCCGAATAGTTTATGACGAAAATTATATTTTGCGCAGGATAACTCTAAAATTAAGTCCTTTCTTACATATAAATAATAAATAACCCTCAATTGTCATAGGAGGGTTCAGCGAGCGTAATTATCATTTTAACTGCTAAGCAGCCATTCACTGCGACAATTCTCCAGTCTTTGATTATAATATCTCCATAATTCAGTCATGAAGCGCCCTAGAAACGAGAATGTGACCTGAGTCAGCGTGTAAAATGTTATGCCTCGATTTTTCCATTCAGAGCAAAATAACAGTAGGATTAGTAAATCATTCTGACCACGCAGAGCATGAATCATAAGAAATTTTTACGTTGACGATAAAAAATGCGGAAAGTTGTTCCTTAACGAGGTCAGAAAAGCATCACTTTGTCATCCTGTGCCCGTTAAAATATATAGAAAATATTACATTTTTGGGAATAACTTTGAAAAATTCTGCTATGACCGGGAATCGAACCCGGGTCTTCCACTTGCCGGGCGGATATTCTACCACTGAACTACCTTAGCAGATAATCTTTCCTGTTTCTGAACGCGGGTGTTTTTTTTCTTAGTTGGGTCCATTTTTATCAAAACGAGAAGCTTCTCTCAGGTTCGCGATCGCTAAACTTGGATATCCTTTATCAGGTTACAGAAGATGGCTAAAAATAACTGGAATACTGGTGGTGACGACAATCTTTCATCATTTTAAAGTAGAATTCTCATGATAGACTATCGAGCAGAAAAATGAAGAGGATAAGATTGGTTTTGAATTATACAAAGAATGATTGGATCTCCCATTGCCCCATTAAGGTCTACTCATTACATTTTGCTATTTTATCCGAATTAATTTCTTTTTCTAAAACTTTAACACAACTGCCGCCGCCTGATTTTCGTAATACAAATGCGGTCATAGCGTACCCACGAAAACTTAAATTTTATGGTGACTATAGGTTGACTGACATTTAAGAATTAAGCAAAGTACTTCTTAAGGATTTGATTTAACGAATAATAACAATGACACGCAAGCTTCATAAAATTTGGAAGTAAAAATTTAAATTCAAGTAAAAACTTTTTATATATTATATTAAGTTAAGGACCTTTCTATAGCTTCTCGAATGAGCTAAAAGCAAAAAACAGTTCTAAAAATGTCTCGAGAAGTTTATCTCTAAAAATACGCAAAATATTCGTTGATAAATTGATGGGATTCAGAGGAAAAATATAGTGTGCGAAGTGTAATGAGACAGATGACTCAAAACTAACAAATTTTTAAAAATGAACAGTACGTCACTGTTATTATTTTTTGCCAATTTACATAATTTTAGCATTTAACTGCCTGAGTAGATCAAACTTTTGAGAATGTTGCTCGATGTCAATTTCCACGATGCGCGACATTATGCACCCGCGATTCCTCTTGGAGACATAGTGGAAAGTAGCCCAAATTGGACCAGCTTTAAAATTTTGTGATTTACCTCATTAAGTACAACATTTTAATTATATTTCTTGGTAAAAAATTCTACATTAGCATTTAACAAATAAGAATGTGCCATAAAATTTTAGTTTCCTATTTCAGTGAAATAAAAAAAACTAAATTGTGAAACACTGCAAACGGTCCAATTTAGGAGAAGGGTTGCCAAAATGGAACCATAGGTTTCCTAAATTGGACCGCTGACAAGATTGTCTAATAGAATAAACATTTAACAACTATAAACTTCGTGTTCTGGACAAAGGCACATGAATGAAATAGACTTTTTTAATTCCTTACTAAAGCCATTACCTCTCTGTAGAGATGTGGCTTCTGGCTGCTGTAAAGAAAGTTCGGGATGTCTGGCCATAAAGATGTTAAACCATTTCTTCCCCGCTGTTTTTCTGTATTAAATTGATGTGTTAAATTGTTCTTTTCACATATCTGAAACGCCAGTTTTTTATCCTTGGGTGTTATTCCAAACATGCATTCTTCCAATCACAATACATGATTCGCCAGTTCCATCTCTATGTCTTCAGGGAGAGCAACATTTCTCCCCATTGTTTCTTCTCTGCGACAGCAAAAATATTTGCCCCTTCAGCGTTTTTCTTTAGAGTTGCTTTTGGTACGCAGTAAGTTCTGGCTGCTTCATTAAGGCCAATTCCGCCATGCTGATAAGTTATGTCCTCACTATTCCATTTCCCGTATTTTTCTACCTTTTGCGATACTAAAATTCACAAAGCTAACTTCAGAAAGTATTTTGCGATTTGTTTTCTTGCATCTTAATACTGAGAAATAACAAAAAACCTCGTTCTCTGTATGAAATAATCTCAAAAACAAATTTAAAATTTTGAAACCAACAGATAAATAGAAAAAAACTAAAACATATTCTTCGTACTATACGAAATATATCCAGAGACCCATATGTAACATTAATTTTATCATAGGAATGTCTCTAATATCCTCACTATATGAACGATTTCCCTAGTTTTATTCTGTAGCACGTGGGTTATTTTTGTATTCTTTTAAAAAATAACACTGTCCAGTAACTAGTATCAATATGACAATATTTAACAAAAATGTGAAAATTATTGTAATACTCTGTCAACAATATGAAATCGCTTTAAATGGTCCAATATGGGAGACACACGCCGGTCAAATATGGGGGAATCTGGGCATTCTGTTTAACACGCTGAAGGAACAGATTAATAAAATTGTATAAAACTGTATTCCTACATCATTATCTTTACAGGTTAACTGGCTTTTAAACAGAAAGGTCTACAATAGTCTTAACATACCTCCGTTTACACACAAGCCTTAGAAAAAACTACAGAAATCAATATCCAATTGTAGGAAAAAGAGAATCACACTATAACTCAGCAGCGCTTGCAAGGAGCTAGCCTGAAGCAGGGTTAATCTAACCGGTCCAATTTACGTGCCGGTCCAATTTCGGTGACTCTCCCCCGCGTCTATCAAACGTATACATATTGATTATCTGGTAAACCATTACGAGATAAGATGCGTTTAAGACCGATTACTAGCAGCACAAATTAAGTTCGCTCAAGAAGATCTCAGGAGGTAATGTAGGGGTAAAAGCAAGGACTGAAGAAAAACGAAAAACCTACTGTTTCAGAGCCACTTCTCTAAATTTTAAAGAAGAGATGGAGAGAAAAATGATATGCAGTATAGGGAGGCACTTCCTACACAAACGAACTACGTTGCAAGACGAGAAAAGAGACATATGGTTATAAAAAGAGAAAAATCCCTATTTTGTTCCGTTTTCTTCCCCTCTCCTCTGTTGTACCTCTATCTCCCTCTTTCTCTATCTCCAACTCTATTATTCTATCCCTCCCTCCGCGCCTTCGCACTCGCCCGAGCCCATCTAGTCCCCGCACGGCTCGTCACTATCACCGTGATCCCCCTTCCATACGGGAGGGTAAAAGCCTTCACGATTGGACGCGCCAGCGACGCGGGCGCCCTCAATCCCCTCATGACGACGTCGTCGACCGCTTTTACCAACCCGACGCTCATTTTTTTTCGACACTCGATCCGCGAAAAATGGTCCGGCAGAAACTCTACCCACACCTCCTCCATCTCCCTCAATATATCCCTTCCATCCGCCCTCTCTCCCCCTCACCTCCTCTCTTTAACTCCTCTTTGCATCTTTTTCTCTTTTCCTCGCTCCCCTCCAGTCCTCTACTTCCCTCTACCTTCGCCTTTCACCCTTGCCTTTAACTCCTATCTCTCTCTCTCTATCACTTACTAACACCCAATCTATCTCTCGTCTATCTTCTTCTCTCCCCCTTTCTCCATCTATACTTTCACTTTCTATTACATGTAAGCACTCCAACATATAATTAATGTGTTCTTTTGCTATTTGCTGCAACCCTATGATCTATCGTGTGTTCTTTTTTCTTCTCTCTTTTCTTATTCTACTCACTTATCAAAGCTAAAATTTTAAACAAGCATTTTATATCCGAACATTTTAAGTTATTTTTTCCCATTCTCATTTATTTTAAACTAATTGGTTCTGTGATATTTATCAATATGGGTATGTACGTGTATGTATTCATAAGTTTATATAGAGGTTTCTCTCGTTGAAAATATTTTACTGCCAATTAATATTGTAAAGTTCGAACAGATATTTGCTTATTAATTCTGTTGCCAATGTATACTGGGTAAATAAAATTCTATAATCAGTGATTTTACATGGTCTAAATGTAAACAAATTGTAAATGGTTAAATGGAAGAGGGGCCTACTTATCCTCAATCTCGTCATGAAGACCTTTTTCTTTCTTTTCTTCTTCCTTTCTATCCCTCTATTCTCCTGTCTCTCCCCACCACCTTTGCTTCTCCATCTCTTCGTCCTATTCCCTCCCTCAGTCACAAACCGGTCGTATCTCTCTCTCCTCTATATCAATCACATCTCCTTATTATCTCTCCCGCTATCTCCTATATGCCACTCCCTCCGTAACGCGTTTCTTTCTCCGCACCTATCTGCAAAAAATACTCGTAGTGCTCGAAATCTCTATCTCTATATCCTCGCATATAATGACGTCAGACCGTCGTTGCATGCCATGTCACCCTAAAAACCCCTCGGTCTCCTTCTGTTCCCAACTTTGCCTCTCTCTCCCTCTCTCTCTATTTCACCCTCTCTCCTCGCTAAAAAGAGGAAGCGCGTAAGCACGCACACGGACACGCTAGCACACAGTCACGCCGCCGTCCTGCTCCCTCTCTCGCGAAACTCCCCTGACCGCACTTGCTCTGGCACGCCTGAAAAACCACAGGTATGGGGAGGGAGGGAGTTGGATGGGGAAAAGGTAGGGAGGGGATAGGTGAGGGAAGAGGGAAGGAGAAATGGAGAGAGAGGATAGAGGGAGAAGAGAGGATAACTGAGGGAGGTAAAGGGATGACGGAGAAGAAGAAAAGATATATGGAGAAATACACATAGAATTGCAAGTGATAGATAGGAGGAGGATGGGGAAAGTAATGAAACGTGTGAGAGAGCATGGAAAATACAGAAAAATTAGCTGAAGATTGTAAGCGGCCATCTTCATACGAAAGCATCTGTAAGGTAATAGGTTACGGAAAGCAGGAGGAAGTATTTGCCTTGACCGGGAATCGAATCCGGGTCTTCCACTTGCATGGCGGATATTCTACCTCGGTAGTTCAGTTGTAGAATATTCGACTAAGAGGCAGAAGAACCTGATTCAATTCAAGATCAATGCAAAATTTTTATTCCGATTCCTAGAAACTATTACATCCCAGCGTATGCTTGCACGTGTAGAATTTAGGATCAACGCTTATTATCCACTATAAGGTAATCAATCTCTATAACGATTTTGTCACGAGCGAGTCTCATATCATACAACACGATGCAAAATTACAACAATGTACATCTGGTTATGATATAACGAGATCAAAATCTGGTTCATGTTAATACTTTCGTTGTTTAAGAGAAAATTTGTCATAAGGTTATTTTTATCATTCATCGAAATCAGGGGTCGGCGACATTTTTCTATCGCGGGCCACTCTTTTCCAATATTAAAAATCTGATGTGGCCACCACATGAATTTCTCCATATCTGTAATTTTTCAAAAAATTCCAAAGAGGTTACATAATAATAAATATTTTAAGAAACTGCGAGCAAATTCACAAAGAACAGAAATAAACTTAAACTATAGCCTTCCAATATTGGACATAACCACAAAGTTCCAACAATTAAGAAAATAAAAAGGAGCGTTACTAAGACGTAACTAAGCGTCAATTGTTAACAATAGTCAGGTGGCGTGGTGGTGGCAGCTATACATAAGATATCTCTTAAACAATGCATTACATGGGAAAATGTTTCAAACATAAGTTGTAGAAAATGAAATTTTCTACAACTTTTATTCCAATACAGTTTTACATTTATCAAATATTAAAGCAAATATCTCAAAATAATGGATGTGACAAGAGTAAACACCCACTCCCGGTTGACCGATGTTTACCAAAAAATAACGAGTTCTTGTGACTTTCATAAAAACGTTAAATATAAAATTTCGCGTTGCCCTGATTAATAGTTTTCGAGTTAGAGCACTCACAAAAAGCTATCACATACACACACAGACATCATCAAGAAAATGGTCAAAACGTGTTCAGGGGACCTCAAAACGTGTATTTCCGTCGAAATCTCGAAGTCGATTTCTTCATAGAAACAATACTACTTATGGAAAAAGTAAAAATCTGCGACCTCCGCGCGAGCTATCATTAAATTCGTTTTATACGCAGCGTTTACAAAGTGTTACTAATTTATAAAGGCATCCCGGATAAGATGTAGGAAAGTTAAATTTAAAAAAATTAATTAAATGTCTTTTAAAATAAATTTATTTTTTAATTTTTTACTGAATTAGCTCGCCAAGTAAAATCTCTTAGAATATTGAGAACTTACAGATACGGGCTGTGCCGTACTATTGCCATACTCACGTCATAATCACGCGTGAATAATTTTCTACCGAATAAGTTTAAATAATGTTTGATAGGAACAATTGTTGCATTTTTGAGCAAATATTTATCAAGTCTCGGGGGAAAAATTTATCCGCATCATCAAGTAATGCGATGTTTCTACGGGTTAGGTACATTTTTTACGTTTTACGGTTCAAGTATGTTACCTTACCATATTTTCTCAAATGATCAATATAAGACGAAAATAGTTCTAAAAATTTCTAGAGAAGTTCTCCATTAAAAACAAAATGCGCCACAGGCTTGCCCATAATTTTATGGAATTTCAAAGAGCTCATGCAATAATGAGGGAATCATTTATTCAGGGAGAAAGAACAAAAGAGAATATATGTGATAAAATGGAAGCAAGATGGAGCGATAAAAAAGGGAAATAGAGATGGGGCAACAGAGAAAGAGAGAGAGAGGAACGGAATAAAAAAGGAAAATAGACGGAAGGAAGAGAAAGGCAGAGATGGGACATGGAAAAGTTAGATACAGGAGCAGAAATATAGAATGCGAAAGAGGTACGATTGAAGGAGGGAAACAGGAAGGAAAGAAAAAGGAGTGGGAATAGAGAGAGAGAGATACGGAAAAAGGATACATAGGAAACAGCATGCATTTTTCAAACACCGTTCCCTCGCTACCAGCCGGACATTCTCCCCCCCCCCTCCTCTCCCCCTCCTCTCCCCCTCCCCCCCCCCTCCTCCCCCCTCCACCTTTCCGCCCCGTTTTACCGCTAGGATGCGTGCGTGCAGCCGAATGGACTGGGATCGTTTTCGAGGGATCAGAGATCGCGGTTTTTATTCGAAATCGCTGGAAAGGAAGAACGTGATGGTTGGGAACGAGGGAAAGGGATCGCTGGCCAACACTCTAGCCACGGTTCAGTTTTTGATCTCCGTGTTCTTTTATTTTTTTTTTTTAGACATCATCCCCCGGACGCGGGACGTTTCTCTTTCCTCTCTCTCTCTAACGCCGTTCAAAACGTATTTGAGATGTAATGGGAAGGAAGGCTTCGAGTTAAAGCGTCGTTCGCGTTTGAAGGGATTATCTTTCGCTTCCGTTTCTAGGGAAAAGGAATTTCTCTCAGCAAAATTAGGTATTAAATGAAATAGGGTACTAAATGCTCCAAATACTATCGATTACGGCGACATTAAAGCAAGCTATTAAATGGATATCACCATTTAAAATTTAATAGATTTTATATACATTGATTCGTAAAATCTGAAGTCTCTGTGTTCGGTAAAAATTCCACCACAGAAAAAACAGGACATAACTCCTCGATTTGTTATAATAAAAACCTAATGTAGTTTTTCTACTCATGCGACAAAATAAAGCGCTTTTTGAGGACGAATAAAAAGTTCTTAAAAAGAAACATCAAATTATTTTGGGTTTAGTTAATTATTATTAAGTATTAATCTACAAATCAATTTGATCAAAGTTCTGCGGCCATGAATATGAACTCATGACTTTTTCGCTTTGTTAAGTATATTCCTCGCCAGTTTAAGTGATCAATCCAATTTCAATTTCAACCGTTCAATCCCATGCCGAAATAGAATTGTTGCAGAAACATCCTCTTTCACGGAACCATTGTGTCGAAGAAATAGCAATTATCGAAACACATCTGCGAGCGTCTATAGGCAACTTTCCGTAAACTACTCCATTATTCAGGCGTATCTGAACTACGATCCTACAATGATAATGAGAGCCGAGAGAGAGAGAGAATCCTCGCCGTTCGCCTCCAAAGGACTAAAAAAAGAAGCGGGAACTTATTTTGAAGGTTATCTTAGAAACTTCCTCATCGATCTCCACGGTGTTCCCGAAATCGTCACAATAAGGACGTAATCACACCCACCTGGCACACGAAAGGAAGCAAGCCCTAAACTGCTTCCTAGAGACTTTGAACCCTTCCCTTCCCTAAATCCTCGGTGGTTAAGAAGTTCGGATCCACTCAGCTCATTCGTCATACGGGTTGTCTTACCTTTTCCCCCTCCTCTTCCCTTCCCTGCCGCCTCCTTCCTTCCCTGCTCACTTCCTCCACTCCTACCGCCTCCCAGGGAGGCCTCCCGTGAGATACGGCTGGCCCCTTCTAATCGCCCGAGATGTGACCCAATTACGTCTCTCAAGATATCGCCTGTACTCTTCGCAAGTTTGAAGCGCAGTCGCGGAAGGAGATGGAGTCTAATTTACAGTTCGTATTTAAAGGGCGCGCGAGAAACAATTTTCCGTACCCAAAACCCTACACCGCAACGCTTAAAAGTTTTAAACTTGTTGGGAATTCCGTAGACCTTAAGACGTAAGAGGGTCGCGTCTCTCCAACTCTCTTTCTCAACCACTGACAATTTGCAATCAAAAGCACTACGTCTCTCTCCCTCTATCTCTCCCCGGTAATTCTGTTTTTTTCCTGCGATGTTTAGGGTAATTTAATGCTGAACTTGTTTTTCCGGCGAAAATGCAAGTTTTCCTTGTTTTTTTTGCCATTATTCTATTTTCAAATATGCATCTTGGTACGTTCGAGACGCCTCCTGCGTTGCCTGGCGGTAAATGTGCAGTAGTGGTTGCGTATGATGCAGGATACAAAATTTTGCCATCCCTTACTTAGGTAAACTCCGGATGAATTGGATAACAGTTAAACGGAACTTTTAAGAGTTATAACTTGAATGTTTTTATACTGCATTACGTACATAAATATGTATGGTATTTAGCTGTCATATACCCGCTAAGTGTATCAATACACAGTGCAATATAAGTTAAATTATTTAATTGTCAACTTACTTTTCTTCAAGTTCTTTTTTTACTAACTTAATATTTACTTATTTTTGTGTGCTATATAGTACATGTAAAGAATAATATCAATCATTCTAAATATGCGATTAATGGGTTCGTTACTGAGGCAATGGGAATTCACTCTATTACAAAATACTGGATAAATTAACTCTTTCAGACCAGAATTACAGAATTATATTTTGCAATAGCAGCCATCTTGCATTTTTCCCAAATAGTTAAGTTTGCAAGCATTAAATGGCTGCACAAATCCCTTCGATTTACATTGAAGATGCACATGATTATATGTTTAAAATGATATTTGGTACATTTATTTAATAGAAAAATGGAATTGATATCATGTGAATAATTTTGCATACCAGATCTGAAGGGAATTGATGGAATGATATGATCAGAAGATTCTATGCAGACAGGCATAAGCTGTGAAAGTTGGAACAATTTTTGAAACGAGAAAAAAGTCTGCTATGACCGGGAATTGAACCCGGGTCTTCCACTTGCCGGGCGGATATTCTACCCCTGAACTATCGTAGCAGAACATTTTCTCTTGTTTCTGAACACGGATGTTTTCCTTTGTGGGACGGGAACTAGCCAAGCTAATATCAAACTGCCCCGACAGCTTGGCTAGTTCCCGTCCCACAAAGGAAAACATCCGTGTTCAGAAACAAGAGAAAATGTTCTGCTACGATAGTTCAGGGGTAGAATATCCGCCCGGCAAGTGGAAGACCCGGGTTCAATTCCCGGTCATAGCAGACTTTTTTCTCGTTTCAAAAATTGTTCCAGATCTGAAGGGGTTAAAGAAATGAGATATCGAGTTCACCATACAGATTAAATACGACAGATAATCCAAATGTCCTACATGGGAAATTAGTAAACCAACCAAAACAAACGTAAAAAGAGTTACCGACTTCATCTTTCTGGCTTTAGTTGAGATATGGTTAGCGTGTCTAGTTGCAAAGGATTGCGGGATCGAACCTGCCATAAGTACGATCACAGTCGTTCATCTCCGGTATCGCTCATTGTAAAAGGTGGCTTAGTGTTGCTTTACGAGCAAGCTTAAATCAAACAAATTTACAACCGATCCTGAATATACGAATAATGTCAAATGCATATACCAATGGCAATCGCAATGTTCCACTCAAAATTCCATATGTTTGTTCCTTAGCTATAGAAATATTTATTCACGCTAATCGTTTCGATTCAATCTTGTGAGGGATCTATTGAAACGGTTACTTTCCCCAATTGCGACCGGGGCGCGCGGTTGGCTCACGGGAAACGAGGCAAATTACGGAGGAGGAAAAAAAGAAGAAAGTCATGCAAATTTTCCCGGCTAAAAAAAAGAAAGGCGCCCGTCAAACAACCATCGCGACGCACCGATTAGGAAGGAAATCTTGACCCATAAAAACGCACGAAGAATAGAGTTTCTCTCCGCTTAAAACGAAAACAATGCAGAGCCCCATTACGGCGAAAACGATCTTGCTCCAACGGCGCCCTTGCCTTCCCCCCTCCTGCTCCTCTTGAGTCACAGCCTTCCCCTACCCCCCGATCCCAACGCTAACTTCCCTTCCTATGTCATCCCTCCCCACCTACCTCCATCCACTCTTGTATTTTAATGATTTTTACGATCCCCTTACCGTATCAAACTCTCCGAAACCCTTTTCCCACCCCTTTCCCTTCTTTTAAACCCAACCCTCTCCACTTTTTTTTTGCAAAATCCCCTTTTGTAGTTAATTCTTCGACACACCTTCCTCTCTCCCCCACACCTCTGTCTGTGTGCCTGAACCCTTTTATAGCGAGGGAAGCACTGCCGTGCGAGGCAGTTACGCAGTTCTCTCTCTCTCTCTCCCTCATTCTATATCTCACTTGATGCCGACTCCTTTGCCTTATCTCACTCGAGTCTTAATTCAAAACCCCTTGATTCGTTTCCTTTATCACCTTACTATCTTGCTATCCCTCTCTCTCCTCTCGACCTCCGGAACATCTCTTTCTTTCTCTCTCTCTCTCTTTCTCTCAGGCACTAAGCTCGACCGAATTTAACCCTTAATCTCTTCTTCTCTCAGAAAACTCTTTCTACCTCTCTCCTACTACCTCTTTGAACCCCGTCTCAACCCTGCTTAATTCACTCCCGTACACTTTTTTCCCCATATCCCCTCATCCTTTTCCTCGCTTCCTTTCCCACGATTTTTTCCCCCTTCGTTTCCGTCTTTCTCGCCGATCGTCTTCCTTGAATTTTTCCTCCGTTTCGTCTCAACCCTTTCGTATTTTTATCGATGTTTTCTTATCTACCTTTCGGCCCTTATTTATGGAATTGCTTCCTTTCCTCTTAATGTCGTCCGCTCCCCGCGAAAGCAGAAAAAAGGAATGAAAGAACGGAACGGAAAATGAATTGTTTTCTTGTTGCTATGGCGGGGTGACCGCAAGGACGAAGGTAAAAGTGGCAATTTCTCTCTCTCGCTATTTCTTCTACTGTTTAGGTTTGGGAATCTACCGATTTTAGCCCCGTGGGATCAACTGGAATTATATACAAAAGTAGTCATCAGAATAATATCGCGCGTGAAATCAAGTGAACGAAATACCGTTGAGATAGAGAGTTTATTCAATTTATAACTCTAAGTCCGAAATAGGAAGGTGACAGGGGATTCTACGGATGATTGTGGATGCTTGCACGTTATTATTCGCATTGCTAAATCGAATAAACTGCGATATTTATTCTAAATTAATTAGGAGGATATTATCATTCCATTTTATATTTAGATTTTATTCTAACATCCCCATCGTTTTTTAGCCGTCAATTGTAATTCACACATTGCGCTATATAGGAATACATAAAAATTAATTAATTCCATCACTGTCGTACGAACAAGTGAATTAAGAACTCGTTTACAGTGAAGAACAATCGTCAATTCGCACGCGGGTTCCGGAATTTTTTATCGTCAAACGTTCGAACAACTGTAGGAACGTCATTATTGTCGTGTACTAAATTCGTCTATCGCACGAAACCGAGTTAAGATTAGGAGAAGTGAATGCTTTCCTCCCAAGGAGTAGAGTCGTACAATTACGCCAAAGTAATTTACCTCTCGAGATCCACCCTTGCCTCACTCTCACTCTTCTCGCTCTATCTTCCCTCCAAGAGCTTCGCACAACAATGCATCCGCGTCCCTTAATGACTTGCGCCTTAATAAAAGGGTTTGTGTGGGTGTCCCCTATGTTGCACACGTACAAGACGTAATTGAAATGGAACGCTGGGCCAGATTAAGAAAAAATTGAACAGACGTACTATATAACGTCAAGGCCTCTTTGAATTCTATTTCCCTCCGCTCACTCCCTTTCCTTCTCCTCTCAAACCTCTCCCTCCACCTCCTCCTCCTACCCGTTCCCATCTCCCCTTCATATATCCCTGTTGCTTCCCTCTTTTCAGCAAAAGACGCGGTGAGAACGTTTTTATGGGATGTGAAGCCCTCACAATCGGGTTTAATGTCGTTATGAGAGACAAACACATCCTACTAATAGAATGTAAGCAATTAGGTTATTTCCCTCCTCGTTCTCCTGTAGACTGCGCAAATTCTTCCGTATTATTTTGCGAGCGAAATTCGAAACGATAGCGCTATTAGGCCTTTTAGACCCTCTTCGGGCGTGGCGTGGGAACAGGAAAAAATTTTTTCCAGCGTTCTCGAAGAAAGATAAAGCGATTCAACTCGTTAACTTTGAAAACGTAAAGCATTTATACCGTTTTTTAATACCAGCGTTAGCGCTAGCATAATTAAAGGAGCTTTTTGGAGCGACGTATTTGCGACGCGAGAGAAACCGTCACGCCCGTAACCTTGATCCTGATTGCCCGAGAAGGATAAAAATGCTGAAAAGTTTGATCACCTATATTCCGAGCTCTTTTTTATCTTCCTTTGCAAGAAAACTCGATCAAGGATTACGGTAAAAAAAACTATGAGCGAAAGAATCTTCCTCTTGCGCAGTTTTCCTTTCCTTTTGCTGTTCGCGGATTTTAATCGCTAACAGCGATATTTTAATCCTCCCGCGTAGTTCTTTAACGCTAATCCTTGATTGAATTTCACTTCGCCTTCGTCCGTACATACATAGAGCAAAAGTACTCCATTTCTTCGCTTTTTATCTGCTTGCTTCGCTCTCCCCGGTTTTTACTTTTCCATAACACTTAAGTTCCACTCTTTTTTAATTGTGCGGGTTTTAGAGTGGACAATTTACAAGATATTCCGCCATCTTTACATCCCAAACTTGTAGTATGTGACTGTATAGATACATACACAGGTAACTTCCGATTTACCGGATGCTTCGGGATCGACCCTATTCCGATCAATCGCATATTCCGTCTGATCGATTCGCCAACTGACACGCACCGTAGTAAACATAAATGAAAAATTAAATAAATATTCAGAAAGATGAAGAAAAAAATGAAAGGTTAATTTAATACCGTTGAATAAAATAAGTCTATAAGTCAAGTGGCACTGTACTGCGTATTAATTGCTGTTACGTCTAGTACGCGATTCAGTGTACATAACTCATGTTATGTCTTAACAGATTCCGGTTAACCGAAACTTATGTCAATAGGTATCCGGTTAATCGGCAGTTCTATCATCTCTCCCTTCTCTTTCTTTCCCTCTTGTGGTTCTCTCCATTCTTTCTCCTGCTCTATTTAGAACTTGGTTTGAGAAAGGAATAGGCAAAAATTTAAGCGGATAGTAGTAGTAAGAAGAGAAGAAAGGGAAGAGGCGTAAAAAATGACCAGTCGCGTGTGTTCGCGAAAGAGAAAGAGGTAGCTTTTTCTCCCGACGCCTCCCCAAACTATCTCTTCTCTCCCTTCTCTCTTGACAACACGCTCCCGCCAAACTCGCCAACTTCCCCTCTTATCCCACTCATTTTATCCTCTCTCTCTCTCCCTCTTCTCCCTCTCTCCCCCACACTCCACCTCTCCGGCGCCATCTCTCCACCGTTCCGTAACTTTAGCGGTCCCCTAGCCGTCATTAAGGCCTCTCCGTTGCCTGCCTGCTCCGTTTTAATTGGTGAGGAGGTCGGGCATGCACACGTTTTCTTCCCTAACCCTCTCTCCTAAAACCCTTTCTCCCTCTCCTCCTCCCCCCAACAACTCTCTCCTTCCCCTAGAACCCTTTATCGTCCCCTCCTCTTCTCGCGCGCCCTCTTCCCTTCACCTTTTCCCCTCCCCATCCTCTTTCCGTGCTCCTCACCTCTCCCCTATTATGTATTCCCTTCCTTCCTCTCCCTCTCTCTTTTCCATTCTCTCTCGCTCACTAAACTCCCGCTAAAAACCTTCCCACAAGACCCTTTCTCTCACGGATATACACACGCACGCATGCGCGAGAATATATATATGTGTGTGTGATGTGCGTATAAATGCTTATGGAAGAGGATAGGTAAATAGATATATCAACGGCAAATAGGTGTTGAGGGAAGGAAGCCCAGTGGATACTTACCGATAGGAGAGCCGCTGGGGTTTCGGAGAGACAACTCTCTCTCTCTCTCTCTCTCTCTCTCTATATATATATATATATATATATATATATATATATATATATATATATATATATATATATATGATGACGTTATCCTCTAGTCTCCTTCAAAAAGCCACCCTCTATTTCCCCCTCTCCCAAACTACAAACCCTCCCTCACCTCCCTCTCTCCACACCAGGGGACAACCTCGTTTGCGACCTCTGGGCTTTAATTCTCCGTGCCCAAGTGGTAGCCTCCGGGGGGGTCAGAGGTTTTCGGGACGCTCAAACCGGGATTCTTTCTCTTTATCTTTCACTCCCTCCCTTTCTCACCATAAAATGTTTATTTACTTTTTTCGACGAAAATGAAAATACGAAATTTTTGGGGCGTGTGCGGGAATGTATGGAGGATAAAGAGTGTGAGTGAGTGAGAGAGAGAGGAGGCTGCGGTCACTGGTAGGGAACCTTACTGACCCGGCTACAAAAAAAAGAAATAATGCCCTCCCACTGGGTTTTTCGCTCGATTTGACCTGTCCTCCCCTCTCGCTCTCACTCTTTTTCACACCAACTTGGTCTCCTACCTTCGCCGAACAATCCTCACCGGCTACTCCCACGCTCTCTCTCTCTCTCTCTTCTCTACGCAGCGCAAACACGTGTACCGAAGGTCAACCCCTCACCGCCTCATTTCCTGTCAGCATTACCCGAGTTAAATCACGATAAAAAGAAAGAAAGAATGGGTGGCAGACAGGCGGGCTCTGAATAAGTCTACCACGCCTCGGTGAGAAATCGAACAATACGGTTTCATTCGATTTTTTTCCTTTCCGTTTACTCTCGTGCTAACGTCGTACTCCTCTTGGTTTTGGAAAATACGTTTGGTTCAACATCTATCGCGCCACTAAGCCGCTCGGATTATTATTGCGAAATGAGGAAGGTGTAGGAAAAATAGAAGCGAGAGGGTTGTTAGCCGACATTGATTCAGTGACTTAGGGACACTTCGAAGATTATAATCCGAACTTACGGCATATGGTGAGGAAAGGGCATCTTGGAAGATTGCATTCCATGTTAAGTTCGTTGAAATATAGTATAAATGTTAAATGATATCCTCTTTGTTAAAATTAAAGTCCAGTGAAATAACAAAAGTGATGCCCATTATTACCAACCCAGCGCATAATAATTCTTTTTAAAACCCATTCAGCGATTTTCTCGTGTTTATAATCAGCACTTTGACCCATCTGGCTGTCATTTATGAGTAAAAGTTTTAATAAATTCTCCACTTTATTTTTAGGATTTACATTTTAACATGAATATTTAGCATATTTCCATAGAATTTTTCTTAACCTTTATCTTCATTTAATATTTTCACCTCGGTTAACAATTGTATTTTGAATTTTCAATACGCCAGTCAAGGCGATGAAAGATGATAACTTCGATCAAGTGCAAGCGAATCGACGACATTATTTCTTTACCGTTTCTCCTTCACACTCGTCAGCCATCAAAGTCGAGTGCCAAACACGACCTCGCGGAAATTCGAATAATAAAAATGTTATGGGTTAAGTTATTAAACCCGAAGGCGATTTTTTTATTTTAACGCCGAGAAACACATTTCCGATATATGAAAAGGGAGGGTTGCGAGACACGGTGAAACAGTACAATGGTAAATAACATTTCTGATACAAACGATTTTTACGCGATCTTTTTTATATCGCCCTCACTTCTTATTCAGATCTGTAAATGTAAGGAGCAGCACTCGGGGGCTCTTTTCGCTTTCCAACATTTGTACGCACTCCAGATGACGATTTTGCGAAACTCTCCCAAACACCCCTTCTACATTTCACCTGCCTTATTTGAGGCGACGAGTGACGCTACCGAAGATTCGAAGAAAAGGGATGAGTATACATACAAAAGCAGCAACTTAGATGTTTTGTCTAAAAAATAAAATTTAATGTTTAAAGAATTAAATTAAAATTCAAAAATAACTAAATCGAAATAAAATTAAAATAAAAGCGAAACGAATACGCCGAATTTTACCTCCCGACCCTCGATTCCGCCCGTTATGCTGAGAAATAGACGAAATGAAACCGCGCACTCGCGAGCGTCCAAAATATGTCGCATAACCCATTACTAATCGAAACCGAACCGCAGCGCACACGTTTTTAATTCGCGGAGAAGGAGAACGCGTGCTTTCATTCCTTGGGCATTGGAGAACGACATAAAACAAAAGGGAGCGTCCCTTCGTTCCACTTTGGGTTTAATTAAAACGTCGTCTCGCGAGATGTAATTGTTCAAGGTTTTAAGGGAGCTGGCACGTGGTATTTTTTTTAAGCATTCTTCCCCCTCTGTACAACGAAGGGACCATTTGGCGCACATTCACTCGTGGGCTGAGGGTTATAGGGGGAGGAAAGGACACGGCGAGGGGAGGAAAGTTTTATGAAACCGCAGGCGTCCTCAACCCGAGACGCTAAAAACTCATAATATAACAAGATATCGCAATCAAGACCCGCCTCGGCATGAGTTACGCCCAAGAACGGACGAGATTGTGTGTACGCGCTAGGGTATTGCTTGGTCTTATCGCTAGAAAAACTGAGGCAGATGTATCCAAGCATCTGACCTGCTTTTCAAAGGCAAGGCCATTTTAAGGGAATTACAGATTCGTCTTTCCGTATTATAGATTATCCTCGAGAGAAAAAGAAAAGTGATGCGACATAATGAATCCGAGCTCTATCCTGGTGCCAAGCATAAATGCCCCTCTGATGGAATAAGATGAAATCAGAAGAATACTTTAGCGTGAGCGAAAATGGGAAAAGTTTATTTATTTATTCCTCTAAGAATCGTAGAGAGATTTTTGGGTCTCTTGTTTTCTTAAATTGTCTTAAGGCTGATAATATATGTCTACAGTGCAAATGAATCGAACTATGTAAAATTCCAATTTAATGAAAGTGTAATTTTGCACAGTGAGTTTCATTCGCTTTGTATAGTGTCGCTCCATGAAGTGAAATCTTCCTTTATAATACAAATGTTATAATATATGATATATAAAATATATCATAGATATAATAAATCATATATATATATATATATATATATATATATATATATATATATATATATATAATATATGATATAATACAATGAGTTTTTTTCAATTTCAAAATATAAGTATAATGATTATTCTCGCGTACCTTATAGCAACAGTATAATTTTTTCTGAAAGGTATAGTAATGAACTAGATAATGTCATATTAAGAGAAAATAATGGAATCCAACAGTAAATTAAATTATGAACAAAATTTCTTTAACGTCGTGGAATTTCACAATGAGAAACGATTATTTTTACTCTACTACGATACGAAAATTCTGCCGTTTCAAAGAAAAATTTGGTTAAAATCCAATTAAATTTATACTGCTTTAAGGCAAAACAATAATTCCAGCAGAAAAGGTCTAGTTTGTTTAAGTTAATGAAAATATCCACATACACGGGAAAAATAATAAACATTTTCGCATATATGGCAAACAAACGGAAAAGCCAACAAGAGTTTTGAAATATTTTTAACCTCGGCTTAAAATCTAATTAAAATTGTACAGTACTACTTCAAACAGAAAAGGACACTTCATTCAAGTCAATAACTTTTTCATGGGGCAAACAAATGAAAAAGTAAACAAGAGACAAAATATTTTTCAGAAATGGTATTACAGATTCCAAAAACATGATTTACTGAACTCATTTTCATACGCTGGGGGGCCAACACAATAAATATAGAGAAAAAGACCAAATTATATGAATCACTTCCGGATATTTATGTTTGTTTAAGAAATCAAATAAAACGCGATTAATTTTGTCACATATCCTTTGAAATGTTTGTTTTTTTAACATGAGAGCTATCGCATCCTATATTTTATTAAACAAAATGATTCTCTTATCATAAAACATTTTTACCATCGCTCATTATATAACCATTTAATCTGGGAAATCATGCGATAAAACAATGCAGGTGTTCATGATAATTATGACTAACCGGCTAAATTTACAATTGATTTGATTAATTTATTTAATTTAATAATAAATTTAAAATGCCTCGAATAAAATAACTCGTCACTAGGAGACACACGGTTGTTGTATTCTCGAGCAACATTTAATTTATACGCATTACTCTTACAACGTATTTCAATTCTGCGCTAAAACATTTCCCAGACGAAGGTAAGAAACGGTTTAAGTCCGATTTTCTAAAGTGCTTTTACTGAGCTGCAACATTCACTAATTCTTTTTATCCTTCCATACCTCCATAAAGATATTGCTGTGAGCCCAATGAAAGATTTAATCAGATTGAAAATGTTCCCTTTCAAACTTTCCTCGCAATTTATTATACCTTATCATTTATTTCCGAAATTTTTTCAGCAAAATAAAATCGCCAGTTGCTTCTTTATTCTCACGGACTTAACAACGAAAATAATTGCATGGCCCACTTGAATATAACCGAAAATGTCACACCTGCAAATTCTACAACTACAACTTACACTTACAACTACAGCTTCTACAACTTACACTGAACGCCACGGTTTAAATCCGCGAATAGCCAAGTATATATACCCGAAATGTCGAATCTGTATACATAGAAAACATCCACGAGCAGTCAAAACCGCGAATCTGAGGCTTTTCTGTGCTTACTTTTAACATAATAAATAATATTACATGTTTTCGTATAACTAAATTGTAATTTAAACTCAAAATCGCATTAATTTCTCCATTTTAGGAAAACGTGTAGCACTAGATACAATATTATACGTTGTTTATTTAAACAATTTATTAGACCATACGCCGACTATTGTGTTGCTTGTCTTACGTTTTTTATATGAATTTCTCTCGTCAGACGTAACATCTTAATACTATGGAGGAAAATTGTACATTGATAAATTTACGTTAATTTTATATTTATTGTTCAAGAAAGAGGGGCGGGTATTAATAATTCATGCACTAGTGCTAGCGCAGCAGTAGCTATGCCACTGTTCTATTTGTTTATTCCTTCGTATTTGTATCCATTGTTCTTATGCAAGAAAAACCGTATGAATTACTATATATTTATTTTACTTCGCTTGTTTATCCTGAGAGGATAGACAAAACGTATTAACGTATATCTGCAACTTAAAGTGACACGCAGAATGCATACTAAAGTAGTAAATATTTGATGCAAAGTTAATAACTCTTCGAGGAGGCCAATATCAATTTAATTCCTAAAAAGATTCCCAATAAATAAACTCGACATTTACAGCAGATCCGCATCGAAAAACGGTCCTTCCCCGGAATAAAGAATCGAGTATCCGATAATGGCAATTAAAATTCTTCCCGCAAGCGCCATTTTGCCGAAGTTAGGAAGAGGTCCCTGTTCTTCTTAATTTCGGCGATGAAACTTTCAAGAGCGAATTAAAATATGTAACTAGCTTAGCTTTAAAATTGCAAATGAATCCGGATCGACTCGGCAGGAGGAAAAAAACTTCCTTTGTCTCGTTCTTTTTGTTACATTATTTTATTTTCCACCGAAAGGAAAAAAATAAATAAATATATAAGGAGGTCGTTATCTCTTTTGGCCATTATGCGAAACAGATTCTGTTTTTTAAAAGGAATTCTTCTCTTTTCTTCTACGCGGGTCTTCTTCCGTCTCATCTGTAGTCAATCTCACAACCATCATTTCTGTGTTATTGGTGAGAGAGAAAGAGGGATAGGGAGAAGGAGAGAGAGAGGGAGGGGGAAGGAGAGAGAGAGGGAGGAGGAGAGGGAGGGGGAGAGGCGAGAGAGAGATGCAGAGAGGGGGATGGAGACAGAGGGGGAAAAGGGAGATAAGGGGAGAGAGGAGGAGATATGGATAGAGGGGGAAGGAGAGAGGGAGAAAAGGAAAATAAGAGAGAGGAAGGGAGCGAGGGGAAGAGAGGGATAAAGAGGGAGATAGAGGAAGAGAGGAGGAAAGAGGGGAGGAATGAGGAATGGAGTGAGGGAAGAAAGAGGGGCAGAGAGCAGGAAAGAGGGAAGGAGAGAAGAGGGTAGGAGGGAGGGAGGCAAAGGGGGATGTAGTGAGGGAGAGGTGGGGAGAGATTGAGGAAGAGGTGGGGAGAGTTTGAGGAAGAGGTGGAGAGAGGGGAAGGATGTAGTGAGAGGGGGAAGGAGGGAGGGAAAGAGAAAAACGAGGGAGAAGAGGATGAGAGGAGACAGACGCATGTCTCCATCTCGCTCTTTCTTCCCTTTTATTTTTCTTGTTGTTTAAAGTCTCATCTCCTTATTGGAGTCTCTTCCTATATAGTTAGTTTCCATAAATTTTCCGCCGACCTGAACCTTGCAGAGGAGAAGGGGTTAGAAAGGGGTGGAGGAGTGAGGAGGAAAGGGACCCTGACGCTTCTTTTGTACGCTTTTTATCATCCTTTTCTCTCTCCCACGAAGACTTCCTTTCCAATTATTGTTACGGACATCTATAAGTAGCGGGAGAAGGAAAAAAGAGAAGGATCCCCGTTCCCTCCCCTTCTCTATATCGTCAGATATACGCGGGCCCTAGTTCTCTCTCTCTCTCTCCTTCTCTTTCTTTCTACCGTCCTCAATCGGAATCTTATCAATCGAATTCCTTTGATCTTTTGGAACAGAAAAATAAACCGACGCTAGGAAAAACCGAATTCGTACGCATATAAACATCTTTTTCTCCTCTTCGAAGCGACGTCTGTATTTCGAATTATGTATAAGAATGGTAATTGATGCTCTTCGGAAGAATAACCCGAGGGTACTATTTATAGATTTATTTTGTAGAAGGTCTTCTTTCCACGAAAAATTCACTTAGATTTACCTCGTGCGATCGTTGGTCACGTAAGGATTCAATTTCCTGTCAATAAGCCTTAAATGCAAGTATACCTTCCACGTAGAGTTGCCACCTCTCCCGGAATTCCGGGAGTCTCTTGGAATTAACCCACCTTAGATATATCTCACCCGGAATCTGGTAAAACTTGTCCGGGAGCCCAAAATCTTCGTAATTAAGTCGTTTCCAGCTATACTAATATTTTATATTAAGTTGAGATTTTGGTAGAACCATTTCCTTCGATTCCAATAAAGCGATAGCTAATGCATAAATATACTATTTAAACAGGATCATGTCGACTACTGCCTCTGATGAGCCGCTAAAATTTAAACCAATCAAGAAACATTCTAAATTGTTTTCGATTTCTTTTCAAAAGCAAATGGAGTTGGGGGAGAATTAAAGAAAATTTTAACGTTTGTGCATTCAGTTCCAGTATCCAACGCAGCTTCCGAACGTGTGTTCAAGTCATTAATGAATTGTTGTGCCAAGATTATTACAATTTATAAAACAACGTTAAAACTAAAACAAGGTTAAATATTCATGTTTTCCAAATAATAAATAAAACATTTTATTATTTCCATTAGCTGTTTTTTTACTTACAAGCAATCTCGCAATTAACTACTCATATGGCGGATATCTCCCGGAATCAGTATATTACAAGGTGGCAACCCTAACATTAATAATAAAATAAAGATTAAATGGTCATTATGTTTCATAATAAGTAAATAAAACAAGTTTCATTGTTCACTTAAGTTGTTTTTCGTCCTAGAGAAAATTATCCCGTATTCTCCCGTAATTTCCTACTTATGAGGTGAAAATCTCCCGGGATCAACTTCTTATAAGGTGGCGACCCTACTTCCACAGTACAAGCATGATCCGCCTAATTGTCGATGCGAGGAAGGCTCACGCTCTTCAAAAAGTGATTGAAGAATTGCAGAGAAAATTACATGAGGCGCTTTTTTCGCGGACTGTTATCTTTCCATCGGAGAAAAGAATCGCAGAAGCTATGCATTGTTGGTTGCCTAAAATTGTAGCAGAAAGTATTTTTAGCGACTTTTTCTGATTACCCCTAAGCAGCTGATCCTAGAACCAGGGTCGTCTTTACGGGGTAGAGGGTGGGGGGGGGGGTTGGGAGGGCAATCGCCCAGGGTCCCGCGTCTACCGGAATTGGACAATTCGGCGCGACCGATTCGACGACGGGACAACTCGGCACCGGGACGATTCGGAGCCTGGAGGGAAAAGCAACTACTTTTAGTTGGGATGAGTGGTTAGGGGTCGGATTCGTTCTACTTCCTCCTCCGGGTTGGATTGAGTATTTGGAGGTTGGATTCGTTCTATTCCCTTCCCCCGAGTTGGGTTGAGAGGTTGGGGTTGGATTCTTTCTATTTCCTCCCCCGGATTGGGGTTCTCGCTTGAAATTAGCTTACTATATACTCTTACTTCTCTTAGTAGAAAGACGTAAAGTGCGTGAAACGTGAAAAAATCGCTCTAGATGTTTGTTATAAGCGATATGTCATTTTCCTGTGTGTGGGGTAGAAGGTGCCCCGCAGATCCTAGGAACGGCTCTTCCAAGAACAACTAATTTATACCATATGAAACCCTAATGTAGAACTATCTATCCTGGCGTTTGTCGCTTACGTTAATTTTGAGTTATTTTGTACACGGACAGACGGACGGATGAACCAAATACACAAACGACTTTATTCAAAAAACGCTAGAAATTAATGAAACCAACTTTTAAATCCACCCAAAAGTAAACAATAAACATAAAATTTATACGACTGAATTTATCAGAAAGTAACAATAATTTTGGGAAATCAAAAGTTGTGTGACAATGAAATATTAATGAAGTTTTCTTTGTTAAACATTAAGCAGGACAACTTTTATATTTCCAAAGAAATTTTTTATTTGCTGGATCATTCAGCTATGCGAAGTCGGCGAAACGTCGTCTACAAAGCCAAACAACGCGGTGAAACCGAAAGCCATGCAGCCTACATCAGAACGCCGCGAAAGCCTTCACACCAAACTTATACATATAATCTTTTTCTGTTTTAGTAAGAGATTAAAAAAGTAATCTTGCTTTCGCAGAATCTTTCCTCAAAGACTTTCAAAAATACAGCAATTTTAATCTCTATATCTAACTTCGTTTACACAATATCAACGAAACACGCAATAATGTTTATCTTCGTCTCCGTCGTATTATTTATCGCATCCAAGGTATTGTTTAAACCTCAAAACAACGCCGACATTTCGTGTATATGTGGCTAGATGCGCCGCGAAGTTATTATCCAAGTCAATCGTACGCAATTGCACGAAACCGGCAACAATGCATACCACCTTTACGATGTAAGATTTTCACGGAAGAATGCGTCAAATTTTCGCGTTAAAAACTAATTTGTTGATCTATTCTAAGCGTACTAAAAATCGATCGCGAGAAATTATTATTTTTTAGGCTTTCCTTGCTTCAAGTTACGAACTGCTACGATGATTCTAAGTAATTTTAATTCGCGAATGATTAATGAGCTACACTCATCCATTTTATACATAAGCGATTTTTTTCTAAAAAAATCGCTTATGTATAAAATGGATGAAAAAAATCGCTAAAAGTGGGCGATTTAATTCCTTAATTTTCATATCCAGTCTAGCTGTTGGAAAAAAATTTCACTTTGCAAGTATTCTCTTAGACCTAAGAATGAACCTTATATACCATAGTAAGTTCAAAATGGAAATATAAAGCCCGTCTTTTAGCAGAAAAAAGTTGACTGACAATGTTTCTCCAGTAGCCATAAAAAGATTGAGAAAACTATTTGCACGTTTCAGCGACATCAGTGAAGATTAACTTATGGATGATTATAAACAATTTATGAATCAGATGAATCAATTGTATTCAATTCGGCTTTAATACGAAGTACTTTCGCTTATTTCATTCAATAGATTAGCTTTCGGCATGAGGAATCCTTTTAATGAAAATGTTTCGCGAGATGAACTTTGATGATAAGGGTCAACAATCGTAATTACTTGAGGGAAGCCTTGTGTTAACAAGCTACTCGAATGCGCCTTACGCTTGAAAAAAAGGTTAATGGAAACCCCGTATAAGTGATACATTATCGGTTAAGCTAGATTAAATAAAAGATGGAACTCAATAACGACGTGTAATGAAACTTAAAGAATGGTCCACATACCTATTTGCCCCGGGTTGGCCAAAATATGAAGCTTGTTGCTTATTAATCAATTTATCAAGAGTTACGACAAGCGATAAGACAAAACCTCGTAGCAATTAAGAGTAAATGATGAACAAGCCGCAGAACACCCCATTCTGATTAAAAATAAATCGCAATCTCAGGCTCGGATAGCAAATTGGGCAATTGGGCGAAAATTAATGTCTCGGCTTCCCGGCAAATAAATTGAAATTTACCGCAAACGATTCTCGGCGAAATGTTTAACAAAACCAATTCCCGTCTAAATAAACGCTTGAGATGAAAAATCAACACTTTTTTCCCAATTGCAAGCGAAAATTAATCCGTCCGATAAAGACACTGTCGGCCGTCCTGCGCAGAAAGCAACTTTATAAGCACAGCGAAACCTCAAAATTAAATTAAATCCGCGAAACGATTCCTACACTTTCCTTGGGTTCAATTATTTTCGAGAATATGCGTTTGCCCGATGAGAGGACGGATAATAAAAACGAGAATAAATTTCGAGAAAACGGCAACGCCCCCCTTTCCCCGAATCCAGTCCAACCTCTCTCGTCTAATTCCCGCTCTCTTTCTCGTCTCTTCAGATCTGGGGAGGAAACCCGACGCCTGCTCTGAACGGAAAACCCACACCGCTGCCCATGAGAACCCTCTCTTTCTCTCTTCAATCTCCACTCCCCCATCCCCTTCTACCCTTCCCGGTAAGCCACCCACCAGAGCCGACAAGGCAATTCGAGAAAATCACGGGAGAGCACAAATTAATTAGTGCCTCGATGTCGTAAAGCGACTCCTCCCCCCTCCCTCACCTCCAAACCCCCCCTTCTTCGCCCCTTCCCTCAGCAACGTCCTCATTCCCTCAGAGCAAGAAATCCGGCCAACCCACTCTCCCATTTTCCCTCATACCCGCCCAACCCCCTCCCCATTTCCCATCCTACAGCGAAACACATCACACAGTCCACGGAATTGCCGCTAGCCGGAAGGTCTTAAGCTCGTAACGACTGAATTGGTCGACTCGGTCGGCCGAGAAAGGTGGAGAGAGAGAGAGGGGAAGTGGATAGTATTGCAGGAGAGAGAAAAATCCACCCCTTACTTCGTAAAACCCTTATCCACCCGCTTTCTCGGGCTTTCTTTTAATTATCCGAGCCTCAGTAGAATCCCTCTCTCCCTCCTACTCTCCCACTCCCTCACTTCCTCCTTCCCGATCCAATCTGGGGCGCTTTTTTGGATCCGATACAGGAATGAAAGGAGAGGAAGGGATTGGTGGCAGAGGGTGAAGGAAGGGGATAGGAGGGATGATTGAGAGAAGAGGGGAAAACGCAAGGAGATGGCGACGACTCGGCATAACCAATACGCAAAACAAATAGCTCCGTCTCTACTTGTCGCTTCGTGAAGAACGGACGACAAAACCCTATCTCCCTCCCTTTCTCTCTCTCTCCCATACTCTATCCATCTTCTGCATTTCATATCCTCATCCCATCTGCCCTTTTCTCCCTCCACTTCACCCAATTTTACTCTCAACGCAGTCCACCTCGGGAAAGATCCTTCTCCGTTCTCCATATACTCCGTCTCCTCTCCTATTGCCCTAATAACCTACGATTTTAAATCTCCTCAGCATACTCCCCGTACATAAAAGCACATTAGTGCACGCACGAGATATCTATAGAGAAGAGGAGTATAGATCTGAATATCTAGCATGAAGAGACTTTAATATAGGTCTGCCGCGATCAAAAGAACATTTTGGGTGTACTGTGGGTGTGGCCTAATCCCTCACTCCACTTGGAACCCTCCCTTCTCGCCCTTCCTTACCACACAGACTATTGCTGTCTCGGTCCTTTTTTAACTACACTGTTGCCAAATATTCGCAAAACTTCGTCTAGGCAGTCAACTGTAAAGTGAGAACTTACAACCTAAGGAGGAGAAGGATGGGCTAGTGGTGGGTTGGGGGTAGTCAAGATGACCGAGGGAACTTTCCCTCAGTGACGGAGGAACTTCCCCTCCGTGCGCGGCCGAAGTCCGCGCATGTTCTTATGAATGCGACAGACCATAATGACTGACATCTCTCGCTAACGTCGGAAGACACAGCAACTGCTATGATAAAATACAGTGAAACTTCCATAACTCGAAGTGAATTAATTTTACCTGGTAAAATCTATACGACAAAAACATATTTCCATAAGTCGAATTTTCTATAACTGGAATATTTTTTTGTTTCCTTTAAAGTTCGACTAACGGAAGTTTCACCGTACATGAAATTGACTGCAGGAGGGAGCGATACCGAGGTACGTTTTCTCCTGGGACGAACATAAAAAGAGTCTTGATCCTAAGCCAGAATTGTCAGGGACAGGTGCACTGCACCCTCTGCCACGCATCGATCCAGTGAGTTGCAGGATGTGTAGAAATAGATGAGATGCATCCGTCACTTAGAATCCATCCCCAACACTCACGGTTAGCTCTACAAACACGCGCGACCACATCAATGTTCTTCTACCTGCGCCAAGGAGACGTTACCCTTCTAGTCTCCCTCACAAACACATTCCGGGTCTGTAATGGATTAACCATGGGACACAAAGTGATTATGTGCGCGCAATCGATGCAACGTCCTTCCATTCAACCGCAGATTTCTCTTCGTATCTCTCCCCTCTCTACTTCCTTCCATTCTATTGCATCATGTTGCTGGAGATGGAGAAGTATCATGGTGTTGCGGGAATATGTATGTGTTTAAATCTCGTGACGAGAAAGAGGGAAGCCATCATGCGCGACGGGACACACATTTGAAGGGCAACAAAACCTTACGGAGCCAAGATCGCATCGTGAGTATTTGCACAAATAAATTAAAATTAATAATATCCCGAGTGCATTGAGTTTATTTGAGGCAAAAAGATTTTATTTCAAAATACGAATTAAATGTTCTTCTGATTACTAAAACTCCGAAAACTAAACTAAAAAAACGTAGCAAACAATACGCCAACTAGGTCTCGCAAAACATAAAACAGAGTAGAAGTAGCGAAGTTATCCTAAAAAAGAACTTCATTTTTGATAAGCCAAAATAAGAAATCTTATTCTAAATAACGTCATTTTAACGATTTCACTTTACTCCGGAGCTTAAAATGTAAGAGAAAGTACGCCATATAAATTGCGAGCTTTCAAAGGCAAAAGATAAAGACGAATACTAATTAGATTTCCCAGTAGGTATTTCAAAATATTTCAGAAATTTTAGATTTATATTTAGAATGACATCAAAGTGGTATAAGTCTCATTAAATTCTAATAACCTGTTGCAGTCAAAATTAACGCACTCCTACATTATGCCAGTGTTGATTTTATCTGTTTTCACTTTATCTTCACTATCGTGAGCACACAAACGGAAAAAATATCATCTCAAACGACAACATTGAGAGTTATTTCTAAAAATGGAAACCATTGATTGTTTTACATAACTATTTAATATATACGACTGTGTAAGCCGAATATGTTTAAATTTTAGGTAAAAATATTAAGATAAGATTCGTGAAATATTTTATGTTATGTTGTACGCCATTTCACTGAGTGTAATAAAAATGAAAATTTATGTCCAAATTCAATTTATCCGCCATCTATTTATTTCCTGTGTTCAAGTTGATAATTTCCCTGGGAGTCGATAATCTTTCGGGATTTAAGTCGCGATCGTGTGTTTTTCGATAGCTCATTTGCCTATCTTTCGAAATTACATCTCTTGAAACCTGTGTTTTTCAAATATGAAAGTGTGCCTATCTTTTGCTCACGGGAAGCAACAAAAAACGAATTACTGAAGACTGCAACAACTTCGTTATGAAAATCCAGGGCGTACTCCGGTCGTCCCCGAAATGAATTCAACACGACAATTAACGAGGTGAAAAATAAAATGATTCAATTCAGCTGTTGAAGTTTCTCCCTCATTCTGTCTCTACGACAACAGCACCCTTTTTCGGACGCACTTGTACGAATTTCTCCCGACAATAACTCATCGTAAGCCTCGTCCGCGACGCGCCAACGTCCAAACACGTAGGAACTCAACGCCGTGGCGCACGTCACATTCTTTTTTTACGAGCATTTTCAATGCAGCGCCAAGATATATACGTGCCGTTTCAAGGTTTTTCAAGTTCAAGCGCTTGGCAACCGTGAAAGATAAGGCAAACTCACGCGCGCACTCGACTCGCTGCAGCGCCGTTAATCCTTGCACGTTACGCTCTAACTCGGGCCTCCGTGACCGCTTCTTTCGTCGTCATGGTGATTAGCCAAGCGCGACTGTTTCTTTTACATCCTTTTCGTGACACCAGACGTTTCTTTCTGCCTCTCGCGACCCGAGAGAAAGAGTGAGAAGACAACCAGGAAGAAGTGATACAGAGGAACTACGAATGCTCGTCTACATTCCCTTTCATATCAGAATTTCTTTCGACCATTTCTGTAGTTATTCAACATCTCAAATCAAGTGAAACTCCGTTTTCTCTCTACACAGAGAGAAAGAGATAAAAACAACGCCGAAGAATTCCAGTGAATATTGAAACCATGGGCGTCCGCAGAAATTTCTCCAGGAGGGGCAAGAATCTTTGATTGCTATTATTTTAGATAATGGGCGTGCCTTCTTAGAAAGCATTTAATCATATCTAATTTTGAAACGAGAAAAAAGGCCTGCTATGACTGTAAATTGAACCCGGGTCTCCCACTTGCCGGGCGGATATTCTACCATTGAACTACCGTAGCAGATCAATTTTTCTCGTTTCTGAACGCGGATGTTTTCTCGTTTCAAAATTATTCCCAACTTTACAGCTTATGCCTGTCTGCATAGGATCTTCGGATCACTTTATTCCATATCTAGTGTCGTTTTTATTAACTGTATTTGTTATAACAAAAAAGCAATTTTAGGCTTATGACTTTAAAAAAATTCACATTTTCAGATGTCCAAGTGGGAGAGGCAAGTGCCCCCCACCCCCACACCGCGGATGTCCATTATTGAAACGAGGATAGAGATTTGTTGGTTAAGTTTATTATTTTCTCCCACGCCACTCGCGCCTCTCTAGTTTTTTTAACCTGCCACCACCCACTCTCGTTTTGCCGTCTTTGTTATTGGGCGTGGTACTTCTGTCCATCCCATGTGTGGAATTTTTACCCAGAAAAATCTAAGAAAAAAGAAGGACCATTGAGAGGGGGAGGAAGACAAATGAACGTAAAGCATCCTGCCGCGACCCTCTTTTCCTTTTCCTCCCTCTTCATCTCCCCATCCCTCTCCACTCACCCCCACGTGGCAGCTGTTGAAGAGAAAGAGTTGAAGCGAGAGAAAGAGACAGTGAAGGAGAGATCCGTGGCAAGACAAAAAGAGGAGAGCGGGCGAGTGGGTCCTTCTAGGGCACAAATTAAACAATTGAAGGAGATTTTGTCATTTTTTCGCTCTCTTATTCACTTCAGCGCTCGGGAGAATAGTGAAAAATATGCTGCGAAGAGCAGACAGCGGGAAGAAAAAAAGTTTTACGGTCTTGCGGGAAGTGAAGTGGCCTCGGGAAATCCACTTCCTACTTTTTCAGTCGGGAGGGGCGTGTGTGTGTTTGTGTAGGGATATGGAGGGTCAAATGAAGAGGTGCGCATCCGTATTGTTGGGTTGGATAGCAACGGCGAAGGAGAGGTGAGAGGAGGTAGGTGTAGAGGGAAGGAGAGAGAGAGTTGTGGGAGAGTTCTGAAGGGCATCGGGCAAAGGTAAACTACAGGACGAAATGCTCAGGTGGAACCAGAGTGGAGGTAGGGGTAAGGGAGAGAGAGGGAGAGAGACAGGTATGCCAAAGTGTAAACACGGAGGTAAGATAGCGAGAGAATAACGGGAAGGGCAATCTCGCGATGACATTCGAGGCAATAAAAACAGATAACCGGACTTATATTTTTTTAAATAAAATAAACACGTCGCTCCGTCTCTAATATAGAGTTTTCGGTCGTGACAAAAGTTCGTGGCGTAAACACTCTCGTATGGTTACGAAGCTATTAATTACCCAAAATGCAACTCGGCGATTCTGGTCGAAACTTTTAGGACGATCGGCCATCTGCGGTCGTTTTGAAGTATGCATAACTCTCGATTTGTGTTTCGAATCCGATCGGTCGAGTGAATCCACGCACTATCTGGTGGATTCCGTGTTCTGAAATGGAAACAATCCTGCAGAGCAACCGTTATGGGATACGGAGTTAATAATTGACAGGTTAACGAATTTCCCGCGACTTCAGGATGGACAAAATTAATCCCGATAAAAGCAAATTATGCGAAAAATGTTAGTGTATTAAAGGACCACGGTGGTTTCCATTAATGACATTAGCGTGTTAGAAACCAACAAAAGGGCTTAAATACCTCCTAAGAACTGAAAAATTAAACAGCAATAAAAACTTTCATTTCTTACAGCAGAGAAAGAAAGAAATAAAAAAGTCTTTATTGGTGAGGTTGAGGCTAACCATAGAGGGAGAGAAGAGAGAGAGAAGAAGAAAAATTCCGTCTTGGCTGAGAATTGAATCCGAATTTTCCACGAGCCGGAAACTACATCTGTGCTACCAAGGCACGACTCAGTTCCTCTCTCGATTTTTTTTAACTTAAGGATGGATTGAAAGGATCAACCCTAAAGTAACCTTTCCTCGCGAGAGTTTTCCTCTCTATGTATGGACAAAATTAAGAGGTGCTTCATCTCAGGAGCGAGATGACTAGTCTATCAAGATGGAAAGTGGAAAGTTAACTTAATAAGCTAGGAGAGGCATATGCTCTGCACAATTACGCCAAATCTCCAACTTGAAGATTGAAGAAATGGAAGAGGCTGAGCGAGGGCGCTTACCTCTGTTTACGCCGCAGAGAAAGGAAATAAACGACCAAAAATGGAGAGGCAGAGCGATTCGATTGGCTTTATGCGAGAGAGACCAATGAAAAATTCGAGGATGGAAGAAATCTCCAATGTGACCGTGATATATACGGCGAATTCCGCAGAACGACCTCAATCGATGAAAATCCGACTCGAGGCAACGACAACTTTCATTTCATGGATTAAAACAGGCGCCACAGATAAAAGGCCAAAAATCGCACGAGACAAAATTCTCGCGTTCCCTTGACGCGGCCTCATTTGTGGTAAAGCGCCATGTTCCCTTAGATCTGTGACGCTGAACCATCCAATTCCGAGGATCTTCCTCTCCTTTCCTTCTTCACTTAAAACCCAATGAACGAGAGATCGTTAATGACCACGCAACTCGATACTATTAGCCTCTTTTATTTCCTCGAGAGGAGTGAATGCCGTAGGATGGAAGAGGGAAAGGGGAAAAAAAACAAACAGAAAGAGGACCGCGTCCCTTTTTCCGTGGAAATCCTCAATTGTTCCATAAACCCTCTCGAGGGCGGATGAGAACCGTAAAAGCGGAAGAAGGGGAGAGGAAAAAAACTCGGAATATTCCGAGGGAAAAGGCTCAGGCGTAAAAATAAGACGATGAAAAGACCAAACACTGCCGACAATCACATCTGATTGGGGAAGAGAGAGAGGAGGGAAAGAGAGGGAGAGGAGAAAGAGAATGAGGAGGGATAGAAATAGTGATGGAAAGAGGAAGGGCGCGTGAAAGAGACGCAGAGAGAGATGGAGAGTGGGGTAGAAAGAGGCAAAGAGAGACAGTGAGATGCAGAGACATACACAGGGAGACCGAGTGAGACATAGAGACAGACACACAGAGAGAGGCAGGGTGAGACACAAAGAGAGGTAGAGAGAGGCAGAGAGAGGTAGAAAGAGGCAGAGAGAGGTAGAGAGAGGCAGAGATAGTTAATGAGATAAAGAAAGAGGTAGAAAGAGGAAAAAAGGCGAAGAAAGTTAGAAGTAAGATGAGTCAAAGAGAGTGACAGAAAGAGGTAGAGAGAGGCAAAGAAAGTTGAGGTTGAGAGATGAAGAGAGGTAAAGAGAGATAGTTAAATAGAGGTAGAGAAAGGCAGATATATATATATATATATATATATATATATATATATATATATATATATATATATATATATATATATATATATAGAGAGAGAGAGAGGTAGAGAGAGAGAGAGGTAGAGAGAGAGGTAGAGAGAGAGGTAGAGAGAGAGGTAGAGAGAGAGGTAGAGAGAGAGGTAGAGGGAGAGAGGTAGAGAGAGAGGTAGAGAGAGAGGTAGAAAGAGGCAGAGAGAGAGGTAGAAAGAGGCAGAGAGAAAGATGCAGAGAGAGAGGCAGAGAGAAAGATGCAGAGAGAGGCAGAGAGAAAGATGCAGAGAGAGAGGCAGAGAGAAAGATGCAGAGAGAGAGGCAGAGAGAAAGGCAGAGAGAGAGGCAGAGAGAGAGGCAGAATGAAAGATGCAGAGAGAGAGGCAGAATGAAAGATGCAGAGAGAGAGGTAGAGAGAGGCAGAGAGAGAGAGAGAGGTGGACCCCAGCGGATATCGATCAACATTTCTCAGATTTCCGCATTAAGGCAGCTCCGACGTTGACGGTGTTTGATTGCCCTCCAACCCCTCCGTTCCTCGAGATGTGTTTTTTATGTACAAACACGCGCCGTTGCCGTAATAAATGATTTTTTCACGTCGCCAATGAGCTAAACCAATCCCTCTTTTTTCTCTTCCATCCCATTCTCTCTCTATCCTTCTCATGCGTGTGTGTAGACTCTGCGTCGCCAGCGAGGCGAACTCGGAGCAACAACATATACACCTAGGGCGCCGGGAAAACATTCTTCCTCCAGCATAAAAAAGGGTCGAGAAATAGAAGAGTGAGAGAGAGAGAGTGGAAGGGAGTTGGAAGGGAGAAAGAGGATGGAAGTGGGAGAGTTGGAATGGAAGAGAGGCGACGAGAAAGAGGGTGACAGGAGGGACACCCTAAAAGTCCCTTTTCTGTACCCTCGTTTTTTATTCCGACTCGAACGCCAGGGCAAGAAAGAGAGGCACTCTGAAAATTCACTTCTTTTCGTCGCTAGCCCTCCAACCCTCACTTCCTCCCTTCTACTCTCTTACACTCGGGTCTTACTACCTATCTCCGCTCTGTCTTGCTCTTTCTCGTTCTCATGTACTATATACATACACACATATATACAAATATATATATATATATATATATATATATATATATATATATATATATATATATATATATATCGTTTCTTCTCAATTCATGTTTTTGCTTCGATTCCCAAAGCGTCAGTCTCCTTCCTCTGAGCTCTCTTTGCCAGTTCTCTCTTTCTTCCTCCCGTCTCCTCTTTCCCTTCGATCGCATCAATATCCTTATATCTCTTTTCTCCCTCTTCCCTTTTTTCGCCGTTTCTTGTTTTAACCCTCCTTTTCAGACTCCAATTACTTACTCGCTCTTGTTCTTTCTCTCTCTTCAAAAAAATCTCTTCTGTTTATTCTGCGTGTATTACTCTGCCCCTTTTTTCCCGCTTCCTCCTCCACCCCTTCGACCCTTCTTTCTCTTTCCTTCTAAGATCCTATGTCTCTGGCACATTTTCTCCCTCCTTTTCGCCCACTTTCGCTCCCTATCTTCCTGTATTTTTAAACGGACCCCGCGTCGACTTTTTGCGAGCCTCTCCGTTTGTTTGTGTGCGGCCGTGTGCGTCAAGACTGCGCGCGTCTAAGCAGTTCTAAAAAGAGCCTTAAGGCTAAGCGGGATAATTAACATGGATCAAAAAATAAAATATTCGTTCTAGATACAAGTATTGGAAATCGATACAGATTACTCTGGGTTCAATGTGGGAAAAATTAGAATCCGGAATATGTATATGTCTTTTGATTCAAGAAAGAATTATCGAGTTCACCTTGCGACTGAAATCATGTTGAAAAACTGTTTTCCCAATAGATATCCTGAGTCTGGGTAAATCAGATATGCATTTTGCTGCAAACAGCCGTCACCGTCGGCTGTTATTTTAGAATCGAATGTCGAGTATCACCAATGATACGGTTGCTTCGGGATTTACAGAATATTACTCTCCGTCAATCAGCACCATTGATTACAGTGGCTTTGTGGCCTAAAGATATATCGGCTTTTCTCCAACCATTTTATGGCTACTGGATAAAAAATAGTTTTTAAAATTCTAAAAATAATTTAACTTGGTAAAATTTCTATTGTAGAAATTTTACCAAGTTAAATTATTTTATAATTATGGATTTCTATAAAGTAACGGCCGAAACAGTCGACTATAGTATAAAAACTTATTTTGGTAGTTTAGACACCAGCTCCAGTAGTCTCTAATTCATAAATGTAAAATCATATCATATCCGAGGTAATGGCAAAAGAAATGGATTTCTGCATACTATGCTGATGATAAAGTGGTATTTTTAAGGCGTCGCCTTCAACGATAAATAAGATTTCGCGGCAAATCCACCCTCAAACAAGATTGTTTATTTGCAGATACGGGTATCACAACCTCTTTTGGCCGCATTCATTCGATCGTACTATACCATCATCGTTTTAATAAGAAAAAAGATTACTGCCTCAATGAATTATCAAATTTTCTAAATCGTCGCTTTATTTGTTCAACGTTTTCCGCGCGACCCACAAGAATCAGGCACGGTACCGCTGCGAACCGCGGCAACCATCTTAGGAACCGCTGCACTAATCGAACACCTAAATTTCATCGCGACTTTTTGTTCGCAGAAACGTCAACGAAGCAAAATAAAAATGCGAATTAAATTCCTTCGCATTATTTTCCCTTCAATTTCCATCTTCCTCCGCCCTACAGTACAAGAGCCCCTTTTCCTTCCGCCTGTATCCTTTCCTTTCTCTTTTGTCCTTTACCTCTCCCCTTCTTCTTTATGCATGCCTCCCGTCTTCCGAGTCTCCATCCCTACCTCCCTCCTTTCATCTTCCCCGTACACTTCAAAACGACTCGGGTTTCTTCTTTCATTCCCGACCCTCTCGTTCCTCCCACCCCAACTTCATTCCTCCGCTCTCATTCCTTCAGACCGTCTCCTATTTCTCCATATTCCTCTATATCTTTCTCTGCCTTTCTCTCCTCTCCTGTCATCGGCTCCCCTCTTTCTCTCTCTCTCCGTCTTTTTTGATTTATTACCTCTTCCATTTTCTCACCGTCCTTCCGCCATTCCTTCCCTTCTCGCCCTTATTTCCCCGCATTCCTCTTTCCTCTGTAATTCGATTTCATTTTTCCCTTTGCCCCCTCGAGTCACCCGCCCTACCTACCACTTCCCAACCCCTCTCTATCTCTCTCGACTGCATTTGTCTTATTCCGCTCTGTTATCCTCACCCCACTGCTTTTTCGTTCTTTCCTTCAGTCCATCCACTTGTTCCGTCTTCTCCCTCTCCATCTTCTCTCTTCCTCCGGTTTATTTCGCACCTCAGTAATGTGACCGCAGGTAGGAACGTCGCCTTTTTGAAAGAGTTTTCTCGTCAGCTGATTTATTTCCGTAGCCGTGCTCAACTTAATACACAGTACCCGATATGGATACAGCTATCTGATATGCACAAATCGGCCGTAGCCTTTTAATCTTTTGGTACAGACGCAAGTAATTTGAATCGCGGTGAATGTCCCAGTCTAACCCCCTAACGATAAACCCAAAGACTGCCTACGTGATTATAGAATAAGCTGTTCTAACTACGATGGAACTGAAGCACAAACTCCGAATCCATTTCCAAGTGAACGGTATTGAGTTCCCGCAGGCTCGCACTACCACTATGCGGTTCACCTTAATTGCCATTGCCTACCTTGAAAATTACTCTGCATCATTTGATTACGCCTCCTTCCCTGGCATCAAGTGTCAAGTAGAAAACTTATAATGACTGACACTCTGTTCGCACTATTAATATTAGTCACCACTCACACATAATGACATTTTTAAATAGCCAAAAAAATTATTTCAAATTATTAAGAAAATGAGATTTTCATTCTGCTTTTAAAAGGGTAATTTACAACAAATGACGGGAGATATTTCCATTTTCGTCCTTCAAAAAACTGAATTGATACAAATCGTCGCTAAAAGCACCAATATTCTTTGATATTCATTTATGCAGGCATTTTTCATACACGGTTTAATATTTTCCCGTCACTTCTGAATGTTGGTTTATTAATAAATGAATAAATATTTCAGCGCGTCGTCTTTTGACGCACACACACACAAACACACACACACACACACACACATATATATATATTCTCTAGGTTTGTCATACATCTTGTCTTTGAGGTTTTCTTCTCATTTTCGTCGGCCTATTCATCTCCTACACACTACATTCCGTTTCTTCCATTTCGCTTCCTATTTAAGGTCCTCTTATCATCGCCGCCTCATCTCCAATCCGACCCCTTCGTCCCCTCCTCCAACCTCCCACGACCTTCTTCGCCATTCTCTTCGATTTCGTTAAAACCGCTCCTCATTATCCTCCTCTCTCTCCCTCTCCTTCCCTCACCTCACCTTCCTTCCCTCTCTCCCCATTCGCACCTCCTTCATTCTATTTTCCTTCTCTAACGCACTTTATTATATCCATTACCCTCTTTCTACCCCCGTACCGCATTTTCCTTTTCTTAACTCGCCTGTCTTTCCCATCTCCATTCCCTCTCCGCTCACCCTCTCACTTCATCTCCACCCCTCTTCCTTCTTTCCTGTCCATTCCTTCTCGCAGTCCTTTCTTCTCTCTCTCTCTCTCTCCTCCACATAAAGCCTTGGCGTTTTCAGCTTCCCAATCTACCACACATATCATCTCTCTCCCTCTCTCTCTCCAGCCCTAGTTATCCCCATACACACACACACACACACACACATCTTCCGCCGCCGCCTCTCCAGGCAGCAGCCGCATTCCCCATCCTCTTCCTCCTCCCTCTTTCGCGCAGTCCTACTAACAACCTCTCCACGCTACCTCTCCCTCCCATTCCCCCTGACTCGACCTCCTTCCATTCCACATGGCTGACCACGGACCACCTCAGTCGCCCACATCCACCCCTTCTTCCCCTCAGGAGGCTTTTCCATATAGTCTGCATTCCCTAGCACACACGCTACTCTCTCCCATCCTTTCTCCTCCCCCTTCCCTCGCAATCCTCCATACCATCATCCTACCTCGTCAACCGCCCCCTCTCACTCTCGCGGCGTCGCCTATAACCCTACCCCGTCTCCTAACCACTCCCCTCCCCCTTTATCTCTCTCTCCTTCCCCTCCCTCTGTCTTACCCAACCTACCCGCCCACAACCCTCGCACGCACACTCCCGTTACCATGGGGACGACATTCATCCAACCATTCCCCTACCCCTTACCCACGCTATTACTCCCCCACACATCTCCCCTTCCACCTCTTCCGCTGCTAGGGTACCTGCCTCAATTTTCTCACCATCCCTCAACTCTCTCTCTCTCTCTTCCTTTCTCTCCATCCGTCCTGTCTTGTCTCTTCCTCTCTCTCTCTCTCTCTCCTCTTTTCCCATACTCCTACGCTTCCCGTTTCCGCTCGCTATGGGAAGTTGGGATGGGTTAGCTTTACCGGAGGGACACACACACACATAACGCGCGCGCGCGCACACACACACACACACAACGACCGACCAAACCCACGCGCTCTCTCTCTCTCTCTCGTCTGTTTGCTGGACCCTTAGTGTAAGCCTTACACTCTCTCTTCCACGCCTCCCATGTCTCCCCCACACCCTGGCGCCGCGGTGTTTCGGAGACTTTGATCCTTGTTAAGTTAGGTGTTTGTGTGTGCCCATGTAAGGTGTGTGTGTTTGTGCATGTGTGTGCGTGGGCAAGGGGGTGGGGTTAGTGGGGGAGGTAGGAAACGGTCCTCACGAGTGCAAGAGGAGTTTTCGGGGGAAAGTGTTAAAAGCTCGTTCTTCGCGACCATTCGGGTTATAACGCATTCCGTTTAGAGGTACTTCGGCGTATAATTAGGCTAATTCAATAAGGTTCCGGAATTTGGGGAGTTATTTTTGGCGTTTTTTTCTCTCCAGGAAAGAGAGGTTGGAATACTCAAACGTCAAGACTAACACATCTATAATTAAACAATGAAAGAAATAAAATTTAAAAAAGAAATAGTGGGATTGGATAACTATGTGGTAGGCATGAAGTGCGGCAAAATATTTTTTTAAACAGTTGAAAATTTATATATGCTACTGTGGTTTAATCTGCTAAGTATCAGTCTTAATTAATTTACAGCCTAAAACCTACTTTCAAAAGAAGGCACATATATTCCACTATCATCGTATGCACAGGTTTTCTATAAAATATTTATATAAACTTTATTCACCTACATATTTAGTTATACAACATACAGATGATGGCACATTGTTACTGCATTTAGTACAAGAGCGCAAATGTTGCAGTCATCAGTATCATTGCATTGTTGAAACCGACGCAATACAGTGGGACACGCTTTTACACAGATTGGCGGTGAAATAGCAGTTCAAGGTAATCCAATCTCATGCCTAAACTCTTTTGATGTTTTCTGCTTTCTGGCGCAGTGTTTCTCAACCAGTGGAACGCGAAGTTTCAAAAATATTATTATAAAACTTTTTCCAACAAAATAATTGCAACATGTAATATTACTAAAAATTTCCATTTATGATTAATATAATGCTAAAATGCATTTGACGTAAAAATGCACTTCTTGGAAAAGGTGGGGCTTTGTTGTTATCATGGTGGGAACCGGATCTTTTTACAAGACGGTTGGTGGAACGTAAAATGCAAAAGGTTGAGAACCACTCTATCGTACATTGTATTCTTCAAAGTACCACAGAAGTAAAAGCAGCAATTTTTTACCAACCATGCGTATAGGCCATTCACAAATTCCAACCCTCTTCACTCAAATGATGCACTTTACTCGACATGTGCGGTTTACAACTGGCATCTTACAGACTACTGATTTTGCAGAAACTGATCTCACTAGCACGCTGCTTACGGACATTCTAAGTGATCAAGTGAACACCTGAAACACATTTGCAGCTCTATCCCCATGAGTTGACCTGCGAGATATTCCAGAATGTCCGTTGTGCACATCTTGTAGAGCACCACCCGCTTCAAACTTATCATGTGTCTTTGAAATGGTTAAAATGTTGATTTCAGCTATTAATTCCTTTTTACAACGCCAATCTCTTTCGGGTTGTCCATTTCCAGTAATACGTTTCTCAAATATTAAACGAGGGTCTGCCATTTTAATCTGTACTTTAACAGGGAATTATCGAGCTCGTCTTATAGTTGAAAAAATTCAAGAACAAGCACTTTAAAAAATAATTGCCTCAGGTATAGCCACAACAAGGATATAAAAAAACCAGATGCGCATTTCGGCTACAAAGCAGCTGTTTTCAGTGTTAATTCATTTAAAATAGATTATTTTTATAATCTTCTTTTGGCTATTGGATATACCCGAGACAATTATTTTTTAAAGTACGTTGTTCTTGAATTTAACCTCTACTGATTACTAAAAAAGTAATGCGCACTACCATGTGATATTACAGTAAAGCCTCTTAGCAGTAATTTTAACAATCAATATAAATTGTAACTCTTATATCAGTAGTTTAACATGTATTAAATGTGCATACATGTTAGGGACGCGCTCTATTTTGTATCATTGTGTCGCTATTCTTCGCTTGAGTGTACGTAAGTAAACACAGATATACATAACATTTTTAATGCATACTGCAATGCAATGGTAAAGTTATCGTGGTCTTAAACCGTATACCAATGACCTAAAGAGGCCTGTGCAAGTTTTAGAAAGATCCAAATCCCACAAAAAACTCTTTTAAATGGAGTACCACGTTCTAAAACAGAGAATATGAGTCATTACAAATAAGTCACTTTTGTAGATAGAGGGTTTAACCTTTTGTTATTATTCACTATTTCCTTCTATTCGCTCAATATAAAGTAACATGGTGTCCGACGAGTACCTAAACTCTCACAACAGCCCTTCACAGGGGAAATGTTGACAATCCTTGTTCTACGAGGGATCGTTAATCTTCTCGTTACTGAAATACCGCGCATGCGACCTCAAAATTAAACAATTCAGCCACTGAAACAAACGATGTTTCCGACATCGGGCGAGTTTCCCTTCATTCCAAAAGAGCACTCTAAAGACGATATAGGAAAGAGAGAATGGTAACAAGTGTTCTTTTTGGTTCGAACCTCGCCCGAGGACGAGACGCCCTTTTGGTAATGCGTTTCCCATCGATCATCATGCATCCGTAAACACGGCCACGAACGTCCGGTAGAGAGAAAGAGAGAAAAAAATGTGCAACGTCAGGCGGAGAATAGACAATCAATCAAAAACGCTTCGCACAAAAGGAAAAAAAGGAACATCTCGCGGCGCATAGCCGCTCTCTCTCGGAAATATGCGCATATCTGAGCGATGTTACGAGATAGGGCGAGGGTCACAGGCGCGCAAAACGAACCGCGACTTGAAAAATAATTAAAAAAAGTAACGCATCGGAATGGGCGAAAGAAAACGGGCAGAGCAAGAGGAGAGAGCGGCCGAAGCAAAACATCGGACCGTAAGAGCGTATTTGGGAGGGAAGGGATTGGGAGGGGGGGGGGGGGGCGAGCGAAAAGGGACGAAAGAAAAATATGGCTCTACCAGAACATCTGCCGAGTGGACCTCCAAAAATTGACCCATTGTCGAAAAGGAACGAGCGGGCGTGTTATCTTTCGGCCCAACTCCAGAACGGTATAATGAGGAAATCTTTCGTTGCCGATGGGAAGAGTTACCGCCGTCTTTTTTTCTTTCCTTCGTGCGCGAGCCCAAATCAAAACACGCCCGCGATAAAATCGTAGGGCCAACGATTTTCGAAGGGAATTCCGCGGGAAAAAACACATCGGAATGGAGTTTAACGCCCCACTTCCAAATGTAAAAACCCCGTAGTATTCCCGTATTATGCTTTTTTGCCTATAATTATTCTCCAGATGGTGGAATGATCTCGGAGGCAGGATGGGAGAATAGGGCTCTATTTAACGGACGGAGAACGATATGGAATTAACACTCGACCGTCTCCCTGGGATGGCGAGTGGAATGTGGAGAAGGCGTGGGGAAAAGGAGGGAGGTGTTGGCCGTTCAGCAGACTCGGTGATAGTTTGGTGTGGGTGCAGGAGGAGCAGGAGAGAGAGAGAGAGAGGTGTGGAAAAGGGAGGTCCTCTTCCGTAAAACCCTGGGAATCAAGGTTTCATCAAGCGTGTTAGGAGGCTTTGCGGAGAGGGGTAATTCAGAGGACCTAGGCAGGCGAAAACGTTGGGACCGCGGGATTGTCTGGATGACGATTTAGGCCTCTGTCGGTCCCTTCTGCCTCTCACCTAGCAACCTCATTCACTCTCTTCCCGCCCAGCCCTCGGCTGCGCTTACCGCTAGGTGACACTATGAACCTCCACCGTGAGTTAACAAGAATTTAATTACGCCGTTATTTCGAAAAATAGCGATCCTTAAAGATCGAGCAAAGGGCGAGAGACGTTCTTCGAAATTTTAATTAACCGATGTCGAAGGATTGATTTCGTCGGTCCGTTTTGGGTTTTCGAGGCGTGCAACTTTTGTTCGCTCCGGTTGGTTGAGTTCGAACAGAGGACAAGGTAAATGGGTGGCATCGCTGGAGGATGGAATTTCCAAAACCGCGAGCAACGTAAATAACGACGAACGCAACCTAATATCAATCTCAAAATTCAATTCGCCTCGTTATCAATTTCTGTGGATTTCGCGCGCGTAACGATTTTCGATAAATATATTTTCATTCGGCGATAGGTATTAGGTGACTTGTTAAAGTCGTGTAAACACATGCGGAGAAGTATGAATTCGCTCACCTTAAAACAATACTTTTATCAAGAATATGTAAATGTTGATTTGTTTAATTTTGCAAAGAGACTTTCGGAAACAACAATGGTGGAAAGTTATACAGATAATAGGAGCGACGTAATAATTTGAAGGGGATAATCTTCTTTGCCATTAAGCTTTGCTGGTATTACAACTTTGACTTTAAACAGTTTTAACAAGGTATTTATATCCCTGTTGTGAATACTAATTTCATAAGGTAAACTTAGATAAAGAAACTGGAGAGTGTTTATACATTTATAGAGTTCCCTCATCATAGAAAATTGACGCGTTACTAAAACGTGTGAATAAAAATTAAGCCTAACAAAACATTTATTCATCATTCATCTCCCGCAAGAAATTTTAAAAATAACTCGAAAGTGCGCCAATCGTTTACATAAAATCTTTTCTTTCATAAAATAAAATAAATCAAACGTGGTATCGGGGCTGTATGTAACTGACACCTCTGAAATGTCGGTAACATTCTCTAAACGAATGAGGAAAATCAGTTAAAATTTTAGATTAAAATACAAACAGCTTCACATTATATTAAATATCAGATATTCAATATTGAATTGAAATGCTCGGAATTTTAATAGGAATTAGGAAAAGAACTTTATTACAACAATTTATTAATTTTTTTATGCTCCTTACATTACGTAATAACGAAATTAATTAAGTACATTGAAGAATTTTTGGATGAAAAGGAATTTCCATATCTGAAACTGGGTGTACATACAATGATCATCTCTGTGTATGCCAATTAAAAAACCAGTTAATCTACCAGTTATTTTGGTTAACACGCCACAGATCTTAATGCGAATTAATTGTAAAATAATAAATATAATTTAAAAAAAAAACAAAAATCGACTTCAGTAACCTCAATTTCTGATAAAATTAACGATGATGATTGACCTAATGATGACGATTATTAATCGAAACCGGTCGTATGTGGAATCAGCCAAAGTTTGGTTAAACTGTGTTGTTTTAATTTCTATTTTGCTTTTAATTTTAACAACGCCACATTATATATTGACTATTTAGGAATTTATCACGGGCTTCCTATTTTTCACCGAGAAATTTCCGAATTGTGTCCCAGCGATTTCGCGACTTTCGGCATCGCTACAATCTTCGCAAAATTACAGAAACGAGAAATTTTGACCCTTGCAAATCTCGTGAACGCAAAATTTGAGTAGGATTGCGTTCCATATACCCTGGAATTGACGCTAAAGCCTCTCTCGTGACCTCTTGCCCAGTCTATATATTCTCCAGAGCTGGATAATGTCCGCGTCGAATTCTGCTCTGCTCGTCCGGTTCGAAAGGATGAGTAAACAAATGACTGCCGTTATTATTAAGACCTGCGTCATCAGAACGTCCAATGCATTCCCATAAATGTGTACGCACGTAAGCGCCTCCGTGCTTATGTATACGAGTACGTACATGCGTGCATGCGTGAACGGACGGAATAGCTATTACGCCATTTTCCATGCAACATATAACAGAAGTAAGTATGTTCCCGGACTTTATTTTGACTCAAGTTATAGCGTTAAATTTTCTTACGATAGACCAATGAATATGCATATTTACTTCTTGGTATTACAGATTTTTAAAGGAGAATTTGTCATCAACAGGAGGAAATGTTTCATAAGATTCAAGGATGGATTATCTCTAGAATCTACGCAATCGAATTTACGTGGTATACTTATTTCTAGCAGGAAAAAACATTGAGTCGTGACTGTTCGTACAAAAAGAATGTTCGTTCATCTTATCCAAACAAATGACAATAATAAAGTAGGCGAAAATTAAAAGGAAAGAAAAATATCTAAAGAATATTAATAGATTAGTTAAGTTTTACATTTCTCAATAGGTAAGATACAAACAAGAATTTTGATGGCAATGTATAACTAAAACAAATTTTATTTTTTCTCATTAAAAGGTTGCCTTATATATTTTAAAGCATAATATAAAAGTTCTCTACATTGAAAAAATTCCATATAATTTTACTTTTACTTTTCAATCTTGAAATAATATTTTCATATATAAAATTTTCTCGCCAAAAAGCATTTTCAAATAATTCAGGTTACTGATTTCATGATTCTGATTGAAGCTTTTAAAATAATTGTTATGGATTTTTATCATTTTAAGAAGTTCCCACTGTGAAATTTTCCCTATGGAAAATTCGACGGAAAGAAGGTAAAACATTATGTTCTTGATCTAGGATCGGACGTAAAAGTTACCTAATTAAAAGAAGCTCAAAAACCTGGAGATTTCCTTTCAGTTCTTCTCTCGGCCGCTTCACGTCGCTTCTCTCGCACGTCACGCCCAGAAATCACGACCCAGCGCTCATATTGGCTTCCATAACCTTGCAAATGTTACCAACCCGGCTGGAATTTGCAATGCGGTGGAATGATAAAAAATAAATAACAAAACCCGGGTAACAAATGGATTGAGGGAAGGGCACATTTCGTTTTCCCGTCGCGACCTCTCACATCAAACAAAATGCTAGTTTAACAAAGACCAACATATAAAATGGCGAAGATCTCCGTGAAACAGAGGCGGAATCTGCCAAGGGGAATGGAATGGAGGTGAAGGGAAGGTCGCCAAAGGGTCGAAGGGGAAAAAATAAAACAATATGAAAGGGGTCGTGGCTCTGAGGGGAGGGCCCTTTATTTTAGTGGACGAGACAACCGGCGAGATTTCGGACCGTAAAAAAACCTCAACGTTTACGTCAACCAGAAAATATAAAAACGAAGATGGCAGAAGTGGAATCGTCAAAATTCTTCTTCGCGGCGAAAAAAGGGGAGGATAACCGGTGACGTCCGGCTGCCTCTTTTGATGAGGGCGAGTCGTGACGGTTTCCATAACTAACGTATCTACCGCTCTGGACATCTTTCTCCAAAAAAGGTTTTAATGACGATCGGCAAAAGGGAGAAAGTGGTCGAAAATTGTATACCTTTTTTTGTTTTCCAACGTGGTGGCGAAATATCTTTACTCATCCAGCTGCTGGCGCCGTGCCAACTTTACCAATCCAAAAGAAAAAATTCATTCACGTGTGGATATACAGCCATACCGCACTTTACGCGGCAGATAGGTTTCTGAAAATTTTGCGCTAAACAAAATTCGCGCAAAACGAAGTCATTATATTAATGAGGATAGGTTCCGTGGCCGCGAAAACAAGTATAATATTAATAAAAATACGCCGTTAACCTGAAAAAATAGCGTCTTGTCGGCTTCCAATTACCAAACAAAAAACTGCATTATATTCAGAGAATTTTTTTTTAATATTTCCTGTATGAATGAAATCCTTAATAAATCATCGAAAAAGTTTTATTCGGAAAGTAAGCTATATTTATAAATAATAACGCCAAAATAAGCGTCCTTCGAGCGATAAAAACTGTGCCGTCCTGGAGGTTACTTTTATTGCATGGGTGTGTCACCGCTGGTTGTCCATCCGGTTTATTAATTTCAAATGACGGAAACCACGTGCTTTTGGCAATTTCACATGAAATTGCCCACGGAAGAACATTAGCTAGGTTAAAATGACCAAAATTTAGTTTAATGACTGACCCTGTGATTTATTTATCGTTAACGCCTTCTTTTTCAGTAAAATTGTAAATCACTGCCTGACGGTAACAATGTTACACATGGATAATCTCTCCTTATGGCAGTATCAGTGACTGGCTCTAAGATGTTCATATAAAGCGACTTCACTATAATCAATTCAAATAACGCATTGCTAGGTTTGGAGTGAGATTTATCGATAGAATTGCTGAAACTTTTAAAGCTAATACATGTGGCGTTACACTGTTCAAAAATTCTGCCAGTTAGAGGTTAACATGATGTGAACCTTCAAAACTATTGGCACTTTTATAAATACTACTTGCAGCATAAATCTTCCCATTTATGCGAATATTTATGACAATTTTTTTTTCATTCCTGGGCATGTTTCACGGCCAGATTGTAGAAATACGTCGTTGATAAGAAGAATAAGTATACAACAGGTCAGAAGGTTTACGGGCTTGTATGATACTCAACTCGGGATTTTCAGTGGTCTTTGTAACCATATTTTCGTAACTCAATTCTTAAATACTTTAAAATACAAATCAAATCCTACACTCGCTCCAATGGTAATCGAATGAGAAAAGAAAGGACCCCGGAATCAAACTCAAAAGCTCTTTACTGATGTTTTAAAATTTTCTTGGCCATGACCCACGATAACCTATGCGCGCACAAAATGTCAGCATTTAATTCTAGCTTGAAGCGCATATAAACGGCGACGGACGGAGTGAAGTCCCGGACAGAGCGACACCAGGGCAGAAAGTCTATTTTTTTATAATGTAGAGTGTGATTAAAATACGGGTCACTATAGGAACGGAAATTCTCGAAACTAACGCCACTCCGTGGCTCGTTCTTTACCGTCCTTCTACGTCGAATAATTAATTACATCCTCCAAAAGAGTTTAATGTCAAAAAAGCACTCGAGATTTGTATACATTTTTAACAAAGGTCAGTTAATGTGCCAGCGGGGAACTAAAAGTCACAAAAGCGACTCAAAGATCTAAAGAGAAAGATGCAGTCACGTTTTCCATCTCGCCGATACATAAAATGCGGCGAGCGGGTTACATAAACAAATTATCTCGCGACCGAACTTTGTGTGGGAGGCCTCAATCGAGGTCAAGGGTTCAATGGTTCAATTATGTAAGCGAACAATGGTCGGCGCACAAAAACCCTCTTCCTCCGAAGAAAGAAAAAAGAATTAAGCAACTCAAATCCGTTTTTCATCTTCTTGACCTTGTCCGATCTCGTTATTTTTCGCCGAAGAGTCTACCCATTGAGCACTTTTTATATGCTCCCATTTTTAGCGAGAGGGAGAAAAGTGCGCGAATAAATCCGGAAAGTGTCAAAGGGGAGGGAGGGAGAAATCAGAGGAAGTCGGAGAGGAAGAGGGTGGGAGGAGAAGCGAGAAGGGAGGAGGAGGAGAGTGTGGGGGGAGAGAGAGAGTAGGGGATAGAGATATGGTAGAAGAGAGGGAGAGAAAGAGAGAGCGAGAGGTAAAGAGGATGAAAGAAACGTGGAGAGAGATGGTGGAAGGGACACGGAAAGATAGGGAGGGATGGAGAGAGGGAATAGGGGAAGTGGGAGAGAGTGGAAGGAGAGGTGAGACGTGGGATAGAGACGAGGGAGAGGGGTGGGGAGAAAGAGACTTTTATGGAGTGACGAGGGAGAGACCTTGGTAGTGACGGGGAAGAGAGGTGTATGGGAGAGAGATGGATGGGAGAGTGGTAAATAGAGACGGGAAGAGAAGGGTGAGGAAAGGAAAAGGAAAGTGGATGAGAATAAGGAAGAAAGTAGGATGGAGGGGAAAAACTATGGAAGAGAAATAATCGGGAATATCGCGTGAAACGAGCAATGAAAAATGGGAGAGAATATAAGAAAGAATTGGAAGTCAAACGGCAAATAAATGCAAAGAAGACGGGGTAAGAGAGGACAGAGGAGAGAATGAGGGAGGAAGAGATAGAGAAGTGAAAAGAGGCGAGAAGAAAGGTGGTATGGGAGGAAGAGAGGGGAAGGAAGAATAGATGATTGAGTTGGGGAGAACAAGCAGAGTGGAGAGGATATGTGGAGATAGAAAGATAAAGAGAGAGGAAGGGAGAAAGGAAAAAAAGGTGGACAAGGTGAAAAATACCACAGCGGTAAAAGGGGATCGATAATGCATAAATAATACTCTCTCCCCCTCCCTCACCACTTCCTACCCTTCCAACCGCCCTTCCAAACTCCCCCCCCTTTCCCGCCCCTTTTTCGCGGTTAAAGGCTGAGCGTGCTGGATGCCCTTCCATATACCCGTAGAGAGGGGCTCTCTCACTCGCTAGGTGGTTAGATCGCCAGATAAGGTCGGAAGACATGCTAAAGAGAAATCCGAATCTCGTGGAAATATATGTGCTTTACTGCCCTCCGTCCGGCTCGAGAGGGAGATGGCGTCGGATACGACCTATAAGGGCGAGAGTGGGACTGGATAGAAGGAATAAAAAACGCACTTCTGAAAGCCCTCTCTTCGCGGCGGCAACCGGGACGCGTATTTCACGTCCGACCCCCGGGCCCTTATCGTTCCGCCCCTCCTCTCCCCCATCCACGCTTCCTACCCCTTCCCCAACCTCCGTGCCGAATTATGCAGTCGGAATGAGGCGGATTTTTTCGAAATGCCGCGTCATATTTTTAGGGCATCTCCCGCAACCCATCCTTTTTTTGCCTGGGATGAAGACCTGCGCGAACGTCTGTGTAAATCGCGGCGCTATCGTTCGTGCGTCTGTGTATCTGTTTGCGTGTCCGTCCTGCCTCCCCCGATCGCGTTCGCGCTCCCTCTTAGCCGGTGAATGTAAAAGGGATTAGTCTCCGGGTACCGATTTCGTGCGAGCATGACATACGTACTCGTTGTTCGTGCATGCATTACCGAATTCGATGATCGTAACTTTGAGATCGTTTCGCCAGTATGAAGCCGTTCCGATCAACTTCTACCTCTTCGCTTTGTTTCCGGTTACGAGAATATTCATAAGGAGTATTTGAGTTTAAATGAAGTTCAAACCTCTTAAATGTTTATCGCCCTTTTTGCAACAGGTAAAGTAAAATCATCGCATTGATAATCCCTCGACTATTGGAATCCGATTTTTTTTTCAATACGTGTGGGTGAGCATTGCGCGAATTAGAAAATTTTAACAACGGGAACGCATGTAAACGGAAAATTCTTACGTGATTTTTCTAACTACGGGAACGCTATGGGCTTCGTTTTTTATCGAATGAATCGGCGCTCCCATTCATTCCCTCCCAATTTAAGTACTATGGGTGAGCTTTTAACGTCAAATTAAAAATGATATTTTAAATGAAACGTGTATAAAAGTGAAGCACAATGATATATAATGACTTCGATCATGTTCCCATATTAATAATGTAATTAAATTGAAAACAAAACGTTGGTAATGACGATGAGACTTTTACAAATTTTAAATTGCATCTCATTTACAATATATAGTTCAAATCCACGAAAAGTTTGATGATATACTCTTATTTAACGAAATATTTATAATAGAAACATCCCAATCCAAGAAAATTATATTTACTTGTCAACGTACACGTGACAAACAAAATAAATGCATTTTCTTTTATAAATAAACTAAGAGAGCGGAGAACCTTCCTTTGAAACTGATGTGAGAACATTTGAAGCATGGACTAATGCCGTGTAGTAAAATTATTGAGAACTACTGACAAGCAAGAACATTATTTGCAACTACGCAAGATGTACGTGTATTTGTAAGTTTGTTTTCGTCTTTTATTTGAATGCATTAAAGCATTGAACCATCCATTAACACGGGAAATGGGCACCTGGAAAAACACGAATACTATTAATTCGTGCCATAGGATCTTAAGGTTAATTGAGAAAAGTGGTCGTAATATCAGTTAATATTTGACATATGAGTATGAGTTTGACAACCAGTCTCTGACGAGTTATGGCTATCCAGTAAACCTCTAGGTGTGTATTTTTTATTTTTCTTTTTTAAAAGGCTTTTCGCCTTTGTTTACGGGTTTTTATATGTATTAACCTTGACTTTCTCTTCCTTCCTCTTGTGAATCTCTATATATTGTAATTTACGGATAAGAAAGAATATTTTGCACGCGCAGTATATAATCCACGTTATAGGACAGTCAACTGTGTCAATTTAACCTAAATAAATCCAGCGATAAAGTGCCAGATATACGCTTATATACGGTTATGGGAAACGAATAAACTACGTGATTTTTTACCGAAAAAATAGCTAAGAATGCATTCGGCGCCAACCTCATGACGTAAGCATGAAATGCCGAAAGGGACAGTTGGCGGACGGCAGATAATGCTGAGAGACGATATCCGACCAACACCACGGCGTCCGTTTCCTAAGCTGATTTCGATCGGCCTAATTCATAGAGGAGAGATTCAGGAGTCCCACGGCATTCTCCCCTCTCCCCTTCTGACACGCCTCCCCCCACCCATCTCCGAAAGCCCCTTCCCCAGCCCCCCTTAGGGTTCCGAGCACACAGCCCGTTTCGATATTCTGCTAGATTAATGGGATCGCCCACGATGCTGCACCTTCACGTAGTACCGATCGTGAAAAGCTCTAATTCATGCAGGATTCGCGTATACTTTATTCCAGGCGGTCGAGGGATCGAGAGAGTGAATTTCATGAGGTAGGCGACGATCGTGCGGAAAATGCGATCATAATGGGCAAAACATGAGCTTAATGCGAGAAAATTTATGCGCCGAGGTAAAATTGTTGTAAATCAACTTTCCTTCGAAATCGCCGAGGAATCTGCGCTCACGCAAACGTGAAATATTCATTCATTCATTTCTATGCATTCGAACCTCTGCTGATATAAAAATGACGGACCGAACGCAGAGAATTCCTTCAAAGTGGTTATCGGACGGAATGACGGGACCAAAGTCTAAGAAAATTGGGAGAATAATTTAAAATAAATACGCAGTATGAAAATTAAGAGCTCTATGCACTTATAGATATATAGTAGAAGCTTCAGCAACGTGGGATTTAGGTTCTTGGAAAATGCCGCTTTGGGAAAAACCGCGCAGTGCAAATTTAATACCTCATGGAAAAAAATCATGTGTTCGCCGAGGCCGCGAGTAATCTCACGTCACACCCATACGTAAAATGCGTTGCGCGTCCAATTCAGGACCGCGCATATACGATTCAGGCCAATAAATTATTATTTTCTGCCTCTTCGTTTTGAAGTACTAAGCTCCTGGTGTCCAAGATGAGCATAATATTCGTATCGTGTAGTTATTGTTCTAATAATAGACAGTATTGAGCGCCTGAATGGACCAAAGCGAGAGGGTGAGTGAGGCTAGTCTTGCTCAAGTCGGGGTGAGCGAGCGTAGTGTGACCCAAGGGAAGGGACCTGACATTGGTGTAGTACTTGCAGATTAGCGACCGCCAAGGGCTTACGCTCTGTGCCTTCGTGACTTCCACTCCTCTCTCTCCCCTTCTCCACGTTGCGAGAGAGAGCGGGTGTAAAGAAGGCTTAAATGCGTATGAGCTACTACTGAGCTCAGTTAAGCCAAAAATCGTTTAATAAAATTAAGAAAGAGGTGAAATGGGGTTTCGCTGAAATCTCGCAGAGGAAAAATTCGTATATTTGTATATAAAAATGATTAGTTTTATGCCTTTGCTAGAGTTCCAATGTCCAATAATTATACTATTGAAAAAGCAGATTCAAAACTCCACAGGTTTGGCTAGTGTGGAAGAGATACGTCGAAGACGATAATTTTTTTGACTTATGATAAGCTCAAGTTTTGAAATATCTAGTCGCAAAATGTATGATTTCGAGGGAAAAACTATAATTCACTCTTTCGCTTAATTTTAATTTACATTGTAAATGAGAAGGCGAATAGCAATCACAAAAATAATAATGCAGAGATTTTTTCCAATTAAAAAAATTCTAGACGTTTGATGAATTATGGATGAATAGAAAAATTCTAAGAATAGAATCGTGGACTTCCACTTGCCGGGCGGATATTCTACCACTGAACTACCGAGGCAGACTAATTCTCCTGTTTCAGAATCGGATATTTCTCATGCGTTGAGGTTAGGCTAGCCAAGCAGGTATCAACTTGCCCCAAACGGATGTCCTCAACGAGTAACGCCCAGAGAAACCCCATTTACATCCCAAAGGTGAGATGGCCAGATAAACACAAATGAAAGTGTTAGTGAAAATTCTACGTACACAAGCATATGTTGGGCACGTTTTTTTCTCCTGCTTTTAACCAACGCTTCCATTTGTGTTTAGAGACGCTGAGTTAGATTTTCTGAAGGCTAAATTAGGTAATCCAATCCCTGTAACTAATGAAAGTATTTGATTTTTAATTAGGACTGATGGTTTAGTTGATTATGCAGCAATTTCACTTATTGAAAATACAAGTCAAGTTCCTAAACAAACAGATTTACTGTATGGATACTGGGAAAACCGTTTATGCCGTTGATGAACAAATTGAACCGCGATTTTCAAGTCCTTCCCCTCATGAAGTAAGATGCATGTATTAGATGTATTTCCTCAAGAGAACTCTTCCTTTGCCTCAAGAAACTAATTTCTCCAGAAAAAATCTTAAAAGATGAAAACATTCGCCGCTCGTCAGAAAAACATCGCCCAAAGTCGGAAAAAACGTCAACCGACTCAACTTGTCCGAGGAATGCCGACATCTATATAGGCGAAGAACTTCTGCCCTGAAACAAAAATTACGACGCGTGCGTGTGACACATGCACTCAACCACGTCCACGAGAGCCGACATCTTTTCCCCGAAAAAAAGAAGAGACGCGTCACGTATATATAAACCGCAGACAAGAAGTTCCCCGTCAATAGAATGTCTAGCTAGAAAAAATTTAGGATGCGGAGAGAGATTCACGGTTATCTGGAGATGAGGTGGAGAGAAGAGGGTCCTGATAGGCGGAGAAATAGTAATATAGGACCTGCAGATGCCTTCAAAAACATCCGGCTAAGGATAAACCTGCCAGTCGTGTAACGTAAGAAAAGAAGAGAGACGGCAAGAAATTGGAGGAAGCGATGTAGTAGTGAGAAGGAGAGAGGAGGAAAGAGGAAGAGAGAGAATAGTTCGAGAGCATTGTGGGAAAGTAGATGGAGGAGAGAAAAGCCGCAGCCATCCCATGTCCCTTGGCAGGACCCATCACACCCAGCACGGCGTGCGAGCGTGAATGCATGTGTGGTATGGGTATGTGTAGGTATATATATATATATATATGTACGTATGTATATGTAAATATATATATATATATATATATATATATATGTATATGTGTGTGTGTGTATGAATGTATATATGTGTGTATGTATATCTATACTATCATTATGTATAGACGTTTCTTACAGAGGAGGATTAACGTAAGTATATATAGGAGGATACTTATGTTAAGCACTTCCAGAAAAGCAGCAGATTCGAAATTTTTGTGGGTAGGATTATGTGCAAAATCGACTAGAAAAACCGAAAATATTGCAGAATTTCAACAGTGCAGCTGCTAAAAATTCGCAATTGTTTAAACAAACTTTCAAGATTTATGTATTTTCGAATGTGCTACAGAGCTGAAATTTTTTATAGGTAGAATTTGTAAAAAAAACGAAATAGGGATTATAGAAATTTTGATATTTTAATTTGTTTGGCAGCTAAAAATTCTTAAAGTTTAAACAAATAGGCAAATATTTAGATACTACGGGGAAAGCTAGGGACCTAAAATTTTAAAGTTTTTTAGAGTTTAGTGCATATGCACAAACAAACATTTGACAGCCTCCATGAAGTTATTATTGCGGCCATTAAAAATCTTTAAAACTAGCTGAAACGCCCAGGTTCGCTCGGGAAAGTTTTCTTTTAAGTAGCAAACGATTTTTATTGCTCGGGGCCCCCCACTGTCGTGCCCCCAAATTTCTCAAATGTGTTATTCGGAGAAGAGGTTCATACGGGATTTTAACTACCGCCTGAAGAAATCATTGAAAAATTTTAGCAAGGCTAGTTACAAAACGTTCCCCATTTCTTAATTACACAAGCTATGCTTACATTAACATTTACTATTGTATATATTGTATTGTAAAGATTTATCATTATTATAATTACGGATTAACGTCTTAATTAATATTCACATGGATAGATGCGCCGAAGCCTTTAAAGCAGCAATAAAATTATGTGGATTATGTCAATACAATTATCCAAAATGTAAACAATAAACAACATCTTGATTACCAAACAAATGGAGGTATATGTATCGATTTATGTTGCGATAAATCTTTCAATGTTGATGATAATAGATAAAAATGTTATAATATTCCTTAAAAATCATTTGACTCACTTGAAAAGTATTCATAGACTATATTTAAGCATGAATCCATTTGTGCCCTTTATCTTGGCGTTCGCTATTCTTCATCTACGGCGCGCCACGGCGTGAATTTTCCTTGCATTAATCTTTACGTGAAGAGGACAACAATTAAGAAATATAGCTTTGTTGCTGCCTAGAAAATGCTCATCTAAACCAATAAATTTCGAGCAATATAACATGTAATACGTCAAAACATGAACATAATTACAATATTCAGTCTTTGGTGCGTAAAATAAACCATTTCCCGCGATCGTAAGTTAATATTTAGGTATATTTATATCCACATCAGTGAAGGGCTGAATGGCAATTTGGGGTTTCTCAACACCATTTCCCGTGCATTCTTATGGAAATAGTATTTCGTTGACCACATGAGGTATAAAAGACCCCACGGTCTGCAAACCTAGACCAAGTTCTTCCTTTGGTCCATAGAATGGCCCATGAACCTTTTGAATTCGATAGCTTCAGCGGTGTAAAAACCTATAAAGATCATACATACATACAAACACACACTCTAAAATGTTATAAGATTTAAACAATTAGAAAAATATTATTTCACTTCTAGATGTGCTATAACTTTAAAATTTGGCAGAAATGTGTGGCATTTGTACCTCACAATGAAAAAGTATAATATTCTTAAACTGCAAATTTTAGGGATTGCTTTACTCCAATATTGTTCCATAAGGAAAGAACGAAAATCGGTGCAGTGGAGAATTTAAAAAATTAATGAAAAAATATCTCTGAAAAATTAATGTTTTTCAAAGTGAGATGAAATACTTGCAGAATGCAAGCACCAACTACTAGTATTGTATCATCATCATGAGGTGTTCTGCCTCTAGGCAGGTCCCTGGCACCAGCGTTGTCTCCACTCATTTCTGTTCCTTGCCATTTCTTTCATTTCCTGATACCCTCCCCTTTCTTTCAGATCGTCAAACATTTTTATTCTTCTACGTCCCCTTTTCCTTTCCCCTTCTACTGATCCTTCCAACACCATCAATAGTAAACCTTCTCCTCTCAAGATATGCCCTAACCAGTTACTTTTCCTCCTCTGAATTGTTTCAAGTAATCTTCTCTTCTCATTCACCCTTGTTAGTATTGCTTCATTCCTTATCCTATCCGTCCACTTAACCTTCTCCATCCGCCTCCACACCCACATTTCAAATGCCTCTAGTCTTTCTTTCTCTCTTTTCTTTAGCGTCCATGTTTCACACCCATAAAGCAATACACTCCAAACATAGCACTTCACAAGACGTTTCTTCAGATTTAAATCCATTTTACCACATAGTACCCGTTTTTTCTTATTAAATGTTTCTTTTGCCATTGCTATTCTTGTTCTTATTTCTTTTTCACTTCTCCAGTCTTCAGTTAGCATGCTTCCCAAATATCTATACTGTTTTACTTGCTCTACTCTTCCATCCTTTATTGACACATTCATAATCTCTCTATCCCCTATTCTCATCACCTTTGTTTTCTTTATGTTCATTTTCATTCCATATTCCATCATCCTGTCTTCTAGCTTTGTAACCATTTCCTGAATATGATGATATTGTATATCATTATATATAGGCATTCCTTACAGAGGAGGGTTTTATATATATACATATATATATTTATATCTATATATAAACACACACACACACATATATATATATATAACCAAATTTTAAAGTTGTACCACATTTAGAAGAGAAATAACATTTAACGAATTGTTTAAATTCAAATAATTTTTAACGGCCGCAATAACAATATCATGCAGACATTGAAATGTTTATTTGTTTACATAGACTAAGATCTAAATTAATTAAAAATTTCAGCTCCCTATCTCGCCCGGTAGTATCTAAACATTTACCTATTTGTTTAAATTTTAAGAATTTTTAACTGTCAAACAAATTAAAATATCAAAATTTGTATAATCCCTATTTCGTTTTTTTTTATAAATTCTACCTAATAAATAAATTTCAGCTCCATAGCACATTCGGAAATACATTAACCGTGAAATTTTGTTTAAACAATTTCGAATATTTAGCGGTAGAATGGTTGAACATTTTCAAGATTTTCGTTTATTCTAGTCGGTTTTGCGCATAGTTCTACCAATAAAAAATTTTCGAGTATGCCGCTCTTCTGGAAATGCCTAAACATTAGTATCCTCCTATATATATGTTACTCCTCCTCTGCAAAGAACGTATATATATAATGATATATCATGTTAAATGTCTGCATGATATTGTTATTGCGGCCGTTAAAAATTATTTGAATTTAAAGAATTAGATCAATGTTATTTTACTTCTAAATGTGGTATAACTTTCAAATTTGGCAAAAATGTGTAGCATTATTAACCAAATGTGAAAAAAGTATAATATTATTAAAATTGGAAATATTAGTGATTGTTTTACTCCAATATTGTTCCATAAGGAGAAAACAAAAATCAGTGCAGAGGAGAAATCTTTTGAATATAAATTTATATATATATATATATATATATATATATATATATATATATATATATATATATATATATGGATGTCAACAAGGTGTTGGGATGAGGAAACCGAAAACCGAAAGCTTTACGTTTGTGATGTTTCTGTGTTTTTGTGTTATTTTACGTGTGTCGCTTCGACATCCCCGGGGCCTCGCCAACCTGAAGTCGTCTGATTGGTGAGTGCTCACTGGGTTTCCTCATCCCAACACCTTGTTGACATCCATATATCTATTTTACCTTTCCTTTTCCGTAAGTTGTTATATATATATATATATATATATATATATATATATATATATATATATATATATATATATGATGATACTAATATTTAGGCACTTCCAGAAGATCTAGAGATTTGAAATTTTTTACATAGGTAGGATTTTGTGCAAACCCCACTATAAAAACCAAAAATCTTGAAAAAGTTCAACAATGCGGCCGATAAAAATTCGCAATTGTCTAAACACATTTTTAAGGTTTTTGTATTTCCAAACATCCTATGGAGCTGAAACTTTTTTTAAAGGTAGAATTTGTAAAAAAAACGAAATTGGAATCATAGAAATTTTGATATTTTAATTTGTTTGGCTGTTAAAAATTCTTAAAGTATAAAAAAATACGTAAAAGTCTATACATTTACCTATTACCTATTTATGGAGCGAGCTATGGAGCTGAAATTATGAAGTTATTTAGAGCTTAGTGCAAATGCACAAATAAACATTTGAATATCTCCAGTGTTTTTATTGCGGCCGTTATAAATTTATAAAATTTAACAATAATATAAATATCAATCCAGTTCTAGATGTACTAGAACTTTAAAATTTGACAGAAATGCGTGGCATTAGTACCTCACCAAGGAAAGCGTAATGTTTTTCAAAGTGAATTGAAATGCTTGCAGAATGCAAGCATCAAACTACTTGTGTGTGTGTGTGTGTATATATATATATATATATATATATATATATATATATATATATATATATATATATATATATATATTAACTAAAGGAAAAGAAAAGGTAGTGATGAGGGTGGCAACAAGGTGTTGAGGGAATATATATATATATATATATATATATATATATGCAATGAGCTTTCCGACCCTCCATCTCTCCAGTTCCGCACTACCAACTCCTTTTTCATCCCTCTTAAAATCTCCCCTTTCCCCTCTCTCTTGCGACACATCAAACCCTTCCCCCACTCCCTCCCACCGTACCCATTCCGTGGCTCCCCAAACATATCCCAACCCTTCAACACCCCCCGAGGGCATTTCGCACAGACCGAACGTCAAACCTACAAGGGCTCTGTTACACAGCCCTCGTGGCTTGCCCCTTTCTCCTACACCGTCGCCTACTATTCCTAACCTTCTATTCCCCCGTCGCTACCCTTTCCTCCCACAACCCCCGAAAGCGGGCGAGTAATATACTGCTCTCCCACCCACTCCTCTCTCTCCCTGTTCTCACGGAAAACCGCGATACACCAGTGGCAACCTCAAGTGGAAGAAAGGAAAGGATGGAATGAAAAAATAAGGAGGGAGTAGGGGGCATTCCCTTGCAACTGTGTGTTCTTTCGTTCTTTCTTTCTTTCTCTCTCTCTCTCGGGAGATTTGTCACACTCCCTAGCGGCCGAAAAAATAAGCGGAAACGTGTCCCAATTCCTTTTCTCGCTTCATCTCGACGTGTACTTTTTCCGACGGGGTTGGAGAAATTTTAATTTGAAAATTCCTTCGCGTTTTTTTTCCTTCCACTCGAGGTTTGGTTACGTCCAGAGTGTTCAGTCTTTTTTCATCGTTCTCTTTTTCTCTCTCTCTCGTCCTGTATCTCACTCTCGATTCCACTTTTTGCCATACTTATCGAAATCCTAGAGGGGCATTTTTTGTTTAATTTTCCGGCACGGCGGTGCATAATGATTCTCATAGGAAGTATATATCGTACAACGTTTTCGGAAAATAATGGAAAGGAAATCGGCTTAGCGTTTCTGTCATATGACAAAATATGATTGGAAAATTTTTTAGAAAGGAATCTTTCGTTTCCCGGGTACTATGAAATAGCTCCGACGGGGCGTTTATATATCAGTATCACACTTCGAACCAATTGAATATTTATGAAGAGATGTTTTTGAGGAAATCCTCCCGTTTCGTTGAGAAATCTTATAGGAAAGGTAAGAGAGATCGTTTGAGAATTACTTAACCGTTCTGACATCGACAATAGAATAGAATAACAGCCTTTATAATAGCCTTGTGTTAAACTACCAATTTTGCTGGATATTAATTATATTATTGATTGATGCATTTATAGAAATATTTTGCAGCTCGTGCCTTTCGTGATTTATATGAAAACATTCAATAATTCCATACGACGACGTGATATATATATATATATATATATATATATATATATAACTTGGTGAGTGTCCGCTGGGCTTCCCTCAACACCTTGTTGCCACCCTCATCACTACCTTTTCTTTTCCTTTAGTTAATATATATATATATATATATATATATATATATATATATATATATATATATCTCACCTGTCTCCTTCCTCCACGTTGGCCCTAAGAACTTCACAATCTCTAAGCTCTATCTGTCTTTTGGTCTTCTTTCCGGTCTGTCGATGTTTATAGGGATCTTTTTAATAATACTCAATGCTCAACACATTTCATCATATCTTCTTGAAATGTGAAACACCACTGCCACTTCAGAAGTGAATATTTAGGAGACATACCTCCTTGTCTAACTCCATTTTCAATCATAAAGGCACTTGTTTCTTTAACCGGCTGGGCAAACAATGCAGCATTTTTAGATATTCCTGACCAAAATTATATATATTCTTCCACCCCTTGCTTTTTCAGTGCATGTAAAACGGAAGAAATTCGGATACAGTGCATTTCTTTTTCGTTTTCGATGAACTACATACAGAACGTACCCAATTATCTCTATGACGACTTGCATGTGGTCTATCGCATGACAACCACTGTGAAATCCGACTTGCTCTCTGGCTTGTGAGGAATCAAGTGAATATTTTGTAGACTGTCGAGAGTAGGTCGATTGGGCGGTGGCCATTCAAATCATCTTTGCAAAAGGATGATAAATCCGTCGTTCCACGACTTTGGCATGTTTTTCTCCCATAGGAAAGATTTAAAAATCTTAGAGAGGATCTTGTCCATACAATTACCGGTTGCCTTGAATATATGTGTAATATTACACGGTTATGGATAAACACGTACACAAATGTGAGAGCTGTTTAACCCTCCGTGGGATAGTTATTTAGATAACCACTTCATGAATGTTTGAATTCACACTTTAATAAAAATACCTCGCTGCGGCTACAAAGTTCCCTTTTCCACGAGGTAAAAAATGCACGAAAATATGGTTATGTGAAACGGGAGGAGAGAGAGAGAAAAACCTTTTTCCCGCGGATTCAGATCATTTTTCCATTTAAACCCTCGTCCCTCCCCACCTCACTCTCCTCTTGATCCTGACGAAATTGCCAGGAATAATAAAAAACCGTCTAGAGAAAGAGAGGGATGGAAAGAGAGAGGGACAGAAGAGGAAAGAATAAAAAAAATAGGCGGGACAAAGTCATGAACGTAATAGGTAGACGAAGGAAGTAATAGGTTGGAAAAATAAAAGAAGACCGATATAGCGGGGTTTTAAATCTCGATGGATTTTCATTTCCCTTCCCGAAGCCGTTCTGCTGAAAAATCAATCGAGGAGTGACGCATGGTTTATCTTTCGTCCCTCCGTTCTCCCCCCCCCCCTCCTCCACCACGTTCTCCCATCACGCCTCCCTCCTCCTCTTCCTCTTCCTCATCCTCCCCCTTCTACATGCCGCCCTCCAATTTTCATCCAATCCAAGCTCCGCTCATCCGAAACCATGTGATCCTCCTTTCACTCTTTCCTCCGCCTCCCACCGAAAACCTCCCTCCTCTCTCCCATTTCTAACACCTTACTCACTCCACTCCCCCCACCCCCTCCTCCCCAACCACGCCCCCCCTCCACCCCCAAACTGCCGCCCCGCGGCTTTTTTGGCAGCCTATACACCCGACCCCATCAACTCCCCTCCCTCAAATACACACACAAACACGATATCCTGTACTGCCGAGGCGCACCCTTCAATCAAGTTCTCACCCTTCCCTTGCCCTTCCCTCACCCTTCACTCACCCCTTCCCCTCCCTCACGCCAACCTTTAACTCTGACCCTATCTATCCAACTCCGACGCCAGGCACCGGCGACCAAAAAGACCCCTTTTTTCCCTCCGGATCAATTTTTTCCCATCTAACCTCTCCATCTACTCCTTTTTATCACGTGCATTACCGATCTCGCATTTCAAGAGGAACCGCGGGAATACGCTTAATCACCACGCTTCGCTCTTGTCTCCCCCATCTTCTTTTCTATCTGAATAGGAGTCGAATTTGCACGCATGCATACATCTACACATACAAAGTGGTGTATGTATACAGTCACAGACGAATTTCCAGTAATTATTCTAGTATGAACTTCGAGAAGTTTAAATTTATAAAACGCTTAACATTACACATTGTTTTAAAAATTTCATATATGAATATGAAAGCGGTGTGTCCGTGTGTGTGGATTCCTAGGCTTTCGATATTGAGCAGGTGTTCTTGACATTAACAGCGCAGCAAAACATTTCACCCAAAACATTCTCATATCGTTTCGTAAAATAAATAAAACTGAACGAAATCGCCCATCAAAAATGACGGGAGGTCATTAATTAGATTTAATTATTTACAATTAGTTACACACAATTATCTGCGTTTGCGTAAAGAACCAATAAAAACCTTATTAGGGGGCAACTACGCGTCATGAGCATTAATTCTGGATTTGCAGACACCTGGATTAACAAATTTGTTCCAATTATTATAAATTTTAAGATTAACCAATTGTAGTATTGACCTAATGATTATGTAACTTTTCCTCCATCATAAAGCAATGGCGCAGCAGACGATCATTTCAGTAATACCAACTTAGGTAAATATTTTTATGCTTTCTGATACACATCCCGCTGGTTTACGCGGTCGGGGCGTTCCGGAAAACCCCCGCCTTGAAAGATGGCACGCTAAGCGAAAATCAATTTTCCATAAGAATGCATGTGGTGATAGGAAGGTGCGTTTCTGCCAGAAAGTATAATTTACATAAGAGCATATAAATATCATCGCATAATAAAGAATAATAATAATAAATTTAAGCTATAGCCAATAAAGACAAGGACTACTTTGCTGTTCTTATTTTTGGGAATAAGTCGTTGTAGGGAAAATTATCGAGAACGTAACCACGAAACCCTTCCCGTCGTTTACTCGTCACGCATTATTCGATTGTATCCAGCTTTCTCCACCCCCCCCCTTTTCAATCTCTCCCAGCAATACGGGCGGTTCCTTTTGCCTCGGCATTCCATCGCTCATGCGGGACTATGAATCCACTGCCAATATCACCCTCCTCTGTCGCATTTCTATTATGCGAAACTAATTGAAAACCAACCAGGGTGTGAGAAATGTTTTATTTTTTTTTGCGTTTTTGTTTCGACTACGCATTTTATTTATTCGCTCGTTCCTTCTCCTATCCCCCATTTTATTTTATTTTCGAATTTCGTCACAGGGTTCGCATTATGTGCGCTCAAACGCAATAAACAATAAGTGGAAGCTAACAAACTAACTTAACTGATGCCGTCACTTATGTTGTTTTTTTTATTTCGGCGAATGTCAATGTTTTTGTAAATTCCAGTTCGTCGCGCTCATTATTTTTCGCGATTTTAATTTCGGTTCCTAATTAATATTTTTTTTTCTGCTCGAACGCTCTTTTTAATTTTTCGACATTACCAATTTTTTCCGACTTTTGGGATAATGATTTTCATTTTATTCTAAAGTGTCATTGGACATAATGTATAAAAAAGCATGAAAGCTTAGTGTCACTACCTTTCAAAACTATATTTTTCTTCATATTTCGCAACTTTTTCATCAGTGTTTACAGCTCGGGAGTTACGAGGCAATTCGGTAAAATTAAAAGCAAGTGCTAGATGGTTCCTCCACTTCAACGTGCATTTCATTCACCGGAGAAATTTTCAGGTTTACCGAGTCGCTTCTGATAAATAAATTCGAAATATGCCTCTTTTAGGTATAAGCACGGGAAGGCCGCTATTAGGCGCGTTTCGCTTCCAGCATGAGCGCCTATTAGCTTCGGTCTGTCCGTCCGTCCGTCCGCATGCCCGTTCTCAGCTTCTGCCGAGCCCATTTTCATTAAATTTAATACTAAGGACTTACAGTCGAGGACAATAATAAAACACATAAATGAATCACGTAAGCCAACACCACCTTACTGGTGACAAAAAATTAACTTTCCGTTATGTCTCATAAAGTATTGGTCATATCAAAATAGTTTTCAAAAGAAACTTGTATAAATAGAAAAGTAGAGTATCTCTTTTCCTACATATTTTTATCGTAGGAGTGGCCGTTATAACCAATATCAAACAAGAAAGTTGTAATTTATTTATTTAATTAAAAGGTCCATAAACAGCTAAATTTGGCCTTTTACAATGGATCATTAACATATATCAGTATAAAATAACAAATAAAAATTTTAAAAATATTAATATATATATATGGATGGCAACAAGGTGTTGGGATGAGGAATCCTAGTGAACACTCACCAATCGGACGACTTCAGGTTGGCGAGGCCCCGGGGATGTCGAAGCGACACATGTAAAAGAACACTAAAACACAGAAACATCACAAACGTAGAAGCTTTCGGAGTTATTCCTTCATCAGCTGTGTTTTAGTGTTCTTTTACGTGTGTCGCTTCGACATCCCCGGGGCCTCGCCAACCTGAAGTCGTCCGATTGGTGAGTGTTCACTGGGTTTCCTCATCCCAACACCTTGTTGCCATCCATATATCCATTTTACCTTTCCTTTTCCGTAAGCTTTAATATATATATATATATATATATATATATATATATATATATATATATATATATATATAATAGAGTAGGAATTAAAATTAGGAATCGTAGAACAAATATTAAATCGCTCCAAACATGAAACAGAGAAATATACGAACACAAACACAAACATATTAAAAGCATTGTACAATGAAAATTTATGGGGGTAACCGGGTAACTAGTGCAGCGAAGGATGAGATGGGAAAAACACATCAATGGTAGGGAAAAACGCACCAGAGAATTGAAAGTTTGGGGCTATCGATCAAAGAGCGATCGTTTGGTGTCGGAAAGGCGGCATTTGTGTAAGTGGAAAGGGTTGGGGTTGCGGGTGGGACGAGGGGGGACATGAAGAGAGAAGTAGGTAAGACGATCATTTGGTCGGTATTTACAATTCATTATTCCGTTTATTTTAGGTCAAATGTTTTCCGACGCAGTTGCGGAGAGAAAATATCCAGCACTGAAAGTAATTCCTCGCGAGACAAGTTACGGTAAGCGGGAATTCGATGGCGTACGATTGCTAGGAAGAAATTTACAGGGCAATTCAAGAGCTTAAGGTTGGTGGGAGATTTACAGGGCAATTCAAGAGCTTAAGGTTGGTGGGAGATGCCGTGGAATATTCAAGTAGGGTTAGGACACAACCGGGAAAAAACTAATTTTAATGCAAGTGGGTTGTTGATTTCGGTGAATCTGTATAACAGGCCGACAAGGGACATGGCTTTGGAAGAAATTTTTTTTATATGCGAGGTGAAGGTGAGCTTGGAATCAAATAGCACTCCAAGGTCACTGTGTGAGGAAATTGCGGGTATGGGTTGGGAGGAGTATGAATGAACTGAAGGGATGGGCTTGGTTCGAAGGGTGAACTGTATGAATTTAGATTTGGTGGATTGACTTTAAGTTTCCACGCAGAGCTCCAACAGGAGATTGAATGAAGGGTGAGCTGAAGCAAGTGACTGTTAGTAGGATTGTCGATTCTCGTGAATATCTTGCAATCTTCGGCGTATAACAGTATAATGCAGGAACGGGGGAGAACGGAATAAACAATATCATCAATATATAAAGAGAAAAGAAGGGGACCAAGGACATTTCCTTGTGGAATACCGGAAGAAACTGGAAGGGAAGGGGAAGTAACGCCGTCAATTGTAGCACGTTGCAATCTGTTGGATAGGAAACTGGTGAGAAGGCTAAGGGATCCATGGATATTGTAACGATTAGTAAGTTCAAGTTGAACTTAGAAAATTTCTTCCATAGTTACTTCATCAATGTTGCTAACATAAACAATCTCAGAAAAATACGTTTATTAAATATTTACGCTTAGTGTTCTGCATATAACACGCACGTTCAAAAACGTTTCTGTAATCATTTCTTTCAAATACTCCATTGCACGAAACGCGCCCATTTATGATACGCTGTACACTTTCCTAAATTTTTATAGTTTTCCTTACATACGCGACCTACGCGCTAAAAAGAACGCCTTTGCTTCTGCGCGGAAAACTGCTTACTCTTGAAGTTAATCTCCCAGCTCTAATCCCGACTGCGATATCCTCTTCCCCATACTCTAACCGCTCGGCCTTTGGGTTAAATATTCATCTGCCCGGGAGAAGGGGAATATTAAAAACAAAACGAACTCGCCGAGCGCTCCTGCAGGATGATTGCTTGCTTTAATTTGGCCACGCGAAATAATTAGGTCCTCATTCATGACGTGGAGCAAAGGAATTAAAAACCGCTACCGTTCCCTTTGGGCAGGGCAGGAGTATTGAGAGAGAGAAGGGAGGGGAAGGAGGGGATGAGCAGGAAAATCATTTTTGCCTCTCCGACGAAATAAACTTATGAATAAATGAAAATAAAGCATCCCGAAGCGGAGGATAGAATAATGTGACGACGAACAAAGTCGGAATACGTTGACTTGAAAAAAACGCGTAATTTGCTCCTAATGCGGCGAATAAACGAATTTCTTGGACGCCCGGGGTGTAACGAGGGCTAAATGGAGCGACTAGAGCTGATTTTTCTCGTTTTTTTTTCTTTTGGCAGAGAGGGAGTGGTCAAAGGAAAAACAAATGAGAGAAAAGGGTCGTGTGGATGATACGCACCGAGCCTCTTTGTGCATGGCTAACAATGAATTCATTATTAACCATCGGATAGGTAACCATGGAGAGGGGCATGAAAATGCCGATGAGCCCACGTTTTCCGCCTCTTGCGTGCTGTCCCGTATCACGCGAATTGGCTCACAATAAATAATTCCGACGAAAATATTTACGGACGCTTTATTGCCATTTACTCTTATTAGATGATACGCGCCACCTACGAATGGCGTCTTTCGTAGAAGAAAGATTTCCGCGTGTCAAGTTCTCTAACCTGTTAAGACTATCTTCAGGAGTTAATTCCAGCCGGAAATATCGCTTTATACACAGCCATACCGAGGTCATAATGATTGGCACTAAAATAATTTACAGGAAACAAGAAATATTTTACATCTTCATTTTATCGCTTAGGTGGGAAAACTACGGCCTGCGGGTCACATGTGGTTTGCGAGGGCATTTTACGTGGCCAACGATGCCATTATGAAAGCGAACCGTAATATAAACAGATAATTTCATATATCTAGCTTATAATAATGGCCGGAAAACCTTTTCCAGTGATGTTACTGGGATGATGTATTATTTATTATTATTTATTATTATTATTTATTATTGATTTTCACTAACGGGATCCCTTGTATTATCTCAAATAACTTCCAATGTGAACCCTAACGTGGCCCGCCGAATCATTTTCATCTGTTGCTGCGGCCCGCCTAAGAAGATGCAACTGTTAATGCGACCCGCCACGTAAAAAGTTAGTCCACTCCTGGCTTAGCCCCACGTTGAATTCCACGCGTACTAACTTCAACTACTGGTTGATGAAATTGGGTGATTTCATGGGTTCGAAAACTGGTACCTTTCTAAACCTTGATTATTTACTACGAATTTTTTCCCTGTAAAAGTCGATCTGTATTAATAATAATAAATAATTTCTTATATTTCCCGAGAAAAAACATGGATCGAGGTCTAATTTTTAAATGTACGATCGTATCCTTGGTGCCCACCAGTAAAGCACAAATTTTAAATGAGAAAATACCTAACAAGGAAAACTAAATAATAATCTACATCTACATCTACAGTTTACCCTGCAAGCCACCGCAAGGGTGTGTGGCAGGGGGTGTATTAACACCAAGGGGAAAACTCCAAAATTAGGCCTTGGTTTACGCCCCTACGCGAGGTTACTTTTGTTCGCAAGTTTTATTCTGCTCAGCTATCGTTCTAGGGAAAAATGAGCCTTTGTATCTCTCTGTCCTACAGGCTATCTCTCTTATTTTACGAGGATGGTCCATTCTACCGATATAGGTGGGAGTTCTTATTATTTCTTTGACGTCGCTGGAGAAAGTACTCGTTCTAAATCTTTCAAGAAGTTTTAACCTAGCACGTGATCGACGCTCAGCTAGTGATTCCCATCCTAAGTCCTGTATCAAGCCTGTAACGCTTATATTTCTATCATAACAATTTTTGACGAATCTAGCAGCTTTTCGCTGCACTTTCTCTAACTCGGTGATTAAACCTTTCTCGTACGGATCCCATATGCTCGACGCATACTCTAGCAGCGGTCTAACTAAAGAAAAGTAACATGTCTCTTTGACTTTTTCTTCGCTTTTACCTACTATCCGTTTGGTGAATCCTAGTTTTTGCTTAGCTTTCCCGGATATATTTCGTATGTGTGTGTCCCACGAGAGGTTACTTGTTAAAATGACACCTAAGTATTTGACGGATTCGGATAATTTTAGATGTACGCCTTCTATACTGTAATTCATCGCCTCAATTTCTTTGTTTCTCCAGAATCTCATGACGGAACACTTATCTAAGTTCAGCTCTAATTGCCACTCTTTACACCACTCGAGAATTGCGTGTAGGTCGTTAGAAAGTAATGCTTGATCAGCAGGACTGTTAATCTCTCTGTAAACTACCGTATCATCCGCGAATAACTTGATTTTACTTGTAATAACATTATCTAAGTCATTTATGTATATAAGGAATAATAGGGGACCGATGACACTCCCCTGTGGAACGCCGGAGGACACGCTGACCGAATCTGATTTAAATCCATTTATGACTACCATTTGTTCCCGATCATTGAGAAAGTCCCTGATCCACTCGATTATCTTTCGATTTATTCCACAGGCTTGTAATTTTTTCAATAACTTAATATGAGGGACTTTATCGAATGCCTTCTTGAAGTCAAGAAAAACCGCGTCTAGCTGGGTCTTTCGATCACCGGATCGTAGTATATCATGTGCAATCAGAGCGAGCTGTGTTTCACAAGATCTTGCCTTCCTAAAACCGTGCTGATATTTACTGAGCAAGTCCTGGCTATCTAAGAAGTCCATCACAGAACTAACGATGATGTGCTCTAGAATCTTGCAAGATATTGAGGTTAGCGAAATCGGCCTGTAGTTTTCTCGGTCGTCTTTTTTCCCGCCTTTATGTAGCGGAGTTATAAACGCTAATTTCCATTCCTTAGGTATAACGCCATGACTAAGTGACTTACTGAAAACTGTTTCGAGATAAGGTGCTATTTCTAACGCTAATTCCTTTAATACTCTAGCTGGTATCTCTTCCGGTCCCGGGGATTTATTTGCATTTATGATTTTGAGCTGTTCTGCTATACCTTTCGCTGATACAAGTATATCGTTCATCTTCTCTTCGCTTGGTTCGGGTGGATCGACCTTCCTTTTCTCCACTTCGGTCGTAAATACGCTTTGAAAAAATGAGTTTAACAAGTTTCCTTTATCAATGCTATCGTAAACTACCTCTCCTTTGTCGTTTCTTAATGGTGCTACGGTTGGGCGTCGATCTTGAACTTCTCTAACATAAGACCAAAAGATTTTGGGATTTTCGTTTAGATGTTCACAGAGAATCTTTTTCTTAAAGTTCATTAATGCCTTGCGCATAATCTTTTTAGTCCAAGTCCGACAATTTCTGTACTTGTTTGAAATTGTATTTATTACCTCCTGTGACATATTATTTTTGGCGCATTTAAGTTTTGAGTGAAGCTTTCTTTGTCTCCTGAGAGCACATCTAACCTGCCGATTATACCACCTAGGTTCTCCATTATCGGTAATATATTTACTTGGTATGTACGTATTTATACCTGTTCTAATTACTGATAAGAAAGCTTTCCAAGTTTCCTCAACGTTCTTCGTGCTTGCTAGTTTTCTGAAAGTTGCGTAATCTTTAATAAGTTTCTCTTTAAAGTCCGCAAAGTTAGCATTTTTAAATATGTACACTTTTCGCTTAGGCTTGCGATACTTTACGAATGCTATGTTCAAGATAACTCGGACTACTCGGTGATCGCTGATTCCTTCTTCAATAACTACTTCAGAAACACGTTCAGGGATATTAAGTGCTATTAAGTCTAATATATTGTCCTCTCTCGTGGGTTCTCTGACTACCTGAATAAGGGAATGTTTATTGAAGATGTCTATTAGTGCTTCGCATGACTCACGATTTCTACCGGGTGGTGTGAAGCTGCAACTGCGCCAATTTATCGAGGGTAGATTAAAGTCTCCCCCTACTATAGTAAGACTTTTACTATTTTTCATCTGTATTGAGTTGATTTGGGCCTCTAGCTCATAAATGTCTTCTGCGTCTGCACCTGGCGGCCTATAGCATGCACATACATGGATGTTTCCTAAACCTCCCCTGTTGATTGTACACCAAATGCTTTCTATTCTGTTTTCCGTAAACTCAATTGGCGAACTGATAAGCGTGTCCTTCACCGCTATAAAAACTCCACCTCCGTTCCTATTTACCCTATCTCGTCTGTGAATATTATATCTTAAGGGGAAAATTTCTCGGTCGTGTATATCCGAAGTTAGCCAGCTCTCTGTGCCTATCACTATATCTGCCTCAGTTTCCTCTAATAAATTCTGAAATTCTGCTGTCTTATTCCTGATACTACGGCAGTTTATATTTAAAATTGTTAATGAGTCGCTTTCGGGCCGCTTCTGAATTTTTTCTGTGTTATGGATGGTGCGACTTCTAAGAGAGGCGTTATCATTGCTATTGTTAGCGCAGAGTTTATTGAGTCCCAACGTCGACCTAGCTATTGACCTACTATCGCAGTTATTTGATGACCCCGAGATTGACCTACGCACTGGCCTACTCCCTAATCTAAAAAAGCTCTACAATGCTCGTAAATTCTACCACCTACCTTCTGGGCTGCCACGGCAGTATAGTGAACTCCCGATCGGTTCAGGGGCACCCTACACGATTCGAGAACCGGCCCGAGTTCCACGAAATCTACTCCCATGTTCTCGCAAAACTTCCAGAGTCTCCGATTCAAGCCGATCACTCGGCTCCAAACCGTCGAACCCCGGTCGGTCCGCGGGACCATGCTGCATACGGTCAGGCGCATGTCGATACCCATGACCCGTCGGAGTCGGTGAACCTCAGAGCACAGATCCCCGAAGGAATCCAATATCTCCTCAGAACCCCGATCCTCAGCGTCATTGGTGCCTACATGCGCCACTATCCGCAGCTTGGAGCATCCCGTGCCACTTACCGCCGCCCGAACCGCCTTCGTCACCTGTGGCACTGTTCCGCCTGGAATACACCAGGAGAACACCCGCTCATCTCCCTCCCGGCGGGCCCTTTCCCTCAACGGTGCCACTAAACGCCGGACGTTTGAGCTACCTATCACTAAGATTCCCCCCCTCCCAACCCGACCTCCCCTAGGTGCGGCATCCCTCGAATCGGGGGGAGCGGATGCGGCCACAGAATTCGTCGTACCGTCCTCCGATAGCGCTTCGAATCTGTTTTTGACGGGGATAGAGTCAGCTTCCGCCTTCCCGTCTCCCCGCCATGGCCGCCCTACTCTCCCGCGACCTTTGGTAGCCACCTTCCACCCGTCGGGCTCGGAAGATGAAGCCACCCTTTCCGGGTTAGTGTCGGCTACGGCTCTCTCTTCGACGACCCAGCCAGCCTTCGCTCTCGAGCTAGCTCGAGGTACCACCTTGGTACGGCAAGGCGACTCGGAGGTCCCCGCATCTTCACCCCCCTTCAGAGCAGCATCCAACTCCCTAACCTTAGAGAGGAGCTCCGCCACAATCCTCTCGAGTTCTGTGATGCGTGCTTGGAGCAGCTCACATTCAACAGAGCTTTTGAAAAGAGCAACAGAAGACATATGGGAAGCCATACCTAACTAAGTTAATTGAATTTACCTAATGTGCGTACTTGAGGACTAAAAAGGAAATAGAAGCGCTAGGATTGGAAGTTACTCTTTATATATATGAAAAAAAAGTTACTCTTTATATATATGAAAAAAAAAGTTACTCTTTATATTTAAAAAAAAAGCAAATCGGGTCGTTCTATGGTGCGAAAGTGGAATAGGTTACTTGGTCTGAGGCAAGATAAACGTTGACTTTTAGTAAACAAAGATGGGAAAGAATTCGGCGATAAGAGTCCTAAGCTCGGCTAGCCACGCAGTAGGGGTCTTACTTGACGGGAGACAAACAACTTATGGTTTTTCAACGTGCACGCTATGAGTCAAGGTCAACTAGGCTAAAAGGAAGTGAAAGGAGCGTGCTGAAACTACACAAATGCTTTGAATTAACACTAAAATTTACATCTACGAGAAGAAGATGATATTATATACTAAGATTAATCACAATAACTTTTTCTAAAAGTAGGCGTTAGTAATGGTTAAGCACATATACACTAACAAACGTGGTATTACACAGTATATAGTAAAGACGGTTTATAAAATTAAGAAGGAAATGAAACAAGTAAAAAAAATATATATATTTTTATATCACGAAAAGTAGTAAACAGGAGTATACTAGATATACGGCGAAGGTTGTAAATAAATTAATAAATAATAATAATAATAAATTTGCCTTCAATAAGCTTAGTTATTTAAGAATTTACTTTCGATATGAAAGTATCGATTTCAATTTGGCAATGAGAGATATAATAAGGAAGTAGATTAAGAATAAAGTAAAATACGTTAAAAATAAACTAAATAGGGAGCACTTAGAGCTAAGGAGGCTGCACTATTGGGAAATTCACTGCTAAGGATGTAAAATTAAATGATTAAGGTAGACTATGGAAATTTACGTAAAGTTTGTAATTAAAATGAAGTAATAATAATCTAAGAACACAATAATATTAGAATAATACAATAACTATAAATAACTAAGGGTACTTATCGCTACAGCTACTCTTAAAAACTAATGGTCAGCCAAAGGCAGCTATACTACGGGATACAGCAGGTAGGAGCGAAGCAGCGGGAGCAAAAGTGAAAGCACGTCTGCTCTCGTCGGAGTCCAGCCACTAACTGGATATAATAATAATAATAAGGAAATTAAAGGAAAAACTTTGAAAAAATCACTATAATAACTACAGTGGAATTTTTTCAAAGTTTTTGGTTATATTCCCTTAAGATGTAATTTGACAAAATTAAGGCTTGCTCAGTGAATTATAAATGATAAATGTAATATTAACATTTAGAGTCTGAAGCTTTGATCCTTCATGCGTGAGACTTCTACAGAAACGATCTGTATATTACAAAAATAAGAGTTGAAATTGGTTTTATATGTACTACAGAGCTTTTTTATACTACTACTAATTCATCCTTAAAAAAAACAACCTAGACATTGGCTATTTGTTTTCCTATAAGAAATATCCGCCGGTTAAAATGTCATAATGAACAATTTCTTCTTGGCCATATATATTTCCTATGGCACGCTCATTTCCAGCAAATTTAGCGGCATTTAAAAATATTTCGACTTGGTTATGATAAGTTCGCAAGGCCATCTGGAGGCAAATCAATGTAAGTTTTCTATTTTAATAATTTAAGTACAGCTGCGTAGTATCGCTAAAAATATATATTTATATATATATATATGTGGCTCCATTTCTTAACTAACTCGAAAACGGATTATTCTTCTACTTTTGACTGCAACGCAGCACTCACACCAACTAACACTTTTAGAACGCTGGACAATCCTTCGCATCCCCACGATGGAATCTTTTCGAATGAATGCCTCGAATGCTACGGAGAAGGCGCGGAGGATGAAAGATGGAATGGAATGGGTGGGGGGAAGGTGAAAAAGGGGCGGGAAGGAAGAAAAACGACTTACAAACGATACACGACGAACAGCAGGGAGAAAAGGCTATGCTCTTTCTTCACATTCCTCTAACGTCTAACGCCTCGACGAAATAAAGAGTGCCTGCGTTTCGCCATTTAAATAGGAATTCTCACAAAAAAATAACATTCGACGGAAGGAAGCGATTGGGGGGCTAAAATAGGTTTGCCATCCATCCCTCCATTCCACAGTATAAAAAGACTTCCCCCCAGCAGTGGTAAAATATGTGAGGGATGAAATCAATTCACTCAAATACTCGACTCGTCTCTTAACTTTTTCTTACTCTCCCATTGTCTCGACCATTCACTTTTCCCTCTTCCACCTTTTCTTTAGTTCCATTAACTCGTTTATTTTTTCCTTCATTTTCTCTTCCTCTCAATATCCCCCATCTCTCAATCACTCATCCCTCATAAGTCTCCTTCACTCATTCCATTCTCCCTCAATTCATTGTAATTTCTTCCATTCCTTTCACCATCACCCGCTTCGCCTTTCCCCGACTTTCCCTACCTCTCTACATACATGAAGTCTTCCGCCTCCTAATATATTTCACTCTCCTCTTTTCCCTCTTCACTGACCTAGAAAGATCCTTAAACTCCCGCCACCTCTTCATGCATGGAACTCATACCATGGAAAGAGATAGATAGAGAAAGAGAGAGAGAGCGAGAGAGACCTTCGTATCTCTCCCTCCATCCACTCTCCATCTTCCCTCTGCTACGCTTCCTATTCTATTCCACCCTTTTAGCACCCTCTTCCATCTTCTCTCCCTCCCAAACCCATTTCTCCCTCAATCCGCCCACCAAGTAATAAGTTTTCTCTCTTCTAGAGTAAACTGAGCTGCACACGCAACCAGCCTCTTAAATCGAGAGAGAGAGAGAGAAATGGGAAGAGAGAGCATTTGTGTGCGTATGTGTGCAGATAGTGCGTGGGTATGTGTGTTGTGTGGCTTGCCTAAGGCTACGGGGCTGTGGGTGCGATGAAGGGGGCGGGTGGAGTTTTGGTAGGGGAGGTGGAGGTATTTCTGCGGGCGCAGTAGAGGCGGCGTTGGAAGAGGAGGTTAGGGTTGGAGGCGAAGTGGAAGAATGGATGGATGTGCGAGAGTGTGGAGCTATGTAGTAAGTCTCTCTCCCTCCTTCTCCCCTTCTTTCTCCCTCTTCCCAGCTCCATCCATCCCCTTCCCCTATCTTTCTCCTCCTTCTATCCGCCCTTTACTATATTACTTTCTTGCCTCGCATACCCTTCGCCCCCCTCTCTTTCCCTTTATCGTCCCTTTCCCGCGTTATTATCTCTCTCTCTTCTCTCTCCCCAAACTATTTACACGCATCTTTCTGTTCTCTCCCTCCACCCCCCTTTTCTCCATTATTCTCTCCGTGGCTATGTCCATCCTACTCTTTATCGCTTGTTTTTTGTTTTTTTTTCAATCTTTTTCTTCTCATTCCCACATATCTCTATCGATTTTCATTCACCCAGTATCCTTTGTCCTAAACAACTGCAGGTACCTTTGTTTCTTCCATCATTTCCCCCTCATTTACTGCCGTGTCTCTATTTGCGGTACGATCGACTTTCTCACTATTTACTCTCAAAATCTTGCCTCCTCCAACTTTTCCAATATTGAAACCTAGAGAATGGCTGAAATGATGTTCTAATTAAAAAATATTTAAAAAATTGAGATATTAACGAGGAAAAAATATCCACTTCAAATCATCTAAAATTCTAATTGGACAGATACAATTTATAGTCTCGCGTTTGCTTTAATCCTCTTTCCATTGCGCCATCTGTTATTCAAAGGTATAAATATTAATTCCGATGTGCAATAAAAAACCTCAGTTTGTAGCGTAAAAGTACTATTGCCTAACATTGATTCATTTCCTTAAAAAAAATTGAAATACAACTTTTCACTGAAAATAATCGTCGCTTTTGTAAGCTGCAATTCACTAAAACTTAATAATATTTGCATGATAAGCCTAGAAACTTCTATATACATATTTCCTAACTGCTACAGGGATTCATAATTATTACAAGTACACCAATATGACTATGGAAATTGACATCGATCTACAGTCGTACTTTGCATTAAATTTTTTAACAATCGGATTATTTATAAACAACGGGTTTAAGAGGTTTTTGATACATTTACGGTATAACACAGACGAATGCAAATGCCATTTAGGCGAAAATGGAATAAGGACGTCAGCATCAACACGCACGCAACCATACGAACGTACACAAATAGACTCGTACCACAAATTCTTTGTCTCCTTCACTCTTCTGATCTCATTCACTCTACTAATCTCCTTCATTCTTCTGATCTCATTCACTCTTCTGATCTCCTTCACTCTTCGTCATTCTTCACAACTTTCTCCATCTGCTTCACCGCCAACCATCTACATCTCCCTACTTTCATCATTCTATCTCCCTTCGCCAACTTTCTCTATTCCTCGTTTCCCCGCGCTTTCTATCTCCTAACCCATCCTCCTTCCCTGTCCTTTTCCTCTCTCTCTTTCTTTCCCTCCGATATCCATTTCCCCTCTTCCATCTTCCCTGGGGATGTGGACCACCCGCGGAGCTGGGCCAACATCCCGGTCTTAGAGGCCCTTTTCCGTCCATCTTACTCCCGCTCTCCTTCCCTCTATCTCTCTCTCTTTCTCTCTTCCCTCTCGCCTTTTAACTCGCCGCTCAAGAGTGGATTAGGACACTTCCAAAGGAGACTTCATGGGGAAAAGGGTTTTCTGTCATTATCTCTCAGCCAAGGATGCAGTGACTAATCCCACTCGGATTACTCTTGCGGTCTTGTTTCATTTTTTTACTCTATTTATACCGCCCTTTCATCGTGGAAGGACCCAAAAAGGGATGGATGCAGGAGTTAAACCCTTTACTTGCTTGCAACGTGCGTCTGGTGCGGTTGGTTTTCGGCCCTTTCCTTCCTCACTCAAGACCTTGTAATGTCCTTTAGCACCTCCTCTGGAATTTGTCCTAGATCGTGCGGAATTTTAGATGGGGTTAGGGGGCGAGGCTCGGGGTGTGGAAACGACTGCGTTTTTGTCTCGTGGTCTCATCCGTGACGAAAAAACAAATGAAGTCGACGTTAACCCGGCTGATACCTTATTGTGAGGACGCGGGCTATTTTACGAGACGGATCGAGGTTCTTATTTTGAAACTAGAACGCGGCACCCGGATCCTTCCGCTATTTTCATGCAGACAAGAGGGAGGGGAAGTGGTGATTAAATTTTTCAAAGCGCGGTGCCGTCGGCGTTCACAATAAATTCACCCACAGACGCGAAAATAAAGAGTATGACGTTGTGAATTTGATCGAGTTGCGAAAACGGATGCGCGATTATGTATCAACAACTGCACGAGCCATCGTTTTCGCGGCAGGGTTAACTGATAGACTCCCTCGTCAGTTCCAAGAACCGAATGGAAGTCGCCGAGGAAGGGAAAAATCGATTGCAGTCCACCTTCTGTCGAAAAAGTAATTAAACGAACTTATAGACTCGTGAGATTTCCTGAATAGAAAAATGAACGTGCTGAACTGCTCCTCAGAAACAGCCTCTTCAAATTTATGGCGATAAATCTTTTAATGAGAAAAAAATATGCCAATGAATGCTTGCTGACTTCAAGCAGGTATAAAGTAGATTAGCATGAAACGTCTTATGAATTGCATTTCTGTTTAAAGAAAGAAATGAGGAGACCCATATCGAGGGATATTAGATTTCCTTCCACTCCCCCCTCCCCTATCTCTCCTCCTCCTCCTCTATCTCCCCTTCCACCTATCTCCCTCATCTATCTCCCCTTCCCCATCTCCATCTCTCCCTTTAATACCTCATTACATCCGTACTCGAAACTTCAGTAATGATTTAATCGAGAAAAGCAAACGAAGAGAAGTGGATCTTTTTTAAATAATTTTTTTACGTTATCGCAATGCGAATAGCTCGAAAATTGAATCTGGTGGATATGCTAGTTCTTTTTTTCCTCCTGAGAATCGCGAATATGTTTCGAAACCTCGTGCATTAAAACTGGTAGACCGTGAAACGAAGATGTTGCTTCATATCTAGACCTGCGGATCTGGATATGATATCAGTTCTTTCATTTCCATACCTTTCTGAATATAGGAATATATTCTTTTCAAAAGTAAACGTGCCGCAATTAAGGACCATGTGGTATCGCTATTTTTACTCTTTCCGCGTAACGATCAAGTAGTAATAGCACCAGTTAAATTTATACAATGATCCATAAAAGGGTTTGAACTCGAGGGAATGCATTAAATTTTATAAAGGGCATTTAGACGTAGGTTTTATGGCTTCATTAATGAGTTTTAATAAGACATAAAATAATTCGCTAATGTTACACAATTATGATACAAGAATTTAGGCTTCAAACCATTCAGCACATCGATTATTTTCGGTGATGATTATTTTCATCGTCAATTTCAAAACTGGATAACAGTGTAGGGGTTCGAGGAACAGTCTTCGAAATGAAAATCGTACTATACAAACGCTTATAGAAATATGCTCGTAAATGAATAATAAAATACAGTCAAACCTCAAGGTAAGGTTGAGTTATAGAATTATAGAAACTTCGAGCTGTCGGACTTCGAACAATCGATATTTCTTGCGATTTAATCTGCAAAATTCAAAACTTCAAGCTTTAGACGCTCGAGTCGCCTATATTTGAAATTATATGCAGTAAAAAGATGCATAAATTATTTCGTTAAGCCTCTTATCCTTGGATCTGATCTTGGTTATTCTAAAATATTTAAGGTTCCAAGACTATTCACTTTAAAAATCCAAAGAACCCCGTTCTTTTGATTTTTTGCCTCTAATTTCTCCACTATTTCATCGGAAATTTCTGTCGACCTATCCTTTTCCTCTCCGTGATTGATTCGTTCAGTTTTCTCGTATTATTTCTTCTCCGCCTATTTCAAAGTGGTATTTCTTCAAGAAAGGATGCTGAATTTTTCACTAAAATTAAAAGATAAACTTCTTCATAGGCACCGCATAACATCCAGCAATAATTACCGCGAAAGCATAACCAACCCAAGGATAGTTTCTTTGCACCCTTAAACCGTTACCGAGTTAAAAGAAAATTACCTAGAATTTCTACGTGGTTCAAGCAGCGGAGAAAGTAACTTTACCAATTTTCCTCGTGAGTCGAGTAAGAACATGTCTTTGCATAACAATGCGCTAAAAGTTGGGGAATGATAAAAAACAGCGTTCATAGGTTCCTCCCTCCTCCCTTCTCAATTCTTACAATCCGCACCAAAAACTTCCCCGTTAAATTAACATTTCTCCTCCTACGCGATAACGCACGCACACACACAAACGCACGTACTCGCACACGTTCTCTCTCTCTCTCTTTCTCTCTCAGCAGGCAAGATTTTCCTCAGCGCCGGATTGACTGGTTAATCCGAGACTCTGGTACCATCCCGGAGCATTAGTTTAATTAACCAGGCCGCATTGTAATTCACGTGGAGGAGGTAGAGAGACGGGCGAGACAGACATAAGCTCCCCGTCTTTACCTTCATATTCCGAGGAGAGAATGGGACTTGGGAGGGTGGAAAGATGGAGGCGCGGCGTGTGGGGAGGAGGGAAGGAGGGAGATAGGGTTCGGGAGGAGAGAGAGTCCTTGTCGTCGCCATCATCATGAACATCATCATCATAATCATCACGATGCGTGACTGTGCCCCGGAGCGAGCATCTCTCCGAAAACCACAGAGGGCTTGCTTGCCCTTACGTCAAACCATGCGGAAGAACGCAGCAGATGATTGCCCGTAGCCGTGTACATAAGCAAAGAGTGGATGTTTGCGCCACTAATCGCCAAAGTACGGTGGGGCGCGCGGGTGGGAGAGTAAGGGGGTTGTGGTGGATGAGAGAGAGAGAGAGGAGGGTAGGAAGGAGAGTGCGCAAGTATGAGGAGAGGAGGTCTTGTTTGAACGGCGCTAAGACAACACAGCCCTCTCTCCGAGTCATCGGCTAAGAGCGGGCGAAAATAAGAATGTGACAATATTTTAAAAAAATACGCAGCCAATATTTAAAAAAAATACGCCGCGAAGAAAGGGATTCGAAGGGCGACCTCGAAGCGCCGAAATAAAAAATAAAACGACGAAGAAACCTTACATGATAAAAACGACACGCGCGCGGCTCCCGTCGCAACACGGACGCACCGAAAAATAACCGCTCGTCACCTGTTTCACGGCCGGTTGCAGCGCGTTATTCTCCCACATGCGTATGCGCGCCTCGGAACGTTTGTTTTCGGTTTCACGCCGTCGCGAAGAGGAGTTGGTTAATCTCGTTACCTTGTAGTGACGGAAGACTTCGCCTTGACGGACTGCGCCGCCGTCTCCTGGAAAATATAACAGATGCCGGAGAGGCGTGGGAAACGGAAGAATGGAGGGAGGAGGAGCTTGTTACGTGAGGAAGAGAATTCAGGAGTGTGCAACCGGTAAAAAAGGAAGGGGAAGAAAATGGAAGGGGGAGAAAAGGGGAGAGGGGGGAGAATAAGGGGAAGATGGAGGGAGAGATAGAGAGGGTGGCAGGTAGGGGAGTAAGGGATGAAGCGATGGGAGAAAGAGATGAAACGAGGGGAGAAAGGGATGAAGCGAGGGGAGAAATGGATGAAACGAGGGGAGAAAAAGATGAAGCGAGGGGAGAAAAGGGTGGGAAGAGGAGAGAGAGGGAGGGGAACGCGGGGAGAGAGAGGGAGGGGAACGCGGGGAGAGAGAGGGAGAATTAGAGGAGAGAGAGGTAGAAAGAAATATAGGTTTGAAGAGTGAATGAATGAGGAGGGTTAAGAAGAGGGCCCCTGCGTGAAAATGGTATGTCGATAAATGGAATTTTAATTCATGCAAATGGAATAATGAAGAAGTTTAAACGGCCGTAAATCTCGCAATCGCTCCCAAAGCCCCCTCAGATGAGAAATTCGGTTAATTTCGTGTTTCGTTCGTTATGTTTTTTTAATCTAGGAGATGATCGCTCGGGATATTTCGAAATCAGATGAAGACCGTAGCTATTCGACAATGAATTCGACCTTTTTTTAAATTTCAAATTTAATCCACGGGAGAAAGCTTTCCGTAATTTGCGTAATTGAATGCACGGAAGAATAAAACACCAACAAATCGAAAAAAACGAAAGAAATTTTTTATTCCAAGGAAATAAAAAAAGTAAATTTCAGCGAAAGAGTCGAATAATCCTTCCGATAAACTGACAATTGCTCTCTCGCCCATAAAACGCGTCGCAAAAACGTTGATCCGCGTAATTAAACTGTCGTTTTGTGTCACGTAGTAACGCAGTACGTCGATCTAAAAGCCAAAACGGGAAAAGTGCAACCCTTTCTTCTTTCTCTCCCATAATGAAGCGGAATTAAATCAAATCAAACATTTCAAAATAACTGTCACGATCCCAGTCCGGGGAAGGTAATCTGGGTCCTGACGGTAGGAATAACAATTAGGATCCGCTTTGTTTCCACGCGGAACGTTCGCCGGTGAAAGTACCTCCGCAAAGTTAAAAGGGTAAAGCTCCTCCGCTTTTCTGGATGGAGGCTTTATTGAGCCGACCAGACGGAATACAAGACTTCCCATGAAATTTTACGCCGACCCTAACGCCTCACTCATTATTCCGACCGGTCCCATTTCAACCGTATCGAGCCTCTAGAAACTCCTCTTAAACTTTTCGCATTCACTCGCGCGGTCTGATGCTCGGAAAAAAATATACATGTATAACTAAACTCTTCCGACGAAGGAACAGTGAGGACAATCAGTTTAAAACCGAGCTGAGAGGTAGGTGGAAAGGGTTTTAAAACAAGACGCGTTTTGCCGCCAGCTAAGAGCCGTGGGATGAAATTTCGGCGTGCGACTACGATGGGAATAAAATAAAAACGCTCGCAATATGGTAATTCTCGTCAGAAAGGATTAGCGGAAATGTGTTGCTACCCTTTGTGGAACTCGGAGAGTCGAAAGCGCCAGACATCCCTTTACGCTCCTCTTTCCTCCCCTCTTCCCTCCCTGCTCCTTTTCCGCCCAAATGACCCCCCCCCCCCACCTTTTCCGCCCCCGCGCATCCAACCTCGCAACCTCAAAAGCACTCCGACTTTCTATTTCCACGTACACCCCCACCCCTCAAGATGAGAAAAGAGGGTGGGAAGTCATAAACGTGATAACAACGCCAAAATAAAATATCCACATTCGCCTTACACAAAATTCATTTGTTTAACATAGTTCACCGTCCCGAACTTACCGGGGAGTTTTTTTTAAAGCATGATGTAAGGCTGAAATAGTGTACCATAAAATAAAATTACTACTGCGCTCGAAACGTTTGTTTAATGTCACCGCACGGTGTTACGACCATAACCGTTGCCTCGTTCGGCCAGAAGAGAGGGAGAGAAGAGGGTGAAGGAGACGCGCGAGGGGTTGAGGGGCCATTTCCATTTAAATTAAAAAAAAAGGAAGGCGCGATTTTCCTTGGAAAACTGACCTTTATTTTTCTGGGAGGAAAATTCCGAATTTTTTATTTTTATTTTGGAACTCGCTAACCCGACTTCCCCCGAGTACTACTGCCACATCCTCATCTACCGCTCTCCCCCCTCCATCCCGTCCCTTGCGAAAACGTGTCTCTATTCGACACGAAAAAAATGAACCCCTTCTTATTAAAACTTCCCTACCCAACCGACCCCATCGATTCAGAAAAAAAATTTCGGACTCGTCATGCATGTTTAAACCGAGGGGAATTTGCATGCATTGGGGGGAGAGGACGGGGACTCCCAGAGACCGTATTCCCACGAATAAATAACAAAAAGGGAGGATAAAAAATTAAACCTAAAATTAAAATTTTAAGAGTGGGCGTAGGATGTCTCGCAATTTCGTGACTCTTGAAAAAAAAGTCCTTCACGGGTGATCGCTTGCGTTGTTTCTGGCATTTGTCACGCGGCGAGAAGAGTGAATTATGGATTCGGTTTCAGTCGACGGAACGCCGAGCACAGAGAAATTTAGCGTTGTTATTCATCAGCTAGAACAAGTGCCGGGGAGAACATAGAGGAGAATGGATTTAAATGTCTAAAAATTGATCTTTTTTTTTCATTGCGATCGACAAAAAACGCCGTTCGTTACATTTGCACGCTGGACGGATGCGTTCATTTGTTTATGTCTACGAGACGAAAAGTGTACGTTTTGCACGCCAAAAATGCCTAAAGAAACACCTAGCGAATTCAGAGCACAACAAAACGTGGAAATCGCTGAATAATTCATACATACGCGCGAATGATTCGTACGTTTTCCTAAGGGATTTCAATATTTAGGGAGAGTCTCGATTTCAGATTCTTGGAATACGACGCTTGGATTCGCAGCCGGAGAGTGACCGCATAGCTTATCGCGGAATTTCCAAAATCATCTCATGAACAGACGCTTCGTTTTGCCTGGGAAAGCTTTAAACTTAACTTGAGATAATGCCGGAGTATTACGACTGCTCCCGAACTGCATGGAAGTATTCCTTATTACACTGCATTGATTTCGGTATCAGAACTGAGGATGGTGATAAGATAATATTGAAATTTGTAGAAAAGGGCGATTTAAACGTGTAAAAATTGATTGAAATCTTAAGACTGACACAGAGTTCATTTGGATAATAGAGAGACGATATTTTTTATTTAAATTCCAATATGATGTATACGTTATCAAGTGCGCGTAAAGCTGAAACAAATATATACCGTCTGTTGCAAAATAAATTGTCAGGATTTGGCCAACATACATGAAGCAAAAATGAAAATTTAGGAAAGAGACAGTCGAACACATTTCATGGACATGCGTACAAATTAACAACTGACGCAACCGTTGAATACGGAGGTAAGAGTTTATAAGGTTCACGGCGATTGTGGCAAGCATGCTCCTCACTAGGTTCCCAGATTACGTCACGCTTACCATGTGATAAACTACTTCCTTCGGCTTCGTCATAATTTATTGTTCACAGGAAACATACTGAGTGGAGATGTTCAGTTCTAAATATCGGGAATTAAAATGTTTTCAAGCGTGTTTCGTGGAATTGGAAGTGAATTTTCAGATGTGCCATCGGTATACGATGCATGGCGATTAAAAATTAGCGCGAGAGTTCATACATCCAAGCAGCAGAATTCTATCAGAGCAGAAAATTACGATTTCAGTTTTTTTTTACTCGGAAAATAATTTTGTCCTACATCGAAACAAAGTGATGAACTAAGGTAATGATATTTCATCTAGTGTATAGAAAATGGAGGAGCGACGAGCTTCATTTCTTACTAGTTGAACTTATACCTTTGCCAATTATATTGGTTTTACTGCCAATCAAAGTGTTCATTTGCGTTAATGGGAATTCTTCTCTCAATCCTATTTCTGGAATACTTTTCGTTAATTACGCAGATGCGTAATCTCACTCGCATCGCGCAAATAAGCGCTCTACATTCTCTCTTATTATTACATAAAATGAAGCAATGAGTGCACTCGGCATGAAGCCCATCCACCACTCATTATAATTCTCATTGTCCACCCCAGACAATTGCATTTCTCATTTTCCATCACGGTTTCTTTTTTTGAACAGCTCAACTTAACTAAAGTGAGGTATAGTTTAAATGACTTTCGGTTTGCTCAAAATCGAAATACATAAAATAATAAATTAACTACATAAAAGGATCCATTATATGGCAAAGTGTCGTTTGGTTTACGTTGCTACAAAAACAATAGAGAAATATAAACACGTTTAATATCGTTTCACCCACAAAGAGTGTTTGGTAAGTGAAATGAAGTGAATTGTTTCAAGGCATTGCTCAAATTATTTCTTAAATAATTGCTTATCGAAAAGTAGTGTAATAATAAAAATCATTTACCGGAGTAGCGTCATCGATTGATCGATCAGTTATGGGAATAAGTCAGCCGTGGACAAAAACAAAATATTATCGAATTATAAATCTAAAATAAACTGATGTGGGCAACACATGACTTTCTCCATATTTATATGGAAAATTACATGTTGTTAGCTCTGGGATCGTTGTCAATATTTACTTCCGGTTGAAAATTAAGAAAAGAAAAAGGAGCGCTACTAACAACAAGACTTAACTAAGAGTCAATTGTTAACAATAGTCTTCGGTAAGTGGCGTGGTGGTGGCAGCTAAAAATATAAGACATCGCTTAAAAAATGCATTATATGGAAAAAATGTACCAAACAAAGGTTGTTGAAAATGAAATTTCCTACAACTTTTATTCCAATACATTTTTACATTTATCAAATATTAAAGCAAATATTTCAAAATAACGGATAAGTGACAAGAATAAACACCCACTACCGGTCGGCCGATTTTTACCAAAAACTAATCAGACCTTCTAACTTTTATAAAAATGTTAAATATAAAATTTTTCGTTGACCCGATTAATAGTTTTTGAGTTAGAGCGTCCACAAAAAATCTATCACATACAGACAGACAGACAGACACACAGACATCATCGCGAAACTAGTCAGAACGTGTTCAGGGAACCTTAAAACATGTATTACCGTTGAAATCTCGAGTTCGAGTTTTTTCATGAAAACAATACTTTCTCATACTACGTATATGGAGAAAGTAAAAAGAGGGCAAAAAGGTTTAATAGTGAGAAGTCACTTACACATATAATATGGAATAATCTTCGAAATAAGAACCGAATGAACCCATAGTATGGTATTTGTAAAAATTTTCGATTATTTAGAAATTTTTGGAATGAAATTTTGTTTTTTTTTTATCATTGGTTTTTTTATTATTAGAATTTTTGAAATTTCAAAATTTTTTAAATTCCAAACTATTTTTAATTCTAAAAATTTCTAAAATTTTATAAATGGCATATATTCTAAAACTTTAAAAAATAATAAAACTATTTAAATTTTCAAATTTCGAAAATCTAATAAATTCCTTAAGTAAAAAATTAAAAATTTCAAAAATTTCAAAAATTCGAAAATTTTCATAAATGTAATAAATTTGATAATTTTTAAAAATACGCATAATTTCAGAAATTCTAATATTCGAAATTTTCAAAAACGATTTCCTGCGACATTCTATCTCAGGGTATATTTAAAGTCAAAACTTTTAACGATTCCAATAATTCTAAAAGTAAAAGAAAAACAATCGAAAATTTAACATTGAAATTTTCGAAAATGAATTGCTGCGACATTATATCGTAGGGTATATACGGGATACATTTATTTCCCCCTATTATGAAAACATTAGAAACCTTTCGACGTTTTTCTAATTCCATAATTTTTGCCGATCCCAAAATTTAACGATCCCCAAGATTTTCATATCCCCGCAGGCCAAATATTCGATCGCTGCCGTCAATTTAACGCGGTGGATCTGCAGACGAATAATCCGGCGGATCCGAGGTCAAGTTCGCGACCCTAACGCGAAAAAAATCCGCTCTGCAAGCAAAACATTTCGAAAAACCCACGTCCTAAAAATAGGACCCTCATCTTCTCAGCTGTTAAACAATCGATGGAAGCGCCATGACGACCGGATAAAACGATGAAAAAAATCCGTTCCTGAAATAGATGCCGGGACGGTATCCGCCATGAAAAACAAGTGAAACAAACCACAACCTTCCACCGCCTCCCCGAAAGAGAGAAACAGATAAATAGAGTGAGAGAGGGAGAAAGAAATTAGGGAGGTGGGATGAAAGGGGAGGGTGTAATCGACAGACAGGATATTCAAGAGGGCCGGAGGTGCGTGCCGAGGAGTGAATTTCTGGGACTCGAAACTGTATTCGGAGGGAGGGTCGCAGCCTCACTCCCTCTCAATATAGGCAAAAGGAGAAAGAGAGATAGAGGAGAAAGATGAAGGTGGAGAAAGGAATGAGTGGATGAGGGTTTTTGGGAGAAAGAAGGAAGGAAGGGAGACGGGGAGAAAGATGGAGAAGGATGGGAGGCAGTAAAAACCTACCTATACTCCTTGAGAAGGAAGCCAATGGCAATTATGCAGATTCGAGAGAGGGCGGATCCCTTAAAACGCGGGGTGGGGTGAAGGAAGGAAGGGGGCATGAGGGCAACAGTAGGTGAAGGAGGAATAGAGAGAGAAAGGTTGAGAGAGAGAGAGAGAGAGATGAAGGAAGATTGCCGGGAGCACCCGATATGGAACACCTCAGAAAGCACCACCTCTCTCTCTCTCTCTATTTCCCCTCTGTCTCTCTCAGTCACTATCTCTACCGCGTTTGTTCATCGCGAGCGGGGACGAAGGGGGTGTGGGAGAAGGGGGCGGTAGGATAAAGGGGGAGAGGGGTGGACTGGGAGGGGGGAGTTGGGAAGTTTTCGCGCGCCTTCCGGGGGAAAACTTCTCCAACACGGTTTGAGGAGGATAGATCGCTCTGGATGGCTTTCAGGCACGGACTGCCACGACTTTAATTCCTAATGTATACGGAAAAGGCACAGCAAAGTGAGGAAGCATTTTCATTGGGGGAGAGGGGGAGAGTTTAGATGGGTGTCGAGAGGGAGAGAGAGTATGCTGGCTTGTAGGAACGAAAGGGTTTTTTTTGTAGAGGAAGCTGTGTAGGCGCGGGAGGAGGAATCTTAAAGCTTCCACCCGCAGCCTCGAGGTATTTTGTAATTTGATAGTTTCTTAAGGGAACAAAAACGCTCCTTTAAAAGGAAGAGTAATCCAGTTGGTTGCGCCAGGGAGGGTCTCGGGAAAAGGGAAGATAGAGAGAGTAAGATAAAGAGAGAGAAAGAGGACTGCCGTAAATTTTTATCTTTCTATAATTATACGTGTTAACATGTTCTCTTTGCGATCTCAAAACGAGCATAAGAGGTTGATTACTTCGACGGAACCACTTTTTTGCATCGATATTTTTTAATATGCCAAAACTCAAGGATTGCCCTTTATATTAAGCCCCGAAAAGAATGAACGCGGAAACAATGTTCATCATTGATGAACCTAACAGAAGGTATTATAGAAATTCGACCTGATGAGGTTTCTAATTTGAATAAAGAATCTCAACTCGGTCACATTCGGAAAATAATTTTAAAACTTTCACGTCGTTCCTTGCAAAAAAAATCAATTTAAAGATTTATTCATAAAATACGGCATATATAACTGTCCGAACCTAATTAATATAATTTAAATAATTTTATATACGAGTCGATTAATATCAATTACGGCAGACGAATACGTCAATTTCAACTTTCTTTAACCGGTACCGAGTTTTATTTTTAACACAAGATAGAGCGCGGATAGGCGTTTAAATTAAAAACAAACAATGAAATTATTCGACCGCACCCGAGTTTAAAAAGAGCTAAAATATCTCCATTTAATTATAGCGATAAGGAACGCTTTTGCATGGATTTTCGCAGAGAAAATATTTCACGTTCGGTGTCGCAAAAAAAAAATAAAGGAAAACTGAAACGAGTTCCCAATAATACGATCAACGAAATTTAAAGTTAATTAGCCCCATGAAGAACAATTTCCATTTTCCGGCCACGGATAAAATGCGTTCAATTTATTCTGTCCGCCGAGAAATAATTAAATATAACATCTCACCCAGTAGAATAACATTTTGGGCGATGCGGGAATCCAAAAAAAAATATATATATATTTGCCCAGATTATTTCTTCGCCAAGTTATTCTAGATCGCTTGAAAAAATACAAACATCCAAATTTTTATTCGTTTCGATGCATAATTCACCTGTTCGAGCATGGGCATAAAATTAAAAATACCGAGGTCGGACGACGCTTGGATAATTTTCGTCTATCAACTGTTGACCTAATTTGTAGACTGCTGGAATCGCAATTGGGACAGCAATAGGCTAATTTCCGATCACACGTCAGTTTCAAAAAATAAAATGAAACATTTCGTGATCAACTACCTCACTCGCTCATAATAATATTTTCGAATCCGAATTGGAAACCAATCAATCGCTACATTATATGACGCGTAACATTCTATATCGCTATCTAAAAAAATGGAGCTTGAACTCGACCAAGGAAGCAGTAAAATTGATGAAATGCGTTTTAAAACTTTCATTCCCAATAACTCGATGCAACTTGGCGCAAAATATTCCATCAAATACGCACAAACAAAATCACACGACCATAGTTTAGAATCCAAGAGTCATAATCATATCATCACTTCTATGAGTTCAATTGTTAAATTTTTGAGGATTAAATTTTAATAGTATTTTTCTATTTTTCACAACATTCAAGACGACTCCATGCCGTTTGCGGATAAAATTCCAAGGTTTAATCTTCAAAATTCATGTCGAAAGGTTTCTGCTACGAATTTAAGAAGCGGATTGCAAGGAGTCGCATCGAGCAAAACAGCAACAGATTCCGGTCAAAAAAATAACATTCCCATTTTGTTTTTTACCATCAAGTGTTGAAACTAATCTCGTACTTCGTGAGAAGACTAGAAAAATATTCCAGCGGAGGGAACCGGTTGAATTCATATTTCTCGACCCAATTTCCCTTGGGCTTAAGTAATTGGCTAATTCAATTGAATATCGGAGAACATTTTCATTCATTCGCGTTAAACTTATTCCATTCATCAATAAACCCAGTATCTAAGTTTTACTATCCAAAGGTTTGAATATATGAGCTCTAACCTAAAAAAAAACACAACAGCAGTAAGCTAACAAATCGATTAAGTATCTGTTATGAAATCCTTTGAAATTTGACCAATTTTCGTATTTCAACTTTACTAATTGCTGAAAATATCAAAGCATTAGCAATTTAATCACGCGACCATAAGCTTGTACACGCGTATACAATACCAACTTTAATTTCAGCGACATTGGCGGATACGCACACATGAAATTCACATCAATCTAACGTAATAGTTGTTTGATGAATTTCGCTTAGTAAAATGGCTTCCTGGATTTGTTAAAGTTAATGGAATTAAAATTACACCAAGCAATAAGCCCATCTCCGATATGGCCACAGGATAAAATCGGTTCATCCGACTCCCCTGTATTTTTTATGGGATGCCTCGATGATGAAGCCAATAATGTACCTCGCAGTGTTCAAAAAACAGATCAAGTAATATATGTTTTAAAAGATTTTAATTATTAAAATGCAAATTTAAAAAATCCTAATATAAAGAAATTATCTTATCACTAATAATTAACAGTGTTGCCGTAGCTATTAATCAGTAAAATAATAATATAGCTGCTATTTTATAATTTGAACATTCATAATCACACCCTATAAAATGTTTTACGTATTTTTATATGTACTATTATCGAATAAATGAATACAAATTAATAATTACCAATCTAAATTATACTCTTAACCATCCACCCAACAATACACCCGAAGAGTGATAACAGCAGTATCATAATGATGCTAAAGCCTTAGCAGATCTATCCAAGCAGATTCCACAAAGAGAAGGACAGATGGGAAAAATAATTGCAGATATCTTTATTCTCACTCTATTACATTTTCGTTAAGAAGTTGCGATTTAGAATGGAACTGATAACCATTTTCAGAAGACAGGAATTTAAAGTTCAAACCCGTTTTGACACAATGATAAATGTAACGGCGCGTGTTCTTCGTAAATTATCTATATTTAAGTGTATACATTTTAAAACTCATATTTCATTAGCTGAGCGCTTTTTCTTTAGCTATCATACATACTCGAAAAATCGAGACGAAAAAGCGAGCCATATCGAAGACAGAATCTACGATCAGTCAGAAAAAATGAATTACACGACTCCTGTAAATCGCCTAGCAAACTCTTCTGCCGAAAAATAAAATCAATCAAAAGCATAGACAACGGAGCCAGCGACCCGAATCACCGAGGTCGTCACCCCTGACCCTCTCCTCGCTGCAACCCTGACACCGCCGTCCCTATTCACCTCCTAACCGGTCAAGCGGCTATTATTCGACGGATTTTCAACGTATTCCTCGGAGCGGCCCCGTTTTATTACGGTCCCGCGACCGTGTATCGAGAACGGAAAACCGCCGGTCCAACAATAGCGGTCGCCGCGCGACCGAATCGTAACATTGTTACGTGCTCTCCGGGAAAAAAAATCCGTTTCATTTAGACGGACTGAGAGAGGAAAGAGGGGGTAGAGGGAGGGGGTAGAGGGAGGGGAAAGAGGATATGGGAGAGGATATAAGAGACGGTCTTTTATTCAATATCCTCTCACCCGTCCGCTCAATCACAAGGTGACTAATTTTCCGGTACTGTTTCGAAACAATTTCGTCCACCGAAACGCTCGCCCTATTTTTTTCGCTGCGCCTTTTTTCTCCCACGCATAAACGATGTGCACCCGAGGTTTCCGAAAGGGTTTTGTTGGTTTACGGCGCTAGCGAAATGAGGCTGACAATGACCGCTCGACGTCCCGCTAAAAGCCGCGATTCCCACTCCTTCCTTCTCTCTTATTCACTCTCCCGCCATCGCGCCGTTTTCCATCCTCCTTCCTTGCCCTTATCTACCATCTGTATCTCGCTTTGTCTCTCATCTTACCGCGTTCCCTTTCCACACTTATTTTTTTCTTCTCTTCTTCCTGCCGTCCCAAACTTTTTTCATTCTTTCGCGTTCTCTTTCTCTCGTTTCTTTATTTTCATGCCAATTCGACGTATAACTGACGCAGGAATTTCGTTTTTGAAAATTTAGCAAGGTATTTTTGGAGTGCTACGGTGTATATGGACGAGTAAATTCATTTATAAAAATATATTTATACAAACTCCTTCTCCTAATGGGTGTTACCCTACGGCGGTTTTTACTTTGATTTTCTAGTTTTTACCATAAAAATTTTGCACGTCTGACATTAGTTCCTTTTTTATATTCTCTTGAATTTTAAGCATACAAATACTACTCAATTTGTTAATTCCAAATGCCTCTCTATTTCTCCACGGCCATATGATGAAAATATTTCAACTGTAAATCTAAATAATACGACGAAGTGTTCATAGCATCAATTTTAGCCAGGCATTAGTAAACTGTCCCTCTTACATTATCCGCTTTTCAATATCCTTCGCTGCCACTTTCTATCCCTCCCTCTTGCCTCCCCTTTCTTCCTTCACTCCTTCTCCGTAACAAGGGACTACATCAGCGGTTTCCAAAGTGTGGAGCGCGATCCCCTGGGGGCGCGGGGGATAAATCGCGGGGGAGGCGCAAAATATTACTTGTATATTTACCGTCTGTTTAGCCATCCTAATTATGAGACCTACAACACGAAGCCATCAAATTCTAGGCCTCAATTGGCTAGGGCGTACCGTTTGCCTCGTGTTTTTCTTAAGGTGCTTATATTAATGGCAATTGTAAATCCAGTAGCTATTCCTTATGAATTTTAATTATTAATTATTTTAATTATAGAGAGGGCACAAAGGTGAGCGGGGGCGCGGCATTGTTATGTTCGGAAACCACTGGACTATATAGTCTTTTGTCTGTTTGTGACTGTCTCTTTCTCCCTTCCTCTCACTTCCTCCACCTGTACACACCCTCCCTATTCCTCTCTCCATCCCTTTTCTAAATCTCTCCACTCCCTCCACCCATTCTCCATCGTGGTTCTTCTCTCCCACCCGTTCTTTCAAATTCCTCTCTCACTCTAATTTTCTAACATCCTATTCTCTCTCACTTTCCCAGTTCATCTTCCTCTCTCTTTCTCCAGACTTCTTCATCTCCCGTCCCTCAATCGCTTCGCAGTGATGAGAGATTCGCAGAGGTTTTTCCCATCTCGCTCGAATTCGATTGGTCCGTCCCTTTTCGGTCAACTTACCCCCTCCCTCCTGCCCCAACCCGTTCACCCCCACCGCACCCATCATACTGTCCCTCAATCACACAATGCGCAGCGATTTAAAATCAAAATTGTCCCCGGCTATATTGGCCCCGTCGGTAAAATCAAGTTTTGTCAGTAAAATCGGGGCGAGAGATGTGTGGAAGCAATTTCGTCCACAACTCCCTCCCCCTCGCCCTCCTCTCCCAGCGATGCCGCGCCATCCCATGTGCCCCGCCCCGCCTCTCCTCTCTTTGCCGCACCTCCACGCCAGCAATTTAAACAGATTCGGACCGAGCTGGTTTGGTAGGTGTTGGAAATCCGGACCCATTGAAAGGCTAACGAAAATTCCAATGGCAAATATGCTCAAATGTACGATCACTACGTTTTTTCAATTTTCTTTTTGTCGGCATTTGGTGAATGTGGGCAGGAACATTGATATGCAGCCGATAGAGGCAGAAAAGGATTTTTTGGCTTGGCGGTTTTTAGAGGATATATTTTTTTGCCTTTTTCACGCGAAAGATGTGTAACTGAAAATTCGAGGGATTTGCATGCAAGTGAAATACAGGGGAAAAAAACTGAAAAAATTAAGTACTTTTCTGAATTTTTGGCGAGTACTATTTTATGTTTCTCTGATGGCTATTAAGTTAATTTTATTTCGTCAAATTGCATGTGGAGGTTGCAACGCTGGAATCTACAGACGACTAATATATAACTCATTGATAGTCCATTTAAATTTTGACGCTCAGGAAAACATTTATTCATTAAAATGGAATATATGCATCACTCACAAGTAAAAAGATCTGTATTTATACATTTCTATGCGCTGATTATTTTCTTGCTTTAAATGATTTTACGAGCGCAAGTCAAGCTAATTTCTCTATATACGAAACTGTTTGATATGTGAAAACAATAGTTCCATGCAGGCGCATTTTCTGTTTTGTTTTTGAGCAAGAAAGCTTGATAAAATAATGATTAACGCCCTGAAACATTTGCTGCAAGGAGTCGCGAGAACCTGTAAATCACTTCAAAAACTTTACTCTATTTTCAGTTTAAAGAAAGAACGTGAAGCTAAAAGAGTTGTGGAATTCCACGGCATATGCACAAGCAAAAAAGAAAACAGTTCCTTTCGTCTTGGAATAAAAACTCGAGAATCTTTGAAAAACCACGAGTGTTAGAAAGAGAAATTTCATGCGTCAAGGAAGAAGAGTTGGCATTACGGCGAAACGTTACCCATTCGCGATAATAATTTGCTCGCATACGCTTTACACGCTCCGCCATCAGAACGCAGGAGTCTCGTGTTAGCTGCCTCCTTTGTCCACATTCCGTCTTGCGCTTCTCTTGTTTCACTCACACTTTCACCCTCTCAAAAAAATCACCCGCTCATTCCTAGCGATGCCTTTTTTCGGAGTCCTTCATTTACATTCAGAGCCCTTTTTCCGGCCAAGTCTTTTTATCTTTAGCCCCTTTGCTTCCTCTCACTCTCTCTCTTTCTCTCCTTCCCTTCCTCCTCCTTACTCTATATTCATAAACTCTCGTCCTCACCACACCTCCACCTACACTCAACTCTCCCAGCCCCTCCGCCATGCCGACAACCACTTCTGGCATCCTTCATATTTTTATTCAAGTCTTCTTAAAGATATTTCCCTCCTTTCTCTCTCTTCTCGCTCCATCCTCCTCCCCTCCCTCACTTCTCACAAAACACCCTCCCCACACCTACCGCCGCGCTCAAAGAGGAATTTATGCGCCTCTTCCTACAAGGTTATCCTTCTTCTCGAAACACACAAAACGCATCTCCTTTATTTTTCGCGCCCGAAAGCCGCTATGTGGCGCGCGAGACGGAGGCGGATGTCCTCGTCGGAAAAAGGGGGAGTTTATTTTTCGGAATCTTTCGTTTTGAAGTCACTCGGATTTGTGAGCGTGTAGAAAGAAGTGTTTTGAGGGGAGGAGAAGTTTATGATGCGACGGGAGAGGAGAAACAAACGAATGTATTCGAGGAGAGAATTGAAATCTCTAATGCCGCATGCATCAATGAAAGTAAACTTGAGAGCAGAGCAGTCTTTGTAACATTGTGGAGAAAAGCATATTAACATAAAGTGAGAAGAGAATGAAAACACCTCGAGGCGATCTTTTTAACACCGTAGCAATTAAGAAATATGGAGATGCCAGGCTTAAAAAAACACCCGCTGAATTAAAGTGAAGCCAATATGATGACGGTTATGAACAAAAAATAAGTGGAAAATTCCCCTACAAATAATATCCCTTTTTTTAATTTCATGTAGATTTCGACGAAAAATTCTTAAAAACAGCTCTGTGGCGATTAATCAATATGAAGACACGTAGATGTAACATAATAGAAGTAGGCCTCGACGAACTGTCGACTATTAGAATAGGAATTTGATTGCATCACAAATGGGATAGAAAATGGGAGTGGGGTAGAATAAATTGCACGCGATTTGATAAACTTTGTACTCCTAACCTCATGTTTACGTTACACGGCCGGTTTTCAAGAATGATCGTCGTCATCAGTTGTATGAAACCCATTCTCATATAATGGAGTCCCACCGGATATGAGACTCTTCAGTGAATTATTGGATTTGTGGTAATAATTACAATAATTAATAAAATCCCGTCGAAGAAGGTGAGAATGATGATAAGAAGATCGGATTGGCAAATCAGAAAGACTGGGTAGATTTATGTGTTTATACCTTACAAGTCCTGCATGGCAAGAAATAAATAATTTAACTGCTGCCAAGACAAAGGAAATCCTTTTTGTGTGCATATAAATGTGACTAATATGCATTCTACGTCTGAAATTATCAATCTGTTTACAGTCACCAAGCAAAATGCCAATCAGTTCAAAAAATGAAGCTTCTGATCAAGAGACCTTTTATAAAACCCCTTATTTACTTTATTCTGACAAGTCCGAGAATTAACAGAATACAGATCCGATGATTAAATTTGTTGAAAGTCTCTTAGCGATATCTCAGTAAGAGGAAAAAAATCTCCGAAAAGTATCAAAATATCTGATTTTTTTAAAGAAAGAAAATCACGACGGACTTGCTCACGATTTTGAACGAATTTAATATAATGTTATAAAATCCTTTTTCCAGATTTCTTGGAAATCTCCTTTTCACTTGTTTTCTTTTTGTACAACTAGAGAAAAACCACACGTGTGATACAATGCCAGTTTTACAGCGTCGACAACCGTGTGACCGATTCACCTTTTTCTTTAACGAACCGGAACTGGTCTCGATTTCTTTCGAAGTAATTACTCAAACGCCGAGTCAAAAGAGAGCCTTTTACCACTCCGTTGCAATCACTGCAACCAAAGAAGACAGGGGATACTGTGTGAAAGGAGAGAGAATGAGCAAGAGTCTCGATAGATGTCACAAGCTAATATGAGACGGAAAAGAAGGCCGGAGTGAGGCGACCGATCGTGTCAAATCTTCAAAATTAAAAAAAAATAATAAACGAGCTCACCCCGCGGTTTTGAAACGTTAGATGATTCAGGTTAACTCCTGCGGAGATAAAGTGGTCCAGTAAACAAGATGCGCGTTTAAAGCTACTGTTAATACTCGACCGTTTAATGGCAACATGATTTATCTCCACCTATTTATCGACATCTTCATAAGCGGGCGAAAGTTCCACGGGAAGAATTTATCGCGGCCTCGAAAATTATTCGCGTCGAAACTAAAGCGACCTCGTTCGCAAATTCGTCGAATCCGAGTCATTTCAATTTCAAAATCTGGGATAATTCGAACGCTTTAGTTCACGGGAGGAGAGGAAGAGATGACAATTCAAGCGAAAACGGTAAATTTGCAAAAGAAAGCTGTTTTTTGTTTTTTTCGTACATCGCTGCACGAGAAAAGTGAAAATTCGTTCTCTCGCACTAATCCGCAAAATATTGCGTGAAATGATTAGATATCTTGAAAAATAATATACAGGTATTCTAAAAGTCTCTTTAAAATTCTATGCTGAGTAGTAGAATTAAACACGCAGTCATCTATTTCAACATGGAAAAAAGCGAGAATTAAAAAAACAACAAATCGCAATAGTAGCTCACTACACCCAGTGTTAGAGGCACCCATATTGACATTATTGATAATTATGAATAACTGCGACGGCTAAATAAAGCAATAAAGGAGTAAATATGACGATACATTTAAAAGATAATTATGAAAACTGATACAAAAGAAATATAGCTATAAATATATAAAATGATTTTTTCTATTCAACCTTAACACGTCGAGATAAAGACTACTGGGACATCCTGTAGATAATCTAATTATGCGTCACTACCAACTTTTAGTCATGTATTGCTAACCACATGCGATCCGCGAGTAAATATTTTGCTGGAGAATGTTCGATGAGGCATTTTATTAGCATATTTTCACTTTCTCACATACCTGCGTAGTATATAGTGAAAGTATTGTAATCGCTAAAAATAAGATTTCAAGATTTTGACGATATAGAACAACAATAACGGATAGTTTATTCCTGCCGATTTTCATAAGGTAGATTCATTTTAAAAATAGCTCTAACGATTTTATTAAAATTCCTTCAGTTATAGAGCTTGAGGTCATAAATATAACCCATATTTCTCAAAAATAACTATATAGCGTTCAGCGACATTATATCGAGTTTTATGCTAAGCTTTTCCAAGTCCTCTGACGTCATTCAACAATATTCGTTCATCAATAATGCTTCAGTGCCTATGTGGTGGCTTCGCCAATCCACATAATACTTGACATTTATGTATGCTAACAAAGTTCACTTGGGAAGGCACTACTTTGTGGAAAGATTTCATTTAAATGAAAAAAGAAACTTGTAAATTTCCACTAAAAAGTTTAATAACCGACCGGTTTCGCCTGTTACAGCATCATCACCTGATTCATTTTATGTATGCTATAATTACTTATTTTTTACATCGTAAGCCGCCGCAGTTAATTTCCAGACACGATTACGCATGTGTTTTAAATCTATAAACATGCATGAAAAACGGACAGCGTCAGCCAGGGGTTCGGTAAAAACAATAAAACTCCATAATTAGTGCTAAGAAGGAGATATGACCGCCGCAAAACCTAACAGATTAGTACATACGCACAGTGAACAAGGTGTGAATTGGAAAAACAGAACCATTCAAGTCTTGAGGAGGACTTTTTAGCAGGACCTAAATAAACAGCATAGGAGGAAAGGATTTTTAAGGTAATTTTGTCGCTTCTTTTTCCTCAAAATTTCCAATCAACCAGAGATCGCCATAAAGAGCTTCCACGAAATGACAAATCCAAAAATTTTACGAGGGCGATTATTTCGTTTTTTTTTTAAACAAAAATATAGGCGCACGGACAGGGAGGACAGTCCGCTGACTCGCAATGGTCTCCGCGATTTTTTTCGAAAAGACCGAAATGTCCTAAAATATTTTTTAAACTCGATAAAAGAAACTTCTTTTTCCGGTCACCAACTATTTTAACGGGTAGTCCCATAGATTTCAAAATGCCAGCGCTTGTTCCGAACAAGTCGAAAGTCGAGATGGCTGCATTGGCCGATACCGATGTCCCCGTTCGTCTACGAGTATAATGCACATTCAGCGAGTTGCACGCCGGGAAAACATCCGAATAAATTTATCGCCGCTTGCTGCATCTCGTTCCTATTGTAACCATAACTTTTTTTTATTTTCCGATTCGCCGACGATCGTCTTTTTTTTCAAACCGTCGACGGGAATTATCGGCTAACACGTAGAGGACTCGAGGGGAGGGAGGGACGAGGAGTGCGAAGGGAGGGACGGGAAAGGGGCGAAACAAACGAACGCGCGAACTAAAAAACCCTCTAATCCTTTGAATAACCAACAAATTAAACTCCGATTTATATCAACGTATGCGGATTCATTCGTTTTGCGAGAGATCAAGTAGATCGCACGTCCAAAAGTCAATTTCGTTTCGGTCCGCTTGACAACCTACAACTACTCTGCTTTTACTTTTATTTTTGCAGATATATATATATATATATAATTATATATATATATATATATATATATATATATATATATATATATATATGGATGTCAACAAGGTGTTGGGATGAGGAAACAGTTCTCTCTCTGTAGCTGAAGAAGGAGTAGTTCCGAAAGCTTTACGTTTGTGATGTTTCTGTGTTTTTGTGTTATTTTACGTGTGTCGCTTCGACATCCCCGGGGCCTCGCCAACCTGAAGTCGTCTGATTGGTGAGTGCTCACTGGGTTTCCTCATCCCAACACCTTGTTGACATCCATATATTCATTTTACCTTTCCTTTTCCGTAAGTTGTTATATATATATATATATATATATATATATATATATATATATATATATATATATAAAGTTTTTTTCTACTTCGCCGAAGTAGGACAAGAGGGGATAGAATTCGAAATTTTGTTTTAACAGTAAAATAATCGAAACAGCTGAACAGAATTTTCGGGAATGCTAGGCTTCTTGAATAACGCAAACGATTCCATCCATTAGAAAAACCCATTAATTTCCAACGAATAAATTTTGCTTCATTTTCACGTGCGGCGTCCGCTCCTTTGGACATAGTAGTTCACGAAAAATCTGCTCCATCGCTCGACCGCATCTAGTTGACCTCCCTCACCATCATTTGTAACGCCTTGTCGAGCTTTGTCGAATGGCTCGGGGCTGAAATTAAAATTACCCGAGTTTTTATCGAGGATTTGTTTTTAATTAAATAACCGCCACAGTAATTTCACGAAAAGTATGTTTGTCGGCGACCACGAACGAATTAAGCACTTTTGGGGATGAATGTACCGTTTAGCAGCGCAGCATTAAGCTCAGTTGTGCGTTGTGCATAACTAAAGTCTGTCGTTTATCGCAGAAAAGTAATATCAAATGACGTTACCAACTTTCTATGGTTAGAATTACGATGAGAACGGCGTTAACACTTTACATAAAGACGGGACATCAGACGCGTACATAGCTTGCTCGAATGCAGGAGAATTGTTGGTTATTAGATGTAAAAATGCTTTAAGATGTCTTCTGGATAAACTTAGAAATGATTTACCGGAGAGTCGAGAGAATTTATAGAGGGTCGATATCTTTCAGAACACTTTCACAAGTTGGAAGAGGTGTATCACTTTTTACACATTTTTGCGAGTTCTGAGTTATCTCAATTTCATTTAAAATAGATAAGCTTTTCGAAAAAATGCACAATTTTTGTTAAAAGTTATTAACGCACTCCTGTCGCGGAATTCCTAGCCCCCATACTGATAAATACTACAATATAGCAATGGTAATTAATGATAAGTTTTCTACTAGGCAATTTAGTAAAGAATATTTTTTTTTAACTATAATATTTATAAATGTGGCAGTTTAAGAATAGCAGTAAAAATACAGTTACTGATCCATAGTTGTTTCTGGAATCCCGTCAAAGAAGCGACCTCCGATCAAAACTGCATCCGACAGTCCAACGAACGTGTATATGCATGCATATGCATCAAATCAAAAAAAATAGAAACCATCCACGACAATACGCGCTGAGCAGAAGTTGTCGCTAGGATAGAAAAAAAAACAACATCAGCAGCGAACAGCGAGAGCAGCCGCCTTGTCATACACGAGGAGAATGTTTACACTCGGACGTATATTTTCTCTTTGAAAAAGCCACAAGACCAACGAAAAAAGAAAAATAATTTGTTGAATGTAAGCAACTAGGTAACAACATTTCCATATTCCACACGTACAAGCGTGCTCAAATAGTTGACAATCCGCGAGTCGATGCTGATTTGTTTTTTTAAACCAGACGGAGAGACCGAATCCATTCGCGAACGCGAACGATCGGAAACGTCGGTGCGATGATGAAGGGTAAGGAAAGGAGGAGCTTTCACAGGAGCGAGGAGAGGCATGAAAACGAGAACGCCGCGCGAAACATTCACAACATTCTTGAATGTGATATTAAGTAGGCTTGGTGGTTTTCGACGTTTACTTTTCTTAAAATTCGACGATCAAATCGACGTTTATTTTTCCTAAAAATCGGCGACGAATATCGACATTTATTTTAACACATTTTAATAGACTTGGTAATTTTCGAAGTTTATATTTCATAAAAAGAGACTACTAATAATGTCGTTTGTTTTTTCTAAAAATCTAGGACGAATATCAAAGTTTATTTTAATGCATTTTATCGATTTTTATCAATAAAAATTGCATAAATTTTTTATCCTTCCAATTAAATTTTACTAAAACTTTATGTATAAAAATAAGACTTCTCCAATGGCAGATTTTTTGTTGCTCTCTGAACTTTGGTAAATGTGTTGTTGTTGAATTTGCCCACCAATCCCGTAACGGCTAATTTTTCGGAATAGATTCCAAGTAAGTTTTTCTCGTTAAATCGCGCCTCTTATTCAAGAAATCCGATAAAAAAATAAATGCAAAACCAAATACATATATGAATATTATGAAGAAAAAATGTAATCTTGTTGATTGACAAACGATGATGAGTGTACAAAAAAGCCCAGAGTACAGACATTGACCGATGCTACAGCACTGCAAGCAAAAATAAGCATGGTACTCTTTCAGTTGGAGAAACAACTGTGGATATGGCTACCAAAAATTTATGACTGTATTTGAAAGTACAATAGAGCAGGGCTCAAGAAAAATACTCGTAGTAGTAGATTTTAAACATAACCAACCACGAAATGAGTTATGGGCGAGTGGATTTTGACAAGTGTGGAGTAGGATGTAGTTATACTTTCGAGGCTTGTTATAGAGATATTTGTCGATCAGTATTAAATCAGTTTGGGAGAATCTTTCTTTTCTTGGAGATTGTCAGCAGAAGATTGAGTAAATTGAGTATGGAGACTGATCATATCGTGTAAGCGACCAAAGGCGCGTAGGGATTGTCAGATGTGGTCGAGATTAAAGACAAGAGTGCAATAAACAGGTCATATTGTTTTGTCAAGTACCCGTGTCAGCTCAGTATGGATCCTTAAGACGTAACGGATCTTAGAAAGGCTATGTGTATTAAGTGTGGCTGTCTGGTATGACAAATGCGGATTTGTCTCTTGCTTTGGACGTTTAGCGCTAAAATATGTTAAATTAGTGTGTAAAAAAGTAAATTTAAAAATCCTGACGAATAATTTCATAGAAAATTTAGTAGTGAAAAATCGACACTTATTGTCGAAAATTCATTTCCGTCGATTTTGAAGTTTTTACGTTTTCGTTGTTTATCGAAAAATTATCGATTTAAATCGAATCCTATCAAGCCTAGATATAAGTATTATCAATCTCGCAATAAAATTTGTTCGCCCAGGTTGAGCACGGAAACAGAACCGATATGTGTAAAGTAAATTATCGAATAAAAACTATCCGTCGATAGCGAATAAACATTAGTAAAAAAGTGATACGGGTAGTGTGTGTGTATATATATAACTGTGTGTGTACAGCATGCGCATTTCAAACGCAGAGAATTCACCCTCAGCGAAAATTAAATTACACATACCATTCTGAATATAAAAATTTAATTAACGTAACGGGTTAATGAGCTGGCTCTAAACACACAGAAATTGTAGCTGAAATTCGCAGATGATTAATTCTAATACTTTAATGATAGTGAAAGCTCTCTACATAAATTATTTGACACAATTTATGCTATCTTTTTAAATTACTACATATTTCAATTATTTGTTACAAATGGAAGCGATGCATTCTAAAGCAGTGTGTGTGTGTGCAGGCACACATCAATATATAAATACGTACATATACATATAAGTACGTACACACATACACAAATACGCTTATTTTCTATTATTTAGATGTGTTTGATACTTTAGAAGCAAAATTCTATATACACATTCCAAAACGATTCTTTAGGGGAAAATTCTGCAAACATTCGCAATGCTAATAGTCTCACATTTGGAGAGAAAGAGAGGAAAACAGCGGGGGAAAATCACACTCCTTTAGCAAATAAGACAAAAAAACAAAAGAAAACGGCTGAAAACAACTGGCCGACGTCCTGAAAGAAAATTAGGCGAGCGCATTCTCGGCCAAAGATAGAAAAAGAGGAGCATAGAGAAGGAGAGAGGAGAATATGTTGGAAGAGAGAGAGAGAGGGATAATATTTTGGAAGAGAGAGAGAGAGGGAGAATATTTTGGAAGAGAGAGAGGGGGAATTTTTGAAATAGAGAGAGAGGGGGGAAACGCGAAAGAAATATGAATAGTTTAAGCGAAGATCCCCTCGCAGCAAATGAAACAAATGACGACCGCCATTCTTCTCCCACTCCTTTAAAACCTCCGCTGCGCCTGCTGCTGCTACTCCTCACGTCGCAGCATGTTTCCCTTCTCATCCTAGTCCATCTTTCTCCGTCTTCTTTTGCTAGCCCACCCAAGGAGTAAAAAACCTCTTGTGAGGAGGAGCCCTCGTTCCAACCACCCGTCTCCCCACCACTACCGACCGCTTTTACTCCCTCCCTTAAACAGTCTTTTGATCCGCCCAGCTCATCTCTGGCCATCAAAAACGGCACCAAACCGTTTCACCTCTCCTCTTTCTCTCTCCATCCCCCTCTTTTCCTCCCTCTAATTTCCTCTACTCTTTTCTCTTCCTTATATCTATCACTTTCCCTACCTTCAGCTCTCTTCCTTCATCTCTCTCCCTCCATCTTCCTCCCTCCAGCTTTCTCCCGTCATCTATCTCCCTCCAATGTAAGAGTGGACCTTAAGTATGATCTAAATTTCGTCCGAATAAAGACATTTACCTATCTATCCCTTCATCTCTCTCCTTCCATTCCTCTCAACCTCTTCCTCTCTATCTACCTCCCTCCATCTCCATCCCTCTCCCTCCATCTCTCTCTCTCCATCTTCATCCTTTAATCTCCATCTCTCCCCCTCCATCTCTCTCCTTCATTCTCCCTCCCTCCCTCTACCTGCCTCCCTCCCTCGCGCTTCCTCCCACCCTCTCCCTCCATCTCTCCCTCTCCCCCCTCTCTCCTCTCCCTCCATCTCTCTCTCTCTCTCCCTCCCTCTCTCTCCCTCCCCCTCTCTCCCTCCCTCGCTCTCCCTCTCTCTCTCCCTCCCTCTCTCTCCCTCCCTCTCTCTTTCCCTACCTCTCTCTTTCCCTACCTCTCTTTCCCTCCCTCTCTCTCCCTCCCTCTCTCTCCCTCCCTCTCTCTCCCTCCTTCTCTCTCCCTCCCTCTCTCTCCCTCCCTCTCTCTCCCTCCCTCTCTCTCCCTCCCTCTCTCTCCCTCCCTCTCTATCCCTCCCTCTCTATCCCTCCCTCTCTATCCCTCCCTCTCTATCCCTCCCCCTCTCTCTATCTTCCTTCATCTCTCTCTCTACTTCCCTTTCCTTCCCTTGCTTTCTCTCTCCAGTTGGCCGACCATACCAAGAAACACCTCTCTCCCCCTCCCTTTCCCGTTTCCATCCTTCAGTTGATTTTCGGTCGTCGGACGCAGGAATCACCGCCGTGTGGCCAGCAGAATGAAAGGACGAGACGATCCAGGCAACAACAGCAATTGCCGGACGGAATGTCCCAAGCAGGCCCCTCAGAGAGCAGTGCGGGACGTCTCATGCGAGAGCTCGGAACGAATCGTTCTGATGGAAGCGTTAAGGAGGAGAGCGCGGACCTTGGAGGCGACTTTAAAACTTCATTGTTCGAGTTTCGGACAGATTTCAGTTTCACCAAAATTATTCGTGTCTACGCAAATACGGATTTTGAAAGTTAGGAAGTTGGTGAGTCTCCTTCACCGGAAAATGATGTGCACTTGGACTTATTCTATCACATAGCACTCTTCCAATTCCTCAATATTTGTATTTTTGGTGAATTTCTACAAGTTTTTGAATGGAGAATATATGCCGACATCAAGCAAAGATCTTGCACTTGGAATTCCGTTCATTTGAATAACGCCAATGTTCACATAGTCTTAACTCAATACCGAACACATACTTCAATCCTTCATTATCTAACAACGATAACGACAGCAGGGAGCCGAAGCAAATTTTTATATCAGTCGAAACGTTTGACATAATGTCCCTTTATGTTTTATTAATGCACATTGCAAAATACGGACATAAATATCGTGATAGCGTCAACGAGAACGTCCGACAAAGCTTCTCCATGACGTGGTGATTAATCGCTATGATTTATTATTCTAGTCTGACGATATTAAACCGCCGCGCAAACCCTGAGATGCGACTTGGTTGACGTGACAACGATGAATAACAATATTACACAAAACACGAATTACTTCCTCGCCTGTATTGTAATTCAGCGTCACGGAGTATTAAAGAATAATGCAAATCCTTTGCACATTTATGTATGTCCGTTGTATGTATGTATGTTTAAATGAACGAGGTATTGCTTTATAAGACCGCTGAAGGTATGTACGTGTGGATTTTATACGCAGCATAAAATTTCATGAAATATCAACTGATGATGAGGCCGAGTTCACGTCCACCGCTCATGTGAAGCTCACAATGAGTCTTTTTGATAGTATATTCCTAGTTATTCACAAATCACAGAAAAAAGCTTTCTCCTATTTTTGCTCCAAAGATCATTTCCCAGGAATTCGCTACTAAGAATCTCATGCTTCGTAAACTTATGCGTGACTCTTACGTTTCAAGTGGATGGACTAGCACAACCAACCCGGTTCTCTAGCGACATGTCTCTCGGTACACAATGACAGTTCATCGATCACACAAAACCGCGGCGGAAATCCAAGGATTCTCAAATTTCTGCGAGGTCCGCACGATCCGGGTCTATACGGATAGAACCTGTTAAGCAATCAAAACTTTCGGAATTAATAATCGCGGAACGGAACCGGATACGTTCACGTCACGCGCTACGCGGAGACTATTTGTTCAGACCAAATTACGCCGCGAGGCTGTCCCAGCAGAAGGCTCTGGCAATACTCACAAAATACTAAACGAATACCGCATGCAGTCCCTCCTCCCACTAACGTTCCATGAGAATATATAAGCCGAGCGGGCGTTATGTCGTCTCCATGGCAACTTTTCCAAGACGTTTTCTCCCGAATCCAGACAACCAGACCCTTTCACTCACAGCCGTGAATTTTTTCGCTCCGCAAACCAAACGCACTCACAAAACCGGAGGGAGGATGAGAGAGAGAAATGAGAGAGAGAAATGGAGAGAGGGATGGAGAGGTTGAGAGATAAGGGAGTGAGCGAGAAAGAGAAGGGAGGGGAGGGGAAGAGAGAGAGGAGAGAAAGAGATGGAGAAAGAGAGAGAAGAGTAGGAGAGGGTAAGTCAGAGAGAGGGGAAGAGACAATAATACCTCGAGTTCTCGAGGCACTTTTGGGGTGGACTATTTGTCACATTTCATTATTCCCGCCATCTCTCAGGGAGGTTGCAAGTAAAATTGAGCGTCTCCTTCTCCATCACTACCAGCCGTAGTAGGCGACGTTTTTCCCAAACCACGAGATTCCTCATTTCCTTCGACCTCGTCCCCTTTTCCCAGCCCTTTCCCTCCTCCCCTTTTCCCAGCCCTTTCCCTCCTCCCCGTCTGCCATTCTTCTCCTTTTCTTTCCCCAACCCTCTCACTCACTCTCTCATTCTCTTACCCCTCCCTGCCATTTCCATTTCAGCCTCTCTCCATCTTTCTCTCTCTCTCCGCTCATCATCCTTATCCGGACCTTTATAATAGCTAACGTGAAAGGGAAATAACACAAGGAGACGGGAGAGAGATTGAAAGGAAAAGGGGAACGAGAGAGAAATATTGGAAAGCGAGAGAAAGAGACAGAGAGAGTGGTTGTGGTTAAGAACGAGGGAAAGCGGGGGAAGTTAGGTAAACTTACGAAAAACCGATAACAACAAAAAAGGCTAGAGTAAGGGAAGATGAAACAGAGAGAAAAGCCAGAAATCTCTTGCGAAACGGGAGGATAGAATACATGATAAATTCTGCCTTGGCTAAACAGTTCTGCGCAAATTTGAATGCCTTATGGATAAAACCGAGTTTTGCCATAGGCTAAGGCCCGTTTCACGTCGCGTACATAGGAAGAATGCGGTGCGCGCCAAATTTAGGGCCGCTCATAATTACATTTTTACGTGTTGGGTGTGTCACATTTGTTTAACCGCGTATAATCAAATCAGAGTGAGAAAAATCCGGATTGGGCAAAGATATACCGCAAATAAATATTGCGAAAACAGATGAGAAGTAGAGGAAGATATTAACGGAACGAGGAGAAGGAGAGAGGAAATGGAAGAAAGGGAATACAGATGAGAAGGAAACGAAGTAAAGATGAGAAACCAAATCGAAGGAAAGAAAAGTTAAACGAAAAGATAGAGAGGGAAATGAAAGGCAGAGCGTCAAAATAGACAGGCCAGGAAGAGAATTAGGCATACTAAAATGAAACTGAAAGAGGAAAAGGAAGAATGAAGGGGGAAAAGGTAAAGATATGGAAAAATTGCAAAAGAACCAGAGATGGAGAGCCAGAGAAGGCAAAGAAAATGATAGACTCAAAGATAGAGAGAGAGATACAGAGAGAGAAAATGATTGACCTGAGGAGAGGGAGAATATGCTTTCCTCTCGCTCTCCCTCACCTCCCTCTGCCATCCTCCCCTCATTCTTCCGCTTTACCGAGCTCTTTCCCTCTTTCCAAGCCTCCCATTTCTGTCGTGCGGACTCCAGCAATTTGTCACACGCGTTCCAACAGATCGTCTATTTACTCTCCCTCTTTCCCACTCCCCTCCTTTCTCAATCCGCTTCTCTCTTTCGCTCTCTCCACCAGCCCTTTCTTCTCCTCTGTTTTTGCTTACCCTCCTCCATCCATCCCAGTCCCACTCTCCTCAAAAAAATAATGTTCAACGAACCCTTCACTCTGTTCTTCCTCCAACCCATACCCACCCCCCCCCCTCACTTTCCCATCATCTCCTGCGCTCCGGTGTCCGGAGCACAGCATGGAACTTATTCGTAGGTCTAGAGGAGAAAAAAAATCCTTTTTATTTCGGGTTAGAGTTGGAGAAAAAAAGTGGAGCGAGAGGAATGGCCGGAGGTCTCAATCGCGCGGTAAGGGAGGGAGGGGGAGGTCGAGATTAAGTCATGACGTCATCGAGGAGATCCGCTTGCTTTTTCTCTTCGACTAAATTCGCCGTTTTTTGTCCATCACTAAGGTGTTTTTTTTTGCCTCCATCGCCATTGGCATTTTAGCCTCAATTTTAATCCAGGTTAAACGTTTCTTTATGAACAGCGGGTGGACAACCTTGAGAAATAACTCGTTAGCAAATTTTCGCATATGATATCGTCAGTGGAGATCATATACGTAACTGACCCCATGTTTGATAATTGTTTGCGCAAGAATTTTATCAAAATCCGAAGTTAAAGAATAAGAACTAAGTATAGAAATTTGAAAAAATAAGTACTTATCTTAGGTAACTCCGATAACTATAACAAGGTTAAGAAGATACTTGAGTACTTTTTCTTAAATTTTTTTATACCTAAATGAATTTTCTTGAGTATTTTTTCGACCATTAGACGAGCATGATAATTTTCTAGTGGATATACCTGGTGACCAATTACTTTCATTGTCTTAACTGCTCCCTTAGGAATCTTTTAATGGGATGACAGAATTATGTTATGATAGAAAATGTTGACGGAAAAAATAAAATTCGTAGATGAAGAGAATAGATAAACATTAACTATTGAAAATCGAATAATGCACCATATTACTGGCCACCTTCCGATGCAATATTATGTGGCAAAAACATTAGTTGTAATTACGGTGAATCCTATCTTGGATTAGATTTAAGGCGTTATATGATGAATGAGGAGAGAGAGTATGATTAAAGACGTGTTAGAGGAAAACTAAATGGGAAAAGGGAAAGAGGTAGGAAAAGGTTTCAGCTGATAGACCATTTGAAAGGGAAAGAGAGGTATCAAGATATGAAGAGGACAGCGGAAAATAGGAGTATATGGAGAACCAGGTTTAACCAAGAATAATCACGGACCTGTCTACGGACAGACTACCTATGATGATGATGATGAATCGTATATTTTGATCCCGAATTACTACAATTATGTTGAATGGTGTGCTGCGCGGGAAAACAAATTTTCCGCAAAGACAAAATTCGGCACCTTCAACATTTGACTTTTGTAAAAACGCATCTTGCTCATTCAAAAACCCAAAAATCCGGCGGAAGACAACGAGCTAGAACTAAAAATATTTCGACGCCATGGCAATTTAAAAAAAAAACTCCCGGAGAAAGACGACGACGAAAAACTCGACGACAATTCCGTCGTCATAACCTCGCGGCGTCTAGCTCGCGTATTTTTATAGCGTAATTTTTTTTCGAGACGACGACCTTTTTTTATATAAAAGGCTCGCTTTCGTTTTTTTGAGCGGAGAGAGAGAGAAAGAGAGAGAGAGAGAGAGAGAAAGAGAGAGAGAGAGAGAGAGTAGGAAAAATTCCTTCCACGCCACATCAAAGGATGAGAGGGAAAGGGAAGGAATGAAGAGCATGGAAGTGTAAACAAAGCAAAAGAGACAGAGTAAGAGAGTTAGAGAGAGGAAAAATGAGATTTCACTCTCTCTCTCTCACTCCCTCTCCGTCGTAATACTACCGAAATTACGACGTTGTGCAAAGTTCAGAGGGCGACACCATATTGAATTCCGACTCGACGTGGAAGAGTCGTAGTTATGGCGAAAAAAATATATACGAGGATGAGACGAGTAAAGGAAACGTTTTTTATAAAAAAGAGATTTCCTCCGAGCAAAGACGAGCTCTGAATAAAAAATAATTTAATCTCTTTGACGAACGTGGGTATAAGTCGCTGTTAAAGCAAACATGCGCGCTGGCTGAGCGGGAATGTTTTCGGAAAAGAAAAGGGGTCTGTCAAGTCATATTAACATTGCTAGGAAAACCGTTCCTGTTGCTGAGGCATCCGTCTGATTCCGTGAGTTCTCATCGGATTTCTATGATTTCTTGGAAGTTATATGACGACCACGATTCATCCATTTTTCCTGCGCGAAGGCTGAAGGATTTTGCGGAACAAACACCCAGTGCCTGTTAATATTATCCTGTTTAAATTGATAAAATCCATCTCCGAGAAAGCTAAAAATGATTCTCCTGAACTTAAAAAGATATCATAACGAAAGGTGTTGAACCATTGAAAACTTTACATCAGGGGTCTAAAACTCACATGGAGGCCCTCCACTAAATCCGAGGGCCGCATTAAGGCAACGTACCAATTCTGCGGGCTGCATAATTTCCCAATTCTCACACCGTTTCATATTTTTTGGACATTCACCTTCCCCTTCCACAAGGGAGAAATCATTCCAACCCTTTGATGTGGCCCTAAATAGATTCATTACAAAATAGTAGATTCGGCGTCGATGATTAGGTTCTTCGGACACGCAAGAAAGACGCTGGCAGTGGGAAGAACATACTTACAATTAGTACCCCACTTGTGCAGAATTTTTAGCCTACTTTCCAGAATGGGAAATCTGAAGTCCATCGTGCAGGGTAATTTTCTCTTTTACATTATAATAACCTAGAATTGTAATATCGGAGTGAGTTTTGTTCTATTCTCTGAGGAAAGAAATGGAGATTATAATTTTTATCGTAGAATTTAGCTTATCGATTGTATTTCTTAGAATTTTGCGTAAATACTGGCGATTTTGCAGTTTTTATCACTCATTATGAGAGTGTTGCCATTGCAACAACTATTGTTGGACTAAGATTCGGTATATTCTAATACGTGCACGCGTTATTTTTGCCGCACAAATACGCGTGATCAATTTAATATTCCGTTCGAATGTATTTGTAGTGTTTTATAACGCTAAATTATGAAATTTGGGAACACAAAGAGCTACATTTCCGCGATGAAATTAAAGCTATTAAAGCCAATATAAGTATTAAATAAATGATTAAATGGAAAGTAGGCATAAGTTCTGTTTGGATCATCTTGTTACAAATCGGAATGAGTAATAAACTGCCTATATTTGACAAGTGCTGATTTAACATACTTCTTAAATTTCTTAGACTTACTTGAAATATTTTATTAGAAATACATTAGAGTTTTGGCCGTCTAGCGTAAACAAGCTTACTTCGCTGGCCGCAGAAATGTACCGCAGGGGCCGCGAATTTGAGATACCTGCTCTACACCATCCTGTGGAGGAATTTCATGAAAGTAAACCCTCACATACAATTATATAGAAGATACATATTTGCTTAAAATAAACACTGTGCCTCACAAAAGTATACATAATTTTACCAATTTATATACGCATATGTTATACACTTTCTAAAATTTTAGTTATGAAATATGACTCATTTTATTACCAAACCTTGTGCAAAACACATTTTCTTGTAATAGATCGTTTGTGCCAAATTTACGCCATAATTGTGAAAGCCACGTCAGTGCGTTATTCGCATAATGTCAGATATATGCAACCGTAATAAGAAGAACAAAGTACGAAACTAGTTTCGAGTTCGTTAATTTTAATTAAGAAAAAAATTCGCTCGCACAAAAAATATTTTCCAAATACGATTTCGAAATAATAAGAAATATATGATCCATGGATATCATCAATTCGCAGCATGTCTGCTGTAGATTCACGTGTACTTGGCGTCGAATTTGTATGACAGGTGGGCAATAAATGATCCATATAACCATAAAAATGTCAAAAGGACCAAATTCATGTTTTGGACTAACGCCAAAGGTGAGCATGATAATTCATTTTTTTGAACCCATACATATTTATTTTTATATTAACTTGTCTAAAAATAAACCAGTGTCGCTTGAATTTCATGTCATTTAATAGCTGCGATTTATTCTCGTTCAAAAATTGCATGTAATTTCACCACATAAAGATGATTCAAGTCGACCTTGACTCACAACGGCATTTTGCAACGCAGGAGCAGCTCCGATTGGATTCGAGGTAAAAACCAGTAGTGTTATTTGATATGACGAATCCCGATATCCGTAAAAAGTTCGGGAATTTCAGACATTTCGGCTGCGCACCGACCTCCATCTACAATAGTCCACCAAATTTACTTCGTAAAATTGATTTTTCTACCGCTAATCCTAGGCTTCTTACGTCGGGAAAGAATTAGCGAGCTCACATCATTGCTGAAATAAAATTGAAAACTAGTGCTTCTCCAACAGACATAAAAGGCCTCGAAATTCTGGATACGCATTTTGGCAACAAAGCAGCCGCCATTAGCGGTGATTCACCAATAGTGGATTCTAAAAAAATTGCTTTTCAACTTCTACGACGTGCACAGATGGTCTCGTTCCAAAAAATATAATTATTTTACGCCAGGATATGAAATCGACTCAAAAAACGGAGTTAAAAACTCTATGATCGGAATTCCGAGCCATTTACCTTATTGCGTTCAGTTTTTTTCCTAATCCCATTATATATCCGAGTGGTTTGGAGCAGAGGCAAAGGGGACGGATGCGACCTCCGGAGCGTAACTTTCGAGTTGGGAGGAAGTATTAAGTTCGAAACCGAGGGTGTCTTCGCTTCGCGGAGAAACTCATTCGAGCCGATCCGAGCAGAACGTGCGCGCGAAGAAGAGATGGGATGAAGGGAGGGGAGAGGGAGTTCGAAGGGTGGGTTTGGGGGAATGGTGACCCCGGCGGCAAATGAAGCGAGGAGAGAGAGAGAGACAGGAAGTGCGGGGAAGGAAGCAAAGGAGGCTCCTGCCTAATCTCCGAGAGAATCGACCGAAAACAAAAAAGAACACTGCGGCGCAGCGGTGGATTACGGCGTGACATTTGGTATATTTTTTTCGTCGTACTTTCCGCCGACGGCCAAAATAAGCGACGATATTAAAAAAATAACCGCCCGTTAACTTTTGTCTTTGCGTCATATGACGTACCATCAACGAAATGCGCTAACATCACGAAATTTTGCGGGAAAGACAGAAACAGATTTATATTTATACACGAGATGTAAAATAATATTTTTATTTGTGTTGTTTAGTTTCATAATTAGATGAAAGTGCACTCATTATCCTATTAATAAGTTAACCAAGAGCTGTTTTTTAGACCAGACCTATTTTTGATGCAGTGGATCACTGAAGTATAATTTAACATTAAATATGGAAATGATACGAAAATTCAATATCCCTGAAAAGGTGGTTGTTCTTCACAGTTGTTTTGTTTAATTTCATAATTACATGAAAGTGAACTCATTGCCATATTAATAACTTAACCAAAAGGTGTTTTTTAGACCAGACCTATTTTTTGATGCAGTGGACTAGTGAAGTAAAATTTAACGTGAAATATGGAAACGATACGAAAGAGAATTCAATATCCCTGAAAAGGTGGTTGTTACTAACAGTTACGGGGAGAAAACAAATAGGTGGAAAACAGTCGCAAACGCAGTGATATTTGACTTTAGGCTGACCAGTCCAATATATCAGGGAGGAGATCTCACGAAGGAAAATATGTATTAGCCCATCAAAATACAAACATTGATTAATGTCTTATATATAGCACCAATACCCAGGAAAAAACCCTTATGAATTTATATAAATTCTCAATTGCATTGTGGTGATAAAGCGAAGAGACATTTCTTTTCTGTATGCAACTTTACGACGAGATTTTTCTAACATGACGAAAAATCGGACACAACATTCAACTCAGCTATTAGGGCAGGAGTCTGTAGCCTGGTGCTCGCGAGTACCGCCGTGCTCTTTGCGTTTGGAAATTTTTGATAACATTACGGCGGTTTGATTTTATTTCTATTTTTATAAAAGCATAGTGCTGCTCGCTACATTGAATAGTTTGAGAACTCCTATATTAAAAAGCCAGAAGATGGATTATATAGAAAGTCGAAATAAAATGTGAATACTAAAAGTCAATGAAGCGTGGCTCGAAAAAGCACGATGGACGGATAAAGTAAAAATTCCAAGAAAAAATCAAAGGGAGAAAAAGAAAAGTGGAAAATCGTCACAGGCTACGAGAAATCGACCGGTATGAGGAAACAGAACAGAAGAAATGAGCGGAAAGAACATGCAATTCATCCCCCGATGTGAGGCCATCGCGATAGTACCCACGAAACTACGAACGGTTCCATATAATAATTTTATGCCACCTTGATAGCGCAAATAAATATATGTTTATAATAATCTATTTCCCCGAATTAACACCCTCATAATTCTACGCAGAGGAAAGAGTCCTTATTGGCGCCCTCGCCCGGTCTTCGTAATGCATTCTGCGATTCCCTTGAGTTGATTCAGCGATACCAAATGAAGAAAAACGAGGGGGAGAGGATGAGTAACCGCCGCGTGTTTGAATTTGGAATTCATTGCGGTTGCGAGGCACCTGTCTAGACGGGGGGCGTCTTGGCAAACGAGCTTGGACGGCATAAAAGGAGTGTAAATATAATTATAGACGATGGATTCAAGTGCCAAATGCCTACATGATTTTGAAAGCGTCATTATGAAGGAGGAGCATGTAAATCGCCCATATATTCGAATAGCGCTTTTTTATCCAACCACTGATAAAGTTCACAATAGAGAGGTTGTTTCTACGGTGGAATGGAATTTCATGCAGGAAATATCAACGCAAATGATTTTATAAATGCATCATTTTTGGTATAACTTTTAATAAAACCTATTTTTAAATTATAAACGAACTTTGCCAACATGGAGTGGGAAAAAATAACTGACGCCACACCCTGTAACAAATATGCGGTCTTCTGTGAATCTCTCATAAGAGTTCTTTTTAGATTAAAAAAGAACGAATAAAGAACTAATCGTCCGATAGATTGATTTTCTTTTCAATTTCACAACTTTTTCACGCATTTTTTAAATCAATTCGCTGACCACATTTAATTTGAAATCCTGTCGACGCGGATGCGCTACTCGTTTGATAACCCGCGACGCATAATCATCGCGGAAAACCGCAGCAACAAATGCGTACAAATTTCGCTATCACTTATTCAGTAAAAGGAGCCACACTAGACGTGACAAATAAAAAGAACAAAAAGAAGTTTACCACAGCGCATACGGTCCGTATGCGCTAATCCCTCTTGCTCTAATCGAAAAATCAGAAGGGTTGCTAACTCACCTGCAAAAAAGAAAAAAACACACGTTAATAACGAATATATAAGTCAAATCCATTAAAATTAAATTACTTTATGATATATGTATTTTGCACATAATTTTATACCACTTTATAATCTATTAATAAACATTCAATTTTTTACGGCAATAACAATACATATAAGTAATTTATTGAGTTATAATAGCGGTTTAATATACGTAGTTAATAAACTCTCCTTCATTTAAATATTATTATTGATTAACTACCGGCATTACTAATAATACTCGATTACTTTCCAAAATCTTTCCAAACGTTTGGATTCGATCAAATTCGAGGATGAGGATGACAATTAATTCGCAATTCAAGCGCTCCGTACTCACGCCGCTACAGTCACCGTTCATTGTTGTCGGATGAACATCGCCCACGTAACGCATAACATTAGAAAATGCCTTTACGAAATATCCTATGGGAAGTCTATATCGAGCACCGAATAAATTAAATTTCTGCTTACATTGAATAACCTAAGTTAATCAAAACTGTAAAAGCCGTCAAGCAACTATACGGCGACTGCGATTTAGCTTCGTTGATTGCTATCAGTTTCCAACCTATTTGCTCAGCACCCTACGGCAATCAGCTAAGCTCGAGTGATTACCTACTAAGCTCAAACGGTGAATGCATGCACGTGCACAGACAAACAAACAAACAAACGCGCGCCAGTAAGTACCACGCGGAGTTCGCGAAACAAAACGCGCGGTCTTAATTTCAACGATACCTGAAGGACGCCATTTCAAAAACTCTTCTAGGGCAGAGGTGCCCAACCTGTGGCCCGCTGGCAGGAAGTGGCTCAATAAGCAATTTTATGCAGCCCACCATCAGTATTTCATAGTTTTCAAAACTTTTTATCATTCTTTTGAATTACTAACCAAATATTGTTTCATACAGAAAAATCTGTTTAAATATCTAGCGTTATGTTGGGAACTTCTGAATAAATATTTTACAATTAAAAAAAAAAACTTTTTAATGCTATTTTGATCTTTCTCAAATGTATTACTAAGACTGAATTCCATCATGGTTTCTAATATAGAACTGTTAAACCTAGAAACAGAGGCGGACTGAGAGGTACAGAACAGTTCGATCATTTGTGAATAACAGGCGGTCAGCCACCTTCCCATCGAACTATTAGCTGAGGGTGGATAAAATCTTATTTAAAATCAAGTAATATACTGGAGAGAAAATAAAAAATAATATATACATAGGTAAGTTTCGGCAGACCGGCTCTTTGCCTTACACCGAAAGGTTACATGGCCAGTCCCCCCTGCCCAGATACCTAATTTTAACATGATTTCCACCCATATGGTGCCTAAAAATCTCCAGGTAACTTCCGATTTAACATTAATTCAGTCCGTCGAAGCATTGGCAATTTACAATGTGACCCACCGAAGGATTTACTGCCACCATGCAGAAAAGGTTGCCCATTCCTGTTCCAGGGCATTATTATCTACCCTCCGAACCCCACTTAATAAAAAATTCTCAAGAGAGTGTAAAAGGGGTTCGTCGCATTCTGTGTCACTTCTCGTCTACGAAGCGGCCGATCTGACCCTCTTTCTCTGCTCACAATCACCTCAACACTCCTTCTCTCTTGGCTAGACTCGAAATACTGAGAGAGAGAGAGAGAAGGAGAGCTCTCTGGTTCGCGTCACTTGAGAAATTTTCGCGTGCGAGTCAAAAAACAGCTTACCTACAAACACACACTCACACACTACCAACGCCGAGCTGACGCCACACGAAATTCCCGTTGGTCGCGAGGCCCGAGCACCACTCGGGACGAGAGAGATCAAGCCGACGAATAAAAAAAAATGAGGGAAAAATAGAAAACCGCCACCCGCCCACGCAAACACAGACGCGGAGTAGTGGGGGGAAAACAAAAGAATAAAACTCAGCTTAACGGGGTTTCAACCTCGTTGACCCTAGTTTAAAATTCCGACAGGACGTAACCTCAGGAATGGGAACAAGATGGAGTAGGAAGAAAGAAGGTTTGGCTAAAAAAAGAAAAGAACTTCGGTGCAGTTATTCCCGATAATAATGCGGCCACGAGAACGCGGAAACATCTGCTAACCATGCGAGCTGCCCTGCGAGAAACATGAAAACGCTTTTTTTTTAAAGTCACGAAATATATAAATCATGCAAAAAAGAAGACTTGCACTTTTCATCTTCGGCCTATTATCCCACTTTTCTGTTAGAAAAATTGACGTGAGAAAGGCGTGTTATCCGCGCACGTCGATGGCGTAAGGAGGAAGCCAAATTGAAAATTTTAAACGGAAACTTAAGTGCTGCGAGGGAGATTTCGCGTTAACTGCCTTTTTTTAGTCATGGCGGGAGAAACGTATCGTGTAACTCGGCCATTCTTTTGAGACCCGCTACTTTATTTTCGAGAATTTTTCGTGCCGTTTGAAATTCACACGAGAGGGAAAGAGAGAGAGAGAGAGATATGGAGACAGGAGAGAGTGAACACTCTCTTATTACCAAGCGGATAAACACTCCGGATTTATATCGCCGCACGAATTGAAAAGGATGCCGAAAATTTGCATGAAAATCTCTCGCATTCAGCCCCACCACGAAGACGACGTGATACTTTTATTTTTCCTTCCGCCGACCGCCATTTTATTGATAAAAAAGTGAGAAAGGTGATTAAAAGTAAAGAATGGTGGATTCTTGTGGACGCCGGCAGAGGTCAAAATGAGCGGAAGTTTTATGCTATAAAATGCGATTGTCGCAGCGGGGCACCCTAAAAATTCTCCGAGTTCTCCGTCTTTGACCTATCACCTTTTATCCTTCCGCCTACCTTTGCAACTACCTCCATCATTTAGGCGAGAATCGAGGTGAAAGGAGGAGCGTCTGTGTGTGAGCGAATGTGTGCCTGTGTGCGATGGCCCGTTCCGGACCCGTATAAAAAGGGGGAGAGAAGAGTGAGGGGGAGAGAGAGAAGGACATTTCCAAAGCGGGCATAAATGTCAGGATCGATTAGTACGCTTGACGCGTCGCAAACGTCTCCTAGGAGATGTGGGAGGGAGAGACATAGGAGGATGGAGGGAGATAGGCGGGAGGGAGAGAGAAGGATGGAGAAGGGAGATAGGAGGGTGGAGAGAGGGTGAAGGGAGGGAGAGAGGGTGGAGGGAGGGAGAGAGGGTGGAGGGAGGGAGAGAGGGTGGAGGGAGGGAGAGATGGAGATATGAGGGTGGAGGGAGAGAGGAGGGTGGAGGGAGAGAGAGAGGAGGGTGGAGGGAGAGAGAGAGGAGGGTGGAGGGAGGGAGAGAGGAGGGTGGAGGGAGGGAGAGAGGAGGGTGGAGGGAGGGAGAGAGGAGGGTGGAGGAAGATAGAGGGGTGGAGGAAGGGAAGGAGATAGAGAGAGGAGGGTGGGAGGGAATAGGACGAAAAGAAGGGCGGGGGCAAAAGAGCCTTAAGGCCTTGCCCTTAAGTTTGCGGAGACATCTTTTGACAGAGGGGGAGAAAGGAATAAAAGGGAGAGCAAGGTAGAGGCAGGAAGTAATCTTTCGACTGTAGAGCGGTCGATTTCGCCCATCGATTCTCAGGATCGCAACACCGAGAGGAAACAATAAGACGGAGATAGAGAAACGCACACTCAGCTTCGACAATTAGTCCCGGACGTTCAAGTGGGTAAGGTTATTGGAAAGCCAATCTCCGAGGAGAATAGCAGTACCGTTTCGTATTGTGGGAACCCATTGTGCGGAAACCTTTGTTGACTTCCGGAGAAAAAATGTCTCAGTGTTTCCACCGAAGCGCATAATTTCATCATCAAGAAGTTTTGTATTGGTATTCTTTAGGCAAATTTACGACCTTGTGGAAAACATTGACCATTGTTTCGTAATCATATTTTATCGAAATATATTTATATACAATTAAGGTTATTTTTAAAATAATTTTCCGGTAAAAATATAATCCGTCAATTTCATTAATAAAGCAGAATACATTTCAAAAACTTTCACTGTACTAAATTCGCACCAGCAATGGAAGACAACAGTACATTTAAGATATGATAAGTATTATTATATGAAAAGGATTAGCTTTTCATATTTAGAATGGCTGTTTTCCTACTACATGGTACACGTAACTCACGGTAGACAGGTTATATTAATTGCAAACAATAATAACGTATGTTTAATAGAATTAACTCCTTGACCGTAAAATTCAAAATTAGAGACACACAATGAAAAAAGGGGGGGAGGAGGAAAGGCAGGAAAAGGCAAAAGACAATAAAAATTATAAACTTACAGGTTTAGGGGTTGTTACTCCACGCCAGGGACCTGATGTCACTCACACATTCACTCACTCAATCGCATAAGCACTAATCCTAAAGGTGGAAAAGAAAACGGGACCGGGTTTGCGAGAAATTACTCTGCGCCAGGGACCAAAAAATCACACCGTTGCTAGAGGTTTGTGAGTCAGTACGACCGCGACAGGGACCTACTAAGCAACCAAAAACACACGCACACGTACACGCCAAGAGGTAAAGGAAAAAAGGGGAAAGGAACGGGGAAATAATACTAGGTTTAGGGGAGATTAAACCACGCCAGGGACCTAGTATCGCACACAGTGGCCTGTAGGTTTATGTGCTTTCCGGCAACGACAGGGACCTAACAGACAAAACAGTCACACACGCAAGCACTCGAATACACACACACAAGATCTCTAAAAATGAGCTAACGTACTAAATACGTATTTCGAAAGCAATGCTCTCATCATCAGTAGCTGATGTGTAATGAATTTCTCGCAAACCCGGTCCCGTTTCCTTTTCCACCTTTAGGATTAGTGCTTGTGCGATTGAGTGAGTGAATGTGTGAGTGATATCAGGTCCCTGGCGTGGAGTAACAACCCCTCAACCTGTAAGTTTATAATTTTTACTGTCTTTTGCCTTTTCCTGCCTTTCCCCCCCCCCCCTTTTTCATTGTGTCTCTAATTTTGAATTTTACGGTCAAGGAGTTAATTCTATTTAACATCAATTTCGCCCTAGTCTCCATCTTTACTTATTTAATAATAACGTAGATTGACGGAATATGTCTATCCAGTAGCCATAAAAATATCAACTATTGGAGAGAGAGAGATGTTTTGCCTAGTTGATTTTAGATATAATGATATCTCGATATTTCTCTATTTAATGAAGAACAACTTAGAACGGGCGACGCTACAGCAAGTGAAACGAAGAGTTTAAAAAACCACAACCGTACGTAATGAAACTGGCATCAGGCAGCAAAACTAGTATAAAACAAAAGGAAAAGTAATAACAATGTTAGCAGGGTCATAAGTAAGAAGAGGTAAAACATGGCTAGTTGACTGTTTTCCACAAAAAATTGCGATGATACCATAAGAGAAACGAGCGTCCATACTATCGTTTGCTTTCTTATTCTCGAGGAATGCCTTTTAAGAGGGACTACAATCATTTTACTTTCTCCGGCGACTCTCAATCTATATTAATTCAGCTTCGCCGAATTCCACACGGTTCTAACTTTCATTGCTTTTTCACCAGCGCCTTCGTACGCACTGCAGACCTTATCTCAAGCCGACCACGACCTCCTTATCAATTAAAGGAAGAGCTAGACATGAATACCTCGCATTTCAACCTTCCAATGGACACATCTCTCGAGCGCGAACGGAATCGCCAAAAAAATGCGTATGAATATTTAAAGACGTCCCTAAAAAATGTCGGGAATAAGGATCGGCTCATGAATGCGAAAGGCATCCTGAAAAACTTACGAATCGGGGGAAAATTTTCGACCTTGCGCCCCTTGAATACAGATGGGTTTTATCGGCACCGGAATAAAAATAAAAGTCGAACTCGAGATCCTCCACCCGTAAGGCTTAATCCTCATCCTAAATGCCACCGAAAACACGTTCCGATCGGGATCTCTGTTTGTCTCCTAGGCGAACGACGGTCCTCGAAATTAGATTTTGAGAATATGCGTGTTTCTTCCGTTTTTCTGGGGTGTTGCGATAATTTGGCACTCCATCAGATGCCACTGGAACTTGCTGAAACTTAGTATCTGCCATCGAACAGATTCTGTAAAGATTAATCAAGAAACATGTCACTTCTCTTTTGTATGATCAATAAAGTCATCTTTTCGTTTGGGTTACCATAGAATACGAGTAGATAGAGTACCACCGGCGCGCAAAACACATACACAAAATCGTGTACCGCCGCGGCGGCCCGGATCACAATCTTATCAGTACAATCAACAAGATATGGGAAGAGCGAGGACGCTAGTGACTTATAGCGATGACCACGAAGCCATTCCTAGGAGCAACAAAATTTTACGAGAAGGTGTCGGCTCCATCTCGTCTAATGGTCATTATAAAAAGAAATCGGTGCAACATACATTTCCCAAACATTCTCATATTCATACTAATCTAATCCACGCAATAAATTACACTGGTTACATTGATACGTAATTACATGCTGTTTCTGATAGTGGGGAGAGAGCTTGGCGGTGGCCAAGCGTAAAACTCAATGTTATAATGTCACTTGACGGTATGTTTATTTTTTTGAGAAACATAGTTTATGTGTTATTATTATTATGTATTATTGTTGTGTTACTTATATTTACGATATTAATTTCAACAATTGGACGAATTTTCATCAATATCATGAGGAAATTTTGGAGCAAATCGAAATTCTGTGAAAATTTAAAAGATTAAATTACATTTCGGGGCATTCCATATTTAAATACTAATCACACATAGACGACAAACAAAAGACAATCGGATTTTCAACAAAGAGAAACCACTTTTTCGGACTTAAGGATATCTAAAACAATTCATGGCAACCAAAAATCTTGAATTCGAATTAATTCATAACAGCAATAATACTTTCTCTATATATTTTCTACATTAGAAAATAAAAATCGACATTTGATCTCCGATTCTTTACTCTAGATACCTATCAGTGATAATTTTTCTAGAAAACCTCTCAGGAACAAACCGTTGTCTTAGCGCTTCATTATTCCTCTAATTAAAAAAAAGAGTCGTTGCAGACGATTGGCTTCGTCATACGCATTAAAAGATTATGCTTTGAAACCTCTCTGTTACAGCGCTAAAATCTCGTATCTCAAGATCCCCTCTCTCTTTCCCCCACGGTGAAAACTGCTCTTCCAAAATGCATTGCTCGTACTCCGACTGTAGTTTTCTGTGCCTCGAGCGCTTCCAGTTACCATGGCATTGACGCGTTTGCATCTTTCGCGGATTTGCGACTTTTTTTTTTCATTTCCTCTCGGCGACGAACGGCTTTGCTCCCGGAGCGCCGATGCCGCCGCCGGAATTGGCTCGAAGAAGGCCCAATTATACAAACAATGGGACCCTTTGAGCTGGAGCAAAGCGCCGCGGAGGCAGTCTTCCGCCCCATTCAACAGTAATGCGCCTGTTATGAGGACGAAATCCTTGGCGTGGAGCGCCGACTCGAAGGAGATAGAGATTAACACGCGAAATGGATACAATGAAAACGAGATGGAAGTTGAAGAGAATCATTTCGGCAACTGCAGGGAAACGGATTGATTTATTACGGCGCCACTCGGTCGAAGTTAGTCGGCCTGACGGAACAAACGAAGGGCGAAAATATGAAAACAGAGCTGCGCGCGTTAGCCGAGGAAAAATAAGCGGTTTATCCGAGATCCTGACGCTATCAACGGATCCTTATTAATTGAAATTTCTACTTGAAGTATTAAAATAATAAACACTAGGATTGATTGATTAACTCATGAGCCGTATAAAAGGAATGAACCATATGTGATTTGGCATCCGTTTCACTTCCTTCGCTAAGAGATTAACAGCAGCTTTATAAAGCTCTAACGGTTAATAAAACTATTCCATGCTGAAGCGATTCCGTATAATGGTCATAAACGGGGCTTTATCGGCAATTTACAAATTTATTTTCTTGGCTATTAACTATACGAAAACTGAATTTGCTAATGCAGGGTGTCTCTACGGGTCGTTCGCCAGATACTAGGCGCCCTTGCAGGTTTGAAACGGGTCATTATAAGGTCATGGGTTCCATTACAGGAGTTTATTTCACCTATCTGATTAATATTTGAACGAGCGCAGGATATTTTTCGTTTGCATTTTACAAATTGTAAAAACCGGGATACGAGCTCAGGACTCGAGCGTGTTGAGGTTAAATAAACGAAATTAAATTGTCCAGTCAAGAAAACATTAATTAGTTCCGAATTAGCTTAAAAATTTATTTCCAATCGAAAAAAACCGAGAAATTTTTAACGATTTAACAATTAAAGTATTTTGTTTTCATGACTTCGCGCATTAAGGCCGAGTTCGACCTAGCCAAATAATTGCTCTTTCCCGTCATATTTGGACTAGCTAACAAATTATAATTGTTAATAGACAACATAAATTTGTATATAATCAACAAAATACGATCTGTAAAGAAAGGAGTAAAATCTGTTTAATTATGACTGTGAGCAATGGAAATAAGTCAGCAGCGGTCAGTCCGATTTCAATCAGTTTTAGCAATACGGTCTTGTCTGCAGGAGTATCTTTCCTCCTTATTGTTGAAAAAATGAAATATTCTTATCTGAATTGTGAAGTTAGACGTAAATAGACGGGGAGATTATATTTGCCTTTAACCGATTTATTTATGTCTCCTTCTGTCTTAAAATTGATGGTTTACGACATTTTGAAATTAAAATGACTAAAACAGAGATGGTACAGTAATTTTTATAAGAAAACGTTGTAGATTTAAGTTTATAATATGAAGAGGATCATTAGTGGAAGTGTAATAAAATATATACTATTCTGGTGATTAAGAAACTTTTAATTACTAACGTTTGTCATCGTTCTCCCCTACTTGTCATTTCTGACGAGCAATAATTAACATTCACTTTATAATGTTCGTTAAATGTCGACAATGAGCATTGGATTTTTATTTAAGTTGTTATTTTGAATTAACGCTCGGCTAAGGTCTACATTTTGAACTCTTTTCACGTTAATTTTAAAACAATCATTCATGTTCATCCGTCATATTTGACGGGCAATTAGTAAAAACATAAAGATAGAAATAACTCGTATATTTACTAGAACTACTGCCTCAGAGACTACAGCACATGATGAACTTAAATTATCGCATCCGTTGCGTTGCAATGCTCAGATACCGTATTTGAACGTACCTAAGGCCACATTTTTGTCATATTTTAATACACTAAAAAGGGACTTCCCAGTAGTGTACTATTCGCATCCTGTTGGTGAATTGGTGTGGCATTGAGAGTTGTTGAGAGAGACAGTCATACGAAATCTAAAAAAAGCGTACTATTTTCGATACGCTTGATGACAATACCATATGAGGGAAGAAAAAAACAACGAAGATAGCAGTGCAAGTGACACTGATGGGGACAGTGAAAACAAATGAAAGAGGACCTTTGCAATAGGACAATGGAATTACATACATAAAGACAGTTTATCTGTGTGGCTTTGAGACTAGCTGATTTATTTTGCTGAAGAGTTCTCCGGAATTTGAATATAAAGGGCAATCTTAACAACAGATTATAAATGTACATTTTTTTCCATCTTCTCCACACCCATAAATTAGAGGCCATTTTAGAATCGGTGTCGCCTTAGATTCGCACAAATACGCTATGTTAAGCTGCCACCGCATGTAATATAATGTAATATAATCCGCGAGTTCAGATGAGCATATATTTCTCTTTTTACGTCCGAAACAGGCAACTGCGCAATAGGAGTAATTAATAACTTAATCGGACCATAAAGAGCTGGAAAAACGTCTTCCACCCCGTCTTACAACAGCTAACCCCGGATTTTCTCCTCGCCGTCGACGTGAACTTTCCATCCCTTTTTATGACCCGTATCGCCTCAGAGCGAATCTCTTATCGAGGAGAGTGGGGCCCTTTCGAAGATTCCGCGTCCTTTTACAACGCGACGCCGCTTTAAAACGACGCAGATTCATCTCCCGCGATCATCAAAACCATCTCTCCTTGAATGAACCTTGGGAGTGACGTGAAACGGAACTGAAAGCCGTCGCTTAATCAATCAACCCTTATCCCACCCATTCCTTCTCTTTCCCTCTTTTCCCCTTTCCTCCTTCCCCTCCTTCCCATCTTCTCCAGTCCCTCCCTCGCACCGCCTTCTTCACGAGTAGATGTTTAAGTTTTACGTCATCCATTTCATCATCAAACTCTTTTGCGCCAGTCTCCCGCTTTTCTGAAGGTAATTCCAATTTCATTTCCGAGAAGCATTTCCGTCACCTTATAGTATACCTCCCTTACTCCTATCTGCTGCTTCTCCCTTCCTCTTATCTCCTCTTCCCCTACTCCTACCTACCCCTACTCCCTTTCTCCTTCCTGCCCCCCGCATTTAGCCTGATTGATTGATTCGCCGTCGGTTAAAAAAGGACCTCTCTTATGTCATAATCGGTTCGTAGAAATCGGCGGAGAGGGATTCGAATGGAGGAAGATATTAGTCCGCGAATAGGAACCGGATCTCCTCCATCTTATTTTTCTTTTTCGACTTCAAGTGGCGAGGAGATGCTAAGAAACTTCTCGTTCGGTAATGAAAGAGACGGGATTTTCGTTTAGCTTCTTTTCCCCCCTATATGACGGGGAACGAGAGAGAGGGGGGGAAGGGAGAAATTGCGATCGGCCGAATCGTCATCCCAGATCTCGCTTACTTCCGAATCCCGGTTTGCGAGCGTTTTATTAACTAACCGGTGAAACTCCGCCGACTTAACACGATTCCGAACTTCGCAGGAATGGAATGGAAAGGATCCGGGACGGTAACAAGTTTAGCCACCTTCCATTGTCATGTTTTGGGACGACTTAATTGCGCCCGGTGTCTTCTCGACGATGATACCGATTTGCATAAATAGATGCGCAGATTCTTCGCGTGTGTGCGTGCGTTTGTGCGTTTGCGAGCGCGTAGTTTGCAATTTACATTCTGGAGATGAGCATAGGAGCTTCCAAATTTCTATGAGACCTCAAAAGTAGATAGGAGACGACTTAATTGATAGATGGGAATAAGGTTCGTTTTAATTTATAGGAAATGAGCTATAAGGCATCCCAGTGCGTGAAAATGAGCAAATCCTCAATCCTGCTTAAATGTGCGCCGATATATTTCTTGATATCCCTTTCTATATACTGGTCGGTATTTGAAAAGATCCATCTTTTGATCTTTGCAACCAAGATAAATTATCGTTCCTAATAGCAGCGTTTAGTACTTATAAAAATGGAGACTTTTTTGAATCGCCACGACAAGGAATCACAAAAAACGCGAATAACTAGCACGACTAAAACCGTTTTGATATAGAGGTATATTTCATATAGAAGATAAATGAAACATAAATTTAATTCATTAGATATAGTTTATACAATAAAAGTCATAGTTCCTAATTGTTTGTTTGAATACGTTCGCCGCGCTTTATATTGTTGCCGAGGGGTCACATGATCAAACCAAAAATGAAACCATATACGAAGGAAATAATTGTAAGAGATCTGCATTAATAGGTAACACAAAGCAGACATTTATTAACTTAGTCATATGAATCGCTACGATCCATCAGAACTTTTTCATTTATGTCCGATGAGTAAGCTTCCGAAGAACGCAAAAGACTACAGTTAAAGTTTGTGAAGAAAGGATACAGGATAGAATTTCAGCGTTCTATCGGTATAACCTACCCTATTTAGAATATCATTTATTTTGATTTCTATAAAGCGTTGAAAGAAAATCGAAGGCTGACGTCGCAATTAATCACTGCTAACAAAAATACTGACTACAAAATATAGACAAATAATGTTAACACAAATGATTTTTTAAGATAGTTTCTGTATTTTTCTAGGATCTAGAATTTGCGAAGGCAAATTTCAAAACTAAATAAGGAAAAATGTAAAGTAAATAGACACGAAGTGTTGCGCAGGTTGGCTAGTGTTGATAATAATCAATATAAGATATGGATTACTGCAGGGCTTGAACTTTGTGAACGTTGTGCCACTCAATTTTTCTTCATAAGTCATTATTTATGGTTCCTAAACAGCCAGAGTGACAGCAGAAGAATTTTAAATCGAGTTTACCTTTCCTGAAAGGAATAAAAACGTCGAAGAAAACATATTTGCCCAAAAATGACAGCTTTACACGATCAATGATAAATCTTCGACAATTAATTTTTAAACGTCATAAAAATTACATAATGTTCTCCATATTGAAATAAATATATAGTAATAGGCACATATTCACATCCTTTTCAAGATAGCCTTTTTAAAAGTTACACCTATTGTCCATTCTCAAATAAAGGGTGGGAAATCCAAACCAATTTTTTTATGTGGGCGTATATTTTTTTACCGCCCAATGTCAAAGAGAACCTCAATTGAGTATTTACTTTCAATAAATACAGCTCCGAAACTTTGCTCGTTTCAACATCGCTGAAACTAATTAAACGAAGCAGGCCGGATAAAAAGTTACAGAACGCCAAACCAAGTTCTCCACATTTCTCTGCGCATACAGACGCACGAGAGAGAGAGAAAGAACCGAGGTCTATACTTGTGCTCGCGGCCTTAAATAATTTTCAAAATACAACCCATTCCTCCACCCCCAACTCCACACATTAGAGCATGCAAAAAACGGAAAAAAGAGGACTCCTTTTTGTTCACCGTCTCTGCCATTTTTAATAAGTTTTACGGACTGCCGTGTCCGCCTCTGCGCATTTTATTTTCCTCCACAAAACTCCCACTCGTACCGTCTCGTCCTCCCTCCACCTACTCCCTCCACTTTCCTCCCTCAGTATCTCCTCCTCTACATATCCTTCCCATCTCCGCCTCTACCACCAAATATATCCTCCCTCCCCTTCCCCCTTTCTCCCTTTCTACACCGCCGCCCAAAAAGCTTTCCCTGCTACACAAAGTGATCCGGGAAAGGGATTGCACTCCTCCGAAAAAACTCGAGAAGATCTCCCACCCCCTCCCCTCTCCTCCCTCGCAACTTTCAAGACGCGGGAGGTTGGGGATGGGGTGGGAGGGAATGTGAGTGGAGGGGAAGGGGGAGTGAAGCAGAAGGGGTGGCGCAGAATAGATCCCCTTGGCCCGTCTTTTATTCTCCGTCGAGTCGCTCCATCCCTCTCCCACCTCCCACTGCGGGAGAGGAACGTATGGGCGGAGGAGCAAAGGAGAGGAGGATGGCTCGAGAAAGGAGGAAGGATGCGAAGAAGAGGAAGATAAAGGGCCAGGAGAAGAAACGGACGAGGGAGTAATGTGGAGAGAGAGAGAGAGAGAGAGAGATGGGAGGGAGAGAGCGCGGACCTCTCCTGTTGAGCTGAGACTCTTCAACCATGGTAACCAAAAGGGGATAGCTTGGGCAGAAGGAGATATGAGGGAGTTGAGGAGGAGAAGAATCATTTCCCATCTATTTATGATTTTATTTTTTAAGAGGGTCGGAAAGGGTACGAGATTGAGAGGGCGGGGAGAAATGGAAGAGAGGAAAAAAGGAGGGAATAAGAGACAAAGAGAGAGAGAGGAAGAAGAGTAGGGTAGAGGAAGGACAAGGGGAAGAAGGGAAGTGAGAAGGAGTAGGAGAGGGATGAAGGGGAAAGCCGCAGAAAAAATATGACTAGGAATATGAGAGAAGGGGATTGATAGGAGAGAATGTACAGGAGAAAGAGTGTAAGAGGAAAGAAGGTAGGAGAGAGAAAGAAGGATAGGAGACAGGAAGAGGGAGAGAGGAGGTACAGGAGACAGAAAGAGTAAGAGAAAGACGAGAGGGTGGGGCAAAGGGAAGAGGAATAGACGGAGGAAATGAAAGTGGCTGTATTGGAGAATGGAAGAGAAAGAGGGAGAGTAATAGGAGAGAGGAAGATAGATAGGAGAGAATAAAAGACAGAAATAGTGAAAGGAACGATTCAGATAAAAATGGAAAAACTGAAATAGAAAGGAAAGGGGAAAGGTAGAGAAGAGAAACACAGAGGCGAAAAGGGGAGAGTAAGAAGTCCAAATATAGTAAAAGGAAGGAGAGAGAAAGTCATGAGTGATGGGGAAAGAAAAAAAAATACGCGTGCGGAAAAACGGTAAGAGAGAATAATAGCGCGTGGAGAGAAATAAAGAGAAGAGATTGAAAAAGAAAGGGAGTGTGTCAGAGAGGGAATAACAAGAAGAAGAAAATAACACACACAATGATTCGGAGTATACAGGCCGGAAAAATTATTTTCTGTTGGGGAGAAAAAAAATAGTTCCACTTCCTCCCCCTCTGCCCAACTCCCCTTCCGTTCCACTCCCCATCGTAGAAAATATGAAGATAATCATTTCTGAGAGAGTGATATGCCCATATCTCTCTCCCTCTCGCTCCGCTGCCTTCTTTTTTCATTTGTTTTTCTCCCACTTCACATCAGCGAGAGAGATGGAAAAAGCCGAAGAGAAAGAAAGCGCGAATGGTATAGAGAGAGAGAGGAGAAAGGAGAGAGACAATGAGAGATAAGACCGAAAGAAAATGGTTCCGCGAGACGAAGATGATTATTTTTTTATTCTCGGGTGGGTGAAAGCGGGGTGGAGAGAGGCGAGGGAAGGCTACTTGACGACACTTTCCTCGAAAAAGGAGACGCGGTGAAAACGTTATCGAACGCGAATTACGCGCGGATAAGGAAGTACATAAAAAGCAGTGGCTGCATTCACTCCTTTTTCATTCGGGTGAGAGCTCGTCGGGGCACTAACTTCCAAGGGACGGGTGAGCGAGGGGATGGCGAGGAGGTGGAGGTGCGGAGAGGCTGGAATGGGGGCAGAGAGGCTGGAAGGGGGCAGAGAGGCTGAGGGTGCGGGTGAGAGTAGGAGGAGGGGAGACAGGAGGTGTTGAGAGGAAAGAGATGTGAAGAAGGAGACGGAAGCTTTTCAGACGCCGAATTGGACGGGAGAGAGAAAGAGAAAACATCCGGGAGAGAAAAGCATTCATGGCCGAATCTTTTCCATCCTCTCCTGTCTCCCCCTTCCCTTTTCTTCATCGTCACCCTTATGATCAGCCGTGGAGGGAAGGGGACGAGGGCGCTGAATTGAAAAAGGGTCGCACACCTCCCTGAGTCACGATTAATGCGCGAGGCGAAAGTAAAAAAGAACGTTCCGAAGAAAGGAAGGGTAGGGATGGAAAAAAATGGCATCAGGTGTTCCGGGCGAAAGATATCTCTTAATTAGGTGCACATTTACTTTTATGCGTTCCAGTGGATTGAATCATCACCTACGCTAATAACCGTCGACTAAATGGGAAAATATTTTCCTTTAAAAATGGAACTTACTCGAGGGAAGATTGTGGATTTTTAGGGACTTTAGAGTTAATTTTCTCTAATAACTCATAAAAATTCCCACGAAGTAGGGCAATGCGATTAGCAGTTGTTTTTTTACCAAAAACCTGCCATGAGGAAATAGTTCGTTTAATAAGAAAAGTTTATGCCAACAGAATGAATAGAATAGACGAAATTGGGCGGCTATCATCTTATGTTTAAAAATATAAAAGTATTTCAATAAACTTTTGTTAGATTAAACGTAAGACTTAAAGGACAAAATTACAATAACTTAGCATTAAACGTCGCAGTAATACAACAAATTAACTGAAAGCTAACGATGATAAAAGCAAAATTTCTTCTAATATACAAGATTTGATGTAATGTTTTCCATGACATCTCCATTGATCAAAAGAGCCGAAACTTTGCCAATCTGGGCCCTCTAAAAGTTGGGGTTGTGTGGACACAACCTCATATGACAAATAAAAAAACCCAGTCTTGACCAAAATGAAAAAATGCGGCAGAATAAACAAACTGATATTAGGTAATATAACTTTTATAGCGATAAAAAAGTTGAGTAAATCAGAAAGAGTTGAGTTTACAAGAAGAACAGACTACTCGACACTTTTTTTAATTAAAATTTTTTAATTTGAAGCAAAAGTAGCAACGAAAACAAAAGTATTATAATCACTTGACTATAACTCATTTAGAACATTGCGAATTTCTGAGAGATGGTTTGTTTCTGTGGATTAACTGGTGCGGATCAAGACAGAATTATTCCTAGCCCGAAATTCATTTTCCGATTCTTTTAAAACTGTCATGTGAGTAAAAGTCAAACGGGTAGAACATTCTGTTAATATTTAAGGAAAAATGAATAAAGATCGTTTCTCTTACACATATTCGAGGAATGTGTCGAAATAAATAAAATAAAACAAGCTTTCTACTGAATTTAGTCACGATGAGGTACAGGTACGATACAGGTTTACCTCTCTTTATGCGAATTCGCTATTATGCGACAAAATTATTGCTACCGGAATTTATTTTTATGCGGCTTTGATTCGCTCTCGGTTACGCGGCCAGTGCAATACAAACGAAAGAAAGTTCTCCACTACACCACAAGGCGACCATTCAGTCTCTCATTGTCTCTTATGCTGTGCGTATTAGTACTACAGTAAAAGAGATGAGAGTGGAGTGGATATTGTAGACTGGAGATGAGACGGAGATTTCGTGTGATAGTGTTTGATCACACTTGAGGAATTTTGTCACCTTGCCCGTGGAACTTGCGTTGGGGCAAGACAACCCTCCAGCACTTTAAACCTCCACTAATATGTCACTCACAACAGCCACCACTTGTGCTCGTCTGCTTCCTTTTATTGGCGAGAAGAATTTACAGCGATAATTGTTTTAAGTTTGTATTTAGCTCGTGAGAAGTCCTTATGGAGCGAAAGAAGAGCGTCTTGGAGGGGTTAGGATTGCTTGTGGAACGTATCCCATCCCTATCTTTTACATGTAAATATGGGTTCTGCTTATGCGAATTCGCTTTATGCGTCACTTTCCTGGAACGCAACCCCCGCATAAAGCGAGGGAAACCTGTATTACTCTCAAATTAAAACAAATAACTTTCAAATCCGTCGAAAAAAAAAACAAAAGACAGTGGTCGAGAAGTATTTTCTCCTTTCCTCGACTGTTGACACGCCAAGGAGAGAGGCTCATATCGCCTAAAACCGACAAAAGGGACAAGTATTAGCGTGTCAACGGACGAGATATTTACTGCTTCTCGCAGAACTTATATTTTTAAGGATTATAACAATGAACCCAAACAACTGGATCGTTACAAAGGAAAACTCGATCCATTTGTAATCCGAACACTTGGGACAAAGTTAATTTTAATTGCGTGATTAAGGACGGCGGCAATAGAACGGGACCTAAAATGAAAAAAAAATGTCGGACTTTATAAAGCGTTTTGGTTGTCACGGAAAGCCCTCAGAAATAATTTAATACCTATCGCGAAAAACGAACGATTTTCGAAGCGGTATTCGTGCTTTTTGAAAATGGCGCAGGGGATGTTATCGGCTGAGCGATCTCCGAGGGCCAATCGGGAGCGATAGCTGGAAGGTTCTCGTGGTTTCTGTGTTTCCTTTTCTTATCGCCAAGTGGAAAGGCGAGTTTTTAGAGAGGGCGGAGTAGGATAAATATTTAAGGAGTGCCCCAAAACAGCTCCGCCTAAAAGAGTTTATTTTGGAGAGTTCGAAAAAAATAAGGAACCCATCAACAGAAAATTCGGAAGGAAATCGCTAATCCTTGGGAGGAATTTAATTCAATATGGGAGAAGTGCGTTCCTTTTTTCCAATCTCGGCCCCTCAAACGCATAGGCAAACTTTTTTAGATAGGTATTTTTAATTCACTTGGCGACAGAGAGAAAACAAACTAGAGTGCTTTTATCAATCTGTTCACTCCAGGCTATCCCCTCAAATAAATACGCGTTTATCCGTGTTCCAAAAATAAAGTTCTCGCCGAGAAAAGACTTTCCAAGTCTTATGTTTCCGGCTGCATGATTACACATGGGGAATTCTCAGGTTTTGAGATAAAGAAAAAACTTGCCTGTTTAGAGATTAAAAATAACCTAATTACTTAATTTCCTGAAGAAATCTAAGCAAAGACCCTAAATCGATAATTCAAACGGAAGTTATCCATCAAAAAGACAGATTTTATTTAAAATGGTATTCGCATGCTGCGACAGCCATCTCGATCGAAACGCGACTTGTTCGAAGTTATTTTACACAACTATCTGCAGATTCGCATAGTTTAAACGAACTTTTTTAAAACAACTTTAGAATTGTGTTTTAGAGATGTCCAAGTTGTTTTGCAGGCTTTACAATAATTTCCATGTCCATCTAAAAATCATCATATATCTATAGAAAGGGCGAAGATAATGTATGACGCAAAAAATCGAAATATATTCTCAGGGGTATGAAAAAATATGGGAACCGTTTTTTTTAAGGTCTTTTGTTCACTGTGTGTGAATATAGCAACACTTATAAAGAGGGTTTCTAACAGCAACACAGCGGTTAACAATATTTCCGTAGTCGCGGCATCCTTTTAAAAAGAAAAAGAATTTCGCGGCACCCCCACCTTGGAATTAAGTTGTATATTTACACACAGGTAGGTATATCACAACGTTTGGACGAATTAATTTCCCTCTACTACATTATCATCAATGTATTCGAGGAAAGATAACTAACACAATGGGCTTAAAACATTTCCAAATCCTTAATTTTGTTATTTAACGATTATTCCCGGCACCCATAATAATCAAATGCGACACCATAGCGTATCGCGGAAAACAGTTCGGGAACCACCGCGTTAACCAATAGGTTGCATTTCCACTCCTGCAACTTAACTGCTAAGGTACATCATAGAGATATAATTATCACTATTTTTGGGACCAATGAACGTTTTTGTTTTAACTTCTTCACGGCCTAGGAATTAATCTAACCGCCAAATGAACGCCGATTTTACAAGTTTGGCCGAATGCCACCCCACAACATTTAATCTTTTCCCCCCGATTGTCACAATTGCGTACACCAAATTTGTTTTAAGAAAATTAATACAACATTGTGCTGGTTATAAGCGTTATGCGCACATTTACATGTAAAGAGTTCGATTGTGGCAATTCTAGCGGCGGAACTAAAGCTACATCTCGTAGTGTAATGATGTCTATATTTTTAAAAAATTGGGGACGAAAGGGTTGCAAAGAAAGTCATCAAGAAATAAGGAGGATGATTACCAATTTCCCATAAAATTACTTCATTCCAGAGAGTAGGATTGTTTTCCGAGAGCAATCCAGATAGATGGATGGAAATAAAATTGACAAATTTACTTTCATGGATCTCCATTTCTTCCTCGCACGAATGAGCTGGGGACTTCTCTCCACGTTCGATTTTATTTCCACGACTAAACGCGAACGACCTTCCTTTCGTTTCTTGCGACCTTGGGATTTCGGAGATGAACAAGAGGCAAGGAACTATCCCATCCCAAAACCTCTCAAAAAATGTATCCATTCAATGATCTAATTTTCGAAAGACATACAGAATATATAAAAAGAGATTTAAAGGCGTAAACGTACATAGCTATATATATATATATATATATATATATATATATATATATATATATATATATATATACATATACATGTATGTGTGCGTGCAATAGGGGTTTCCATTAACTCGCCTGCATTGCCAATAAACCTGAGTTCAAATGAAAAAATGACGCTCAAGGTATACACGGCAATTGAAATTTCCCCATTTTTTAAATTTGCATTTATTTTTGTTTCAAAAACAGTTATCGGGCTAAATCTGCAATCGAACATGTGCCCTTACGAATAGTTACGCAATGCTACATAAAACCTTTTTCTAATCCTGCAGACACCGCGTTCTTGGAAGGTGTGGCTTGAGAGATATTTCGCATTGTAGTAAGTATTACACGCTTCATTTGTTGGAGGAAAACTATTTTAATAACGGAGATATAGCCATACAAAGTGAGAAGATGTGGAATGAAAAGGAAATAGGGATGGAGAAGAGTATGAAGATGTCATAATGGATCTCTTGGGATGGATCCGCGAAATCCACTGCGGAATTGAGGTCAGAAAGAGAGGGCGGAGGAGGAAATACGAGGAAGTTAGGTAATAGATATATGGAGTTTCCCAGACGGAGGGGTGAGATAGACGAAGAGAGATGGACAAGCTCGAGAGGGAGAGAGAGAGGGGGGAGGAAGGAAGGGAATACATCTAGATGGATAGACGGATAAACGCCTTTAATAAAGAGAGAGATTGAAAGAGGCAGAGCGCGAATGGAGAGCAAGCCAGGAGTACAAGCAGGGGAGACTCTGGATAAAAGAGAAATATAAGGAGGAGAAAGAGAAAAAAATAAGAACAGGAGAGTAAGAGAGGGGGAGGGAGTGTGTGGTAAGGGGTAGGAGAGGGAGAGAGGGGGAGGGAGTGTGTGGTAAGGGGTAGGAGAGGGAGAGAGGAGGAGGGGGTTGTGTGGTAAGGGGTAGGAGAGGGAGAGAGGGGGAGGGAATGAGTGGTAAGGGGTAGGTGAAGAAGAGAGGGAAAGGTAGGAGGAGATACGGAGGAAGCCTCCTCATCACATCAACTCTCCCCTTCCTTCCTCTCCATCCCTCTTTCTCTCTCTCGCTCTCCCTCTCTCTCTCCTCAATCCCTTAAGCCTATTTTGCAATGCAATGGTGTGGCAGCGAGAAAAAGAAGAGCGAAAAGGGTGGGAGAGGGAGAGAGATGGGGAGGAGTGGGTCTGGAAGAGTTCCTGCTTCACTCTTCCATCACTATTACGATCCCAAGAGAGGCGGGTGTAGAGAGGCTAAGGAGGAGGGGGAGAGGGAAGGTGGGAGGAAGGGAGGGAAGGACAGAGAGAGAGAGGAACGGCGCTGAAATCGGGTACCAACGATCCGTCGAGGGGTGGAAAGTGGGCGGGATGGTAGGAAGGGGAGAGGGAAGGAGGGAGGGGGAGAGGAGGGGAGGAAAAAGTAAGAGGCAGAATGGAAGTTGGGAATTTGTCAGAGAGATATAAAGAGAGAGAGAGAGAAAGGAGAAAGGCCTGCAGAGTTGATGGGGTGGGAGTAGAGAGGGGAAAAAAGAGGCAAGAGGAAGGGGAGGAAATGGAGAAGGAGAGATGGGATGAGAAAGAAGTTTGCGAGCGTATAAAAACTCAAGGTGAGGATGGGATGGGGAGGGAGGGATGAAAAGGGGAAATAGAAACAGAGCGCGAAGGAATAGATGGAAAAAATGAAAGATGCATAAATAAGAATGATCGGATCGGAAAGGGGTTCCGACAAATGAAGAAAGAAAAAGAAACGGCAAAAAGATACGAAATTCAGGTGGGAGCAGGAGAAGGAAAGAAAATGGAAGGTTTGAGGGCGCACTATGCGATGGAAAAGAAGGAAGGCGTATATCAAGATACGGAGAAGGAAAATTTTCGTACGGGAGACACGTCCGTAAAATGGCGAGACTGATTTTTTCACGCGAGACGATGCGTGTGTATTTAACACCTTCTTGGTACGAGCCACTACGTCGAATGAATAATACTTCGAAACAATAGATTTTACTCTATTGACACACGTGGGAGTCGCAATGAACTACTTCCATTCTCTATTATAAGGTAAAAAGCTATTATGCAGATATTTTTAAAAAATTGTAGTAGGTTACGTTGAATTTAGTTTCTAAACGAGTCGAGTCATGATGAATTGCTTGAAATGAGGGCTATTAAACAAATTTTTCGATCATTTTTGAGTATTTAATTCAGGACACAATTAGCTTCGGTCATTAATTTTAGAGCGACATTATTAAAGAAAAAGTCTGACTGCATTTTATCTATGTTAGGCACTTACTAAAGTTGAAATGGTGGTTTAATCAAAACACCTTAAAAGATAACACTGTACATGGGTATATTAAAGTCTTTTATTTAGATACGCGTTTGGTTCCTTTTACAATGTTCGTCAACAGATAAGCTGCGTACTCATAAAAATAAAAACGTGGCCGAATAACATAAAAAATTACTTTGACAATTTTCTTGATAAGGTAATTATTACATTTTTCTGTGCAAAACGATTAGCTTTTTTTGCGAAAAATGTTTAGGAAATTTCAACATGGTAAGAAACCGCTAATGAAGAGAGACGGGAATAGAACAGCGAGCGTCAATAAAGTGAAAAATACGGAGAAAAAGGTCAAAAATCCCAGAAAGAGGGCGCGATACGGCATTGGTGGAAGAAATTGGCACGGAGGAAACGCAGGAGGTTAACTAACAATCGCCGATTTATTTTTATTCTCATCCATTTTCAACTCGTTTTGGGTGAAAATTTAAAGGTAACGCGATGAATAAAACATAGCACTGCATCCGCAGGGAATCCAACCGGCGACCCCACATCTCTAAGGGTGGCATTACAACCTCCGGGGTCACGGGGAGGAATGGCGGTTTGGAGCGAGATATAGATAAGAGAAGAGGAGACAGCGGTGAGGCAGAGGGGAGGCAGAGAGGGGGAAGAGGAGGCAGGATGAAGAGAAGGTTGGAGATTGGGAGTGAAGGAAAAGTAACAGCAGAGGGGGAGGAGAGATAGGAAACGAAGGAAAGTAAGAGAAGAGAGGGAAGGATAGGAAGGAGAGAGGAAAAAGGAGGTAGAGAGGATGAAGGGAGGGTGTAGAGGATAGACGAGAGAAGAGACGGGAGAGGAGAAGAGGGGTGGGGGGAAGGGAGAGGTGGAAAGGTTAGAGGGGGAAGGATGGAGGAGAGAGAGGGATGAGAGATGGAGAAGGGAGAAAAAGGAGGGAGAAAAAGGAGGGAGAGAAAGGACGGGAAAGAGGGAGGAAAAGGGGGGAAGGAGGAAAAGAAGGGAGGAGAAGGAGGGATGAGGGAGGAGAAGGGAGGATGGAGGAAAAGGAGGGAGGAGTAGGAGGGAGAAAAAGATGAGAGGAGGGATGAGGGAGGGGAAGGGAGGAAAGAGGAAAAGGATGGAGGAGAATGAGGGAGGAAAAGAAGGGAGAGAAAGGAGGGAGTAAAAGGGGGAAGAGATTGGAGGAAAAGAAAGGAGGAAAAGGAGGGAGGAGGGAGGAAAAGGAAAGAGGAGGGAGGAAAAGAAAGGATGAGGGAGGATAAGGGAGGAAGGAGGAAAATGAGGGAGGAGGAAGGAAAAGAGAGGAGGGATGAGGGAGGGGAAGGGAGAAAGGAAGAAAAGGAGGGAGGAAAAGGAGGGAGGAGGAGGGATGGAAAGGAAGGAGGAAAAGAAGGGAGGAGGAGGGTGGAGAAAGAGTGAAGAAAGAAGAGAGGAGAAGAGAGGAGGAGGAAGGATGAGGGGGAAGGAGGAAAAGGATGACGGAGGAAGGAGGAAGAGGAGGAGGGAGAAAAAGAAGAGAGGAGGGATGAGGGAGGGGAAGGGAGGAATGAAGAAAAGTAGGAAGGAGGGAGGAAAAGGAGGGAGGAAAAGGAGGGAGGAAAAGGGGGAGGAAAAACGGTGGAGGAAAAGGGGGGAGGAGGGAGAAGGATGGAGGAGGAGAGATGAAAAGGAGGAAGGAAGATGGATGAAAAGGAGGGCGGAGGAGGGGGGAGGAGGAGGGAGGAGAAAAAGGAGGGAGGAAAAGGAGGGAGGAGTGAGAAGGATGGAGGAGGGATGAAAAGGAGGAAGGAGGAGGGACGAGGGAAGAGAAGAGAAAGAGGAGGGAGAAAGCTCTATGGGAGATTGCGCGGGAAGCATGATGTAGGAGAAAAAAGAACTGAGAACAGAGAAAAATGCGGGAGGAAAGCTATGGCGGAGTGGGATGGGTTGGAGAAGGAATTTCTGGCGATATAGCGAGTGGAGCTAGGTTTTATGATGTGGCGAACGTATCAAAACGTAATTAAGAAAGAAGAAAGTGAAAAGGGGGATGAGGGAGGGGGCGAGGTGTGAGACAGTAATATAAAGAGCTGGTAGGATTTTTTTGAGCAATTCAAGTTCCCAACTTCGAGGCAAAAAGTTTGAATGCACATTTCAGGCAGAGCATAAGAGGTCAGATTAATGCCGAAAAATTAAGGTTTCCTCTCCGGCATTTTCGCAGCTTTAAATTCAGGTAAATCCACCGGCAGAAGGGGCGAATTGTAAATAATTTAAATGCGGCTGACATAGTTGTTGAACCTACATGAATAATACTTCATTATATTAAAACGCTACTATCACGAAATAAAAAAGGAAATAGTCACTAAATAAGTACTTATTTATTAAAAGTAATTTATTATCTGCATTACAGTTTGCGTTTTAAAATAAATTCACCAACAAATAAATCTTCCTAGAACACATTAAAAGCAACAAATTTCCACACGTAGCTGCGAAATGGCGATTACTCTTGGGAAAGGTTTTCCAACATAAATAAACGGAAATTATTTTTCCTATTTTCCCGTAAACTCTCCAGTATAAATGAAGCATTAAAAATCACGAATTCGCCGCAGTTTTTCCTCTCCTTTATTTATCCAATGTTATAAACTAGATGTTATCAATCCTAATAATAAAATGCGAGCGAATAAAATAAACAAAATGGTGGAACACGATGCTTTTAAATGCGACGCTCAATTTTTCTGCGGAGTCGGATAAGCTGGAAACCGCTTGAAAAATATTATTTATGGAGAGCTTTTCCTTTTATAGAACAATAAAATTAATTTTATTGGCTGAAAATTTAATGAATTAGCGAAATTTTTATATTAACTTTCAATTAGTTAATCATCTTTGATATTTTAAAAAATTAAGCAAGACCAAACCAGATAGTGCTTTAACAAGAACCGCAATAAAACAGGTCATTAAAAAATAATGCCTGGATAAAAATGATATTGTGAATAATACGAATGCGCATACCGCTAAGGTGTTTACAAAGTGGAGCGGAAAAATTAAATACAAGTGAAATTAGCCTCTCTTTGTTAAGGAATGTTGACGCGCATGCAAGATAAAAAGCGATTGAATTATTTCACTAACTCGATAAATATTTCGACATTAATTACGTTTCGGAATCAGGTATACGATGACCTGACTCGAAGAAGTTTATTCAAACCAAATTATTTCCCGAAACGCACTGGCCTAAAAAATCGTGTTCAATCGAAAGCGTCCCACAACAATATCAATCACAAACAAATTTCTAAACTGAAATTGTTTCGGTATCATTTTATACTAATCTCCAAGGTCGAATCCTAAGAGACGGATCAAAACGGATTAATCGTTATTTAGTACTTGATGAACATGATAAATTCGATTTGGCTGAAAAGACAATGCGCACACATAGTACACGTAAAACTTTGATCCAGAATTTTTTATGGGTCAGCATGGAATATCAGTGATTCTATGAAGCTTTACGGAAAAGATGATTGAAATACTTCAGGTAATACGTTGTAGTTACAAATAAGAATGTCATAATCTGCTTTCTATAGTTTCCATTGGCGTCGTTTGGTCTCAATTCAAGAAAAATATAATATCCGAAATTGTTACAAGAGAATCTTGAAATAAAATTGAATATTGAATTCTTTCCGTACATTCCAAAAAAAAACAGGAAAAGTATGCACACACTGTGTGAGATTATTTATTTGTGCCTTAAAGCCTCCTATTATGCGTGATACCATTTGATATAAGTACTAAAGCAATTTTATAGTCCATACAATCATTCGCTCTTGTATTTTTCTCCATAATATTTCGTTTATTTTCATTCTATCTGTCCATCTTATCTTCAGCTTTCATTTCCATGTTCACATTTCTAAGTATTTTATATCATTTTCCTGAGTGTTCATGTTTCTGCTCCACACAAAGGGATAGTCCGTAGATAATAGTTTCTTCTTTTATTTTTCAGTTGCCAGAAGTTTCTTCCTTCTAAAAGCGTCTTTTGCTCGCCTCTAATCTTTCTTTCATCGGTGCATTTTGCATCCCTCGTTAAGAAGTCTCCTAGGTATTTGTATTCTGAAATTTGTTCTAATTGCAACAATTATTATGCTAAAGTCTTCTTCTTTTCTCGATATTCGCATGATCTTGGATTTTTCAGTATTAATTTTCATTCCGAATCTTCTTCCTGCTATTACCAGTCTATTTATCATTTTCTGGAGTTAGTATTCCTTTCTTGCTAGAAGTAGGTACTGGATCATCAGCATATTTTACTGTTCTAATAACCCATTCACCAATCTTGTAACCTCCTTTGCCATTTAGCCCTTCTTGCATTAACCTTTCTCCGTATATATTGAGTAGGACCAATGATAGGTAACGATCTTGTCTTATTCCTCTCTTAGCTGGTATCAGGTTTCTTCAATCTGACCTTTACCACTTGATTCATTTACAGATTCAGTCTTCTGCCTTTTCAATCTACAGCTATATTTTTAACCTCCTCATCAGCATTATCCAATTCACTCTAGAGAATGTCTTCTTCCAGTCGACTAAACATATGCAGCAATCTTGGCTGTACTCCATTGCTCTTTCTGATATGATTTCCACCACTTCGACAGATTCTCTGGTTCCTCATACTTTTCTGAACCTCCAGTGATCTTTCCCAAATATTTCTTCAGCATTTGTCTCTAGTCTTTTAATAAGAATTTTTGTGATGACTAGACCAAGGATTTTTAGGATCTAAAAATTAAGTTTTAGGCGACTAAAATAGGCTCTTTATGTAGCTTAATTAGGCTTTATAAAACGTAAAATAGGCTCTAAAAAATACTTCCAAAAACTGTGTCCAGTAAAAAACAACATCATTTCTGTCTACTATCAACTTTAATTCACGAAAAAGGACTGAAACATGCACGCACGCAAAAATTACCAGTCAACGAAACAATATTGATTTGTGTTTTCAAAGAACAAAAATATTTGACTACTATGCATTGAAACTTATCCTTATGGTTAATTTACCATGCGTTACAGAGAAAATGCTATCTACATTACATATAGTAATACTGACTGAAAACCCTATTCAAGTATATATTTAAGTACTATACAGAATGTTTGACAAATTGTTTCATTCGAAATTCCCATAATGAATTTGTCACCTCTTTGTGTTTATTCCACAAATTTCCCGTAATTGGCCTCACAGTAAATAACAAGCACCTTTTCTAAGTTTTCTACCTCAAAACTATGGCATTTGTCAGGTTACATCATCTTGTAAGCAGAAAAAGAACGTTTGACATCAACTGATGTAACGGGGGCAAACTTCAACTTAGGTACATGTTGAAATGGAATCTTGCACTCAACTTCACTGGATTTTCCTGCCAGTATATCTGCTGCTGTACATAGGCTCTGCAGACCTGAGTTCTTTTGTAGCAATTTTGCTAGTTTTGCTCTTACTTTTTCCCCCACTTCACCTGGCGCTTCCTTGATTTTTTTGTTTTACTTCATTCAGAAAAGCAGTATTTTTGTAGATGCGTTTTCCTGAGCCTTCCAATTCAGCAATAATCCACACAAGGGATGTATAGTGGGATCTAATATACACCAAATCCTTGGGAATGGAGGGATCATCCAGCAACATTTTCGCCGAAGTGACACAGGCAGTATTCTCGGCTAGATTTGTCACAATTTCCTTGACACGAAGGATATGCTCACTGTAATGTTAAGCTGTTTTCAGCCATGTGCCCCAGCGGGTGAGCACAGGCTCAGGTGGCAGAGGGACATCGGGCAGTTTTTCTCAAAAAGCCAGTTTTCTTGTTGGTGCCTTGACGAAGACCTTCTTCACGGTGGAGATCAATTTGTTCACCTTGGGGATTTCCAGTCTTATTTGCTCTGCTATGCGGTTCAAACCACGGGCATGGCATGTCACAACCACAAGAGAGAGATAGAACATCTTGAGCAACTGTATGGCAGCAACCATGTATGACGCAGCATCTGTGTATAGGAGCAGCACTTTCTCTTCGTCTAGAGTGTTGAGATACAGCACTTTCACTCTATTGTTCACAGAGTGTGCTATTGTTTCCTGATTTGTTTTGGCAAGTTGCTTCGTGCAGATGAGGTAGGCTCTGGATGACACATCTGGGTCCAATTTCCCAACAACCAAGTTGGCCATGTATCTGCTGAGAGCGTCAGTGGTTTCGTTGACTGATACCCAAGTATCTGAATCTCCAATGTCCTCCTGTATCCTGCACATTGCATCATCGTACGTGGGTTGCACGTAATTCTTGCCTAGAATTGATTCGGAAGGTACAAACTGATGGCAGTATCTTTCTAGGAACCCCTTGAATGTTGGATTTTCTAGTGTTCTGAATGGAATGTTGGCTGCCACAATTGCATGACACAAATCTGCATAAAACTGATTCTTCTTGCTGGATCCCTCAGAAGTTTTTGTTAAAAGCGTTTGTTTCATCTTCGATTTGCGTTCAATTTTTGCCTTATGTAGCACTCCTTGGACATGCTGAGTTAGGTGGGGTTTTTTGTAACTCGAAACCTATAAAGAAAATTTATGAAGAAATAATTAACCTTAAAAATACGAAAATAATCTAATAAATATGGAAATGGGACAAAAATGTAAATTTACTTCAGAGCTACAAAGGTCCGCAGCTGGATTGCTGGACATTTTGAATAACCACGTCTATAGTTACCATAAAATGGCTCGTATAAGCAAAAAATGTAGATGGTTTTTGCCTCTAGGATGACAAGCAATTCACGGCCAATAATTCGTTGCAAGCCGGCATTATAATGTACTTACCTCCTTGTTGCATGCTTGACAGAAGATAATTTTTTCCATCCGTTGTGAAATACGGGAACTCTTGTAGCCACTGACGTATTAAATAAGCTTTTGAACTTGCTACTTTATGCATTGCACTTTCACAATTTTCACGTTCATACTTCTCACCTTCACCCGTTATTCTCGTTTTCCCGTGTCACACAATATGACAATGTAACGACGAAAAATTAACGCAACATCATATTAAACCCATTGTTACATTGTCGCATCGCGCGATACAGGAAACAGAATAGCACCGCCGGATGAGTGACAGGTCTGAGCTGGTGTTCGCCACCTGATCATGACCGTGGTGAGAAGGACATTTTCCCAACCCTCAACTGAACATTGTACAGTCAGTTTAAAAAATTAGACAAGTACCAAAATCTGCTTTTATTGTCGATTTTTTCTACAAAATTATCCCTTTTTAGGCTTTTTTTGCATGAAAATGGCAAAAATAAGCATTAAGGTCGAAATAGGCATTTTTAGACATTAATGTGAAAATAGGCATTTTTAGGCACTATAAAATATACGTTTTCGAGGTTATTTATTCATGAAACGTATATATACAATTGTATATTCAGATATCTACTCAGGAAATAAATAGGTTTTTACCTAAAGATCCGCGGTCTAGTTATGACATTTGACATGTGCGAGAGAAAGCTTATCGTTCTGTAGAATTTACAGCGCCTCGCCTTCGGATCATTCTTTTGAGGGATCATGGTTACTTCTAGGAAATTCTAGATTTCCTGGAAGTAAAAATAACATCTTACCTTGGAATTTGTCAAGAGAAAGAGTGACACTAAAGTGAACTGTCACTTCGAGCTTTCAAAACGTTTATTCAAAGGAATACAACGGGAGAACCTCAATTCACGTGAAAAGCGAGTTAGAGATGAAGCCAATGTCGAACTTAGGAAGGGGAAACGAGAAAAAAAATGATTCGAACGCATTTATTTGGAGGTCATATTTCAGATCCCACGACAACGGAGACGAATTCACGTGTTTGCGCTCTGTTTTTGTACCTGCAAAAACGATGCGCGGTAGAATACATTTACTCTTGAAATACATCCAGAATAGAAACGTCAAAACCAGAGAGAGGCAAAAAAATCATCGATTCATAGGGAGTTTCAACGAACGTTGCGCCAGAGCTCTTTTTAATACAAAATACAAACAAAGTAGTAATGCATCAAAATAGAGAGAGGACGAATGTGTAGTATTATTTCTCCCTTGTTATAGATGGAAACGAGATGGGAGAAGACAGACAGACAAACCACTTAATTCGGGCAAAAATCGAATATTGTCGAGTCCCTTCTTACATTTAACCTTTCGCCGTATGATACAATTTATGTGGTGTAGTTGAAATGTTTACATCAGATGTTGTTAAAGGAAATGAGACGGTTTTAAGGTACGACAAATGTATATGTATATATAAATCTAAGTGAATTAATGAAATAAAAGATTGTAAATAAAGAGTACTAGGTTTGTGGGTGAGAGAGAGAGAGGAACGGAAAGAGAGGAAAGGAAGGAGGATAGAGAGACAGTGATAGAGAGAGAGAGAGAGAGACGGAGAGAAAGTGATAGAGAGAAAGAGAGAGTGATAGAGAGAAAGAGAGTGATAGAGAGAAAGAGAGAGTGATAGAGAGAAAGAGAGTGATAGAGAGAAAGAGAGTGATAGAGAGAAAGAGAGTGATAGAGAGAAAGAGAGAGTGATAGAGAGAAAGAGAGTGATAGAGAGAAAGAGAGTGATAGAGAGAAAGAGAGAGTGATAGAGAGAAAGAGAGTGATAGAGAGTAAGAGAGAGTGATAGAGAGAAAGAGAGTGATAGAGAGAAAGAGAGAGTGATAGAGAGAAAGAGAGTGATAGAGAGAAAGAGAGAGTGATAGAGAGAAAGAGAGTGATAGATAGAAAGAGTGATAGAGAGAAAGAGAGCGCATTTCGGCTTCAAAGCAGCCGCCATAACTATCGGTTCAGCGATTGTGGATTCAGAGAAAGTTATTACACTTTAGAATCTAATTCTCGCGAATTACCACTGATGCCGGCTACTTTGCACCTGAAAAGCAGATCTAGCCACATAATTTATCTATCACAAAGAAAACATTTCGAGAAGTAGACGTTTATCTACATCTACATCTACATTATACCCTGCAAGTCACCTTTTCGGTGGATGGCAGGGGGTGCAGTGCACCAAGGGTCCATAGTTTTCCTACGTTAACTTTTTCTATTATGGTCTCTTATCGTCCTAGGGAAAAACGATCCTCTATATCGCTCCGTTCTACAGTCGATCTCGCGAATCTTATCCTCACTGTCCTGCCTTCCGAGATACGTCGGGCTTCTGATAAGTCCTACAACCTCATTCGCTAGTCCCTCCGACATAAATTTTTCCAGTAGCTTAATTCTAGCCTGCAGCCTACGTTCCTCTAACGATGTCCATTTCAGATTTTCTATTAATGATGTTACGCTTTGTTTACTATCGTAATTCCTCTTTACAAATCTAGCTGCCCTGCGCTGAACTTTTTCTATCTCGTTAGTGAGTCCCTTTTCGTAGGGATCCCACACAGCTGAAGCATATTCGACCTGCGGTCGGACCAAGGATAAATAACATAATTCTTTCACTTTTTCTGAGCTATTTTGAACTATTCTCCCTATAAAGGCCAGCTTTTTGTTAGCGGCACCTATCAATCGGCGAATGTGGGTGTCCCACGAGAGATCACGATGGATCGTGACTCCAAGGTATTTAATCGAGTCTGAAACTGGAATCTCTACTCCGTCCAACGAATAATTATTATTCAACGAGATACTCTTGGTTCTCCAGAAGTTGATGACGCAGCTTTTCTTTTGGTTGATCTCTAACTGCCATTCCTTACACCATGCAGAAATAGCTTCTAGGTCATTTTGGAGATACTGGTGGTCTTCCGGATTGCTTATTTCTCTATAGATGACGGTGTCGTCCGCGAAAAGCCTAATTTCACTCCTGACTACTGAGCTGATATCGTTTATATAAATTAGAAATAATAAAGGACCAATTACACTACCCTGTGGAACGCCAGAGACAACCTCCACTAAGTTCGAAGATTTCCCATCTATAACAACCATCTGCTTCCTATGATTTAAAAATTCACGGATCCAACTAACGATTTTAGAATTAACGCCTAAGGTTTCTAATTTCGTTATTAACTTCCTGTGAGGTACCTTATCAAAGTGAGGATGGTGACCATGGCACTCCATCCCACGTCAACTCGTCATCATGGTCTGCACAATATAATACTATAATACAATGCAAGAATGTGTAAAATAAGAATCAGTATATAAAGTAACTAAAAGATTTACAAAGAGTGAGGGGGGAGAGAGGGGAAGTAATTCTGATAAAAGAATCGACAGATGACGTTCCAAGCAGCCTAGAGAGATAGAAGCATTAATACATAAAAGTACATGGGATCGCCTTAGGGATGGACAGCAAGATAACGTAAAGGTTTTAAAATGGGGAGAGTATGTAGGGGTAATAGGAATTGGCAAGGGCGCAGAAACTTTCACGTTAAAAAAATAATGCAGAACTCGGTGCGCGGGATACTGGGAGTTTGCGGACCGAGGGAGTTGAGCAAACAAGCGCGCAGTCGAGAAGAAGATGGAAGAGACATGAGAAGGATTGGTAAATTTTATAGAAAAGGAGAACGGGACCGGGATGGGCTGAAGAGGAGGCGGAGGACGAAATAAGAGGGATTAAGACTAGTGATGGAAAGAGAGAGACAAATGGAGGGAGAAAGGAAAAACATATGCAACATACATTGCGCAAGCACTTGCCTATTCGGACGCTTCTGGTCCTCGCAATAATGACACGTATTATTATGGACAGTTTGGTGGTAACTGGGCAAAGAACTCGATATACATACTTACTGTAACGTCAATGAACGCATTATGGTGATTTTTAGACGTGCGGCTTATGTAATATTGTATATGAGAACAAGATCTACAACTGGATGTGTATAGCCATTAAAATCCTCAAAGCCAGTTTTGTGAGAAGCTAAATTTTCTGAAGATCAAAAGCAACAAATTACTTGCCATTGTTGCGCGGCGTTGTTAAATTTCAGCAAACTTTTCATCTCGCGTGGTACTCTCCAAAATCGCGAGATTCCTTCTGATTCTGTCACTCCGTCCGTCACCCAGAGCAGCGCACAGACGAAAGACTGCAGACGAACAAAATCGAAAAAACAAAACAACTTTTATAGACCCAGGGTCACCTAAAAACGCGGCATCCGTCGAAAATCTCGTTTTCACGATCGCGGTATTTTTTATATCTATAACTACATATAAAAGAAGAATAAAATGGAGACAAAGGGAAAGGGAAGTGAAGGGAGAGAGAAGAAGGATGTGAAGAGAAAAGAGCTTCGGGACATGACGCGAAGCGAACACTGGAGAAAAATGACAGAGCGATAGAGAAAGAGAGAGGACCGAATGCGTGAGAAGAATCGGCAATTCGAGGAAGAGACAAGGAGGAGGAAGAGGAGGTGAAGATAAAAAGGCACGGGTAAAAAAGAGGAAGAAATAACAGGGTAAAGCAAAGCAAGGGAGAGTGCGGAACACCTGCCCGTATTAAAAATAGCGCCGCTAATGTACGTACGTGTTTGTGCGTACATAGAAAGAGAATGCGGAAAGAGAAAGGCAAAGAAGGGTAGGGACGATATATATATATATATATATATATATATATATATATATATATATATACACATATATATATATACATACATACATATACACACATGTATATGTATATATACATATACATGTGTGTGTGTGTGGGTGGTGGGGGGTGGGTGGGGGTGGATGGATAGAGAGGGAGGAGGTGTACGGCGGTGGGGCTGCTTGCTCTGAAAAGGAAGGAAAAGCTCTAGGGAGAAGGAGTGAGGGAGAAAGAGAGAGGAAGGAAAGGGAGAGAGACGAGGGAGAAAGAGAGGAAGGAGTGAGGGGTCAAGGTTGGCCTGCCACAAGGAGTCGTGGAAAGAGAGAAAGGGAAGGGAGAGGGCAAGAGAGGGAGGAGGATGATGGGAAAGCGTGCGTGGGAGGCGAGAAGGAAGGGGAAAGGGTCAAGCATAGAACTCGAGGGAGGGGGAGGATGAGGAGTGGTCGGTCAGCTAAAGAGAAGGTATGAGGCGGGCAAGGTCGGAAGCGAGGAGAGAGATAGAGAGAGATATAGGACGTTGACTCCGGAGCGTTACGCCTCACTGCACTCCGAGAGGTACGCTATGTAGAAAGTGGAGGAGAGGCGGTGATAGAAGAGACACATATACCCCTCAGGAAAGGGAGAGGGAGGAACGGAGATGGAGGAAAAGAAGCGTTCCGCGCTCTCGGCTGCGAGAGAGCAAAAAAGGGAAAAAAGGCGGAGGGAAAAAAGGTGGGAAAAGATGGGGAAATAAGATTTCGACCATAGCATGGACCTGCTCTAGACAAATTTCCTCGCTATGGAAAACAAATATGACAACCTATCTAAACGGAGCGTGCATCTACAAGTACGCTGACACGACGCGCCATCGCTATCCGACCGTTAAGATACGAGGTAGTTGTATCCGTCTCAATTTGCGGAATCAGGCTCATAAGGACATGTTATACGTGAGATATGCCGGGGGGGTAACAGATGTTCGACGTTCGATGCGTCAGATAAAAACTACCGCCAAGGAAAGTTTGTTTATTATAGTTATGAGACTAAAAGTCCTTGTATAAATGGATTTTTTTATTCATCTAGGATTCATGAACTCGCCCGTTCTTCGAAGAAAAAATCTTGAGGCATTAAAAATCGCTCCACAAATGGTATTCTTTACTGTGTAATTCAGCAAAAAAGTGAAACATTCCGACGGTTTCCGCTGAGCTATTTTTTATCCTGCTTGGAAGCCTGCGTCATCCATTTTTTTTTCGCTTGAAAATTAATGCGCAAGTAATTATTCTCCGCAGCCATTCTTCTACGATTCCATTCCGCGTAATTTTTTTTAATCGCTTCGCGCCGAGCGATTTCGCACGTACGTGGCGACGAGCGAAATTCGTTTGACATGTGCTCCCTTCGTGTCACACCCCATTCCTCTTGAGGCGGAAACCTTTTCGGTGCTGCCTTACGCGAAAATAGGCCGAGGTTAATTCGTTTAGCGCGAAATTTGCCCAACACCGTGTTTTTTACCCCAGGCGCCCGTTCCGAACGGGTCTCGCCGTATTCTCGTCAACCGATGCAAGTTAGTTAGCCCGGAGTAGAACTTTCCGAGTACATAATTACCGTTCCAGGCACATCGCCCGGGACATTTATTTTCGTGACCGCCTGCACTGCCATTTTCAATCCGACTTTTCGTCATCCTAAGCACACGAATAAAGAAAGCTCTTACGCTTTTGTGCCCGTAAAAACATTAAGGTATAAAATTGCGACAAAGAGAGGGGCAGTAATTAAATTACGTCCTAACTTGAAAAGACTTGGCATAAATTGTAAGTTCAGTCTCAATTTATGTTCATACAAGTATTTTTCTCGAAGCTTAATCTTCAATGTGACAAAGTTTAAATATGTAATATAATTGCCGGGAGAAAAAGTAATTACGAGGGCATTTCAATAACTTTCACTTTACGTTATGATGATGAATGTAGTTAAGTAAATATAGAAGTATATAAACTATTAAACAAGTATTTTTTCCACATAGCCACTAAACTTGTTCAAGCATTTATCCCAGCTTGGCACTAGTGTGTTGATTCCCACTTCAAAGGAATTGGTCTCAAGATGTTATGGCCAACCGAAAGGGAGCAAACTTTCATGTACACAAGTTGCTCAAGTAAACTGCTACGATACACACCAAGTGAAATATTCAGTAATGTAAGCAAGTTTTGTGCATCGTTTTTCCATGATAATGGCATTAATAAAGAAAGCGTAGTCATCTGTAGAGGAAGTACTGGGCTCACTGTATTGTTCCTTACATGGAACATCTGACCTGCCGTTGTTGAAGGCTTTAACTCCATGACCGTTTTTAGACATTACATTTGGTCTGTACACTGAAATCAGTTCCCGATCGATTTCAGTCGGTCGTATTTCTTTTGCACGAAAATATCGAATCACACACAGAATTTCCACTAGATACCACTTTAGTACGCGACCAGCCATTTTCGAACTGATAGTTTCTGCAAGACAGTGAAACAGTTTTAATAGTAGAGCATATTAAATCAATGCAATATAGATATTTCTCCCAGTGATTTTAGATAGTACATAATAAAATGTTGAAGCAAAGTACAAGGAAATAGCGAAATAGCAAAATAGCGAAAGTGGGGCTAATTTCCTTATGACATAATAAAATCAGTAAAGGAGATCCAAATGGCATCACTTTCGGGAAGTAATGGATCCTCCGATTCTGAAGTTATTTTACTCTCTATATTGATTATTGAATAGCATTGAAAAGATAAAGCTTCTTACCAATGAATCATGAAAGATCGTTTTTAACAAAATATTGCTAGCACATTCTTTCATTCTTACGCATTTATTAAGGAAGGTTTTTCTCTATCAACAGTGCGAAGCAATCCCACCAATTACCGAAGTAAATATTCGTATTCAGTAACGCATATGCACCATCGTCATCATAAGTACTCAGTCTGCAGAAAGGTTATTTGTTTAACATGATTCTCCAAGTTATCCTATTATCCGCAACCATCTTATAATCTTCCCAAGTCTCTTTCCCATCCACGTCGTCCGTCGGTTGAAACCTTTTTCCTCCTATTCCTCTATTGCCTACAAGAATCTCTCCAATAACATCTTCAATTATTAGAACTCTCATCATGAAATGTCCCAACCAGTTATCCTTCCACTTTCTAATCATCTGTACCATCAACACATTCTCTCTTAAAAGCTTGCAGCGATAAAATTTAAAAGCATCAATCCAATTAAAAATCCGGCCACCACAGATAGAACTCATTTTTAAAAAAACGTGCCTGGAACTAACGAATTTAAAAACTGAAAACACACATCCTTTCCTGCGCTACCAATTCCCAGATATACCGCTCCTACAAAAACCCATGTATTTTACACGGGACGATAGCGCACTTTCTGCGCGGCAAAACACGATGGGATGTTCTTTAAATCGCTTCGTTGCACACGTATCGAAAGGAGGGAAAAAGGAGAAAAGCCGAAGAAGGGAGCGCTCCTAATGGTTAGATAAAGGAAAAGGAGTTCGAAGAAAGGGAAGAGGAAAGGAAGGGAGTGGATGGGGACGATGAAATAGAGAGATTGAGTCGGAGGAGAGGCAAAAAAAAGAACACGCTTCAGGACACAAAGAGCGTAGCCTTCGGTTGTGTCAAGGTGATGACTGATGAGGGATTCCTTTCTCCCCCCACCCCCTCCTCCTTTCCCAATTCAATATATATATATATATATATATATATATATATATATATATATATATATATATATATATATACACACACACACACACACACACACACATAGACACATGCATGTTACGTAAATAAAGCTGCCCTGATCATTTTACTGATCCATCAAATATTTAAGGAACTTCTACAGGAAATACAGACATAAAATGTCATGATGGCATGTCGTGGAAGTATTTTTTTCATTTCTGGAGCGAGTATACTCGTCGATGTAGGATATTAAAACTTTGAATTGAAAAAAATCATTGATGAGATACGATCCGAGGACTTAAATTACCTAATGGTTGAAACAACGAAGTAAATTTGTCGAGAGAAATCAAACTTAAGCCTTCGGATCGGTAACGAATCCAAAAAAAAATGCCAGTTAGAACGGACAATTTTAATTACCGTGATTACCTCTCACTTTACTACCACATTTGACCCGATATAATAAATAAAGCTCCTTTATTATACCTATCAACGTGTAAGTTTCAGAATATTCCGAATATATGTGATGATAGTTTTGATAATTTTACGCGGAATTATAAAAATTATTTAGCGATACCTGAGCACAATTAGATTATTTATGGCAGTTCCTCGTATAAAACTTTAAAATGATTAACAGGTGATTAATACTTCAGAGTAATTTGTATCTTTAAAGTAAATGAATTGCGCTCATAAATTCTTTTTTTAATCCTACTCTATAGTGTAGGTGATAAAAATGTCGTTAATCAATCGTTATTCACAGAAAAGTTAATTTCGTAAGAGAAGTCACAATCGATACGTATAATCCGTCGTATGAATAGGTAGAAGATAAATATTATTTCAGCATTGAGGTAATGAATTGAAGATTCAAATCCAAACCGTAAAAAAAGGAATTTAGCTATGAATAACGAAGCGCTAAATTTCTTCTTCACAGTTTGGAGTTGAATCTTCAATTCATAGACATACTCGCCATAGTCTCCTCTTCTATTTATCAGCATTGACATAAGGCAAATATTTTGCCAAATTATTGTTATGGGAATCATGTTAAGATCCTAAGTATGGGTTAAAATGTGTTGGGCACATTTTCAGTATATATGTAAACGCGTAGCAATTGCCTTTTATTGCTCATAATAAAGAAGATAATAAGATCTAACGACAAGATACCGTTTAAAAAAAACATTCATTTGCAGAGGAGAAAATGCGTTGGCTTTGGAGGAGGGGAAAATTCCAAACAACTGACGTCTGTTTAAATGGTCGATCTTGATTATGTGCTCACATGTGTGATTGTGCATGAACAAGCACATATGTACATCCGGTGCACATTCGCCCATTAACGTTCCTCGCGTTGGTAGGACACGATTAGAATACAAACCAAAGGAGGCAATCAGGAAAAAAATGCCCGGTTAAGAAATCAAGTGAGATATAGCGCTGTATCAAGTGATTGCTTTAAAGAAAACAACGCACGCACGCAAGCGCACCTAGAGACTGCAGTCGTAGGTCTCTAATCCATTAAAGGGGGTCGTGGGGAAGAGGCGAAGAAAACAAAGGAAGTGCGACACGGAGTGTGAACTTCAATCTTCCGAGTTTTTGGTGGAGAGGGTTCGGAAATGGGAGAATGAGGGCGTAGGGGAAGAGACGGCGTGGGGGGAGAGAGAGGGCGTGGGGGGGGAGAGAGGGCGTGGGGGGAGAGAGGGCGTGGGGGGAGAGAGGGCGTGGGGGGAGAGAGGGCGTGGGGGGAGAGAGGGCGTGGGGGGAGAGAGGGCGTGGGGGAGAGAGGGCGTGCGGGGAGAGAGGGCGTAAGGAGCGAGAGGGCGTGGGGGGAGAGAGGGCGTGGGGGGAGAGAGGGCGTGGGGGGAGCGAGGGCGGGGGGGGGGGGGGGGAATGGGAGGTGGGGGAAAGAGGACGCGGGAGGTTAGGTCCATGCGTGACGTCCCCAAAGGAGAACTTTCAACCCTCCCACTTTCCGCTCTTCTCCACACCCTCCGAAAAAGATAGGCCCTTGTAAAAATTGCCACCCGAAGCTTATTTTTTACTTTGCAGCGCAGCAGGAATTGTTTGTTTTCTCGAGTCATCGGGGAATCATTTTTTTCCAAAAACAAATGCCGACTGTGGAGTTTTCTGAGATGTTTTCCTTTAGGTGCATTTTCGCGAGTGCTTTTTGTCGGATACCGCTCAATCTTTGGGAGTTTCTACGCGAAGCTCATTCATATGTCACGGTAATCTCGGAATGAGTGATGGCACAAAACTATGAATATATCTTTTCACCACGGGCAAAGAACCAAGCTTCGATAAGATTTTTAAAAAGTACATATCCAAAAGTAACGAGTTTTAATTTCAATTTTAATTCAGTATGGTGACTTAATTTATGTACAAGGTTTTCACCGGCATGTAACTTGTTCAAAATTCTACGAGTGCACGTAGCTACTCCTTGTTCAATCAATCTCGAATTTTGGAACATTCCTTTTTAACAAACTATGGCCGCCATGACCGTGTTTCACCGTTAATACATGGTTTTTTTAGAACTTCTGATCTCTTCTAATAATTTTAAAGGTTGGGAAAGATTGCTTTATAAATTCCAAATTGAGTCCTTTTGCAACTTCATGAGAGTTATATGCTTTATAATAAAGCTGTACGACGATAATTCAGCCTCCCTTTGCAAGTCGCATTTTGAGCTAAAATGACTAACATCAAACAACGAAAATTGCTTTTTAAATTCGTTCTTAATACCGCTTCATCTGAAGATCTAAGTTACACTGCTAATACGCAACCAATAATAGAAACACAAATGGGATCAATCAATCATTAATAGTGTGAATTAAAAATAAAGTTTATAAATTGAGACTGTACAGTTACTTTTGGAACCTTATAAAATAAAACCCTGCATGTTGGTTGGTTGTTGGTATACGTCAAGAAACTACAATGCCAAGTTTTTTTGGGGCATAAGATTATTATTCGTGTCTCGTCTATGCAATAATTTTTTGATATGGTATATATATATATATATATAGAGCGCGTACAAAATTTCTATCGCACACAGACATTATCGAGAAAATAATGAAAATGTACTCAAGAGGTCCTCAAATAGTGTATTTCCGTTGAAATTTCGAATTAGATTTTTTCGCAAATATACTTTCTCCTATATCTGCTATGTGTGGAGAAAGCAAAAAATTGTGATTGTACTGTGACCGTCAACACTAGAAGAGTTTTATTTGGGTTTATAGAACGATGAAAAATTTCCCTTTAAACGTAGCCCAAAGAATAAAAAAATTATTCTTTTACTCAGCAGATAGGTAAAGTTGATATTGGGTGGGATACAAATATTAGCCTAGAGTATAAATAATGATGAGCAAAAGCAAACATTTGAGAAACCTACTCAACGTTTATTTTATGAAAAATTTTAGGATTTCGAAATTGTTTTCTTTATAAATACAAGAAGAATGGAAATACCATTTTCCTACTCTTACAGAACAACGTACATTGTAAAAATAGCAGCTCCAGTAAGAAACGTAAATTAAACTTAAAAAAACGCAAATTAAACTTTAAAAAACGTAAATTTCACCTGAAAATGAATTATGATTTCCCTAGACAATTTCGGACCAATGTATATTAAATAACCTAGTAAGGGACTTGCGCATTGCGTAGACCTCCTCGCCATTGTTTCCTTCGAACGCAAAACAAGCCGGATCTTCCACGAATAATTTCCTCGCCGTGCTTTATCAATTCGGCGCGGGAATCCGATAATTACTTGGCGAAGAAAAAACCGGCAGCCGAGTAAATAATTCCAGATAATTATGCGGATTCTAGATGGAGGAGGAACGGATTCCGCATTCCCTCTCTCTTTCTCTCTATCTCCCCCACTCTCTTCAAACTGCTGCATTGTTACGGGGAAGAAACAAAGTGAGAAAGAGAGAGAGAGGTTTTGTAAGGCAAGATTAAAAACAAGACTTTATTTGCCGGGAACTAATTTCAGAAACGCTCAACTACTCAAAACACTTAACGGATACAAGAAAGAGAGAGAACATCGGAGCGAAGCAGAATGACAAAAACAGAATTCTTAATGGCTCTCCAACCCGCAAGACAACGAGGAAAAGAGGGAGAGTAGCCGTCAACCTAAGATGGAGGGAATTCACAATCAAAATACCATTTGGGATTTTTTTTAGTCCGATGCCTGCGATTGTACGACGGTCGGGCATATTTTTCAGTTACATTTCGAGCGGAATGCGGGGAGAAAGGCATGCCATCGCCATTAAGACGTGTCAACCTCGACTAAGAATCCATCAATTACCCTCTATCTCCCTCCACTTCCTCCTCTCTCTCTCTGTCCTTTCTCACCATCTCTTCTCCTACCATAGCGCAGTTGGAGACTGAAGCGCTCTCCGCCTCCAACGGAAGCTTTCACGGGGACTTGATTGAAATTTCAATATTTGTTTACTTTTACGAGCGTGTGCCGGTGGAAGGTGAGCGAGACAGCAAGGCAGACAAGTCGGACAGGCGGACGGACGGGCGGAGGAGATAAATCCGTACTCCTCTCTCTTTGGATACGTACCTTCTGGTACGTTTTTTTCCTTTTCGAAGTGATTTTTCTCCGGAAACTCGCCGCTTCCATCCGACTCGTGTGCGAATACATAGAGGCGTTCGATAATTGAGAGTTTTAAAAAAATGCTTCGTTAATTTTCACTTGGGAGGAATCATTTTACACCGTTAGACATGGAAAAAATGAACGAAACGTGCAACTCCTCCGAAATTAACCGTTTCAAGGCTACAGAGCAGCTGATACGTTAAATTTAAAAAAATGAAAAATTAACAAAATAAGCTGTTACAAAGAAAACTGAGAAAATGCAGTAATACCCCGATATACGCGAAGGATGCGTTTCTGGAAAAGGCGCGTATATCGAATTTCGCGTATATCGGGGTCTAAATATATGCATTGTATAGGGATAGGTGTTTTTACGCGTAATTTTTTTATTTTAAAGAATTGAATTAAATATTAATAACAATGAAATAAACAACTGCATATTTCTGATGCCATATTGTAAATATTTCGCTTTTAAATCACAATAAATATATAAAAATATATGAGGGAAGGAATATCACGCGCGGCAGAGAAACGCTGCACGCGAACTGCAGTTAAGTACTACATGTAAACAAATGCGTTTGTTGGCTGAGAGCTCTCTCGATTGCCGATTGGCTGGAGGAGGCGCTACTTTTGATTTGTTTATATTTTTTTGCTTTAGTGTTATTCGATATAACAAAATAAATATTTTATCAAGCGCGTCGCGTAATAACGGTTCCGCTTATAACTTGGTCGCGAATATCGGAGTATTGCTGTAAGTACATACTCGAGTAACTCGAATGGTCATTAAATGGATATAAAAACCATATTATGCGCACTTCGGATATCAGGCAGCTGTAATCAGTTTAAAACACTGTCCCATACTAATTGTCATGGTTGCCGCTAAAAATTTCGTCAATCAAATAAATCAACGATTAGGAAATGTTGAGCTACATTGTTCCGAGATGGGGATACCGCAAAACTTGATCCAACTCTGAAAGGGTGCCCCGCCAACAAAAATCTCCGCCTCCCATGGTTAAGAATCTTCTTTCGACTCATACCACTGAGGACGGCTGCCTGAGAACCGAGATGCGCATATCGTTTTTCATACCCATTTAATGCCTATTAGAGAAACCTGAGCGTGTACTTATATTTCAGTTTTATATGCAAGGGCTTGTTACATGAACATGTTTTTAGCAGTTAGATAATGTCGGCAATTCTCTGTTGAATCAAGAGGTAATTTGTTCGTTAATTCACCGAACCAAATGGACTGAAGGATTCGAGGTATTCACAGCCGTTTCTCGAACCTTTCCCTGTGCGAACTCGAGCTTCACCCGAGTTTATACACTCCGCCGCTTTGGCAATACATAACGGACCTTCGCTCGCAAGCTTCGACGTGCAAACACCGATGGGCAACGACCCTCACTCTTTCTCTCCTCGCCCCATGTGTTTGCTCTGCCGTTTGACGTCACCTTTTTTCCCGGGGTTCTCTTTGAGACCATTTTTTTATAGAGAATTACGAGAATAGCACGCCACTTTTTGCAGGGCGATAAATTATTATTAGAGTTAACATGCATAAATAAAAATTTCGCTAATTTCCATTTGAGCCTCTGTTAATTCATTCAATATGGATGACCTATGAATTAAATCCATTGAAGGTATCAAATTTCCACACGTTCATGAATGGTCGATGAAATTGTGCTCGTTAGACCTACGTGCAAACTTTTACGCAAATTGGTGCACGACATTAGTTCTCACTATACTGATGAATAAATAAATAAGTAATTAAACACGAAACGCATCTCCGTTAACTGAATCATATGCTGCCTAGAGGGAATAATCTTCGACTATCATACTTAAGAAAAATGAGTGCAAAGTTTTAAAAAGAGCGCCGAAAGAGATAAGGGAGGATCCAGGCTTTATCTCGAGGGGGAAGGGGAGGGAAAGGTGGGTAATCAAAGATAAAAATAAACGATTTGAAAATATTTTCAAAAGGGAATATATTTTAATATGTAAAAAGAAAACAACATTTTACGCAACAAAATAAATGCAGTGAAAAAGTAATATTTCTTAGGTATGCTATTTTTCATTATTTTATTAATTTTTTTCGGAGTTCTGAATACTGGGGATGGGGTAATTACCCTTTTTACCCTCCCACTGGATCCGCACTAGTAAAGAGAATTGCTCGGGAAAAAATAGTAAAGGGAAATAGTAAGGAACCCAAATTAGTTCACTTAACCTTAACTTTAGCACATTATTAGTAGGTACATATTACGAGCCTATGACGTAGAAAAGCACGAAGAGAGAAAGAAGCCTAGAAATAGAAAATAAATCCCTTAAATCGTTAATTAAGCAACGCGCCGGAACAGAACTAATCCCATTCCCGCAAGAATCGATATTTACGAAATGTTCCGAGTCCCGCCACTACTAACCTTTTGCTTCCTCGGGCCAAAAAGGGGATTCGCGGCGGAAAAGGAAAAATACCGAAAGAGGGGAAAAAAAAACCTTGTTCATATCCCTCTGTCCCTTGCCATTACGCTCGCCTCGACAGGAGAAAAGGGGAGAGGAAGAGAAAAACCAAACCCAAAATCCTCGCAATCAAATCCCCTGAGGGGGGCAATGGAGGTTGGAAGGAGGAAAAACACAACGACACAGCATTAATCCTGAGAGACAGAGTGAGAGAGAGTGTGCGGAGAAAGATGAGCTTCTCTCTATATCCCTCCTTCCCCTCCCCAGACGTTATGGATACACACACGCACGCCCAGCACATAATCTGGTTCTCTCTTTCCTCTCTTCCTCTCTCAACATCCCTGGAGCGCGACCTGTCACGTGCAATTCGTGGCGAGGGAATCGGAGTGACTGCGCAGGCGCGAGCTTTTCGCGACGACAATGACGCGGATGTAAAAAAAATGAATAAACGAGAGCGGACGGGCGACGGTGAAGGATCTCGTTTTTTTGTGTATTTTCCCCACGCGGGGGGACGATGCACGTTTATGTGAATATCGCTAACTAACGGATGCGAAGCTTCCCTTTTTTGCACGTGTGCGCGAAAAAAAGACGGAAGGTTTAAATAAAAAAAACAATCCGGAAAAAACACTATTATTGATTGATCAAACGTAACATCCTCGCGGACGGCATATCGAGGATCGTAAAAAAAACGAGGAAATTCAATTGCAAAGAAATAAAACTAAAAAAGTCAGTTATTTTTAGGAGAGAAAATTGAAAATTATTATTTTTGCTTCGGGAATAAAAATATCCCACATCCATGGCATGTACTTTGTTAAGAATGTTACGTTGAAATGGCCAAAATTGTTAAATTTAGTTCTGGTCGAATAACCATTACGCCCAATCCATGAAACGTTTTAATTTATCTAACACATATATTAAAGAGAATTATGTCCTTCTTTCTGTGTTTGCACATTTTGCACGTTTGCACAGTTGCAGCGCATTTTTCATTTGCATTTTAAAATCACTTAGAATAGCGATATGAATAAGGGACTTGCACCAAACGACGCCTAAAAAAACTGATCTTCATTTTCCAGCGATTGATTTTCAAATACGTGTCAAATCGTTCCACAAATTCGTTATTAACACGAAAATTGGGCTAAATTTTAGACGAAAAAATTTCGACGTCAAGAGCGACGGCATTGTTGCTGATCTAGCAAAATTACTTCTATATCTAAAAGCAATGCCTTGAACTTTGATATTGTATTTGAAATCAATTGTGAGAACTCTTATATATTCTGAATGCATTTTAATCGAAAGGGAAGTAATGGTGGCTTAATTTGAACCATAGGTTTGTTTACTCCAGTGCCATTTCTAAGGCGTGAAAGAAATGCGAACGAACATACGACCGCTAATATTTTAATTAGCTTTTAGTTTTGTTTACCTTGACGACGAAAGAACTTAGTAAGTAGCTTTTTTAATTCACACAGTTTTTGTAATCACTATAAATCCACCGGCCGTGCGTCAAATATCTTGCTTAATTATCGAAAGAAATTAATCATAATCATTGTCAATATAGTAATTTGCTTTAAACTGCCCAATAAAATTTGCAAACGAAAAGATATTTTCAATGTACGCATGAAGTATCTATCTTCCTATTTTAAATGTTGAGTTGTCCATTATTACAATGCATTGGAGTCGTTCCTGACTTAAAGTTTTTACGCTACGTGTTTGTTTGTTTTAAATTTACATGAAACTTTTCACATAAATTTTCAATCAGTTTTTGTCCTCCATGATTTTGTTTCATTGCAACCTCTTTATGAAATGTCGAAAAATCGGACAAAATCTAATATAAACTTTAAGTATGAAGGAGGAAAAATAAAAGAGAAAAAAGGAGGAAGAATGGGAAGTGCCTTAAATTAAATATTTAATCCACGCATACCCGTCATATTGACGGGCTTTTGTACCAGTGAAAATAATAATTATTCCTTCTCTTTATTAAATGTATAGGTTAAAAGTCACATTTGACTCGGCATTTTTCCTTTAATTATTGATATGTTTACCCATTTTTAAATAAAAAACGATCATGAATAACCACTCAACTACCAATTATATAACTTCGCTTAGGAAAAATTAATTTACGCTGAACTAACGAAAAGCAAACTTTAACCGTATCATAAACATGGACAGTTTCATAGTATTCGCTGTAAAATCAAGGATTATTTTCTTATCGACGGCCATTTACACGTCCGTTTTTTTAACGATCCGCTGCTTAGGTGTTTTGCGAACGTTAACATGCAAACAAAACATGAGAACGCAAAGAGGAACGGTAAAAGGAAAATATAACCACAAGTAACATTCAAAGTACGGGACAACAGCTCTTTTACTTCGGGGTGTTTATTCCTACAACTAACAACGCGTTCTCGTAAAGGAAACAACAAATTTCATTTGAAGCACAAATGCATTTATAGGATAGGCCAGCTAAAAAAAAACTAAATATACATAGTTTAACAAGCTATGATATTGAAATAACTATGAGCAGTTTCATGAGTAAGATACTCAGAGCTTAAGACAGATATAGTTGATCGAATGAAGGTTAAGGAAATTCACAATTTTCGTGTTTCTCGCTTTTAATCTTGCCATTAATGACTGAAATGATTAAAGACAACGTAATAATTAAGGCAGCATTTATGAACATTTTGCTCGTTGAAATAACACAGTATTGACGATGTCAATATCTACTTTTAGTACAATGAAAGTGCTTATACTACTACTACTTTTACCAGATCGTCTTATGCTTTTTATTCGTAATATAAGTTAAAAATTACAACTTCGACGCCGCGTATTATTTTAATAATGCACTAATTTCATAAACAGCAAAAAAATTAAAACAGACAAGGATGTGAAACCATATTCCGAAGAGTCCTTATCTTGGAAGAGGTCGGCAGAGGACATTTTACTCTTCCAATAGGTAATGACGGAAAAACTTTGTTGAAAATTGTCCAGAAGAAAACGCAAACATCATTGTTTAAACCAAAGTCGGCGGAAATTATAAAAGGAAAGATGTAACCCACAATTTCGCAACTCACTCCCCAGTAATTTAAACGGCTTTGTGAGGAAGCCGATCCACAACTCCCGAATCACTAAATGCGGCCATTTATAGCGGGAAGATACTACTCAAAATAGATGCAAAATTAAACGGGAGAAGAAAATGGGTAACGGGAGATCCAGCAGCAAAACCGCGCGAATGCATTCATTCGCCCTTGGAAACGTCCAGTATTTTGCGAACGGCGGTCTTCAGTTGTTGGAATATTGTGCGCTTGTGTGTGTGTGTGTTTGGGGAGAGAGAAAGAGAGATTATCACACCGACTAAGCACGGAAATGAGATTTCAGGTTCGAAGCCCGCCATTCCAGTGTCCCGCTCCGTGCCTGCGATGTCCGAAATCATTCCGAATCATTCTATAACCGTCCGAATCGCACCTTCCATTGATCCCCGACATGATTCTCTCATCGCTTGGAAATGAGGAGGGAAAAAACAGGAAGACCGCCATGGAATGAATTGGCTCGGTGCTGCGACGCCAACATCCATATTATCATCCGTGGGTATTGGAACGTCTCTTTCCTTCCTCTTCCATTATCCAGTCGCGCTTTCCGAATTGTGTAAAAAAATACCGTGAAATGTTCGTCCGCGGACGTATACTAACGGTATAATCGAATGAAAAAATGACAGTTCCGAGAATACCATTTTTCGTACAATGGTGAATGGTTAAATTTTACCATTAGTGGTTTTATGATAAATTTTCCATCTATATAGGAAATACATGCGTTTCTGAAAAATTCTACGAAGAAAGCATTAAAGTTTCACATAAAAGATTACTTGAGAGTATGCGAGGGGCTCTATTGCAAGTCAATGGTAAATAACTTGTAGCGAGATAATCCCTATAGAAAAAAATTCTCTGATGATAATTTTATGTAACGAGCATTAAATTTCATTTTCAAAATTGCTTTTTGAGAGTCATGAGCCATGAGAGCCAGCCGTAGTTCTTTATTCTTGCCGTAAATAATGTTTACCTAAACATGATGCGAGTAGATTAAAAATACATAATCTTTCGTTTCGTTTCCTCATTTTGTATATTTTTGTTCCTATTACACTCATTACAAATAAAAAAAATTGCGTATGAAGTTTTCGCATAAAAGGGAAGAACTGAAATTAACGTATACGCTAAAATCAAAGAAGACCTACTACAGATCGCGCTCCAAGGAATTTGCTGATTTTCTCAACACAGAGAGACATTTTCCCTGTTACCTGCTACGGGGATAAAGTGAATAGGGGCATTAAAAGCTGATAGCGATTTCACTAACAAAGTTCTTGATGATTCAGTTCCGTAGATATTCAATCACCCGTGCATTTCCCTATTGTATTAAAATGAAAGAGGAAGCGGAGGCACCAGAGTGGATGGATATAGAGAGACAGGAAGGGAGAGCAGGTCGCTATCATTGGGCTTGTGGTACCACCCTGGAGTGACGCAAACACACATCTCTGTCGGATTTATTTAAGGGCCTTATAGGTTCGGTAAACACGCAATGAACAGCTTTGCCTTTCATAAAGGTATTCGGCGTCGGCTATGGAACGAATGGAATTTTTAGCGTGCTCTCTCCCCGCGAACTGTTTCCTGCGATGAACAAAGAAAGCGGCCATCTCAATTTCTCTCTCTACTTTGCCATTGTACTTCCTCACGGTAGAACAATTCAGTCGAAATACCAGGAAAAAGTATGTCTATAATGCATCGAACAGATTTTTCCTTCAGGAGTTTGCAAGAGCTATATTATAAGAATATAAAGTCAAGATTTAAAAATATTTTATTCTTATATTACACTCAAATTACTATTAGCAATACTTACTAAATAGTGTCGGCGCCGACAAAATATGTACAATAAAAACACGGCGACAATGAAAGAAAGTAAATTCACAAAATTTCCAAGCCATAATTCTTAGAAGGCGAGATGTTTCGAAATATAAAAGTTCCCGTTTGAAAGCTTCACCAAAAATTTGATTGAATACCAGCACAATATCTACTTTGGTGAAATATCTCATGCCTGCACTTTATCTTTCCTCAAACCCATTCGTTTTTAGAATACTGCGCGAGAGAGGTGAGAAGAGGGAGGTTAAGGGAAGGAGAAAATGAGAGGAAAGAGAGAGAGAGAGAAACATGGAAGAGATAAAAGCTGGAGAGTGCGAGGAGAATTGGTGGAAAAGAAAATGAAGAGAGATATTTGGGAGTGAAAGATGAACGTATAGCCATGGAGAGAGAGGGGGGGAGACGGGAAGTGAGAAGCAGGAAAGGAGATAAAGAGTCGGGCAAAGGAAGGGAGAAGGGAAGAGAGTGCCTTCATTTCCCCTAACTCCAGCTACTAAACAACTCCCTTCGCCCTTTCTCTTCTTCCAGACAAACACATCCGCACCCACCCATACCGTTCCCTTCCGTTTCATAACCCCTCTTCCTCTGCCCTCGGACGATGCCGTGTCACAAGCAGAGGGGAGGGCGTGGTAGGAAATGAGGGGTGGTTATGTGGATTGCAGAATGCATGCTGCAAATGGCGTAGAGATGGCTGAGATAAGGCAGGGAATCAACTGCACATCTATCAGCTCCGCTAGCGACGGGGTACGTCATAGCATGTGCGCAATGACTAAGGATATGACGGCATAGATGGACTTAAACCTCTTACGCTTATTGCGCACTCCACTGTGACTTGAAAAATATATTTCTCCATAGGTAATTACCAACCTAAAAACTAACATTTTTAAATCTTAGGAATACCAAGCTATAATATTTTCAGTCCCTTGCCCTACCAAGAGTTGGGGGTTCAGAGGCCCACTGTCTAAGATTTAATAATTAGTCATAGTAATGTATTTTTGGTATTGAAATATGTTGAAAGATATCGTAAGATTATAAATATAATATTTTCCCAAACAATTTGATATTTCCATGAAAGGACTTATTTTCACATTTATCCTCACTATATTCACATGCTCAGATTCATATTATAATAAGATGCAAAACCACGCTCAAATTTACCGAAATAATAACAAACTAACAACAATAACGTTTTACTTCGAGTTCTCTGACACAATTTCATATAGGCCGCCAGTTTGTCATGATGCGCGGCCATTGCCGAAAATAATTCTACAAACTACGAATGTATGTAACATCGACTGAAATGTACGCTTGCTTATAACAAGGCTATGGACAATGTATTATTTTCAAAAATTATCGCGTATTTTATTACACTGAAATAGACGGAAAATACCTTGTGGGACTCGGAGGACCCACTTTGGTATTCCTAGGTTTAAGAGTGAGAACGTCTGATAACCGGGAGTATTTGCGATAAAAATATCGTCACCGCCGACCAGCATTTTTAAATAATTCCGACAAATCGTAGCTTTCGTTTTAGAAAATAACGATCGAGACGTCGTATCGCAGCGTGCGCGGTTGCGATAATTAAATTCCGTTAACTGAGGCTCGGTATGCGTCCGCGGTTTCCGCACCGATTTTCGATTCGTCGCCGGCGATTTAAAATAAAAATCACGCGTTTGAAAACAAAAGAGCGTCAGAAATTTTGCAGGCAGAGAGAGGATTTTTTTAAGGCACCGTCATGCGATGTAACTCGGTTACACGTGGGATATCCGATCGGTCGGACATTCTAGAGCGCGGCGTAGTCCATGATTTCGCGCCACTGGATAACTGATAATTAATTTTTTCGTCGCGTCATTTCTCGTGTGCCTGGGCGCTTGAAAGAAATTACGAGCCCGACGGCTTTCGATGCGCGTGCCTTGAAATTATCTAAATTCCCATTGGAAATTTCGCCCGCAGTGGTCGGTGTTCGTGGAAGCGTTCCGTTTCCGTAGTTTTCACGTGGAATTTATTGCGACCGGAATGTGGTAGGGCGCGTGAATAGGCGACGAGAAAAAAAACGAATATTCAGTTAATTTTACTTTCGGTCAATTAAATCCTTCGAATTTAACTGGGAATCTGAATCTTGTTTCCAATTATTATCCGACCATTTATCGATATTTTTGTCTAAAGCGCAAGCAAAAATTAAACAATTCAGCCGACTTCATTGGTGATTTACCAAAAATAGATTCTAAAAGAGCACGTAATGCTATTTGTGCTGTTTTTATGAATGTGCGAAAGGGGAGAGGAGATCTGTGGGTGCACGTGGAGACAGCATCTGGGGTGTGCGAATTTGAAAGGGAAGATATTTGAACATTAGGGAGCTGAGGGTTTATTGCCGGAGGAAGGGGGAGGGATGTTGGCAGTTTGGGTTAAACGTAAAGATTTTTTTTCTAAGAAATCGAGCGATGCATATGTTGGCATCTAGTTTTCGTCAAAGAAACAAAAATCAGTTGGGTCTCAGATTCGCGCCAGCTCCGCCGGGTGAACACGGAAACGATTCCACATTTGTAGTTATGAATGCTTCGGAGGACCGAATCAAAGTCACAAGAGCTTCGGCGAGCCGGTTGAGTGTTTACATAAGAAGACATTCTGTGCTCTCGTATTAGTGATTATCAAGTCTAAATAATTTACTAGCGTTAAAACTTCACCGGAAAAGGTTTTCCAACCCTAACTTTACTGAAACATGTGAAATTGTCCGTTAAATTTTATCAATCGCTTTTTCATTATACCTTTGCCAGCCGCATGAAGCGCTTTCGGGGGCCGCATGCGGTCAACGTGTGTTGCCGACTGCTGCTATACTGTATCGGGAAAAGCTTTAATTGCGAAGTCAGAAGTGATGACTGAGTATTCGCCTAAACGTTAAGGGACAAGGTTTATTAAGGTATCACTTAACAACATAATCGTTCTCTGCCTTCCAAGAGGTCCCTAACCATGATCTAGCCGAACCACGTAACGACCTCTTCTTCGATTTACGACAACTCTCCTTTCCTATCAGGTGTTCCAACATGTTCTTCCACTCTCCTTATCTAAGCGTTAACATTCCTCCATGCCCGAGGACTTCTTTAACTACTTTAATGTTCACTTATTAACCCTTTAAAAAAACTCTATATCACTTCGCTCTTCATCATGCACCCTACGATTCTACTCAACTCCACTGAGGCATCCAAGCACTCTCTATGTGTCAGCTTTATCGTATTTGTTCTCTCCAACACATTCCACCTTAGCAGCTTTAATAATTTTTCTTCTTGGACAAAGACGGTGCTTCCCAAAACTGATTTTCTCTCTACTTAAAAAAATCTAAAATAATATCTCCTAAATACCTGTTGTGTCCATAAAAATCAAAAGAATCGCTATCAATGAAAATAAATCCAGATATTTTAAGTTCATCTTATTAAAAATCGCTCCACTCCAGACAACTATCGCCTGTGCTAACTTTCTACACAATAAAGAAAGCGCGAAAAACACTGCATTATATCGACACGCTAAAGCATTGGAAAATAACGTCCGAGGACTCTCTCGTATGAGAGATAGGTAAAACTGAAAAAGAATGAAAAATACCAGGTAACCAGCATAAGGCAGAATAATCAGATTCCATAGTGAATGTTGATAATACGGGTATGAATCAGTGTGATTAACAGGTTACAGGAGAAATTTGAAATCAGGGGGAAAATTCTACCATGCGTGGGAATCGAATCTGCACCTTCCACTTACCGGACGGATATTTTACTTCTAAACTATCGGGACGGACTAGTTTTTCTGTGGATATTTTCATGGTCAGCCAAGCTTCCTTCCTCCCCCTACGGATATCCTCCATGTGGTACACCTAAGAAAACCCAACATCCTCTCACTGTTGAGATAACCAACCAGGCAGAATTTCACGCAATATGAGCAAACATCATCTAGAGTCAACTGTAGGACGGAAAGAAGAAATATTCTTCTAGAGCTTGAAAATAAAATTAAAAAGGAAACGAAGTATGTGTGTTCGTTCTAGAGCATTCTGCTACATAAAAATGGAAATGCTTCTTGCGATATAACACCAACACGAAGTATAAACACTTCTGGCGAATATTTATTAAAAATAGTCAATATTTAAAAAGTTTAATTTCATGCATACTATGACGTATGTTTGCATAGTGCGAGAAATTAGGGGTGTGAAACATTTAAACTAACCGAGTTAAGACGTAGAGACGCAACGAGGGCCCCTATTTTTTCGAAAGAGAACGCTACAGGACAAAAGGAGAAGTGCAGGGATTCCACCAGCGTCCAAAAATCCCATTCACAAGCCAATTTCAGAATGGCGTCGATGTACACACATTTGCATAGTGACAGAGTGAGTCCTAGATGTTTGGCCGAGGGACAATTTACAATCGTAAAAGGAATGGGCAACCGCCTAATCTAAAAATCTACTTTTGATTTAAAAATTAATTTACTTCATTAACTTCAACAAACTCCACTTGAGGAGTCAAATTTGTGAAAATATTTCATAAAAGAAATAAAAACAATTATTGTAATTTTCTGTTGGAGCATCATCAGGCGATGTCAAGCGAAACCGGTCGATTGCATTCGTGTTTAACGGAAATTACAATAATTGTTTTTATTTCTATTATTAACTTTACCATCGCCAACGATGCAAAAGTAAATAATTCGTTTTCCTTCCGAAAGGAAATTTTCCAATTACCAATGAACTTAAAGTCCTTTTCGTTCAAGAATAGATTGTATAACGCAATTTATGACTTGAATGGAATATATAATTTTGGCTAATCCTATAGCCATAAATCAGATTAGTAAACCTGATGCGCATTCCAGCTGTAAAGGAGCTATCAGCCTTGCTTATTCACCGGCATTCGACTACAATGAGGATTTGATTATGCCAGGGGCGCAGATACTGCCCTTGAAGCCTGGGAGGCCCACAGTTCCGAGGGGACCTCAATAGACGGAATGCAAGTCTTCGGAAAAATTTAGTCTGTTGGCACTCCTGTCCTAGCTAAACCAATGGATTGAACAACTGTTTGATTACCATTTAGAAGGGTTAACTCTGACACATATCCTACTGATGATGGCATCGTAGATGTCGAAAAGTGCTTGTAGGGATAAAATATTTTAGGTTATTAGTGGAGCATACTTTTCAATCCCAATATTTCATTTCAATCTCGTGTGTGCGATCAGGTCCTTGGTTCGGAGTAGCTTCTCCTAAACCAGGGGTCGGCAACCTTTTTGACAAAAAGAACCATTTTTTCTAAATTTGAATAAAATCCAAAGTACCAAGAGCCGCAAGACATGTTAATGAAAAATACGTATTACATACACTAAAACTATAATTAATGACATATATTTTTTAAGCTGCACACCTAAACAGTGATTTGTTATGTATTACGTGTTTGGGTGATCATTCTTAAGAAAAAGAACGAACAAACGAAAGTATAAATAACCTTTCAAATGAAGTAAATATAATGGTCCTTTCAGAAAATGAATCTAGTAGTATAGACGAAAATGAGAAAGTCAAAAATGAAAGTGTTACTCAACAACCAATACTGGATCGAAAACAATATTATTTCTGAAAATTTGGTTTTAATAATTGTATTAATTATGATGTGATGTGCTATCCATGTGGCCTCCTCTGCTTACTTGTCCAATTGTGCCTGCCAACTACAGAAAATAATTTAAGATAATAACTATTTCTTTTAAAACAAACTACATAGTATTTGTAATATCAATGAAATTGGTCACGAAATTATCAAGTATAGTCAATTTTTTTACATACCTACTACGTTTTAATGCGATTTCTGCTCCTGCATTTCTTTGGAGAGTTGCTCAATGTTTGGAGAGTAAGCTGTTGTGTTTATTTTCAAGCAGGACCTTAGACTTCCATCATTCAGTCGGCTTCTTAGTTTGATCTTAATGAAATTCATGTTTGAATACACTTGTTCACACTAGTAAGTAGAACCGAATATGGACAGAATGCTAGACGCATACTTTTTCATATTAATATAGACATCTGGTAAAAAAATACCAGACCTCAAATACAATTTGGTCCTGTTTTTTGAGATACTGCATTTCTGTCCATTTTCGCTGAAGTGCTAGAATTGATTTCTGCCTCTCTAGATGTTCGAGTTCGATCTCCAAGCTTTTGAATTTAGAAGTACAGATGTCCTTGTTCCGCAAATCAACCAATTCAAGTTCCATCAGGGCTCGATCCACAAAGTGAATACTGAAAAATTCAGTAGAGAAGTGTCAACTTCCAGGGGTTTCAACACAAAAGACAAAGTTGCCTTTTCCTTTCTAAAATCCGGAAATCGCCTAGAAAAGCATTCCTGCATTTTAATGACAACATTTTTAAGGTTCTTTGTGTGAATCTCATAATTTGTTGTCTCTTTGAATGTCTCAAAGATGGAAAATTAAACAGCGAACCCGTCTCGATGTCTCTTGCAAACAAAACTAGCTTTTGTTCAAAGACTAGCAACTCCTCTAAAAGCAAGTGAGCAATGTTTTTTTTCCTTGTAGTTTTCTATTAAGGACGTTTAAATGCGAGGTGATATCTACCATGAAATACAATTTCTCTAACCAATGAGGATCTGTAAGTTCTTTATAGTCATAGCCTTTTCTCTACATAAAAACCTTTACTTCTTTCAGACAGGCCGCGAAACACCGAAGCACCATGCCTCTTGTAAACCACCGCACTTTGTTGTGCAGAAGAAGTTCCGCATACTGACTGTTGACTTCTTCGAGAAGTTCACAGAACTCCCGGTGATTTAAGCCTTTTGGCATAATTTTGTTGACCATCTGAATTACTAGGTTCATTATTTCTGTGATCTCAGGTGGAAAATATTCTGCATAAAGTGCATCTTGATGGAATATGCAGTGAAACGACAGCACATTATGGTCAAGCGTATTCTGCAAACGTGAAACAAATCCCTCATTTATCCCTTTCATATTCGGTGCCCCATCTGTTGCGACTGAGATAATATTGCAAATGTTTATCTCTTTCTTCTTTAAACAGTCAACAGCAGCTGATAAAATATCTTCTCCCCTTGTTTGGTCTTTGAGGGGCAGTAATTTAATAAGCTCCTCTTGAGGTCCTTCAGAATTAACATATCTGGCCATAAGAGCGACATCACATGACTCGTCACAAGAAATAGAGAATCCTGAAACTGACTGAATATCCTTAATGTGCTGAGTACTGATATCAGCGGCAATTTTTATCATTCTGTCCCTGACTGCCTTTGCTGACAACGCAATATTCTTAAGTTTCTTAACAATTTCCTCTTTGTTTCTTAAATCACAATACAGCTTCTCCGATATTTTAAATATATTTGCCATCCGTAAACGTCTTACCCCGTTTCACTATCACATGTGTTGCTACAAAATTTGCGGCAGTTGTACTACTTGGTGATTTCACCTATTTAGTGAACATGCTCCTACTTTTGTCTGCTTTATTCTTCAACTCATCTACAGTTTTCTTTCTACAATCTCCAACTGGATATTTTTCTGCAAAGTTAATGTGCTGTTTAATAAAATGTCTCTCGAGATTCGAGTTTTTATTGTTGGCGAGTTTTGTATTGCAAATTAGGCATGAAGGCAAACCATCGGAACTCATAATGAATGCGCAGGATTCTGTGCATTCATTTTTAAACTGTCGGTGCTCGTCTATTTTTTCTTTTTTTAAAACATTGACATTCTGGGATGTATCTGAAATTTTACTTAATTTAGATAAGTCCTCAAAACAATCTAAATACATCAAATTTAAACATAAAAGTTGTATAGAAATATTTTGAATGTCTATCTAAAATTCGAGTAAGTTAGGGTAAAACTACTTCGTCTGAGTAGAAATTAAATTAAAAATGATTTTAATTCGAACTCGTTTATAAGAAGTAAGGGTATAACAGAGTCACGGCTATAGTGAACACTGTTCGGTCAACGAACATTTACGTACAAAACTTTTTACGTATATAACGAGCCCGCTTCACGGATATATCGAGCAAAGTCGCTCTTTGTCGAAAGACAAAGTATGAAATGTTGTCAATTCCAGGATCAAAATTTTAAAATATGACATATCTGTCCGCAGTTGTCCCTTTTCGTTCCTACTTGAAGCTCTTTAAATTGATCAAAAACATCTGACAATTTCGTTTTTATTGATGACGACTTGATTACTTCCGGACTTTCAACGGAGAATGATATAATAGCGACAGTGTTCAATAAAAAGCGACGAAGACAACGATGAATGCGTTGAAGACACAATTCCTACGAAACCCGTGCCATCATACCCGCAAGCTCAGGTCGCCTTGGAAACCTTTGTTGAATTTTTCGAAAATAGTGGCGGTTCCGATAGTTTTTTAATGCTCTAAGTATGATAAAAGGAAATCTTAGAGATATCAAAGTGAAATATAGCAGGAAGGACATGATTCTAAATTATCTATGTCAAAAAGGAAGCGAATAATGTTTTATATGCAGGCTTTTACATTCACGGTTATAATGAATAACGGCTACATCGAGAAAAACTACCCATTCTCGTGGAGCACTTTATAATCTAGTTTGACTGTATATTCCTCGTGCAAGAAATTAAAAAGAGCAAGAAAACTCGATAGTTACAGAAATACTTACAAAAAATAAGGATGCAGAGGAGAAAACATCCCAAATGCTCACTCTGATGAATGCTGGATTAATACCGGTCAAATAATAAAAAGTAGGAAGCTTTTCTTGTAGGATTATTCACAGATGAACACATCCAAATGAGCGATATTCGCGTTTATAGCTTTCACACTGGCAATGACTGTGTACGATGAAAAGGAGCTTCTCACAATCAAGAAAACTGACGCAAGCATGTTTAAATGTGAGCTCCGGGAATTTGATCCTGTGATACCAAAATAGACGGCTATCGGTGAAAAAATATTGTGCTACATTGTTTTTATCTGTTGCCTACAGAGCATAGAAACCTCATAGTAAGCATTTCTCTAACATGTAGTCATTTACCGGCTGCTGAACTATCTTATCAATCGAGACCGTCAATGTCGCGGGAGAGTGGGCGTCGGGAGCAGCAGATCATTACTCAAAGAGCCACATGCGGCTCAGGAGCCGCGGATTGCCGCTCTGGGTGACTAGGGGGTAAAAGGGGAGAAAGCAGGAAGGGAGCCTTGTACCTTACTCTCCCTCTTGCACCCCGTTCATCGGCTGATCCTGTCAATATTTTCAGTGAACACCTCCATTGTTTCTTCCTCTGCTGTTGTGGAGCGGACGAAGTGTGGGGGAGAATGGTACGACCCGCATAAATATGGAGGTTGCAAAACAAACAATAACAGAGCGCACGCACAATGCGGAAATCGGGCGTGATATAACGAGCACCCTAGCGACCTGCATAAATATGGAGGTTGCAAAACAAACAATAACAGAGCGCACGCACAATGCGGAAATCGGGCGTGATATAACGAGCACACTTTTATTTGCAAATAGGGGGAGGGGAATAGGTGGAAGCGTGGGATGTAGAATGGTGAGAGGGAGGGTTATAAAATAGCTGGGATGAGGTAGAAATAAATGTTGATCCATTGAGCGTGCTTTTTAAAGCATCCCATAATATGGAGATTTTTCTCCGATATACACGCACATTAAATAAACGCAAGGCATTTTTTTCGGATAAAATAAAAATCTTCCTTGGAGCTCCATAGAGGCTATCTCCGCCTCTTCGTCACTCGCCGTGGAGGTCGCTGCGATGAGAGCGAATCGAAAATACAACTCGAAAATGGCGTTTAAATAACAGGATACCGCGAACGCAACTCACTAGATGGCAATTTTACGATATCCTCGTTGGGGAAAATAAAAAATGGTACTTTTTTGAGCGGGGATCGAACCCAAGCATCCCTTCAGTAATAATGATGCTCGAGCTAGCTTCAAAAGTCGTAGATGTTGTTGCATATTATTTCTGAGTACTCGTTGCATAAACATCTTAAAAATCGAAACATACTGAAAACTAAATTAGGCACCTAATTATTTTAGCATTTTGTTATCTAATGTAGCTGATTTGAGAAAATCTTTTGGAAAAAACTGTTTTCATTCCGAGGCGTATGTTGGAAAAACACTGACCAAGTTTACCTATAAAGGAATTCAGTCGTAATTCGAGGAATTAGACGTCCATTAATGACGGAAATCAAAGGCTTCCTTGGATTTATTTGAAAAATCTCAGGTTTGTTTCTTTTACATTCTCATATACGAAGTGCATAGAGAAAGTAATGTAATCTAGACAAAATTCGACTGAGATACTTTGATGAATATGCACACATTAGGTGCCCTAGAGTAGCTCCCTATATATATATATATATATATATATATATATATATATATATATATATATATATAACCTCCTGAAATGCACCCAATGTCCCGCCTTTTATGTTGACCTCACCAGCAATCCCCTCAACATCCGCATGAACGGCCACCACAACAGCGTCATTCTCAAACGACCGCTGCCTCTGGCCGTTCATGCGAACCAACATAATTTAAAGTTTAACAACTGCTTCACAGTGAGAGACATTCGCGCTCTCACCGACAATACAACAGCTCCCCAACTCCGTCAGTGGGAGCTTTCGCATATCCATCTCCTAAACTCCTTCACTCCCCCTGGCCTCAACCTTCGATAGCTTTTCACTCCCTTTCTGTCTTCTCCCAACCCCTTACCAATCCCCAACCCCCTCCGTATCCTCCAATCCTCGATCTTTCCGCACTATCCTTCCACCCACATGCCTCCACCCAGTGTCACTGTTATCAGCTCTCTCTCTCTCTCTCTCTCTCTCTGTGTAACTGATGAAGGAATAACCCCGAAAGCTTCTACGTTTGTGATGTTTCTGTGTTGTTTTAGTGTTCTTTTACGTGTGTCGCTTCGACATCCCCAGGGCCTCGCCAACCTAAAGTCGTCCGATTGGTGAGTGTTCACTGGGCTTCCTCATCCCAACATCTTGTTGCCATCCATATATATATATATATATATATATATATATATATATATATATATATATATATATATATATATATATATATATATATATATACTGTGCACTGGTGGTGTAGTGGTGGGCGTTTTGGTTTCCCATTACAAAGTTCCGGGGTTCAAACACCGCGAATGGAGCTTTTATAAAAAAATCAACGGTGCCGGGCAGTAGGCAGCAGTACTGTCAGTATGGTATAGAGCCGAAAACAAATTATGTTGGCTGGGTCTATATCCAATACAGATGTTTGCCTGATCGGGACGATTTGAACGGCTACAGTACTGCGATGTGGGAAGCAAGAGGGAAACTACCACATTACAATCCCTAGTAATGATTATATGGTTGGACAATATGAGTTCTCTCGAGGTAAAACAATCCGGAGGTAAAATAGTCCCCCAATCAGATCTCCGGGCGGGGACTGCTTCGAGGAAAACATTTGTCGAAAGTAATTTACGAATAGGCACTTGGAACGTAAGAACTATGAGAAAGGTAGGAAAACTAGATAACTTGAAAGAAGAAATGAGAAGAAATAGAGTTGACATTATAGGACTGAGCGAAACTACGTGGGAAGGAGAAGGACAGTTGAACTCGGAAGAGTACACGGTAGTTTACTCTTGAGGAAATAGTGGGGAAAGGGGAGTAGCTCGAGCAAGACATGATGAAAAGCGTGTAAAAGATAATAGCAACGAACGATAGACCGATGGCAATAAAGCTAAAAGCATTCCCAGTGGACATGCTGATAATCCAGGTATATATATCAACGTTAGCTCATGAAGATGAAGAAATCGAGGAGATTTATGAGCGAATTAATTACATTTACGAAGAAAACGAAAGAGGCAAGGTAAACTGCATAATAATGGTAGATTGGAACAGCACAGTCGGACAAGGACAGGAAATAAATGTTTTCGGGCAATACGGGCTTGGGAAGAGAAACCGAGGAGAGGAAAAACTAGTAGAATTCTGCATTATTAATGAACTTGTAATGACTAATACATGGTTCAAAAACCATAAACGAAGGTTAGAGGTACACATGGAAAAGCACAGGAGATAGAATGAGATGCCAAATATATCACATCCTAGTAAAACAAAGATTCAGGAACAGCATAAAGACCGCCAAGACATCACCAGGAGCAAACATTGATTCAGATCACAATCTTCTAATAGTTGACGTAAGTATAAATCTCAAACAAATAAGAAAAACGAGAAGAGAAAGACAGACTTGGGACCTACAAAAAACTGAAAGAAAAACAGAATGTAGTCAGCATGAAGTTGGAAGATCGCCTAATAAATTTGGCAAACAAACTAAAGACCGTGGATATAGAATGGGAAGAAATTATAACCAGTATCAAAGATTCCTTGGATAAAGAGATTGGAAAGCAAGAGGAGAAATTCAGAAAACCATGGATCACTAAGGAAATGCTGGAGAAAATGGATGAGAAATTAATTAATAAGATTTACGATACGGGAGAGTGGCCTCGGCATTTCCTAGAAGTAACAATGATCACTCTAAAGAATAAGTCAAAGGCAGTGTAAAGACTACAGATGATAAGCCTTCTCTCACAAAATTCGAAGATCACGAGGATTCTTAATAAAAGACTGGAGAAAAAGGCAGAAGAAATGCTAAGGGAAGATCAATTCAGTTTTAGAAAAGGACGAGAAACTAGAGATGCTATAGGGGTAGTTAGAATCATATCAGAAAGGGCAATAGATTACAGTCAAGATATCTGCGCATGTTTCGTAGACTGGCAGAAGGCCTTTGATAGAGTAAATTGGGTAATGTTGATGAAGATATTAAAGGATATAGGTGTAGACTGAAAAGACAGGAGACTGATCAGGAATCTATATGTGAATCAAGTTGTAAAAGACAGGTTGGAGAATACGGACACCTGCGGAGTAAAAATCGGTAGAGGAGTAAGACAGGACTGCTGCCTATCGCCGGCCCTATTCAATATATATGGAGAAAGCCTAATGCAAGAAGCGCTAAAAGGCACAGGAGATTTCAAAATTGGAGGAAGGATTATAAGAACAGTAAAATACGCGGATGATCAAGTAGTTCTAGCAAGAAAGGAAGAGGAACTCCAGAAAATGATAAATGGACTAGTAATAACAGGTAGAAATACGGCATGGAAATAAATAGATAAAAATTCAAGGTTATTCGAATATCGGGAAAAACAGAGAATCTGAACATAAGTATTGAAGGAAAGCCGTTAGAACAAGTTTCTGACTATAATTGGAAGCATCATAACAAGAAAAGCAAAATGTACGGAGGAGATCAGGACTAGAATAGGAAAAGCAAAAGCGGCTTTCAGAAGAAAGAAACACCTACTTACAGGGAATATAAGGGAAGATATCAGCATGAAGTTCATAAAATGCTGTATGGAGTAGAGCTTTGTATGGGGCAGGAAAAATGACATCGAATACTTGGAAAGCTTTGAAATGTGGACTTGGAGAATGTTGAAGATAAAATGGACAGATAGGATGAAAAACGAAGAAGTGCTAAGAAGAGTGGGAGAGAAGCGAATGACTATACAGATTATTAGAAAGAGGAAGGAACACTGGGTTGGGCATTACCTTAGGAGAGAGAGTATGATTAAAGACGTGTTAGAATGAAAATTGGATGGAAAAAGGGAAAGAGGTAGAAATAGGTTTCAGCTGATAGACGATTTGAAAGGGAAAGAGATTTATCAAGATATGAAAAGGACAGCGGAAAATAGGAATATATGGAGAACCAGGTTTAAACAAGAATAATCACGGACCTGTCTACGGACAGACTACATATGATGATATACTCGTACATATATAAACTTAAGAAAAAGGAAAGGTAGTGATGAGGGTGGCAAAAATGTGTTTAAGGAAGCCCAGCGGACACTTACCAAGTTGAGGATCAAGATGTCAGGCTGCTGGGGGCGTCAAAGAGACACGTATATAACACGCACACAAAAACACGAAAGCTTTTAGGGCATATGACCTTCATCAGCGATAAAGAGAATATATATATATATATATATATATATATATATATATATATATATATATATTCTCTAAATCATTTGTAATAATTGCGCTGAGGAAGTCCCTGTGCGACGAGTGGTTAATTTTCCAATTTTACACCACGTTTTATCGTGTATATTGCGTCCAGAAGCAAATGATATTGTGATATTACTAAAATCAGAAACATTATTACCGGTGATGATAAAGACTGTGAAAGACTATAGCATGATCTGATGCTTTCTCGGCGAATAGATGCGGTGAATTTTTTTCGGGTTTCCAGCCAGGTGAGAATGGTGTCTTCCGACGTTTCGGCGCCTTTCTCTTGCTCCATCTTGCGGGAACTCAGGAGTTTCCTGAAGATGGCGCAAGAGAAAGGCGCCGAGATGTCGGAAGACACTATTCTCACCTGGCTGGAAACCCGAGAAAAATTCACCGCACAGTGAAAGACTGCTCAGTGAAAATGTACTGGTTAGTAATGTTTTGCAATAAATTTAGTTGTAATGGAATTGATGAATTGAATATACCTATTTATATATTTATGTATTTTACTTCATCTTCGGAAGTTTCTATCGGGGGGACAACCGTCGTTGTTAGCGAAATCTTTTTGCTGTACCTTTCGTCAATGAGGGATTTTTTTGTCTTGGTGAGCGATTCCAATTACGAGAGCAGACTTTTTCACCACCTCCATAACGTAGCCGTGATTTTTGAGCAGAAATAGATAGTTCAATACAGATTGGGAAGAAAAATACTTGGTGTTTCTTAAGCAATATTCGTTCTAGAAAATAATAATTGGTGCAATATGCAAAACAGAACTTCGTTAAACAAAAAATTGTCTGCAACGCCGTTTCAGTACGCACGAGTTAGAAGTAAAGAATAAATAAAGTGATGTGACTTCGTGCAGGGAACCTGTCAACACAACACGGAGTGAAATAATAAAAGCTGCGTGAGAAAGAAATATTAACGAAGATTTATTCGTAAAAAATTGCGCTACACAAATTTTATATTCACAAAAATATTTCTACTTTCTGGAAAATTCAATAATGTGAATTTCGTATTTACCGTTTACTTTTTAGTATATGTATATAAAAGGTTATTTCATTAAAATAAATTTATATCAATTTTCTTTTCCTGATTTTACCCAATTATTGGAAACTACTTTCGTAGAATATTTCTTCTATGACTAAAAAATTCAGCAATTTTAATCTCTATATCTGATTTCATTAACAGTAACATCAATGAAAAAATCTGATCTGGTCACCACATGACTTTCTCCATACCTGTAATATTTCTACAAATTCCAAATAGGTTAAATGATAATATATATTTTAGGAACTGCGAGAAAAATTTAGACTTAACAAAGAACTGAAATAAACTCAAACCGTAGCCCTCTGATATTGGATATAGCCACGAAGCTCTAACAATTAAGATAATAAAAAGGAGCGTTACTAACAATAAGACGAACTATTGTAAACGTCAAGTGTTTACCATAGTCGGCGGTAGGTGGTGTGAAGGTGGCAGCTAAAAAATATAATTTTTTAAATATCTCTTAGAAAATGCATTATATGGGAAAACGTTTCGAAACAACGTTGTAGAAAATCAAATTTCCTACAACCGTTATTGTAGTACTTTTTTACATTAATCAAATATAAAATAAACTGATTTGGGCAACACATGACTTTCTCCATATTTATATGGAAAATTACATGTTGTTAGCTCTGGGATCGTTGTCAATATTTACTTCCGGTTGACAATTAAGAAAAGAAAAAGGAGCGCAACTAACAACAAGACTTAACTAAGCGTCAATTGTTAAAAATAGTCTTCGGTAAGTGGCGTGGTGGTGGCAGCTAAAAATATAAGATATCGCTTAAAAAATGCATTATATGGAAAAATGTACCAAACAAAGGTTGTTGAAAATGAAATTTCCTACAACTTTTATTCCAGTACATTTTTACATTTATCAAATATTAAAGCAAATATTTCAAAATAACGGATAAGTGACAAAAATAAACACCCACTACCGGTCGGCCGATTTTTACCAAAAACTAATCAGACCTTCTAACTTTTATAAAAATGTTAAATATAAAATTTTGCGTTGACCTGATTAATAGTTTTTGAGTTAGAGCGCCCACAAAAATCTATCACATACAGACAGATACACAGACATCATCAAGAAAATTGTGAAAACGTGTTCAGGGGACCTTAAAACATGTATTTGCGTTGAAATTTCGAATTCGATTTTTTTCATGAAAACAACAACTTCGTATATGGAGAAAGTAAAGATGGACAAGTGAGAAGAGTAAAAATCCACTTCCGGTTGGCCAATTTTTACCAAAAACTAATCAATCCCTGCTCCTTTAACAAAAACATTAAATATGAAATTTCGTGTTTATCTGATAATTGGTTTTTTGGTTAGAGCACTCACAATAATCACACACACATCATCGAGAAAATGGTTCAAGTGTTCAGGGAACCTCAAGACGTCTATTTCCGTTGAAATCTCAAAATCGATTTTTTCATGAAAACAATTTTACCTTATAGTACGTATGGAGAAAATAAAAATTAATATTTATTTATTTTCCTTATCGTCGTATTATTTATCGTAACCAAGGCATTGTTTATACTCCAAAACAGCGTCGATATATATGAATAACGATAAATGGAAAACTTTTATATCAGTAACATGAATAGAAACGGAAACATATTTTATATATTAAATTGATTAATTTAGAAAATTCCGAGAAGCTTTTTAATAGTTTCACAACTAATTTCATAGTACTTCACGATTCGTTTATTCGTATCAAATCAAAGTCTATTGTGATGACGTGACTAAAAATGAGCCAATCATGGAGCATTGTACGCACGCAACAGACTTTTATTATAATACACATATATGTAGAAACTAGCGTCAGCAAAGACGGTTATCATTGGTTCTTTAACCCTTGATTTAAACTTGGACAACTCAAGTTATAGCAATGCACGAAACATATTAGTCCTTAAGGTAAACACGTACAAATTTCTAATATCTACATCCAATACGGCAAACAATCTCATGAAGATAGCAACAATACGGTTGCCCTTGATGACGAAATATTTTATCAGCGTGACAAGCATGCAAAGGATCTTGTTATAGCAGGGATTATCAACCGGATTAGCTTTATTGAAATGAATTACAACGATTGAGGGTTGTTTCTTCGATTTGATTTTCCCATAATGTTCATTAACTCAAACAGGGTTCGAAAGTTTTTCATTATAATTCACCCAGTTTTCATTTTTACTCTGGAAAAAGGCAGCAGTTAAAATTAGGCGCAAAATAGTTCTTTAAATGACTTTTCACCGCGTTTCCCCATATTTTTTAAAAACATTTCACATCCCATCCTGACCCATGCAGCATTTCTTTGGACGTACATTTTCCGCCCAAGTTGACGCACTACTCTTTAGATGATATTTTTTTATGCGCGGTCAACTGAACGCGATGCCGTTTCGGGTGTTTCAAACCTCTATCCAGCGACGAAATTTATTTTAAAATATGTACAGATATATGCATAACAAATGGCCCCGAAGACTGTCTGGGCGAGTACAGCGCGAAACAAATAAAACCGCTGTTGACGATTTATACTGCGGGAATTTCCCTCTAACACGCAATGCATCGTGAATACGGAGTCCGAAAAAAATAATAATAATAAAATACGGGCGAGAGGATGCAGAAATAAGTTCTGCTCCATTGGGCAAGGCAGGTCATCGGGAGAACGGATTTCCAATGCACGTTCGGGTGGGAAGAAGAAAAAACCATTTTTTTAAAATACATTTTTCGAAAAGCGCCGCCGCTCTGAACGGTCTACCAACTCACCGGAACCGTCCATCCGTTGAAAAGAATACCGCCATAAAACACTGCGAGGATCGGGTCATCCGCGTGAAAATGTGGCGGTTTTCGCAACGTTACCAACGGCTACGGGGGGGGGGGGGGTGACGTGCCGGCGAGTTGCTTACGAGTGCATTAAAAAGAATGGGGAAAAAATATCCACGCGAACGGACGACCGATAAATGATCTACAATGATCGGTTTCAAAAGATGAAGTAAATAAGAAACAGCCAAAAAAAAGTTTATAAGCCCCGTCGCTAAAACAACTTTGCACTAATGGATTGGCTCGGACCCCAACGGTAACCTTGGCAACCAAAAAAAAACGCGTAAAAATCTTCAAAACTCGCCACTCGTGCGCACGACGTGTTTGCCTTAACTAAGCCACGCGAAAGAGTAAATATAAAGTCAAGAGTTAAGTAACGGCCTATGTAGCATTTTCCTCCATCTCAAGCAGTCCGATGTCTTTTCCTCTGGAAACGTTAATTCTCTGCGGCTATTTCTGGGGTGAGAGAGAGGGAGAGAGAAAGCAGATCAAACAAGGCGTCGCCACCACCTCTTTATTATTCATGTAATTTAGCGGGGGCTTGAATAGGAAGGCGGGACGTAGCTTTCCGAGAGTTTCGTACAAAAACATTCGGGGATGGAAGTAAATGTGAAAGCACTCCGTGCAGTATTCAATTATAGTACACATTTACGCATAATACCATATTGTGTAACATTTACCAAAAACGTACAGTTGAATGGAGTGAGTATGCAGTATTGGACGGCGGCGAATTTTGCGTTTACTTTGTAGCGCTGAAAAGAACATGGAGCTCGGCTCTGATGGGCTATTTTCCAGCTTTCTGGCCGAATATACAAGGCAACTTTATAATCACACTCCGTGCAGTGTTAAAAGTAAATTTTCGAAAGATTATCGATAAAATAACGCAAGAATGGGGCCAAAAATTGCCGGTTAAAATGCCTAAATTAATGCATGATAATTTAGAGCGCGAAATTAGATGCGCGCCTCGTGACTCAACACGACTCACCTGCTCACGTTTAACGTTCGCTTCTCGTAAAAGACTTGGGGAACGCGGGCAACATTTTTTTCGGAGGTGAACATGACGTGCAACCCCTCCTCCCCCCCCCCCCCCACACACGAGATGCCCGCTGAAAATTTTATAAACGGTTATTTTTTTAAATCGCTCGCCGGGCGATGAAAAAAATTACTAATTTCCATTAGGGTCTTTCCGGGGAGGCAACGTGAAATATTTCGCGAAAATTAAAAAGATAAATCTCGAAAAGGAAGAAGAGAGGAGGGGGAAAAACAAAAAGGGATTGTTTCGGATTTCTCTGTTTACGTTCCCCTAAAACTCCGTTTCCGGAGGATTTTCGCGTTTCCAAGACCCGGAATAAATTGTTTTTATATTTTTTCCGACGCTCGTGCTTACTCTTGTTGGACGGAGAGGAATGTTAAAAGCCGTCGGATCTCTTTTCCTCACGTTATGTTGACCGAGTAAATTTACCGCGCATTGAAACATAGCGACCTACTAAATACACTCGTAAACAAACCCTTGCCATGCAACATGGGGATGAATTTTAAACCGTCTTAAATAGGTCAAAGCGAGATGTCTTCTCCCGAAAATAATGCTTCACGCCCAAACATATCCGAATTCATTGTAAATAATTCCATTTTCCTGAATACCGAGCATGTTTTTTTTATTGCCAACTTTCTGAAAATCGCTACTAATTCAAATGTTGCCAGTTATATCAGAGAGAAATTTCAGGAGCAATTTTTACGGCACATCACGGGAAACAAATAGGATTAGCCGACAACGCACTTTTTTCCATGAAAAATAACTTAAACAGATCGACGAAAGCGATTTAAATTGCCTGGTAACGGGATGTTGAAAATATGCACAGAAAATTTAATTATCACAATTGAGCATTCGCAGCGCATACTAATGACAACAAGAAGTTAACTCATTTAGATTAACTGCGCGGCATTTATAACGAAATTAGGAAAAGTAAACATTTCAATCGATCGATATTAAAATTGGTCAGAGTGTAAATTTCTTTACTAATCTCACGTATTGCATTTGGGAATTACCGTAAATTTTATATCATATCGATATTTAATCGATAAATCACTTTTTAGCCTTCTTCTTAAAATGTGAATTCTTATGTGGAATATGTAATCTTGGGCATGTAATAAATTTTTAGTAAAAGCTATAAAATATTATCGGCTGAGTTTGACGATTTCAGGAACAATAACAGAACTCTGAAAAATGAATATCATCTAATACTGAAGTGAATAAGTAAACACATTATGAACTTTGCGCGACCTAAAATTATTCACAATTCCAAGTAAGCCTTCAGCGCTGACGACCAACCAGTACGCATAATTCCCATTTGCCCGTCAGTAACCCTTGGCATATCCGAGTGGAATTAGAAGCACGAGTACTACAATTGCAAATGCCGGAAAAGTGATTCACGTTCGAAGGAGATGAGACCCAAGCTGTCCAGTTTTTAGAATTGACCATGGTTACAATGGGTGTTTTATATTATCTCTTGTCGCACTTGCTGGAAAATGATTTTTTTATACTTATGTCACTGAGAGGATTTAAATCCTTCCCTAATCAGACGGAAAATCTGATTAGATGTTTCAACAATGACAAATCAAAGGCGGTGGCAACTTACTGCGTTGTAGTCTCAATGACTGATTTAGGTTTAAACATAGACGCATAGTTATAAGTAGGCTTGGTAGGATTCGACGTTTATTTTTTTTTAATCGACAAATAAAATAGACGTTTATTTTCCCGAGAGATTTTCGACGAATATAGACGCTTAAAATTACTACTTGGTAGAATTCGTTTATTTTGTTGAAAACCGACGTATAATTTCCCGAGATATTTTCAACGAATATCGACGCTTAAAATTACTACTACTAAAATTACTACTACTAAAATTACTACTTACATGGCTGGCAGTTGGCCTTACAATTCGATGATTTCAATTTACCTTTTATTTCGAAATTCTTAATTTTTTAAATGTTAATATTAAAGCAAACACTAAACGAATATATTAAAATATTGTTTTATATTTTACTTGCAGTAAAAAAATATATGATACAAAGTAGTAGATTTAAATCGTTCATTTCATCTTTTACTATTTAAATCGTGACTTTTAACCAAGAAAATCACCACATTTGAACCGGCCACGAGATTTATATATATATATAGGTGGTTGCCGAAATAATCACGTTTGGCAAAATTTATAAGCAGTGAAAATACAAAAACAAGAAATATAGTCTTGTGTTCGTACAATGAACTTTTTTCTGCACTAGCTATTTTGTTACTTAAAGAAGTAAGCTTTCAAGTGAAAATATTCTTTTATAAATGTGTGTGTGTATATATATATATATATATATATATATATATATAAAAGAATATTTTTATATGTATATGTATATATATATATATATATATATATATATAAGAATATTTTTATATGTATATATATATATATATATATATATACACACACACATTTATAAAAGAATATTTTCACTTGAAAGCTTACTTCTTTAAGTAACAAAATAGCTAGTGCAGAAAAAAGTTCATTGTACGAACACAAGACTATATTTCTTGTTTTTGTATTTTCACTGCTTATAAATTTTGCCAAACGTGATTATTTCGGCAACCACCTATATGCGAAAACATATATTAATAGTTAATTCACGCCTTTTATTAACTGAATCTTGATGAGTAAACCAAATTAGCACCTTGCATATCGGTCACGAGAATATTATTGTTGTTTTACTACACTGAAACAGTATATTTTTAATCTCAAATATCGTAAGCTAGTACATTCAAATCTAGATATTTTTGATTTCATATAATTCTTATCGCGTCGTTGACAAATATATTATATTGCGAATGTAGATCGAAAATTATGATTTACCTCTTTAAATTGTATACTAGAAATCGATTAATTTATGAAATCCGAACAATATGATGTTGCTTTTGCCGAGAAATATTCTTTAAAAAAAATAATTTACGAGTTCAGCGTAAAGGCTTTTAGACATTTTATGTGCACATTTTTTAAAGCATTATATATGAATTGAAATTTACTAATCTGTAGTAAAAGACGAAGGAGTCAAAAGCACGAGAGAGGAACTATCCTTCCTGGATAACTTTAAGAAAAAGATTGGATTGTGGATAGGGAGAACGGGTGAAAGTGCATACAACACGGTCACCTATAGGAAAAACCCTAGAAAGTATTGAGAAACATTTGTTTCCGGAATACACTCCACGGTGTTGATGAGTGGAAGGGATAGAAAACGATTAAACGACCACCGAAATTCCTTTCTTCTGAACCTTGTTTAGTAGAGATGTCGAGGCATTCTCAGCAGGACATATCCATGACCTTATCTGCATAGAAAGGCTCGTGGAATATCTTACCATTAGGTCGGCAAATATAATCTTAAAAACCTTTAAAGGGCTAAGAAACACGTGTTCTCAAAACTACCCTAGGGCCTTGCGGTTAACTGATTGTCCAGAGTAGAAGCGTGAGCTTTTCAGAAAGATGCATATTTGAGTGTAAGAAAATGTTTCTTTCAGTCCCACTGTTAATGCAAACCCAGAAAAGGAACTAAATCGTAGGTAGAAAATAATATTGCGAAAAAATAAACAGAAACGACTTAAATATTATAATTCAGAGTAGGTTTTTGGATGTATACTTTTCCATCTTGTTGGAAAATCGACGCTTTCATTTTCCGTTTATTAGTTAGTAATAGCGCATTCGTTAAAGAACAATTTCGAAATGCAACGGCGAACACTAGCTCAAATGGAAATCCTGCATGATCAGTTTCGACAGAAAATTTCCATGTCATCTGCACTGAGACGAGATAGGATATGTAACTTATAAATTCGACGGCCACATTAAAAGAAATAACGATGTTACTCCTACGGACAAAAAAACAAGCAACCAACCAGTACACTTCAAAATGTTCATTATGGATTCAAATAATTCCATAAAAACAAGTCTCTTCCACTATTTTCTTTCGTAATGCCCCCGCCCGATTTGCTTATTACGGTCCCCTCTTTTTGTCTATCTTTCCACCGCCTCCCCTTAACCTCCCGACCACCCCTTCCCCCCCTCTCTCTCTCTCTACAACGTTCTCTCAGACAGGACAATGGCAAAGAGCTCTTTAACCATCGAAAATGGTAATCTTGTGTTCGTTATGGGTTAACTAAAGGAGATACCCTTCGTTTTTCCTGCGCAAAATTATCACACAAACAAATTCATCATCTTTCCAATTCATTCAGCCAAATAAAACTGTGTATGCATAACCATAAACATAAGCACGTATGTTCACTGTGTGTTGTCTTCATGCGCGCTTATAAATTATAACCTGCACAGGTACAAGAGCCAAGATCTCATCCACGCGAGAGAAAGGAACGGAATAAAACAACAATCTCCCCATCTGAAAACAAAACACGAAATACTAATTTTTCACGCCCACATCTCCGGCGGAAATCTCCCCGCACCCACACCTACCCATTCCAACCGTGAGTGAATTCCCCCGCACCCTTTCATCCATCTTACCTCCCCCCACCACACTCCTGAAACGTCCTTTACTCCGTCCCGAATTTCCCCTTCCGTGGGTGCCATCCTTCTCAACAGACGGGAAACGCGAAAAGATGTATATATATATATATATATATATATATATATATATATATATATATATATATATATATATTTATATTTATATATATATAATGAGGATAAAAAATGACGTTTCCTAAGTTCTTAACTCGGGGGTCGAGCAAAGCGAGCGAGCTAAAGAAGACGGAAAAAAGATCTCCCTTCTCCCCACCGACGAATTGCCCTTGGTATGAGCGAAGCCATCCATTAGAGACAATTACGAGAGAGAGGGGGAAGATAATTTCTCTCTTCGACATAAGGAGTCGAAGGGAGTGAGAAGTAGGGGAGAGTGGCTGGAGAGGAGGAAAGGAGGTGGAGGAGAGGGGAACGATGGGCGGAAGGGAGGGGGAGGAGAAGATGGAGGGGAATGGGATGGGAAGGAGAGGAGGGAGATGAGGGGAGGGTAGGGAGATGAGGGGAGGGTACGGGGATGAGGGGAGGGTACGGGGATGAGGGGAGGGTACGGGGATGAGGGGAGGGTACGGGGATGAGGGGAGGGTACGGGGATGAGGGGAGGGTACGGGGATGAGGGGAGGGTAGGGGGAGGATGGAAGGTGAGAGGTGAGAAACGACAGAGAAGAAAAAGATAAAGGAAATGATTCTCTTCAGAGGCGAGAGAAGTTGATGTGTAATAACCATCGGTTGGTTGCAACACCCTGTGCAACGCAAATGGTCGCAATGTATCTGACAGATAAAGCATATTTTTAGTGCTTCTTCAGTTAAATTTGCCCTCAACCAATTTTTATTCATTCACTTTTGTCTTGTTAGCATAACCTTGCGCAAAACTAGCTCAATAATAAAGGAAAGTGAATACGCAAAACCAAAGGAATATATCTAGTCAAACATTTTAATATGGATCTATTTATAAAGCAACGCAAAATAAAAGTTATGACAAAACAAATTTTTACTCACAAGGTAAGATTAATTAGACTGCATCACCAGATTTATTTGTAAAACATTTCGTACTGACGATTACGTTTTGGGACATAGTTCGCACGCACATTTTGTGGTGGTACTTTTGTACTCCATTTACTAATCTGATCCTTACCTATAAAATAATTTTCTCCTATGTTCACTTTACTATTATCATCACTGTATTGAATATAATCGCTGGTGTCCTATTGCGTTGTGTCCGAGTACTCAAAATCCTCAACATGGTTTTCTTCATCAGCCCGTTTCATACCCAAAATCCTCGTTACATTCTTTGCTATTAAAATAATTACGAAATCTTCATATAATTTCACATATCAGCACCGTAATTAAGTTTACGTTAATCCATGATAAAAAACAAAAATGTTACACCAATGGTCGCAATATACCTGTTGAATAAAGAGCAAAATTGAAACGCCTCTAATGACTGTTCGTATCGGATTGGACCTCACCTTTCATTTGGCATCGCCGGGACTAAGTGCAGAAAGAAAGATAATAGGTACCCAAAAGTTGAGCATCTCTCCGCTTCTAACTAAATGGAAAATCTTCGCCGCCATGTATCCAAAAGACACATTCCGTTCAACCGAGGGTTAATAACAGCGGAGAAGAAACGAGGTCGAGACAACGCCCGTACCTCCAAGGTGATTCTCTCTCTCTCTCTGGAGGGACGACCTCCAAAAACGACCGACACACAGAAACAGTCGACCCGGAGAGCCTTATTTATTCCTCTCCCTTCTCTTTTTTTATCCTCTTACCATTGGAGCCCACTTGATAGTACACCGGCGGTTTGTACGGCTGCGAAATATTTTTACTGTACGAGTTCTCTCTTTCTCTCTCCCTCTCTCATGTACTACTTGGCTCCCCTTTGGGACGTAATTTATTGTGCGACTATGGGATGCTCGGTAGAACGCCAGTGACGCCGTTCGCTTTTTCCTCTTTCTTTTGTTTTATTTTCCGGGTATCGAGCGTTCCGTGCGGTCGTTTTGGGACTAGTACGATAAATAAGTGAAAACGTTGATGCATATTCGTGAGCTTTAAGCATCTCTAGTGTTTATACCTTCACTAAACTAAAAAGATTTGATCGGTATCGCGAATATCTAATTAAAAAGTACTCAAGAATAAAGGAAGTGTAATTTCTTTTAGAACTTGAACGATCGGTTAATGTACTATAGCAATTGCGATAGCTTTTGCCGAGATTCCGGCCACTCACTAATACCAACTCGCAATAAATAAATAAAACTGTTGAAATAGACAAGCTATGTGATGCCTTTGAAATACACTATCCAGTGTTGCCAGTCTAGCGACGTTAGATTCGATCTAACGCCTAAAAAATACTAAAGCGACCATTTACACCTCACAGATCATATAACAGAACGGGAGAGAAATATATGGATTTTTAATTGTTGTTTGCTGAGAGAACCGTCTTCGCGATCGATGTAAACAAAATATGCGATGTTTTGCTTGGGATTTTCTCGAAGTTTTATCTCCGAAGCCATAAGTCGTAATTATATGGTCTCGGGGACTATCTTGTAGTAAATGTTGTCTTCTATTCGAATAACTTTTTGAAACTGTACCTCACAGATCATATAAAGGCGTGGGATGGAAAAACATGGATTTGAATTATTGTATGCCGATAGAACCGTCTTAGAGATCGATGTAAACAAAATATGCGATGTTTTGCGCGGAATTTTCTAGAATTTCTATCCCTGAAACTATAACTCGTAAGTAAATGGCTTCGCGGACTTTCTTGTAGCAAATATTGTTCGCTATCCGAATAAATTTTTTAATCAATACCTTATAGTTCATATAAGAGCTAGGGAGAGAACAGTTTGGTGTTTCATTGTTGCTTGACTGATGCCATTTAACGAGATACGAGTTTAAGTTTATTAAAGTAATTATGTAAAGTGGAAGTTCTAATTAACGGATTCAGTTGTAAATCACAATTGGGCGATAAATTTTAAAAGCGACCACTCATACTTAATTTAATTAAAATCCGTCTAGCGGTTTAGGAGATGAAAGTTACGACGGACGCGCCCATAAAGCGATCCGCTATTACTGCTTCGCTGGTAAAGAACGCCTAAAAAAGGAATTTGAAAAACAAAAATGTGTTAGATAAGCAGAGTAATCTTCTTTTGTCTTTTTAATTTATATTATATCATCTTCTTTTTGTAAATGGGACAATTTACTACAACATCGGAGGAGTGGGTGCTATTTACTGGAATGGTGGTATTGTTGACCATAAGGACAAAGGAAGATAGAGAGAGGGCTTGTCCAAAGTAAATCAGGGATTATTCGATCAGGAAGGAATGTTTTCGTCATAGCGCACCAGCTACTGAATATATTATAGGCACCATAAGATAAATGCCAAATGCTCCAATATTTTGTTTTTACCGTACGTTTTGTGAGTTAGACGACATTAAACGTAAGTTAGGAGACAATCTATGTCGTACTGTAACAGCATTTTCCTGCTCGGTTGCAGAGAGCACAATTATCCATTCCCTAGTGAATTTCTAGCGAGCAGCAAGATGTGATCTAGAGACTTACTGAAAAAAATTTAGAAATGACAAATTGAAGAGATTTCCGAACCATTTTTTGGCCTCTCCATAAGAACACAAAAACAAATGAACACCGACCGAGCGAAGCAAATCTAATTGTCGTTTCAATAAGCACTGCCACATACATTTTTTTTTAACTCAACCGCCAAGTTTTCCGAGCAGGGAAATGTGAGAAAAACAACAAATCGACCGCAAATGCACCCTTTCAATAGTATACGAACACAAAAAAATCCGTGACATTTATGACGGCATGAAAAAAATGGAGGAAACGGATATTATTACTCCCAGTTTGATGGAGCGAGGCAAAAATGTTGTGTGATAGAAAGAGGGAGTCTGTTTGAGTTCCCCTGCTTGCTATAAGGAGACTATTGCTACACGCAATGTACGCCCACGACCCCCTCCCCCCACTCCTCCTCTCCCCCTTTCACGGCTCTCAAACTCCGATTTCCCTCACCCTCGCTCCCTTCCGTTCCGGAGCAGAGCGCAAACCTTTCGCAATTGCTTTCGCCCTCCCGAATGCGTCGCGGGGCGCGCGTGTTGGGGGCGTGTGCGTGTTAAGAGAGAGCTATTGGGAAGGGAAGCGTAGGCACGGGTGTGGAGCGGGGGTTGTGGGAGCAGGGGAGATAAACACCGCGGATCTCCTCTGTAGCGAGGGCGAGGATATAGCGGATGATTGCGAAACCACCCGACCGTGAGATATCAAAAGAGAAGAGAATGTGTATTTCGCGCAGAGTCGATTCAGGATGACGGGATGCAGGGCGAGCGTTAAGAGGAGGAGGATAGGGGATGGGAAGGGTGGGCACTGGGGGAGGAGAGATTTATGGGGAAGGAGTAGAGGTGGTGGTAAACGGCGCTGTTCCTCGTTGACGCGATAGGATAGCTCTTTCCGAAAAAGGAATTGAAAAACCGCGAGTAAAACGAATGACGTTTACGTTTTTTTATGCGTGCGTGTCTCATGCCACACAGCATTACGACGAACAGCTATCGTTTCAAAACCTGTTAAACTGATTTTCGAGCGTTATAATCTGTTTAGATACTATCGGATGGGATAAAAAAATCTTGGCAGGCGCGTTGTGATCAAATGAGAGGTTGATATATGCATGCTAAATTGATACTTTATCGTTTTACATGATTCGTTGTTCAAAAAGGATAATACACCAGTTAATTAATAAGATAGCACTATGAAACGGTGCTTAAGGCCTATACTTCAATTACCGTGGCCTCCCTTTGAGAAATGTGATGACCGTAAGAGAGTTCTTCGCACATTGGCACGAAATATGAGAGTCTCTTCGTCTATTGAGCAGAAAATACGTCTGGCGCAAACAAAAAATTGCCTCTGAGGGATTCGGACTGTCGACCTCAGAAGCCGAGAGAGAGAGAGACGCCATTACCCACCCCGCCACTGAGGCGACACTTCTGAGAATACATTCATAAGCCGAGCGATGTTTTTCTTTTCCTTTAGGCACTTTTCTATGAGGAAAAACGGTCATCGCCCATTCCACCGAATGAAAACACTCCTCGAGCATGAGGATGCCAACTAGTGGAGTGCTGATAAATTACTACTTCATAATTTTTGATTTTACCATAGTCTGACTTACGGAATTAACTTTTTAAGATACAGGCGCACTCTCGTGTTTTACCAAAGGTATTTATAGATGATAAAACAGCACCCTCAGACTTAAGTCAAATAAAAATGTGCAAAAATGGCATTTGTTAATTATTTTATCCAAAATATCTGGCCAGGAAGACACTAGTGGGTTAAAACTATATTCATACATTAAATATAACTATACAGATAAGCGAAAAAAAAACATAATTGGACATTAAACGCTTGGGGCCAAGAATTTTCCACTGCAGAAAGTCACACGCATTTCTCAACGATATTCCGTCAAACTTTTGATTTAACGGTATAATTTATGCATGTATTCCGTGGGGCAGGTCAAGAAATACGTTCCATCAGATTCGTTCGCATAAAAAAGCAATGTAAATACACGCGATCGCGTCGAAAGTACATGCGTACAGATCGTGGGACAACATTCCACAAAAAGCACTCCATGAATAACGCGGACGACTAATGACTCCCATTATGAGGCGACAGAAAAACAAGATATTCGAAGAGATTGAGAGTGCACGGCGAATACTTCCTTGTAAAACAATTTTTTCCCTCACTTTGAACGACACGTCCCATGACCCTTTGCTCCCCAATTAATACCGTCAGAGAGCAACACTTTTCGTATATTTTGCAGCAAAGAACCTAATAACATCGTATATTAAAAAATTTTAAACTTTAGCCTGAAATACGAAATCTAGAATGATGCCATGTGGGATCATTGGGAAAATATTGGAATTTACCGGAAAAACGTAAACATATATTTACGTGCGTAGTTTTTTATTTAATGCCCACGACATCAGCTGATGTATGTTTGTTTGAGTGTGTTTTTGGCTAATCAACTTCTTGGATTATTATAGCCATAACTCGTTACACACCAGACACACACAAGGGAGGAGGGAAACCAGGGAGGGAGGGAGACCAAGTGAGCCAACTGCTTAACGTCCCTTCCGAAGGACGGAACGCTGACTTGCGCGGTCTCCTCAAAACACACAAACGACATCAAATACTTATACGAAATTTATTCAAAAATGACCGAAAACGAAAGAAAGTATTTGCTAATTTTACAAAATTGCACATAAGACGCGATGCTAGGGATGATGAAAGATAGGTTTCACTGTTACCGACATGACGTCATGCGCCGTTCATGACAACGCAAATCAATTAAAATGATTAAAAACAGAGTGGACCGAGTGCCTCGGAAAACTTTGTCCGTAATATCTCGATAAAATACGGGCAAAGATTCACAAAGTTTGCGTGATTGCAAATGGTATCACTGGAACTGAAAGGGTTAAGTGCTCCGAAGTGGAGGGCGTGGAGAGTGTGTCAAGACGGATAGGGAGAGAGACGAGAGGACAGATCGGAGGATGGGTTGTACCAACGACTCCCTCTACACGGGCTGACACCACCCCGGGAGACGAACACAAAACCTCGGTGAGAGAGAGTGCTCTATCTACGCTCGCAAACCCAAGGATCGCTTGTTCCCTGGGCTGAGACTAATGCAAATATCAGCCTTATGCCTTCCCTTCTCTCCTGCGACGATAATGGGTGGGCGCGCGCGACGGATATGACTGGCTTTCTCACGGCCTGAGCGAGAGATGCCCAGACATGGGTTACGCCTCGTTTCGTCCGAACCGATCGGCGCGCGCTTTAATGGGGCAAGCGGGTGAATTCCGGAGGACGCGGAGTTCATCGACGCGCGTTTCGCAGAGGACGCGCGGTTCGAAGCGAGGAAGGACGGACGGAGGGATGGATGGCGAGCGGGATACACGGGATGCAATGATGAAGGGAATGTAGGCAAGAGGAGGGGGAGTTCCATAATCGGCAGGCAGAACAGGAAGATCCGTTTAATGCGCGCCTCCTGACACAGATATCCAGTGTTCGATTACCGTTCCAGGTCATTCCGTTCATATTTACTTATGTAAAACGGATGATTTTCCGAAAACGTTTGCCCACGCTGAAACTGCAAGTATCGAGATTTATTTCTCTGTAGAACTGTTCGGGAACGTGTCGATTTTATGTGAAGGGGAAAGTGGTATTTGACGATGAATTTATAGAAAAATTCGGGCAGATTATTTTATTTTTATTATTCGGATGCAGTTCTAACTGAATTTATATCAACTGAATTTTCGATAACTCGAAGGCAATCTTCATTATTTGTATGAACAGACAAGGATTTTATGTAGAATCGCAATTATTATGCCTTATACCAGTGGTGCCCAAAATTTTTACATAGCCGGCGGCGACGGTGGTTGCGAATCCTTCTACGGGCAACATTGGAAGTTGCCAATTCTTCGGATTAGAGTTTAAATCGTAAGTTAGCTATATATTCCGAGGTTTCATATAAGTGTAAATGACTTTTGAATAAAGTTTATAAGTTTAACATTTCAAGTTTTACTACCAAGATTTTCATCAAAATGCATGAATTTGTGTTAAACATTTCGGATTGTCTTTTCATCATATATTCGCGGATCGCATAAAAACCCTTAGCGGGCCGCTTCCGGTCCGCGGGTAGTAGGTTGGGCACCACTGCCTTGTACCGTAGAGTTCCAATTAACCGGATGCCCCGAGACCGAACCTATTCCGGTTTGCCGGTAAATTCGGCTGATCTATATCCCAATATTAAGAGTACTAGAGTATGCAAATGAAGAAAGTGAAGTATATATTAAGAAAGTTAAGAAAAATAAAGAAAAAGTTGATGTGTTATTGTATAAGGTAAGTTTACAGGTCAAATAATACTGCGCATTAATTTTATTTGGCATAGTTGTTATTGGCATGTATTTATGGCTAATCAACCTCTTGGATTCTTAAAGACATAACTCCATCCACACCGAACAGATACGGAGGAGAGAAACTCAGTGACGAACGAAGAGCACCAAGGGACCAACTGCTTCCGAAGGACGGAACGCTGACTTGCGCGGACTCCTCAAAGCACACAAATAGGGCAAGGGACGATCCCAGGTTGAAAAATCCGACACACGCTGGATTCGAACCTGGAACCGCTGGATAGAAGGTCAACGCTATAACTACTCCGCGACCCCTTATTGGGTCATAGGGCAAATAAAGATCCGGCATATGTGTTTACGTCAAGAAGCACGAAAAAGTTATAACTTAAAAGTTAAAAATGGCGAAACCGTTCGTGTTATAATAAATTCCCGAGGGAGATACACAGTTGAATTACATTTGTAACACTTAGCTAAGGTTCGTGTCAAAGAAGGGAGAGAATTTCAAATGGAAAAAAATACCAGTAAGAAATAGAAAACCCACCATGTGCGGCTACGTCCAGAAACTGATAAGCTCTTAATCGCATGCATGCCAACCAACTCCCGTTTTAAGAAATAATTTCGCGTCAAACGAAATTGCGAACACGACCCTAATAATTTTTACTCTTCGAATGGCGCATTTAAGACACCCGTCACCCGCTAATCCCTTCTTGTTAACAGATGTCCGTGCGTCAGCGACTGTCACTCATTGCCCGTAATCGTAAAAAAAAACCCAACTCGGCGGTGCGCGGGACGTCTCTCTTTTTCTCTCTCTCTCTCCGCCTGTCGGGCAGAGAGCCAAAGAAAGCAAACGAGAGCTCTTCCCACCCCTTGGCGGTAAAAAAAGACAAATAACGTCCGTTTTGTTTTAGTATTCTTTTCTAAAAAAAGAGGCACCCGTGTTGCATCGCGAGACTGCAGAGCGGTCCGCTGTATTTAGCGACGGCGGCGGTAAGGAATGCCAGGCATGTATAACAACGATGCGAGGGACGGAGAGCCCTCGCGACAATTTTTTTTAACTCTTCTAAACATTCTTTAAAAAAGCGAGCGGCTTATGTTTTTTTTTCAAGGGCGTTTCCTCCTCTCGCGAACCTGTCAAACGGATTCCGACGACGGTTTTTATTCTATTTTTTTAATTGTCGGAGACTCGTCGCGAAAATAACCTCGCGGGGCGACAGGATGTTTTATAGGGAGAGAGAAACAAGAGACGAACGGCAAATCAAATGCGAAGAGATTAACGGGTAGCAAAAAAAGGGAAAATTCCCTTTCTCGCTGTCGAGTCCCCGAAATTCACCGCGGGCAAAAAGAAAGAAACAAACCACGCTCGATTATGTTTAACGAAGCCGTAAATTACTTTCCAAAACTGCCGAAATTGGTTCGGATTCGGTCTTAAGTGTTGGCAAATTACTTCGTAATTGAACTCGAAGAGCAGTAGCAGGAGACAGAGAGAGAGAGAAGCGGCTCTTTGGAAAAAAACTTTCCATTCCGAGTTTTGTCGTCTGATTCGGAATGGTTTCTTCGGAATTCGCAAAGAAGTCCACAGGCACACCGAGAAATGTGTTTGAACCCTTTAATTCTTCTGCTGAATACTAGTCCGGTTTCACTAACGTGAAAAGGTCTAATTTAATTTTAAATGAGAACTCCGGGCGATGGGACTTTCATGATTTATTTATTTGTGAAATTTAAGTATTTAAATATCGATTATTTTTTCATATTTGCTTAAAAAATAATTATTTTTACACAGAAGATGAGCAGTTAAAAATGAAAAAAGACGTAACTGGTTTATCTCATCATACAACAAAGGTGAACGCTGTGCGTATAAATCACATTGCGTGGGTTTGATCGAAATTGGAGAATGAATTCCAGACTAATTTAAACAATATAACGCCACTTTTCGCACAATTGACAGAATATGTCTGTTTACTGAAATATGCCGATTTCTATACAATTGAAGTCTTCGAAAATAAATTAAATTGTACCCATGACACTGTAACATACAAATCAAAAGATGGAGCCCACCACCAAATTATACTTCTCGGAGGATAACTATTATGAGTCCACCATTATGAATATTCTTCTCCTCATGATGAAAGTAACGATTACTTGGCTTAGCACGCACAGAAAATTTAGCAACCCCTTCCGTAACGACTTTTCGTATAACGACGCTTCGTGGTTACGACACTTCCACAATGGCCCCTCTTCGTACGTACGACGCGGAAAAATTTACGGTTACTAGATTGCTGCCAGTCTTTGTGCATGGCCTGGCGATAGTCTGTCCGTAAAGGCGGCCCTACACTCTCGGTTTTATGAACAGTCTGTACGAGTAAAACGGAGAATGTGTAGAAGTCTGCAGGAATGGACCAGAACGAACAAAATCTGTCAACGCTTGATTTTTGGTTAGTCCAGTCACGGTGTACGGGCAAGTCTGCCATTGTGTAGCTAAATTCGTGTTCGTCTCAAAACTGTACAGTTTTCTGAACTCGTGGTGTGTTGCATCATCATCCAGAATAACCGAATGTCTCAATTTTAATATTTTATTCTTGTATTCTTTTTGTGCCGATTTTATGTTATATTGTCACGGTATGTATTTTAACTTTTACTACGTTTATTTGAAATTAAATTACTTCAGTTTGCGTTAATTTTTGGTCTTTATTGTTGCGATAGGAATAGTTTGAGAGAGAGTACCCGTACGGGTAAAAGTGCGAAGAAAACCGAAGCGTGGTGGCGACCTCGGTGTACGGGTAAAAATTCTCCGACTTACCCGTTCGGGTAAAACTGTTGATAAAACCGAGAGTGTAGGGCCGCCTTAAACAAGTAAAAAAGCGCGAACGTTATGTTTTACGGATTTCGTACCGTCTGACGTCAGACCTGTTTCTGGCCTTCCGTCTTTTGTGCAGTGCAAGTTGCGGATCATTTGCTACGTTTATATTTTTGGTCTATTCACCACGTTTCAGAAAAGATCCGGTGATTGCTGTTGCTTCATGATTTATGGTTCGAAGACCTTCAGATTGATTAACACATCGAAATTTTTTTTCTTTGAGTTCTTAAATCCGCACAACGACGTCTCTCCAAAACAACGCCATTTCAGTAAACGAATTAACGACGCAATGCGAGGAATTACTGAATTTCTCCTTAATCGAGAACATTTTAATAATTTCGAAGAAAAATAACATAAAACCACCAGTTTCAATTTTAAATTTCCCAATATTCCTTCTAATTTGACAGTAAAGAATCCAGTACCATAATTTTAATCATAATCGAAACATTATTATTATAAGGCATATTTTTTAACTTATTTTTTGCGCTTGCCGTTGATAAAGAGTAACACAATGTTCTCCGTAATAAATTTCTTCGCATATAAGACAGGTGCGAGCTTTAACCCGACCTACTCCACAGCTCCGATTTTTATTCCACCATTTCGAAATTTCCACGCTCCGCTCCAAATTTACCCGCTCCGTATATATATTTATAGCGCAAGTGGCATAAGCAAAGCAGTGAGAGAGAGAGAGGTGCACTTTACCTGAAACTCGAACTTCTTGAACTGCTCCACTGTGTCGACATCCGCCTTGGCCGTAGTCAAAGGACTTCCAGTAGGACAGGATCTGGCGCCCCCCAACACTAGGTCCTCCTCTACCCAGTCCCCAACACCACCGTCTTCCTCCTCCTCCGCCGCCAAGCCTCCTCCACCACCCACTTCCCCTCCCTCCTCCCTCGAGGCGTCATCCTTGCCGTCTTTCCGGTCCCTTCCGACCGCCCCCGCCCCATCCTCCTGCCCACCTCCGACGCCCTCCTGGACCGCCGCCCCCGCGGCCGCTTGCTGCTGTTGTTGTCCACCCACTTCGCCGGCGGTCTTCAGAGGGGAAGGGGGGGCGTGACCCTCGGGTCCCACCACCCCCCCTCCCTCCCCGTTCGTGCCCCTGAAGTTGGCGTAGTAGAGAAAGAGGAGGGCGCTCAGGAGGAGGGCTCCTAGCGCCAAGTACCTCGCGGAACCTCGTCGAAGGACGGCTCTTAGCATCTCGACTCTCTTTTGTCTCTCTCGCTTTCTTCGCTCTCAGAGAGTCATGCAGCAGCAGGGGAGTTATGCTACCGGCACCTGTGCAAGAGGAGAGAGAGAGAGGATGAGTTATTACATCCAACAAATAATTATGCAAATTGCTGCTTTATTTATAAACCCGCTCAGATACATCTCGTTATACGAAATGGGGGTTTGTCCCTCAAAAGTTGTACGGAAATCAGAGAAATAAATTTATTTCTTCATACGCTGAGACTATACAGCTATAGATACGTTCTCAAAGCGTAATTTTAGTGCCTTGGACAAGACAGGAATACACTCAAAAATGCGCCAGTCGTTCCCATCAAATATTACTTTTATTTTATACTGCGGAGAACAACTAACACGTAGCAACGTGGTAATTGGTGTGGTACGAAACTTTTGCCTTCTCTAACACCTCCACAACATGCTCAGCAGGAGCGAGATAAATAATTCCGAGAATATTTTTCGAGAAAAATGTCAGAAACGTGCCTTCAAAACGAAAACCTCGCAAATAAAAATAACTTATTAGTGGCGCCCTTGTCTACGGGAAGTAAATAAATGCTTGGAATCTTTCGTTGCGCGTATCCTTTTGAAGCCGTTCCTGTTTTAAATACGCTCGTGAGTGCGTTATGTTTTTTTCATTCCAGTTCAAATGTTGCACGTTAGTTATATCGCCGATGACCTACTTGCTTTGCCTCCGCTGCCTTTTCGCCAAGTCTCACAGTCGCTCGAGACCAACGATCACCTCAAACACACACACACATTCGCGTACGCACACGTTCTCTCTCTCAGGGAGAGGAAGGAAACCCCGGCATCGCTGCTGTCCTAATATGTACTCAGGCGATGTACGCGAGAAGGAGCTGGGCTTTCAAACGACCCCTTTAGGACCAGACTCCTTTGGCCGTAACCACGGAGCGCCCTCCTGAGCACACGGAAGAACGAGAATCGGTCACTGACGCGTTTGCTTTCAAATCGCAAAGATTGGCAGCTTTGCACACGGCTCGACACTCCTGAGCATATAAGGATCCTTTTACGCCCGTTGGTCATTTTCAACGACCCACAAAATAAAATAGAATAAAAGACTGCTCTCAACGCATCGCCCCATTCGTATCATTTGATCCCAGCTTAATTTGGTGCTCCCAACGAGAGTTTCACTTTAAAAAAATGTTTGCATATTATAACAGGGCACACAAAAACGTTAAATGTTTAAATTCGGCACAAAGGGCTCAAAAAGCCGTTCCTTTTGCAATTACTGAACGTGGAGACATTTTAGAACAAATTTCAACCCGACGAGTAATCTAATTTCGCAGCACAAATGTTTTTATTCCCGAAACTTTTGGACGATATTTTAAACCTCAGAAATAATTCGTGTATAACAGAGCGAAAAATCCCAAAGATAAGAAATTATTTTCTCAGACGGGCGTCAATAGGAATGATGGAAGAATTACGCCGTGGGAATCCATTACGAGAAGAATAAATTGATGGTAATTATTATGATATAACCATCTGCACGGTATAAACTGCATTTCGAGCACGAATATTTGACTTTCTTCTCTCACATAAAACTCGCCTACGAGGCGCCATATATAAGACCAGGCTTTAAATATAATCCCCATGGGGATATTCCGTAACGCTTGCAATAGGAGCAGCAACAGCAGCAGATGATATGCAAACCGAGCACCGTGCACCTTTGGCTCACTGCTCGACGGTGAAGGGGAATGGCCGGACGAACGAGGGTATCGGATTCGATCCCGTAACTCCGATGCACACGCAGGAGAATGTTACACTCGAAAATAGATTGAAGGCCGGCAATTGGCAGAGATGTGTGAAACCGATTTAATTCGCCGCCAAACGTTACGTAAGACTGCCGTTCTAGTGGAATCACTGTAATTCTATAAATTTTATCTAAACAAGGATTGTTCGTATGACGCAATGAACATGGAGAATAATTTAAGGCTATTTAGCGCGTTTTATTTTATAAACGCACTTAAGTTTTCGCTCTGTGTGTCCCTCTGACCCTCTCTGCAATAAATTATATTGAAATAGCAAGTAAACAGTAGGAGATAGAAGAATGAAATCTGCAAGGTGTGTTCTATGATGCCATTTATTACGCTGCAAAATAATTTTTTTAGAGGATGCATTCAAACGTTTCAATTTATGACTATGCACAAATGGTTATAGATAGAAAGTTAAAAATGTTCACTATTTGTGTGACATTCAATTCTATCTAGTACATTGCAATAGAAATGTTTTTGAAACATCGGTGAGCGGCAGGGGTGCCTTTAAGATTTTCAAATTAATATTATGAGCAAATGGTTGTAGATATAAAGTATATATTTTAAAATTGATTATTGAATACATTAGTTCATGCCAAATAATTATATTACTAAATTAGTAAAGGTTTTTCATTTTACAATTCAAAATAAACCTAAAGAAATAAAACGCGCTTTTTCATATTGCCTCGGCGATTGAAGTTCCCATTTTTACTTTCTCCATATGTAATATAGGATAAAGTATTGTTTTCGAATAAAAAATGTAGGAAATTTAATTTTCAACAATCTTTGTTTGAAACATTTCCACATATAATGCAGTTTAAGAGATATCTTAAAAACTAAATATTTTAGCTGCCACCACCACGCCACCTACCGACGACTATTGTTAACAATTGACGCTTAGTTATGTCTTACGTCGTTAGTAACGCGCCTTTATAGTTTCTTAATTGTTGGAGCTTCGTGGCTATCATTATATATCGACGTTTTTACAGAGGAGGAGGAGGAGGATATAACAGATAACATATAGGAGGATACTAATGTTTAGGCACTTCCAGATGAGCTGGAGATTCGAAATAAGTAGGAATAAGTAAGTAGGATTTTGTGCAAAACCGACTAGAAAAAACGAAAATCTTGAAAAAGTGCAACAATGCGGCCGCTAAAAATTCGCAATTGTTTAAACAAATTTTCAAGGTTTATGTATTTCCGAATGTGCTACGGCGCTGAAATTTTTTTAAAGGTAGAATTTGTAAAATAAATAAATAGGGATTATACAAATTTTGATATTTTAATTTGTTTGGCAGTTAAAAATTCTTAAAATTTAAACAAATAGGTAAATGTTTAAATACTACGGGGCAAGTTAGAGAGCTGAAATTTTAAGTTATTTAGAGTTTAGTCTATATAAACGAATAAAAATTTCATTGTACCCATGAAATTCTTATTGCGGCCGTTAAAAATTATTTAAATTTAAACAATTAGATAAATGTTATTTCACTTCTAAATGTGCTACAAACTTAAGATTTGGCAGAAATGTGTGGGATTATTAACCCAATGTAGAAAAAGTATAATATTCCTAAAATTGAAAAAATTAGCGATTGTTTCACTCCATTATTTTTCCATAAGGAAAAAACGAAAATCGGTCCTGAGGAGAAATCTTTTGAATTAAAGACATTTCCCATGATGAATAATCTTTCTGAATAATTAATGTGTTTTCAAGGGGAGATGAAATGCTTGCAGTATGCAAGCACCTACTACTAGTATCCAATATCAGGAGGCTATGGATTGAGTTTTTCTTATTAAAGTCTAAATTTTTCTCTCAGTTCCTTAAAATATTTATTATCATGTAACCTATTTGGAATATTTAAAAATAATACAGGTATGGAGAAAGTCATGTGGTGGCCACATCAGATTTTTTTAGTATTCTGAGGAAAAGGGTCGAATTTCATCACCGTACAAAACTGCACAGATAAATATAATTGGTACACTCGTTCACATAAAATTACACAGGTCTTAACAAGGAGTACCCATTAAAATTTTCAATATATTTGACAACAAAATTTTAACTCAAACTATGGAGTTCACAGTAACAGAAAATGGAGTCGGCATCACATCTTGAATACAGAAACCTAGAGCTGTTGCTAAGTATCGGCTATAAAGCTTAAGCATCTTCATAAAACTAGGAATGCTAAACTGCTGTTATTATGGCAACTTCAGTGAAACCATTCAAGTAATAAAAGACGCTCAAGAGAAATGAGTTCAGGGACGCGAAGAAAATTTTATTCCATAACGAATATGAATTTAAAAAAGAAGTCGATTCAACGAAACCAAATTAGGTAGATAAGAAAACTAAGCACGTATTACGAACCGGATGCTGAAGATAATAACGTACAGGTTGCACCTATTTCTGGATTTATTCTGCGGAAACCAGCAGGTAAAAAAAACCCTCACCTCAAACTTGCAAGAGAAAAGAAGGAAGATGGCGACGAAATGGGAGTAGATTTTTGAAGTCCATCGGAATTCCGAGACGGAGATTAGACGTGTTCAACATCCACGAACCACCTCTCGGCAACAAAATTTTACACCCTGGGGGAGGGGGAGAAAGGGGGAGAGATTCTTTTTTTCATTCTTTCTCATTTATTTTTTTCACACGGGTCGAATCCACCATCCTCGATGATAAGAAGTTAAGGGGAAGGGGCAAGGTTAGTAGAGATGGGGATCGATGAGGGCGATGGGAGGGAGAGAGAGGGAAGGAGAGAGAGGGCGGGAAGGAGGGAGAGAGAGAGAGTGGGAGAAAAGGAGGGAAGAAAGGAGGAAGGGAGGGAGGGAAGGAGGGCGATAGGATGGGAAGGAGTGAGAGAGGGAAGGAGGGAAAGAGGGAAGGAGGGAGAGAGGGAAGGAAGGAGAGAGGGAAGGAGGGAGAGAGGGAAAGAGGGAGAGAGGGAAGGAGGGAGAGAGGGAAGGAGGGAGAGAGGGAAGGAGGGAGAGAGGGAAGGAGGGAGAGAGGGAAGGAGGGAGAGAGGGAAGGAGAGAGAGGGAAGAAGGGAGAGAGGGAGGGAATGAGGGAGAGAGGGAGGGAACGAAGGGAGGGTGGGAGGAAGGGATGGAAGAAGGGATGGAAGAAGGGATGGAGGGAGGGAAGGAGGGAGAGGGGGAGGGAAGGAAGGAGAGAGGGTAGGGAAGAAGGGAGAGAGGAAGGGAACGAGGGAGGGAGAGAGGAAGGGAAGGAAGGAGAGAGGGAGGGAAGGAAGGAGAGAGGTGGGGGAAGGAGGGAGAGAGGTGGGGAAGGAGGGAGAGAGGTGGGGAAGGAGGGAGAGAGGAAGGGAACGAGGGAGGGAAGGAGGGAGAGAGAGAGAGGGAAGGAGGGAGAAGAGGGAGGGAAGGAGGGAGAGAGGGAGGGAAGGAGGGAGAGAGGGAGGGAAGGAGGGAGAGAGGGAGGGAGAGAGCGAGGGATAGGAGGGAGGGAGGGAAGAAAGGAGGAAGGGAGGGAGGGAAGGAGGGCGATAGGGTGGGAAGGAGTGAGAGAGGGAAGGAGGGAAAGAGGGAAGGAGGGAGAGAGGGAAGGAGGGAGAGAGGGAAGGAGAGAGAGAGGGAAGGAGGGAAAGAGGGAAGGAGGGAGAGAGGGAAGGAGGGAGAGAGGGAAGGAGAGAGAGAGAGAGGGAAGGAGAGAGAGAGGGAGGGAAGGAAGGAGAGAGGTAGGGAAGAAGGGAGAGAGGAAGGGAACGAGGGAGGGTGGGAGGAAGGGATGGAAGAAGGGAGGGAGGGATGGAAGAAGGGATGGAGGGAGGGAAGGAGGGAGAGAGGAAGGGAAGGAAGGAGAGAGGTAGGGAAGAAGGGAGAGAGGAAGGGAACGAGGGAGGGAGAGAGGAAGGGAAGGAAGGAGAGAGGGAGGGAAGGAAGGAGAGAGGTGGGGAAGGAGGGAGAGAGGTGGGGAAGGAGGGAGAGAGGTGGGGAAGGAGGGAGAGAGGAAGGGAACGAGGGAGGGTGGGAGGGAAGGAGGGAGAGAGGGTGGGAAGGAGGATAGGAGAGGGAGGAGACGGAAGAGCACACAGGGGAGGGAGTGGTGGTGGAGAGGGAGGGAAAGACGCAAAGGGAGAGAGGTAAGAAGACGAGCTGTCGTCTTCCAAGAGTGAAGGAAGAACAGCTTTTTAAAACGCGATAAGGATTAAGGGAGATAATTGGTTTCCTACTTTCTTCCTCCCTCTCTCCCTCCCACTACTCCTCTTCCTCATTCCCTGCCAGCGTCATTTTGATGAACGAAAAAAAGAAAGGGGTCGTGTGACTGACACGTGATTGAATTAGAAAAAAAGGTGTAGGGGAGGAAAGTAGGGGGGTGGGGGATGAGAAGGGGGGAGGGACAAGGAAGTGGCGTGAAATGGTGAACGGGGAGCACCCTCGGGAGGCTCGTCTCGCATGGGGAGGTGGAGTGGGTGGGAGGATGAAATGGGCGAAGAGCCGGAATCGAATTTAAGGAAGGCGTCGAGATCAATGTCGCCAATGGAGAGAGGGAGCGCTGAGAGAGAGGGAGAGAGAAAGAGAGGCACGGAGGTGTACGGGGAGAGTCTAATTTATCTTCACCTTAACGCGTGTCTGAATCTTCTCGAACAATGAAGAAAAAGGTGGGAGTAATTAGAAGACGGATGTCATTATTTTTTCCATTTCCGCCCTTCAAGCCTCACAGTGTTCGGAGCTTTGTAAATCCCAAGTTTGTTTTGCCGAGGGCTTCGAGGAGTGCCTATTTTTGGTATATCGAGAAGACAATTATTTACGCAAAAAAATGGCAGGATCAGTTTTTTAATTTAGAGTTTCATTTACGGAAGCTTTCCGTAAAAAGGATGTATTCAAGAGTTTCTTTTAATTTTTTTCTTTTTCGCATCGTTTTTCAACGTAACTACCTCTTCACGGCAGCCAGCGAAGATATCTCTACCGATTTTCAAACGACACAACGTGAAAACTCGAAATACATTCTTTATATGGAATAACATGCAGTGGAATCCCGATTTAACGTTTGTCTCGTGGACAATCTGTCTGCACATTAAATACAAGAAAGCCTTATGCATATTTGATTTACCTAAAATAAAAAGGTAAACTAGCATCTTTGTTGCATTAAATATCAAACGTCAACTAATAATACGCAAATATAAGGTGGCACAAATTGCAGTAGTTTATTCTTCATGAAATAAAAGAATTCTGCCATGATTACTTTTACATTAAATTGCAAATTCGGAAATTTCTTTCAATACAGATTCTTAATGTTTATAAAATGTTTAGTCTTCTTTGGTCGACTCTATAGGGAGGAAATATTTCCCGCGAACGCTAAATCTAGCTCCGGATTTCGTTTACAGACAAGTAATGTACTCCTTAAATGCGGGTGAAACAATAAATCGAGAATCACTAAACTGACAAATTTGTTGCATTGTTTACAGGGAGCATTGGTTGGGACGACAGAAAATGCGGGAACCTTAAATTGGGATTCCACTGGGCATTGTTAAAAATTTAATTTCATTCAACCGCATGGGTGATGGGGTCCGCAAACTATCATGTGATTCCCAACCCCGTTTTTCCGTTTCAATTTTACAACCTTTTAAGATTCGCCGATACCTTTATTGATTGATCAAGGGTAGTCGCGACCCATCGGTTCAGAAACTCCGCTCTATTGGTCCCAAAAACGTGCGTTCGTTTGAGCACGTAAAGGGCGATTACATCAAAGGTATGCGACGTTAAAACTCGACCTTTGTCGATTCAGCTGCATAAAAGACGCACGGTTTTAAATGTTGGCTATTTCATAATTTTTTAAAAATGAAGACCTAATCAAGAGTTTCACTTTCCATTGTGTATTTGGCTCGAAGGCTGTTGGTGTCACAGATATTCAGCGCAAGCCCTTGCTTAAGCGCTCTGAGAAAATCTTCGAAATTTATAATTACTGAAAGAATTTAATTTGTAACTGTGGTACCCCTGTTTGGCTGGTCAGGTCAAAGTATGCTATTATGGTTTTTTATATAATTTTACATTATAAATATTAAATTTTGTTAAAATTGATGCGGACAATTAAACACAAATAGGTACATGTAAATGAAATTTTTATTACTTGTATTGTGGAAGCCCTGTTTTCTATATCTATACTAAACTTATTGATTTTGTTTTATTATGTTGCTTACTTCCTTCATACGAAATTTCGTTAAAATCAGTTAGACCAATTCATTCCAAATTCATAATTGCCGAAAAGTTAAATTTTGCAATTGTGGCACCCCTGCTGAGTGGATTAGGTCCAAATATGTTATTTTGCTCATTAATTTATGTAAATATTCTGTGTACCAAATTTGGTTGATGTCGGTTATGCCGATTCTTCCCTGATATTTGTGTACGGACTGATGGACGGACGGAAGGGCGGACGGACATCACGAAGATAATAGTGCTTTTCAGCAATGACGAAAAGCACTAATGAGACTCACTTGAGGCAAATAAAATTGAAAATGTCCTGTCTTTAATGTACTAAAAAATGTCCCTGTCGCAAATTAAAAGGCAAAACTAAAAATTGATTTTTCTAAAGAACCTCCTTTTCACAAGTGTTAATTTTTCCTTTATCTTTTGGGAGATAAAAACAATGGCGTGGACCAACAATCATAATTCCCTGGAGATGAAAATAACATAGTTAAAATAGTGAATAAATTTGGATAGAAATTTAACTTCGTACACGCGAAAAACCCTCGCGACAAAAATACATGCCATCTTCTACTACCTCGACCTTTTCCGATTGAAGGAGAACAACGCATCGCGTGCAAAACGCCATAGCGATTCAACCAGCGCGCGAGGACTCCTCTTGCTGTTCACGTTCTAGGAGGCTACAGCATCGCATCGAGGATACGTGGCTTATGAAAAGCGAACGGACGAGATACAGCGGAGAAAGAGGAGATATACAGGAGATATAGAGGGTAGAACTAGGAAGGAAGGGAGAGAGATCAGCGTCCCCATCTATCCATCCTTCCCCTCCTGCCTCTCCTCCCCCCTCTCCTCCCACATCTCCTCCCCCCTCTCCTCCCCCCTCTCCTCCCCCCTCACCTCCCACATCTCCTCCCACATCTCCTCCCTCATTTCCACCCAACTCTCCACCCAACTCCCCCCCTCTCCACCCCCTCTACTCCCCCCTCTCTTCACCCCCTCTCCTCCCCCTCTCCACCCAACTCTCCCCCCCCTCTCCCAACTCCGTCTCCACCGATATTACAGCAAGTATGCGGCGCGCCTAAGGGACCGAATCCCAGACCGGTTTCCCAGGCGACCGAAAGATCTCCGGGCAGCGATATCGCCCGAGTTTTTCATACCGAAAAACGCAATTAAAATCTTCCGTCGTCGTCTCCTTTCGAAGGTTGGATAGATATAAATACGAGAGAGAGAAAGTGAGGAAGATATACAGATAAAGAATGCTTATTGAGGAATTTCGTAAGCTTTTGACGTTGCCGTCGCCAGACGCTCGGGGTACCATGACCTTGGTCCCTTCTCGTAATCATTTCTCTTTCACTTGCGCCCTTCGATCTTGGCTCGCCCCATTGTTGCGGGGGCGGAACGGGAGAGGGTTGGAGCGCGCGCGTAAAAACTGACAGGAGGCCCCCGCGTCTGGCAAAAAAATTAGATTTCTCGGGCTGACGACTGTTTCATCTCTCTCCTTTTCTTTCTCTCTCCTTTTCTCTCTCTATCTCTCTCTATGTATCTATCTGTTTCCGACCGCGATCGTCATTGATCTTTATGAGGTACGCCTGTGTAACAGTAAGAGAAATGAGTCGTGCCTTCCTTTTTTGCCGGGTTGGCCATTACCCGGTCAAAATATTCGAGGATATGACCGTCGTAAATTATTAAAAGGACTTTAATCGTCATCAAACTTCCTCCGAAAAGTTATATCCGACGTATTAAGGATTGGAAAATCGATCCAATTTTTTATTACGGGTTTCTCAGATGTACGCTGGCCAAGTGAAAACGTCAGCTCGTAAAAAAAACAATCGACCAATTACAAAATGAATTGGTGCTTTTCCTCTTCTTCTGCTTTATCGTAAAATTGTTGACGGCATACGCACATTTTCTTCGTTTTACTGTAGGAATGCATGTTCTTTCAAGAAAAGGCCTAAGCTATTAAAACTCAAAAAGAAAGATTAATAGAAGTCTTCGAAAAACCAGCGGTTTTTAATGCCGATATTTCTGTGAATGGTCCATTGTCAATTGATTTAAACTATCATTTACGATCCAATGGTCAAATAATAAATAGGTTAATCGATGCATAGAAAACAAATATAATGCTGCAACTCGGTAAAATTAAAAAAAATATTTATATCTAAAACAGGGCTCTTCCAAGTAATGGGTGTGGACATCTGAGGGCAATTAAACAAAGAGAGTCTAAAGGCTGGGAAAGGTTTGAGATAAATTAGCGTCAAATGATTGCAAACTGAAATTTGAGATTTCTCAAGCGAAGGATTACAGTGTATTAATACCGTATAATTAAAATTTGTTGAAACTGCAAATGTTTATGTCGAAGTATGAATTTACATTTTAACAGGTCTATACAGTTTCTCTTTTGGAAGCAAAAAGAAAGAAAAAACTTGCAAATCTACAATCAAAAACAATGATGATCATACGATTGAGATTTAAAGGTCATATTCATATAAACCTAAAAACCAATGCGTGCTAGGAAGACCGCGATCCCTAAAGAAAAAAGAAAGGGGCTGCCTACGTTACATGTCCCTTTCCTAAGAAGCGTACCTGAAGAAGGCGCAAACGACCCAAAGGCACTCAACAAATTAGCCGTTAGGACCCCCAGCCTCTCTATTACATAATCCCCTCTCTTATTAAGTGGGACAGCCAAGGGATTCAGAGGAAGGGTGAGTTGATGTGGTCTCTTTGGACCCAGAAATTGTGGATTCCAGGGCCCTCCTCTTCACAAATTCGTGGAAGGTCTTTGAGAGGTTTCGCCCGAGACCCTTTAAGGTATTTATCGTCCGTAAAGACATAATCCCCTCCACTCAGAAGGATAATTCCGTCTTCGTTAGTTCTCTTCAAAAGGAACGGGTGTGTGGGAGGCTTAAAAATAATCTTACATTGGATGTACTAGAAGCGAAATTGATCGATTTTTTATTTTCGAGACCAGCCGATTCGCCTCTTGCCTACGAGCGCAATGGGTATCTAAGAGGTAGTGCAATGAATAGCCAGGAAGGGAGGAGAGAAACCTGGTGCCGGCTTTTAGCCTGCTCTTAACGAAGAACACCACGGGGGACAATGGCTTAACGTCTCTTCCGAGGGACGGAGTGTTGATTTGAGCGCGCTCCTCATTTTCTCGTTTTCTCTTTTCTCATTGGCTCGTTCTGGTCTCCTTAGTTACAAAACGCACAAATAGGAGGCCGGACGTAATCGGAAAAAATCCCTATAAGGATTCTAACCGGGTGTCACTTCAGCAGATCATGGTGGGGCCAACACTCTAACCACCGGCTCCCCTGAAATTGAGTTGTAATAGACAGATGATCAGCAACAGCACAGACACTTGTGGGGCTAAAGAAGGTTGGGAAACCTGAACATAAATGCTTGCCCACGTCCTTGGTCTAATTTCATCGTCCACCATAACTATTTTATCGATGAAGTCAGAAAACGATATGGAATTCTATACACGAGTTAATTAAATAATTACGTCACGTCCTACACTAAAGATTCGTACTAGATGAAGGATCGACAACCTAAGGAATGCGCAGCAAGATATTTTTCACGAAATGTTAACTCAAAGAAAATGTGCAAAAAATGTACATCAAAATACTAAAAGATTTTTACTTTCCTTTAGTTGTACTTCTTATTGTATTTCCCGCCTCACACTCACTAGGTTTTATATTACAAGAAACATCTTTCATGAACGCTACGGATCGAATGAATTTAATGGCATAATGAGCGCAAGGACACTAATTTTGAATATCGAATAAGATTGACACACGATAGAGAAACGCAGCCGATCTATGTTTATGTTTTCCATAAAAATTCTCCTTTCCATAAATATAAGCTCATAACAGTGCTTTCCTGATCTCACCATACATTGTACCAATTCTAGTATTAAGAGCACGGCATACTGAACTAAAAATCCAATTTTCACGAAACTGTAGGACATGATACCTCAATTTCCACCGCGCTGAAGAACAAATCTATTCATGATCCGGTAGAATATTTCAAAAACAAACGTGCTTTATCGCGATCGTATCGAAAGAATTACATGGTTGCATTCCACTCGTCTAAAAGTACGCGATTTTTCGACGAGTCGAAACTCGTTCACACACGCGCAACATCATTTCAGCGGCCCTATTCAGAGAGAAAAAGTGTATGTCGGACAGGATCAACACGCCAAAATAAAACAATCCGCGAGCCATTGACATAGTTTACGACAAATTCAATCCAACCCGTAGTGTACACACACAGTCGTGGGAGTAAATTTTTCAGAGAAAAAAAATAGTAAATGTTTTCCTCGCGAACCATCTATTCCGTGGGAGAGAGAGGGAGAGAGAGAGAGAGATCGATCGTCGAGATTTTCACATAACTGACCACCACGCCCCGACGGCGCCATGTTTCACCCCGGTTTCTCGGGGGAAATTTCAATATCTCCGGAGTTTAAAAGAGATGAAGAAGCTTACTCTTATCCGTCGGTCCGTTGAATTCCGTGTCCGACTAGAGGGAAAGGAATGAAGGGAGGGATTGGGTAGAGAGGTTGGAGAGGGAAGGGGAGGAAGAGGGAGAAAGGTAAAACGGGAGGTTACGCTCCGAAGATATAAGAGGAAGAAAAAGTCGGTAGGGCGGGATGGTACTTGGAAGAGAGGTAGATGAGAGTCGGTTCCGTCCCAATGGCCGCCGCCCGGCAACCGATGATCAACCATCATCCTCCCACCCATCGCGTCACACACACACACACACCCAATTCCCCTCGCCCACACGCAAGACACATAGGCACGGTTGAAGAGCAGAGAGAAGAGCATTACCGTGGCAACCTCGCCGGCACCGCCTAAAAACCATCTCTTCCTCTCTCCCTTTCTATCACCGTCCGTCCATCTCTCTCTCCGTTAACCCGCTCCACTTGACTCTACATCATCAAGGGGCGAACGCGCGCACACACACACACGAACTGTGCTTGGCAGATGGACGCGCGATCCTAGCCCGGCACAGGTGTTACCTCCCTTTTGTGCCTCTCCCGTTCCAATTTCTGCGCACCCTTGTCAAGAACCCTCTTTCACCAATTCCCGCCGACCCAAAGTTCGTTCATACTCTTTCACCGTTTCCAAGGCCTTCTCTCATATTCCCGTCACTCTCTTTCAATTTTCTATACACACACACACGCGCGCGCACACACACACACGTGCATGTATGTGTGTGTGTGTGTGTATATATATATATATATATATATATATATATATATATATATATACACACACACACACACACTCCTTCCTAACAAAATATTTCCGCCATTTTGACTCCATTCCCCGCATGTTCCCTCGGTGATTTGCTGGTATTTATGCTCGAATGAGGTAATCTATGGCAAAAAGGAAAGGTCTTAACAATTCCCAACTCCTCTCTGCCTCGCTCCCTCACTCTCTCTGTCACAAAGAGAAATTCCTTTCCTCTTGATACAACCAGTCCCCTTTTTACTGCGAAAAATAAATAAAAAAACCCTTTTGCCTTCTTTCCACCATTTTCAGTCCATTCTTTTTTCAACTGTTCCACTTCGTTATGGCGGTGCTGCGACACGGTCTTTTGCGAGAGTGGGTTTTTCGCATGCACTTTGTAACGCTAACGTGTCTTGAGAGCGTGTAAAAAAAATGAACCTTTAGCCGAATGGGCATTTATCAAAAGATATCTACGGCTTGTTCTCCGGGATAAAAGTGACTGTTTTATGTATTTTATCGGAAGAGGTCGCGCAGCGAATCACTAATTGAAACTAACAAAAGAAGGTGGCTCAGCAATATAAATTATTCAGACCGCATTAGAACATAGATGCATCTAGACCATAATCAAAGTGATGTTCGAGTCATTAACTAGTACCCTTAAATATGTATTATCGAATATATTCAAAACGTTCCTGGCAACCCGAGAAATTAAAATAAAGTCCAATTTAGATGGAATGCTTCAATTGAAGATAAAGTTGTTATTAATATTCCTCAAAGATGAATATAAACAATTCGACTAAGATACGAGTTTGCGATTCTCTATCATCGAAGAAGGAATTATTCGGAAAAGATTCTTCAACTCAACTTTCCAGCAACCGTTGCTACCGATCATAGAGAAAGTATGTACGTTCATACAAAACAGTCCTTTCGTTCATAAAAACATAGCCGAAATTATTTAACCCCTTGAAGTCAATTTTTTCTCCCCTTGTTAGTCCCCAGGTCCAATTAAGTTTGGTGTAAAAAAGAGTAAACGATGTATACTTGAAACTAACCATTTAATTAACGTGTACATACAATTCTTGTGCTCCATCACACGTCTAGCGATATTTATTCATGGTGCGGTACATGGTAAAGCATTTATTTTATTAGGAAGTTTTTAAAACGTGGCAGACTGAGTGTGACAGAGGACTGGAATGGTAAATTTAAGATGTCACGCTCAGTATGTTTAACGACCGCAAAGCGTTAATAATAATATCCAATAAGGAAACCCATTCCATGGCATCGGCGAATTTCTCACAGGAGTACGTGACAAACGCCGGAGAAGCGTTCCCAGGCGAGGTTAAGAGCAAATCGAAACAATAGCACGAAAAATTCCGCAATAAGACCTTCCCATAAAAAAACCAACACAAATACGCGCATTCCTTTTCCGTTTCCATACCTTTCGAGGAACAGAATAGGATAATGGAAGTGCATTCCACGCGTCCTTCCGCGTCCCGTTTATTTCAACGTTTTTCCACTCCAAATCGCGGACGGATTCGTGAAATTAAGGACTCGTGATTCGGTTAGCTCAAAATCAGAGAGAGAGAGAGAGAGAGAGGGGGGCAAACAGCGGGTAGCAGTTATTAAATACCGTTCGTACCTCCTCAACCTCTTCGTAAAAAAAATCGACGCACTCGTCGTACTGGTCCATTTGCGGTGATGAGTATTTTTCCGATTCTCTTCCCTCCCCCCTCCTCTTTGCCGTCGCTGTCTCGCTTTTAATTTGGGCAACGTTGGGAATTGCGGCGAAAAATAATTTCCAAGCGGAGCAACCAGTCGATATTCTTATTTTATCGGGGGCGAGTTGAGACGGGGCGAGGAAAGGGGGCGGGAAAGATGGGGCGGGGGCGGGAAAGAGGATGCGGGGGCGGGTGAGGGGGGCGCGAGGACGAGGGAAACCGATCGAACAAAATTGGACCCTCACGCGCTTTCGACATCGTCGACCCCGTCGACTGCTTGCATCTCCTTCCTGTTTTATTTCTCGCAGACTTGATCGGCGGAAAGCACGGAGTGTCGCTAGCAATTTTTCGAATATTCTCGCATTTCTCTCAGACCGAAACCTACGATAAAAAAGCCGCAGGAATGCGAGGAGAAAAAGAATTTGATTCATTGAGCAACTCTGGAGCAAGTGGAAAGGAATGAATGAACGATAACCAACATGTGCTAAGCCGATGCATCGCGTATTTTCACACTCAAAGAGAAATCGCTCGAATTACCGTTTCATTCAATACACAATATTTTGATTATATAATATATACATATCGCCTTTGTCCAAACACTACTAAGTAATAATATCCGACCAAAGCACAAAAATATGCCCTTTATTTCGTAATCAGAAATTAATTTTTTTATCGATCATCTTTAGCGATAAATTTCGGCAAAAATCTGGTTCCTATACAGCGCTCATGAACAAAGGTAACTACCATGATGCCGTTTACTTAAAAAAAAGACCATTTCAGTAACATCCTTAGTGGAAAATCGCTTACTCGCAGTAGAACAAAAGGAGACACAACGGCTGTCTTCTTTGTAGCTAACATGCACATTTTATTTCCAAACTATTTTTAAGGCTACATTAGTTAACTTGGCAATTGAACGGATTAAAATCATAAGATGAGCTCCTCCCTGCAGTGCACATTTTTGAGCCGAATGAAATACTCCGCAGAAACTTACTTCGACTGTCGACTATATTTTCGAAATAGTTTCTTATGAAAATTAAAAGCATGGCACTTTGATTGTTGCTGCCTCACAACCGTAGCATTCGAGCCTGGATTTAAAAGACTCGTAGTTACGAAGCGAAACATAAAAATCTCATAGCACTTCCCAATCAGTTTGCATGAACACCAGCTCAATTATACAGCTCACAAAGCTTAAAAATGACCACAGCGATGAAATTTCATACCAACGGCAGTGATATAACTAAATAACTATCGTAGCCAAAGTTATGAGAATGAAAGATCGGTAAAATTCTAGCTACGTTGAATGAGATTCGGGCAAAATATTTATCTGATTAAATTATGTTTCTCGGGTGGCAGCGAGTGTTTTAAAATACACTATGACTAAAAATATCCATATTTATAAAAAAAACTGCAATTTAACTACATTTTTAAAAATCGGTGCCTACTCTCCGGAATATATGCCAAAAACGACCTTTAATTTTTCCACATTCGCTTATTTCCTAAAAAAATAAAGTAATGCGGCGCTGATCGAGAGAGAAAATTTTCTCCCAGTGGTTCTTTTCCCAAGAAATGTTACGGATCACTGATTAAATCGTTCCATGAATACTGCAAGTGCCTACGTCGAATATTCCGAAGTACCATTCTGAAACTAATTAATTTCTTCCATCGCAAAGAGAACATCAGTAAATTCATGTCATAATCGGAATTGCTCTCTGGGCAAGAACTACGGAATCACATAAAATAAACGGCATTTCGGGCAGACACTGCAAATCACACATATATAGAGAACGCCTAGAGGCGACGTATTTTTCGTTTGGATCATCACGGTGAGTCCAGTCCACGAGGCCGCATTCAATCGTGCAATCCCTTCTTCGCCATCTACGCGTTCGTCCCGGATGACACTCTCATCGCCGAAAGCAAAAAAACTGCGTCACTTCCGGGAGATTCGACAGATCGGAAGTGACTGAGACAAATGGACGGAATGGAGGCGCATCACGCACCTCGCTTTTTTAATATATCTCGTCTCGATCCGCGGAACCGATACTTAATTCGGGATTAGACCGTGAAAAGAGGGGACAGAGAGAGATAGGTAGGGCAGAGGGAGAAGGAGGTAGAAAATGGAGAGGGAGATGGGGGAGGGGATGAAAGCGTAGAAGGGGGAAGACGGAAAGGGAGGAGGAAGGGGAAGAGGGAAGAAGGGAAGCGTAAGAAATCCCGGTTTTCCTCACTGGAAAATGGAACGTTAAGGGCTGCGCGAGGACGTCATACCGCAAAAGCCGGATCAATTATTCATCCTTCCACTTCCCTCCCTCTTTTCACCGAGACCTCAACGAACCCAAAAGAGAGGTAGAGATAGAGAGGGAGAGAAGGATAGAGAGGGAGAGAAGGATAGAGAGGGAGAGAAGGATAGATAGAGGAAGTGAGAGACACTATCTGCCACACGCCTACTCTACCGCTCTTCCACGCCTCGAAATCATTCATCATTGCACCAAAAATCGTGAAAATAAAGGGAAAAATCTCTCTCGTCGCGACTGGATGGATAGATGCGGGGTTACTTCTCTTCATCCCACTCCAACTCCCAGCGTATAGAAAGGAGGGCAGGAAGAAGATGCTATATACACACACACACACACACATCCGAACGCTTTGAGGGAGTCGAGCTGCGAAACGACGCAAAAAAATGTACTCTTTCTCGAAAGACTGGTGAAAAAATATCGCCAGAACAGCTTTTAGCGCTTAGCACGATAAAAAAGGGGAAGACTCGGGAGCCGCACGTAACCTCGCGGCTTCTTCGTAGTTCTTTTTTACTAGGACAAAAAGGACAAAATAGGAAAGTCAAGGCGACAAAAAATCCGGCGAAGTTGTTTTGCTTTCAGTATTTAAGCGAATCCACAGCACATCTTTGGCATTCTCCCTCACTCTCTCAATCTCCCTGCCTTCCAATCTACTCCCGGAAGATTTTCGAAGGATTTTGAATGCGTTTTTGGATGCCTCAACAAGTGCATTTTTAAACCGGAGATTTTCCAGTGAACTGCGTCGACAAAGAGTCCGCCAACAAACGGAGCCGGCCTAGATTTCTCCCAGCTCTTACCTCTTAATATTTACTTAATTTTTTGCAATTTCAAAAAAATTATATAACTTTCATTTGAGATTTAATTTTCGTTATTTTTTTCAAGATTTATTTGAATCGATTTGAGGGTTTTAACATAGCCGAGGGCCGCACTATAATAAAGGCCAAACAATTTAAAATTAACAAACTTTGTAATGTTAGGATGCGCTTTACTAGTCGCCAAACATAAAATGGTTTGTTGTTTATAATTAAACGTTTTTAATTAGCACCTTTTCCAGCTTAAGGGACGGAACTGTATCTGCAGATGCAGTGCTGTAGTCGCAAAAAAAAGCAGAGGGTATACCGTATACGGGAATAAAACTTTGAAGCAGGGTCTTACCCAGTTTTTTTTTAAAGCAGAGGATATACCCTATTCATTTGAAAAAAGCAGAGGGTATACGGCGTATACCACCGTATACCCTCCACTACAGCCCTGTGCAGATGTCATATGAAAATATGTAGTTCCGTAAAAGCGACACTTTTATAAGAAGTAACCAATCTATCTCATTTTCGTTAATTTTATTTCCATGTTATTGCATTTAAATTCTCTTCTATAGGGATCAATTTATGGATTACCAAATCAAAATTTATGTGAAAAGATTGATTAATATTAAACTTACATCGGAAAAATCCTCTGCGGGCCGCATATGGCCCGCGAGTCGCACTTTGTGCATCCCTGCGCTACACGATTTTATAGATTTGTCATCCCTTTTGATTTCCTTGGCCAAATTATTATGCGAAGTGAACGCATATAGGGATGGTCGTTTCCGTCCGTCCGTTCGCATGTTAAAACTCGGGAACCGCTGGACGTATTTTGATGAAATTTGGTATTGGAGAGTTTTGTTAAAATTGATAGACCGATTCCAATTTTGGTTAAAATCGTAAAAGAATTACAACCACTTTACATGACCGACATGTAGTTTACAATGTTCCTTTGTTTCAAACTGCTGGACGTATTTTGATAAAATTTGGTATTGGAGAGTTTTGTTAAAATTGGTAGACCGATTCCAATTTTGGTTAAAATCGTACAAGAATTACAACCACTTTACATGACCGACATGTAGTTTACAATGTTCCTTTGTTTCAAACTGCTGGACGTATTTTGATAAAATTTGGTATTGGAGAGTTTTGTTAAAATTGGTAGACCGATTCCAATTTTGGTTAAAATCGTACAAGAATTACAACCACTTTACATGACTTACATGTAGTTTACAATGTTCCTTTGTTTCAAACCGCTGGACGTATTTTGATAAAATTTGGTATTGCAGAGTTTCGCTAAAATCGGTCGACCGATTCCAATTTTGGTTAAAATCGGACAATAATTATGACCACTTTACATGAAGACCCACTTATAGTTTACAATGTCCCTTTGTTTCAACTCGGGAACCTCTGGACGTATTTTGATGAAATTTGATATTTGGGAGTTTTGCTAACAGTTGTCTAGTTTTCTAATTATAATGGTAAAGTTGAAATAATGAGGATAGAAAAATCTGAGTCATGTTAAAACATCATGACTGGAATTGTTTTTTTACCGTATAGTAAACAGAAAAGAATTAACGAATATTCAACCAATACCGAATTTCACCTGCGAACTGATGAACTAAAAAAATTGGGTTTCATCCGTAACTCAACAAAAAGGTTATGCCAAAAGATAAAGCGTCTCGAGATTAAACGCTCAGGACGTCCACATTCCTTTCCAGCAACTGATTATCTTTGGAATAATCGTGTATATAGTTGACGCACCATCCGTATGCAGGAAATACATGTAAACCACCAACCCACCCCCATCGAGTAATAATTTTAGCACGAGGTAGGTAGAAATCGATCCGCAAGGCATCGCTGAGGTGAGAAGAGTCTTCCGTTAGAGCGTGAGCTGAGTGAAGAGCTGGACAGGGATCAGAGAGGCCGAGGAGAATTCTTAAGACACCAACGGTATCCATGGTGAGCTGCCGAGGAGGGAAATGAACATTTCTCGACGCCGTTTCGCCCCGAACCCCTTATAACAACTTTAAACCCTCCACTTCCACTCAGAATGATTAAGTTATGCGGAAGGTAATGTACATTGTTTAGTTTAGCCGAGTTAACGGCTAAACTACTGCAGGGGAAGAATGAGGGGGAAGAGGAGGAGCTTCATGCCTTTTCCTCTTCCTACAAGCCGCCATGGAGTGCTTAATGGCATCGCTTAATTCGCCCCTAACGAGGGAGAGACAGCGTGTTTGCACATGCCTATTTGTGTGTAAAATTTATATATAGGGTCAAGTCCTGTAATACGGCCACCAAAATTTTTAATTTGATATTTATGCAACACAGACAGGAGTACGGAGACGAATCCAGGTGTAAACTAACTGCATGGCATTACTTAAAAAACGAAGCAAAAAGAAACAATTTAAAAAAGGTATTCTATGTATTGTAACTTCTACATTTTCAAAATTTTGCGATTTTAGAAGATTGTCCTTTAATACGGCCGCAGTTGACAATAATCCATTTACAGGTCATTTTCGCAATCAATACACAAAAAATTGTCCACGCCTGTTTCTCCTGGACATTCTTCATGGCACCGGCTCTTACAGCGTACACAACAGACCCACTCTTCACCGTTGCAGTATGTGCACTCCGAGTTCAACTTTCTGCCCTGAGAATTTTTTCTTGAGCTAGCGTTCATGTTTCCTTTCTTCTGTCCGTGGCATGTATGAAGATCGTTCTTCTGGGATTTCTCTCGTTTCTCGATCTTTCTTTCCTCTTTGTGCTCTGGAGACGTTAAGATGGCAGCCATTTGGCATCTGGCGGAGTCTCTCTTCCTGGGCACGCGAGGAACCGGACACAATTGATGCAGGAAGAGAATGCCGCCCTCGCTTTCCCCCGAGGAACCATCGCTGAGTCCGTCTTCTCGCGGCGAATCAGACGAAGAAGAGGATCAGTACAGTCGTCTCTTGCTAAAGTCTGCTCTGATTACGGCGCTGGTAATGCCTGACGATGTTTCAGGTGTTGGACTTGAGTTTTGAGCCGCGCCCTCTGTAGGCTGTGACGGTCCCATTTTCCGTATCTGCAAAAAACTGGGATTCAGTAATTGCTCCAGGGTTGAATGGCACAAGTTCACAAGCACGAAACCTATTTACTCCATTATCAACCCAGCAAGCTTTTCCACATGTCTGAGCAAACAGCATTCCAAACTGAAGTTTTGTGATGCTTCTAGCAGGATTCTGCCTCATCCAGGAGTTGCGCGCGATCTAGTAGTGTGCCTTAAGTGCTCTTAAGAATGATCTGCCCAGTGCACTGGTTTGAACAGAGATTATGTTACAAAATATTTTCAGATTTTGGAAGAGGAATTTGATAAGAGGCCCTACACGCCTGACAAAATATTCAATGTTGATGAGACTGGCATCTGCATCGTCCAGTCTCGACAGTCTGATGTCATAGATCGCAGAGGTAAACGCCAAGTCGCAGCAATCACATCAGCTGAACATAGATCTCAAATTACTGTCATACTTCGCATGAGTGCAGGTGGTACCTATGTTCCGCCCATGTTCATTTTTTTCAGAAAAACTTTCAACCACATTCTGATGAAAGGAGCACCACCAGGTTCAGTTGCTGACTGTCCTCCTTCCGGATGGATACGGACCGAGCTATTTACAAAATGGTTTCAAGACTTCGTAGATAAAGTGAAACCAACAGAAGACAAAAATGTCATGCTTATATGTGATGGCCATCATTCGCATACACGCAATCTTGAGGTCATTGACTTTGTTAGAATGAATAATGTGATGATAGTCTGTCTCCCACCCCATTCCACGCATAAACTGCAACCATTAGACAGGTCATTCATTGGCCCAATGAAAACTTACTATGGTGAAGAAGTGCGAAAATTTCTCAGAAATCAAGGAAGGTCACTCAGTAATGTTGAAATCGCTGAACTTTTCGAGAAGGCTTATCTCCTAGCTACATCTGGAGAAGCAGCAGTGAATGGCTTTAAAGCCACAGGAATCTATCCTATGAACCGCGAGATATTTCGAGACTGGAATTTCGCAGCATCTGAACCACCTCCAGAATCTCCAGTTGTACTAATTAATGATCAGCCTGAATGTTCAATGCCATGTTCCAGTCAAAATTTCACCTCATCAAAACCAGGTTTCTCTACCGAAGCGTTTGCAGTTTCTCCACTGGAAATTTCTCCGACACCATTGGTTAATAAACTGAAACAAACCGGCCAGAGAGGAAAAAAGCGGGGGACAGTTTGCATCGTGACATCGTCACCTTACAAAGCACATATCGAAGCATCTTTGAATAAGAACGGAAAGAAAATAGCAAAAACCAAAGGCCCGCCACATCTCCAGCAAGGAAAGGACCACCATTCAGCAAGGCGAAAGCTACTTCCGAAATCAAACGATGAAACCTATTCCGATTCTGACCAAGAAATCAGTCTTCATGATGATTCGTCTAGTTGCGGTTCGCTTAGGGAAGCTGTCAGCTCAGCTGAAGATAACATCTGCATTTATTGTGTCGGAAGATTCTCCATTGACGTCCTGGGGGAGGAATGGATGCAGTGTTTGGTGTGTGTTGTGCACACGCTGCTTGTTCCGACACAGAAAGACTGGACTTTTGTTTGTGATTTTTGCAAATAGATCCCTATTGACACTAATTTGGCTATTACACATGCTTAGATTCTGTAAAAATCATTATTAAATTTAAAAAATTGTAAAAATTCAATTGAACTTTTGTTTCAAAGATTTCCTTTTAAAAACTCTAAATACTCCTTCAGAAACGCCAATGATATTCCTGTGCATTAAAGTGAGTAGTGCCGCTGTCCTGTAACTATTCAGAGACTATTTATGTTCAAATGTAAATAACTTTGTTTGAAGTAACGTTCTTGTCGGAGTGCCGGGTATTATGGAACACTTCCATATTACCATACAATAGTGACTCAATATAAAAAGTGTACCTTTTCGGAAAACAATTTTTAAAATGTTGGTAGTGAGCATATATTTATTACAAAACATACCGCAAGGTTCCTTTGTATATTTTTTCTAATGTCAGCACAAAAGAAGATTTTGTAACGTTTCTGAATTGAGTAAAATTGTTTTTAGAAAATGGTATTCCATATTTGCCTCCTTTCCTCTATGTAATTTTATTTTATTCTGTGTTTAATTTCATTTTGCCACCCCATATGAGGTCGCAAAATGTATTCGCTCACTAGTGACTGACCCTGCATGACATCGATAATTTCAGCTTCAGAATTCTCTCAGGTGAGTTTTTATATGCATTTATTTTATATCATTTATTAGCTTACTGTTAGCATTGAATGCCTCACGTATTATTTTACCATGTATTATTTTGGAGACAAATGGAACAAATGTGTCATAAAATGTCCGCCAGAAACGTAACCCCTACTTCCAACATTATGTATACGGGAAAATAGGTTTCGCTATACGTCGTTTCGTTACACGAGGCATTTTCAAAGAACGCATAGCGGATACTTACTGTATTTGCAAAAGGGTATGTTTTAAGATCTATTTGTCGAATTTCCCACTTCGCTCAAAAGACATTCCTTTATCCATGATCATCACTCCACTTCGTGAGCAGAGAAAAAAATTACATCTCTCTCCATCTTATGAACTGTGCATAAATTCTGCACGTTCCTTGAATTCGCTATCTCTATCAGCAAATAGAGGAGTCTTTACGATAGGTTGACTTGGTATCACGATATTTTCCTAATTATATATCATTAAATTCGCGAGGAAATTTGCAATAGGCCGTTTCAATATGCACTGCCCAGTTCATGAAGTTTACAGCAGAAAGAACCAGAACACGGAGGGGTGAGTTCATAAAATGGGTAATTACAATAACACATCATTACACACATTTCATACACGTACACACAAGTGTGTTTGCGTGTTTGCAAGCACTCCAACAAAAATGTTAAATATTAACTCTCACGCAATTATCATAATAACGCCCCATTTCCATCAAACCATTCCACTATCCCTTTACTCTTTGCAAACTGCCCGAGAGGAAACAGTTTAACATGAAAGGCTTTCTCCCGCTCTCCATCTCTCTCTTCCACTATATCTCTCATTCTCCTTTCCCTGCTTATTTATCTACTCCATGCTTTTACGCCCGCATTTCGTCCGCGCAGCTTTGCGACGCAGTGATGGACCTGGCGGCGGAAAATATTGACTTTTTTCTTTATTTTTTGGTAAGGAGAGTAGAATGATGTACGATATGCCTCGGAAATCCGAGATAACGCACGTGTGGGTGCGTGTGGCTTTGGCAGGCCTAATCAAATAGAAAGCCGCATATCCACGTTTCGCCTACACGGGGAAAGGAAAATTCAATCTAAACTGAAGATTCGATATCTAATATGGGGGAAAAGTGAGTGGTCGTGAAATACTTGTCGCAATCGTGATAAAGGACTCCTCCCAAGTGATATCACGTAGTATACCTATAGATTTCCGAAGCATTTGCAGTTTCGCTGTGAATGCAAATTCCATTTGATGTGTAGGTATGTATTCTTTCATGCCAGTTTGACTTGCGCATTAGTTAATTCGCGCAAAAATTCTACAATTTTTTCCTGTGAACAATTTAAACTGAAACACGACATTCGAAGTTTTAAACTAAAGGACACGTTGTTTGTTTTATATTATAGTAGCTATTCCAAATGATTAACATATAAAATTTTACATCGCCCATCGGTACAAAGGATTTCTCGGAATTGGAACGACGATATTTTTTTTTCACACTAAGAACACTGCATTAGAATGATATATCTGTGACTTTTTGCGATGCAATTCTGCTTTTTTTTACCTTCGTCTGCGAAACAAATGACTACTCGTAATTCCAAACATCGGGACGTGCGGTATATAAAGAGCGTGTTTCAAATTACTCTTTCCGGAAATAGCAAGGGAGAAAAAACAAAAGCGCAAGTGCAATACCGTGACGCAATCTGATTAGGTCGTTTTTCAATTGTTCAAGGCGTGACCTCAAAATATCTCGACATCTCCTCGCAGACGAGTATTACCGCTATCGAGGATAATCGAATCATTCGATTCAGCGAACGAGCAGAATCCATTTACGTCATTAACCGGCGATAACGAACGAAGCAGGGCAATTTTGAACGATATACGTAGCAGATAAGAGTGTCAATAATCGGCATGAAATGGAATTTAAAGCTACTGAGATGTATTGGAAAACCGTTAATTTTAGCGCCTTTTCGGAAAAAACGCATTTTTATTCGGTTTGTCTGTCCATCCGTCTGTTCGGCCAATATATCTTGAACCCTGCAACCTGGAGAAGCAAAATTTTCAGCATAAGGCGATCTATATGAGGGCTAGATATGGTACAAATTTGGTGAATCTTGGATGAGCTGCTGAGGAGTAATCGATGTCTTCTTTCAAACCCTTAGTTTCATTTCCACTCCCATAAGAAAAGCATAGTATCAATGCAGAGCATTATAATTTGCATTAGATAGGAGCTCGAAACATGAACAGTTCTATATCTGAGATAGTGAGATCTATATTTTTTTAACAGATTTCAAATCCGTGTAGAATGAGGATAAAGAATTGATTTGACGCAAAAACATGAAGTCCAAACCAGGACTAATGCCGGCTAGTTTCCCAAAGGTGACCTCCCGAATTGATTACTTATATTGACAGGAAATGTCATTCCAAGGAATTCTCACACCACTTTTAATTCATAGTTTATCAACGATAGATAAAAACTGGAAAACAAATTAATAGAGGTTTATCAGGTTTAATAAAGTTTAAAATACTAAAAACAATGTCAAAATCTATTTCTGACATTATGCTTTGCATGTATTGTTTTTAAATAAAGGAATTTAATAAACGTTACTGTTTATACGCTAATATGTATAAATCAACTGTCCATTGATGAAGGGTAGTCGAGTGGAAAAGAAAATAACCCATTTTGTCACTTGTCTATGCTCAAGCCGAGTTCGGTAATAATCGTTTCCATGGCCAAAACTCGATAAAATGCGATTTAAAACGCTAAAACATTGTTTTAGAAGAAATTCAAGAAAATACTATCAATTGTCAAACTTTGGCGATAAGAATCAGAATCTACATTTTCCCCCTTATAACAGTAAAAACCTCGCTCCGATATCACAATTTTAAGATATTTAATGTATTAAAGAAAACATCTCTGCACGATGGATTTGAGACTTCCATGTAAAACTAATAGGGAAAAAACGTTCCCGGAATCGAACCCTGGACTTCAATCTTCGCCAAATAAAATATAACCCGGAAGTGGGCCATGGAAGCACGAGCCACATACCATGTTTCATGAAAATTGATGCAAAAGTTGTTAGTAGGGGACACACACACAGACAGGACCATTTCATCTATGTTTCCTTTGGAAACCGGCCAAAAAAGAGGGAAAATTTTCCTATTGTTAACAATGGGACATAAAACTGCCATAGCAGCGAGTCCACTGCCTTTAAATGGGAAACATATTCTTACATAGCATTGCTATAATGAATTTTAAGGGAATTTATGGACTATACCACAAGGCCGTCGATCTTAACGAAAGATGCAATCTCACGGTGGCATCATAATCCTAAATCAGGGAAAAAAGCGCCTTATGTAATTTGCTCTGAATTCTTCCCTCACTTGATTTATCTCATTAAAATGGCGCGTGGAACGACATCGAGCTAGAATGGGGCGAATTTATTGCAATTACTCGCTTTACATGACAGATCTAAAATTATTCCTAGTGATATTCGTTAATGAATTAAAATACGCGCAAACGGACACCATCAACGGTATGTTACCCGTATTAGACCACTTCCAATCGACCCCCTAAGCAACCGCTCATATGGCCTTATCCTCTCCGGTCATGCGTATTTTTAGAAATGACGATGAAACTGTACACAGGAATTCGATAAAGTTTTCCTGACCATATCCTCGACGTGGTTTTCGCTCGCGACCGGTCCCGAATTTAGAAGCCTGATGTCGAGTAACAATTATCCCCGGGTCATTTTCATCCACCTGCGCTTTGCTCTCCGCGAAATGCCGGTCAAAGGTTAGGGCGGAAGGATTACTCGGCTATATTGAGTTGATGTGTATAATTAAATGCACGGCAAACTGCATTTCCTCGTCGGCAATCCGATTCCTGCATTTCGCTTTAGGTCGAGGCCCTCACCGAGGCTCGGCAGAGTGGGAGACGGATAAAGCGGCCGCATTAAATAAACCAGACTTATATCGACCACGTCGCGAATTAAATACACACGTTCCTTTCCGATCGTATACGTACGTATTTATAACCTTCTCCTGTACGAGAAGGTGTTGTGATCGCGAAAAAAACTCAACTTGGACAGTTTAATGAATGGGCGCCTCCCGAGGTACGAAACAGTGGTTTTTGTGATTTCTTCTGTGCGCGGCTCCGCAGGATCTTATGAAATATCACATTTTATGAATGCGAGAAGTGATACAAACGTTCATGAAAAAAAGGAACTTAGTTACTTCCACAAATTTGTGTAAGTAACTAAGTTCCTTTTTTTCATGATGAGTAAATTCCACAGAGTTGAGCCTGACCTCATTATTGATAATACATACGTAGTCGAAATTAATCATATCGCGTAACAATGTAAGTTAGTTTATCCTTGCCGAATTACATGAAATGTCGATTTATACAAAAAGATTGCAATTGTTATGAATAAAAATCGTCCAATCATGGTGGTTGGTATAAATAATACTGAGCACGTTATATTACAAAAAATAATAGCGATATAGCTTGCAGCGACAATATAATATGTGGAGTTTTACGCTCAGCTACCTAGAAACTCACGGATATGATATAGTTAGTGCAAAATACGTCGCGCCGAATTTTTTTACCCAGATCTCCATGTTAACACCGCGGGAAAGCACGATCAAGAATTTAAAAAAAATCTACGACAAAGACAGGTAGAGTAATGAAATTCATGTAATCGATCCTTAACTTGTCAGTCCCAATTTTTTTTCGAGCGCTGCAGGAGCGTACGTAACCCGTCGCTGCGTCAGAATGGCACGGCTTCATTCCATTCGACTGCAAGATGAGAAGTGAAACGGCAGAGGGGAAACCCTGGAACTTGTTTCGTGGAAGCAAATTATTCCAGCAGAAATGGATCCGGAGGTAAATGTTTGCTGAAATACTAAAAGAGGTTTCGAAGGAATGTGAAATAAGACAAAAAACGGAGTTCGTACCATATATGAGTAAAAAGATACCTTTCCGAATACCAAATGCGACCACTGCATCAGAGATATTTTAAGTAACGCCCGCAAATTTGGTGATTACCCGGTATAGCTTCTGGAATGATAAACTCGGTTTGCCGACGTTCCCGAATTTGAGCGGCCGAATGCACCAGAGATGCGTATTATTAAAAATATAAGGCAGAATTCAAAAGCCGGAGTTCATTACTTGGCTCTTAAAATTTCAAATAAGTGAGCGATAGATGAAAAGAAGAATGGCTCATGTTGGACAGCGATAAGATTGAAATCGAATAAAAAAGAGTAAATTACTATTTTTTGTGATAAAAAAATGATTCGAAGAATACACCAAGACCAAAATGAGTTGTATTGGTATGGGAATGTATTTTATGAGGAGTAGAAATCTTTACAGATGGATAAATATACAACCACATAAACGAAAAGAATTATCGAGTTCGCCTTCGTGCTAAAATCAAAGTTGAAAAACGACCAGGCCAGGGCCGGCGAGCAGGGCGGCTGACAATGAGTCAAAGTATTGAGGACACTATCCCGACCATTTAACTATAGATTACTTCCGAATGAATAAATGTTGGTTAACAATTCATGACTCGGAACAGACAGGAATCTAGATGAAATTTCTTTTACTTTTCATTATTCATTATTTTACGGAGCAACGAATAAATTAACAAGTTCTTATACAAATAGCTTAACAAACATTTACCTCGGGCCGCTCCTGATTCCAGCGCAAAATAACGCATAACAGTTCGTCGGTTTCAATAACGTGTCACCAAAACTTATACGAGCAGCGGATTATAAACCTTGCGCCTAAATAGCGTAATTACGGAATTTTAAACTTATAAACTGGAATATACAGCGTTCAAGTGTCCGCCATCATTCTCCAATGCGCATTTCGGTTAAAATTTTGACTTTGAGAGTTTTTGGAGGGTTACGATCCAATCCATTACGTATGATAGGGGTGAGAAGTTAGAGAGAGAGGAAAATCCTTGGGCCACGGAACTGATGAGACCGTTCCATTGCAGGAAAGCGCCTTTCTCTTCCCGCAAGACTGAGGAGGAGGCAATATATCACGTCTGACTGATGATGCGTCGGCTGTTACTGTCCCTTACATGTGACTAACGCCATTTCATACGACGGAATTTATTTGGATATAATATGATTCCGTCCCATCAGAAATATAGGAATGAGATCTCTTAACTTCTAGCCCAACGTAATAAGGAATCGATTTTTGCAAAAAAAATTATCGACGTTGACTATCAAATCGGGACACCAAAGGAAGACAAAATTGATTTCTTTCCGTTTCAGAACCAAATTTTCCCTCGGTATCATATAAAGCATCGATTAAAAGTGCGAAAAAAAACATTCGGAATCGTACCCGACGAGACTCTTTTCAATCATTTTAATAAATCCTTTTTTTTTTTCATTTTCGGTGCACGGGGGAGCCCCTTGAGATCATGATTAACGATTCCCAATCACATAAACATATGAATCCCAGAGGTGCTTAACTAGAAGCAAAAGCAATAAAAAACGTGGATACGGACTTTTCGGTTGGCGTGACGGCCTTTCCATTTCATTTCATTTTTTCCGAGTCAGGGGTCACGGGCCTTTCCCCAACCCCTTCAAAGCCTTACACCGATCCACCCTCGATTTTGCCTGGCCCTATCTCACCCTCCCCTAACCACTTCCCCTCCTCCCATCCCCCACACGCTTGTAATAAACCACAAAAGATTCGCGTGAGTCCCTCTTTAGCTCGCCCCGTCGTGCGCCGCCAAACAATCACTTTGCCGGATCGCGCCACCTTATCTGGAGGAGAATCATGTGAGAATGTAGTCTCTCTGGTGGTGGGGGGGGGGGGGGAGAAGCGAATAAAATTAGTGGAACCCCCCGCCTCACTTTCGCCCGTTAAGAGATGCGTTAATTGTATAAATCACTTTTAAAGATATCGTGTTGGTCAGGCAGGAGGGGATAAGGTCTTTAGAGAGGGTGAGACAGAAAGATAGGAAAAGAAAAATTGTAGGTAAGAGAAGGAAGTAGAGAGGGGGAGATTAGGAGGAAGAGTTATAATGCAGAGAAGGGAGGGGCAGAGGGAAAGTGAAAGGGAATGGTGGGCAAAGGAGGGAAAAGGGAGAGAGTGAGAGAGATGTAAAGAAAGAGTGATGAAGAGAGATATGGAGAGGAAGGGGTAGAAATAAAATATAAGGAGGATATAAATAGAATCTAAGCGGAAATACGGAGCAGAAAGAGGGAAAATAAGTGAAAAAGGTGGAGAAAGCAAGAGGTTGTTGGATAGGAGTGGCTTATCTAAGGGGATGAGGTTTGAGAGTTAACCCCTACCCCAATGAGCCAAACATTTTTTCTCTATTGCTCTGGTTAACCATCCTTTCCATGATTAGTTATTTTCATTTATATAGAACAGTGATCAAGTACCAGTTAATTTTAATATGCACTGCCTTTTTACCACTTTACCACGTTCCTATGTAAGCGGTGAGAGCGGAGAGGACGCAAACCTTGACCGTTTCCATGAATTCGGCGAACGAAGAACAACTGATTGTTGTAATGCGCACCTCGTGTATCTTTCGCTTTTAATTTTTTCAGTCTCTATGGACGCCCTTGATAATTAAGAATTTTGAAATTATGAATTTTAAAATCCCCTTCCCTTTACTAATTTCTAGATACCCCCACAGGTGGAGAGATAGACTAGGGAAGGCATGTAAAACTGGCGGCCCGCGGGCCACATGAGATCCTTTCTGTGCCTTAGTGCGGCCCGAATGCGAGTTGTTGTCTCAACTAAATCTTTGGAGATTTTATATAAATACTTTATTTTTGGGGAAAGTAGAAAAAATTCTTTTCCTATCTGTTGAGGTACAATAGAACGCCCTTCTAAATAATTTTGTTTTGCAAAAAACACGTCCAATCTTCTAGAACGATCCATTTTTTCCAATTCTGGCCCTCATTAAACAACTTGTAATTGCGATGAGGCCCTTCTACAACATCCGTCGCTATAATGCGGCCCTGACGGCTCTTCGAGTTTGGCATGCCTGGACTAGAGGGACTAGGTGAAACATGTACATAGTGCAATTTTTTTTAGGAAAAAACGGTAGAGAAGTGAAAAAAACAGAAAACCGTTAAATTTTAACTGAACAATATTCGAGGAAAGCGTTCAAAATTCATCCAAAGTCTCGCTTTTTTTTATCCCGCATGGTAGACGTAATTTTTAACGCCGAACCCCTTTCGATGCGCTAGCGCAGACGATGGCATTCGGGAAGTCAGTATATTTTATTCTTTCCTGCATCTATCCTCTCCCCTCTCTCCTCCATTATCTATCCTTCTTCCATTCCCCATTCTTTCTCTTCCATCCCAGTCTTCGCCTCTTTCCTCCACTCGTGGATCCCAACTCTTCCATACCGATTCCCCTCATCTTCTCCTTCTTCCACTCCCACCGCTCTCACTCCACTTCCCCCTCTCACTCCAGTTCCCCACCCTCCTCCTCCGCATGCCCGGTTATAGAAGTGCGGAGGCGTGATTCACTAGAAGTGCGCCTCAATTCGGCTCCAGACTCGTAGTAAAGGGCGGCGACGAAAAACAGCCAAGTGCCGGAATAAAAGAGAGACAGAGAGAGGAAAGCGGAAACCATCTAGTCGGAATATTCCGCCGAGAAAACTTTTAACAGCCTTTAGCACTCCAGTTCGATTAGAAGTTATAAGGATCGCGGAGATTGTTTTTTTCCGTCCCCCTCGAGTTTTTCCCTCTCCCGCGGAACACAACTTGCGATTATCAAAAGGACGAGGTTATTTTTCGGAGTTTATTTTAATTTGTAAATTTTTTTAAGCGCCAGCCAAAGTGAATAACTGCCTCCGCTTTGCTGAGCTGGAGAGAAAAAAGATGCGAGCGAAGCGTTGTGATTAAATATATCTTTGCCCGTTTAATAAACAGAACTTTACGATTAAAACAATTTATTGATAACGGCAAAGACGAACTCAAGCCCACGAAAAGATTCTAAGACACAAGCTTCGGATTAAGACGCAAGCTTTGGATTAAGACGCAAACCACTCTGCAGATAAAGATCAAATTAGGTCAAATCAATATTTTTAATTCCCTTCCCTTAAATCCTAATCTATTTACTGCAGCAAAACAAAAATACAGTGCGAAGATAACAAAGATGCAATTAAACATCCATTAACCAAATTAGTGACGCCATTACCAATCCATGATTAAGAAAAAACAAGCATCACTATCCGTTTTCACGATGCCTTTTCGAATAAAGCGCGTCGCATTGTCCAGCGTAATTGTGTTAATGAATAATAAGTGATGTTTGGTTGATTTAATTAAATAAAAATATTGAGCAAGCCTTAACTTGAAGGAATTTCATTTTAAGGAAATAAGACAAAAAAACTTTTTAAAAATTCCACTGCATTTGGGAAGCACGATCTAGGTTTCAACGTGACGTCGATGGCGTCACGTTGAAGCCTATGTCGTGTCTCTCAAATGCAGTGGAATTTTTGCAAAGTTTTTGTTTTGTATTTCCGTGAATAAAAATACGTCAAATCACAATGTGTTCTCAGAATATTTTTAGAAGGGGGATTGCGACAAAAAATATCGAGCAAGGAGTTCGCGTTGCAAAATGGTTTGGAAACCGCTGATTTAGAGCTACTTCTTAACCTCTTCTACGGGTGCTAAGAGTAACTTGCCTGCAGTCTAGTAAGATGTCACGTCCATCCTCCGCCCGAATATTCTACTACCTTATAAATGTTAAAAATAACTACATATTATCTTACATAAATCGTCGGCAGACCCCACTTTGTGCGTGCATTACAAACTAAAACGTAAATTTCATCACTGTTGTGAGATAAGCTCCTTTAGTGTCGTACGAAGACATATTAGCTTAGTGCTTGAAACCTATTTTGGCAACCTGCCACAATTCCACAAACTATGTCAACGCCATAAGTATCAAAGCCAGCGATCCCGTTCGTAACTACGCTAATTTACCAAAACAAAGACAAACATTTCCCGGCAAAATTTCCGCGACAATCATTTCATTTCTAATCGCATAAAAGAATGAATCCAATAGCCTGGTTTAAGCGCCGCGAATTTGCCTTCAATTGTAACTTTTAGGAAGTAATGATAAATCTCTATAAGACAGGTAACTGGAATTTGGAGCTTTAACTATATATTATTACCTTTTTAAGCCGCGCTTATTACAGATAAAAATGAGTGTAGTCGACTTAGATGAATAAATTGATCGTTTACGATCCAGGAAACACGATTTATAGAGGGAAATAAATGCAATAGACGTGACGCGAACAAAATGAAAATAATTTCACGAGATTTTTTTCCGTCGCACTCCCATTCAATACGTAGACTTAAACCCGAGTTTGAAACTGTTAGAGACGCATCGCGCGATCAATCATTTCCCATAAGAGCATTAACAGGCACGACGTAACACATTTAATGGCGGGATAAAGTCAGTTAGTCGTCGTCAGCATATGTTTGATCGTCCCTATTCCAATCGGGAGCAGGGAGAGGAAATCCACATGGCCCGATAAGTTGGCATCGTAAACAAATCCGAGAGATTAATGCAGCTCGACCTAACCTCCGACATTTTAATGGTCGTTTGCCATACGCGAGTTTGGTCCGCGATAGACCTCCCTCCGATGATATTTCCAATACGCCCTCGCGTACTTCTTTAGGAATCTACATCTTCTGCGACCGTAACGCCCGTTCCATTTCGACATCCGCAAAAGATCGATCTTCGCGCTCGACGCGTTGCAGCTGACGTGCAGTTGCACTAGGCGAGGACTCGAGACGTAATCTCCTCCTATCGAATACACCCATCTCACGCTGGGCGATCAGAAAACGAAGGCCGATTTCATTCGCCGCAGGAGAGCTTCTACCTGACCGAATCCTCCAGCCGATCCATTTTTTTCCCGATCTTTCCTTGCTCTAAAATCAGAGGCAGGATGGCAAAAAATATCTTGTTAAATCGTGTGTGCATATATATATATATATATATATATATATATATATATATATATATATATATATATATATATATATATATATATATATATATATATATATAGATCGACAAGTGCCACACCATAGTCCTGCAGGATGTTAGCGCAGGTAAAGCAAAGTCATCTCTGGAATCAATAGTTCCAATCTCTGGGTCGCGTAGTTCCTCAGGAAAAAGCCATGTATGTACTTACTGATTTATGGTAATGATTAATTCACGGATCAAGCTTCTTTATAATAACCTAAGTTTATAGCATTTATTTCGAAATGTAATTCCGAGTTTTTTTTTATTTAATTAAAGGAGCGGACAAATATTCTCTCCTCTATGCTCAAACGTAATGACGAAAATGATTTAATTACTAGCTTAGTTCCGAGGTTATGGTGGTTATAATTAATCAATTGGGCAAACAACGGGTTTATCTAACGGATATGTAGCAATAGCTTAAGTGTATCCACCTATGACGTTCAATTAAACTCCTGCCTACAACTTGAGCGCATATTCAACGATGTGAGAGGAGAAAGTATTTTTTATAAATTCCATCTGATTTTCTTCCGCATGGAGGGGGACTCTTGTGTAAAAGGTAAATACGACACATTCTTCATTTCATCATCACTTGAGTCAATTATCTGTCATCTGATACCACGATTGACTTACTTTTCTGATCCTTTTTATCAACGACCAATTCTCTTTACTTCGAAACTTCTAATTGTTAAAAAATAAAATAATATGCGGTGACGTTAACTGAAAACGGCATTTTTTGAAAGTGGATCACTTTACTGCAAAGGTTATCTAGAACAAATGAATGAAGATCACGAAAACGAATACCAGTTCAATACTAATAGTTTCATCATGCGTATGTTCTTCATAAATATCTTCAGATGACCACCTACTCATCCTACTGACAGTAATAAAAAGGAAATAAACGTCTTTGACAGTGATAAAATTCAAACTGTAGATAAATACAAGCTTCCAGCGACAGTTATAGAGATATTCTTTACGATACCTCTCACTTTGACCGCATATTATAAACAAGGAGATGGATAGCAATCATTTACATTTTTACTTAATTGCCTTTTTATATCTGCTTCTGAATATATACAATAAAGCACTTCCTTCTGAATCGTACACGCACACACAAACGTACGCACACGAGATGCTGCAATGACGAAAAAAGAAACCTCACTTTCGATTGGCTTATGTTGAAAAAATAATAAAAACTGGAAATATAGCCTCGAGAATAATTTAGTTGCATTAGTTTCCACTTCTCTTGGATATTCGCAATCACAAAAATAAATTTAGGACAAGAGCCTCGAAAAGGCTTCGTAAAAATGCACTCACAAATATGGCGCGTAATTTGAGGAAGGTTTAAAAAAAATACGGATACATTAAAAGATCTGGGTCAAACGATGGATTTGGCGCATTATTTTTGTTTTTATTTTTCATCCTATCTCAGCGCACACAAAATCCATTAGTGGATAACTGTTTTCGCGTTTCGCCATTCTCTTTTTTCCCCTTACTCCTTATGTTTCCTTCTATACATCTCGCAGACCCACCATTAACGCGGCTGTTTTGTTTTTCGCTTTTTTTATCGCTTTCGCTAAAAACATCACACTCAATCGTCACCGCCTATCCCATTTTCCTGTACGCCGCTCTTTTCTCCACAGCATTCCATAGCCATCTCTATCTTGCGTTGCCTTTTTTTTACGTGCCATCATATATTACAAACACGTATTCAAAAGCACGGAGAGTGTTTATGGAATTTTTCTGATATAATGGGCACAAGTATAACATACTGAGTAGACAAAACAAAAGGTTTTATACGTATAGGTACTTATAAATATTCAACTGGGGTCATATTCCAGTTCTAGTATTGAAAGCGACAATTTCTTTAAAGTCAAGCTAGACATATTCTTGGGACGTGTTTATCATGGTCCGACCTTAAGCAAGTAATTGATTGGACAGGCGTGACGGTTATTATCTAATCGAACAAAAATTTCAGGTTTAGACTTCAGATAAAGAAACCGTTTGATAAGTCGTTTGCCTTATCGATCGATCTTTTCTCCTCCTTTCTCGCCGGCAAAAAATCGAAAGTCTACGCGTCCAGTGACCTCAGCTCAAGGTTAGGATAGGATTTGATGGATAATTTTAGTTCGCATTACATCAAACCAGTGACAATGTAAAACTTTCCAGCGATCATAAAATATCTTACGTAAAGCAAGTTGGAATCGATTTGCCGTTAATAAATCAAACCATTGTTATTTCAATAGATTTTGCCGAAAATAAGGCCATTTTTCTCGAATGGTATGAGAAACAACTCGTAAAAAATTGCGATAACGCGATCGTTCACGCAGAGAATTATAAGATTGGGAGGTAGCAATCGAGCGTGCGAGAAAGAGGGCCATAAATACACAAATCCGACGGAGCAATCTCCTCAACAACCAAACCAATCCAAAATCGCTTCTCGTCTTGTCTTGGCATGCTAAAAATATAGGGAGCAAACACGTAATCGTTGTCGTAAATGCTAAGAACGTGGGCTTTCATATTTATGGCTTTCAATAAGAATATGAAAACCAATCGCTGGTATGCCTGGTCGCAAATATTTTTCTTTCCTCCTACACGTCATTTTCCACAGAACATATTAAATACACGCGTGGGTAGAGTAAAACGTCGTATGTATCAGATTCAGTTACCATTAATTCGCACATATGGGTTGTTATTATCAGCACAATATTTCCAAAAGATTGGTGATGCGTCACGCGTCTTGCTTTTCTGCAGTTTCGCACCCGTCCTCTATTGTACAATTATTCTTTCATTTGCATTAAGAAATGGTAACATTCTGGTGGCTGTCGATGTAATGGCATACATGCAAATGTCCCGGATTCGAATCCTAGCGGAGGTCAATTTTTTATTTGAGGTTGCCTTTATCTTTGAGAGCCACTCATAAGATTAAGCACTGGGTTCTAAGTGAATGCGTGGTTGAGGAGAATAACAAAATGGGGTTGTACGACACGCCTTCGACAAATCTTCGTAAATACAACAGCTCAATAGCTAACAGATAATGCGTAACATTCAATCACGCTCGATATGGCCGTGAAGATGGGATTTTTGACTAAATCTTATGTTTATAATCTGAACACAGTTATTACTCAAAAGGAGACGCATTTTGTTGGGCCAACAGTTAACGTTGGTGCAATAAAATGTGGTTAATGTTCTCACTAAGTAGGAACGGTACATGCACAAAAAAGCCCGATGATACATGAATAAGACGAAGGAATAATTACTTCTAGAAAACGGAGAGAATTAACCTGTCACATTATTGAAAAACTATGTTGCTCCAAGAGCCATAAAAAGGTTATGAGAACTAGATGTACATTTCAGTTAAAAACAGTCATCAGTTGTGATACACCGGTTGTAGATTCTAGAAGCTTCTTTCATTTAAAAAATATACAACGGTGAATCACCACTTATGACAACACCTCTGTAGCCGAAAGGCGCCTCTGGTTTTCCAACCCTTTTTATGGCTCTTTGGAAGAAATACTTTCCCAACTTTGGTATCGGCCATAATGTGAACTTGTCAATTATTATTGAATGCCAAATGATAGTAAAGAGGTATGAAAAACAACGCCTTCGCTGGACACAACATCTAAACTCCTCGCATCAGGTCACATTCTGTGACAAGGCTCTCGTTGTATCGTGGAATCGAACCGTTTTATTAACTTTATAAAAGCGAAAACACTCTGGAGAATTAAAAAAAATAAATTAACCATAAAATCTTGAAGAATTAAATCTCCAGATTATTTGTCTGCAAAACTTTCGTTTTCACCAACAAGACGAGCTGTCATTCGTTTCCGATGTTTGCTTCCATGGGCGAAATCTCTCCATCTAAAGTCATCATGCGTAAGTAATACAGTCGAAAGAGAAATAAAAGGAACGCATCCCGAACGAATCAAATATGCATTAGCGTCAGCAAACGAAACGCCTTTATCTCGAGGTACTCCATTATTAATCTTCCTTCGGGTCTAGACGAGGCTACTCTTCGGAGAACACCTCATTAGGTCTCTTTAGAGCGGAGAAAAGGCTATCCATTAAAGCAACCGTCTTCGGACAGACGCTGGAAAATACGCATCGGAGACGTGAAATCCACGGGAAGCCTTAGCCTACTATTTATTTGCAAAGAAAGAAATGTGCATGATAAAAGAGGAATGAATGGTAAAGGGAGGGAGGAATGGAGAGGGGAAGGGAGAGAAAGGGAGAGAGGAAGGGGAGAGGGAGAGAGGAAAGGGAGAGGGAGAGAGGAAGGGGTGAGAGAGGAATAAAGAAAGGAGAGAGGGGGTAGTGAGGGGGGAGAGAGAGAGAGGGGGAGAGGGGGGGGAGAGAGAGAGAGGGGGAGAGGGGGGGGAGAGAGGGGAGAGAGAGAGGGGGGAGAAAGGGGGAGAGAGGGGGAGAGATGGTGGGAGGAGGGGGGAGGGAGGAAGAAAGGAATCAGGAATATTAATGTCAGACCAATGAAAAACAAACAAAAGTAAAAAAAAGTCATTTGATGTTAAATGTCGTTCAATAATGTTGACCAAATAATAATAAACGAATTTTCGTGAAAGCCTTCTTCAAGCAAATTTCGATGTTCGATATAATATAATAATAAAATGCTTTCTAAACGGCCAACAGTAAAAAGAAAACAATTTCTCGTAAATATCTAAAAATTAATATCGAGCTGAAATTTTCGATGCATTTCAAATCCAGTCTTAATTTTAGGAAATTTTTTAATGCAAGTACTATATTTTATAAAAAGCTATGAACCATATCCCATCATTAAACATCGTATAACGTGTAGCATCTAACAAATCGTTGGGGTAATGTTACGCATTGAAATCTTTAAGATAATTGTCCATCGACCATTGTTTCAAACTGCCATGTAGCGTTGATTTATTTATGCGTAGTTCCGATGCACGAGATTTGTTGATTAATAGACGCTGCGAAGCACTTGTCGGGGCACTCGAGGTCCGCTGGTTGTAAGCGGTTGGCGAAGGCTTCAACTGCGTTGGTTGCCAAGCGTTCACCGAGTAGTCCTGAGAGTAAATCTAATTAATTATCTCAAAGGTCAGCGGCTATTGAATTTCTTGGTTGAACTCGCTTCTTCTATTTATTATCATCATCATTAGTGTGCTCTGTCAGAGTTCCCTGAATATACTCGTATTTAAAACCGAATCCTACATATTACCGTTTTCTCCCCAACCTTCTCTGATTCTCGGCAAACTTCTTTATCTTTCAAGTAGTCGATTACACCAAACCTTTTCCCTAACCTCAAGTTTTCCGTCAATCATATACTATTTCCTCAGGATATGCCCGACCCACTTCGCCTTCCTCTTTCATATCATTTGCAAATATAAAAATTATTTTTTTTAAAACCGGTTGAAATAAAGAGGTGGTTAGCGTGCCTGATCCCCATTGCTAGGGAGGCGGGTATGAATACTGTCCAGGGCTGGTTGTTTGCGATCGTCTTTGTTACCGTTATTAAACTCGCTGTAAAAGGCCGCCAACGGCTGTTTATGAGCCAATTAAATAATTAAATAAGACAATTCAAATACTTTGATTCTTATGTATGTATACTGCACAATTGAAGCTAACCACGGGGAAATCACCTTGCCACAAACTCCAAGCGAATCTATCACCTATGTGTAAAGTGACCCGAGTTCGGATCATCAAAAGCGGGACAAAATCTGCTTGACCATGTAGGCAATTAACAGCGACCGACTACATTTCAGCTGCTAATTCCGATAAATTGAGACGTCTTACGGAGTTCTACTCAAATTCACAATAAATGGAAAAAATTGTTGTGTAATCAGTCGCCCCCCCCCCCTTTTATATTATAAATTACTTAAGGACAATCCTTCTACAGTAAGGGGTCTAAAAATAAAAATATTTTTAGCATTATGCATTTAAATTAACTAGTGAACCATTCTTCCAGTGTTTTGAACACTTATAATATAGTGTGATTTTACTTAAGCAATTTTTTTCTTAGAAGAGTGCACACAACCAAAGAAATTTCAAGAACAATGTCTTTTCTAAATTTCTCCAACTTGCTCGTGAATTTCTAACTCCAAACAATAAATTATTATATCATCCTTTAATATATATTTTTAGACCCCTTTAAGAAATTTTTAATTTAAAGGGGGAGGGGCGATTGAATACACAGCCAAAAAAGAATAACCGATCTGCCATATATTAAACATCAGTATAATTAAAATAGGTTTACAACGTATAATGATAATTTACCCAAATCACAGCTACCTTTAATTTTCGTACTTTTCACTGGATGAAATCTTCTTTAGTAACTCACGAGTGGATTTCAGAGTATGTATTATAAAATTCCAAGCAGGTTTTATTGAAATTTATTTTTGTCACCAGTAAGACCTTGAGGGTACAGACTTTGAGTTGCGATTTTTCAAATGTCCACAACTTATTCATTTGTGAGAAAGCAGGTTCTACAGAAGAATTAGTTCCAGGGAGACAATATAAACTGAATTAATTCTGAAATTTGTTTGTGGCTGATAACTCTGTCCAAACTCCTCAAATTCCTCGACCTGAATCAGACGGTGAGACGCCGATACCGCACAAACTTAAAGACACATTTGAATAAGGGGAATCCCGATTAATTACGTCGTCATTTGTTTTGATATCTGCGAAATGGTATTAACCAATGTGAAAGCTGCATCACGGCCGATTGGCGGTCTGCGTCGTCCTCTTTGTTGTGGACGAGACTGATTAATATTCTTTTGGTTATTATTATTTTTGTTTCATTCGCCGTTATTATTTATGTATCCTTGATTGTCTTATGTTGTTTAATTCGTTGTTGTGAATTGCTTTATCTTATGTTTCATTTGCTGCAAAAAAAATTGGAATAATCAGGACATTTATATCATTAACATATCCAAAAGCGGGACAATTTTGCGTCCCCTAAAGATTTTGGGGGATAGCGGGACATGCTGCTCAAAAGCGGAATCTGTCCCTACGAAATCGGGACGTCTGATCACCTTACCCATGCGCTGAAAACAATTTGAGTCATGGAATTCCGATATTCAATAATTAACGCTTGTACACGTTATAACGTTAATGTGAAATTTCCACTACCGCTGCACTCTATCGTCAACTCCATAAATACCATACAAACCACAAAGAGAAAGAGATAAATAGCCTCGCGGTCCCAATGAAGACGTAAGCCTATCCGAGCTCTAAAAGCAGCGAGGCAATTCGTCTCCCAGAGGAAACAGCGAATACAACACACACACACACAAAGAAAGAGATGCGAGTTCCGCCACCGACAATATTTATGCGCCTATTCAGTGCAAGGAAGCAAACACAAGAGCAATAGTGGGAGGAAATGAGAGAGGAGGAGGAGAGAGTGGGAGGACGACGGCGACGGGGTATTCCAACAGGTCCCCCCGGGAGGAAAATGGTTCGATCCATTTCGAGAACATTACAGAAAATGCCCGCCTTGTCTCCACATGGGTCCTTGGCCTTCGATGGAAGAGAGAGAGAAGGTCCAGACGTCTCCGCTGAGAGGCAACGGAATCTTCGACGAGTCTGGTCCGCCTGCATTTTCCTCCTCTTTGAAGACAAGGTCGGATGCCATCTGCCGCTATATAACCTCTCTTTCTCCCTCCTTTTGCCACCACTCCCACCGTCTCCTCCTCTCCCTTACCTCTTTCTCTTCTTTACTACAATCCCTGACCCCTAGATTTAGTTTACTAATCTTACATTTGTAGAATTGTCGGCCAAAAAAAAACAAAAAATAAGAAATAAAACAAACAGAAAAGGACAAAATAATAATTTTAATTAAAAAACAAATAAAAATTATTAAAATTAATTTTTTTAATATAAAATTACGAAAATTAAATAAAATTGAAAAAATAATAATAATAATGCTTGCTATTGCATGGAGAAATTGAACTTGTGTAAAAACTCGCTTTAGATACTCTTAAGAGGCAAACTGTGTATCAAATACTCAGTATCCAGCAGGCGAAGATGTCAGAGACCGGATCGGCTTATCACACCGGGGCTAGAACCCGGGTTCTCCAGATGACAGAATCCCTGACATCACCCATCTCCCCTCCCCAACCTCCCTCTCCACTTCTTCTGGACCGCAAACCGAAATGCTAGGAAGAACCCTTCGATATCTTCTTTCCTCTCCGAGTTTGACCACCTTGCAAAAGATACGGCGTTATAGAGATTGCACGCGGACCGGGACGACGAGGCCGCGTCGAGTGCAAATGGCGCGAGATTTCCTCCGCCGCGAGCGAACGACGAAGCGCGCCTGCGCTCCCGTCGAGTTGTCACGCGCATCCGAGGTTTCAACTTTCAAACGTTTTTACTTTCCGGAGCGACTTTTGTTTTCGGTCTCTCCGCAGTCGCGAAGCGGCAGCGTGCACCTCAGTAAAAAGTTTACGCCCTTTCAAACTGCCTATCCTCGAAGAGACAAGTCGCCTAAAAAGCACCGGGCGCAAAATGTCTTTTGCAGATTTCGAGCGAATTCGCGTTAAAAAAATCTATTCGACTGACTTCCGTTTCTCGTCTCGCTGCAAAGAGTTCTCGGCGTGGAGAGCTCGAAAAAATTGTAAACTAATTAATTCGATATGAAAACTGATAAAAGTCGGGAAGCGTCAAAATACTGATGTGCGCTCAGTGAATAGATTTTTGGGCAAATTATGGCATTAGAAATGATCGAATTCGTGATTCGGCAGAGATTACAGAAATTAGTAAGATAAAGTAACTGATAAATAAATTACATGTCTTATCTATCGACCCATGTATGTACTTGATTTGATAAAAACTACTAAATGAGTTCAGAAATCGATTGATCTAGCTATTTTATCCTCGGATAGCCACAAACAGTAAATTCCATCAAAGTACAAGACAAGTTATTCAATTCCGTTTTTATAAAACCTACGTTGAGCAGTAATGTTTTATTTTTTCGTTCGAGATCGACAAGCAGCCCAAAACAATCCAACAACGTTCAAGGACTCTTTTAAAATCGACCCGAATGTATTATTCAAAAGAACAAATAAATTGCGAACGAATGGACGGAAACTTAAGACGTACGTGGTGAGACCTCTTGAGAAAGAGGTGATACAAAAATCAGATTGACACAATAACTTGGAGTGGCAACCAGTACTCCAATTCCAGTTAGGAGGAAGATAAGGAGAGGGGAGGGAGGAGACAGAGAGAGAGAGACAGGGATGGAAGTGAGGAGGGAGGGAACGCCATAAACGCTAACGACCCACAAAAGCCCTTTCGACCCGACCGACCGTTAAACGAAAAGCTGGCCAACCGAGCAAGCGCGGGACGGATTGGAAAGGACAAACACGTAGCTGCGACCGAACACTGGACACGCGGAGAGGAAAAGGAACGCATCACTCAACTCACGTCCAACAATCGGATAGGTATCCAATCGCCGGTCACGGAACACTTGAGGAAAGGCCGCGCACGCCTCAGGAAACGGACCATGAACGATTGATTCACTGCGCACGGTACGAAAATTGCGACTTTTTCTATAAATACAGTCGCATTAGTCCTATCCGTACTATCTTGCATTTCCCACCAGCCCCCTTCACTCACTCCCTCTTGCGAAGAAAAGATAAAACAGCGCTGGCGTGTTATTATTTTTTTAAAGCAAGTCTCCGCGCACCATCGCGCCAACACCAAATTGGAAACTTTCCAAAGGGCAGCCGGATGGACGGGCCGGCACCATTGTCGCACGAGATAACGGTGCACGAAGTAGATAATTTCCGGGGGAGACGCATTGTTCACGCCGGCACTGTCCTCGAAACAATGACCGCGATTGTAGCGTTGTCAACGGAGACGCGCCTCTTATCAATAACTGATCAGATTATGCGGCGTGCGAGCGGTCCAGGGGAGTGATAGTGCGGATTATTTTGGGTCCCGTGTCAACGCCTGGGTTTTAGGGCTATCTCACGCCGAGGATTTAGAGGAGCCACCCGAACGGGGAGGCTCGCTGACCTACTAGAGCCTTATCCTTTCTCCGGGCCTCATAACGCACGTTCAAGAATGCCGCAATATACTATATGACCCAGATATGTAGTCACATTCTCATAAATCTATTCTCCAGGAAAAGAAAAACAGTTCGAGTTATGGAAACTTCGCTTCGCCTTAACGCCCGTGAATACGAAGGAGAACATACTATTATTCGCCTTGATTAATCGAAAATTCGAGTTATGGACTTTATAGTAATCTAGGTTCGATAGTATTTGCAAAATACTTATATTTCTACGAAACGCACATTCAGTCGGTATGATAAGAAGAAAATAGCATACAAGACTTCGACTTAAGAATTTTCAATCTCTCATTTAATCACACCTACGCGGTACCAATGAATTGAAAGTATTTTATTAATAAATTTGTTTTCGAAGGAATGCGAAGATTTAAAACAAAAATAACCCACTTGTTAAGGCATGTAGTAAATCAGCGAAAGTTGTGAACGACTTTGCTCATGCAAGTCCCGCCAATTCTTCTCTTCGTCTATACCGCCAGTTAAAAATAAATTTACGATAATGTCCCTACCCTCTTATATATTAAAAAAACTCAAAAATAGCTTAATTCACAGGTGCTAATGAATATTATAATTCTCTTCAGAAAAAGCAAGCAATAAAAATTATTTTGAGAAACAAAGGATCAAAGAATAAAATTAAGTGAGGAATAAAGCTTTATTTTCCAGCGATTTTAGAAAGAGAAAATAACAAGATACAGCAGGCTTAAATACCTTAAGGGGTCTCTTTATATAAATTCAAAGTAACTGCATGCATAATGAACGCCTTAAAACTTCGAAACTATTTTCTGCCTCTTAAGGAAAACTACCTCGAAAAGGCTTTTAAGGGCATACCGTCGCAACGGAATAAAATATCAACGGTTTTAGAAAGGTCACCCCTCGCTTAACCATCTCCTCCTCCCACCAGACCATGTGAAAATTCAAAAATCGAACTTTCTTGACTTGTTTCAAGGCGGGGATTTAACCCAGTGACCCGTATAGATGGATACATTAGAGCAGGGATTTCCAACATTTATTTTCCCAGGGGTACAATAAATTTTTTTTTTTAAACGGCTAGCGCTAGCATGTTTATGCTTCTTCCATTTTCTTAAAAGAATATTTTTAAAACGACGATAGCCAAGTTAATTTTTTTCTTGAAGAAAACATAATTAGTAAAACTTGAAATGATGCGTACAAAGGTGAATAAATAAACTAAATTAAACTGCAATGTAAATTAAACCAAAATTAAATTTTAAGGTGTTCGTTGCTTTATTCCAGCCTACACTAATACCCAACAATACATTAATGGTGCGATGTTCTGTCGACAACTTATCAATTTTTTGGGAAATGAAGAAGGGAATACCTTTCCAAGGGTGACTTGGACAAGACCAGCTTGAATTTGAAAGAAATTACAGCATCGATCATTTCAACCACACATTAATCTTTTTCCTGAAGCCCAATGCTCAAACCGTTTAATTTCTGAGTTAATCAAGAAGAGCTATTTCCTTAAAACCAAGATTGGCCATAGAGTTCCTGACGAAATTAATCTATTTTACGGCACAAAAATAAAACAAAGTGTGTGGCGCGAAAGAGATGCGGAGCAAAGGCAATATACACGTAAAACGGTTTTCGCCCAGTAAGGGAAACTTCCATTGAAAATGCTTATGCATACAAATCACTAGGGACTGGATGCTATCCACACTTCAAGTCTTTTGAGATAAAAGCTAGTTTTTAGGCGGTATTTTTAAAAAATCCACTTAGGCGTTCGGTTTGTCCGTCCGTCCGACTTGCTAACTCCTAAGCGAACGCCGCTAGAGACTTCATTTTTTCGCCAATCGATTTAGTCTCATCGTGCACGTTCTCTGGGTCTGTCAGTCTGTCTAAAAAAACTAAAAAAATACGTTTACTGTCTACTTTAGCAGTTCTTTCCTTGCATGTTAATGATGCTGTTGCTATCAACAGCACATGCACTCGATAAGTGCCAAAACTGTAGCAATATTGGGATCGAGATATTTTCGAGCATTGGCAATTGCGTTAATTAAGACCTGTGAGAACCGTGTCTAATGAGAAAAATGATTATCAATTCGCCCCTGAGTGTAGGTGAGGTGCTGATAATGCGAACATTAATCTTCGACCTCAGATTGTGGCTGGAAATCCACGCGCCTCTTTTACAGACATCCGTCCACACTGATTACCCCCACCCCAAAATAATGAAAAAAACACGCACGATTAGATTGGTTCACCAATAATTAGGACAATCGCTTGTGAATGAATACTCAATACTAATTTGGCAACTCACAAATTCAAATTCACTTTTATTTACTTCTTATCTAAATAAATTTTGTGGTAATTTTTTTTTACATATTTGTGCACAATTTTATTAGCCGCAAGGTTGGTTTGTTTATCTAACTTCCTTTTTCAGTTCCGGTTAATACAACCAGGTTAATGCAACGACGACTAGCATGTACAAATTAAAACCCACGCAAAATATTTCACTTTTTTACTTAAAAATGAAGAATTGTGACATAGTAACGTCATGTATAGAAAGGGACGGTTTCAGAATGAAATTGAGCGGAAGGAAAAGTCACGCAGCGCAGTTATAATGGAGGGAGTTTCAATTAACTAGTAATGACATCTGTTGGTCGCACCTCGCAAGCTACGAGCAGACTTAGTCAAACTTTGACTGAAGAGGCTTAAGTAGTTCGACAGATTTAAACTTCATTTTAAAGATCTAGTTTTAATAAAACCAGTATGATACTCGTAAGTAGATTCTCGAACGGCGAAGATGCAATTAAGCAAGTCATAGTCTCTTGAAACATTTTCTATAAAATATAAAATTCAAATGAGATCGGAGGAAAAGTTTGAGAAAGGTTTAATTACCATAATTGGTACTTGAACGTACGCTACTGATCTACTAGCATCAGCTTTCTTACTCATTCATTATTCTTAACAAATTTTACTTAATTTCTAACCTCCAATTGGGCGCGTTGCGTCCTTTGCGGCCAAAATTTCATTTTAACTATTTCTCTTGCTGTTTTAGCTGAAAATTTTCGATTTCTACAAATTCTACTATTTCAATTTAATGCGGCTGTTTCTAGAGACAGAGAATTTGACTCATTAAAACAAATCGGAATATGAAAGTCCCAACGCCACAAATAGCATTTATAAAGCATAACCGCAATGGCACAGGTATTCTTAAGTAGTGTATAAAAAGACTCTGTAATTGTGCACAATTCATACTATTTCGATCTCAGCGTGTGATACCATGCATCAACCGCAGAAATGGAAGAGAAAATACTTTCCAAACTTTGGTATAAGGCGGTTAAGCATTTGGCGTTACGATTTTTCCTCAATTTTCTTGTGCGTCACGTTTTATTAATAAGACATAACTCAGAAACGATGACTGGAAAATACAGTGAGGGAAGAATTACAGACCAAATTACATACGTCGCTTTTTCTTGTTTTAGGATTATGACGTCATCGTAAGATTACATCTTCAGTTGAGATCGACGGCCTCGAAATATAGTCTCACAATCACAATCGACTAATACTCTGCAGCTGATTCTAGATCCACCAAATTTGTACCATGTCTAGTCCTCATGTAGACCGTCCTATCCTGAAAATTTGGGTTCCCCAAGTTGCAAGATGCGAGAGATATTGCCCGAACAGACAAACGGGCGGGTAAACAAACCGAATAAATAAGCGATTAAAAAAAAAGCGCTAGGAGATAAAGATTTCCGGCGTCAATGCAATCGTTACGGGGTGACTTCCGTTTATCAACAGAAACTATCAAATCGGAAGTTAAACAAATCTTGCTATAAAAGGAACAAACATCACAGGCCACCGATACTGCGACCACTGCCTCTCATCCGCCAATATCAATCAAGTCTCTCCCTCAATTGACTTTCCTCTAAGGAATAAAAAGATATCACGAGGTGACAGCCGAGGGGGGAGGGGGGGAGAGGGAGAGCTCGTGTGAATGAATTATGGGAGGAAGGACCAGAGGGATTAAAAGAAGACATTTTTTCATAACTTTTTTCGTAGGCCTTAATTGAAAAGAAGGGGAAGAGAGGGCGAGCGAGGACGCCAATCAGAAAGAGAGACCGGCGTTTAATTACCCCTTTTTATGATAACCGTTCCATTCCGGTGGCGGGAATAATCGAGGTTATCGCCACGTCATTCGGTCGGCCTTTTATCTTGTCTTTAACCGTGTCATTCGCGAATAAAGATCGGGTAATAGGTACGGATGGAATCCTTCCGAAGCTATAACCAAGTATCTATAGCTCAAATGTTTACCTAATAGTCGCAATTACTTTTATACAAGAAATTATTTCATAATTTAAAATAACTCGATTAAAAAGGCATAAAGCAAATATCAGAGAAAAATTAAAGTTTCTACGGTCAATACTATAAAAATATACTCGCTTCATTCTCATCCATTCACATACATACATACATAGATACACACATTTTAATTCTACCTTCCGGCAAATGTTTAAGTCACCCCCAATCCAATCTGTGCTATCTGAATCGTTTCTCTTCAAGTTCTCATACCCAATTCCTTCTTTTAATGCATCTAATATACCATTCCTCACTTTGCCTCTTTCCTAGCATTCCTCCTTCTATGACTTCTTAATCCATTTGTTTAAAATGGCTAATAAGAGGTTAAATAAAAATGAAAATTTTATAAAATTTAAAGTAAAAGTTGATTCACAGCTACAATTGGCTTCAAAACGTCTAACTACAACCGTTCAACTTTACTCAACTAATATTAACTCACCTACAGAAACGAGAGCCGACAAACATTGTAAAGATATCTCGTTAATATTCACAATTTCTACCAAACATTTTATTAAAACTGGTAGTATCTAACCTCATATCTTACGATGATTTATTGGCAACGTATTCATGAGCGTTTACTGCGGAAACATGAAACATCACTCGTATTTAATAACGAACCCTTAACTGGGCGCGTCAATGAATTTCACGCAATTGGGCGCGTGGCGCACCGAATGCGCCATTGAATTACGTGGACAACGTGGCTGAAAACGGTAATAATAAAGAGAGATTGATTAAAATTTTGTTTGCTCAGTCTTTTAACCCTGGTAAGGTACACTAGATTTTGGCACCTTATTCAGGTACACTGGGGCACTGAGTACCCCATGAAGACAATATGTATTTGGCCATTAACTGTTAGGAAACAAATGTGTTCATGTTTTAATTTATAAACAAAAAAGTGAAAAGAAACAGTTTTTGAAATTATTTAAAACATTTGTTGCGAATTATATCCGAATGATTCCGGCAAGTAAACTCTTGACAGCTCTTGCAGCGTGCTGTAGTTTTGCAGTCGTTGCTGCGGTCGCATAGCTGGCATCTTCCACTCCTCGACTCCAAATTGATTGCAGTACTCGTTGAAGCCTCTGGCAGTCGAAGTTGTGAAGCTGTGGACTTACGGAGGGAAGTTCTCATAGTTGTAATTTGGAGGTTTTCTTGGAGCTGGGGGCTGATCATAGCTTCTCCCAATTTCATCAAGAAAACAGCTTAGATTTGCCTTTCATGCCATTATTGTGTGATAAAATAACGAATGCATTGATAGCTGCAGAATTTAACAACCCATAAAAGAAAGAGGCCATCTTCTAGTTTATTCACTCAGAGAGGTAAACAGCTATATCGGCAACCCTGACAAAAGTTTTACGACTGATGCAATGTATAAAAACGTGTCTCAATGTTGCATTTTGTACTAAACTGATCGGTGGAGTTATAGTTTTCGTCGGATTTGGAAATTACGGCGAATAATAAAGTTCACTGAAACAGGTTTGAAAAAAGCATATGATTCCGATACACTGGGGTATTCAGTGCCCCAAAGACGCTACAGAAAGCACAAAAACGAGCGATGACAAACAAAAAAATTATCAACATCATTTTTAAGTGACCTAAAGGAACTCTAAAAGTGACAAGTTAATATGCATAACCATCTCCCACACGCAAAATATAAATCCGTGGGATATTCAGTGTCCCAGTGCACCCTTCCAGGTTTAATGTATGTAATGATTTAAAATTCTTATTGTTAAAATTATTGTTAGTATTTTTATATTATATAATACATATATACAAACTAAATTTTCATGATATATTTAGGGCAAAATGACATTTGAGTATTAAAAATTTGTTACTATAAAATATTAACATAAGAGCCATTTTAGGCTAAAAGTTGCAACAATAGCAGAAATAACGCTCAAAAAATGAAGTTGTTGAAATATTGAACCTTTTACAAGCAAATCGCGAAGCGTATATAGCATAGTAGAAGAGACGCACATAGCTTTGCCTTTGTTTTACTCCTCAAGAACAAAAGCTAAAAAGGGTTGCAAAAAACTCGTTCGACTACTCGGGCAATATCTATAAGTTGCATAAAAGAACAATGCATGTGAAGCAAAATTTACAAATTGCCAGCATTTCAAAAGGCGTTGGCACACTCCGCGCGCCCACATAAGGGTTATAATTAATTTTATAGGAAAATTAAAGAATGCGCTCGGCCAAAAGGGTGTTTTATTCAAGAGAAGAACTTCAAGGATTGAAGCGGACACGAGCATTAAAAGGGATGGGGAAAAGGGCGGAATTAAAAATATACGCCAAGGAGGAGCTGGGCTCTAAGGATTGAGAGAGTTTTTCCTTTTTTTATTTCCTCTCTCCGGAGAGATTAATATCAAAGGAGCAGGAAGTCGCCAGGAAGAGGAGCAGGAAAAGGAGCAGGAAGAGGAGCGGCAAGACGAGACGAAATACGTATTACACACACACACGCTCAAATTTAGGTCATCTCATCAGATCAGGAGGAGTTACCGTCCGTGACACGGAAAAGATCACCTTAGTGCACGGGATCACGCGATAGATTCATTCGGAGGAGCTCTTCGGGACGAAATGCGCGAATGCATTTTTTTTGTCGGGAAAAAATCCTATCCTTCCCTTCGGCTCGGAAATAAAAAAAGAAAATCTGACGGGATTTTTTTTGAGAAGACGCGTAACCTTCCTCGCTCCCCTTCTTCGCCGCCTCCTCTTGAAAAAGAAGATGGGAAGAGAGAACCCTTTCACGCACACGCCAGGAACACACGGCGCATTCGAATGAAAAGGACTACCAGCACCACGACGAGCTGGACGCACAGCGGAGAAGAACAGGAAAGGAATGGTATTGGTATATATAGAGAGAAAGAGAAAAAAGTAGGAAAGTTAAGACTGTCCGGCTAAAATTATTTTCTTTTCCTTTTATCTGTGAAGGGAGGATCAAGGAGGCATGGCAACAGCACGGAAAAGGCGATGCGAGAGAGAGACGAAGTGGACGACGACGCTGGACGCGGGAGATAATCGAATGGACCTCGTGGGATGTCGAGAGACCAAGTGGGAGGGGAGAGAGGTCCCAGAGGGCAGATGGGACGGAGATTCGAGGAAATTCATCGCAGGAGCTCGGTGGAGAGGGAGGTGGATATGTGAGGAGGGGAGAGGGAGGTGGATGTGGAAGGGAGAGAGGGCGCACGAGCGTGAAAGTTTGAAGTTTCCAGAGCTCCCTCTCTCTCTCGTTCGTTGGATATTGATAAGTTTAGCCGCTGACGACGTCATGCATTAGAACAGCATGCATAAAACAATATCGTTATATATGCAAGCTAGGATGACATTCCTTTAAATAACGCGGTAGAGGTGAAAGGAATATCGATGATTATTTCAAGCAAAAAATATTCGATGAGACATTTTTTATGCTGCTAAAAAATCACGTTTTCTTTCTATTAAATCGAAAATGAAGCGAAAAAATTCATAATATTTTGAAATAATCGCAATCGTAAATATTTTAAACGGCAACAAACTATGTAGTATTGCCTATCTCGCAATATATTCACAGTTTAGTAAAATCTTGTGGAAATCTGACGAAATTAACATTCAACCGTCTATGTAGTTTGCTTGTGAACTAGGAGTATATGACGTCGTTTTATGCGCGAGTTCGATAAGGTATCATGGCAAAAAAAATATAAAATTCTTATTCTATCATAAAATAAATTCTATTTTTGAATTATTACGCGACATTTGTACATTGATACCATAAATTCCCTCAAAATTTCAACTTTCTCCTGCAGAATACAATCCGATTTCTCTCTCCTTTATAATATCATGAATGGTAATCTACGCTCCTCTCTTCTCTACTTTCCTTTAAGAATCTCCTCTAGATCCACTAGACTATCTGCACTTTCATTTGCGTACACCTCGTCCCTCCGCAGTTCTTTTCTTCCGTCTTCCCAATTCATACTATCTTTTCAACAGTAAATCTTATCTAGACATTTTTCTAAATAGAACTACATTTGTCTTCTATTCTCTCTCTTCTTAAATGAGTCTATCTTTGCCGCCATTTATATAATTATTGTACTTATTTTTTTATCTTTATTTATATTTCATGTTTGCTTTATGTTATTTACTTTATTTATACATTACGTTATTTGTCTTATACTTTATTTTTACGACATTTAGTGTAAATGGTCTTGTGCTGTTTCAGAATTCTTGCTAATCATTAAATAAATAAATGAATTGGTCATATAGGTCTTAATATAAATGACTCAACGAATGCAAGAACATAAACTCCTTCCTTCCCCAAAATTTCCATTGGCAGAAACGAAGAGCGTTCAGAGAAACCCAAATGATTCAAACCTCCACCGGAATAGTCTTCGACGTTTGACATGCGATCACGACCTTCCTACAACGTCAAAACGCAGGAAAAAAACAGCGTGTCTCTGTCCGTGAGAGTCGGAGAGGAAAGAGCCTTAGAAGATTAACTGACGCCCCCTTTCGGAAGATTAAGAAATGATACATGCCCGCAATCCTCCACCCTGTAACAACTCCATTTCTCCAATTCCACGCCTTTAAATCCCCTCTCGGAAGAAAACAGAAAAAAACACACGTTCCGACCCGAACCCATTAAAAACTCTTCCGAAAAAACGAAAAAGAAAAAAAACAGGCGAAAAGGCAATCTCCGAACCGTCCCAGCGCAGAATGGCCGACTCGAGCGAGGAGTAAAGAGAGAACAAACATAGTACAGAGCAGGAAAAAAGAAACGAGAGAGAGAGATGTAGAGAATCAGAGCCATCTCGCGGGAAGTTAACCCGCAATCAATTCCAGGGGTTCGTACGTAAGCGGTAAAGGTCGCGAAAGAAAGAAACAGAGCGTAGGGCAAGGGGGGAGAAAGGATGGTAATGATCCTTTTTTTGCGAAGCGAAGGGGTTGAGTTATATTGCCGAAAGGGAAGGAGAGAAAGGGTGGGGGCTTCAAAAAAAAGGGGGTAGAGAGGGGGTTTGGGTCGAGAGGGAAAACTTTAATTACTCCCATCCGAAGAGGAAGAAACCCGGGGCTTAAGAGGGAAAATAAAAGGAAGAGAATTCCTCACGAATCGCGAACATAAATGCGCCCCTTTTCAGGGAAAGGGGGGAGGCGACCTACTTGTTTTTCCGCCTCCCCCCCTCTTCCCTCTCGCTCTAACCGTGTATCGGTTCCGAATCCTTTTTTCCGTTAATCCATGGGGACGTCGGGGAGAAATTCGAAAGCGTAATCCCCTACCGACTTCCGCGCGTCCGCCGATGCCGTCCTATTCCCTCCGTCCCCCACCCACCACCCCCCCAAAACATCCTCGCCCACCCTTTTCTCTCTGTACCCTCTCCGGCCCGTGAAACGCATTCCTTCGAGACCCCATAAACGTCCTCGAAGAGCACTCCCAAAAGCTTTAAAAGCACCACGCGCCACCTGGTGCGATTAACGCCCGCAGCGGGAGGAGCAAGTTGCGCGCGGGGATTATGCGATGGATGGCCGAGGCGCCTCCCTTTACGCTCTACGCCATTCCATCCCTCTGTACACTCTCTCTCTCTCTCTCTCTCTCTCTCTCTCAGGAACAAAAACAACCTCCATCTAGCTACCCTATCCTCCCCGCATCGCCACCTCTTTCGCTTATTTATTCTTCCTTTCCCGCTTATCTCTCGCCTACCCATTCCCAATTCCCAATTCTCCGCCCACTTCCTTCCTCCGTCCTCTCGCCCACTTTGTCCCTACTCCATCATCGTTACTCTATCCCTTTTCTCAAATCCATCCCAACCTTCTCACACTTTTTAGCGCGTAATTTCCTTTCCTCGTTCTTCTAACCCTGCCTCCATTTCCTTTTGGGCTACTCCTTTACACTTTCCCTCAGCGTTTCTCTCTCTCCCTCTTTTTATTCAGCCCTTAGTGGTTAGAGCAGCGGTTCACAAAGTTTTTGTAGGCGCGGAAACCTTTCAAAGATGAACAGGATTTCCTGTCAACCCAACCTTAGAACAAATATTGCATTTATACATATTGTGGTATTACAACATTCGGATGCGTGCACTTGTCGGTAATTCACCATAAACAACTTTTTCAGAGCAAAGGTTATGAGATGCCGACGTCTCCATATCGATGACTTATTTACGGTACAATTTTATTTCGCGGCGCCCTTAAGTGGCATGGATGTTTGTGTTGGCCATTCCGGGTTAGATGTAAGAAAGGGACTTGATGGTCTTAACCTTGGCTCCAAGTTAAAGATGAGATATAATTATTATTCTTTCCATTCCCCACCCTTCTTATTCGCCTTCTCCGTCTCATTTTTGATTTTCCTTTCTTCCTCCGTCGACCATATCTATCTGCTTACTGACCTTTCAGCGATTCTTTTTCGGTTCAAAACCCCACTATTTTTCTCCTCTCTCTCCCTCTCCTTATCTTAAATTTCCCTCATCCTTTCTCGCTCTTCCATTTCCCAATATTTTCTCCCTCTATCACTCTTACTCTCTCCCCACCTCCCTTCCACTCCCCTAAACAAAGGGCCTCAAACCAATTGCATGGGGGCCAACTAAATAATAGACGGCGAGCCGCATGTAGTAATTTGGTGGAACGCATTTCATAATAATGAGATTAATCTTTTAGTCGAAACTTAAAACACACGATTAAAAATAATATGCGTTTTAGCTTAACCCAAATTATCACACAAATGCTAATTATTAAACACTGTTATATCGTTTCGTATCCCTTTGTTACTTCAATATCATCTCGTCCACGATTTTACTGTCACCTACTGATAGCAGAATCATAATTATAAGAGGGCCGCACCATTAGAACCGGCGAGCCACATGCGAGCCAAGACCCAACAGCTTGAAATATCTGCTTTAAACCGTTCCCATCTTTCTCCTCTTCTTTTCCTTTCTCGTTCCTTTTCTCATTCGCCCATTGGTGTCCAAACCATTCGGCTTGAGGGTCACATATCCCTTTTCGCCACTCATCGCGGGCCACATAGCCCAAATCCACGCGATTAGTGGACCAAACCCAGTTGAAAATAAGAGTGGGAGAATATTTTAAAGAAACTAAATGGTTTAGCTGTGGGTCAATTTTACCTGATTTGTTATCAATATATATTATGGGAATTGAGGGGTAAAGACAAAATATTTGTTTTTAAGAATTTTTTATTTTTATTTCATGCTTCACTGTATTTATTAACTGTTAAACAAGAAGGCACTAGGTGGACCGGGTGTGGCCCGCGGCCCGGAATCTGGGCACCACTGTTTTATACATATATAAAACACATTATATAAACCCTGTCTCGGGCTGCATGGACAACGGTGGCCGCGGGCAAGAGAGTCATTTGGGGCTGCTTAGCCTACACGAAGGTCGGGCATATCAAATTTAAATTTAACTTTGCCCTACTCATGATACTGATATGGAAGTATGTGAGTTACGGCTTCTGGTTGCAGTAAAAAAGACATGAGTTTGAGTTACTTGCTAATTCAGTCCACAATTTTTTCTGCATAATTTTGGATCCCCCGGGCAGTCGCCCCCATTCGGCCCGCGAGCCACACTTTGGGAACCCCTGCTTTTAGCCCAGTTTCATATACCTCCTCCATCTAGATCAACCTTTACGCTTTTTCCTCCAAGCCTATTTTCTCTCCCTCCCATATCTCTCTATCCTTCCATCTGCTCTCATTCCCTCCCTCTATCCTTTTCTTCCCCTTTCGCTAACATCCACTGCCACACGCACACCACAACTCCGCGCTTCGCATCGCCGCTGCCTCCGGATATCCCTCGCATTAGACTAATTCCTAAAATAAGACGACCCGACGCACACACAGAGGGAGCTGTTAGACGCGCCATTTTCGTCCGCATTTTCCGGCCTCTGGATTGGATGATCGAACGGGGCACGAAAGGTTTTTAATAGGTGGCGTCGGAACGGATATGTAGAGGAGCGAAACGATGAGAGGAAAAAAATATTAATTCCGCCCGATCGGGTGAGAGGGCTTTTTTAAAGCCTCTATTTATGACTGGGCACGCTCGATTCCGTCGTTTCGGCTGAAAAGAAGAGAGGAGAGGAACAACGGTCGCCCGCGTCGCGTTAATCTCGCTACGGGGAGAAATAATCGGCCACCGCGCCTTCGAAGAAATCGCGGAATCTGTTGCTATTAGCAATAACGACTGCATCTGAGCGTCTCAATCGCTTTTCCGATCCTTCTGTTGAACGTGCGCGCGTTTGATGGCCTGATTACCGCCAAACTGCGGTCTATGCGCCGTCGAAGCGGAAAAATTAAAGTTAATCGGAAAGGTGTGGCGATTTGAGTTGAAGGAAGAGCGAGAATCGCCAATAAATAGAGGAACGTCAAATGGTAACTAGTACCCAAAACTAAACGTTGAAGGAACATTTGCAACAACGCTGAAAAGTCAACCAAAATTGGACACAAATACCTAAATACGCGCGCGCACACACACACGCACATACATGATTGCCCCAAAACAAGTAATCTATTAATTTTCAGTTATAATTTATTATTGTAATAGATAATGTTTCTACGTTGAAATATATAAATAATTTTATTTTACACGTAGCTGTTATGTATAAAACCATAATATTTCTCTCTATATTGCATTATTTCTCTATATTGCAGGTTATTTAAAAGAACAGTAAAAGACCAAAAGCAAAAAATTACCTTTTTCAGGGAAACTTATCGTATATGCACTTTTTAGCTAAATAACTCATGCTCTTTTCAGTGAAAAAAATCAACAACTCCATTGCAGATTACACATTCATCACGCACGTGAGTATACTTATTCACGCAATTTGAGAAAAGGAGATTTCACATTTTTTTTAAGGTCGATACGGAGCTTGGCAAACTATCCCACCATTCTCTCATTCTCTCTCTCTTTAAACAGCTCAGGTTAATACATTCTCCTGTGCAACGTTTGATAACGTAATAAATGCCAAGAAATCAATATCGACCGACAACTGCTCCAGCGTTTTGGAAAAGCATCAATAAACAAAACCGACGAGCAGTGATGCATTAAAAATGCTGGGAAAAATTTACCGGGCCTCATGTGACACTGCAAATCCCCAATGGAGTGACGTCGGGCACGTTGATACGGCATATCGCGAAAATTAAAAAAGTCATAAAAATCCGCAACGCGCGCAGACGCCCGGGATCGATATTTACATATCCACCGCGTGCGCGGGCGTAATTTCGACGTATGATCCTCATCCTCGCTTCCATTTAGGCCCGAGGGGACAGTCCGCGGAGGATTCGCGTCATAGACACCCGCGCTCTCCGTTCGCTCTCTCCCATTCAACTCGGCGACATACGCCTCCGCATGCATTTCTCTCCATCCGCCTATCCGCCTGTTAAAGCACGGCGCCCCAATGCACCGAACAACGACACTGGCTAGCCCATGGCGTGAGGACGAAGGATGTAACAGGACAAGGCAAGAACAAAACAAATCCATCCTTAGTTCGATTAAAACTTCTCAGAAGAAGAGCATGAAAATGATTTCTGATAGTTATTCATAGAGGTTTGGTGACACATGCGCCAAGTTATAATACGCTCATAAAGTAATACTTGGCCTAAAATTACGATTATTACGTTTTTTCTGTCTATAAATAATCAAAGCAAACGACATTTTATGCAAAACAAATTAAAGCCTAGCATAGTAAGCTCTATAAGCAGAAAAATCAATAACCTTATCTAAGGAGCTACGATAACAGATACAAGCGATTTTCACATGACATCCGCTAAAAAGTTTTAAGATGCCCTGCATAGTGACAAATATTAAACATGAGAAATTTTGAAAACTTGAAAAGTGATGTGATATTCATGTGACTTTTGCAAAAAAAGAAACAAAAGCCAATAGGCCAAAAGACTCGGATCCGCGTTTACGGGCCGACGAACCTATTATTAGCCCAAGAGCGCGATTCATAGCCGATATGCAGGCGACCGACACACACTGAACTCCTATACACTTGCACCGACTTCCGCTGACCTTTGACGAAACGGAAGAGGAAAACCACGCGTGAAAAATTCGATCGCACGTACAGGAATGCATCACAGAGTGATGCTAGTCGCACTAAATCAGCGCTTGCTCTCTCTCCCCCTCTCTCTGCGTTGACTCACATGTCGTGACCATTAACTACGCTAGCAATGGACACCACAGACACCGTCACCTCTTTTTATTTCTGCCTGTGCATCTGTCACCTCCCATAAGAGTGAGCAAGAGTGAGAGGGAAGAAAGAGAGGAAAGGGAAGAAAGAAAGGAGAGATAGAGGTGAGAGATACGGAATCAGAGAGGGAGAAGAGAGAGAGGGAAAGTGGAGGAGAGGAGAGAGATGAAGAGAGAGAGAGAAACAGAGCAGAAGAGAGAAAGAAAGAAGAGAGAGGGAGAAAGGGAGAGGGAAATTGGGAGAAGAGATAGGGAGAAAAGAGAGAGGGAGGAAAGAAAGAGGGGAGGAAAGAAAGAGAGAGAGGGGGAGGGAGGAAGGAAAGAGAGGGAGGGAGGAAAAAGAGAGAGAGAGGAAAGAGAGAGAGAGAGGAAAGAGAGAGAGATGGAGAGAGCAAAGAGAGAGAGAGAAAGGAGAGAGAGGGGGAGGGAAGAGAGAGAGGGGGAGGGAAGAGAGAGAGGGGGAGGGAAGAGAGAGAGGGAGGGAGGGAGGAGAGAGGGAGGGAGGGAGGGAGGAGTGAGAGGGAGGGAGGGAGGAGGGAGGGAGGGAGGGAGGAAAGAGAGAGGGAGGGAGGAAAGAGAGAGAGAGGGAGGGAGGAAAGAGAGAGAGGAGGGAGGGAGGAAAGAGAGAGAGGAGGGAGGGAGGAAAGAGAGAGAGAAGGAGGGAGGGAGGAAAGAGAGAGAGGGAAGGAGGAAAGAGAGAGGGAGGGAGGGAGGAAAGGGAGGGAGGGAGAGAGGAATGAGAGGGAGGAGAGAGAGGAATGAGAGGGAGGGAGGAATGAAAGAGAGGGAGAGGAAAGAGATAAGAAAGAGAGGGAAGAAAGAGAGGGTAGGAAAGAGAGAGGTAGGAAATAGAGTGGGAGGTGAGAATGGGTTAAGGGGGAGAGGGAAATAGGAGAATAGGCAGAGAGGAATAGGAAACGAGAGAGACAGAGGGATATAAAGAAACAGAGAATGGAGGTAGAGAGAGTTAGTGAGGGATAGAGAGATTGAAATGGGCGGGAAGGGATAGCGGAATGAAAGGGAAAAGAGAACGAGAGAGGAAATTAGGTATATGGTGACTGTAAAAGAGAAATGTACAGAGAGAATGGGCGAGAGGATGGAGAGAGAGAGAGAAAGCATATTACAGGGCCCGTAACGTAATACACCATAGGAAGGAAACGGACTGCTACATGGTGATATTAAAAGAGGAAAATAGACACGCAGAAGGTGATAGGGAGGAAAAGATGAAGTGAGAAAAGGTCGACAAAAAGAATAGAGAGAGCGGAATATGAAAAAATAAGCAAACAAGCATAGCAAAGGGAGAAAATAAAAGAGAATAAAACAGAAAAAGAAATGGGAGAAAAATAAAAAGGCAGGGAGATAGATATAAAAAGGCATTTAATAGGGCAAGAGGGAAACTAGGAAATACCTTGCGCCAACAGAAGGTTAGAGACGGGTTAACGAAGAAAGGGGAAAGAGTAAAAACAGAGTGATTAATGGAAAGTAAAGAATAAAAAAGCGAAAGGGAGATGTTGAGTAAGAGATACAAAAAAGGACAGAGGAGGGAAAAAAGAGAAGAAGAGGAAGGCCACATACACAGAAAGGGGTGGTTTGGAAGAGATGTTGGGTGGATGCTTTTAAAAACTTACTCTGAATGGTAAGTCGTGTGCGCACGTATGTGAGCGAGAGGAAGAGAGGGGGAAGGAGAGAGAGAGAGGTACGGATAGTTTGGGAAGAGGGGTATAAGAGAAAGAGAGATGAGAAACTCAATGCAACGAGGCTTTCAGCGTTTTAGAACGCCCTCTGTGTACGTATGTGTGAACGCCCCTGCCGTCTCCACATACACACACACCTTTCCCACACTTCTCCCCCCCTTCCACTCTCCTGCCTCCCTTCCACTCTCATCCCCCCTTCCACTCTCCTCCTTTCCTTCTCTCACCATCTCCGCGTCCTGCATAACGCCGGGCGTAACCGGCAGTCCGACCCACACACAACACAAAGCGAATCTATTCCTGCGGGGCGTTAATGCGGAATTTAGCATTCCGCGATTACGTTTTTCTCCCTTCCTCTTTCTCTCTCGTTTTATCTCGCTCTCTTCGCCATTCATTCTTTCTCTCTCACGCGCGCGCACACACACACGCACCCATTCTCTCCTGTTTTAATTTTGCGTCAGGGGGCGCTTCCAGAGGAGATGTTTTATTTTTTTCCCAAGTCCGTATATACCGAACTCCCTCTTTCTCCCTCCTATCCTCTCTTTCTATCCTTCTGGGAAGCTTCCGTGGGAAATATAACTGTCGAAGGTTGGAGAGGTGAACTCGCACACTGTGGCCGGACATCCCCTACCCACTCTCTCTCCTCTCCCTTTCTCCCTCCTTCCTTCCTCCCTCTTTCCTCTTTACCTCTCTCCTTCCTCTCTTCTTCCTTTTTCCCTTCCTCATTCCTCTCTCCCTCCAACCTTCCTCTCTCACTCTCCCTCCCTCTCTCTCTCCCTCCTTCCTCTCGCTCTCTCTCCTTCCTCACTCTCTCCCTCCTTCCTCTCTCTCCCCCTCCTTCCTCTCCCCCTGCCTTCTTCCTCCCACTCCACCGCTCTCCTCCCTCTCGCAGTCGTCGATGCCGTTACCGCTGTTCCTTTCGCATTAAAAAACACGTTAGCTCGCTACCTCTCTCCCTCTTTAGAATGTACGCATAATGCCCGTTCGATGTAATATGAATGCAGCAACTATCTTTTTCAACGCGTCGGGTTTTTTTTTTTTCATTCCTACCACTTTGACGTTAGCGACATTTTTTTTTTAAAATCCTGAACGCTTTTCCATCTCGTGGTGCGTACTCCTATTTATGCATGTATTCGACGCCTTGAACTTAAGATGTCACGCTTCGTTCGAACTCTGTTAATGGTTATCGCATGCTAACTAAGCAGGTGTCGTAATGAAACGGCTTAGCATCCGGTTGAAAGCGACAACGCGGGAAGGAATGCTTATCTCTTTGCCAATGAAAATTGTAAACATCTTGTGGTACAGCAATTTTCTTTTCAGCGAGAGGTACGCATTTATTAAGTCCAGTATTACGCAGTAGACCAGTGTTTCACAACCAGGAGTCACCGGAACCCTAGGGTTCCGCGAATAATACTCAGGAGTCAGCGAATAATAATCAGGAGTCCGCGAATAATACTCGGGAGTCCGCGAGTTGAGTAGGATACGATGTTTACTTTTTTCCATAATTTGTCTGATCCCGCGCAAAGCTCTAGTTTATTTATTCAAAATTAACATAACGAGGCAATGAATGAAAAGCTTATGAAGGGAGGGGGTCCGCAGAAATTGTCGAACTTCGTAGCTGGTTCGCGGCTTCAAAAAAGGTTGAGAAACACTGCAGTAGTCCATCATCATCGCGCGAGTTACGTTTTCGGAAACCTTCGCGAATGTCAAATTCAGGCCAAGATTCGTGGATAATTAACTTATGACAAATACAACTAACTTATGCAAACTGAATACATATCATGGGAAAATAGTTAATTAAGATAATTATAAGAAACGATAGTATAAGAGGGATAAGCATATCGAACGTCTGCTTCGATACGACATTCTTAGAATACAATAGGGAAATACATCTAACACGTTCACAGATAACAAATGTAAAAAAAGATGCCTGAAGCCACTCAGCATAGATAGTAGATAAAAGCGATCTCGATGACAATCAAAATAGGCTTAAGTGCAGGCGAGAGACGAAAAAAATACTTATAAATGTTTTATCGAAGGATAAAGATAACAATTCGTCTAAAAATACATGTTTGCATGAAAAAACATACGACGCGCCAGCAATACACAAACTCACGAATATCGCGAGGAATAAAATTTAACTCCTCGCGCATTGGAAATAACAACTTACGCATGATTCAGCGGCTTGACCTTTCGCATGCCGAGTTTTGTCGATCTTGCTAACTACTCTGCACTGAATTATCTTCAGCAATCACTCAATTCAAATTCCAGCAAGTTATGCAGCTAATACAGCGTGTTGAAATGTATTGGCATTAGATCGGGAACAACGTACGGCAGTAGCACTGCAAGCGACCCATTCCGACGTACCCGGTATTAAACTCGCGAATAGCCAAGTTTATATTCCATGCATGTTAAATAGATGTACGGAGAAACCCTCCGCGACTATTAAAGCCGAGAATTTTTAAGATTAACTGTACCAAATTGTAAAATTTCTAGAAAACTCGACAATATTTTTCAAGGCTACAATTTGTTCTTTATCGATAAATATAAAAGTGCTATTATCATTTCCTTATAATGAATTTTGTGCTTGAGATAATTTACGCAGGGCGAAATCGTTGTAATCGAATGCACACCGACGCAGTCGTCATTTCGTTCCGATTGCAATGCATAGAAACGCACATCCTCGCGCGAGGATTAAGACCAGAAAAATATATATACACACACAAAGAAGAGCCAAGAAAATCGATGAGACCCAGATTTCAAGGTATGTAACCTGCAAGAATGATCGTGGGCTGCAAAAAAATAAACGAAATTTTAAAAAATCCGCGTCTACGCTGCTCAAATTATCATCCTCGAGTTGGCACGAAAAAGATCAGCGGCCCGTGACTTTTTTTTAGACCTCCGCCGGGCAGTAGTTTCCGGTCGAGCATCAACAGTTCATCCGTCCGATGGCGCTCCTCGATCCGGGCTCTTGGGCCCTACGCGGTCAGGAGTGGAACGGAAAAAAGAAATCTCCGGATTGTGAGGAGAGAGGGAATCACGGCGAAAGTAAGAGGAAATTGGAAAAAAGAGGAGAGAGATATAGTTGGAGAGAGATAAATGGAGGGAGTGATAGATGGTAGAGGGATGAAAACCCAACGGAGTGGCAGATAAGCAAAATTGTAGCATGAGGAAAGAATAGCAGTGGGAGAAACAGATAATTGCCTTAGTTTAAGTCATCGTCATCATGCCAAATGGATAAGATAGATCGTAGGATGATGCGATGCAGACGTTTCGTTTTTCTCCGTGAGACTTGCGAAACACAAAGCTAGGTCCAAGACCGCGAATGATGCTTGCTAAGGATATTTTGATGCATTTCATCCCCTGCTACCCCTCAATGAATGAATGTCGGGGTAAAATGTGGATGGAGATCACAATATTTAAATTGGGAACCGCCTCAAGAACGCCGACAGAATGCTACGTATAAAATTCTTAAGTAGTCAAGGTCGGAGGGATTAGTAATCCAATTCCCTCACCTTCGACAATAAAGTCCTTTTTCCCCAGAATAATGAGGTACTCATGTATAAACTCCGACTCACTTCATCCTCCTCGTGTCCCACGCTGCGGATATAGGTTTAGACTGGTATTCCCGAAAGAATCGGAGGTGAACCATTGAAAGCATACATGCATCGCATACATATGTGTATAAACAAAAACACATACACATGAATATATCAACAAGGAGAGAGGAGAGCAGGATTAAAGAGGTGACAGAAGAATAAGGAGAAAGTGAAAGGAAAACGTATCAGATGCTAGATGTATTGAAGTGTAAAGCTATCAAGAAACGAAGAATGCGGAAAACAAGAGTAGGCGGAGAACTATGTTTAACAATAATAATCAAAGACCTGTCAACGGATAGGCTGTACATGCACCAATATGCAAACAGACATATACACATATATACGTACACACATACATATATACATACATATATACAAACACAGTTTCAACAGATCGAGCACTATATTGTTCGTGGGATGGAAAAACGTGCCTAAGGTATTTGGATGACTAGGCGCATTGCTTTTGAAAATGACAATGTGAAGGATTCACTGTTCACTCTCCAAGTTAACGACTCCCAATTACCAGAATGTTTTACGAGTCCAAGCTCGATGTTTAACACGTAACGCTCGAAATAAAGCACAACATCGTGCAAGGAAGAAATCGCCTCGACACTTTATGATGGATTTAAAAAGTAAACCTTTTGTCCCTTTTCTCAACTTGCCACCGTTGCACGCGCACACCTAAGGCGAAATTAACAAACGTCCCCCCTTTTTTCCTTCTCCCTCCTTTCCAAGGGAACGAATCCGTCTGCAAATAAAACCCTTTTTTCTACCCTTCTTCCCACACCTTTTCCCTAGAGTCTAGACGGTCTGCCGGTCACGACCGAGACAAAAAAAGGGGCAAAAAAAGCTTTCGTCGCCATCAGTCACAGGAGAAGAAATGGAGGATAAAACGGAGAATAGTATTTCCCACACTTTCGCCCCCTCCCCTCCTCCTCCTTCCCCACCCCTCTTGCTCTCCTCCTTAAACTTTCTTCCTCCTCTCTCCTCCTTCTCACTCCTCAGCTGACGACACATTCCCTTCACCACCAACCTCCTCCTCCGGCATCCCCTTCCTCTTCCGCCCCCGCCACTCCCTAAGACCCATCTGGCGAATTGCCGCACCGGTTCCGCATCGAGATATATTTTTTTTAATTTCGCCGAAATACACAAGGGTGGTAAAAGCCAGCGTCTTTTTTTATACGTCACGTTATCTCATTTTTTTATTCGATATATATTTATTTTTTGTGAAAATCTCCGTCTCCCGATTTTTATCGAATCTTTACCTCGCCTCCCTTTCCCTCGCTCCAGACGCCATTAGCCAAATCCGCAGTAGAGAAAAAAGCCGAGAAAGTCCCTAGATTTTTTTCATCTTGCTTTATGGTTTCGATAAATGTAGTTTATTCTTCGTAACGCTGCGGAATTTTTAGCCTGATGTTTATTTTTTCCATGGGATGAAAAATCGCACGGGAATTACCCTAACGATCTCGGGAATCATTCTCTTTTTTCATTTTGTTGTGCCATGTCTCGTGGCTCGTAAGGGAAAATGCAAAGTACAAAAGAAATTTAAATAATAAAGAATTTCTCATGCCCCCAGCTATCCTAATTATAAACAACTAACTGGAAAATATCACAGCATTTTTTCAAGTTTATTCAATAAACCTTAATCTTCACCGAAGTATGCAAAACAGTCGGGAATAAAACATTTAATGAAATTCTCTTTAAATGTAATATCAAAGTTCAAGTCTAGCAATATTCTTCAAGATCACCAAGAATAATAAGTTTTTGAAATTTAAATGACTTAAAATGATCTTTACTATTTCTCAAAATTTTAATTAGAAATAGGTAATAACACACTTCTGAAATGAAACGAATATTTTGATTGGTGGAATATACTAACAGCTAATCAATCCAAAATTATTTCTCGTTGCGATTGAACCAACCAACACTTGTGTCTATCATAAATTAAATACACATTACTGTAGTATTTAATATCACAATATTGGTGTATCACAAATAGCTGGAAAATTAAAGAATTAACTTCCAATTAAATGCTTGGAACTATGCTTCCGTTATTCTTCCTGCGAAACAATATCCCAAACTCATCAATTTTCCAAAACTAAACCTCTTTGACTTTCAGAGTTGTTCAAAATCATGGTTCTAGTGAAGGGCCTCGGAGAAACGCAATTAATCCATCATTTAATCACCCAAACAGTCCAAAAAAGAAGCTCTCAATCACTTAAAGTAGAGGCATTCCCCTCGCTAGTAGGCAGAATGGTAGCAAGCGAAAGAAGAGGCGGGAGGAACATCTCATCCATTGAATACTAAAATCCCCTCCTTCATTTTCCTCGACCAAGTACCCCTGCCGCCAGATATAGCCGGAAATTCGCCACCTATCTCCAAATCAAACGACCGGCGACAAAGATAGGGAGAGTAAAAAAATAAAAACAAAAGACAGCGACCAATAACGCGGCGACACCGACGCGAAATCAAGGACCGCCGCTCCCTCACGATAAAAAAAAAACAAAACATAAAAGGACGAACGCGTGACGAAAAAAATCAAGCGAAACAAAAGAACGCGTGTTAACGAACTCCCTTTCTTCTTCTCTCTTTCTCGCATTCGTAATACCAGATGAAGTGAGATTGTGACGAAAAATTACATTTATGCGAAAGTGTTACGAAAGAGTCGAGAGAGAAAAAGGTTAATTTTCTGACCAAGGGAAAGGTACCAAGAGTCGAAATGAGTCAGTTACGTACCTGTCGCCAAAAATTGAGTGCCAACAAAAGAGAGAGAGGGGGAAAAAGGAAGTAGGGAGAGATGGGAGGGGAGGGCGATAGTAATCGCGTCAGACGAGACACGGGCGCTTTTTTCACGCTCCAAAATAAGACGAGCGGGCGACAAATGAATCGACGTCGAGGGATTCAAACCGCATCAAAATCTTTTTTTTATTTTCCCGTCCCTTGTCCGTCTGTGTTTTTCTTTTGTCCCTATGACAGAGGACGTCGGGACACGGAGATACAAATTAAGCGGGTTTTCGATTAATCAAATGCTTTTATAAAAAAAGGTTTAATTTTTTTCCTCTTCTTATTTCCGACGAGAGAGAGAGAGAGGGGGGGGTCGGTTACAACTGTGCAAAATAATTTCACCGTTTACTCTAATGCTACTGAGGAGTAGAGATGAGAGAGAGAGAGTCGATGGAAAGGGGATGAGGAAAGGGTCTAGGATAGTTCGCCGCAGGCGGTTCGCCGCAGAGGACGGTTCGCCGCAGAGGACGGTTCGCCGCAGAGGACGGTTCGCCGCAGCCAGTTGGCCGCAGGCACAGTTCTCCGCGAGACCGCAATTACTATTCTTAATATAAAAGATAGGAGTTTGTATCTAAATAAAGCTAAATCCTATGAATTTAAACTTTAAATCGACTAAATGAGATGGATTATAAGGTGATGAAAATGTCATATGCAAATATTATTTAAAAGACATTTACTTTATTTTCAGCATATCCTTCTAAAGTTTGGCCATAAAAATATCGTGATGTTGCATAATATCTAAAGTATCAGATAATTGATATTTTAAAACATAAATAAAACATACATTTTAAACCTCACAACCACCTAAACATATTGATGTATTGATTAGCACAAACAAAAAGATCAGGAAAAATACTACAGGTCCGAAACATTTCCGGTTAACTTTTTATGTACATTTTGAGATACCTTATTTAATACAGTTTGCTCATACAATTGATCATGAGAAATTAAAAAAAGGAAACTAGTAAAAAATAAATTTATTTATAAACGATTTAATCGTATTCTCTAAAAACAGACATGCTTAAAATAGTTCTGAAGAAAAGCCATTACATAAACATAAGTAATTTTGCAAAGTAATTCTGTTCAAGTCATGAAACGTAATAGCACATCAGTAAACGATAATTTAAAAAATGTATTAATTTTCGTAAACTATTGCGTCACTGACAGGAACACCTAAAACGTGCCTTTCCACCAAAATCTCGAAATCGATTTTTTTTTCGCGATTACAATGTTTTCTCTATATAATACGTACATGAGAAAGTAAAATAGTATGTTTTGTTTCAATTAGATGTTATTAGATATATATTCGCAAATGACATTTTTTCATGCATCGCAACCCATCTCATTTACTCGATTTAAAGTCCCAACGTTTAGGATGTAGCTTTATTTATGTCCCAAACTCATATCTTTTATATTAAGAAAAGTAATTGCGGTCTCCCGGAGAGCTGCCCCTGCGGCGAAAGGGCTGCGGCAAACTGTCCCATTCCGATGGGGAAAAGGATGGAGATTAAAGGAGGATGGTAGGTGGAAATTGTAGGAGGGACTTGAGGGGAGAATATTAGCAGGGGATTGCAGGGGGGAAAGGTAATGAGGATTGAAGGGGAATAAAAGGGATAATTTTAGAGGGGGTTGTAGCGGGAGGAGATTTAGGGGAGAATTATGCGAGAGAATTGTAGATAAAGAATTGTAGGTGGGAATTGCAGTGGGATATGTAGAGGAGATTATAGGGAACAGTGCAGGAGGCGTACTAATGGATGGAGTATTAGTGAGAACTAGAGTCGAGAGAGAATGGAGGGAGAGGGAAGGGGAGGGAGAGAGAAAGGGAGGGAGAGGGAAGGGGAGGGAGAGGGAAGGGGAGGGAGAGGGAAGGGGAGGGAGAGGGAAGAGGAGGGAGAGGGAAGGGGAGGGAGAGGGAAGGGGAGGGAGAGGGAAGGGGAGGGAGAGGGAAGGGGAGGGAGAGGGAAGGGGAGGGAGAGGGAAGGGGAGGGAGAGGGAAGGGGAGGGAGAGGGAAGGGGAGGGAGAGGGAAGGGGAGGGAGAGGGAAGGGGAGGGAGAGGGAAGGGGAGGGAGAGGGAAGGGGAGGGAGAGGGAGGGAGAGGGAAGGGGAGGGAGAGGGAAGGGGAGGGAGAGGGGAGGGAGAGGGAAGGGGAGGGATAGGGAAGGGGAGGGAAGGGGAGGAGGAGGAAGGAGGAGGGATAAAAGGGTCTGGAGAGGGTCATCCTCATCTGGTCATGGCGAGATTAGGAACGGCAGAGGTTCGAGACAAGCCCAAACAAGAATAAGACCTATTTGTCAAGACGTCAATGTTTCGACCTCAACCTTAAAGAGATATACGTGGTTCCTTGTGGTTAAAGGGGTGGACGAGGATATCCATATATGTGTGTTCGTCTGTTTGTGTAAGAGTTTATAATTATGCACGTTCCCGTATTTCCGTTCTTATATTTATGGGTGTTTGTACGCGCTCACCTTCCACAGAGATCCCATTGTATACAACGGCCATATGAAGGTTAGAGAGAATAGAGATAATTGTGTCGCATTGTTTAGCTACATGGTCTAGAGACGCAACGGCGGCAATATTGATAACTAAATGCGATCGCCAACAAAAATATAATTGAGGAGAAAAAATATTACTTTTATCATCCTAATATGAAGAAGGGTAACTGAATAACGGTAAAATGAAGCCACTTATAGTTCAATTACACGCTTAACCATAAAAGTAGGAAGAATATCAAAATGTCATTATTATCATGGCTAGATAAAATTAATTCAAAGCGAAAAGATTACGCGAAGGAATTTAATAATTCTTCCGATCCCGCGTTGCTCGTTTGTACGAAACTATGAGAGATTCCCCGTATTGTTTCCAGAGCATGTTGGAACACGGCACTGATTTAACGAGTCATTAATTTGGATGCACACACACTTGCTGTCGGAGGAGTTCGGAATTAACTTCCAGTTACTACACGTCACTCGAAGCTCAATCTACACTACCGACGCCGCCTCCCTAAACTAAATGCAAATTTCGCGAAATCCCATCGTTTAAAACTGAATCATTCAAGTCTTTCCAACGCGACGCTCTCCTCGATGCATACACTCCCACGCGACCATCATTCCCGCGGCAACGGCTCAGTTTTGTCCCAGATTTTCATTCGGCAGACGTAGTACACACACGATCTACTAAACAATCAGGCGGTGTGCACAAACACGGAAAAGCGGCGGCCGAATCGTAGTTTAAGCTAAGTGCGAAGACAAAGAAACCCAGGGTCCCTAATTAATGAAAATGTTGCCATGCGACAGATCAATATTTGCGCGTTCGGATGGCGATAAAACCATTGTCGGCAGAGACTTCCGAGATCGAACCGAGAACTTTCGAACGAAGTCGCCCGCTAGGCCACAGTCGTCGTCCGATTCCCTCGCAGGATGACTTAATGAATGACTCTGGTTTCAAACGCAAAAGGCAAACAGATAACTCCTCAAATCTCCTCTACTGTCATAGCGCTCACAGATGTCTATCCGGAACCATATGACAGTTTGCGTTCGACGGTGCGTGGGCGAGCGTGCGTACGCTCCTGGTAATAAAGGGCGATTGATCGAACAGTAGACCGACAATCTTTTCACGATCTTCGCTAACGAAGTAGGGTCTTTTGGGTCCCCTGCGGAGATTTCCTTATCCGTGGAACAATCTAAAATTATATAATTCAAGTCTTTCGGCCAATTATACACTATAGCGTAGGCTGACCATACGTCCCGTTTTCTCCGGGACAGTCCCGTTTTCGGGCCGTTTCCATACCGTCCCGTCGTTTTCGGCAAAAAAGTCATTTTGTCCAGTTTCAAAGCTTTTCGAGATTAAATTCAGACTTTCCAATTTTCTCAAAATATGGATAATATAAGATTTTAACTGAGAATATTTCTTTGTTTAGGAAAGTGAGAATAAGGCCAAGTTGTCACTTTATAGAACAGGTACACAGATTTATTTGTCTGCCCGTTTCGTGAGCTCCGGATCTTTCAATGTTTAAGCTGAATATCTAGTTGCATCTTTGTTGCGGGGTTAATCGAGGTATTCAAACAAATCAAGGCCGACGCATCAACATTGTCACAGAATTAATGGTTCGTTCTAATTCGCTTAAAGAAAGAATGTCTGTGTAAGGCTTTGATTCGGCTGTAACATTCTTCTTAGCTTTTCCCCGATCGTATTACCTTGGAAGTTCAGTGTTAGATGAAGTGAAGCAAGCAGAGGTAGTTGTATACATTGTGATAGTGGGATAAAATCAAAAGAAATTCCTGTGAAAGGTAAGACTACTAATTCGCTTATTTAGTGGCAATTTATACTTATGAAATTTCATTGGAATTATTAGAATATCTTACTTTTGCATAAGAACGTACATACACGTAATAAATGAGAACCAGAAAATTTAATTACTATAAAAAACAACTTTTTGAATAAAATTAATTAGTGATCATTTTTTATCTTGCTCGATATTAAGAAAATATTATTTACTTTCATTTCGTAAATTACTTTTCTTATAAGTTTACTGAGATTTACAAGCTTTTAAAATAATTTTTATATGTATATTTTTAGTAACCCATAATAATAAGAAAATGGCGAAGAGAATTTGTTCATTTAACGATGACCTGCAAAAGGAGTTTAAATTTATTAAACAGGACAGTACTTTTGTAAATGACAATTCCAAGGTGTACTGTGGAATCTGTTACTCATAGAGGTAAGAGTGACATAAATCAACACCTGCGAAGCCGACGAGAGATCATATTTCAACATTTCAGGAAGCAGTAGAATCTATAGAAAAAACAGATGTGCCGGCAACTAAAGTAGACTTGGGTGTTAAATCTCTTAAACAAGTTCTTATTGATAGGAATGAAGAAAGTTTTATTCCAACAGATTTAAGAATTCAACTTAAGTCGCTGGTGAAATCTGAAAAGATAAATGAATCCGAGTTTTATGAAATCATTTCAAATTTTTATTCTACCAGTATAGAATATTTGGAAAAATGGGAAAAGAGCTTTGGGGTATCTGATACGTTTGAATGGATAATATTAAAACAGTTACCTCAGTGGAAAGAGATACATAACAGTTTGGAAGAAATTAAAGATCATTTCAGTCCCCAATTATTAGACCAATGGGTTTCTATGAAATCCATCATAACTAGAAAGATAGGAATTTGGAACCCAGAACATATATCTACCTCAAATAAATGGGTCGAAATATTTTTGGAAATGAATACTATCTGTAACCTATGAAGATTTAAAAAAAAATCGTCGAATTGGTGTTGTCTTCCAGGAACAACAGCCTCAGTTGAAAGAATATTCTCTCTCATGAACAAAATTTGGTCGAATGAAAAATCGAGAATAAGCATCGATACTATGAAAGCAATGCTAAACGTGCGTGTGAACTTTGACATGACGTGTAGTGATTTCTATGACAAAATTGTAAAAGATAAAAATTTGTTAAAGAAAATAAGCCCGGCAGAAAAATATAACTTAGCTTAACTACTAAACATTGATAATAAGTAAAGATTTTTTAGTAGTTTTTGCTTTAGTTGTCGTTTCTTGTTTAAACTGTATAAATATAATTATACTTTCTGTATTACTGAAATGCAAGAAATGTAAGTTTTTCTATGGTAAATAAACAAGAATGAAGAACTTAGAAAATGGAGGTTTTATGCAGTTCTTAGCCTTCGATTTTTATTTTTAGTCAATAAAGCAAATATTTAATTCTATCAAAATGGTCCCTAGAATTAGCATGTTATTTATCTAATTTTTAAATTAATTGGTTCCTCACTGCTTGATTCTATTATATATATTGCTACCGAAATGAGATCAAAAGATCTTATCTAACGGTAATATTTAATTAAAAACCCTATCTGTATCGTAAGTAAAATAATTATTTAAAAATTGTCTTTTTTCTTCTAATAGACTTGTAAAGACTGAGTAGCGTTTCTGTCTTTATAGTTGAAACTTATAGCTCAACTTTTAAAAAATAATGTCAAGTTTACGATTAATTTTTGTACACTAAAATATTTCGTTATTGTATTAACCTTTAGAATATATGAAATAAAAATATTCGGCAGCAAATATAAAAGAAGTAGTTTACTATTACATTAAAATTGAGAGCTAAAAAGGAAAACAAACGTTTTCATAATAAATTTCATTCCTATTAGAATTACTCTTTCCTTGAAAAAACTATGTTGACTTAGCGGAGAATAATTTTTAATCTCAAAAAGAGCTTTTTGGAATTAAAAACGCAGTGAACTCATTTCAACTTATACTGCTGAGACCATATGAACGCATGAAGTATGGGTATTTTCTCTCTACTTAAGATAAATAAATAACTAAAGATAAATTTCCAATCTACAGAATTACTCCAATTCCTTCAAATCATGTATTTATTGGAGTGATATAAACCACCCTTTTTAAAATAGTCGTGCGAAAAAATTGTCCCGTTTTCTTCATGGGAAATGTCCCGTTTTCGCCTTGTAGGGATATGGTCAGCCTAATTATAGGTAACACAAATTTTTAGAGCGGTATTTCTTAATGAGAGTTTTTCTCTCTGTGCATTTTTATGGCTGCGTATGTTCAAAAATAAAGGAAAGATGGGTAAAATCCTGTGTCGTATCGAGCATCCTCGCGCGGCGGTAGGCCCACGACCAAAAGGGGCCCTCATCGAGGAATATGAAACCGTGGCGGAGGCCATAATGTTTCCGCTACGCCACTTCTATGATCCATAGAAATTTGCGAGTAATTTATCCGTGGCTCCTGCACTTCTTTGGTGCAAGAAAACAGCGACGGTTGAAGCAATGTCGTGAATCTGCGAATGAACAATTCTGAAACAAAATGTCGGTTTTTGCTATTTCTTTCAATACGTCTCAAATACATCTGACATGAGTGCTACTACGGGCAGAATTCTTTTATTCTTTTCTCATGCATTATTTCCTATAGATATATAGTTAAAAAGAAGGTAATATCATTGTCCACTCCAAATCAAGATTATTTAGGTTCAACGCTTTCGGTAACAAAACATACCTAAATGCTCAAATACTCCCAATTTATATGCTTCTTTCCTTTCAAATGAGTAAATGTAAAACAATATGCGTTCAACATTGTTTACAATTCAAAATAGTAATTTTTTAGTTATTGAAATATTTTCTGGAAAGGTTTTTTAAAGAAAACATCCCTTTCGATCAACTCGACCATAAAATGTTAATTTATTGCTAAATTAATTTATAACCTCCACGAAATTTCATGTTTGGCAGCAAAACATAAGCTTAATCACAAATGCTTTTGCTTGTTCTAGTAATCCACTGTCCCAAAACAATGAATTCTCTGGACAAAAGCAATTATACCATGTTTTTTGTAGATTCATCAGTTGGGATGTAACATTTTAGGAATGTCATCAAACGATATGATAACTTGAGCTGGGTGGAAAGAGCATTGTATTTACGCGAAATCTAATATTCTCCAATAACCCTATACGTGCCAAACCGACAACTTTTGAGAGCTGCAAATCGGATCGCATATGATTAACGATTTTTAGTTTAGGAGAACGGTGTGCAGCGATGAAATTCAAAAGAGATTATTCGAGGAAAATCCTTGTATTGGCCAATATTCCCAATACCCACGTACTCCGTGTCCATTAAAAAAATGTTTTCACAAATCCAATGCATTTCGTTACATCAACAAACAGCGAAGTCCCACGGACATAAACATTTGATTCAAAATATACATTATTCGCTCACAAAGCCCTTAAGTGTGCTACGAAAAAAATTGTGAATTGCTTGAATACCAGATCAGTATTAAAAGGAAGTGATGAAATGAAGGATTATGTTGGCTGACATTTGCAAATGACAGCCAAAAAGCGAAGTAGATAACGAGAAATAATTTCAACTGCCACCACAAAGGGTACTTATAATACCAGGCAATAAAACTCGTTTTATCACTCGAGTTGAATAAATGTATGTGATTATATAGTCACATATGGAACATGATGGAATGAAATGGTCGTAAGATCCTAAGCAGACTGGCATTAACTGTAAAGTTGGGAATAATTTTGAAACGAGAAGAAAAATTCTGCTGTGACCGGGAATCGAGCCCGGGCCTTCCACTTGCCGGGCGGACATTCTACCACTGAACTACCGTAGCAGATAATTTTTCCCGCATTGTTTCAAAATTATTCCCAACATATGGAACTAGTAAAAAAACAACTGTAACACAGTGAAATCTAAGATTGAAATTAGGATAAGAAAAAAGAAATTTCTATTTAAAAAATGCCCAGCATACCATTTCATTTCAAAATGAAACCGAAGCAAGCGTTAAGACTTTTTTGGAGTTCTTAAAAAGCCCGGACAACTGAGTCACATATACAATTTTCTGCTCGTGCATACACCATTTTCACATAATGAGGATATGGGCGGAGATATTGGGCTTAAGACGAAACGTGATTGATTTTAATTTAAAACGTGCCATGCAATAACGGCGCGATATCCGAACCCAAACAGCCTTCCCACTTACTATTCGTTGCAGAGAACACACGTTCGTTAAGGAAACGGGAATGCTTTGCATCGAGCCTCGACATCCCCGGCCTGGTTATCGGAAAATTTCTGAAACCACGACTATTAATTCCCTTCCTTAATTGTGGCGTTATGGCGAAGCGGAGAAAGGGTTGTCACACTCCTCTGCCAAAAAACAAACCGAAGGAAAATTTCCAACAGAATAAAAAGTACATCGATTGAATTATCTTCTGAGAAAAACTTTAGGGAGGATTCGTTGAAAATGTTTGGTTGACGAATTTGATTAATTAAGAGTTATTTCTGCGATTCGAGATAAATAGCCATATTCGTCTTTTCTCTTTTATTTCCAATCTGTCGAGATGTTCTTTTATTTTTCTAAAACTCCAAACGATCACTAATCCTATACGGAATTAATAGGTAGATGAAAAAATAAAAAATTAAATGTTGAAAGGGGAAAGTTCTGTGGAAATGAGTACTTGAAATATATTCGGAGTGGCCATAACTCGCACGTTGGACTGCGGAAATAACCTTTCCGCTTTATTAGAAAACCAGGCTAATCAAGCAGATATGTTATCAATAGGAGTGTACGTGAAAAATCTCCCTTATGTTCAAAGGATCTGTAATATTTTCCATCAAGCATTAAAGAGTAGCAAGACCAATTGGAATTTTTAGACAATATTTCTCGATGATTTTAGATGACTTGAAATTCACTTCTTTATGCTTTAAGCAATTGATATTTGCCTACTTGTCTACGCGAAACGCATCCTTTTTACAGGAAAATGTTCTTTAGACGAAAGTAATGCATTAAATAAAAACTGTATGACATTTTACAACGTACCCCTACAAAATTTCCCACCCAGGTTCAATTCTCGGTAAAAGGAAGCCGGTTTTATTATCACCATTGCTTCTGTTGCGGACAAACAAAAATTACTTCTTCGTTTTACCATTATTTATTCAAAATAATTCTATTAATTGCGTTACGCGCTGCGAACAGGCTCCAACGAGCAAACTTACGCGACACAACCAACAATATCAAAGAGTCTCGTGATATATTATTTACTGAACAAGCTTATGCATAATAATAAAGGGCAGCGACAGAACACTCGGGGTTAATGGTTTTAGGCCTTCTCGGGTTACCGAGACGGTGGCACGGATCCCTTGGGTCCACACCGTGAATCACACTACAAAAGCATCTCCCCTCCACAATCCCAACATCCCCTCACTGCGAGAGAGAAACACAAATGCATCACACACACACTGTGATTATTTAAAATTGCGATATTTGTGCCAGAGCTGCGCACAAATATTAGTTAGCCTATCAAAACCGATGATCAACAATTTAATAACGAGTTAATAAAGAAACGCGACAGAAAACAACAGAGGCTATAAAAAATAAGCTAAAACCTATCGATCGGCAGAAGTCTCTCGCTACCATTAAAGGTTTTATTATTCACGGCGGGAAATTAAAACATAAGAATCATTCTAGGAATAGTTTCAGAGAGAATCCGTACGAGTGCAACAAGAGAGCGAGGAAAGAAATTCGCCCAATCAAGAGTATGAAGAATGAAATATGCGAAGGATTTGATAAAATCCCAACTTGTTCGTGTAGTATAATCTCTAAAATTTAAAAAAATCATTTCGCACAAAATACGAAGCAAATGATACTTACATACCTTACTACCGTCCAATCAGACTCTTACCAAAAATTTCCAAATAATTCAAAGACATCATTCGCATTCAAAATCAACATGAATAAGCCCAAGCCGAAAAAAGCCAAATTTATTGGTAGATATACTGCAATGTATGGAATCCTCGTCAGATTATCAGCCGCACAAACTAGTTCGAATTGCCTTTGTGAATGCGCTACATCGATTACGAGGAGTTTGACTGCATCAGAATTTCATCTACATTGAATGCACTGCAGAAACAAGGGAATATAAGATAGCTACGTTAATGCAATTAAGGATATTTACAAGAATTCGAAATCTTCCGTCCAACTGCACGGAGAAACGGGCGCTTTAAAAGATTGATGAGGAAGTGAGAAAGGACATATATCGTCTCCTAAATTGCTCAAAGCGTTACTACAGAAAACTTTCAGAACGCCATAAGTCCGAGAAAAATGTATAATGATAAACGAAGAGCATTTCAACCATATGCGCTTTGTTGATGGAATTGCACCGCTTGCACGAATCCCAGAAGGGCTCCAATGAACTGGAACTAGAAAGCAAAACGCCAGCCTTAAATGAATCCTAACAAAACCAAGGTCACACGCAAACTCTTTCAGTCTCCCTCAGAAGAAAAAATCAATGGATCTGAACCCGTCAAAGTCGCAAAGTACGTTTATGTAGGTCAACTCATCGCTACAGACGGATCGCTTTTCGGGGAAACCAAGAGATGGATGAATATCATATGAAATGTATACGTCGCTAGATCAAACATCTCTGCTTTTCTCAAGAGGGAATCGTATGACCGTACTGGTATCCAGCCCCTTTCAACACAAGTGTGTGAAACTACGTCCGCTAGAATAGTCCAGCGTCTGCGAATGAAACAGACAAGTATGAATAGATGCATGCCAGTTATTACATGAACGCGAAAGGACAGTCTGGGTGCTAAAACAGACTAAAGACAGTCTCATAATTAAAGAGAGAATGTCAGTGAAAAAGGTCACAATGCAGCATACGGTTTCTAAAATGAAGGAATAGATTCTGAGAGAAATCAAAAGAAAGAAGACATGGAGACAGGAGGGACGGAAAAATTATGGCATTATTACAACCAACTTGTACGCGAAACATTATAGGCAGGGATAATCAAAGAATAATCTTGAGGCAGGGTTTCCCTCGGACAAAGGAAAGAGGAGAACTAGCGATGATAAGCAAATTGTGTTTGTATGCGCAATACGCAGACTGTTTTCACGTTATTTACGCAGTATTTATAACAGGGTCTGCTTAAGTTTTTGCATATATTTAAGAACATCTATATGTATTCATTATTCTGCGGCGAGTCATGTTTTCGTAGGATGGCCAATTTTCAGGTCAGTCACAAACTGGCAAACTATTTATCTTCGATGGACATAACAAGATTATGTAAACGAGATGCGTATTTCGGCCACGAAGCAGTTGTCACGAGAGGTAGAATAAGAAAATACTACCGGAAAATCGTCGATGATGATGGCTGCTTTGTAATCAAATTGCGTCTCTAGTTATCCCAACCTTTTTAAAGATGTTGGAGAGATATATTTGGTCAATATTATTTCAGTGATTAGACGAGCTAAATAATTAATCTTTTGAATTAGGTCATCCTCAGTTATTTTTTCAAAACATATTGCAAAGGATAATTCCTCACCTTTGCTATACATTAATGGTAATCCTTTTTTATCGTTTTATAAAGTGGTAGAGATTGCTAAAAAACTTTTCAGAATGTAAAGAAATTACCTCCAAATTGTACCATTAAAATATCCATTTCGACAGCACCTTAAAAGATTCCCTTCGTAATCTATTACGTCTGGGAAGAAAATATAAGAGACGCTACTCGAACGAAGGCCAATCCGCGATTTTTCTCATCGAACACATCGATAATAACCACTTTTAAAAACGATAAGTAAGACCAACTAGACCACGAAAACTTTCAGTCGGAGTGGATCCAGTCAATATCACCGAGAAGAACAAGAATACGTATTTAAAATGCCGACGGAGGAGGCGACACCATTAAGAGGCACGACGGGAACACTGCATTCATAAAATCCGTGACAAAAAAGAAAGAAACGCTACGAGCGTCTCGACTCGTTCCGACGACGGGCTCGAACCAGTCCTTACGATGCTTTCTTTTTTTTATTGAACTCGCCGTCCGCATTACTTGCTCGTGCGATAGGGTTAACGCTCCTTTAACCAGAGTTCAGGAGGAGAAAATTTTCAAAAATTAATCCCTCTCTCATTCTCCGCCCTAGCTAACCCCATTCCGAATTTAACGCATTATAAGCTGAGAAAGGAGGAGGTGATGAAGGAATTGGGAGTGGGAGGGCGCGCATAATTCGCTCCGGAACCGATGGCTGGCTGGGAGTATATGCTATTCACGCATATAAAAGATCTCGAACAATTTCACGGTGGGTGAACACGCTCGCGTACCAATGTAAACACGTCCCTTATGCAAAGTCGAAAGAGGGCAAATCTTCCCCGGGGACAGTTACGGCACCGGCGTGTCGAATCCGTCCGTTGCAAAGCGACGCGGGCAACAATGCACTCCTCCTCCCCCCCCCCCGTCTCTCCCCCCCTCCCGCTACTTCCTCCATTCTCTCTCCCTCTGCAATTTCCTCCACTTTCTCCCTCCCTCCACCATTTCCTCCACTCTCACGCTGTGCACGACAAACTCCACCCCCATCACAAGCTCTCTGGTGACCTAAATGGCAAGTGTTTAAATATTCCATCGCGGAGAGGGAAGGTGGTATTAGGAGAGATGAACTGCGGTCGGAGGGAGAAGGGTCGAGAGGGTAGAGAGAGAGGTTAAAAATAAAATGATCCCATCCATTCCGTCGACGCCTCTTCGACAGCTTCTCTCCCGCGCTCTCCTCCTTTAAACGCTTGCTGGATGATATCGCGGGAAACCCTCCCAGGAGTAGTAGAGCCTTTTCTCATAGCAATAATTCACCCCATCTCCCTATCTCACCCTCTCTCCTCTTTTACGCGCAAAAATAGAACGAGAGAAAATCCGCAGAGAGGCAAGAATTCTCGCCTTATTTTTTTATACACCCACGTTTCCGAAAGAAATTATAAAAAACGAACAATCGCGTCATCCTCCGCGCGCGCCCCGATCGTCTCTTGTTCTCTGACGAGTTTCGACGTTCTTGTTTTCCATCGGGAGGAGGTCGAGTCTAGCCTTTCAAAACGTGAACAGTTTTTTTACGAGGTTTTTCCCATGTTGCCGACTTCGGTTGGATGACAATGAGGAGTACATGCCTCACGATGTTAAGGTCACGGTCTAAGGACTCTAGGGTGAACGCTCTGACGTTCGGATTCTCTTTGTCGCAATTGCGTTAGATCTGGAGGGACCCGGTTGTTCCAGAAGTGTTCATAAAAAAAGTCATTTTTGGAAAAACTCGATCTTTCTCTGCAGTGTTTACCTTTAACCATTGCTGGTTGCAAAGCAACTGCAAAAATAACTTGAAATGCTCAGCGGTCGCCGTTAAGAGGTGATAACAACAGGACTGAAGTAAACAGGTATTATTAACCCATTTAAATATGACGCTGTTGTGTGTATAATATACACGCCAAATTTTATAAAATCGACTTCCTTCATCATAATAATTACAAATTGAGAATTATGTAGCTTGTCTTATTGATAAAATCAAATACGCACCCTCCAAAAAAATCTCCATATCTGCATAACAATGTTGCGAAAACCAGATCCCCATTGCGAATAAAAAGCAGCCGTCATCAGTAACAATTCACAATTTATCATCGCTTAATCTCCGCTGCTGCTGCTGTTTTGCAACCAAAATGCGCATTTGGTTTTCATAAACTCTTTATGCCTATCGAAGATATCTTTCGTGTCAATATAATTAAATCCCAAATTAAGCTTCACCATAGGTTCGTGCATTTATATCCACACGAAATGAACCAGCAGAGGTCAGCGTGCATTTCGATTTCTACGCAATGCTACGACACCACTAATATCATGGTACCGGACGCTAAAGCTTATAAGCCTCGGCTTGTGATAAATGCGAATTCACAGGTCCACGTAATTTTACTCACATTTCCTGGAATTAAATCATCTCGCTAGCACCTATGTCGAAGCTTCAAATTCCGAATGATAAGGAATGAGTTTTCCAATTGCGTCGGCGAATCCTTCTCGAGGGCATATTTTAATAACCCATTACAGAATTCATTTTTAATATTACTTAAAAAATGACTAGTTTCTAGCAGTACAGTTCGTTTTTAAACGCATGCTCCAAGAATAAGTAACATAACCTGCAGCATCGCGGTTCGACCTTCTGGATTAGAAGATTGCACGGGATGCCCTCACGCTTTCCCTTAAAATATACATCGCAGAGTTTCGGTCGACCGTAGCCACTTGTGTCGTTCGCATCGGAAGCTCTTCCGTCCCCAACACTGTGCCGCTTGCCTACGGCAAGGAAATAGATAACTTCCCCCTTCCACAGATCCTTTTCCCTTTCGATTCCCACGCTATAAAAATCAACACAAGAAAGGTAGCACAGGAAAGAGAAAAAAATGCGAAAATTTTCGCGCAAAACGCTTGGAATATTTGGGAGGGAAAAAACACATTCGAACGTCTCGCATCGTAAATCCTTGGGCGGTTAAGGCTGCAGGAACACTAGCATCCATTTACCGCCAAAGGAGAGAGAGATAGTGGGAGGGAAGAGAAAGCCAGAGGGATAGCAAGAGGGGAGGGAGTGAGGAGGAGGGCAAAATCAAACATAACCTCATCCGAGTTGATTTGCATACACTCGCTCGTTCTCCCTCGCCTCCTTCCCCTCTCTCCATCCTCTCCTACGCCGTCCGACTCCCCTCTCCTCCCCCTCTTATGCTCCCTCGACACATACACGCACATCTTTTCTCGCTCCCTCCCTCGTGTTAAACTCCCTCGATCAATATTTCCTCCTCTGCTCCCCTTCCATTCCCACTCCTACCATTCTCTCCCCTTCTTCCCTTTCTCCTCCCTCCTCCCCTTTCCCTCCCTCTTCTTTCTCTCCCCTCTTCCCCTTTCTCTCCCCACCCCCCTCCAACGCATACAACACCTCGTTCACTGGGTCCGGCAAAAGTTTTCCTTGGGCCGACAGCTAACCTACCCGAACCGTCCCCTAAGGGCAGACAATCTCTCTCCTCCATATCTCCCTCCCTCCTCTCTCTCCCTCTCCCTTTCATTGTCCCCTCTCTCCCTTTCCCCTTCACACTCTTCCTCTCCGAGCAGCAACCTCTCCATCTTCTTCCTCTTTCCTCTCACACCAACAACTAACCTCTCGGTGCGAATATTAATATTTTAGCGCCCCCTGACTTTTACAGTCAGCACTCGGCAAAAGGTTCAAGGAAAATCAAGTGGACGTCTCCCTTCCTCCTCTCCCCATTGCAAATTTCCTGCCCTCCCCCCCCCCCCCCACACACACACCCTCCGCATCCTCCTTTCTTCTCCTCTTTCCCTCTCTCTCACTCTTTGGCACTCTTGCGTCGCGCGCCGGAGACAATTTCACTAAGGCGTCGCAGAATATTTAACGTCGTTACCGTAAGTGAAATTAAACGAGGTAAAACATGCTTTCCGCCTTGCAATCGCGTGTATGTGGCAGAACATTAAAAAGAATAACGAAGCCACTAACGTGTTCGACCGCTGAAAGTATCTGGAGTGCGATATTCGCTTCGAAAATCTTGGAAATTAAAAAAATCTGTGATGGAATAAAGAAAGGATTGCATAACTTTAGACTATCTGCGCAATTCAAGAATAAGTAATTCTATATTTTAAAATCGTTAAAAATAACTTGCCTTAGTTATCTATAATAGCCATAACAAGGTTATTAAAAAAACAGATGTCCATTTTGGCTACTATGCAGCAGACTTCAGGTGATTTACCGAAAGTAGATTCTAGGTTTATCATAGTCTAGTTGGCTATTGGAGATACTTAAGATGGTACTTACTTTTTCAAATTTTTATATCAAAGCGCTTATTCTTGAATTTGTTTTCAGTCAAATGACGAGCTTGATAACTCTCTACCGTATCCGTGTAATAAACGGCAACTTTTACATTAACAGAATATCCACAGTAAACCCTTGTCTAACGCGGATTGATAGAGAAAGCACGCAGCATATAGGGACGTTATTTTTATCATAAAGTGTTAGATTTACGGAGCGCGGTTGTGCCCAGCACGACCTTTATAATAATGTTAAATATTGCACTGCGCAAGGAGCTATTTTATTCGAAATTATCAAATCGAAATTCTTTTAGCCGAATACCTTCAACTATACAAGATGTACATCCATTCGTGTACATAAACAGACCCCAATTTATGTAATGATACATGTACATGGATGAAGAAAGACTTGGCGCTTTTTCCGGTGTACCCCTGAAGATGGCGACTGAGTTAGTGGCCGAAACGTCGGCAGAGATCGTCGAGACTACCCGGTTGGAAGCCCGTGAACTATTTACCCATGTGCATGGATATTCACCACTGAAATGTTTAGAATCTTAACAACCGTCCTTTGATAAATTGAGAAAATATTTGTCTACCAAATGGCAAATTAAATCAAAATTGCCTGAACAATCATAGTAGCGGTATCTAATAGATCAAGCAGAAAAGTATTCCTAGAAAGGTTTGTCGCAGAGCGCCGTAATATTGACGAAAGCCCGTGGAAGAGGTTTGATTAATATCATCACTGCTATTTCGGTACCGACTATATAAATTTTCCTGTTCGTTTGTTCCTTAGACTGCATTTTGACATCGCATATTTAAGTGAAATTCAGAAAAATGTGGATTCCGAGATATCAACAAAGATAGCGTTGTGCTTGTAAATTTAGCGCGATGATTTTTTATAACATATTGAATAAGGAATAAATACTGTCAACAGAAAATCCAGCTTTAATGAAGCATTCTCTCTGAATGACGATATATATATATATATATATATATATATATATATATATATATATATATATATATGATGTCTAACATGCCCAATAAACCCCCCCTGCAACTCCTTCTCCAGTCCCACAACCAACATCACCTACCCCATAACTTCCACCACCAACTGCACCACCCGCAATATCATTTACCTCCTGAGATGCACCCAATGTCCCGCCTTTTATGTTGGCCTCACCAGCAATCCCCTCAACATCCGCATGAATGGCCACCGCAACAGCGTCATTCTCAAACGACCGCTGCCGGTGGCCGTTCATGCGAACAAACATAATTTAAAGTTCAACAACTGCTTCACAGTGAGAGTCATTCGCGCTCTCCCCGACAATGCTTCGGCTCCCCAACTCCGTCAGTGGGAGCTTTCGCATATCCATCTCCTAAACTCCTTCACTCCCCCAGGCCTCAACCTTCGATAGCTTTTCACACCCTTTCTGTCTTCTTCCAACACCCTACCCATCCCCAACCCCCTCCGTTTCCTCCAATCCTCGACCTTTCCGCACTACCCTTCCACCCCCATGCCTCCACCCAGTGTCACCGCCATCAGTTCTCTCTCTGTAGCTGAAGAAGGAGTGGTTCCGAAAGCTTTACGTTTGTGATGTTTCTGTGTTTTTGTGTTATTTTACGTGTGTCGCTTCGACATCCCCGGGGCCTCGCCAACCTGAAGTCGTCTGATTGGTGAGTGCTCACTGGGTTTCCTCATCCCAACACCTTGTTGACATCCATATATTCATTTTACCTTTCCTTTTCCGTAAGTTGTTATATATACATATATATATATATATATATCATTTAAAAATCGCTTAAAATTTCCATTTAAAATGGACGGTTTCTGTTCGCGCATTTTATATATATATATATATATATATATATATATATATATATATATATATATATATATATATATATATATCTCATTTAAAAATCGCTTAAAATTTCCATTTAAATTGGACGGTTTCTGTTCGCGCATTTTACATTTCGGAAAAAAAGACAAATGAATAAAATCGAAACCGTGGAAACCGCATTTCCATTGCTTTCCACGCCAAAAATCATTCGCATTGAGATATTTTTGATAAACTGACTCCAGAAATGTTTCGATTTCAATGGGTCAGGAAATAAAATATTTCTGAGACTCTGAACTGCAGGTTTACGGCTGAACCTAGCCTATTCGGGTTACTGAAACTATACTGCACTACGTATCAACACCTCCATTAGATATATAAGTAAATACCGTATTTATTTAGGTAAGTGACGTAGTTTAAAAACCTTCCCAAGCCGTAAGTTTTAAAAATTTCGACAATTTGACTTCAAGTTAATCGGGAATTTACTGTATACTACGCTTCGCTCTATAATGTAAATAATAACATTTCACGCAAGATTAAAATATCTCGTAATTACAAGAAAAGCGACAATCACATTTGCCTTAACCCGTCGCGACTGATTTACAATCGCCGCAAAGAAACAAAACAGTCTCGGAAAAGGAAAAAAATCAGTCCCTTAAGAATCCCGACTCAATTCCTCCGATAAACAAACAACAAAATCAAAATCTTCATGAATAGCTCTGCGTTCGAAATGGCGCGCACACTCGCATGTCTTCGTCACAAACATCTCTTGGGATACGTAAACCGATGCGCGCATATTGAAACCGTCGCGTTTCCCAAAGTCTTAAAAAAATAAAGAATCCGTCAAAAAAAAAACAACCGTCACGAGAGAGAGAGAAGAAAGGTTTCTTTCTTTAGAATAAAAAGAGCCCTTTTGCAGCAGTACCTGGGCGGGGACGAGAGAGGAAATATTTATCCGAAACCAGTACACGGAGTTGGGCGCACGTATGACCTAGGCAAACACGTAAACCTCGCCAGCTAATGCGGGATGCGACTTTGCAGAGGTGTAACATTAGACGGCACATACGAGACATAAAGAAGGAACTCCAATCCTGCCCCCCCCCCCCCACTCCGCATCCCGCTCCCTCTGGCTTTGCCGTGATCTGCACAACAAGGCTTTCCGTTCTCTCCGAACCGATGCAAGGAGCGTTCTACTATTACCTTTTTTTCCCGACTCCCACTCCGTCCGACTTCAACGCCCAGACGGCTCCGATCCACTCCAGGTTTCAATATCCCGCGAGAAAAAGTTTTTTTTTTCCTTTTTTCCTTCTCTACGTGGAGCGAGTGAGCTCTTTCGCGCCTCTACCGAGGTTTCTCAAGGACATCCATTCCCAGGATTGCAAGGACGGGATAATTCCAATAATTCTTTCCGAGGTGAAGACCGCGAGTGTGCGAGGGAGGCCGAGATGGGATGAAAAGCTACGAAGACTTATAAAAAAAGAAAGGATTTCGCCGGCATCTTAAAAAAAAGGAATTTTCTAGTTTTTCTTTTAACTAGAAAGCCAATCTTCCGCTTAAGTGGCTAACAAATAGGAATTGCGGCGGTATCTTTGCAGAGCAAGAAATGGAGCTGTTAACTTGGCTACTAGCTGTAAAGAGGAGCAGAGGAGCGACAACAATATGTAACTTTTACGTCACGATAATCCGTTCATAATTCATCCGGCTGCGTATCAATTTGAAGAAATCAAAATGAGTAATGCCCACATTATCACATAAGCGTGATCTTCGATTATTAATCTCGTCATTTAAAAGAACATCCTTATCATTAAAAGCGAAAAATTCCAACATGATGTATAATATAAAAATTAATGACACATAATACTATAAATGAAGGAAATGAAACAAAAAACTGAATATTTTTATTGTAACTACATCAAAATAATTCACTTTTTTGTTATATTTCCTTAAAATGGAATTCCAGAAAATTAAGGTTTGTTCAGTGAATCACAATATAAATTACTTAGGTATTCTTAATTAAAAATAAATTTCACACGAACTCAATAAAAATTCATCATGCATTCCAGTGATAAAACGGAGTAGACCGTTTTATACCAGGTCTCTCCATCTACGTGGTCATATTTTTCTTAAAGAATTACGAATGTCATTAAGAATTTACCACGCATATTAAAATATGTTTTGGGTAGAGAATATATGAATCGAAATGCGTGTATAAAACAATTTTTTTCCTGATAATGACCTCAGTGGATTAATCACTTCCTATCTATCTGACGACGTAACATTTTTAGCTGACGTAATACTGAGTACGAGGTTACAAAATGTCTTCATAACGAAACCATTCGCATTCTGGCCCACGTTAAGGAAAGGGACCTTCATTCTTACTTATGAAGACAAGAAAATAATGAATGGCGATGCTTGTGGGAAGAGGAACGGGAGAAATGGGCGAAGATTCGGCAGTTAAAACTCTAAAGAGCGAGTCAAAGAGTAGTGGAAATTTTTAATGGTAAGGGTATAAAGCCTATGATAATGAAACATGCCTTTTTACCTAGATTCGCCCTTTACGGCCACCCTCACGCTCAACTTACGAGACGGAGGAAACGCGAAGGACGAGGTAATGCGGATTGAGGAGCCCTCTCACCTAAGGGAGTTAGTTTTCTTCTTGCTAATACCCTTTGCTTTCGATTTAGGTCGAGCGAGTAGAGCACGTGTTGAATTCGGGAAGACTCATTGGATGGGAATGGAAGGAAGGCAAAAAGGAGCGAGGAGAGAGAGAGAGAGAGCGGAGAGAGAGAGCGCGCAGAGAGAGTGAGTGGAGAGAGAGAGAGCGGGGAGAGAAAGAAAAATGTGAGAGGGGGAGAAAGATGTGAGGCATGGAGAGACAGAAAGAGAAAGACAGAGAGGAAGAGAGAAAGGAGAGAAATAGAGAGCAAGAGAGAGAAAGAAAAATAAGAGATACAGAAGAGAGAGGGAGGAAGAGGCAGAGGGAGGAAGTGTGAGAGAGAGAGAGGGGGAAAAAGATGAGAAAGACAGAGATGAGAAAGACAAAGAGATGGAAAAAACAGAGAGAGAGGAGAAAGAGAGGAAAAAGGGAGAGGGGAAGAGAGAGGGAGAAAAAGACAGAGAAGAGAGGGAGAGGGAGGGAGGGAGAGGCAGAGGAAGGGGGAAGCAGAGAGAGAGGGAGGCAAAGAGAGGGAGAAAGATGAGAAAGACAGAGAGGGGGAAAGAGAAGGAGAAAGAAGAAAAAGAGGGAGAGCGCAAGAGAGATATGGAAAAAGCCGAGAGACGGACGGATGAGAGGGTAGGGAATAAGAAATGGTGAGATACAGGGAGGAGGTGGAGAGGTAAGCTGTAGGAAGTAACGATTCCTAGTTCTTTGGGGTGTAAGGGAAAGGGAGGGGAGAAGAGCGGGAAATGGAGTGCTTCTTATAAAAAAAACATTTTCTTGTGTGGTTTAGGAACAAGAAAGGTGATCCGAGGAAAGGTACTTTCTAGAGAGGGAAGCGAAACGAAATTCCATTGCTGTTCTCTAACTGAAACGGTTCGTTTTTATTTTAATTTTTTTAACGAGCGAAATGCTGTTGAACATAGAATGTTTAATTATCTAAGATTGGTGGAAAATTACTTTTTTGAAGTTGAGATATCAGAAAACAGCATAAAATCTTTATTCTTCGTTAGGTGAGTGACAGTGACACACAAAACCTCTTCCATCGATTTCCTTCATATGAAAGCTACTAAGTTTATGCGGAACAAGAACGTGTTTTTTACCGATTTAAAAAAAACCGCTTATGCGTTCGGTTTTCTCCATCTGTCTGACGTGCTTACTCCTCCTACACTAAAGCAGATAGAAACTTCGTTTTTCGACAATTGAATAAGTGTTTGGCGACGTTGTGCACGATTTCTCGGTTTGTTCACCTAAATTAAAAAAAAAACGCCATTTACTGTCTGCCTCAGCAGCTCTTTTTTCACTTGTTATTTCTATAATATCTTCCTTATAACTTAATGGAGCAAAAACTAGCCAATGTCAGCCAACGGATAATATTATTATGTTTAAGAGGTTTTGGGTGGCATAAAATAACCGATTTTAACTTGGGTAATATAAACGACTGCTGGGTATATGATTTGTACAATTCTCGTGCTGTCTTTTGGAAGTGGCCAATTATGGCCTCTTTGTTTTTCAATAGTCGAGTAATTCTGCTCCTTTGTCATAAAAAAGAAATGCGAAAATTCCGATTCAATCCCCTAGCATTTCCTTGGTTCCTGGGCAAAGTAATTTGAAGAAATTTCTAAGGAATGTAAAACTCAGAAATAGATCCTGTTTGTTTTTTTTGCTAAGTTCGTGAAATTTTACGCTGATTGCTAAGAATGACTCGCTGTCCTCCTGCACGGAAGAATAACGAGCGCTGTGTCTTTTCGTCTAAAACCAGCCATTCTTCACATATTATTTTTCCTTACTTCCCTCCCACCAATTAAAACCTTAATGTTTCCCTTAAGAAAATGAGAAAAAAACCGTAAAACCAGTCGTGTACATCATCCATTTATCGAAAGACCGTCTCGACGACCCGAAAAAGCTAAACAGGACCCCGCTGTCATTAAGGTCATGGAATCCGCAGAATGCAGACATTGCATCCACATTTGCTTTCTTTATTGTCCCTAATGCTTCCATGCAATCCGATATCACTTTTATGAGGGCCATATAAACTGATGAGGAGAGACTTCGAGAAAAACAAAAAAATTCTAGAAGTTTTTATTGAACGGCTTTGACCATTATCAGAAGCCATCCAAAGTTTGAGCACGAAAACTTGTTGTTTCATCGGTTTTGAAATAAGCGTCGCGTATCCAATGTCGTGGCTACACTTACGCAGCCTAAGCGGTGAAGGAGGCCCACTAAGAATCATCCAATTTACGTCAGTCTATACATATCTCAAATAATACTGTACATTTAATTATGATATCAATATAATAACTAATAAAACCACTCGTATCCTTATGATTATAAAATCTCTCAAAATATTGTAGTTTTATTTTATTGAGGATGATCAATTACGAATTACCTACTACACCCGGGACCACGCAGCAATAGCTACGCCTTTTATCGTATCCTTTATTCTTACGTATTGCCTTACAAATTACTCTTTGATTGTAATATATTTACGATAAAAGATTTAAATACTCGTTTCCATCAAGCAACGTCGTTAAGTGATATTTATAAACGGAAAGTATATAGACGGGTAACCGAATTCGTAACTGCGACAATATTAGTATATCTTATAATGGCTTAAATCCGATTAAGGTCCTTCGTGAAAAAATAAAAACATTGACTGAAACAGAAGAGCAATTCGGATATGAACAAAGAGTTTTCAGTGAGTTTTCAACGAGCTTTTTAAATCTACAATTTAATTATTACAGATGACGGTTTCTTTGCAGTCGATAGGCTCATTTGGTTTTCTCGAACCTTTCGTTAGCACAGGATTCACACTGAACATCTATTCAATCCTGATTTTGTACATAAAGGGGACATTTTGGCTCACCTTTTCATTTATTGATCTCATACTCAGTACAGTTTTATAATTTATTAGAAAAGTTTGCATGCTACGAAAAGTCCATCATCATTGCCACGTCCCACAAGTCACGTGGTGTTATCAAGCGATTCGTTTCCTTAAGGATTCCCTTCCACCAGCTTTTTTTACGCATTAGGAACAAGAACACTCCATTTTGTAGTTAATTCGACAGATGCCTTACCAATTATATGCCAGCGGTATTAATAAAATAATTGGGCGCCGAATTTTGTCATCGCCTAACAGCCAATCCGTCGTCCGTGGAACAAAACACGGTCGTTTAATTCTGTTGACGAAGCATTTCTATCCCAAGCACGTCAATAAAAGGCGGAGTCCAGCGGTCTGCAAGATCGATCACCTTTCCTTCCATCCGTCCTTGTCAAGAAGGACGCAAGAAGAAGTATCGGAACGATTCCGGCAAAGTTTCTTCGAAACCAGATGGCTAACCGAGTGCCCGAGGGCCGCACGCGCCTTGTCCGTTATTGATAGGAAACCAGGAAAACTTCTCTCATATAATGTGACGTAAAATATTCAAAAAGTAACATGTTGAGATGGATTCAGCGTTGCCTTACACTTGCTTTTCTAAACTACGAAAGCAATATGTGGCATTAAATTTGTACATTTAAAAAGTCACTTTAATTCTCGATCATAAACTGTGACCGACTTCAACCTTTTCAAAAGATAAGATTCCAATATTGGGATACCTAAGGAAATTATGTCATACCTTTCTATAAATCCTCATGCTGTTAGAGCAGGGTTAATCAAACTACGGCCCGAAAAGCCATAATGAAAGCGAACCGTGAAATTTAACGAGGATAGTTTCGAACTTTTTTACCTAAAAGTATCGCCGGAAAACCGTTCATAGGAAAACTAATAATACGCTATAAAAACTCCTCGCTGTTGTTTTTCACTCATAGAATTTCTCTAAGTATCTCAATTAACTCGCTATGTAAGCTCTATTATGCGGTCCCTCGAATCACTCGCATAATAATAAGCAATTCTCTATAAACTCCATTTATAGAAAAAGAGGTTGACGCGTCCGCTCCTAAAAAAAACAAACTGAGAAGTTTTAATCTGCAACTAAAAATCAAACATGAAAGGCAAATGGAATAACGCCGAGATCAAAGCTTGTAAATATTTTTTCGGGTTCAGGAAAAAAGACAAAACAGGTTCCAACACGGGGCATGAGAATACAGGGTTGTAAAGAGATTTCGATTCGATTCGATTTCGGCTCACCTAGAGTCACGGCGACGCCGTAACGCCCTCAATGCACGAACAACCCGCCCTTTCGAACAACTATCCATTTCCTGCTCTCGACTCACCCTTACAGAATTCCTGCCTCTCACTCTCAACGTGGAAGAGCCTCTGGAAATGAGAAATCTCTTTTCCCTTCAAAGATACGTTTAAAAGGAAACGAACAGGATGAAATGCGCGTGTTGTAGTGGGTGTAAGCATGCGTTATACGTTTGTATGCATTTTTGCACTCATATGAATAGATTGTTAGTCATTCGGATGTTTTAGAGTGAACACGGAAAAAATATTTGTTAGCTTTTCAGATCTAGTTCATTGTTCCGCCGCAAAAACGATCAAGGTTCGCTTTTCTTGCCAAGGATGAACTTTTAAGCATGGCACGAAATAAAATGAAATCGATATAGGATGCCGCCGCTATCAAAACAATAACGCAAAATCAACAAGTGAGGGAAGATTTGCAGAGCAAATGACATAAGGCGCTTTTTATCACCGACTGCTATCTTTCCATCGGAGACAAGAATCGCAGATTGTTGGTTGCCTACATTTGTGGCAAAATGTATTTTTAGCAGTGCTGGAAAAGATTACTCGTAACGTAACGAAATAACGGAATTATTTTAGGTTAACGTAACGAAAAACGTTAACGAAAATTTTCAAATAGATGTAACGGAAAACGTAACAAAAACGAAAAAATAAATTTCGTAATTTCGTTAACAGATGGTAAAGAGTTATGTTCTAGTGGCATTCGTCCCAGGCGAAGTGTCTTGAGCAAGGGAAAGTGGCCTAAAATCCCTTTCCTCGGTCTTGCTTGTCCCTCGCTGGGCCAGTTTTGCCGCCTTGTCGCAAAAGAAACGCTATCCTGACCACTACCGATTGTTTTTTGAGTTTTCCTTCCATTTGTGAAAGGAATGGTGTTAATCCTTCTCCAGGAAGCACAAGATAAGTAGCGTGGAGGACGAGGAAGGAAGCTCCAATAAATGTGCCGCTTGTAGTTAAGGACCTATACCATTCCTTATCCTCCCACAGTGCCTCGTACTTCGAAAACATTATTTTAGATATTACCTACACTGGAGTGATTTTTTCCTCTTTTAAAGGTCGATGCTCTGCAAGTTCCAATCCCATCGTCCCCTATAATCTCGAATTCTACCCACTACTCGTCAGTCTAACTTAACAAGGTATTTGAGAAAGGTTGAAGTGAATCTACAATTCGAGCATGTTGTCATTGTTCGTCAGCGGTCAGTACTGCTTCATATCTATTATTATTATGAGACTTTTATAGTAACAGTGGATAGTTATTGTTCCCTGGAAATGAAGACTAATCAGAGCTTAATACAATTTCTGTTTATTTCAAATTACAGAAGACAGTCACAGTGAGATCTTTCGCCAGCCGTAAGAGAAACAAGGTTCATTCAGTGTTGAAGAAATGTCCCATTTTCATACATATTTCAAGTTTATATTTTGCTTAGTATTAATTAAAGTCAAGTAATATAGTGTGGCGGCTTTCTTCGTCATTATATTAAAATTGCCGTTTTATATACCATTGGGTAATGGGTTCGAATCTGAAGACAACAATGTCCACCATCTGCATAGGAAGGGAGTATCTGATTTTATAATTAATTAGGATAAACTCAGCAGCGCCTAATGGAATGTTATTTTATTTTCTCATCTCTTATTTTCAAACTAGTGCCCATATATTTTAATATATTTTTAAATTTAATTCTATTTTATGAAACCTCATACAATGTCTAAACTTTCACGCTTCTGCTCGTTTTCTATTTCTCTCTAACCCACACTTCCACCTCCTGCAGTCTTACTCCTCCCTCAGTTTATATCACACTTGCCTGCTTACCCCCATGCCCTCCCTTCCCCCACTCTCTTCTCCTATCCATTTCCTCTATCTTTCTTCCCATTCCTCCATCTCCTGTTATTTATTTCTAACTTTTTCATATTTCTTGTTCTTGCTGTAAATAAGGACAATTTTGGTCATTATAGTTTTCAAAGTTGGCATCAAAATAATGCTCTGAAAAGCATTGAATCGTGCATTTTACCGTATGGAATGGAAAATAGGCTTATTGTTTCGTCGTTCAGTCTTTCTGTCTCCCTATTAACTTTTGAACCGATTGACCGATTTTCATGGATATCTTTGACCACCTGTCGAGGAAAATGTTTTCTATATTTGAAGGCGCGAGTTCGATTCCAGAAATTTTCCTCTCATTCAGTTTACATAAGAAATGCGAAATACACCATGCAGTGCCTTTTTCTTTAAGTGTTAAAAGAAGGGAATGGTACTATTGGCGGGTGATTTGTACTATTTTCTGCGAAAAGAAATAAAGATTTCGAATTTTTCTTATCGAACGTATTCATTTAAATTCCACGTAAGCAAGCGCAAGTAGGAGATAGCTATTTTAGAAGAAAATGTTTCAATTTTAACATGTATTTCTATTCAAATGCAAAATAAAAGAAGTATTAAAAATTAATATATGAAGTATATTCCACGTGCCATTGAGATATCGCGTTCGCGACACAATATTGAACGTCTTTTAGTTATAGCGGGAGCGATAGAGACATCCGTTGCTTAAAGGTGGTGAGTGATCAAGAGACCACGAGCGCGCTGATGAAAGCGAAGAGTGATCGCGTTGGGATTCGCGATTTACGGTGAGGTTGCGGCGATAAGCGACAATATCCTTTATCCTCATTTTATTAAATACTATGTATTTTCCGACCCTAAACATTTTTATTCATAACTAACGAGCGTAAGTCTTATCAAAATGATAAACCCTCTAATTAACTGAAATTAAAGAAGATTTTAATTGGTTCTTCATTTTTATCAACTGCGTTGGAAATAGACTACAAACTAAAAAATTTATATTAACATAGCCAGATCCCACTGGAAATATCAAATTAAAGATTTTACAATAACTTTGCTATTAATTAAAATTTAATAGTATTCTTTTCGTCACGACAGCGACTGAATCTCCGCTTTGTTAAAGATTCCAAATTTTCTATTTAATCCGAAAAATTACCTTCATTCAAGGTAATTTGGAGTGGTTTCAAATTTCGTCTTTCAAATAATTTACTTCCGTTTTTCATTGTACAAAATAAAGCTATTTCCGGGTTAATATCTCAAATTTAACTAATCTTGAAATGTAATATTGTAAATTTCCATGTATTTCTGATGGAGGATATAAAAAGAAAGAACGACATCAAAAATGAGCCCTAAAGAGGAAAAATATTGGGATTTGGATAATTCTCTTTAGTTTTATCTGATGACCGATCATTCTACCAAATTTTAGGTCTGTAGCAGGAGCATGTTCTTTGAGTTACAATCGGTGCAACCGACCGACGAGTTCCTTTCATTATCTTTAATTACGGGTCCCTGGGTTCTGTGTAGTTTTTGTCTTACCTACAAAAATTCTAATATAGGGCATAACCGTTACAACACTAATATTTTAGTCTTAAATATGTGTTAAGTTTACTAACATGAATATAAAATTTTGAATATGAAAATCCGAATTTTCATAAATGATTATCAAAAACGAAAAATGTGCTGAATACTTGTAAATCTTAAAAACGTTCCTGATCTGCAGCATATATATATATATATATATATATATATATATATATATATATATATATATATAGTAGTGTCTATAAATTAGTATTCTAAATGAGAATCACGTATTTAAGGTGGATACGTAAACTGTAAACAATAAAAAAAAACAAAAATTAAAGAGTAGCTACACTTAATTATTTTTTACCGAATTATTTCGTTATAACGTTAAACGTAGCGGAAAACGAAATGTAGATTTTAGCGTAACGAAAAGCGAAATCGCGTTTTTAGCTGTAAAGAAAAACGTTTGCCAGTATTGATTTCTAGCAATTTTTCCGATTACTCCACAGTGACTGATCCTAGATCCACCAAATTTATACCATGTGTTGCCCTAATGTATAACTATTTATCCTGGAATTTGGGCGTTTGTCACGTATGTTAGTTTGTGTTATTTTGCACATTTTTAGAAAAAAGCGCCAAAATTCATTAAACCAACTTGTATATGCACTAAAAAGTAAACAATAAATATAAAATTTACATAATTGAATGTTTCAGAAAGTGACAATAATTTTGGAAACAAAAAAGGTGTGACAAAGAAATGTTAATGAAGATTTATTTGTAAAACAATAAGTAACACAACGTTTATATTATCAAAACCATTTTCACTTTATGAAACATTCATTTAAGTAAACTTTAGATTATTTTTTACTTTTTAGTGCACACAAAATGTGATAACTTTAAAATAAACTTTCATTTTTCTGTTTATAGTAAAAGATTAAAAAGGTGCTCTGCTATCGCAGACAAACAATGCAAATAATCTTGACGATGAAAGATTTTCTCAGAAGAATACGACAAATTTTAGCGTTAAAGACGAATATTTTGATCGATTCGGCGCCTATTCAAAAATCGATTGCACCAAAATGAAATTTCGTTCTTCCAGGCGATCGTTGTTTCAAGTCATGAACTCGTACGATGATTCTAAGGAATTTTAATATGCGAATTATTGGTATGCTACACTCACCCCCCCCCCTCCCCCCCCCGTGTTAGCCAAATGTAGAAAATAAATAATTCCTGAAAGTTTGATCGTAAAGGAATGAAATGTTTTTGAGTTATAAGAGGTTTTAACTCCATTAAGGAACTGACGACGTAGGGATTTGAATATAAGCAACATGCAGCGATAAATTGTGAGGAAGGAAAATCTTCCTCAATAAGAGAGAGAAAGAGATTGAATGAGTAGCAAAAATATGCAAGAATTGCACCCGAACAAAATGTGTTCAATTCCACAATGCCGTAATGATGCCAGAAAACCTTGGCAAAGAAAGTGCTCGGTAAGTCATCTCCAAACGGCCTTCTTAAACGGCTTCCGTTCCTCCGCCGCCTGAGTCTTCGCCTCGAGCACTGCGATCCTTTTTATCAATAACCAAGTGCTCCATAACGAACGAACGCCAAGTTTACGAGTGAAGCAGAAAAAAGCAGGAGAGCTTGTTAGCTATGATTTTTACGGCAGCAAATATTCCAAGGTCACACTATCTTACGACTTAAGCGCCGCTCTTCTTCTTCTTCTTTAAAAAAAATACCGAGCCAAAAATTGGAAGAAATCGACTAGATAATGGTCTACATATAACAATTTCATGTTGAGATTAAAAATCCTATTCTTCTGATACAACTGAAAAGGGCATCGATCGACGATCCAAATATTAACTTGAATATTACGACTTTATAAATGAAATTTATTTCGGGGAAGAGTGGAATGGAAAGCTTCAGAGAGTCGAAATCGAGTCTTCTATTTGTCAGGCTAACGCTTCATCGCCGAGCAATTAAGGCAGACTAATTCTGACTCGACAGCATCGGTTACTTGATCACATACCGGCCGGTTGAACTAATTTTACTTTGTCTACAATTCATCGAGATTTTCAAATGACGAAATTATATTTAAAACTCCATTTCGCGGCAAATTCATTACTTGGTATTCTTGCACGGATATATGTAAATCCACTGCAATTTTCTAATAAATAAAAAAAGGCTGCGTTGTTATCTTCCATTGTTTTTTTCCTCGATATACGACATAAAAATTCCAGAGAAACCGTTATTGCAGCAAGAGAAAACCTTTGTCTAAGCAATTAAAGATATTTAATACTCTTTTGCTTCTAGAATATCATGATCCATTCGCTCTTCTTGTATAATCGTTTAACCTAAAGACGTGCAATCACGCTATCCCCATGAAAACCAGCTTCCCACACAAAAATCTCCACATAATAACCGCATTCCCTCAATAACAAAAGGTAGCGATCCAATTTACTTTCACTTCCTACTTCTTGGAACACGCGTCTCGGTGCAGTACAGAAATAAGCGCGTCGCGGAAGCAACCAAATGAGATCGAGTCGATGGCGCAATCTGCCATTTCACTTAACTCTGCGTTCGCCTCGTAATGAACTCCAGTTACCTAAGTAGGCATTTCTTTTATTTTCGCGAAAGAAACAAAATCAACGCCATGCTGATAACCCGCGCGAATAAGTGTGGATAAATAATTCTGCTTGCTCTAAATTCTGGGCAACTGCGATTATGCGACGTAACCATTCTGGCCAGGGCGAAATTCCTTTCTAGTCTTGTCCGAACAAAAGACGAACGCTGGTGCTCGGCTAGTTCCGTAATGTGGGTAATTTTAACTCATTGAAGGAAAGGAACTATGTTGTGCCCAATAAAATATGTACGGTAAAATATCGTACAAATCTGTTAATGGGTTATGGTTAAGACGGCGTTTACTCCAACGAAGAGGTAAACGGACGGAAAGAAGGGACCAGGCCAACCAGAACATTCGAGAATGCTTTTTTCATTATCTATTTAGATCCTAATACGTTTCGTGAATCATCCCGAATGTACATTTTAATTATTAATAACAAAAGTTTTTTATTGGTATATTTTATTGACTATTGCTATGCTCTAAGGCAGCGGTTCTCGACTCTTTTTCGGTCGCGACGCACATGACGGGTGATGCTTACGTGCGCGACACACTGCACGCTACAAATAAGCCGAATTAAAAAAAGGGTAACAGTAATGAAGAGTTTAAGACTGAAGACTGTTTTTATTGTTGTTAAAAATGACGCAAGAGATAGACGAAACCCCTCCTCAACAAAATTCGCTTTATATTTCATCAGTTTTCATTAAAATTTTCGGCAACACACCTCCGGGGTTTTCGCGACGCATCATCGTGTCACGACCAGTGGTGGATTTGGAAACTTACCGCTCCTATGCCAAATTATTTTTCTGCCGCCGAAAGAAGGCGTTTTTTTTCCGAAAACACATTCACCCTTACCGAAGGAAATTGAGAATTAAGAAACTTTAATTGTCCATATTGCTAAAACAATATTAATATATATATATTTAAACAACAAATAAAATTACAACAATTGAAAGTATTTTGGAATTTCTTCTCTCGAAAATGGCCGTAAGTTCATTAAAAATTAAAATCATTCAGCTGGTCGCGCGAAATCGTGTAAGTGACCGCATGAGGCCCGTTGGCCGCAGTTTTGACACCCATGGTCTAATTAATCAAAAGTCTGCGTAATATTTTTTTTTCATTCCCGCCCCGAGACCCGTTTTTATTGCTGCCTCGAAATCTCGTCGCCCCTAGTCCATTGCCTGCTTTGGCCTTATTGCAGATCCGTTAATGGTCGCGACACATCGGTTGAAAACCGCTGTTTTAAGGTATCGATTTTCCAACATTACAAAGTCTACCTAAGAAAAATGTCTTGACGCTCATCCCCACCATTGCTTTAAGACAGTGGTTCCCAAACTGAATGCTGCAGCTGATTTTTAGAACTGCCGCGAAAAAAAACTTGTTTAGCAAATAAATTAACGATTTGGATGTGTTTATAGGTAACTGGGACACTAATTTCTACTCTAATGAGTTAATTATGGTGTAATACCAACAAATGGATGCGCCCAAATGTTGTAATACCCGTACGTAACGATAAAAAAACCCTCGTTTCAATACTGGGTTGCGGCAAAATTCTGTTTATCTTCGAAAGAATACCGCGCCCAAAAAAGTTTCGAAACCACTGCTTTATATATAAATGTAGATGTTATAACATGCACAAAATCCACATAGACAATACAATTTCACATCACCGTAAACATTTTAATGGAACCCACATACAAATAATATGTGCGTACGTTTAAACCCAGATACATAAAGACGCGCAATGAAATTTACATTCTCTTGCAACACGAGCTCCACTTCTCAATCTCCAGGAATTTTCCCATGATAACTTTCCAGAGCGGGGAAAAGGGGATGGCGTCCGCGAACGCGCTCGTTCCGCGCAAACAGGCTCTCGGTTACACTCCACGATAAATGGCGCGATTTGAGCGAACCGGTCCCGTGAACCAGAGACACAGAAATGGCAAAGAAAGCCTGGGAGAAGAGGAGTGAAAGCATTTGCCAGACTCGTTAAAACAGCTACATGACCGCCCGCCTGCAGGGTTTCGCCATTTTTTCTTCGTTTTAATCTTCCCCCCAGTAAACACGTGAAAGTTACCGCGGGGCTGCACCGGGATTTTACAGGGCTCTCGCTCTCTCTGAGGAGAATGGTGTATTTCTGCCCACCACCTCGTTTCTTGACCCCTCGATAACTTTTTCTTCCTGTGGTGGTATTTTTAGCTTCAAAATACTGGAATGCATGGAACAACTCTCGTGCATTCGAGCTAAACCTATATAAACTCTGCTCATGGAGGCGACACTGCTGAGTCACTTGAAATTACAATGTTCTACAATTTATTTATTTAAATGTTCACAGCCTTTGACACTTTTATAGTCTTAGAATGACCCAATTATAGGGTTGCATCGAAAATGAATGTATCAGCTTTCTGCGTCTCTGTTAATTATTACGTCTCCAATAATAATAATAATATTAATTTATTTAACACGAACATGTTTCCCCCAATTACATGTGTTATAATAGTTTTAATGGCAAGCACACACAACCATGCCTTCGGCAGGATTCGAACCCGCGACCTATGCATCGGGAGCACGCTAACCACCCCTCTACCAAATCTCACGAAAGTAGTGCTGGGGTGGAAAACGTATTTTGCTAAATATAAAATAAAACCAAAAATAAATAATTTGATGATTTTACTACAATAATTTATCCTCAGACCTAAGAGCTGATAAAACGATAAATCGGTTATATGATATTCTATTTATCGTCTAAAAAAGACATTGTCCTAGATCATTTATGGTCGAACGGCAATTATGGAGCAGCAATTGTCTCGTTCTCGGACAAGAAGCCACTACAAGTCAGTTATTTTATCAACATAATTGCAATCTTGCTAGAAATAATCTTTTATATTGCGTCAGAAATGTAAAATTACTAAGGAAACAGTCAATAGACAATTCTTTTCTGTTATGTGCCAACCAAAATCGTCTCGCGTGCCACAAGTTAGGCATCCTTGAAGTAATGTTTTCTAGTATCCAAGAAGGTTAAAAAATAAGCGCTTAAAATAAAACTGAAAACGATAAGTGCATATCCAAACAAATAATTAATGAAATATTTTCAAGCAGCATTCCACAGGAAAGCGTGAATCATTTCGCATGATAATCAAATGTTTTTCGAAAGTTTTGCGAGGCCGTTACGCATGCCTTTTGCGGAAGTTTTTGGGTAGAAGTTTATAACTATAAAATATTAAAGCGATAACATCAACTAAGTTCTTGCGCTGTGGCAACGAAAATCCATACTTCCACCTTTTTTTATGCATCATAAAAGCGGCTGTTCTATCCAAAGAGAAATCCATGCATCCATGCATTCTAAAAGTAAAAGCACAGTTACATATTTATTGCGTAAAATTTCTCATAGAACAAACACCCGAGGATTGAAAGGCGCGTAGGAAATGCAGTGTTATGATTTATGTCTAAACTACTCGTTGAAAAAAATCCTCCTCTACAAAAATCCAGAGTGTCATCCGAATACTATATCAGCATAAAATCAACACCATCCCGTTCCTTGCCAAAACTTTGCCCTTCGGATGCGAGCGAACAGGTAGAAGATTATGTCAATCCAGTTTGCGACGACTTTTTCTTTTTTTCCGACCAGGATAATATCGTTGATCCGTACACGTTAACTCACGCACGACGCTAAGCAAATGACAATGACACCCGTGTTTATCTCCCGTGCCCCAGGTTATGCCTCGACCCGCCTAATAACCAGGGGCCATGACAACGTTAACAAACCCTCTCGTAAATTAAGGGACATCGCTCGCTGCCTTTATCCAAGCCGGAAATGGAGCGATTGTGAATATTATGGAGATGAAGCGTATGGCTTTAGAAAAAGAGGAGAGCGACGAGGATGAGCCAAAATGATTAGACGCGAGGTTTTGAGGGCGAACTTCATCTTTTCGTTATAAAATTACCACGATTATCCATCGCTTACGTACGAAGCGGGTTTCAGAATGGTTAAAAAAAACGGATTTTCTCAAATATTTTAAATCTAAAATATGCAAAGAAAGCAATTTAATCGTGAAAAAAATCGAATTCGAGATTCTTATAAGTTTCGTTTTCCAGAAACCGAAAAACGCCGTTTTTGCGATTCTGCCCGTTGTCTGTAGTCTTGTCTTCCGTGCGCGGCTCGAGAGGATAAACGATTCGACAGAATCTAACGAAATCTCGTATTCATATGCGTATCAACTGGAATCGATGCCTTAGTAACATGAAAAGCAGCTCACGACAATGTCGAATAGTTTATCGATTTGGCAAAAACGATCGAAAGGAATATTATTAAAATTCGTCCGCTTGAGGTCGTACATAAAAGTACATGAGCCACATGCCTCAAAAATAACTACATAGCGTCCAGTGAAATTACAATATATCGATATAACCAATGTTGCAAGGCAATATTTGGTGAGGTTACATCATAAATTTATTTGTATAAAAATACGAAATTATAATGAACAAAGAAAAACTTGAATGATTTCCATAGTAACAATGCCATGGAAATTGTAAACGTTTCCCTTTGGTTATAAAAATATTTGTATTTTCATGAAAATAAATTATTAATGTATCAAGTTTTACACCCAGCTACTGCAGATCTGTCCATTCAATAGTTTAACCAAAGAGATTATTGCACGGAAGCGTACGAATATGAGAATGTTCAGGCAGCGCATGTTGCGCCGATTTTTTTCCGTTCAATATCCGCCTATCCTTTACGACCTCAATAAACTCTCAAACCTTCCCTCCTCCCCCACTCCTCTCTCCATTCGCAACATCACTTATGAACCTTTAGCCCGAATGTGCTCGCGAGCGCTTTGTGTGCATTGCATCGCGTTTAATCCCGGGAGTATATTCTCCGATTGGTTCAACCGGAAATCCGTCAACACGTCAGCCGGGCGAATTGTCAGAATTTCGAACGAGCGGCCGTCAATTCTTGGGCGGCTCCCCTACCTGTTCCTCCCCCCTCAGCCTCGCCCGCTTCCTTCCACCCCCTCCTACAACCCTCACCGGTTCGACGCGAGCGGTTTCAATCCGCCGTAGCAAACGCCGAGACGGCGGGAGCACCTCGTTTGTCATTCCGCGCCCCAAAACCCCGTCGGCGAATTCGTCCGCCGGATAATGCAACGGAACAAGAGAGAGAAAGCCAATTGTGCATTAAACGCGAAATATTTTCTCATAAACCCCTTTGTACTTTTTCTCCACGTCATAAAAAATCACTGCAGCATCCGTGCTTTCGAAACCCTCTTTACAAAAAAAATCTGCAGTGAGTCTCGCCATTGTTTTTCAACCCATCGCCCCCGCTGTTTTGTGTTTCTACAATTCCAGAGGGAGTCATCAGCAAGTTAGAACGCCAAAAAATCTGTCTCTGCCTTTGCGAGTGCATGTAACATATAAATCCCGCGCCGGGAGTCAAAAGGCGACACTAATTGGCTAGTTGTCACCTATCAAAGGCGGTCGTTACCAAATCTCTCTCTCTCTCGGCCCTCTCTCACGGTCTCGTCATATTTTACCCTCCTCTCTATCCCTATTGCAACCCAGTACTGCCTCCAAATTTCCATCAACTTACCGCCCTATTCCTGTTGGAATATTCGAGCGATCCCGGAGTACATTAAGCCGAGCGTTAAGTTTGAAACCCCGGCGTTCGAAAGAATTTGACAGTTAAATTGGCCGACGCCGATGCCGGGCGGTAATTGCGGCTTTGCGAATTGCGTTCAGAGCTCAAAGGCGCGTATGGAAATTCCATGGAGAGAGAGAGAGAGAGGTGAGGAATTTTGCTTTTGCCCCGAGTAGGAGTGTGTATGTCGGCAAACCACCGATGGAAGCAGATAAAGACGAAACTAGGACCTAGGGTAGGCATTAAATTTGTAAATGCATGGCTGGCTCAAATACCACTTCCCTCTTTTAGGACGGACGACTAGACAGGTAAAAGAGAAGGAAAGATAATAACGGTAATAATTACTAAAAAGTATGCGGATCGGATAGCAACGGACAGCTGGCCAGTTTCAAAAGTATAAGAGGGAAGGTGACTTTCTAATGTCATTACACCTTATGGATATTTATTGAGAGAATAATAATTGATACAGGCTAGCAAGTAATAATAAGTATGAAGTATCCATTAGTATGTAGCCCTTCCAAGTGACGGGCCTTACTCATGCCTCCTTTTCGACAATTTCCAAACACCGAATATCATTTTCCCAAGCGTTCATGTTTCCGCTCCATGCAAGGACATATTTCACACCAATATCCCTTTACTCTTTCAGAGAGTATGATGCCAAATGGCAATGTTGTTTTAATGATGCCCCCAGTGTCTTCTAGTGAGGGAAATTTGAACAATTCTGTAATAAAAAAGTGCTTGAAGTGTTCTTTCGAATTTGTATTTGTATTGAAGTGATTTGAGTAGTTGGGATCACACACATATCCTTGAAAGTTTTTGTGGTAACTAAGGTTGGACAAAGGCTCCTGGCCGCCATTGCAGGCTAAAAATTGCACTGTTTTGACTATATTTTGCTATATTTTATCAATTAAGTAGAGTTACTAAATAGGCAATTTTACGTCGTATGTATGGTGCATGTGTAGCCTACACCTGCGGTTCCCAGTCGAAAGTTCATCGCGGACCGGTGTATTAACATAAAGTTTACCGCGAATCGATGTATTATTTGAATAATTCACCAAGGATTGGTAAAAATCCATTTTAAACCACCAATCATTTGACAATGTCACACTTTGACAACTGAAAACAAGCCTTTCATAAACCCATTATAAAACTTTTATGAGAAAAATGGAATATCACACAACGGCCATGCTGGACCGCGGACTGGGGGTCGAGAAACGCTTATCTAGACAGATTCCACTAACCCTTATTCTTAATCGCATCCATGTGGCATCATGTCTAAATTTTAGAAAATAATAAATTAATTTGGCAAATTATTTTAATATCTCTTATTGGGACATTTTCTACCGTATGCCATTAATATTATTAATTTTGCGGCCTCTTTCATAAGCCCATAAAGAGTAAACATCTCCGTCAGTAAACAAAACACGTACAGCAATCCTAACTGTATCGCATTGCCCGTTCTGTTATGATCCTCATTACTCCGATGATGCACCTCTCATACCTCTGCCTTTTTTTTTTAATCCAAATTGATCTCCAGTGGCGTTTCTTCGACCGTTTTCTATTCCCTTAATAAGGATTATTGTAACGACCTTAGACGCGTGCGACAGAAGACCTATAGGCTGCAATCTTTATGATACGCTGCCTAGGGTTTCTTCTTTAGAAGGAACATTGTTACAACTTGAGCCCACTCTCCAGTATCGTAAATATCGTTAATTAAATTTTTCATTACTTTTATAACGAAAGAATCTATTATTTTTGTAAGCTAGTAGCTTTAAAATGCTACATATTTATTACGAATCTCTACTATTTTTACTATACTGATGCATTTTATGGCGACTAATACACTTCGAGAGTCCTTTATTTGTGAGGCAATCCGAAGCCTATTATATTGGACAATTTGGCACTATACAGAACGTCACTGATATAAAACTTCTTGAAAGATTTAGAACGTGTACTTTCTCCAGCGACGTCGAAGAAATAATAAGAACTCCCACCTATATCGGTAGAATGGACCATCCTCGTAAAATAAGAGAGATAGCCTGTAGGACGGAGAGATATAAAGGCTCATTTTTTCCCTAGAACGATAGCTGAGCAGAATAAAACTTGCGATCAAAAGTAACCTCACGTAGGGGCGTAAACCCAGACTTAATTTTGGAGTTTTCCCATTGGTGTTAATGCACCCCCTGCGGTGGCTTGCAGGGTAAACTGTAGATGTAGATGTAAACCATCCCCATTCCAGTTCATCTCTCCTAGCCTTTAATCATATATCTTACGATGAACTCCTTGGTCATCTTATCCCCTCTCCAAATCTAACCCAAACGTTCCTTCCACCTTCTTCCAAGCAACTTCATTAAACCTCTGTCTTCTAACATTCTCATGGCTTCTGCGTTTTATTTCATCTCCTATCGTCTTTTCTCCTCTGTACCAAACCAAAGTCTCCATCTCTGTGATTCTTGACTCCTGGGTCCTGACCCAGAATTGGGTCGCCCGGCCATTGTGAGTGGATCGTATATGTCTTCCTTGGCAGTCTGAACCCAAATATACTATTTCTACTGTCACTCTGTTAAGTGCTAATGGATTGTAAGCTTTAAAAAACTCATTTATTCATTTAATTTATGTTACCATTTATAAAAAGCAAGCTCTTTGAGGACACGGGACGCCACGACGGGATTTTGGGTCGAAGCCAAAGTAGCTTAAGAACCACTGCTCCATCTGCTCGCATCTTCCTTCGTCGTGGCCTGAGTCTAAAATCCTTTTCCATACCAAAGATTTAGAGCAAGTGGATAAGGTTTTGGAAACGAGAGATAAAGAAAGAGGAACTGTGGAAATGGAAAACAAGAAACGATCATTAATACACAGGCAACAATGACCATTCGGCACGGAGAACATAAAACCGAGGATGATTATTTTTCACGGCGGGATGAGAGGAGACGTAACCCTAAGAAAAGAAATCAATTTAATTGCGCGGGGTAAAAACGGAGCCTGAGTGTGGGAAGTCGATTACGTGCGAAGGGGGAGGGGAGAATTGTAGAAGGCGAAGGAAACGATAGGCGATCGGCAGGGACTGCAATGAATCATGCGATGGGAAATTCTACGTTTAAGAATGGTTAAGAGCACGAACAAGGAGGCGAGAGAGATGGACGTTTTCATAGGACAATTTTGATTTCGGCGAATCCTCCTGAGAAACTAAAGTCCCTAATTATGATACGAATTTCACAGATTATTTTGGATTTTATTTGATCATGTTGGTTTGAAATCTAACAGAGAATGTGTATTCAGAACGTTGGACTTGTGCAGTCGATAGGACTCGCAACAATCATACAATAAAGGAAGTATGCAAGGCATCCTTATTGAACAGATCTGCGACGAATTGGTATCAAACCACCTAAATATTCTCCATTGACCAAGTATCGAGAGAAATTTAAAATAATAGAGCGCATGCATAAAAAGTCACCTGGGAAAATATGATATTTTGGTATTTACAGTATGATTCCATAGATCTCGATGAATATATGTAACAATCTTTCCAAGCATAATGTGAATTAATTGACAAACTATCTTTCACCAAAAGCCATAAAATTATGGGAAAACATCTCGGATGAATCACCAATGACGAACTGCTGCTTCATGTTCGAGATGCGCATCTGGTTTTCCTAATCTATTTATAGTTTTTCGAAAGCCAGGCGGTACCTATATTGTCAATTTTATTAGCCATTAGGCCAGCTCGGTGATTTTTCTTTTGTTTAAATAGTGTTTTCCTTATAGAGGCTACGATGGCTCTCCAAATAAATAAATTTAAACGTCCGCGGTCAGACTGTTATTGCATTTGGGTTTCAGCGGCGATGAAATCAATTATTGAATTAACGACGCGGGGGTGAGGCAAATCAACCTTTGCGTTCTTCCGCTTCGCTCTTCCAACACGTCCGACACCATCCTTCCGATTCCGAATGCAGGATGCTAACGCAAACTGTACGGAGCCAAACGATCCCTGGCGTAAGGTCAATGAATTCCATCCAACTCTTTCGTATTTTTTTATTCTTTGAGTTCTCTCCCGGCCGAACGCGAACCTCGAGCAGTCTCGGAATCCCGGAGAGGGAGAGAGAGGGAGAGAGGAGGGGGGAGAGAGGAGGGGGGGAGAGAGGAGGGGGGGGAGAGAGGAGGGGGGAGAGAGGAGGGGGGGAGAGAGGAGGGGGGAGAGAGGAGGGGGGAGAGAGGAGGGGGGGAGAGAGGAGGGGGGGAGAGAGGAGGGGGGGAGAGAGGAGGGGGGAGAGAGGAGGGGGGAGAGAGGAGGGGGGAGAGAGGAGGGGGGAGAGAGGAGGGGGGGAGAGAGGAGGGGGGAGAGAGGAGGGGGGGAGATAGATAGATAGATAATCGTCTTTATTCGGGCGAAATTTAGACCAGAAGGTCCATTCTTACATTTAACCCTTCGTCAATATAATAAATACAAGAAAAAGAATAAAATAAGGTATAACAAAATACACTATATAAACATTATGTACCTAAATCATACAAATTAAAAAGATAAAATTGAATACAGATTTGTGTTTGTGGGGAAAATCTAGGTAAAAACAGACATGTCCTCCCTAGCAAAACCCACGCAGGAAAACACCCACTAAGAAGGGGGGTGTGAAAAACCTGCGAAAACCCTAGATAGTGTACATTTGGTAATACAAAACTACAACATTAAATAGGAAGGAGTATGTACAGTGGGAGAGTTCGTATATACAGCGTAATTATATACCGTCATAAAAAAGTACACGTAAAGGTAATAGCGTAATGTAAACAAGAAATATACAAGTATGCAGAATGAGATGAAATATACATGAAATATATACAATGAATGAATATAAAGAATGTTGTTGGGGCATGCATATTATAAGAAAGCAGGAAAAGATATAAAATACATAAATAATATAATACAATATAAAATAATATAAAACAATAGCAAAAAAAAATAAAAACAACAAAAAAAATACAAACAATAGAAGAAAGAATATATATATATATACACATACATATACATATATATACATATATATATATATACATACATACATACACACACATACACACACACACATACATACATATGTATACATATAAACAATACACAAAGTATATAAAAACAATACAAAATTATATAGAGAGGAGGGGGGAGAGAGGAGGGGGGGAGAGAGGAGGGGGGAGAGAGGAGGGGGGAGAGAGGAGGGGGGGGAGAGGAGGGGGGGAGAGAGGAGGGGGGGAGAGAGGAGGGGGGAGAGAGGAGGGGGGAGAGAGGAGGGGGGAGAGAGGAGGGGGGAGAGAGGAGGGGGGAGAGAGGAGGGGGGGAGAGAGGAGGGGGGAGAGAGGAGGGGGGAGAGAGGAGGGGGGAGAGAGGAGGGGGGGAGAGAGGAGGGGGGGAGAGAGGAGGGGGGGAGAGAGGAGGGGGGAGAGAGTAGGGGGGGGGAGAGAGACTCCCATTAAAACCTACTTTAACATCCATCCGCGCCGCTTTCCGACAAACAATATCCCTTCTCATATCCGTCCTATTACACTAAATAATAGGGAACGGCCTCATCGGAACGTAACGGCGAGTATTTTTTCCCAGAGGCCGACGCCATCATTAAGGAAGGGCACACGCGTCGTCTCTCCTCCCGCGTAAAAATAAATAAATAAATAAAAGAGCAAGACCAACATCTCGCAAACTACTGCTCCTCATTAGCGAGCGAACAACCTCTATCATGGGCTCCATCCTCCCTCGAAAAAAGTTCCCATAAGGTGAGTCTCTTCTTTCAAAGGACGGATTTTTTGAAGGGATGAAGGAGAGGGAGGTAACTGTTGGGATAGAGAGAGATGGGGGAGGGAGGGGGAGAGGAGGAGGGAAGAGATAAAATAAGCGACAAAACTTGGAGAAAGGGAGGTGAACTAAATACAAAAAAACAGAGAAAACGCGACGCGCGAGGGCGGCGCGCCGCGTGTTCGGATGATAAAGATAGCCCGGAGAAGACCGGATGTTAACTTGTTAAAATCTTAAACACAACTTCCCCGTGGCGCGGCTCGGCCCTTTCCGTTTCACTGAACAGCTCGGATCTTTTCGAAGAGAGAAGGAAATCTTCCGAGACGAAAAAAAATCTCTCTTGCCAAAAAGCCCCAAGGTCGAAAAACAACTCCAGGAGTTCATTTTCGACAGTATTTTTTTATCCGCCCGCATTTCCTCCGGCGAGACCGTATGCTCAACCAATTAGGAAACCTTTCTTCTTTTTTTGCGTCCGTCCAATCATTGCGAACGATTCCGCTAAAAAAGTGAACACTGTCCGGGTGAGTTTTTAGAGACGCCGATTTCGGAGTCGACGCCTTCGTCCGTTACATGTTTACACTGGAAGATTATATTGAGAAAAGCATGCTATGGTAGGGGACAACAAACTTTGGAAGGGCAGGCACAGCACTAAAAATTCAATTGAAAGTTACAATTACGTATTTAACGACCGAGACACCAACCAAGTAATAGCGTAAAATTACTAAACTTTCCGCTAGTTCACATTTTACAAAGGAATAAAGAAAATGTCGCGCTCTTTTTTGTAATTAACTGATAACTCGAATGATAGATTTTTAAACATACAAAGAGCTATTGTATATATATCTAGCGAATAAATAATAATAATAAACAATAACGAACTGGGAGACCGCATCTCATTTACAAAGTGATCATAATTTCACTAATTAAAGGTTAAAATCCGTATGCTGGCTTTGAGGAAATTTTAGCAGCCTAATTTTTAAGTACATATTCATTTAAAGCGGTGTTTCTCAAATTTGGGGCAGCGGCCCACCAGGGAGCTACAAAATTATTTTGAATGCAAGGTGAAGTACCAAAAAATAAAATTTTCACGAATAATAAAATTTTATAAGGGAACATTGGGAAATACGATGTAAAAATTATTAATAGCTATATAAAATGAAGAAACTGGTTTCTTATTTTTACTATTTTAAATTCAAACGAGACCGCATGAGATTCAAGAAGGCCGCAACAATTGAAAGCTTCCAGAACCATTGATTTTTAAGTGCGAAACACTTCGCACACACTGACACAATATGTCTCCCCAATTTTCATAAAAAGTTTACTAAAACCAGCAGCCCATTTCGGCTGCAAAGAAGCCGTAATCGTTGGTGATTCAGTCTCGATAGGTGATTCACTAACAGCAGATTAAAGTAAAGAAAGAACGCGAGAAGAAGAGTGAATTTTAGCCGCAAGGCGAGCTCGCTAATTCTCGATTGAATTTTACCCATTAACTTCAGATAACCTTACTCCATTTTATTGAAAACATAACGCTAAAGTTATCGTGCTCTGCGTGCGCTAGTATGAACATGTCGACTGACTACTCGGAGGCAGTGTTGCCACTTTTTTTTAGCATTTGGGAGTTAGATTTCATCTTCTTGGAAGCTAGAAAGTAGCTAGAATACATAACTAATAATGATATCCATGGCTGCGTAAGGAAACTAACCAAAAGGAATCTCCATATAATATAAGAGTAATGTTTTTGTGTGCACTGCATATAACTACACTATTTTTTGAGCTATTTTTGTATTTTATACACTAACAAGAAGATGGAACCTTCGTCTGAAACAATTTATACAGGCAATTAAAAAGACTTTATTTTTAAAGTCTTTTTTATAACACAACTCCATTTTCCCCCATACGAATTTCATGGGAGATATCTACCAGGGCATACTCCAATTTTTAACTCGTAAAACAATGTTGTAATCATCTGCTATCGCAGACTTTTTTGGTGATATCTTCTGTCCGAATAAATCTTTTAATCTATACATTACAATGCATACAATGGGTAAGAGCAAAATTTAGATATCTTATTGTTATTTATTTCCAAATCATTATATGATACGAATACGAAAAACAGACGTTGTTATTCACGTACTCATCTTCCAAGTTGATTATGTACATAATATTACAAAGGGACGCTTTCTTAGGGTTGTCTATTAAGAAATAGATGCAGACAAAGAGCAATTTGACCGTTAAATCTAACAAAAAGTTATCTGGGATTACATATTTTCAACTTAAACAAGATTTTTTTGGGTAGTTGCTAGAAATAGATAATTTTTTTATCGATTCGCTAGATTTGTAAGAAGTCGCTAGGGTCTTTTTTAGTGTGAATGTAAAGTAACCAGATCTAGCTACAAATTCGCTAGATTGACAACACTGCTCGAAGGTGGCCCAAATTACGGCCCTCAAGCTATAGTTCGCAAAATCTGGATTATACCGTTCTCCGCAGACGGAAACCGCGTTTGTCGATCTAAAACGCCTTCCTCCAAAGGAAGGAAGTCGGCGTGGGAGTTGGGCGTGAAAAGAGCAGGGTATTAAAACTCTCGGGCAAATGAGGAGACCGCTACGTGAGGACGAGATCGCACGTTCCCCTTATGACGTGCATGGGCGTGCTAAGGCTTTTGTCCTCTCTATCGGGGAGGGGGGGGCGGATGCTCGCGGAGGAGGCGACCTTGGAGTGGAGAAGAAAGGGGGAGAGCCTCTGAATGAAATTTTACGGGGTTCCGTCTCGTCGTCGCCTCGCGCCATCAGACACGTACGCGAACACGGCCAAATTGAAATTATCCAAGCTCGATAACTAATAACGTCTCACGACTCGAATTTTCTAATACTCGAGATTTTTTTCCTCCCGTACAGTGAAATCCGGATTCTTCAGACGAATAAATTTCGCACGTTTAATCGAGAGCAACGCTATATGAGGGTTTTGTGTGAATCCTAAATACGATTAAACCTCAAGTCCATCGAGATTTCGGAGAATTTGAAAAAGTTGCATCGCCAAAATTTTTCGTAGCCAATGGAACGTCAGCCTCTTCGATTCGACTTTGTTCTACTTAAATGTAAATTCAATTAAGAGCGTAGGCCGAAGTAATACATGCCGCAATCTACTGCCATTTTCCTCGCGCGGATTTCAAAGGCGTGTCGAGATGACCAACATATGGCGTTACACCGAATCACGTCGATGCGATGAATGCTGCTTATGTTGCCATCAAGTAGGACAATCGAGACAAGTTTCGTTTGCACAAAGCGTAACGTGGCAAAGCAAACGAGGTCACAGACGACATACGTTACGATTGCACTAAAGGTAACGACGGTTAATGTAAAAGCCTTTCATCAATTTTAACAGCACAAAAAATTACTCAGGCTGAATGCGTAGAAATCTTCTCAAAGAATGAGATTTTCGTTCCTACGTAACAGCTTAATACTATAATATTACATTGGATCAAAGACGGTAAATAGTGCCCGCGTGATGTCTACTGCGGATTTGGCACGACCAACGCCAAAAGGACCTAAGGCACCATCCGATCTAAATAATCACTGTCTTGCAAGCGCGAAAACCTCGCCATCGAGGCAGACCGCCGTATAAATAAAATCAAAGTTCACGAAGTTTGGACTTCGGCATCGTCCGAAGTGGATTCTCCGACGGCCGATGAGACAAGCAGCAAAGCGACACGCGAATCTCCGATCCCGAAAAGACGTCTGTCTACCTTTCAAATTCGCAGACTCCTTGACCCGAAAATCAATCCGAAGGTTCAATAACCCAAAAAAGCGCAGGCAACACACCGGTCTCGCTTGATTAACAGGATGAAACGAACGCCAACTCCTTTTTTTCTCATCACGCGGCCTTCGACTCATCCAGAACACGAGAAAAGCGACTGCTGCACGCGGAGGAACGTTACCGCGGCTAAAACAAAAAAAAATCGACGAAAAGGATAGAACACGATGGATGGAACGGGTCCCTCCGAACGTGTAATTTTCCTTTTCACAGAGACGGATGGACTTGAAGGGTTTTTTTTACCGAACTAAAGCTTGTCTTGGTTACTCGGTTACCGGAGAGATTAAAAAAGAGGGAAGGGGGGCAGAGTGGTGGGGAGGAAGAAGAGGATTTTCCGTCGCAAAATCCCATTGTCGTCCCTTACCTGGTACTCCGGTCCTTTCCTTTTGTCCTGCGAAGCTGCCTCGGGATCTTCCTCTCCTCTCTCCCTTTCCCCGACTGTCTGTTTGGACTGGAAGGCACGCCTGGAGCCCTGCCCTTCAGGTACGTCCGAGTTCAACGATCTCCTCCTTCCTTTTTTCTATACTTGCCGCACTTCTGCCTAGGAAGGAAGGGCGTCTGTTATTTCTTTCCCTCTCTCACGCTCTCCTTCTCGAGTTGGTTCTCCGTTTCCACCTCAGCGTCCACAACCGGCTATTCCTTCCATTGTCAGAGAAAGGTTACCTTTTCTTGTCTAGACACTTGCTTCAAAAGCCTCTCTCTCTTTCCCTCAGGGTGGAAATGGTCCAAGGGGCTAGAATGGCGAAAAATGCCACCTGAAATAATCTTCCGCCGGCCCTTTTTTCCCAACCTGCTCCTTCACTAGTTTTACGACAACCTCAAAATGAGCACCATAGGGATGCCATGTGAGTTTGGAACTTTCGTTTTTTTTTCGAATTCTGCGGGATCACGATTTACTTCCGATGCGTTTTTTTCGATTTTTTAACGCGGTGAATACCGCAGGGAGCGATATATTTGTATATAGATTCAGAGGGACCTTTGACACGTGTTTAAAGACGATCACTTCACTCTTTTATTTATCAAAACCGAAGCACAAACTCTTTCGAAAAACACTGAAAACTACAGACCGCACTCTGACGTTTAAAAAAAAACAGCACAATTCCTCTTTATTTTCTCAGCGATCGACTTCGCCAAGATTTCCCTCCCCCGGACACTTTCTCCTCCTCCTACTCTCCCTACCCGAAACACACCACACGTGTGCAGGTAAAAATGCAGTCGCAGAAAAGACCTTTCTTCTGAGCGCGCAAGCGAGGGAAGCAGGTTAAAAGTTCCCAGGCGTCTTTATTTAAAAAAAAAAGAGGGAAAAAAGATTCGACGACCTTAGGCGAACAAACACCCCTGAGAGGGCTTGTCTCCCTCTTTGAACTCCGCTTCACTAACCTTAAACACTTTCGATCTCGTAGGCGAAGGAAGAAAAAATGGGCACGGAAAAGAAAGAAAAACCGCGGAAAAAATCCTTTATCAAACCATTCCCAGCGGATTTGAAACACTTCCGAACGATTTTATAAGACGATAACTGTCGAAACGACCGTGTTTCTGAAGGGACACACGTGGCACGTAAACCCTACCGCTTCGTTAAGAGCGTAGGTCTTCCAGTCTTCCCGCAGAGAGAACACGTTAAACTACACAGGGTGCGCGTACAATCACTCGAGCAATGTCCGCGTCGAACAGGCCACCAGCTTGACGAGAACCTCGTCCCTAACCGCTACGTCTCCGGACGACGTCTGCGATGCTTCTGTTCCGCCCGCCGTAGAAGTGGGCCTCGAGTCAGGGCCGCCCTCCCCTCTCTCTCTCTCACTCCCCCCTCCTTCCCCTCCCCTCTTCCCCTTCCACGAATAGGGAGGTACCTGAGTGAGGAGCCTTCCCCTTCCCTTCAAACTCCCTCTTCTCTCTCTCTCTCTCTCTCTCTCTACTCCTCGCCAGCACGGTCTTGTCTTCCTTTCTTCCACTTCCACGGAGGGAAAAAAAATAGGAGTGAGATGGGGGCGCTAGTATCGCCCGCTTGATGTCGTCACTCTCTCTATCCCTTTTTCTACGAGAAGATGCTTTCCTGGAAGGGGATGCAATCACCAAATGGACGACACTTTTTTCACTTAGATTAGTCGAGTTGTGCGTGCGATTGGAAGCTCTCTCCCTCTCTCTCTCTCTCTCTCGGACGCTCTTGGACGAAAGGAAGGAAGTGACGATCAACGCCTACGGGACCGTTTTTTTATCCGGTATTTCTCGTCTCCGGATTGTTATGATAAAGCGGAAGGAGGTGCTTCTACGAGGCAAGGTTTATTAATAGGTTTTAAAAGCTGTTTTACCGACTACTTTCAGAATAAAATATATGTAAATCTGAAGTTTTCAGTGGTCTGGTATTGGTGCGGGAAAGAGAAAGTTTTGATGCTCCAATTTTTTCTTTGAAGGGAAGTTAAATGGTTTGGAAATATTCCAGTACGCACACACTCTCTATACCTCGGGGGAAATTCTTTCGTGTTTCGAAGGGGTAAATTTTCTTCTCGCGAAGTAAAATAATAATTAGCTTCAGCTAATTTTTGCGCTAGTCTTTAATTCGTCGCGTTTGCGCTGATGCCGGATTATATCTTCTCCGTGTGTTCCTACTCGATGGTAAAAATACAAGGCCGATCGTTGGACAGCGAAATGGGCATGCCAGTTAAATATTTGCTAGAAATTTCAGCTTTAATCTCATCCGGTGGTCGTCTTTATCAGCAAAGAGCGCGATATTTTCATGTCCCGGATATGACCGCAGACGGATTTAAATAAGCGAACAAGCACTTTATCTTGAAAAGTTCAGTTTTGCGGTTGCATTCGCTAAAGACGTATTATCTCGGGGCCGAAATTTTTGGAGGAAAATATTCAGTTAAAATCGCATTTATTGTGGGCTATCGGTTGGCATGCGTTCCCGAAGGCAAATAACCGTCCGTGAAGTTGAGATTTTTTTAAACGATGGCAAACCGGAGATAGAATAAACGATTTCGGGAAAGATACGAAGCCAATAACTCTCCAGTTCGTTTATCTTCCTCTGTCAACAGACTTGATTCAATTCGTAATAAATATTAACGGGGAGGGAGAGAAAATAAACAATCCATCGATTAATCGGAGCAAAATTGAAAGCAAATCGAGAAGAAAAACTTGACGTAACCCATGTTCGCCTATGCTATGAGAACATCTTCCGTCGTCATACAATCGCCGAATACATGAGCAAAAATCCCAATGGGTATAATCTACCTTTTACCCCATGCTTGTCAACTGTTTTATCCGCCAGTTTAACGAGAGGGATTTGGACCACACTTTTTTCTCCCTTTGACTCGCAACTCGCCTTCCTTCCCCCAACTCCACCAGTTCGCTTTCCTCTCTCTCTCTCTCCCCCAGCTGTACTATTTTAATCCGCCACCCCCATTCCTGCGACGCGCCCACCTACTAACCCGGAGCCCTAACTTCACCTGGACCTTCTCGCAACCTTCCCCACAACTTCGAACAAACCGCAGTACACCGCACCATTAATAAGACCTCGGGTGCGCCAGTCACCTCTATATGTTTATTACCGTCGTTGTAGGCTACAAAGATACCGCAAGCTGTAGAATCACTTCCCTTCCAGACATGACACGGGTCAATGTGTTATTCAACGTTTATGACAGCTTTAACAAAGGGTCCCCTTCGCCTACCGCGACTCATCTGCCAGCAGGGAAACGTTCGTAGATGGCGCCACGCTCGCCCGCCTCTCTCTCGCACACATGCACACGCAAATCCGACCAATACATAACCGTCCTTCAAAACGCCGTCGGAAACGTCTCCACGCAACGCCCCCTCTTCCTCTCAACAGCACCCGGCTCTTATCCCTTAAAGCTGACGCGAAGCGGCGAAAACGCCCCGCGTTCCTCTCGTGTTTATTCGCGAGAGGCTTGACGTTTTCCTCCCTCCCTCTACCGTCCTACCGGATCCCGAACGATGAGGCAGCCTAGGGAGCTTCTTCCCTCTCTCTCTCACTCGCAAACGCCAAAGCACGACGTAATCAATTTTAGGCCTTGTGTTCCTGCGCCGCCCCACACACACATGCACAGCCGCCACCCTCTGTCCTCAACAGCAGACACAAGGAAAAAGCAAGGGTGCACCGAGACGAGTTTGGAGCGTCGTCCTTTTGTTCTTCTCGTTAATGTTTTGTTTCTGTTCTTTTTTTTAAGCGGAAAACTTAATTCGAGACGTGATCATCGTTCGTCTCCTGCCCTCGTCACGCATAAATCCGAATCGCCACGAGATGCAGTTTCGAGTGTGACCTATCCCAACGACGGAGAGTGCCTCCTTAAAAACACAAAATCCCTCTCTCTCTCTCCCCCACCTCTTTTCCTCTAAAAAAATCTCCTTCGAACCCCAAGAGTCAAGGTCAGTCAGTCAACCGCGTCGAAGTGAGACACACACACGCACTCGCACGCACACACACGCTGGCAAGGTCGTTTCTTCCGAAGGAGCATGAGGATGCTGCGAGTCACACGTTCTCCCGAGACAAGAGAAAAACACGCGCACGTTTTCGAACGTCAAGTCCGCGGACTATGCAAGATTCGAGGTGGATTTCTAGGTGGTAGACACAAGAGTGGTTTCTGTAGGAACAAAAAAAGGAAAGAGGGAGCTCTTCAGAGAGAGACCACGCGCGTCTTCAGCCCTTGTTGGCAACCGTGGAACTGAGGCAGGGCCCCTCCCACCTTCCCTCTCCGCTTCTGCGCGCCACGGTTTCGCCGCCCCTCCTTTCCCCTCCCTCCATCCTCCCTCCCTACCGTCTCTTCCCCCCACCCCACCCCCTTCCGCCGGTCCAGTAGACGTCTCCTCCCATCCCGGTCCCAACGGAGGCTATGGGGGTTTATTTTGGAATATATCTGCACACCCTTTTATTTCTCCGCTTAAACGGCTTTCAAACATTTCAGCTAGGCGAAGGTTGCATTCTGTCGCGGGGAAAGATGAGATAGCTATCCGGAGGAGAGGACGGATGGGATTTCAGCCGTCTGTCACGGAGGATATCAACGTGTAAATATTGTCGCTACGCTGCCTCCCAGCAAAGGGTTGGCTGGCTCGGCGGATTCGATCGGGGAACGAGTCGGGAGGCGGAGGGGGCGGAGGGGAAGGAGGTGAGGGACGGAGAGAGAGAGTAAGGGGTGGGGAGAGGGGAGGGTGAGGAACTGGAGGAGAGGTGCAGGGACTTCGTCCTCTCTACGCGTGCAAGCAAGCAGTTTTTATTAAAACAAAACGGGAAGGAGGCCTGACTGACCCTCTGTCGACCGGTGTCACGGTCGTCCTCCCCTTCTCTGTTATAGGTACTCGATCCCCGGACTCCGTCTCCGATAGACTCGACGCTATACGACACGATTTTTCCCCAACACCGACAGAGGCTACCACAACCACGCGAAGTACTCGCTTCCCTTCTTCTCTCTGAATCTTTCCATTTGACTCTCTCTTTCCCTCAGTCTCTACCTCCCTCACTCCCTCTAACTCTTTCTCCAACCCTTTCTCTCCCTGTCTCTCACTTTCCCACCGTCTCTCACTTTCTCTCCGTCTCTCCTTCCCCCCCCCTCTCTCTCTCCTTCCCTTTCTCTCCCCCTTCCCTCCATCTCTTTCTTTCACTCCATCTCCATCCCTCCCTCTCTTTTCTTCGCTCTCTCCCACCCTCTTTTTCTCCCACTCTCTCCTTTCTCTCCATCCCTCTCTCTCCTTCCCTCACTCTCTCCTTCCCTCTCTCTTCCCGTTTCCTTCACTCCCTCCCTCTCTCTCTTTCCCTATCTCGCCTTCCTTCTCTCTTTTCGCTCTCTCTCCAACCCTCTTTCCCCCCTCTCTCTCTCCTTCCCTCTCCTCTTTCAATCCCTCTCTCTCCTTCCCTGTCTTTCTCCCCTCTCTTCTTCCCTCTCTCTCCTTCCCTCTATCTCTCTCCCTTCCCCTCTTTCTCTCTCCCTCTCTTTCTCCTTCCTTTCTGGCTTCTTATTTTTTAATGGTTCAAGTTACATCCCAGGAGATGGCGGATGGGGACGTCTGAGTGGTTTCGGGGGACGCTGGAGATTTGAAGGGGGAGAGGAGGGAGAGAGGAAGCCTGGAAGGGACTTATTATTTCCTCTAGCATTTTTTATTACGAATGGGGTTGTATGGGTGGTGAAAGAGGGAGAATGAAAGAGAGGGCGAAGGAGAGAGGAAGAGAGATAAGGAGAGAAGACGAAATAAAAATTTTGCATAAAAATTACATACATCCGGTGGCTCGCGCATGCGTTCTGGCGTCCCGCATTTCTCTCTCTTCCCTTCCCCTTCCCGCACGCCCCGTACTCGGCGACCAATCTCGAAAACCTTTTCCTCCTCGTCTTTATCGCGACCTCCGCCCACGCACCCCTTCCTCATCGTTCAAATTAGGGGAAAGGGAGAGAGAGTGAGCGAGTTAAAAGAGGCGAATGAATTTTAGGCGGTGAGGTTTGGCCGACCAGCTCATCCTACATCATGGCATTCTCTCTCTTGCTCTCTCGATCTCCACCCGTTCTTCCGGATACACTCTCCTCTTTCTCTCCATTCCTCCTCTCTCCCCTTCCTTCTCTCATCCCTCGCTCTCTCCCTCTCACTAACCGATCCTTTTTTCGCTCTCGAGTTTACAGTGCTGCCGTCACCTTTGTCGGCGGCCGAACCTGGAACTTTCCGCTCATCCCTTTTCCTCATTTCTCTCCCTCTTTCTCTTTTCTCTCTTCCTCTCTTTTGGTTCACTCGCGCGCGAAGTACGGTGCGCTTTCAAGGAAGATCTCTTACTCACCGGATAAAACACACGCACGGGCGCGCGAGCAGACACACAAACACACACCTCTTCGTTCCCAAGAAGCATTATTCGCGCCAACTGTCACACTCAAGAGAATTATGACGCTTCCTGAAATGTTTTCTCCCCCTTTAGAGAAGTGGATAAAAGAAATTGCCTTTTCCTCTCTCTTTCTTGCTCTTTCTCAGGGTGCGTAATTTCGATGCCATTCTCTCGTTCATTTTCTTTTCTCGTTTTTTTTTCTTTTGTTTTCATTAAAAAATTCGATTTCCAGATTTCAACGGAAATACACGTTTTGAGGTCCCATGAACACGATTGGACCATTTTCTCGATGTTGGCAGTGTGTGTGGGTGTGTATATATCACAATAACTGGTTAGTTCTTGGTAAAGATCAGTGAACAGGAAGTGGGTGTTTACTCTAGTCATCCGTTTTTTTTATATTTACTTAATATTTGATTAATGTAAAAAAACTGGAATAAAAGTTGTAGGAAATTTCATTTTCTACAACCTTTGTTTGAAACATTTTCCCATATAATGCATTGTTTAAGAGATATCTTTAAAACTAATCCGGCGACTATTGTTAACAATTGACGTTTAGTTACGTCTTAGTAACGCTCCTATTTAGTGTTTTTCGTCATTGCTGAAAAGCACTATTATCTTCGTGATGTCCGTCCGTCCGTACGCATATATCAGGGAAGAACTGGCATAACCGATTTCAACCAAATTTGGTACATAGAATATTCTTATATTTTAATGACCAAGATGGCATATTTCGACCAGATCCATTTAGCAGGAGTGCCACAATTGCAAAGTTTAACTTTTCGGTAACTGGGAATTTGGAAGGAATTGGCCAAACCGATTTCAACGAAATTCTGAATGTAGGTGTGCAACACAGAAAAACAAAATCAATATGTTTAATGTAGGTATGGAAATCAGTGCTGCCACAATAAAAGTAATAATAAAAGTTCTTTTTGCACCTGTTTGTGTTGAATTGTCAGGATAAATTTTAACGAAATTTAATATTTTTAATGAACACATATATACAAAACCTAAATAGCATATTTGGACGGCATCAGCCAAACAGTGGTGCCACAATTACAAATTAAACTCTTTCAGAAATAATGGATTTAGAGAGAATTGGATGGACGGATTTCAACTAAATTTTGCATATAAGAATTGTACAAGATACCATAACGAAATCAAGATGTTTAAAGCGGAGTTACAGAGCAGGTCTACCACACTAAAAAGTGAAATAATATTTTTTAAATCGTATTTCTAGAGAACTGACCTCATGGATTTTAACCAAAGATAGAATATATAATCATCATATAAATATATAACCAACATATTAATTATCAACCGGGTCAACTAAACAGGGCAACCACATTATCAAGGTTAGTATTCTGTAACTATGAATTTGGAAGGTTTTGGCCAAACGGATTTTTAAGAAATTTCGTTTGTAGGAAGAGTATAGAACGGAATAACGAAATGAACATGTTTAGAACGAATCTAAAAATCAGGGCTACGACAGTATAAGGAAAAATAATTTTCTGATTTCAAAGCAAATACACTTGTATACGATTATACTTCGCCGAATTTGACGAAAAGCACTTCCGTACCACGGGAAACCCGTGTCCATCCCTATTTGTTATTTTCTTAATTGTTGGAGATTCCTGGCTGTATCTAATATCAGAAGGCTACGGTATGAGTCTATTTCTGTTCTTTGTGTAGTCTTTAAATTTTTATTGCTGTTCCTTAAAATATTCATTATAATTTAATCTATTTTGAATTTTTAGAAATATCACAGGTATAGAGAAAGTCTTGTGGTGGCCAAATCAGATTTTAAGCCTACTTTCCAAAATGGAAATAGGTTTATAGTTTTGTCTTTGTGTCTGTCTGTCTGTCCGTCCCCTTATTAACTTTTGAATCAATTGACCGAGTTTCATGAAACTTGATGGAAATCTCTTGCTACATGAGCCGAGCTCCCGATGATAGTTTTTGTTGCGAAGATTGAAGTCCCGGGTTCGATTCCAGAAACTATCCTTCCCATTTGATTTACATGGGAAATCTGAAATTCATTGTGCAGGGTAATTTTCTCTTGCACATGAAAATATCGTAGAATTCTAATATTGGAGCGAGTTGTGTACTATTCTCTGAGGAAAGGAATGAAGATTATGATTTTTATCGTAGAATTTTGCTTATCTTATTGTATTTCTTAGAATTTCGCGTAAATACTGGCGATTTTGCAGTTTTTATCACTCATTACGAAAGTGTTGCCATAACAACAACTATTGTTGGACTCAGATTCGATATATTCTAATACGTACACGCGTTATTTTTTCCGCACAAACACGCGTGATCAATTTAATATTCCGTTCGAATGTAGGTATTTGTAGTATTTTATAACGCTAAATTATGAAATTTGGGAACACAAAGAGCTACATATCCTTAAAGCTATTAAAGTCAATATAAATATTAAATAAATGATTAAATGGAAAGTAGGCATCATAAGTTCTGTTTGGATCATGTTGTTACGTTTACGTTCAACCTTTGATCGGTCGCATTTCGTTTCCAATTTTTGCACCTGAGCGTTTTTAATATTTATATACTGTAAAACCTCGTTAACCTGACGCCCGCTAATCCGGATCTAAGATTTATCCGAACCGTTTTCACTTTAATGTTTTTTCAATTCATGTAGTTCTGCATGATATCCTGCACTTCAATATATTAGTGGATAGTAGGGATATTATTATAGATTATAACCTGTGTGTATCGGAACGCTATACGGAGTAAAATGGGAGGATGAGAGAACCGCTTATAACTTGAAAAGTTTTCATTCTTTGGCGATCAAATTTTCAGGAATTACTCGGCAGCGTAGATCTTATATTTTACACTTCTTGCCGTAATCATTGAAGTCATGGATTTAATTCCAGGAGCGTTTGTTTCCTTCATTTGATTAACATGGAGATGAGTGTAGCACATCAATAAATGGCATATTAAAATTACTTAGATTCACCGTAGGAGTTCGAAACTTGAAACTACGAACACCTAAAAAAACGTAATTTCAATTTCTTTCCGTCATTATTCGAATACGTCCACAAGGTGATGTGCACCACTGTTGCCGGTTTTGTGTAATTGCGCATAATTGACTAGGATTATAATTCCGCGTCATATCTGTCCACATAGGTATTCACAAAATTTCTGCTCTATTTTGAAGTTTTAAGAATGCATTAGTAACGATTTACAATACGACGGCAGCGAATAAAATAAATAAATATTCCACTACTCATTTAGCAAGTTCTTAGTATTTCGATAAAAACAGAAGAAAAAAATATTATAATTTATTTTAATGAAACAGCGTTTTATGTGCTCTAAAAAGATAAGATTCACATAAAAGTATGTTCTAGAAAGTAGAAATAGCATTGGGCATATTAAAGTAGTCTAGTATAATGTTTATCAAATAAATATTCATTCTGTGTGTAAGATTTTTACATAATCCCGGGGAAGAGAATAGGAGAAAGAGAGAGAATGGGAGGGGAAAAAGAATGAGAAATAGGGAGGGAATGGGAAAAGGGGAGGGAATGTGAGAGAGGGAGAATGGGATTATTTAAATTTTAAGAGCAATATATTTTATTCATGCATACCCGTCATATTTGAGGGGCAATTACGCTAATATAATAATAATAATAATGTATTGTAGTTGTACGCGATGGGTAGTTAAGATCTTTATTTTTTATACATAGTGGCACAATATAGGTTATAAGAAGAGAAACCCACGAACTTTTTTATTCAAAACTAATAATATAATTCCTGGAGTTGAATGTCTGACATTTACAAATTTGTTGACCACAGAGAGAGCTTTTGAAGAATTTTCAAAATTAGTGTATAAAAATGGATTTTCTTGCTTTTAGGCTTATAGTGCATTGTTTACTGGAGTAAATAAAAAATTCTTTCATATAATTGTTTACTTTATTCATAGTTATATAATGTGTTTTTCGTACCAAAAGGCTTTACTGTTGCAAATATATATTCTACTTTCCTGTGTTGTTCCATAGAAGACGTCATTGCAGTGCGCATTAATAGAAAAAGGTTGCCGCTCTCTGGTTTAAATCGATTTAGGATGCTTTCAAAAAAAACATTAATTTTTGGGATTAATGCTTCTGTCCTCACAAGAGATATTGAGGCTCTTACTTAGATGAGAATTCTAATCGATATGTAGAATATGGGATCAAGAAAATGCTATTTTTGAAAAATGTTAGAAATTGCAAAGTGAAATGATGTCGATAGATGTCTCGTCTCAAACATACGCGAAATAGAGCGTGGCAGCTATGATTTTCTCTGCCGAAACAAAAGAAACTAATAAAGGGAAAATACACAATAAAATAAAGAAATAAAAAGGAAAATCAAATCTAAAGACAAAAATCAATGTAATTCTTCCCAGTCACCAGCCTAAGCTATTTTAAGAACCATAATTTCTGCCGTGATAACATGGGTAGATCGATCCTAGGTCCTATGCAATTAATACGCGTTTATGAGCGTTATAGAATGAGATTCTTATTTCGACATTAAGAAAATAAAAATCAATGTCAGATGTCGTATTTTAGATATTTTAATTTTGGTTAAAAATAATTACGTGTCAATCATTCCTGTGTTACACAAGTTGAGAAAAGTGCTTCAAGATTCGAACTCATGCCTCTTCTTTAAAAATGATACCAAATTCATAATCACAATTTATCCGCAAACTTCTTAATTCCTCAATTACGTCATCTGCTAAGTTATTAACCTGTATTTGATCTAAAGTTTTTTTTTGCAAAGTTTTGCAGAGCGACAATGATAAGCTGAAACATTTTTTAAATATAAATAATGATAAAACAAACTCAATTTGGTTAAGTGCACAAAATATAGTTTAGAATTGGACAAAGTGTCCCTAACACGCTACTCAGTGATAATATTTAAAGATTCTAAAACCGAATCAAGTAATTCTACAAAAGCTGTCACGGAATTATGTCTTTCTATCCATATTGTGGCGCACAATTCTTTTAATTTTTCGCAATTTGCAGAAGGCTCAATATTATTCGCAATTACTGATTTTAATACAACCTGCCTTTTCGAGGTATGCATTGAAAAAAAACATACACTTTACCCACAGTTCCCATGTAATTACGTAAGGGGGCGATATCACAAGCGTTGCTAATAGCTAAATTCAAACTATGGGAAGATGAGTGTACATACAACGCTGTAGGTACAATTTCTCTAATGTGTAGGGACAGAAGGTGGTATGGAGGGAGAGTAGGAGGGAGAGTGGAATGAGTAGAGGGGGTGAGGGATAGAGAAAGAGAGAAAAGGAAAAAGAGAGAGGGAAGAAGAGAGAGGGAAGAAGAGAGAGGGAAGAAGAGAGAGGGAAGGAGAGAGAGGGAAGGGGATAGAGGTAGGAAAAGAGAAGGAGTAAAAGAAAAGTTTTAACTGCCAATGTAAATAGCTAATATGAGGCGTGAAATTTTCTTATAAATAAACAAATGGAAACTTATATACAAAATCAATTCAATGTGATTGCGATGCATGTCACAGGCTCTCTACTTATACCATATTATAACAATAAAATTAAAGTTGAAAAAGTAGTTTTATAATCAATAAATAAAGGAAGTTTCATTGTTCACGTAAGTTGATTTTTAACCTATAAAAAATCTCCCGGAATATACTACTCATGAGGTTTTTGAAAAACACTGCCCTATGAGGCCAAAATTTAAAAGGATCGTCACATGCATTTTAAATTAAGAAACGATTAAATTGAGACCATTATTCTAGCAGGAAGTATTTTTGAGACCTCAGTCATGTAAAAATACTTGAAAGAGGAAGAAGCAGAAATAGCGGATTTTGGCAAAATTTTAAATATAAATCGAAACTTACCTCTTCAATTAAAATACCGCACTGATTTTAATTTGCTATGTTCGTAAGTCGCTAAGTAAGACCTGCATTCGTAAAAGCAAAAACAGTAAAAGTCAATATTGATATAAACTGCCGAGAAAAAACAACAAAATATTATTAAATAATTATAAATGAAAACACAGACCTGTTATATATTCACTATCTTGACACTGAGAGCTGCAAGAAGACCAAACTCAGTCGACCGATGTTTCTTTGACAAAATGCTTTGTAGAACTGACGGGATAGAAGGGCTAACGTATTTCGTGAAATTCCCAAATGCACAATTGGTGGAAGAAGGGGTAGGAGAGAGAACTATGTGAGTTCTCCAATGTATAGGAACATAAGGATTTACCATCCCCCGTTCTCATTGCAGGCGAAGAAAGGGCGGCCATTACTAACAAACCACTAAAGACAACCCAATCGAAAAGAAGGATAATTGTGAAGTGAAGTGAACAATACTAAAAGGACGCATTGTTGGGACCCTGTCACCATATGCAGCTTGTTATTTTATCCTACGATCGTGGAAGAGAAAACCTTAACATCCTTTCTCGCCTTCACAAATCCCCACTGTTGCCGACGCTCAGGAAAATTTCATTCTCGTAGCATTTTATGACGAGCTAATGACCGCAATGGGAGGAAAATGAGAGAAGTGGGGAGATGGCATACGGCGCTAAGGGAAGATAGAAAAGCAGTGGGCAGAGTGGGGAAAACCCAAGTCGAGGGCTGAGAAAAGGAAAGTGGGAAGGGACGAAACGCCGCCCCTTGAAATCGGTCGACGGCGTTCCTTGCACCAGCGTTTTACGATAGGAGGTCTTAAGCTCTTTTAAGGACTTGGCCGCTGAGGTTGCTCGTGTCCGAGAGGAGTCTGGTGCTGATGTGCGGCTTTCCATCTGTAGCATTGTTCCTCAGACGGACTGCGGTTCTATGGTTTGGAGCCGAGTGGTCGGCCTGAACCGTAGGCTGTGGGACTTCTGTAGGGGCAATGGAGTGAACTTCGTTGACCTGAGGCCGGTCCTGGACTCATGTAGGGCATCCCTAAACGGTTCTGGAGTGCACTACACTGCCGATTCTGCGGAGGCGGTAGCGCGTAGGGTGTTTGAGCATTCTAGGGCTTTTTAGGTTAGATTTAAGCAATTGTAATTTTTTAGCAAGCGTTTCGATGCACGTCAATAGTAGATCAGATGGTAGGTTAGGATGTAGGCAGCTTACAGGTACGGGAATAATTGAGAGCACAATAGAGGAAAATGTAAGAAATCCGTGCGGTAACAGAATTATCGAAGTTATGGGGATAAACGATTTTCCATGCAACAGTTCCGTAGATAATTCGTGCGACCTTAATAGCGCTCTAAACCCGAAGTTAAGTAACAGTAGATTACATTCCAAGCGCAGAAATAGTCGACATAGTAGGAAGGATAAGGAGGCAGTAAACAATCATAATAATTATGATATTAATAATAATAACAATAATAATAGCTCAGTAGAACGCGAGGAATCGTTACGTAGTCATAGCGAATAACTAAAAATCATTACGGTTAATTGTCGCAGCATTCGCAGGAAGGAGGCCGAATTTGAACATCTTATTCGTAGTCTGCGTGCTGATGTAGTTATAGGCACAGAAAGTTGGCTTACGGCAGACATAGCCAGTCAGGAGATCTTTCCTCGTGACTATAGCGTCTTCAGAAAAGATCGATCTATCCGGTCGGGAGGTGGATTCTTTATAGCAGTTAGCAATAAATACGAAAGTTACCCAATACAGATTAACGACGACGAAGTCGAAAGTGTTTGGTGTGGTGTGAAAGGAAGCGACTCAAAAACTATAAATATATGCGCTTTTTATAGACCCCCAAATGCGAGCGTGGAAACTATTCATTCTCTGGAGAAACAAGTGGCGACGCTAAATTCGTCTAATAAAGATAAAGCCATTATAATCGGGGGCGATTTCAATCTTCCGTCAATTGATTGGAGCCATAATTGCTTTTATCCCGGAGGTAGAGAGCGTGAATCGTGCGAGGCTTTACTAGAAACTTTTGGTAAGCACTCATTGTATCAGTTAGTGAGATTTCCCACGAGATTTAATAATATATTAGATTTATTTGTTACTAATCTTCCTCAGCGCATGAATCGAGTATCTGATGCTGAGGGAATAAGCGATCACAAGGCAGTGTACGTGGAATTTCAGTTAATTATTGAGAAACAGGTTAAGGCCAAAAGAAAACTTTATGTATTCGCCAAAGCCGATTTCACAAGATTTAGGTCTTTTCTGCGAAATAAATATACTAATTTCAGCAATTTAACCGATAGTGCAGACGCGGAGGAATCCTGGTGCATGTTCAGAGATATGATGCGAGAGTGTGCAGATAAATTTATTCCGAGCAAACTGAAGCGTGATAGTGCAGAACCTAGATGGTACAACCAGGGAGAAAGAAGCGCTCTCCGACGGCAAAGAAAACTCCACTCTCGCGTAAATAACACATCCTCAACAGCTACGGTCGAACAGATTGCAATAATAAGGCAGCAATACAAGGAGGCGCGCTCCATAGCCAGAGTAGCAATGCGTAATGCGTTTAACAATTATAAAAAGAAGGTTTTACAGAAAAACTTTAAAGAGAGCCCGAAAGCATTTTGGCCTTACGTCAGGGAAGTTCAAGGTAGGGGCCCCACTATTGCGTCACTACGGTCGGAAACGGGAAACGTAGTTCACGATAGTACGGATAAAGCAAACCTATTAAATCATCACCTTCAGAAAGCTTTTACTCGTGATGACGATAAATGTGAAACCCCTATTCCTATGCGTCAGGGCGATTCGATAGAAGATTTGGTATTTTCGGAAAATGGCATCGCGCTCCAGCTTCATTCAATTAAGCCAAATAAATCTCCTGGACCGGAGGAAATTCCCGCGCGTGTAATGAAAAAATTAGCTGCTGAAATCGCGCCGTATTTGAAAATTATATTCGAGAAATCCGTTAGGGAAGGGGTAGTTCCTAAAGATTGGAAGGTGGCACACGTTACGCCCATCCATAACGGTGGCGACAGAGAGAACCCCGTAAATTATAGGCCGATATCCTTAACTTCATTATCGTGCAAGATACTTGAGCACATAGTCTTTAGCTCTGTAATGCGCTATTGAGATAGTCATTCATTGCTTAGCGGAAGCCAACACGGATTCTGGAGAGGTAGATCATGCGAAACGCAGCTCGGCCTGTTCGTGGACGATTTGTTGCGATGCGGAGAGAAAAATACTCAGGTCAATGCCATATTCATTGATTTCAGGAAGGCGTTCGATAAAGTATCTCATAGGAAATTAATTGCGAAGTTAGGACAATGTGGTATCAATCCGAAAGTTGTCGGTTGGGTGAGAGACTTCCTCTCGAATAGGGAACAGATAGTTGTCATCGATGGGAAATACTCGTCCCCCGTTAAAGTTGCTTCGGGTGTTTCTCAGGGAAGTGTATTGGGCCCTCTGCTCTTCTTAATCTATGTAAATGATATCTGCTCGGTTGTTCGTAGTAAAATTAGGCTTTTCGCCGATGACACCGTTCTATATAAAGAAATAAAAAAACAGGAGGACCATCAGTCGCTGCGTGAAGACTTAAGAGCCATTTCAGCGTGGTGCAAAGAATGGCAAATCGAAATTAATTATACTAAATGTGCCGCAGTCACGTTCTGGAAAAGATAGAACAAAGATTTAGGTTTCGAATATAAAATAGATGAAATGAGCATTCGACAAGCTATGTAAAATATTTACGAGTAACCATTTGTCGAGATCTTTCGTGGTACATGCACATTCGTCGCGTTATAGGCGCGGCCAACAAGAAACTGGCATTCATAGGTAGAATAGTACGGAACACTACAGAGAAAGTACGTGAAACATGCTACTTATCACTGGTAAAACCGCAAGTGGAATACGCAGCGAGCATATGGGATCCGTACGAGAAGAGACACATAATTCAACTAGAAAGAGTACAGCGCAGAGCAGCCAGATTTGTAAAACAAAAGTACGAACATAAGGAAAGCGTCACCTCTTTATTGAGCGATTTGAACTGGGTATCACTGGAGGACCGTAGATTGGACTCAAGGTTGAAACTTTTGGAGAAATATAGGTCGGAATGTCTAAAAGAGGAGGTAGTGGGAATAATTGTGGCACCAACGCATATAGATAGAAATGATCGAGACGATAAAATACGTGAGATCGATTGTAGGACGGAGCGTTATCTAGGCTCGTTCTTTCCGAGGACAATACGAGATCACAATAGGAAATTTCGAATTGCGTTAGACAATCTTTAGGTAGGATTTGGTGCATTGCACCCCCTGCCACCCACCAACTTGGTGAATTGCAGGGTAACTTGTAGATGTAGATGTATTGTGACCGCTCATAAGACCGGGTCCCAGAGGCCCGGGCCTCGAGGATTTTGCCCCGGTATCCCCGCCCTCTCGGTGGCCTTGCGGTTGAGACTGCAGTATCAGGAATCGCGATGAAGAAGGAACTTTTAAATAATCAAAGACTGATTATTGAGAAAATGCACCTCAACACAAGCGCATTGGATATCCTTAATAAAGAACCACTTAAAAGTTTTTATAAATTTAATTTGTATGCGATAGTTACAAAAAGTTTCATGAACGGAAGAAATTCTCTCGCGGGCCGCATGAAAACCTCCGGCGGACCGCATTCTGGCCCGCGTGCCGTATGTTGTACAACCCTGGTCTATACCATAAGCTCTAAGGGAACAGGACGCGTATTTTTTTGCGCGCCACCCTATATGTATGGGATAGTAATACTTTTACAAGTTTTCCAATCAATGTTTAACAATAAGAAAACACGAACGCAACAAAACGAATCGTGAATCCTTAGGAAGAATAAGGGTAAACACATTCCGCGAAAACGATTCAAAACATGATTAAAGATCGAAAGAGGAAAAACCCTCTAGTTCGATGACGCAAGAAGATTGCACGTAACTCGATGTTTGCCTGGATCCCTCCTAAGATCTGCATTATGATTATAGGAGTTGTACGTATGTTGTCGTATGCTGCCACTTGCACGAGAGTAATACCTATCCCGAGATGAATATCAAGTGAGCCAACGCTGCTTGCGGTATGTTTGCGGACGTCTAAGAGATTAAAAAGTTGAAAGGACATGGACTAGGATGGGCTGGAATAAATATGACCAGCTGGTATTGACTGAATGAGATGGGATGAGTGGAGAAGCGAACGGGTTATCGAAGAGGGATAGAGAGAGAGAGAATAAGAAGAGAGCATTCGCGAGAACAAAAAAGAATAAAGAGGTCGAAAGAGGAAGTTCTTCTGATCTCTCGGAAACTCGGATAATTAATGCAGGAAGCTGCTTCAAACGACCGGAAAGGTGAACTGAGCGAAAGGGTAAGGGTCTTTATTGTGGGATGCATGAGAATAAGAGTGTTTTGTAATATTTTCTGCGCGAAGGGATATGAGATGAAAAGGAAAAGGTCGCGTCAGTGAAAAAAAAACGCGCGGAAAATCATAAATTGGGCGTATGGGCAACATTTTTTTGTATTTTAAATAGAAATGCAGAAATTAGGGTTAACCGGATGCAAAAAAGATCTAACTTTATGCTAATCGAGCCAAGGAAGCAAAATTTCAGAAAATATTTACTTAGCTGAAATTTTAGGAAAGACAAGTTTTTAACAAAACTTCCAACTAGCCAGTGAAACACATTCTCCTGCGCCAAAAGTTTATTTAGCGCCCGAAATAAATGATTATCTTCATTTCCGTTTATTTTCTGTTTATTAGCAACGATACTAATGTTTTCTTTTAATGTTATTCGTTGACTGATACTTCCAAGGCATCATAAGTGTTTATATTTATTTGATATAATCAATAGAAAATAATTATTTGCGATTGATTCCAAATATAACTGTGGTTACACGACAATGTTAGCCGTAATTATTCACGCTTTTTTATATTGTGTATCGTCAGGTGTAAGTTTGTCGTGAGATAGCCGGTGAAAACCTTCAGTAGCGTTAAATTTGATTCGTTCCTTCCAATTGTACTTTTATCTTCGATTTTGCAAAAACGATGGATCATAAGGATAAATTTTAATACTTATAAATTGATCCAAAATTGCTTCAATTCATAAACAAATGCATAAAATTTTTAATTCAAACTAATTCTACAAGGTTTATTTGAAAACTATTTTGATATGACCAATACTTTAAGAGATATTACGGAAAGTTCATTTTTGTCACCAGTAAAGTGGTACCCCTGATTGGCTTACGTGATTCATTTATGTGATTTTCTTTTAGCCTTTGACTGTAAGTCCTTAATATGAAATTTCATGAAAATCCGTTCGGTAGAATCCGAGAAAGAACATACAGACGGACGGACAAACCGAAGCTAATAGGCGCATATGCTGAAAGCAAAACGCGCCTAAAAACATATAAATGGGTGGTTTAAAACGTTTCCGTGAGAGCGGAAGGACACCTAAATTCGCCTATCTAGATTCAAATCCCTTAAAACATATTGGCACAAGATATACCGGCAATTTTTGGTCACAATTTTTTTTTTGCGTTGAAAATAATCGAACGGTTACCAAACGAATACACAAATTTAGGAACGTTTTTCACGTGCCCTGAGTTTAAATTTGATACGCAATGAATTAATATGTTGCGGAATGAAATATTATTTTGGGCTCAGATTACATCAACAATTTTAATTTGTTGATATTCCAAATGTTGTTTTTGATTTGCAGTGAGAATTTATTTTAATTGTTCCAACGAAAGGGTGGAGATCCGGGGACAAATCCCCGGGTCCAGGAAGAGGATATGAAATTTTAAAATATTAATGAATTAATTGGCCAAGCAGCAGAAATATAAGTTATAAACATACATTTTAATGAGATCATTTATGCCGTCTTGCCACCACCCAGTGTTTAACTTAAACGCAAAAAATGCAGTATATATACAGTTTTTGTGTAGAAATCTTCATTTTTACAAGAAGGGATACGTCACCCCTTCCCCAGGGTCCGTCTCAACACTTTGTTTAACACAACAAACCATAAGTAATCCGACATATATCACTATCAATTAATGCTTCAATAATATTGATTATCAATCCAATTTGATAAATATTCAAATCCTTGCCATAACAATTTATATTTTTTAACATTAAATATGTGAATAAATCTCCTTTTTTTAAACTGACTGAAAAGCAAATCCAGCTAGTTTGAATTTTGTCTTTAAAAATAAAATAAACCCTATTCTTTCAGCTGAAGAAGATTAATAAAGATAAAGGAAAATTTTTAGCGTTGCTAACGTAAACTGAAAAAGAAGAAAATTAGACATTGTACTTATTAAATTAATAAAACTAGAAAATTCCAAGAACTCTTTAATAGATTCAGAAATAATTTCAATTTGTTCACCGATTAGTTCGTATGTATCTAATCAAATTCGATTGTGATGACGTGACTGAAGACGAGCAATACACGAAGCAACACAGACACAACACTGGCTTTTGTATTATAAAAAATAACGCGCATAAACGGGAAATAGCTGGTTCTTCTTCCCAATACATAACTGTAAATCAAGCGGGCGAGATTTTGTTTACCGTAGATAATGTTACAAGGTCCCGTGGGCTTGCTACGGTTGTCCGCAGGCCTTACCCTCTACTCTCACGATTCCTCCACACTCCTACTTCCCCTACCCTCTTCCAAAAAGCACCTGCTGCATCCCCCGTAAAAAATACCGTCAAAATTTCCAAATTCATAATATAGGATAACATTCGGCGTTCAAAACAAGCAAAACAGCATCATTCTAATGACGGCAGATTGCTCAGATATTGCAGATGCCGTAATCTACTACACTCGAAAACATTCTCTGTCGCTTGCATTGGTGACCCAGTAGCTACGACAACAGTCCTTAATTGTGGAGAAAAATATTAACCACCAAATAGCTAAAAACCGAGGGGGTGGAATTTCTAGCACTTTTAACCAACTAAACTTCAAATCCCTAAAAACCATACATCACAGCATATTCGAAGGCATTAAAAAAGAGCAGAACGAGATAACGTAGGCGAAAAAAAAATTAACACGGACCTTCATCACGACAAGTTGTAACAAGTCAACAAGATGCCCTCTTCGGATGACGTAGAAATTTATCGTAAAAAATAATTTACCTGTTGAAAAACACATGGAGAACATAATAGAAAACGGACGAAAATCGAGGGTTTTTACGCTTAATATGGAAATATAGAAGATGGTTTACGCTTCAATCATTATCCGTTGTTATCCTGATGCACAGTTATGCTGAAGTATCACGAAACTCTCACACATCGACTAAATACGTAACATATTACACTTTTCCCAAATTCAAAAGGCAGGTATTTATACGTAAGTGCATAATAGGGCTGGATTACTCACCTAATAGATAAGAAGTTTTCCGGTTAGGCATACCGTCAGCTTTGCGGAGCAATTAACGAGTCTGCGTATTCGCGCATCCTTCCGTACTATGAGAATGGCTCTTCAACCTGCCACTTTGCTGCAGCTCTAATCTATATAAATATACAGCCAATCAGGAAGCACCAACCGCCTACCAATACCGCCCCCCCCCCCCCCCCCCCTACTGCCTTTCAGTCATCCTAAACGCAACATCAGAAGGTCACAGGTGTGAAGACTACCCACGCCGGTGCACAGCAAAGAACAAAAATTTGTACGTGATACAATTTCGATATAACAAAACACGACTACTGTACATAACCAAGCACATATTACAGATTTTAACATGTAATCGGAAGAAGAAAATTCACTTCCGCTTTTGAAAACAGCCACAAATTAACACTACCTTTTGAACGCTTATTTAATAAATTTATATTTTCTAAGCGATCACGTAATATTTTTACGGAGGGTAGCCAATCCGAAGCGGTGTTGCCAGACTTCTCCGAAAAGTTGCGGGAGCTAGTAAGGTGTTGACAATCTTACTCCGATGTAGTGAGTTCTTAAGCGGGCCGCATTGACAGATAAAAATCCCTCGACGAGCCGCATTAGGTTTAACAGAGGAAGCTATTTGAGAGAATGCGAACGGTCTTATTGTTAAAAAGGACTATAATAACACATCGAACACTACGAAACACTTATTCTCTTTGTCACATTGCCGATTACACTCAGTATCTCTACCGTTTCTTAAACCAGGTAAACCAAATTTTGCCTAAGCTCGTCATTTTCCTCAAGATTGCATAGGCAAAAGAATCCCCAAAAAGACTCGGGTTCGACCCCAGTAGATAATTTCTATTTCCCATAAGATATCACGTAAAAATCAAATTAGCGACGTGCAAACATTCATTCTTTTGTTTATAAAGATTAGGAAAATTGACCTTCAAATTGGGATTTTTTTTTCAAAGTAAAATAAACATGGTTTCTTATTCATAACGCCGAACGTCTCCTTTATTCAGCAATCACTCGAATTTAACGTTTAAATTATATGTATTTGCAAAGTTTATCGATTTCACGAGGATTTGCCTTGAGAATCATGTCATTGTTGAAATCGATACCCCATTATTGCCTCAGTAAGAGATATTTTAAGTAAAGTACAATTGGGTAGTAAAGATTCCGCATTACTACTTCGAGGAATTTTGAGAAATATCAAAAAAAAATTATAATAAACGAAGAACAAACGTAAAAAAGAATCAAACATTGGGATAGAGTAACAAATAAGAGAACAGAAAAAACCGTGAAGATATACAAAAATGATAAAAGCAGAAAAAACGAAGAGCAAAGGGAAAAAGAATAGTCAAACGTCGATAAGGTGAGACAAATCATTTAGTTGCACTGCCTTGCAAGAAATAAATATATTTTCCACCTCCCCTTCTTTTCTTCCTCACTCTCTCTCTCTTTCTCTCTCTCTCCCTTCCTCCTAATCTCTCTCCCTCTCTTCTGTTTTTCTATTCTCTCTTCCTGTCAATCCTTGCCTTTCCTTTCTTCTTTCATCCCATTTTCTCTCTCTATCTTTCCGCCTCCTTCCATTCTCTCTCCTCTCTCTTCCTTCCTCCCATTCTCTCTCTCTCCTTTCCTTCGATTTTCTCCCGCTATCTTCCTTCCTCCCATTCTCTCTCCCTATCTCCCACTTCCTCCCACTCTACTTTCATCCCATTCTCTCTCCCTCTCTCTCTTCTTTCATCCCATTCTTTCTCCCTCTCTCTCTCTTCCTTCCTCCTGTACCCTTCCTCCTACTCTCTCTTCTTCCAATTCTCTCTTCCTCTCTCTATCCCTTCTGCCCATTCTCTCTCCCTCCCTTCCTCCCATTCTCTCTCTTCCTCCAATTCTCTCTTCCTCTCTCTCTACCTTCCCCCAATTCTCTCACTTCCTCCAATTCTCCCTTCCTCTCTCTCTCCCTTCCGCCTGTTCTCTCGCTTCCTCCCATTCTCTCTCCTTATCTCTCTTTCTTCCCCCCATTTTCTCTCCCTCTCTCTCATTTTCGCCCATTCCCTCTTCCTTCCTCCAACTCTCTCCCTCTCTCTCATTCTCTCTTTCTCTCTCTCCCTTCCTTCCATTCTCTCTCCCATTTTCCCATTCTTTCTTTCTTCCTCCAACTCTCTCTCATTCTCTCTCTCTTCCTCCCTCCCATTCTCTCTCACTTTATTCCATCCTTTCTCCCTCTCTCTTTTCCTTCCTTCCATTCTCTCTCCCTTCTTCCCAGTCTCCCTCCCTCCCATTCTTTCTCCTTATCTCTCTTTCTTCCTCCAATTCTCTCTCCCTCCCTCTCCCTCCCTTCCTCCAATTCTCTCTCCCTCTCTATCTCTCCCTTCCTCCCATTCTCTCTGTTTTTAAAATAAGAAAATATTTAAAAAATAAATTGGTCGTACGAATCGGTTTAAAAACCAACCTACTATCCTATACTACTTTTTGCGGTGAATATATCAGATTCCACTTGTCTCCACGTTACGTAGATTTTGAGTTATAGATACATACTTATACTTGATCGGACACCGCCTTAGACACTAAATTATATTCATACATACGAGCGTTTTCACGTCACATATATAGGTTTATTGCGTTTCTAGTCAAATTCAGGTATGCTTACTTTGAATTTGTGCGCTTGATGGGTGGCCAAGCGTCGCATATGTTTCATCGCGTGTAACCACAAATCATGATATATGCATCGCAGGGGCGCGAGTTTCATACGTATTTTCTATCAAAATGCACTGAGGGACATAGTATTTTTACTAAAATTGTAACGTAGTGTCTCATCATTTTGGAGTTCGATAAATTTCACTTTAAATTCATTAATATTTGCAAAATCATAATGCAAATCATTCACTTCAAAACTAAATGGGATGCGCACCCAGTTGTATTTCGCAATATCCTCTTCTGGGATGTGGCGATTGAATACTATTATCAACTTTTCTGTTTTTGTTTATCGTCGAAAAGGTGCCGCATCGACAAAAATGTAGGTAACTATTGTCTTAGGCGATTAACCCTTCCTCTACCAAGGGGGGTAACTCAGTTACCACAACTACGTTTTTCTATTTTTTAATGGTTATTTTTGGGATTGCATTCATATCCATTCATGTATTCGTTTTTTACCGTCTATGAACATTTCTGTCGGATTTTGTGTAGATTTACAAATTTTTAGAGCCATTTTTAAAATAAAAACACTGTCGTGGTAACTGAGTTATCCCCCTTGATAGAGTTTTCATTGTTTAATTTTAATTTAAATGCAGTTCCGCTATACATATGGCCATATATGTTCGTAATTTATTCAGTCTATCGGTGCATAATGCAAAATAATACATTTTGGTGATGAACAGCCGCGTCCTGAACTAAAAAATATTCTTATGCGCTTGTGTGTTATATTGAAAGGCCGTTGTAAATCCAAGTCGGTGTCACGTTTTCGTCTGCTTGTGTTCAACATTCAAGGTAACTAAGAACCTTTTATTGCAACTGCGCGGTAATTATAATATATTAATTATTTTTACAAATATTTATTTTCATATTACGCGTTTATGTCAGCTTATACTCATGTTTGAAATAGGTAAAGAGTTTTTCAAAGCATTTTGGTTACGGGTAGGTGCTTGTTGAACTACGAAAGAATGATCTTATGTGAATTTATGTTACAGTGCAAGACTGTTGTAAATACAAGTCAGCTTCATGTTCTCCTCTGGTTGTGTTCAACACTCAAGGTCGCAAATCCTATATTACAATTGTGAAGTAATTATAAAATAGTCATTATTTTCTTTATAAATATCTATTCTATATTATTTATTTTATATAGATGTCCATATTTCTCCCAATAAACAACTATTTCTAACAAAAGAATGGTGGGTAACAGAATTACCGCCCTAGGGAGGAGTAAGTTGTATAATACCTTGGTAGAGCCAAGGTTAATACGAATTACGTTTAAAGTATCATTATTCATACTATAGTGGAGGAAGTGTGAGTTTGCCTATCCAGAATATGATTGGCTGCCTAGAAGCGACAGCCATGCCTTTAGCAAATAAGAATTGAACATTGATTGAAAATCATAATATGTCATACTACATATATATAAAAATAATTGAGGTTCTGAGGCGGCCTCTGGTCAAGTAAAAGTATGTATCCATAAATCAAAAACTACATAATGTAGAGACGAGTGGAATGTGTCATTTTAACCGCAATAAAGAATATATCGTGGTGGGATTGTTTTTAAACCAATTTATTTATTTATTTTCATTTTCTGTTTTCATTTTCCCCATATTAAAACATGAAGATGAGTGTAGATTATTTTTAATTTTTACATTCAAATTACATAAAATTGTCGTACAAACTCAGGACTTAAACTCGAGGACGAAGAAAAAATGAAAATTCATATTCCTACGGTAAAATTACAAACACGGATAAAATTTTACCAAAATTGAGGTATAAACCAAAAAATCTCGAGAGGGAGAGAGAATGGAAGAAACAGAGAGAGAGAGAGAGGTAGAATGGGAGGAAGGAAGAGAGAAAGAAAGAGAGAGGTAGAGAATGGGAGGAAGGAAGAGAGGGGGATAGAATGGAAGGGAGAGAGGGAAGAACTGAATTAGGATATTATGTATAACTTTGTCATAGCAGAATTTTTTCTGTTTAAAAGTTATTCCCAAAATTACAGCTTATGCCTTTCTGCATAGTTTCTATTATTCCATCAATTTCTGGCTTTGGCAATCTCACCATTTGAGAGGGAGGGGTTTTCTTTGACGTTCTCTTGGAGGACGTCCGTTGGGGCTGGTTGATACTAGCTTCGCTAGCCCGGTCCCAACTATGAAAAACACCCGCGTTCAGAAAGAGGAAAGATTATCTGCTACGCTAGTTCAGTGGTAGAATATCCGACCGGCAAGTGGAAGACCCGGGTTCAATTCCCGGTCATAGCAGATTTTTTTCTGTTTCGAAGTTATTCCCAAAATTACAGCTTATGCCTTTCTGCATAGTTTCTATTATTCCATCAATTTCTTCTACGTATAGATTAATAAACGCTTTCATCTCTTTTTAACTAAAAGCTTGCGTTCGCTCAAAACGCCTTCAACCCATCTCTAATAACGACATATACTAATCAGATGCCTTTGCCTGCGACGACCTAAACGCCATTCAACCGGAGCTGAGAATAAAGGGTCAATTGGAGGACTCTGTTCCTAGATAATGACGTCTACTTACCCTTGATGCAGTGTAAATAATCCAGCGATGGAAAAAGACATTACGGAAGAATTTCCTCGTGACATACTCAAACACTCACACAGGGCACTTGATCACAGAATGGCCACATTACATCACAAGGGCTTGCAAGATTTAGCTTGGAAAAGGAAGAAAATCAAAAGCACTTTTGGATTCACGAGAGCAAGACAGTAAAACCTCATATATCAAGACTCAGACGAAACGAATTCGCCAGGACGCAGTGTATACGTTTATTCATACCAATCCTCATGAGACGAGGTGTTCCGCCTCGCCAAGTTAAAAGCAAAAGTTAGCTCGAATTTCTCACGATGCATATTTGAAAAAAAAAAAACAAAAAAAAGCATTTAGAGAAGAAATACGGATAAATTGATTCGTGTACTATTTATTTTATCTCATATCATTTGTCGTCTTTAATGCGCCACATTCTACAAATGATATACAGAGCAGCAGAAAATTCAGAACAAAGACGAAGCCGACTACAAGCAGACAGATGAAGACATTCGATTAAATTAAATTAAAAACATTCACTCATCATTTCCTGGGCAACGCCATGTACATGAGCTAATATAACAATAAGTTTATGGTGCATTTAAAATGTTTTTCTTCCAGGCTTAGGCTCAGTTTGCCCATCCATTCGACACTATCTTTATTTGTGTCGACATTTCAAGATACTAACTCTAACATTCACACAGATAAGTTGCATTTATCCGCGAGTTGATGTGGTCCCGCGCGCTGCTTAATTACCTTGCGCGAGAGGAAACGAAAGAAGGCACCGGGTCAAGGTTGTTCACAGCGCCGATCGGACAAATCGATCAACTTCGACAACTGCGGTGCCGTTCGCAAAAATCTTTTCCGCAAGTTATCGCGAGGGTGTTGCAGCAGATTTACGGCATGTCCGAATTGTTAAACGCATTAACGACGCCATGCATCTGTTCGGTTACATGGCGGCGCTCTCGAATGGATTTCCCAGTTGTTATCATCCCTCTAGCATGACCGATATTGCACTTTTCATCGAATTATAATTACGAGTGCGGGGAATTTTTTCAAAATTGCAATCGTTTCCCCTGCACCTGCATATTTGAGCAAAGTGCGATTACATTTTTGCCCACGGCACCGCTCTTTTATTTCGATCTTTCGGTGCACGTTAATGTAACCCAGTTACGCAATGCGTCAGAAGAGAGAATCGGTTGCGATGGGATCGTATTTTTAATGTGGCGATATATTGGGCTCGTAATACGGCTGTTATAATTTTCCTGATTTATCAACGCAAAAAAATCCTCGAAAATGTAGTCATTGGTGGAATATTACATTTTTTACGGTACTTGGACGAACAAAGGAGAGAAATGACAAATCAAGTGGTCATTTTATACTTAAAGAATGCATCTTTTATTGTTCGAAAATCTCTTCTTGCAATCACCGCATGCGTGAAGCTTTTTGTTTTGTTCCAACGCATGCCGCAGTATATAATATATTCCCTTTTGTAAAATATAAGGAAAACGAATTCTTGCACTGGTGTAGACGCCACGGAAGATAAATATATTTCACACCGTCCCAGTTCGATTTCCTACCCCCATCCCCGACTCTGCGCGCAATAATATAAGAAGCGTCAATCTATGCACTTATTAAGCACGTTTAAGTTCGTGTTTCTTATCATTTTTCGTTCTTCAGACAATATTATAGCTTCCACGTTACAAGCGATTTCGTGCTTTGTAGACTCGCGCGATTTTTCTAACCTCCCTCGAAATTACATAGATGAAAGACGACGTTGGATTTGGTCCATTGGACGAATTAAAAAAAAACTGATTGAACAAAAGAGGGCTCGAGTAGGGTGAATTGTATCTCTATTCGGCCATCCGCTGGTTTTTTTATCATCGCTTTTTGGTGTGTCCCAGTTCGTTCTGGTCGCGCGAAACGAGGTCAAAACGTTTTTCGGTAACGAATGGCTTCTATGTCCATTACAACCTCTACCTCTCAACTGTTGTTTCCTCTTTCTATTCCATTCTAATTCACTTAATCCCCTTGTGTCCCTCTACCATCGCTCCTACGTTCCTTCTCCGCTTCTTTCTCCTTTTCCCTCCACCCTCCCTTCTCCTTTCCTACCTCCCCCATTCATGTCTCCCAATCACGCTTACCTCCATTACTACATCCAGGATTAGGTCCAAGAAGTTACTTACCAGCCTCAAACTCGCCCTAAAAAAGATATGTATCTATTTCCTGTCCAACCTCCCTCCCCCAACTTCAAACCTCTCCCTCTCTCCTCCAACTTCCAACCTCCCCCAACCTCTCTTTCCCAACCTCCCGCTCCCAACCTCCCTCTCCCACCCTCCCTCCCCCAACCTCCCTCCCAAACCTCCCTCCCCAACCTCCCTCCCTCAACCTCCCTCCCCCGACTTACCTCCCCCAAACTCCCTTCTCCAACCTCCCTCCTCCAACCCCCTTCCTCCAACCCTCCTCCTTCAACCCCTCTCCTCCATCCCCTCTCCTCCAACCCCCCTCCTCCTTCCTCCAACCTCCACCTCCAACCTCCCCTCCTCCAACTTCCCCTTCTCTAACCTCCGCCCCTCCCTCCTCCTACCTCCCTCCTCCATCCTTCCCTCTCAAACCTCCATCTTCCAACCTCCATCTTCCAACCTCCATCCTCCTTTCTTCACTCTCCCAATCTCCCACCTCCATCTATACCTTCTCTCTCTCCTCCTTCTCGCCTTTCTCCCCCTTCATTCTCTTTCCTCCTCACCATCTTCCTTGGTTTCCTCGAATGGATACTAACGGTCTACTCCCCACCTCCTAGAATGACCAGAAAATATTTTCCTCTGGCGACTGAAAATAGGAAGTAACGAGTTGGACTAGTTTAAAGGGATAACTCCATATATCCAGAGGCATTACTTCCTCCATCTGTTAAGTCTATTCCCTCGAAAGCGCGACTCTCCTCGCGGTGTGCGCGTTGGAAAAGATTTGTGTTATGATTTTTTTCCTTCTCTTCTCTTCCTTCCTTCTCTTCCATTCCCGGCGCAGTGATTCCGCCGGATCTCATCAATCTTCATTAACCCGATTTTATTTTGAACATCTCCTCTTTGCGGTTCCTTTCTATTGTAGGATTTTTTGCGTTTCTCCTTAAATTTTTAAGCGTCAGAAGCGGAAACTTATGTTGCTTGTATTTTTCACGGCGTGAACATGATGAGTTTCAGTGCAATCCAATTTTTCTTCCTATCTTAGAGTGACCAGATTCTTAGGAAGCAAAAGCGGGACATAACATGATCTGAACAGGAAAATCCGGGAAATAATCGGGAAAATCCGGGATAACCTGAATTTTCGTATCTTTTTAATTATATGTACTTAAATTAAAAGTAAATAAACTTCGCAAATACAGGACACAATTTTGTTTAATGTATTTTAACAAATGATTTCAATTTAATGAATTTTTAAAAAATCTTACAACACATTATATCACCATATAAAGGTAACAATTACTTTAAGAACAAATACTAAAGTTAAATATACAAATAGCATAGATGGTAAATAACACTAAATGGCCTCTACTTCATTTTATATAAATTTATATAATTTTTCATTAATTTTTTAGTCTACGTCTGCCTGTCTCATTCAAATTTATATTATTTTTAATCATCGGAAATATCTTGAAAATTCATATTTAATTTAAACACACATAATATAATGGCATTGGTCGTTTTAACATCAAGGTTGTTTTGTTTGTCAGACCTTACAAAATTTATTTTCTAAACATTCTTTCTACATGTGCATTATGCGCCTGAAACACAAACCAAAAACTACACAATTTCTCCATCTCCATCTGCTCTTGAATTTCAATGCCGGAAAATGGAATACCACCGATTGTAACGAGAGTTAATAAGCAATTTCTGTATTTTCCAATATAATGTGATTCAGATTAAACATATTTATAAAATTTTTGTGTCGAGGAGATTTTGTAAACCAGAAACAAAATATCCGAGACAAATGGGTGTGTGTGAATTCTCTCTCTTCCTAATCGATAAAGAATATGAGCAGACCAAGTCAAGATGTATACTAAAAAGAATAGTTCACATCCGAGAGACAGTCACGATTTCTTCAATAACACTGAGGAACAAGGTATTTGGTTCCGAAAAAAACAATAGATGGACCTGATGTAGTTTATAGCGCTGATTACGAATCTGTTTTGAAAATTTTCCTATCAGGTATATATTTTGAGATATGACACTTCCAATTATAGTAAACAATCCCCGGAAAGAACATATTCTAAACAAAAGAAGATTCAATGCAAAACAAACAAACTCTCATTTTGTTACTTTTTTGTTTTTGCAACATCTTGGACAGGGTCATTCTCTGTTTTTAAGGAGCAGCTCAAAACAGTCTGTCTCCTAAATGAGCTAATACGGCTGAAAATTTTTGTTTTGTTTGCGGAGAATTTACTGTGAAACATCAGAGAAGATGCTTTACTTCTGTTATCAATTGTAATTTAGGTGCAAGGTAGGAGACCATACCACCATTAGCCATTTTTGTAACCGTGAACAGCAATTCGTTGACTTTTACTCTATAGAAGATTGCAATGATGTAAATGCTTTGATGGCATCAATGAGGTACAAACACAAAACAAAAGAAAGGCGGTTGTTCATGGATCCTTCCAAGTTGAATTTTAAAGCAGTTCTGTTGCATAATGGCAATATATTTCCATCGATTTCCATTGCCCATTCAGTTCCTCTATAAGAATCACATGGGAATATGGAATACCTCTTAAACAGGAAAGAAGATATCAGGTACTATAAATGGAACATCTGTGGTGACCTCAAAGTTAGAGCTCTTCTTTTGGGATTGCAGCTAGGGCACACAAAATACTGGTTTTATTTCTGAATGGGACAGCCGTACTAATTCTCAGCACTATATTGTTCGGGATTGGACAGCTAAACAATAAGTGGAAGGTCAAAACAACGTACATAAAAGTCTTGTTGATCCACAATATATATATATATATATATATATATATATATATACATACACACCTTTACATATCAAATTAGGACACATGAAGAATTTTGTAAAAGGTATGGATCAAAATGGCAGAGGACTTCTACATCTTAAGGAAAAATTTATGTAAATCACCAAAGCAAAGATTAAGGTAGGAATATTTGTGGGTCTCCAAATAAGTGAATTAATGAACGATGATGGATTTGATACAGTGTTGGAAGGAAAAGAAAAAAGGCATGGGCATGATTCAAAGCAGTTGTCATGAACTTCTTAGGAAACAACAAAGCACCAAACTATGAAGACTTGGTTAATAAAATGCTGGAAGCAAACCATGACATGGGGTGTAACATATCACTTAAAATTCATTTCCTTCACTCCTATCTGGACTTCTTTCCTGAGAATTTGGGAGCTGTGAGTGACGAGCAGAGCGAGCGGTTCCATCAAGACATTTCAACGTTGGAAAAACAATACCAAGGCAAATGCAACACTAATATTCTTGCTGATTATTATTGGTTATTAATTAGGGGAGCTCCAGATACATCATACAAAATAACATTGTTTGCTAAATCTTTAACCTGGCATGTATTTACATGTATTTTGCTGAGTTTGTATAACTAAATCACAATATGATATGATATAAAAATACGTTTTTCTCCATATCTAGACGTGCTACACAAATTATGACTATAGATTTAAACTCAGCGGGCCAAAATCATTTAAGATAACCTCATTCTATGCGAAAACCAGACAAAAGGTTTCAATTTGTTCTCCAGTGTAATTAGGGTAAAATCAGAAAATATAGGTTGGTTGGAAGAAGAGAGTCTCAATGTTGCCCTAATAAAGACGTTTATCTATACATTTATATAAGCCTTGATTTGAGAGCATGCCATGACAGTATATTATTTGCATTGCCATTTGTATTTTTCTCATTACTCGAGCATGCAAATTATGCAATCGCTTCGATTGTGGAAAATATTAATTACTATAGATTGTGAATTTGTTGTCACCGGTCTTCAAGCCCGTCAAATATATGACATAATCGTTACTGATTCATGAAACGTAAAACCCTTCATAACAAATTGAGACGATTATTCATTTTTAAAACAGTCTCCCCGCGATAAAATTACCTACATAAAAATACTATAGAAAAAAGTTTGGAAAAATCTTTAAAAGCCGTGGATGAAGGAAAGATTTCCAAAATTTGATGATACTAAAACATAGATGAGGCGGCGGTGAAATTTATTTTAGTTGTATGGAGAATTTAATACGCTTCGAATGTATTGGTTCCGAGTTGTAGAGAAGGTGAAGTACTCCGGGAATATGAGGAAAAGAAAGAAGAATATCATTTTCAAATCAGGCAAAAGAACAGCAAAGATGATTAAAATGCGAATGGTGGGAGATTAGGGACCGGCAGATCGGTACTTAGCTAAGTGGAATCTTTAAGACATAAAAGTCGCTGTGTTGGGCAGGGAGGGTGGAATTTTTCTATATAGAGAGAAACTGGATAGAATAAAAATCCAATTCAAATTTTAGATTATTTATTCCTTGGTAAAAAAACCCCTCTGTTTCGAATGTTGGTAGGAGAATCCAAAACGGTCGACTTATTCTGAATTCGGATCGCAACCAAGAAATACAAAAATATTAAAAGCTAAATTCGATATTTGTTCTCCCGTATATTCTGGAATTACATGTAATCGAGGCATTCATGATGGATCATGACGAAAAATTGGCTAAGACAGAACCTGATGGGTGAAAGTTTACCGATTGATATGAGGGTATGGGGAGAATTTTCGTGATTGACAGAGGGAGATAAAGAGATGGAATGAAAATTATTTCACCGGATCATTTAGGCATGGATTACCAGGAATTCCGTTAATGAAGAGGGTTTGGCGGAGAGTAAGGTACTTCATTACATCATAATCTGGCGAGCTGATCCGCTTTGGTATGAGGATCATCATCATAGGTAGTCTGTCCGTAGACAGGTCCGTGATTATTCATGGTTGAACCTGGTTGTCCATATACTCCCATTTGCCGCTGTCCTCTTCATATCTTGATAACTCTCTTTCCCTTTCAAATCGTCTATCAGCTGAAATCTTTTTCTATCTCTTTCCCCTTTTCCATCTAGTTTTCCTTCTAACACGTCTTTAATCGTACTCTCTCTCCTCAGGTAATGTCCGACCCAGTTTGCCTTCCTCTTTCTAATAGTCTGTATAATCATTCGCTACTCTCCTACTCTTCGTAGCACTTCATCGTTTTTCATCCAATCTGTCCATTTTATCTTTAGCATTCTCCTCCAAGTCCACATTTCAAAGCTTTCCAAGTATTTGACATAATTTTTTCTTAGCGTCCATGTTTCAGCCCCGTACAAAGCTATACGACTCCATACATAGCATTTTATGAACTTCTTGCGGATATCTTCCCTTATATTCCCCGTAAGTAGGTGTTTCTTTCTTCTGAAAGCCGCTTTTGCTTTTTCTATTCTAGTCCTGATCTCATCCGTACATTTTGCTTCTCTTGTTATGATGCTTCCAAGGTATTTATAGCCTGAAACTTGTTCTAAAGGCTTTTCTCCAATATTTATGTTCAGATTCTCTTCTATGCCCGATATTCGAGGATGGTTAGATACGTATTATTAGCTCCACATCCCATGAACTATGTCTTTCCAATGACCATAAGTAGGTCGTGGATACCAGTTGCGCAGTTTGGCTACAAAAATACGACATCAGTTGTGCTGATCCTAATACTCAAGTCGTTGGATTCAAACTCTTCTTGTAAAGCAATTATTTAGTCTCCTCGTAGCCAATATGGTTGGTGCCAACGCCGCAATTAATCTTCAAATACCAAGAATTCCATTTCCGTGTAGTATCGTATTATTGATTGGGACGTGAAATAACTGAAAGAGTGCGGGCGTTTTCGGGGAACGATGATGAGCAACTCCTTTTGTGTTCTCGCTGGTTTCGTCTTTCATTTATTCGATGTTCTCAATAAAGTACGAAGGCGATCTACTTTTTACACTCATTATAGAGGCTAACTCCGTCTCGAACGCCAGTATTCGAAGGAAGACAAAAGGATAATAAGGAAATGGGACCTAATTTGTACATTTTTCAGAAAATAAAATCGAATAAAAAGGATTGATTCAAAACGCAAGCAAGGCGCTTGTTGCATCGCAGATATATATATATATATATGGATGTCAACAAGGTGTTGGGATGAGGAGTTCTCTCTCTGTAGCTGAAGAAGGAGTAGTTCCGAAAGCTTTACGTTTGTGATGTTTCTGTGTTTTTGTGTTATTTTACGTGTGTCGCTTCGACATCCCCGGGGCCTCGCCAACCTGAAGTCGTCTGATTGGTGAGTGCTCACTGGGTTTCCTCATCCCAACACCTTGTTGACATCCATATATTCATTTTACCTTTCCTTTTCCGTAAGTTGTTATATATATATATATATATATATATATATATATATATATATATATATATATATATATATATATATATATATATATATATATATATATATGGACATATCGGAAATTTTATACGATTTCACATCGGAGGGACTGATTTATCGGATTTAACTGCTTTTATATTCCTCGAGACTTTTGCTCGGACATGGTTGTTTTTTTATTGATATAGCCACAGGCGAGCCAAATAGCGGGCAGTTATTCAGCACCGACCCACGAAAAATGAGACGCATAGTTTTCGGAACGTGAATAAAAACCGAGTTTTGACAAAAAAAAATTATGCCAATTAACAAATCGCTTTGTCCTGAATCCAAGCCAAATCTTTCCCAAAACGAAAAAAAAAACAGAATGATCGCGCGCAATACATCCACTGCATCCGAATTTAGACCGAAACGTACCGGTATTAGAGACGACGATGTTCTTTTTTTTACGACGCTTAGCAACCTCCGCGCCGCCCGAATCCGCCATCGAGATTTGATTGTCGGAGCGGCAAAAACATCACCAGGACGATGAACGAGATCGTTATCGCGGTTTCAGCCACTTCCCATCCCTACAAAATTTCGTGATAAAAACGCTCTTCCGAAGAGCCGAGAAAATTGAATTATGCGCGAGCAAGGGACTATTTTCGCAGACGTCGCCGTTTCGGAAGAGGCGCGACATCGCCTGCGGAACGACGTCCCGTCGAGATGCGCGAATCCGCGGGCCTCCCTATTAATAACCCATAAAACCCTCCTGTCTGCGAGCGCGAAACAAGAGCCGTTAATTCCCCCCTTTTGCGTAACGTTGGCTTAAGTGGTTTCGCATCGCGTCCCCGTATATATTCCGCGGATTTTGCCGCCGCCCACGCTGCGAAAACGCTTCGCGTGCATACTCTGCGCTTTCCCCTCTGCCCGCCCTCCTTTTCGCGGTCGCGAAGCTGCACCAATTTGCCAGGTAATTCAGAAAACGTCACGTGTGCACATCAGCTCTCCCTCTCTCCCACCCCCTCTTCACAGGTACGGAGTGAAGTTTGTCGTTCCGACCGTGGAAAGCGTATTACGTCGAAGAAGAGTCAAATTAGTGTGCCATCCCAATGCTGAACCGACAATTGAAAATGGCTAGGTAGTGGATTTTTTCCACGCGGGTGAACTAAATCTCATGTTTATAGCAGTTTAGCCCTCTGGATTATATGCGCCGAGACCTTTTGGGTGTTACCCATGGAAAAGATGTCTAGAAATCAGAAATTAAAATTGGGTGGTTATTGAAGACCAGTGACCATATTTCAGTTATTACAAAATAGGAAGATGTATATTAACCAAATACTCGGTCGAAAATTGCAAAGATTCTGTTAGAGTGAGCCTGGAAGCCATGAAAATCTTCGAAACAATATACAGTAAGCCATTATCCAACGCGGGTTTCTACAATGCGTATTGGGTTGTACACGGTTAATTAAATGTGGAACTTAATTATCCAACGCAATGCAATATCTGGTTATAAATTTTTGCATTTAAAAAGCTACTTAAATTTTCGATCTTCAAAACCAACACTTATTTTAACGTTTTCTAAGATTAGGTTCCAATATAGTTTAACTTAAACATATATAGCATGCCTTTTACCGACTCGGGTTTATACAGCGCGTATTTCACTATACGCGATTAAATAAATCATTTACCCAACTCGTATAAAATTTAACTATAGGTGGTCCTGAATTCCTCGGGCATGGCATTTAGCTTATGTATATTTGTGACGTGATTTTTTCCATAAAATATCAAACTTGCCCAACGCGGTTTTGCTCAGCACGTCCCCTTTCAAGAAAGTTACCCCAGCGTTGCACAAGCGAAGGTTTTTAAAATGCAAAATTCTAAAATGCTAATAAAACTTTTCCTTTTGAGATTTAAAAAGTACTGCTTATTCAGTGGCTTTCAACAATGAAGATAAAATGAACATTTGTTTACCGCCACTAACGTATTTAAACAAAGAGAATAGGAATGCAAATAGTTTGTTCCTGCAAGATAAAATGTTTGAAAAAAATACGCACTGGAAATTCTAAATTTCTGAATTATGTACCGGCATACCTGCGCTTCAAACTATTTTAAAATTACATTTAATAATCAAAGACAATTATGAAACAAAGAAGCGATGAGCTAATTATGTAGCACATTGATATAAGGCGACAATGGTGTTCGAGAAATTTTGCCCTTCTCCGAAATCGGCGAACTCTAAAAAAGTAGCAGTTCTAAAGTGATATATTTCATGCTCCGTCGGAACGGAAGACATCTTCCTCCTCCTCTTTCCCACGGAGACGAAAATCTAGGTAAAAAAACTACTCGGTCCCGATTCCGGGAACGAAACTAGATAAAAAGTTAAAAAAAAAGTCCAGAATAAAATAAAGAGGTTTCCGATTCGTGAGATAACCACCGCGCGTCATATAACACGTAGTAAATTTATCGCCGACCGACACTCGAAATTTATTCTCTCTCTCTCTCTCTGGAATGTGCATTAAAAAAATCCTGATAACGTCGGTCGATGACGTCACTCACTCCCTTTCCTCTTTTTATCGCACCTCAAGTCATATCCATAAAACGAACGGGACTTTAACGGTCAAGGGTTTTTGGCGCGTTGGAGGGTGGCGGTGGTGGGCGTGGCGGAAAGGTATGAGAACGGGGAGGAAAAGGGTTTAAAAGGGGCGGGACGAAGGCATGGTTGCATTAATTATGCCCAGCTATGAAAGAGCACTTCGCAGTAATCATTAAAAACGAGGAAGGGAAAGGCGAAGAGAGGGAACGCGAGGAAATGAAGAACGGGGACTCGGTTATGGGAACGCCGCTTTACAAAAAAAGGTGTTTGTGATACCTTCCTTGCGTGACGTGCGCAGGGGGTCTCGCGAGACGTCACGCGTGACTTATGTTTTTACGCATTTGCGATGAAGAGAGCTTTTGTTTCTCGGTATCCTATAATACGCATCCTTTCTCTGAAGTTTCCCTCTCTCTTTCTTCATAAGGGAGAATTTTCGAAGTATGTGCCGCAGTGTTAGGAAAAGCCCAAAACGGGTCTGAATATTGGCTCTATCCAATATATTTTTCTCTCTACATCTAGGACAGTGGTGCCCAAACTTTTTACCTGGCGGGCCGCATCGGTGGTTGCGGATCCTTCGGCGGGCCGCATTGGAAGTTGCAAATTCTTCTTTGGAAGTTACCTATATATATATATATATATATATATATATATATATATATATATATATATATATATATATATATATATATATATATTCATTCATTTGTGTTCTGTCTTGCGACAGGTCCTACCAATTAATTAATTAATTGGTTTTGACTAGGGAATATACATACACGGTGTGGTGGTTTCCCGTTGCCTTCCACACCGGACACACACACACAGAAGGGAGGAGGGAAACCCGGTGCCGGCATTTGCCTGCTCTTGCGAAGAACACCAGGGGGGCCAACGGCTTAACGTCCCTTCCGAAGGACGGAACAGCTGAATTTACGCGGTCTCCTCAAACCACGCAACAAGGGGGCCGGGTGACCTTGAGAAAAAATCCTACTCGCGCAGGATTCGTACCCGATGACTTTTTCAAGCATCGGGCGAGTAGCAGCCAGCGTCCTAACCACTACACCACCGGCATATATATATATATATATATATATATATATATATATATATATATATATATATATATATATATATATATATATATATTCCGAAGTGCCATATAAGTGAAAAATCGCTTTTAAATAAGGGTTTTAGAGTTAACAATCAATACTAAAAGCTTTATTATTACAATTTTCATAAAAATTAATGAATTTGTATGTTAAATTTTTCGGATTGCCTTTTCATCATATCTTCGCGGGCCGTAGGTTGGGCACCACTGATTTAGGGAATTATCTAGAAACGACAGAACTTTCTGCAATGCCCTAGAATCGAATCTGGGTCTTCCACTTTCCGAGCGGATATTCTACCACTGAACCTTCGTACCAGCTATTTCTTCCGATTCAAAACGCGGATGTTTTTCTTAGTTGGGGCTAGCCAGGCTAATATCAACCAGCCTAAATGGATATCCTCCAAGTGAAACATCGAAGAAAACCCTTCCTTCTCAAATGATGAGACTGCCTTTGTCATAAACTGATGGAAAGGATTATTCGTCACAATGCATTGGCTATCCCGAACCCAACTAAGAATCGGGAGATCAAGTCTGCCCCTATAGTTCAGTAGTAGAATATCTGCCCGGCAAGTGGATTTACGGTCATAGCAGAATTTTCCTCCTGTTTTCAAATTATTCCCAGCATTCCAGCTTATGCCTGTCTGCATAGTGATCTTGTGATCAATTCTTTCCATTAGTTGATCCTCTTCATCTAAGGTGAAATGGGGCCAAATTATTGGCAGTTAACTGGTTGATTTTTCAAATTAATTAAATAAAGCTAATTAATTTAATAAATAAAATCACTTTTAATCAAAATGTGCCGGCAAATCTCATTTGTACATGTTACCTAGGACGAAGTTAAAGTTTCATTTGGCCGAAACGCATGTTTGGCGTGCAATGTACTATACACTTTGAAAACCGTAGTTCCGTACCATTTTCCCTCTCTCTCTCTCTCCCTTTCGTTGCCAATATCTCGCTTTCTTCTAGAACGATTCATTGCTCGTCGTAAACGTGAGCACGTGCGATGTCGAGTGTATGTGTGTCAGTTCGTCTCAAGATTTATTAGGGATCCGAGGAAATCCATGAAGAAAAACTCCGGCGATGTAACGGAAAGGCGTAAGTTCGTGAGGAGGAACTTAAATCACGCCCATTTTAGGAGGGCCATTTATGTGGGAGGGTCTCCTGGAAACTGTTGAGTGAACTTCATCGCGCCCTCAAACGTAACGATCTGGCGAATCTCCGTCTCCTATAAAGGTCAATCGTTTCATGAGGCGGAAAGTTCAACCTTTAAAATCATCGTAAAGTTTTAAAGTTATCTTCCCCTTGAGGAGATGATTTAGACGACGATTTTTTTCAATTCATCGGTTGAATTCCAAGTGAAGAAAACAATTTTAAAACGTAATTCCGTCGTGTTGTCTTCTTTTGTAAATATTAATATAAATAATTTCTTTCTCACTTAATCATTCTCCCGTCTGGCAGTCGGTTAACATTCAAGACTTATCTCTTGGATACTTTAGGCTTTTCCATGTTTACCTAGGTCGCTAGCCTTCAACAATTTTTTATTCATTTAATATTAATACTACTATACAAGTTTGTTAAGGAACTTCAGGCCAACGTGCCAAGCAGTCAACTTTAAGAAGATACCTTTTAAAATTCACATCTTACTGAGATAAGTTCATAATTTAACAATTGATCAATATCCATATTTACCTATTGAAACACATTCCAGAATTATTTCAAGTTTTTTCTCCCATCAAGGGCTCCAAATCGACTATGGATCTATTTTTAAAAAATAAGAAATTACTTGTAATCGGGAAAAAATGTTTAATGGTTTATAGCATGAAGGTACGATTTAAATTAAATTACTCGCGAGAAAAATAAAAGTTATCCTAACATTAATAAGTGTGCATTTATTTTACTAAAATAAATAAAACGACAATTATTAGCTTAATGTAATATAAGTCTCTTAAAATGACATAACGCGGCCATGTTAATCATACGGGTCTTAAATGCGAATTAACTGTCCTCGGTAATAATTCACCAGCTTCTCTTCTTAGAATCGAGGGTCGACGGAGAACAGCTCCTTTGCTCTTTAAATACTCTATTCAGCTTTTTTCTTTGGTCTCAGAGGATCATTTATCTTTAATTTGATACAAGACATAAGAAAAGATTCATAATTAATTTTGATCTTGGAGACAAAAATTAGCTCGGAAGATAACAGCATGAGAAGATAGTAATATTTTACCTGTATTTCCCTTATTTTATAAACTATTTCTATTACCTCACCTAATTTATTTAGTATGACTCATATGTAATTTAGTGTTCAAGCATTTACCCGTTAGGACGCGCATCTAGGTAAAAAATACCCAAGCAAAAAAGATGTGTTTATCTTTTGACTCATAGGCATTATTTGAGTCTAACCTCCAATACCTTCCACTTGGACTCTACCTGTTACTTCTAGAGTGTTTTGTTATTCTTACGACCAGTTGATTATGAGTAATTGAGTTTGAAAGCAGAGAGCGGGCATTTTTCACAGGTGCGTCCATGCGGAACAAAATTAATAAAGGATAGAGTTGGTAAAAATGGTAAAAACTAATTAATTTTTCGTAACACTACTACAAATGTGCTTGTATGTGAGATTTACTAGTATATACTTTCAATGTCTATAAAATAAGCACATTGGCCACTGACGGTGTTTTATGGATTTCTAAACATTGCAGGAATTAATGCGTTAGTGATATATAAGGCTAACAACCAAATTGCTAAAACTGTTTGTAGACAAAAATTTCTTAAAAGTATTTCCCTTAAGCTCACTAAAGAACAATTGGCTTCTCGAGCAAAAATACTCGCATTAGCTATTGATCTCTGAAGTCGAATCAAACGACAAGTTGGAGTTGAGGAGGGAAGATGTGAAGAAACACGGGAAGAAAGACAGGCTGTGAAGACTGCCCAAAAAAGAAAGACAGGAACTTTTTGTCTGAAATGTAACAAACTGATATGCAAACAACATGTTTCACCAGTTTGTAACAGCTGCTTCAAAAAATGTCAGAATATTAGTTTAATAAATGTTTAGAAAAATGAATTTAATTTAAATTTATTTGACGCAATGTAAAAATCTCCTCAGCGTTTGGGTAGAAAATACCGCGCATGCCCCAGGGTTAAACAAGTATCTATGCCTAAAAGAACTCGCTGAAATATAACAATATCCAACATTCATCCAAAGATTATGCTATGCGGCGATTATGAAGTATTGACTTAAAATTCAGATTCAACAATATCGTCAGGATGAGCAGTAGCTTGATAGTGGCTATTTTTCACGCGGAAATTTACAATTATCCTCCACTTAACGCTGCTCGCGGCTCTTTACCTTTTTTCTAATAATTTAGACCCGTGTCGAGTCGTCATTAAGGGACGCATGCGCGACACCGACACTCCAGTCGCTCGATCTTCCTCTGACGGTATAATTGAAGACGCTTATTCATCGATACGACATAAATGCCCCGCGCATGCATCTGGGACATTGCATAACGCGTCCACTTGCCCAGGGTCATTGCTGATGATGATGATGAGGCAGTTTAATCGTTTCGCGCGGATGTTTATCGCTCGTAATCGCAAGGGCCATCACAACGCGTGAGCAAAGTGGAAGAAAATAGAGAAAGAGACGAGGAGAGGGAGAGCTGCTGAGATATGGAGGGAGAGAGATGAGGTTGGAAAGAGAGGGAGAAGGACAGACCGACAGATAAACGACTTTATTAAGGGACGAAATTGAGACTGTCCCTTCTTACATTTAACACAGGGAGGGAGAGATAGGGTTTGAGAGAGATGGAGGGAGTAAGAGAGGGAGAGGGAGTAAGAGGGAGGTAGAGATAGAGGAAGGGAGATAAGGAGAGAGTGAGGGAAAGAGAGTGAGGGAGAGAATAGGAGAGAAAGGGAGAGAGAGAGAGGGAAAAGAGACTGAGGAAGAAAGAGAGGGAGGAAGAAAGAAGAGAGAGGGAGGAAGAAAGGGAGGGAGAAAGAGAGGGAGGGAGAAAGAGAGATAAGGAGGGCGAGATAGAGAAAGTATGAGAGAGAGGGAGGAAGAAAAAGGCAGTTTTGTACGTCCCCAATGAAGATAATTTTGCATGTGCCCAGCGAAACGCCTTCTTTTGTCAATAGACAACATCCTAGCTTTCATTATCTTTTTAACAGCTGGACATACCATTTGAGTACAATGTGCCAAAATTACAATAACAATAAAATACTTTAATTGAAAACAATTATTTCGAAAGTTGGTAAATAGCGTCTTTCCATTGTTTATATTTAATTATGCTCCGATTATCTTCTTCATAAAAAACTTTTGATATCGATCAAAATAAACGAAGGCATACGGACAAAACTGATAAAAAGCAATGTGTGGAGTATGGCCTTGTATTGAAGGGAAACATGAACGCTCAGGAAGAATGATGTAATATACTTTGAAAGCTTCGAAATGTAGATAAGGATAAGAATTCCGGAGATGAAATGGGCAGATAGGATGAAAAATGAGTAAGTGCTAAGAAGAATAGAATAAAATTGAATGATTATACAGACCAGAAGAAAGAGGGAGACAAACTGGATTGGACATACCTGAGGAAAGAGCATTATTAAATTAGAAGGAAAACTGGAAGGAAAATCTTTCAGATCCTTCATGGCTTTAAGATTTATGAGAGCTATCAAGAAATGAAGATATTTCGTAAAATAGGAGTACATATATAGAGAACCATGCTTAACCAATTAAATATCTTAGACATTTCTACGGACAAACTATCTATGATGGTGTTGAAGTTGTGACTATCTTCTCTATATCCTCTTCCTTTATCCCTGTACTTTTTTGTCCCACGATATCCATTTTATCATTTAAGACATCCGGTGTGCAATGTTTACTCTTGCCATTTATTAATAAATATCTAAGTCGTGGATTAAATGTTTAGAGTCCAAAATTGCAGTTGGTTGGTGCAATTCCTTCGATCAGCTCCCTTATATCGGCGGATCCCAATCCATAAAATACGCAGGCAATCTTAGAATAAGGCGTTCGCGCGATTAAACACGAATTAATCTTTTAAATCATTCCCTCGATTTATCAAAATCTTTTTCCGATCTCCATCCCTTCCGATGGCGATTTTTCCTCCTCGAATTCGCCCCCGTTCCCTTAATTATTAAAAATACGCACGGAAATGCCTTCTTATTTTTTCCGCCCCTCAAAATCTATCGTCCGGTAACCGTACGCCTTTCCAGTCCCTTAGAATTTACGAGCAATCTAAATTTCTGATGAAGTTTCAGTTCGCCTTCCGGGGTCGATTCAGCCGCTCCCGGAACTTCCGGACGGAATTAAAAGGAGTAAAAAGGAGCGCGTTCATTAAGAAGGGATTTTTCTCCCGAGTGCGCCCTCGAGTCCCCTCCGTGACGGACCGCTTCGGAGTCCGTTAATTTTCTCTCGGCCGCGTAAAGATTTCTAATTGCTTTAATCTCCCGAATGCTTCGAAGATAAGGAGTCGTTTTCAAGAGTGGCGGAAGTTAATAATTTACGCGCCACCCCACCGCGATCCGACCTTATCTTTTAAAACCCCCTCTTCTCCGACAACAACAACGAGTACCCCTTAACGTCTCCGTTTTCGCCCTTCCTTGAAGGCGCAATACTTTTAATGAACCGGAATGGGGCGGAAATTAGAAGAGCGACATAAATAAGGCCGCAAGGTCGTCCTCTTTTATTTTAACGTCGGCAGAATAGGGCCTTTTTATTTGCTGCTGTGATATATTAAGGATGTTGCTGCGAAAATTTTGGTCGACGCAACCCGGTCCTCGACTAAATCGGTAGATATGTCCGCGACGATTATGCGTACGAAAGAGCGATGTTTCTTTTTTCTAGGAAAAAATGTACAGCTCTCAATTGAAGAATTAATAATACTGGCGAGTGAGGCTATTAAAATTATTTCACCAAATGTGTTATTTGCAACCACCTCTCTATTGAATATTAAGGATAATATATTATGTGGATTGAGATGAAATAGGAAATAAATCACTGCTATATCTGCCCACAAAATTTGTATTTTAAAGGAAAATAAATAAATCATACCATTGTAATAAGAATTCTGTGTTATAAAGAGTTTTAAAATAATGAAATTTACTTTCCGCAGCGAATCAACTAGATACTTGATTATTTTACATTATTTTTAGCGAAAATTGTATGCATCGTAATAAATTTTATAATCGTAAATTAATGCTACCGTACGTATAGCTGAATTTTTCTTAGAAGATGTTATTTCCATCGCCATAGGAAAGCTAGGCTAATCGCGGGGCCCAGTGCATAGTATGAGCGTCTAAGATTTTTTATTACTGAATTTTAATTATTAAAGCAACCTCTTTATGACACTATACGAGATTTTTTCCGATTTTTTTATGTACTTCATAAATACAGTGGCCTCTCGATATCCGTCTAATTCCCAAACCGTCGTTTCTCATATCCGTTGTTCACTATTTAACACCATTATTTCCGTATCCGTCGTCGGTTCTCGTGTCCGTCGTCATGTTGCAATTTGTCTCACGCGCCATGTAGTACATCACATCCTATCGCTCAACAGCGTCAGTCCATCAGCAACACTCCTAGTAGGAGGTTCTTAAACCAGTTCTCTGCCGATTTTTTGTCATCTTTACTTTATTTTTGCAACAACCTTAGTGCCCATGTCTGCAAAGTCAAATGAGATAGCTAAGAGGCGAAGAGTAGTCCACACTTGGGAAACGAAATTGAAAATTATTGTTGATTTTGAAACTGGCAAACGAGCAGCCGATATCGGACGTGAACATGGAATACCGCTGGAATGTTCCAACTTTCACAGCTTATGCCTGTCTGCATAGGATCTTCGGATCATATCATTCCATCAATTTCATGGAATACCGCCTAAAACAGTAAGAACAATTGTAGCTGATAAACAAAAATGTTGAAAAGTTAGCAGTGCCTGACATAATTAAATTTTTTAGAACAAGAGAAGATGTTTTGCTGAAAAGGTAAAAGTTATTATCGATTTGGATTTCTGATCGTCAAGCTAAGGGAGTTAATGTGAATTCCACTTTGATAAGGCAGAAAGCTAAGACTATTTTTGATGCTCTCAAGGCGGACGAAGAAAATTGTCAGGTTGAATTTTTCGCAAATAAGGGCTGGTTCAATAAATTTTAATTGAGGATTAAATTGATATCCACACTTTATGTTTAAATCAATAAAATTATTGTTAAACTAGTCTTTATTGGTGTTTATTTACCCGAAAAATGAATTTAGTGCTCAAGTATATAAGTTCCCTGGAACGAATTATCATTATAACATGCGAGTCTATTGCTCCGTATCCGTCGCACTTTTAAAGAATCAATTAACGACGGATATCGACAAATATTTTTAGAGAGCGTGGGGCCCTGCGCAGTCACATCGTTGGCACTGCCAATAAGACCGCAACCATGATAAGCAGACTTCGAATAACACTTACTTAAAATGGCATATGAAACAAATCGCCCACATACAAACTGAAATTGAAATATAAGCATTTTTCGATATCATAATACAAAAATAACAAAATGAAGAATAGCCATTATCAGATTGGAGCATGGATTCAGTTAAAACATTTTTGTTTTTGGTTAGGTGTGGTTTATGCCCACAATTAACTGGTAATGAATGCACGCCATAACCATCTTCTTATTTTAAAATATCCTAAATATTCTTGACGTTTATAAGATAAATCACAAATTTACGTTTTTTTGCCAGAACTTAGTCCTGAAAACATAACATGGAAAGTTTCTCCTTCTCCATAAAATTGTTCAAGTTAATATTCGTGTAAACTTTACTCGAAAAACTACCTAAACAAATCCATCGAAGTTTCTTTCAAGATAATTATTTTCACCAATATATCACACATCACTCATTAAAATTTGTCAAGCAATGGTATGGTGAAACTAGACGATTCCTTAACTATCATACTATGTCCACACAGATGTGAGTTTATCATTTTCACCCTGGTTATTCTATTCTATTGATATATAAAGGCCAACTATGACGGAGCCATGAAAAACTGCAAATAAGTGGCAGACAGAACTTACTATGTTGAAAACTAAGGAAGTTGACACGAAAGGAGAAAGAAAATGTGCGGCCACAATTGAAGGTTAACTTTTACTTGAGCCAGAAAAGAAGGAAAGAGTATATTGAGGAATTATATGTACAAGATCTGAGGTCTGAATTGATTTAAACAGAAAAGGAGGAAGGTCTAGAAGGTAACAATGAAGGAAATATTAGTTTGAGTGAAAAGGCTTCTATGAATATACTTTCTAAAAAGCGATAGGAAACTATTACATCCCAGGAGAGTCATTAAAGAGACCAGAAAAAAGAGGATTCTTATCAAATGAGTAGGAAAATTTATGAAGATGGAGATTCATTTGTTCAGCTTTGATTCCCTTTTGATGAAAAAACATAATTACCTAATTCCAAGATTATAGACAAATCAATTATTTTCAGGATTTTTCTTTTAAGACTAGAAACTAAAGCAAATGATTACTTTTTTAATAATAGTTCAGGTTTTTGAGAGGAAGAGGAACTAGATGCCTCATAAAGATGATGAGTACCTATTAGAAAGAAATAATAAATACGGTCAAGATATTTGTATGCATTGTTGATTATGAAGAAGTTCATGATCGAGTTTATTGCTAAGGCTAATGAAAATGTTGATGAAAATAGGATTACAGAGGAGAGATAGATGTTAGATTCTCTCAGAACCATTTTTGAGCGCCATAATACTTTTCTGCAAACACTAACCAAAATAGAAATCATTTATGGTTGTCAAAAGGGCCCACCTGATTACAAATTCTGCAGATAAACTAACCAATCGATTTGTTGAGGTGTACTTATAAATTTATTTTACGTTTTTTAGTACATTTGAATAGTTTATATTAAAAATATATTTTTTTGTTGATTTTTTGCTTTTTAGCTTTGCAAATACCTTAATGACAATTTTAAAGTACATATTTAGGATATTTATTACAAATGTCGGCAATTATGTCGATTAGTTGACAAATTATATATAGTGAAAGAATAGATGGTAGTGGTAGAAGTGTTGAAACGGGCAAACCGATTTTGTCAAGTAGTAGGGAAAGTTTACATAAATAATAATAAAAAAATAAAGAGTGAAATATATGTATTAAAAAAAGAAAATAGCAATCACAAGCACGTAAAGAAATAAATAAAAAGTACATTCGGGAAGACAATAGACGGTCGCTGGCCGGGAAAGCTTATCACTGTCCCATACCCTCCCCTCTCTCCCTGATGGGTCGAAAGATAGGACAAGGGCCGAAGAATCCAGGCCGGCTGCCAGACCCTTTTTAGGCGTTGAAACAGTCAAGCCGATTTATGTTAAGTTATTGGAAAAATGTATCACAAAAAGAGATTAGCGAGGAAAAAATTGATGTGAGGTGTAGCATTTTATGGGTACGACACGTGGATTAAGACGGAAGGAGGCGTGAACAGATAAAAGGGATTCTGAGAAGTGTATATAGCATAAACTAGAGAAGATTGGGTGGACTGAGGGGAAAAGAGGACGATTTAAATACTGAAAGAGAAGGGATGATCTTCATTAGAATGAAAAGAGAGAGAGAGAGAAGGAAAAGGAGGGTCAAATTTCGAGAGTCGTCTGTTTTAAGAAGTCTTATAAGGGAGAATTCTAAAAAAAGTCAAAGAAGTAAGGAGAGAGGTAATAATTCATATTTTATAAGAGGATCGATATAATGAAGAGAAAGGTCTTGGATGGGATAGCTTGGTTTGGGTGAAACTAAAAGCTACCGTGAGGTGGAAACATACATTTTAAATATTTTTATCGCAGGAACGGCCCGGAATGGCATTCCGATAAAAATTATTTTACGATGAACCTTATTATCAACTCGTTGAAGATCAACATCGTCATTCGTGCCGTGCTCCTCAACTGTAATTTTTTCATACGTTTGGTCACGTGATTTAACTCAATTTTTGATATATGTAGCTCGCAGCAACCGTCAAAATAAATGTACATTGGAAGCTGTATACAGTAGTCGTAATAGATTTTTATTGCTGATTATTAACACATTGACTGCGCCTTTCGCCAGTAAATTATTTTTTCAGCAAATTTATTCATTTCTCAAATTATTACTTTGAAAGATGGAATTTTCCAAAAATATTTTCCTTTCCGTCGTAATCTTGCATCAAATTTCTCCATTATGACAATCAACGCTACTAGTTGCGCAAAGATGAAAAACGGAACCCCAGTACAACATATACATTTGGATGTATTTGGCATGTTGCGCCATTCACATTTGTCATTAACAGTGCCTTGAGCCGTGATTTTCGCATGTGCCTGCAATAAAAAAATTCCCATAAAAATCGCGATTTGCCAATCATATTTCAAGGTCAATATCATTGAGGAGCGGAGCGTAATTTCTTTAAACCCTCCCTTCAGGGAAGTGATTTGACCTCGTCCGAAGGAAAAGGTCGCGTGTCTCGCAATCATTCTCTTTCTCTCCTTCACGGCTGGAGGATGTTCGAGCCCAGCAAAGGCAAGGGAAGAGTTGTGCAAAACGAAACAATGGTTGACGATCATTTCAATTACGATTCGTTAAAAAAAAAACTAGCAAGTCTTTCGCGTGTACGTGATTAAAATATGAATCTCGGACTGGAAGCGACTGGCTGAATAACTGCGAGAAATCACAGAATGTTTTTTTTTTTGGATTCAGATAAATATAGGAAGCGGTTAGGAGACATTTCATAATATTTTCATTACATTTATATAACATTTTTGTCCCCGAAACAAATGCAACATTATAATTAAAGTGGCCCCGCGGACCTTTTTGTGGAAAACGTTGTTCTCTATCCGAATAATTTCTTTAATCGACACCTTACAGATAATATAAAAGATGAGGAGAGAAAAATTGAGTATTTATTTGTTGGTTGGCGGATGCCATTTCACGAGATACGAGTATAAGTTTATTTAAGTGCTTAAATAAAGTTGAAGTTCTAATCGACGGATTCAAAATCATAATTCTGCGATAAATTTCGATAAGCGCCACTAATGATTAATTTAATTAAAATCCGCCCAGCAGATTCGGAGATTAAACGTGCGGACGAATGGACGGACAGAGGAGACGTGCCCATAAGGCTTTCCGATACTATCGCTTCGCTGGTAAAGAAGGCCTAAAAACTCAAAAAATCCTACTAAATGTGCCTCAAATAATTACAGGCTATACTGAAAGATTTTTAAAATTTCCGCAAACCATCGTTTTTTGATCTACAAGGCGTTGGTCACGAACAGGCGAGTGCTATTGAAAACTGATAGAAAAAGACGTGAAGCAAATAAATGAATATTCCCACGCAAATAAATCAAAACGTTGAATTGCTATAAGGTCTTAGATATTCTCGTTCGTTAAAAAGCAGTAAAAAAAACTGAAGTATCCGTTTTTTTAGTGATTTAGAAAGCATCAACGGATCGCAGTTTTGCGATTTTAATGCGGAAAATCCTCATTTCGCGTTCTTTTGGAGCGAAAAGTAATTATTTTTAACGAAAACTTTGCAATCATTAAAAATTTTGGATCTTGGGCTACAATAAGAACATTCACAATGCAATGTTTCCACTAATGAAGGTGACGGTTACGCGGAACACGGTTGAAAAAAATGAACATCGCTTACGAGCCAAGAATTTGCGATGATGTTAAGGTGGAGAGGGTTAAAAGTTCTGCAAACTCGGCAACCCAAGAAATTTGCCATCGTTTCCTATCCGGATGAAAATTACATCCCATTTCTTAAGTTGGAAAATATTATTGAAAATTAGTACATTTCGTTGAAAGCTCCAAGAGGAAAAAATGGTCGCTACGTGTTTTGGAACGCTATTTTTGATTCTACGTTCCAAACATCAAACCACAGCATCTTGTGAAGTGCAGAAACAGAGATGTGTCCCGAAAATATTATCGAATGTAAAATTATTAAGTGAAACAGGCAACCTGAGCGCATATAGTGCGCGAATCGATGGTGATGAGATTTCGTTTACAGAAACGGGTTTTCACTCAGAAAATTAAAACCAATTCTGCCGGAGGGCATAATTCAGTTTGAAAAACCACGTAAAACAACCCTGTATCGATGAAGGAATTTATAATATTTTTTGTGTTTTCTATTTAACATGATGCGGAACTGTGGTAAGGGAGAAGAGAGGTCGTAATTTCTAAAGGCTAACGCCAGGAGGAAGTACGAGGGCCATGTTCTCGAATTCGCTACACTGTAGTTTCGCGGAATTATTCGGGAAGTCTCGAGATAAAAGGGGGAGGAGCGAGTCGGGGCGGAGGAAACAATGAAACTCAGGGCGGTTATAGTTTCTCATTTGTTTTGCGGAAAGTTTTTAGGGATTCCCGCCTCAGTGCTCCGCGCGTGGCATCTCTTTGTTGCGAGCCCTAGGCGACGCGAAAACGGGGAGAGGGGGGCGTAAAAAGAGAAAAAGTTCTATGCAAATGCTTGCACAAAAGGGTGGATGTATTTTTTTATCTAATTATGGAAAGGGCTCTTGAGAAAATTAGATGTGCGTGCCCCGGAGGAAGAGAAGCTAGATTTTTTCCTTAATTAACAAAATTCGAAACGTCTCGAAAAAAAGGACCCGTGGCGAAACTTATTTCAAGATATTAGACTCTCGAGGAAATTCTCGGGAAATTTAGAATTCGTAGTCGGAAAAAATAATCGATATCACAGCGAAATATATTGTCGTTTTCCTGGGCACGAGCTCCAAGGGTATGGGTGCATTTTGCGCAGATAATACACAAAGAAAATTGCAAGTAAAGACCATTAGTCGTATTTTTAATTGTGTCCCATATGATTCTTACGCTTATGTGGTTGTGATTTAAACGAACTAAAATGAGGTGAATTCTGAGAACGTATAAATATTTATATTTCCAAGGTTAACAATTGTAGGATTCTTTCAATCTATTCCACATTTTTAGAGTTATTTTCTTATATGTTCGTTTATGTAAAAATTTGGTGTTTACTCTGTTTGCAGCGCCATGTTGGCCGGCGTTGATTACCAAGGTATCATTTTCGGTTTTCGACGCTTTGTAAAAGTGAAGTTTTATTGATTTTGGGCCAAATATTATCATAAGGAAAGGATATGATGAACTGTACTATATTCTAATGAAAGAATACAATATTTTAAAGTTATAAAAATTGTTGAAGAGCTATTTCAATATATACATGTGTGTTCTCGGTAACGTGTTACTTTACTAGCATATACTGAAATGTTTTGCCACGGTAGTTCGGGGGTAGAATGTCCTAAAATAATTAATTACTTATAAACCTAGTGTTAAATAGAATTAACCGTAAAATTTTACGGTTAAGGAGTTAATTCTATTTAACATCAATTTCGCCGTAGTCTCCATATTTACTTATTTATAAACCTAGTATATATTATATTTTTTGTGTATGGAGCATTAAAAATTTATGGTATTTATGTCTTTTATAGCTAGATATGCAAAGATACGTTTATAAAAATTTTGAAATAGATGGTATGGTGAACTAAAGTATATAAATGGAAGATTTCAAGCGAAGTTTTCTGTACTCGACTCCCTTTCCCTTAAGGAAACAGTTTCATGCACCCGAGAAAGACGAAATCTTTTCCGAGACGAAAATGGCACTTTCCTGATTAAAACCTGTAAGTTGATACTCGTTCAACAGGAACAAGAGATGGGACCTTAGGGGGACTCCGCTAATTACCTACTATTCGAAACGGAACCGCAAAATGCTGAACCGGGGCCTTTTAATTAAAGTGGAGCTGAAATTTAAGGAAAGCTGTTTTACTTGGAGATGAAATTAGTGCGCCACTACGCTGGGCCGTGTATAAAAAGATGAGGAAAGTAAGTGTATCTTAAAATGCCATCTTCCGTTGTCTTTGCAATCTCGTGACGCTCCAAAGTCAAGTGTCATATTCATGGAATTATCTTTGATAAACGCTGTAGTCGCTTTCAACAATTATGCAGTTCGTTAAATAAAATAAGCCACTAAAATAACATACTCCTTTGTGTAACTACGGGAGTTAATTGTTAATTATAAAGTTGCCTGGATATACTACAATCGTTGGATATGAGCAGTCCAGTGCTAAATGGATAAATGTAGAGAGAGTCAGTGCAATGGAATGAGAAAACTTCTATAATATTCGCGAATGCGGACAAATGTTGGTTAACTGCAATGTTAAGAAGCTTCAATTTTTTATTTACACGCCTGCCTCATCGTCAGCGATAATCGAAGAGGGTCGCAGATTGATGATTTTGCGTATCTCATTTGTATGCACTTACATTGGATGCTATATTGTACGTAATTTGACAGCAACTTAAAATTCCACAGATGTTTCTGAATTGTCGATGAATTACTTAGCGATTGGATATAGCTTGCCGAGAGTTTCAAATATATCTCGTTAGAAATCGATGGCGAAAAGGACAGAATAATAATTCGTATTAATTTTTTACCAATGAAAATTTCTGAAGCTATCTTGAGCAAAGAATTAATTCAAATTTATCCCATTTTGTGATTAGTGATCAACAAAGGCATGGCGGACTTGCTCTGAATTTAAATAAGAGTCTGAAATATAACTATCCAGGGAATATTTTCCTTTTCGCAATTCTGTTATTATAAAGGAAAGAAAAATCTGGTGGCTGTGAAATACTCAGAAACCTATATCGCACTGTGAAAATAACAGAGTGAGATAAGAGAAAATTATTTGAATGGAGAAAAGATTTTTTTCTTTATTATCGAATATTCTTATAGTACCAAATTTTATAAAAGTGTGCCTAACAAGTACAGGAACGTTTTTTCCCATCCAATACCACTGTGACGAAAGAGCGGAAACTCATTTCCCATTACACAACCCGGCGAGAGAAAAATCTTTATGATTTAGATGTAGATTTTCGGTAACTAAATTAAACGATAAGATTTGTTCCCCATTCCAGGAAGGCAAAAGGTGGGCACAACGAGTCATTCAGAGGTGACCTCATTTTCTACCTAATAATTATATTAGTTCAACTTCTTCGTCCCTCTTGATAAATGCTTGTTTACATGTAATGTGCTATTCACTAATGATATGCTCTCGTGTAACCTGTGCTTTGAAAGAGTAGTTTATTAAACTACTCTTACTACAGTTACTACAATGAGTATTAGTTACCATGACATCATTTTCATATTATTACAATGCTAATTGTTTTAGAATAAATACATTACTACTGTTCATTAGGGATGGGCAGCGAAGGAGTCGCGAAGAGTCGACTTTTAAGCCTTAAGAGTCGGCTCTCGCGATCCCGGAGTCGACTCCACGGGTGCCGCTGGTGTCATTTACGAGAATAACATTAGCTCGTAGCATGAGAAATACCGTCGTGCAAGAATGGCATCATCTATAATTATATATTATTAACCACTTAACTGCTGTGAACGCATATACGCGTTAAATGTTTTTCTGCCTTCAATACCACTCACGCGTTATATCACTACAAAAAAACATCTTTAAAATGACTAACAAAGAAAAATATACCATTTTGTGTGAAATAAAGTTGCATGTATTGTTATAATTTAATATTGTAAATATTGATTTTCTATTTTTTTAAACTCGGCATATTCTCAATTCTCCCATTGCATAAAATTAGCAGTTAAAGGGTTAATATTATTATTATTAACTTTATTGTCATATTAATTATATATTATTGATAATGTTAGCCTTGCTTTGTCGGACAGCGATCGGAAGAGAAAATAATGAATATTGTGAATTTCCTTGAATATTTTGCATACGTTAACGTGAAAAAAACACGACGTTAACTGTGGGGACATTAATAACGGATTCAAAATGTCCATTATTATATGTTTCTGCGTTCATTACCTCCAAATAAAAATTATATATAGCGTATTTTTACCGGAGAATATTACTTTTCAAATAACGCTTGCATAATTTTAAAAAAACATTTCGGATCGAATCCAGACCTACGCCGTATGAGCTATGCACGATATTTGGTCAGTCATTCCCTTTCTTAATCAAAGATGGCTCAAACACTTTTGGCGTAGTATGATAAATAGATGAGACTCCAGTAGCCAAAACAAGGGTTCAAGGAATAGCCCGATGCATTTTGCCCACTAAGTGGGCATTTTCAAGGGCTATGTAACATCGACAGCGAGTCGACTGTCGACCCTTGTTTTGGCTACTGGAGTCTCATCTATTTATCATTCCCTTTCTTATCAACAATTCGACAATGAAACCTATTAAGTTGCATACGATGTTTTTGCATATTTTTACGCTGATTTCTCGAACTCAAAGGGTCCATTCACAAAAACCCGAGACACAGGTCTCCTTATTTTCGATGTAGAATCGCCTGGTCGCGTTTCATCAGAATCCGTGACCCGAAGGTCGAAGCCTCTCCTTGCCAGTACAATCAAATGACCTTACCTGTCTATAGAAGAATTGCCCATTAGTCTCTCCTAATCACTCATCATCCTTCAACCTCGAGATCCTCCAAATCCAACTCAAGGGACGACAACAACTTCTGAAAAGAGAGATTGTGATTGTTAGGAGGGCTTCTTATAATTTTGATTAATATCCCGAAAAAATCAAATATTTGTCTTCTTTGAGTGAAATTAAAACAGATATGAAAGACTGGTCACTTGGTACCATTGTAGATGTTTAAAAGGTTACCATCTTTCTATTATTTTCTGCTTGCATTTTAAAAATTGGCACCTCCCGACAATCCTCTGGCTTGGGAGGACCTAAATGATTCTTGGTCTCTTCATGAAAGTATAACTCTTTTCATTTATGAGAAAAAAACCGTACTTAACTTGCTTTTGATGACAATACTGAATTTAAAAATATATTCTATTGAAAGGTGTATTTTCGTAAGCCAATTCAGGTGTATTATATTAATTAAATAATTAAATCTCGATGTAATTCTTAATAAACGTAAAATCAAAATGTAAATATGCTATTCGTAGAACGCGCTCCCCTCTGGCTTCGTGCGAAGTTTACGATGACGTCACTCGGAATCGACTCTCTGCATGCGAAACGACTCCGGCATTTGGAGTCGAAAGAGTCGAGTAACTCGACTCCTGGCTTCATTCGCGCCCATCCCTACTGTTCATTATATCAGTAATAGTGTAACTGCTCGTCAATAATGACGGGTATGCATGACGTAGATGATAAATTAAAATAAAATTAAGAATAATGAGCAAAACTTTACATGCACTAAAAAGTAAACAAAAAACATTAAGTTCGCATAAGTGAATGTTTCAGAAAGTAAGAATAGGGTAGGAGATGTAACATTTATGTTGAAAAGAAATAAGAATGAAAATAATTTGTTAAACATTTCGCTAAGCAACTTTTAGGAGCCAAAAACTATTTTTACTTTCTGGAACACTCAATTATGGGATTTTATGTTTTGCTTTTAAGTGTACTTATATAAAATGTTGTTTCATTAAAGTAAACATAAATTTTATTTTTCTGTTTTTAGTCAAAGATTAAAAACGTATTCAGCTTTTGCAGAAAATGTATTTCATATCTGAAAAAAATCAGCAATTTAATCTCTATACCTGGCTTAGGACCACTCATTATCGCAATGCCAATGAACAACGTATTTATTTATTTTCGTTTCCGTCGTATTATTTATCACTACCAAGGTATTGTATAAACTTTGAAATAAGGTCGAAATTCCGTAAATACGACAGATGCGACGCGAATTTATAATTCCAGTGAATCATACGCAATTACACGAAAGCGACAACAATGCAAATCATCTTTACGAAAGAATTTCACGTAAAAATTTGTCAAATTTTCCTGATCTAAAGTTAACTTTTAGACCGATTCGGCATGCATTTAAAAACCGACGGCAGGAAAATAAAATGTCGTTTTTTCAAGAGTTCTTTATTTTAAGCCTCGAACTCCTACAATGATTCTAAATAATTTTAAAATGCAAATGATTAATACGCCGCAGCCGTACCCGTGTTAATCAAATGAAGAAAATAAACATCTGAAATCTTAACCCATGATATTATGATAGACGACATGTTTATAGATTTCAGTAATATCGCGAAAAAATCGTCGAAATCGTACTTTTCGATCTTTAGTTATTTGCGTTAAACCATATCTCGCCACCAGAGGCGCGACCAGCAGCATTACACCCTCAATGAGATATGCCATTTATTATACGGGAAGTCTCATCTACGGTCAACTGTCTGCCACTATATCTCGAGCACTGATTCTCGAAAACTTTGAATAAAAATCTTCCTATAAGACCCGTAAAACGCTTTTCAATCTAAATCTTTCAAAAAAAAATGTGCTTGGCATGTGAATAAATACAGTATTTGCCATAACAACTCTTTTGAATCCTCATATTGCATTAAAAATACCAGACTATTATTTATTATCTTTTTAAAGATCTAATGATTTGAATGGAGAGTTAGTGATTAAGGTTAACAATATCATAATTTAATAATAAAAACGAAAGTCCAACTTTATGGCACAAATGTTTAATTTTGCCATAAATATAATTACAGAAATCAACAAGTGAATAAATAAACAACAATGGATATATAATGATTTCAGTACAAAGGAGAATAAAGTCCTTGGTCACCTGAAACAAAAACAACCTTCAGAACGTCGTGTACACGGTGGACCGAAAAAAGGGCGCTTGCATCATTAAAAATTAAAAGGGGCTGCGGCTAATGATGTTGTTGACGATGGCGGTTTCTTGAAAAAAAGAAGCCAAGTTGTTGCCGTGTCTCTCTACGAAAATAAATTTTCGCGTGTTCGCGAGCGTTGAAATACGTGTTTACTGACCTTTCCCCCGCCATTTTCCTCTTCATTTTTTGCGCGCGCGTTACGAGAAATTCATGGGGTAATTTTCTCTAGATATAGGGCTTAATGAAGCCCTTAACGCGGACGAAATATTTCTGCAATCTTGCTACATTACACGCGAGACTCTCCGAGAGTAAAATAAAGAGCGCGCGTTTTCAGACGCCGTGAAGTGTGAGGTAATCCCGGGTTATTTCCTCTTCCGCTAGGAGGCGGAATTGATAGCGTTTGGCTGAATGAAATGCGCACGGGCCCAAATGCTAGGCCGGGAATTTTAAACTGAAAAAAAAAAACTTAAGTGATCACAGACTGAACAAGATGATCCAAACGGAACTTATGATGCCTACTTTCCACGTAATAATTTAAAATTAAATGCGGTGCAGCAATTATTCATATTGGCTATAATAGCTTTAAAATCACAGCGGATGCGTTGCTCTTTGTGTTCCCAAATTTCATAATTTAGCGTTATAAAATATTGCAAATACTTTCGAACTGGAAACTAAATTGATCACGCGCATTTGTGTGGCAAAAATAACGCGTGTATTTACATACTAGACTATACCGAATCTGAGTCCAGCAATAGTTGTTGCTGTGGCAACATTCTCGTAATGGGTCATAAAAACCTCAAGAAGAAGAAGAATTTACGAAAAATTAGAAGATCGATAAAAAAAATTCTACGATAAAATTTGAATTTCCATTTCTTTCCTCAGAGAATAATATGAATCCCGCTCCGACATTACAATTCTAAGAAATTTTAATGTGCAAGAGGAAATTACCCTGCACGATGGATTTCAGATTTCCCATGTAAACCAAATGGGAAGGATAGTTCCTGGAATCGAACTTGGACTTTCAATCTTCGCAACAAAAACTAACCTCAAATATTCAGCCCTAGTAGCAAGATATTTCCATCAAGTGCCATGGAAATCGGTCAATTAGTTAAAAAGTTAATAGGGGGGACAGGCAGACAGACATAACGAAGAAACTAAGCATTTTTAGGCGTTCTTTACCAGTGAAGCGGTAATAGCGGAACGCCTTATACGTTTGGTCCATCCGTCCGTCCGTCGTAACTTTCATCTCCTAAACCGCCGGGCGGATTTTTATTTAATTAAGTATGAGTGATTTTTATAAAAATTTATCACCCAATTGTGATTTTCAACTGAATCCGTCAATTAGAACTTACACTTTACATAATTACTTTAATAAACTTATAATACTCGTATCTCGTTAAATTGCATCCGTCAAGCAACAATTAAATATCAAACTTTTATCTCCCTAGCTCTTATATGATCTGTAAGGTATAGATTTAAAGATTTATTCGGATAAGAACAAAATTTAATAAAAGTAAGTCCGCGAGGCCACGTAATTACGAGTTATGGTTTCGGAGATAAAAATTAGAGAAAATCCCGAGCAAAACATGGCATATTTTGTTTACATCAATGGCTAAGACGGTTCTTTCAACAAACAACAATTAAAAATCTATATATTTCTCTCCCATTCTCTTATATGATCTGCGAGGTATAAATTAAAAAAATTATTCAACAACATTTGCTACTAGATGGTTCAGAGACCAAATAATTGCAACTTATAGTTTTGGAGATAAAAGTTCGAGAAAATCCCGAGCAAAACATCGCATATTTTGTTTACATCGAACGCGAAGACGGTTCACTCAGCAAACAACAATTAAAAATCCATATATTTCTCTCCCATTCTCTTATATGATCTGTGAGGTATAGATTTAAAATTTTATTTGGAGAGAGAACAACATTTACTACAAGATAGTCCCCGAGACTAGTTTCGGAGATATAAATTCGAGAATCACCTAATCTTTCGATACCGTTCCATACGTATTTCTCATTAAAAACGCTTTTGAAATCTCTGTGTATTCCATTTATGTAGTATACTTTTCCATCTTGTTCAATTTTCATTTCCATTCTTTGCACTATTCATCGAATCCGTTGGTTGAAGGAAATTTTATTATAAACTTATATTTGACCGTAAAAAGATCACGTAGAAAGTTTTATTCTCTCCGGCTTTTGATATATTAATAACATATATATTCAATTATGAATATAATAATTTATTTTTAAGAATCATTTATGCACCATTGCATGTATGCTTAAAACGATGTTGAAATTACCTAATATGAAATCTATAGAATAGGTCAATTTACGAGAAAATTGTGAAAATTTAAGTATAAAAATTATTTATTAAATTTACTTAATTGATGAAATTAATTTAGAATCACTCTTGCATTTAAGATCTATTTGCTGCCTTTGCACATATTAGCCGACTTGAACTAATTAAGTGGCGTATTCCTTTGGGACTCTTTGCTCCTACAGTAGTTATTTTTTCGTACAAAACATTAATCTACTGCTTTTGTGCATCTCAATGATGACTTGTAGATTATCAAGACTTTAAACAAAAAATATATTTTAGGTAATTAAGTAAATAGTATCTAAATAAACCTAATAATTAAGTCGTTTTAATTTTTAAGTGCTTATTTTCTAATTTTTTAAGTCATAAGACGAGATCGATATTTCTCTGTTGAAAATTAGGCTTAGCATTAAGCCCAAACACTCAACAAGCCTCGAAAGAATAAGATAAATTCTGCGATCTTTAAATTATCTCTGCCGTTGTTTTTCTCAGTAATCGAGAGATATGTGTTGATTTTAAAATTATTTCAACTAAATAATTTGTGCGGATTTTAAATAAAAATTTCCGTACTCATTTAAGATTGACTTATAGTACTTTTATTTTTAATTCATTTCAAACTACATTTAATTTTTTTCAGAGAGGGTGCTATTTTGATTTACTTCAGTCCTATTACGTGTTTTGACACGCCGTCCGCTGAGCTGGGAGATAGAGTGTCAGCCGCATCTCTCTCTCTCTCTCTCTCTCTCTCTCTCTCTCTCCTCTCTCGAATCTAGGGTCTAAATCCCTGTAAAGGGTACTCGATGCTTGCGGTGCGAATTTCAGATCTCGTCATCTCCAGTCTACCGTGCTGAAATTTGCATGTTTATGCGAACGATAAATTGAAGGTCTCTAAACCAATCTAAATAAAAAAATACATTCATTGCGTATGGATTGATTTTCGCTTCATATCGATATGAGTATATTTTCATCTTTTATGGATAAACCGCGTAAGGCCACCTAAAATGGGAATCGATCCTGGGACTCGCTGGATATTCTATATTGCGTTAACTTACAAAACCCGTACTCTCGTCTAATTAGGTTATTTTGAAACTATAAATAAATTTATTACTCACTAGCGATGAAATTAATTCATGCATTTATGATCATCGAGCTTATTTGGCAATTTTATGCGCACATTTCGTGCATACGTAAATAAAAGATAAATTCATAATTGTACTATTAGTGGATATATCCTTCGTACATCGGTATTAGTTAAAGGTTACATCAATTCAGAAAAGAGGAAAACATTGCCATTAGGCAAATAACAAGATATTTAAAAGTGGTTAATTTTCACTTTTAATTCATAACAGAAAGGATAATGTACCTATGGAACATAGGATATAATCCCAACAATCAGAATGTACGATATTCGTGATTGAAGAACGATATGAATGATAAATTAGCATGGAGATCCTCTCAAAAGCTTAAGATGTGTTTATTTTATATCACCAGCGAATCAGAACTATATCGTGAAGATATACATCTGTAAACTATTTGCTGCTATGAAGAAAAAGTTAAATTTTTCCATGAAACACGTTTCCATCGAACTGTCACAAAAGAGATCAATATACAGTAAACCTTTGTTGGTTTCCCCTATGCAGATTTGATCATTAGCGTATAAATAAATGCGACATTTATTTACCCAACGCGCATAAAATTTAATTATGCGCGCACCGCACTCGACGTTTTTATGTGACGCGAGATAACTCTCAGCCTATACGAACTCGTGATTTTTTCCACAAGGTATTAAATTTGCGCAACGCGGTTTTGCCCAACGCGTTGCGCTACTGACTACCGCATATCAGTTTTAATTTTTACCAGATTTCCAGAAACGCTCGGCCAATTTTCTCGGCAAACAAAACACTCCTCGAAGGATTTTTGCATAATTTTCGTTCAGTCGCCAAGCAAATAAAAATCCCATGTCCACGAGGAACAAAAAACCCTCGCGTGTCACTTCCACGATAACAGAACCGTCCCCAGGTAAAGAAGTAAATATTTGCGCCTCCCATCTCTCCTGCGGTTTTTGTGGAAACATTTGACCTCATAGCCTCGAGGGGAAGTAGAGAGACGCCATATCCCTCGGATCAAACGACAGGACGTTTAAAGGAGGACGAGGGAAGAGGAGGATAGGGTGTGCGGGGGCGACGAAAGGAAAATATAGTGCAAGAGAGATAGAGAGAGAGACATGGGGAACTGTAAAGGGGAATAATGGAGAGAGGAGGAGAGGGAGAAGGCGGGGAGATAGACAAAAGGAGGGATCCCTCTCCGGTGATAAATGGAGAACCACCAGAGGAAGTGTTGCGGGGAAGAGAGGGAGAGAGCGATTTGCACACAGGGAGGTTATGAGACGTTTTCGGAGGAGGAGGCGACGATAGGTCTGGTTTGAGAGAGGAGGAAGCGTCGAGGTTAGGAAACTACAGATGTGGGGACGGAGAACAGAGATGGAAGGATCGGTAGGTGTGGGAGATAGAGAGAGAGAGGGAGGAGGAGAGTTTGTGAAGGGTTTTGTCGAGTTCTCGGAGGAGACGGGGGTGCAAAAAAGGGATTGCCGAAAAAAAAACAAGGAGGGAAGTATAAGTGACAGTCGCCGGGGATTCGTTTTTGGAGGAAGAATGGGTGACACGGAGTTGAGGGGAGAGGAAGGGGGGGGTGAGGAGAGAGAGAAAGAGGGAGAGAGGGAGCGTGTTAGTTTGAACACCTCGCGTCTCGGAATCGAGGAAGGAGATTTGACTTATGTATGCGCGTGGGTGGATTGGGTTGTTTTTAGTGCTTTTCGTCAATGCTGAAAAGCACTATTATCTTCGTGATGTCCGTCCGTACGGTTGAGCCGATATCAAAAAAATTTTGTGCATAGAATAGTCAAATAAATTAATGACCAAGATGGCATATTTCCACCGGATCCATTGGGCAGGGGTGCCACAATTGCAAAGTTAAACTTTTCGGTAATTATGAATTTGGAAGGAATTGGGTTAACCGATTTCAACGAAATTTTGTACGAAGGAGGCGTGCAACATAAAAAAGCAAAATAAATATTTATAGTATAGGTATAGAGAGAAGGGCTGCCACAATACAAGAATTAAAATAATAATTATTTTAACACGTATTTATGTTGAACTTTCTGCATCAATTTAAACCAAATTTAATACTTATAATATTCACATACATAAAAACCATATTATTATATTTAGACCGAATCAGCTAAACAGGGGTGCCACAATTACAAATAAAAATCTTTCGGTAATTAAGAATTTGGAATGGATTGGCTGAACGAATTTCAATTAAATTTTGCTTATAAGATTTTCACGAAATACCATAATGAAATCAAGATGCTTAATGCGGAGTTAAAAAGCAGGACTACCACAATTAAAAGTAAAATAATATTTCTTTTACACGAATTTCTAGAGAACTGACACCATGGATTTTAAGCAAATATGTATACATATAATCTTCATATAAATAGATAATCAAAATAGCATATTTCAACCGGGTCGACTAAACAGGGCTACCGCAATATCGAGGATAGAATTTTTCTGCAACTATGAATTTGGAAGGTATTGGCTGAACTGATTTAAAAGAAATTTCGTTTGTAGTGCGAGTATAGAATGGTAAAACGAAATAAATGTGTTTAAAAAGGATCAAAAAGCAGGGTTAGCACAATATGAGAAAAATTATTTTCTGATTATAAAGCAAATACATTAGTATACGATAATACTACGGCGAATTTGACGAAAAGCGCTTCTGTACTACGGGAAACCCGTGTACACCCCTACTTGTTTTTACATTGGACGCGCCAGCAAGAGAGAGTGAGAGGTGGAAATTCCGCACCGGGCCGCCAGGATAAAACGGCGGCGACGCCTTTAAGCCGATATATAAACTCTAGCCTAATTCCGGGGGGTTTTATCGGTCTCGTTCGCGGATGGAGCCATCTCTTCCGCGCGCTCCGATTATTACGCCCGAGAGAGAGAGAGAGAGAGAGAGAGGGGCGCTAATTACGGGATGAAATCCTCCCGCGATCCGCAAATACATTCCCCTACGGTCTCTCTCGATCGTGGAGGGAGAGAAAGGGAGAGCGGCTCGCGTGAAACCGACGCTCGAAAACTCCCGGGAATTAATTAATCGCGAGCACGTCCGGTTCTGAATAAATTGCACTCCGCGGACGTCGATCGATAATAATTTTTGCATTCGATATCGAATTAATTCTTATGGGTCGGGAATCGTTTTATCATTTGGATGACTTGTAATCGTTATATGGCTTCTTTGAGCGATGTACTGTATTTCAGAATAGAATACGCGGCTAGTATCAAGGGAGGGTTGCATTTATATTATTTTTGTAAATCTTTTTTAGACAATCATAACGACAATTAAAATTCAACATGGAACAATCGAACTCTTCTTATAGCTGAAAAAATTCAAGAACAAGCGTTTAAAAATGCACGTACTTGCCTTCATCATCATCATGCTTCTGTCCGAAGACAGGTTTTAACTGAATCGCTGCCTCCATTTCTCTCTCTCCCTAGAAGCCTCTTTTATACCTCTATAAGTATTATATCCCTGCTTTATATTATCTAATATTCCTATTCTTTTTCTCCCTCTTCCTCTTCTTCCACTAATTTTTCCTTCTAAGATCGTCCTTTGTAAACACTGTCTTCTCAATATGTGCCCTATCCAATTTGCTTTTCTTTTCCTGATTGTTTTTATTAGCGTCCTTTCTTCTCCCACCATTTCTAATACTTCTTCGTTTCTCTTCCTCTCTGTCTATTTCACTTTCATCATTCTCCTCCATACCCACATCTCAAAACTTTCTAAATATTTTTCCTCCTTTCTCCTTATAGTCCACGTCTCTGCACCATAACGAGCTATGCTCCATATGTAGCATTTTGCTAATTTCTTCCTTGATTCTAAATTTATTTTCTTGCTTGTGAGAAGCTCCTTCTTCTCGTTAAATGCTGCTTTTGCCATTGCAATCCTACTTCTGATGTCCTGTGTACTACTTCCATCCTGTGCTAAAATACTGCCGAGATATTTGAAACTACTTACTTGTTCCAATTTTTGGCCATTTACCATTATATTTAATTCTTTATGTTCCTTTGAAACCACCATGACTTTCGTTTTTTCAGCATTGATCTTCATTCCATATTGTTGGCCAACCTCCACTAGTCTGTCTGTCATCCTCTGAAGCTCTTTCTCACCTTCTGCTATTAAGCCCTGATCATCTGCGTATTTAATGGTGGTAATACTTTCACCTCCTATCTTAAATCCTTTCTCTTCCATCAACGCTTCTTCTGTTATTGTTTCTGCATAAATATTAAATATCGCTGGTGAAATAGGACAACCCTGCCTCACTCCCCTCCCTTTTGAAGAACTTTCTGTTTCTTCTCCTTCAACCCTGACTCTAATCTTTTGATCAAAGTAAAGGTTTTTAAGCAGTCTTTTATCTTTCCAATCTATTCCAATTTTGTTTAAAATACCCAGCATTTTATCCCATTTCACTCGGTCAAAAGCTTTCTCCCAATCTACAAAACAAAAATACATACCTTTATTGACTTCTAGCGCTCTTTCTATCATCATCCTCATACATCCTATAGCATCTCTAGTCCCCCTTCCTCTTCTAAAACCAAACTGATTATCTTGCAGCTCCTTTTCTATTTTACATTCAATTCTTTTGGTTATTATTCTGGTTAGAACTTTAGCTGTATGAGAAATTAAACTAATAGTTCTGTAATCCTTACAACATTTTGCATTGTTCTTTTTTTCCAGTGGTACCATCACAACATCTAAAAAATCTTCAGGCCATATTCCAGTATCATATACTTAGTTAAAAAATTTTGTGAGTTGCTTAACTGCTTTAGACCCCAAAACCTTAAGAACGTCCACGGGTATATCATCACTCCCAACAGCCTTCCTTCTTTTCATGTCATCAATTGCTCTTTTAACTTCAGACTCGAGTATACTTGGTCCTAGCTGATCTTCTTCCACATCCTCTTCTTCATTTAATTCAATATTTCTTGGCTTTCCTTCTTTGTCATACAGAACCTCAATGTATTCATTCCAGACATTCTTTACATCTTCTGGCTCCGATACTATTTTACCACTTTTGTTCATGATTCCTTTACGTCCTATCTTTCTTGCCTTTTTCTTGAATAGTTCCCTTGCTTTGCTATACATGAGGTCTGTTCTACAAATTCTTTCACATTCGACAATCTCCTCGCATTTTTCATTTATCCACTGTTCTCTTGCTTTATCTGTTTCCCTTCTTAAAGCATTATTTAACTCCTTGTACTTTCTTTGGCCTTCTTCAGTGTTTATGTTCTTCCACTTTCTCCGCTCTTCCATTTTTTGCAGCATGGCTGCTGTGATCCAAGGTTTTTTGTTTCTTTCACCCGTTATCTTTCCTACCTTCTTTTCCATTACATCTTTAATGTTGCTATGGATGTATCTCCACTCCTCATCTACATTCTTCCTATTTTCTTCAGCTCTCTCCCCCAACCTTTCATCCAGCTCAGTCATGATAGCCTCCTTGTTTTTAAGGAGTTCCTCTAAGTTCCATTTCTTGTTAACTCTTATGTTTCTCTTAACGCTCTTCAGTCTACATTGTATATTTGCCACCAAAAGGTTGTGGTCAGAATCGATATCTGCCCCTGGTAGTGTTTTTACATTTTTAATGCTATTTCTAAATCTTTCATTGACTAGTACGTAATCTATCTGGTATCGTCTCTGGTCTCCTGGGCTTCTCCATGTGTAAAGTGTCCGCTGGTGATGCTTAAACCATGTATTAGTTACAATTAATCTATTTCTATGGCAGAATTCCACAAGTTTATCCCCTCTTTCATTTCTCTTCCCTAGTCCATATTTTCCCACTATGTTATCTTCCTGTCCCTCTCCGACTACACTGTTCCAATCTCCCATTACTATGGTGGTGATCCTTCCTTTTCCCTCATCCTCCAATATCTCCATAATCTGTTCATAGATTTCATCTACTTCGTTGTCGCCAGCATTAGTTGTTGGCATATACACTTGAATTATAAGCATATCCACTGGCTCCATCTGGAGTTTTACGGCTATTAATCTGTCATTAACTGTCACTACCTTACTAATTCCTTCAGCTATCTCTTTTCTCATTATAATCCCCACTCCCCTTTCCTTTTTCTCCCCTCCCGAGTAAATAATCTTAAATTCGTCTGAATTTATCTCGCCTTCTCCTTCCCACCGGACTTCACTAAGACCTACTATACCTACATTATTCCTTCTCATTTCCCTTTTTAAGTTCTCTAGTTTACCCCCTGAATTCATAGTCCTAACATTCCATGTGCCTATTTTTAATTTCTCACTACTTGCTTTCTTATTAATCTTACATTTCCTCTGTGCATCCCCTAGGGTAGTCCCCACCCGGAGATCCTATTGGGGGACTATTTTACCTCCGGAATATTTTACCCCAGAAAGATCCATAGAGGTATTTTCAGCTTTTCAGCCTATCATGGGAAATATAATGAGGTAGTTTCCCCTTGCTTTCCTCATCGCAGTTTCACAGAGTGATTACCCATCTGTAGCTGTTCAGATCCACGTGATCACCACCTACAGAGGTACTGTGCAAACTGCTGCCCTTGCACAGGGGGATGTAAAACCCCCAAGACTGCTTCTTAGTCTGACTCTTCCCCTCAGACCTTTCCGGCTTGGATGGTCCTACCAGGAGAATTATCTCCCGCCGGCATAGCTCTTTGGTTCGTAAGAGTACACAAACCCTCCCACCTCTGTAAGGTTATGCAGTCCTTAGGGAGGGGTACTTGCCTTAGGTATCCCCAATATGCACAACAAGGTTAAAAAACCATATGCACATTTCGGCTACGAAGCAGAGGTAATTAACCGAAAATAGATTCTAAAAATTCTAAAATTAGTATCAATTATCGGTGAATTACCTCTGAAGACGGCTGCTTTGTAGCTGAAATGCTCATATGGTTTTTTAAACCTTGTAGTGGCTTTTGGAGATACCTAAGGCAAGTACATTTTAATTATTTGCTTGTTCTTGAACAATTAAATAGACAACACCTAAATCTTTAATAACATACTTGCATTACTGCCACAGGTATACTTGTACAGCTAAAGAGCACTGATTTAAAGTTATGAAGTCAGTGGTGTTTGGGACCGTCCATATATGACGTCACGCACCGAGGGGGAGGGAAGCGGGTCCGACTTGTGTGACGATGTGGGACGATGGGGAGTAGGGGGGTTTTGAAAAATGTAACATCACAAAAATAACACCAGCGCCATCTACCAGAGAAAACTACGTACGTATACTCTTTTTCAGCCCTAGAAGACAGCATTACGCTTATGGCGCGCGCAGTTGCCAACTTTCCCCATGGCTATACGCTTATGTCTTCATCCCGTATTAAACGCTAAAAAATAAAACTAATAATTTAATGTAGATCACTGGATGCCAATAAATGTGCATGTTTTATCATAATTATTGGTTAATCTTATCGCTTAATTATATTTGGTAATTAAAATTAAGCATATTATTTTCGTGAGCTATTTGCAACATTATCATTTTAAAACAAAAATATTGTCGGGGTAATTTACAGTTAAAAAGAATAATATTACCGTTATGAATCACTACATCACTTATTGAGGACACTCCATCCGTAGTGGAGTATGTCGAAGGCCATAACACGTCAATCACTTGCTTTAAACTCTCAAACGAAACCGTTTCATTGTGTCAAACACTGGGTCCTTCTCCCTTGGGAAAAATCTTCAGCACGACCCCTGCATACGACGACCCTTGCGTACGACGCACCCCGGCATGCGCTCGTGCTCCGGCTTTGCGCGTACGTACGGAATGCCTTCTTTTATAGCAACAGACATTAGCCCGGAAGAGGACACCACTAGATAGAGTCTAGAACCAATTAGCGTTCGCGAGTGCAGTGCGATCTACCGGCACTTCACTGCGAACTAAACTAGTTCCCACCAGACAACGTCGCCACGAGCAGAGGCAGTGAGAGACGGAGAGAGGGGGAGAACGAGAGAGGACTCAGAGCGAGGCGAACGCACCTGCGGAGAGATTATCTGCGAGTCGAACTCTTTCCGTATCATTTGTGATTCCTCAAGTGGACATTTCTACTAAGTATTGTACTATATTTGTGCTTTGTATTATGTCACTGCAATATAATTGTTAGTACATTTCGTGACATTTATCCAGTGTATGGTATTTGATTTGTTGTTGGCAGCAGCAGTGTCACCAAGGGGTATCATATCGTTTAACTATTTTCAAGTACTTTTAGTATTACGAGAGATTAATGTAAAATGAGACAGTTTCGTCTCACATCTCAGAAACAACTCGGTGCAAACCTCTCGTCTATTCTATTCTATTCTCGTCATATCCTTGTTGAGGATTTGCAAACGAATTTGTGTCTGTGTTTACTTCCAAGGAAGCCTCTATCTTCACAGGTTGGGAGGTCGAGGGTAGGTATCTTATATATTTCCTGCATCTCATTTCTTCGGGGTATTTTTGAGGCTTCAAAACTGCTTTTTAGAGCAAGGCAGAGGAACCCAAAAACCAGCTTTGTTAAGCGTTATATTTTTAGCTGCCAGTAAATACGAATTTTACACAATTTTCCCTTAGTTATATTCTTAGTTAGTTGCGTTTTTAACCCCTCAACGTCATCCTGCGTACTCAGGACGAAAACTTCATATGCGGTCGTCCTGTGTACTGAGTATGCCGCGGAGATTGCTAGATTTCTTTATTTTTTTGACGCAATACATTTTCTTAATTCTGAAAAAACTTGATATATTTCAAAACAGTAACCTTGGGCCTTCATATTGTGCTTAATTCTGCAATTGTAACTGTATTTATTTTTACCTTTATTATACGTTAAATTTTGTAATTGAATTTTTGCGTAGTTCTGTGAATTGTGGCTTATAAAAATCCCTATTCAATGCTGAGACGAAAGCTACTGTGTAGTGGAAGGGGATATAGGCACTGTTTATCTGCTCTGTGACATCTGTAACTCTTGAGATCTTTTTTTCTTATGGAAAGGGAGGAGAAAGGAGAACAATTTAATGAGAGTGAGAGAGAGAAACACTTATCTGACATCATTGCACAAAAAGCCCATTCAAAGATACCTCCGAAAGTATTACGTAATTCAGAACGCAATGTAATATTGTTGTGTTTTTATAAATAAAAAGTTATTTCAAACCAATTATATCTTTTGCAAATTTGTATTTGGGGAGAGGGGGAGGTCAAAGGTTTCCGACGTCATATATGTGGGAGGTCTGAGTGGGGGTAAAAAATTCGCCAAAATTGTGACGTCATTTATGGACGGCACCTTTCTTCAATTATGCTGACTCGAAGATACTCTAAAGATAGATGCTCCAAAGAACCAGAGCCTTTCTGTGAGAAATTGGACTATCTCGTGTCAAGGCGGTGAATTATGAGCCGTAATCGTCCTTTGATACTAGAGTCCTAAAAGTCTGCGTCGCCTCTGACGACCTACGGCAGCCACTCCTTTTCATCTTTGTTTATTCAATACTGGTGACCAATTAGGGCTCAGTGTCCAGGATCACGTTTATGCATACACATTCATATAATGTACTCCATAATTATATATAAACCTTAAATGTATATCCAAATTTAATTTTTCTGCAATACAGACTAGAAGCACACTAATTTGCGCAAATGGTGCAACTTTACATCACTCAACTGGGGGTATTAATAATTTTTGTTCGTAAATTTAAGCAAACGATTAACATAAGAATGAGAACATAAGCTTTTGTGAATCAATTTTCTTATATAATAAAATTTACAGCTACATGTCTGAAACGGATGAAAAAATGTAACTTATGGAAGCAATTCATACCAATTAAAATCCCAATCGAAGAAGATAACTTGTTTGGAAAATTTCCATGCGGTCGCTGGCCAACAGCGATTGAAAAACTTAATTCGATTAAAATGTTTTTTCCGATGCCATCGTAAATTGCGGCGCTTCAATTAACATATAGAGATTTATTGCCGATGAGTCATAGTTCGATAGAATTAATAGCAAAGAAGGGTGGATGAAGGACACAAAGAGGAAGGCGAGGAAGAAAGAGGTCTGATATTTGCAGCGAAGCTAATTACGACACAACGAAAATCTTTTTTGAAATTCCTGCACTAAAGAAAACGCAGCCATACCTGAATGTTATTTTGGCGGTGCGAAAGTTTTCCTTCAGGATCAAGCTGCAGCGTTTGTTTTCTTATCTTGTTCGTTGCACGTTATCGTTCCCTCTCGTAAAAGTAATTCAGTAGTGTAAAAGTGGGTCGCTCGCAACACGTTTATCTCTGAACTTTGTTCCGTAGATTATGATTATGGGAATACTCGAGTTGAAAAATTAAAATTGCGGGGTTCTTTCTTAACCTCCACAGAACATCTTTTCTCCTTTTGTGTTCATAAGATCGATTTGTAAACTTTGTATTCTTCTTACGCTGTTGCTACCAAATATTGAGCCACACACGCAGACAGAGGCGCGCCCACACACAAACAAGCACACAACACAAACACACATATATACCTACATACTTAAACCTAGTATTGGCAACGGTTAATACTCGGATAAATATATAAGATAAACTAAAGAAAATTTGTGTAGAATAATGGACTTTTTATTTTATTTCGGTAATTCACGGTATGTTCTCCTAAGCGGTACCAAAGAAATTCATGAAGTGTTATCGTATGGACGCAATATGATAGATTACAAAAGTCACTGATACACATGATTACTTGATTTTTTAAAATCCAAGTACACATTCAGTTGAATAAATGCAGTAAAACGAAGATTCAACGTCCAAAAATAACATCGTTTTTAGAATTCACGGTCGTTACTCTCATTTTTTCTAAGGTGTAAATGACCTCCCTTTTTTATAAAGGATCCTCTTGCATTCATTGTGGTTTTACGACCAGAGGCGTAGAATAGACTGTCTAATTTTGTCCCGAGTATCCTTTGAGACCACATTAACGAAAGTCTTGCGTAAGTTGCCGTTCATAAAATCGGCCATCTTCACACAAGAGAGAAATAGATTCGCTTAAAATAAAGGGGCTCGTGACGCAAGTGGATGAGACGGATCCGAACTAGGTTGTCTTTTTTTAAAGAGAACACGCTTTCTAAAAGGAGATTCAAAATCATCCAATCAAGATCGCGATGCGCCGGATATTATTTATGACTAGTTTAACTGCCCAAGACTTCCAAAAGGGAATTTTATCGAGTTCGCCCTATGGCTGTAATCTAACCAATATGGTAGCTCTCATAAACACGAAAAATTCTGGGAAAAGCAGATGCTACGAATTAGCCGTAAGCACGTGATGTTTTTTCTGAATGTACTTAGATTATAATTTTTTTAGCATCTATTATCGGTGAATCGCCGCTGATGACGGATGCTTTGTAGCCGAAATGCGCACATGGTTTTCCCGGCCTTTGGTTTTTAACTGCTTCATGGTACCTAATTTAACAATTGCTCAAGCTATGTCTGTTATAATTATCTTTTCGAAAGAAGTGTATAGTGGACAGTTTCTTCGGTATGAATTACAGTGCAGTAAGTCCTTGCTGCTAACAGGGGTTATGTAGGTAAATACCTTGAAAACATCGTGACACCAAAACCAAAGGTATATTTTAGATGAGAGATTCAGTTCGTGGCTTGCAAGAATATACTTATCATTAAAAAATAAATATGTATATTTATCAGAAAAGAACGTAGCAATAGATCCTAAAATATGAAAATCAATAGAATAATAAAAATTAATAAATATAAATTTTTAGTATAAATTTTTCAAATACACTAAAAGCGTAAAATAAATTTTTGTGCACCACAAAAAATCGATTTATTAGTTTATCTCCAAAATATTTAGTCACAACCATAAGAGATTTTGGTTCTGGTTTGTGTTTACAGAAGTTTTATGGGGAAGTTAGATTCTCTCATAACCATTGATGAGCCCCATAAAACTTTTCTGAAAACACTAATCAGAACCGAACTCGTTTATGGCTGTTAAAATGGCTCTCCCTGAATTTTGGAGATAAACTATCCAAACGATTTGTTGAGGTGTACACATACATTTATTTTACACTTGTTTGTGGAATTGAATAGTTAATATTTCAAAAAATTATTTTTTTATTTTATTAAGTTTTTATTTTGAGTTTTACAAATGCCAAAATGACAATTCACACACACAAAATTCACATTTTGGATTTTTTAATAATAAAGACCGTCAACTATGTCGACTAGATGACAAATTTTATGGCGACAGAGGTCTTCACATCACATATAGATGGGAGTAGCAGAGTTGTTGAAACAGACAAACCGATTTTGTTAATACACGAGGCGAAGAATCCACATATAGATGGGAGTAGCAGAGTTGTTGAAACAGACAAACCGATTTCGTTAATACACGAGGCGAAGAATCCACGCCGACTGCCAGACCCTTTTTATCTATTTAAATAGACAAACCAATTTCTGTTAAGTTAAAAGAATAATTTACAATAAAATATACCATCGGAATGAAATTTTAAAGCGTATACATACCGTCTTTTAAAATAAATGCTTATTTCAAGCGTCTGATTGACCCGGTCCCTTCTCTCTGCTTCATTAGATTTTTTCTAGAAATCATTTAGAACTCACAATATTTTATTAACAACCCACACGTAAAGTGTTGCGATTGTTTACTTTAAATATTATTCTTCATCTTCGATATCTTCAGGATTTATCATAAAAGTGACTTTGGATAACTGGGATTTATTCAGAATTTAGAAGCAAGCGAAATAATCCAAAATACCGATAGTTGGTGGAAGATTTAATTGCATACATATATATATATATATATATATATATATATATATATATATATATATATATATATAATGGAATTATTGAATCATATAGAAAAAAATTTTTAAAAAACAATAAAAAGTGTCCATCAAAGTTACAAATTGGTTGAAAGTTCGTTTCGCAGTATTAATGTCGCAAGTTACGATTCAACCACGGGTATTGAGCGCCGTTTTGTGATGGAGACTAGTATCCCATATTCTGTACTTGAGGTAACAATAATTTCGAAATACTGGAGTAAACTAAGCCATCACTTTATCGCTCTGCTGAAATGGTATTTCATATTGTAGAATCATTATGATGAAAATTATTGATAACATTGGAATTAAAAAATAAATTGTTAACTGATAATTATCATGGAAAAGCAACTAAATTATTATGTGCTTCTTATATCTCCTGTGGTATTTAAAAGTTCAACATCAGACCTGTTCGTCACGAGTTTGTGTAAGCGATTACATTCGAAGATTAAATAGCGTGTGAAATTCTGCATATGATGTTAAAATATGCAATATCTGTAAAATTATAAATATGCTAAATTTGGTGAGTAAAGATATACTTCTGAAAAAGATGTTTCATATATCAATACAGTGTTTTTTGTATGCCTGAAAAACCACTGCTTCTCATATTACTACGAAAAATAGAATTATATCGTAGATTTGATAAGAAACTCATATTGAGAATACTGTGCGTCTCTACATCTAAAATTTTACATATTCGTTCGATTTACGCGAAGTTATTTATTGTGAATACAGGATTTTAAAACGATTCTTACCGATTCGGAATTCGGGCATGCAACATAATTATTACAAAGCCAAATATTTTTGTGTGAAGCACATGACTTTCTCCATGCAGAGTAATGGATATGATTGCAATAATACTTACGAGTTGCTCTAGGCAACAGCGTCCTCAAGAATGACTACCGGCAATTACACTCGTGAATAATTTTTAAACGAGGTGCTTGCCAGACAACACACTTTTTCCATGGCTCGCTCCATACTCTTCGGAGCAAGTTATTTATGGCCTTAAGCGATTGACATATTTGTATTCACGAGGTGTGGCTACAGGGCCGGCGCAAGGCAGTTTGGCGCCCTAGGCAAATTTTTTTTGGCGCCCTACTCCCATCTAAATGATACTAAAAATCTAATAGTTGAAAATTATTTTTAATAGTAATTACACAAAGGCGTCTATAAGCACCGGTATTACCTAAATATAATATTAAAGAAAGATCGTTTTTTATTATTAAATAATTTTTTTCATAATTACTAAAAACAATTTTTTCCACTATTAAAAGCTTCATGGTAAAAATGGGGATTAAGAAGAATATTTTTTAGCAAGAGATTAAGCAAATCTTAACTTTAGGCTCGTAAGTTAGTCCAAATCATCCTCAGACTGCTATTTTATACTTCTAATAGTTTTAGGATTTGAGTAGTGCACAGCATTGAAGAGGAATTGAAATAATTTTTAATATAAAGGTTTATACAACACAAATGCACGTGAAAAATATAACAAAATGAGTCAATGAAAGATGAAAGATAAGTATACAGTACCGGCCATAAGTATTTTACCACCCAGGAAAATTTCCCAAAATAGTAAATAAGTCACCGAAATAAGGTTATTTTGTACAAACCGACATTTATTAACGAAACAAAACATTCTGTAAAACTCCTCATATATAACGAAATAAAAAATGTGAAGTTCTGTCCTAAATCTTGAATTTCTCAAATAGCCACCCTTTGACTTGATCACTGCCCTACAGAATCGAGGCATTCTGACAAATAATTTCTCCGGTGTTGTGGTTGTTATCACTTTCCAGAACCTCTCCAGGTATTCCCTGAGTTGCTTTATGTTGGTCGATCTCAGTTTTCGGACGTTTCTCTCGAGCTCGTCCCATAGCAGCTCTATCGGATTTAGATTTGATGATGGTGCAGGCCACAACATGTCTTTCAGTTCCTCTTGTTTTTCTTTCTTAGCCTCATAGTTCCTACACAATTTAGATGCCTGTTTAGTATCATTATACTGCTTCAGGACGAATCCTTTAGCAATTATCCTCTTCCCAGTATGCATAGTGTGCCTCTGCAGGATGCGGTAGTAGCGCTCTTTCATCAAAATTCCTTCTATATGAATGAGATCCCCCAACGAATCACCTCAGAAACAGCCCCAAACCGTCACCAGCCCTCCTTCATGTTTCACCGTGGGGACAGCACACGGCTTCGACATCCTCTCACCAGTTTGTCTGCGCACATACTGCCTGCGTTTCCCGCCGAACAATTCAAACTACGATTCGTCAGTAAATAGCACTCTTATACACTGCTCCAAGTTCCAATCTTTGTGTTTTAGGGCTCATAACCGATTCCTCTTGTTTCGTTCGCAAAGAAGTGGTTTTCTTGCGGCTACTTACCCATTGAGTCCATAATCCGTCAGACGGCGCTGCACTGTTTTCACTGACACATGAGTCTCTCTTATGGCATTCACTTCATCGCGTATGCCAGGTGCAGTTTTGGTCCTGCACAGTTTGCTGGTGACCCTAATAAACTTATCCTCCTGTTCTGACTTGATTCTAGATCTCCCAGACCGAGAGCGATCGGAATTGCGCCCCGTTTCCTCATTTCTGTTGGCAGTGTAGAGCACAGTCGGATGCGTTACGTATGTTTTTCGAGCTATTTGTGTAATAGAAGAACCATCTTTCCAGAGTGATAATACCGCAGCACGCGATTCGACACTGATTTCTCGCTTTCGAACTGTTGAATTTTTGTTTCGCCGGATGTCCGAAATGCACAAAGCAGGTTTTCAAACTTTGAAATGGCATACCTGGCGCCAATTGGTGGCAAATGGAGCGCATATGTGAACGGTGCGATAATTTTAAAATGCCGCCGATATTCCTATCTATCAGCACGTCGCGCAAACCTTGCATTCTGCCACGTTTCAAACCACTTGAACCCACTGATACAATGCATTTGGATGTTTTATTCGTAAATAGGCGAAGTAGATGCTTGTGTATATGAAAAATGGTCTAAACATGATTTCTAATGAATATCATAGGTGGTAAAATACTTACTTTAAAAAAAGAATACACACACATATACAGTGCCGTGAAATAAAAACATTGACTCTTCATGGCGCCCCTCAATCTCTGGCGCCCTAGGCAGTTGCCTGCTTTGCTACCCCGTTCCGCCGGCCCTGTGTGGCTATTAAGTTTCCAGACAGGATTTATTGCTCAAATTGTAATAAAAGGAGAGGAGTGAGACGAAGGAGAGGGAGTGGAGTGGAGAGGAACCTCAATTACTAAGTGGACAAATTTCAGCATGTTCCGATTAGTGCGCCGTCAGCTCTGGCTCTTTTAAGCTGGCTGTGTTTGTGTTCGCCGGAGAATTGAAAATGGTGCGTAATCTTGAGCAGAGAATTAACGTCAAATTTTGTGTTGAACTGGGGATTTCTGAAACGCATGAAATGTTAAGAAGAGTTTATGGTAATAACACCATGGCAAGAGCGCAAGTATTTTTGTAGCATAAAAGGGCAGAGAAGACGTCAATGACGATCAACGTTGTGGAGCGCCAGTTACCACAGGAACACCCGGAAATGTTTCAAAAGTTACCAATTTGGTGCATTCAGACAGACGTCTAACTATCAGAATGATTTCTGAAGACTTGCATTAAGAAACTGTTAGATTAATTCTGAAGGAGGGACTTGTGGATCCTTCACCATAACAATGCACCGGCTCACACAGCTCTCTCTGTCCGGGAGGTTTTAGCCAGCAAACAGATCATTGTAATGGACCACCCGCCGCATTATCCCGATTTAGCCCCCAGTGGCTTCTGGCTATTTCCTAATCTCAAAAGCTTTTTAAAAGGTCACCGATTTGAAATCATTGTTGACATTCAAACAAAAGTTATGCAGGCTCTGCAAGACATCCCGAAAGGAGATTTCTACTGCTGTTTCCAACAATGGAAACATAGTTGGCATACATGTATAAGTACTAGAGGGGAGTACTTTGAAGGGGATAATTGTGAATAATTTGTAAAAATATAAATAAATTAAAAAATACTAAAGTCTGGAAACTTAATAGCCACACCTCGTATATTTGCATTTACTTATTTGTGTAATATTTGTGTCATTTAAAAAAATATTTGTTGTGTTAATTATTTTGTCTTATTTATTTTTTCTTTATTATTTTTTGTAGTTTGATATTTGATATTTTTATTCTTCTTTATTTTAACACATTTTATTTGGGGGATTCCTGTATGTGTTAAATAAATTATCTGTCTATCAAATACTGAATAATTTTTAAAAACAATATTGTTATTTGATATTGTGGATAACAAAAAAATTGATCCGCGATTAAAATTACCGTTGGCGGCGCTTGCATTACTATCAATATTTACAGGAAAATTTATTTAAAATATGACGCTAAACGCTATCCGGTTAATTATTATTGCGATTAAAATCATGCATTTATGCAGTTATGGAAATTTACCTAATTTTATTCCAAATTTATGTCATTTCAGTAACATTTTGTTCTCTAAGTAGGTAAAATGTACGTTTCTGACGATCTTCTACGATACCACATCTCTTTTTTTTCGCTAACAAGAAGGTGAAACGCTATTCCGCCATATATCAAAACACTGGCAGAACATGCCCCTATTCCAATGGTTATAGTGTCAGAACAAATCAAAAACATCTTCCCCTTACGCCCCTTTGTTCTCATCCTTCTTCCCTACCTCGTAACTCACACGCGACCTCAACCAACATAACGCGGCCGCATAACTTTACGAGCGCTCCCGTTTTTCCGCCCACCCCACCCCACTGCTCCCTCAGGCCGTCCCGTTCCACCACCCCCTCCCCCTTCCTCTCTCTCACTCAATATTCCGTTCTCACAGCAACACCTCATTTCCCCTGTTCCGGCAAAAGTTTTCCGCCACGATGACCTTTATGTCCCAACCTCTCACTCTCCATCCCTTCTGCCCTCGGTCCGCCTCCATCTTACAAAAAAGAAATCTCTTTTCGGGGGCGTAAAATAAAACTAAAACTACACACCCGCCTATAAGGGAATATCTTCATAAAAGGCGGCACATGTGGAGCAGAAAAAAATAAATAACGCGGTTTATCCTACCCGCTACGGGAAAGGCATCCGAAGGCGTAGACCTGCTACCCTGCCCGAACGTGTGCCTTGTTATATAAGCGTATATAAGCATGAGGTACAATAGATGCAATACCTAACTTCGTTATCAGAAACTTCCTTACCAGAAGTAGAGATAAAATAGAAGTCATAGTTATGAGTTCCAAGACCTCAGAGAGAACGGCAGCGCGAAAATAATATTAAACATTAATAAAAATAATATCGTGTCTGTAAACATGAATTATACATTTTATTTTTAAATTCTTAAACAAAAAATAGATAAAATTATAAAGCCATTACCTCCAGCTGCAGTCTTGCTTCTCCTAATGGGGAATTGTAGAAGCTAAGGTGGCAAGAGTCACGCGGAGAGTAGCCAGGACCTCGCTGGTCGATGGATCTGGCTATGGTTATAGTGGGCAAGGGGTGGAAGATTTCTAAAAAAAAGCATCAAGGGTGGGCTCTCTTTCCCTCTGCTGTCAGCTACGAAGTATCCTAGAGCAGCAATTCATAGCTTTTAACAGTCCTCTTTACTGCGCAGCTTCGTTCAAAGTCTGACGGAACCTCGATTGTATGAGAGGGCTCACTCAAGCACTCGGAGAATAGCGTCCTTGTCAATATCTCTCGGAGAGCCACTTCGCTGTCGCATGCGTTGCCCGTCTCCTTCTGTCCAACACCTTTTTTTGTCGGCAGCTCCTCGCTGGTTTGTATATCCCACTGATATCCAGCACCTCTTGTTCGTCGTCGGGGTTGACTTCCTCGAAAAGCATTTCATGTTCCATGCGTGCGACTTCATTGATAATAAAATTCATGTTTTGAAGAAAATTGCTTGATTTCTAAATTCTTTACTCAGTTTTGGAAAAAAATACTGCTTGCTTTGCAATTAAGGTGCTTCGTTCTCAGAGGATTGAAAAATCGAGGCATTACTCTTTGTGTATATATATATGTATAATTGTACAAAAATTAACTTTCGCTGACAAAGCGTTCAATCCGAAACCTTCCAATATCACAGTTTGCCGCTTTTTATTTATTTTAAGATAACCCACAAGCAGCCTCTTAAGTAGGATTTTATAACACGAAAACAAGTTGAATGTTTCGGTTTTACAGGAAGTGTACACTGGTTTTCCTTCCTCCTATGAAATTCCATTTGTTTTCTCATTTCTCCGTTTCATAAAGTATGTACATATTTTGTTTATATATATTATATATAAACTAACACGAAGAAATTCTTTATTCATCTATAAATATGCCTAAAGCGCAATTAATTAATAAATAAAGCAAAGCAAAGCAGCTTAAACGGGGCTTTAAGAACTGACCTCCTCAGGGTTAAAAATTGAGTGAGTTTGCGGTATCCCCCTCCTCTCTCTCTCTCTCTCTCTCTCTCCTCCCTCTTCCTTCCTAGTATCTCTTCCCTCTGGGGGTTTGTTTTCTATAGGCCTTCCCTCCGATCCTCATCGGACATTGAGAGAGCATGAGACAGAGAGAAAGAGAGAGGGGGGAGAGAGATATTGAGGGTAAAAGGCCGAGTTGAATGGGAGATAAGAAGAGAGAGGGAAATGGAGAGAGGTATAGAGAGACAGACAGACCGTTAGTACGGATGGAATTAATCGAAAACGGCCTGCCTTAGACGGTTCAATCCATGAGACGACTTGTTTGAGGAGACGTGGAGGTAGGGAGTAGGAGAAGTATACGGAAAGCATAGAGGAGTGGGAGGGACAAAGAGAGAGAGAGGGGGAAGAGGGAAAGGGGTTGGAGGAGAAACTGGGAGAGAGAGGGGATGAGGAGAAGGACGATCCGAGTGCCGAGTTATGTATGAGGTGTGAGAAGGGGGCTTTCAGATAGAGAGATGGAGCCACTGGTAGCCAATGGCTCCTGGGCTCGGATAGTCCCTTTCCGTAGAGGGCAACCCTTCCGCCGCAAAAGCTTCCTCTCCTTCTTTCCTCCTTCCCTTTCTGTCCTCCCCTTGCCACCTCCTCTATCCCTCTTCCTCCGCCGACGCCCCGATTGCTTGGAGGGTTTGATCAGTCGGGATAGAAGTCGGGGATGGGGGAGGGTGGAAGGGGGATGGAGGAAGGTGGAGGGAGGAAGGTGGAGGGAGGAAGAGGGAAGGCGGGGAAGAGGAAGGGTGGGGAGCACCACATAAATCCCGCAGGTCATTTATGCATTGCCCCTGTATCCAGGAGACTGCTCCGAGGGAAAGTTTCGCAGCTGTGTTGAGGTCTCAATAATTCGGCGGGATTTTGATGCTATGTGGGTCGTATGGGGATCTCGTACCCCCCTTCCCTCCCCTTTACCCCCAGGGTGGACGTGGAGGAGAGGAGAGAGTGGTGGAATTTGTGGAGGGAGAGAGAGGTTTTCGATGGGGAACGAGAGAGTGATCGAGATGTGTTGCGCCTGAGGGAAAAAATAAATAGTAACATTTTTTCAAACTTTTTCACGGTGTAAAATCCGTCGTAAGCACGTCCTCACGTTTAGAGTAATTGGGAATTTTATCCTCATCTCCAAGGGCTGGGCAATCGATCAATGTTTTGCTTTAATTGAGGTGATATTGTTTTTCAAAATGTGTTTACTTCCCCTTTTACTTGCTGGGATGATTGATGGTTAGATGAATCAGGGTAGGAAGGGAAAGATTAGGAAAGTGAAAGGTTGACCGCAGATAGGGGATATTTTTCTTTACCGAATGAACTTATGAACTCATGGTTGTGTGTGCTATTAGAAATAGCGATACTTATGATGTAGAAACAATGATAAAGCGAGACTATATGCATAGAAGAGGGAATATTTTAAAATAATTTGCTAAATACGCAGCTGGATTTGAGTGTCGTCTTTGTGCTTTATACTAAGACATGATATTTACTTTAAAATGGTAAAATTACAATTAAATAGATTAAAACTTAGATTCCAAATTTAAAATGAAATAAAAAAATAAACACTTTTCTTAGTTATCTGCGAAAACTGTAACAAGGTTAATTGCAATTACCTAAGATAAATAGTTAATTTTTCAAATTTTTGTAATATACTGTTTGTATGGAGTTTATTTTAATCCATAAGGTGGGTTTGATTAACCCCTGGTGGATTAAATTAAAAATTAACAAGTATGAAATCGCCTTGAGGATCCCGTTTACATGTTCAACAGAGAACTATCGAGCTTCTCTTATGGCTGAAAATTATCAAGAACAAGCAATTTAAAAAATACTTACCTCAGGTATCTTGTGGATATTGGAAATACCTGAGGCAAGTATTTTTTAAATTTCTTGTTCTCGAACCGTTTACATGTATCATTAAAAATAGAGATTTTGTGAATCTCTTCAAAATAATACCTTTTTCTCAGTTAATTACAAGTTTTCGGCAATTCATACATATCATCCCATTGTTGAAGATGTACCTATATTTAGTAGAAAGTTTACTCTTTATATCTGTTTCATTTAAGAATCAACCGAATACTAATTTGGACGCTACTATTGGCATAGTTAAAATCTAGCTTTGGAAGCACGTACTCCACAGCGTAAAAACAACGGAATTTTTAAATTCACCTCTCCTCATTTGGGTGAGACGTGCGGATAAGAAGCGTAGAAATACGAGTAATATAGTATAATATATTATAAGCGTGTCCAGAAAATCTCTCCATAAAACACGAAATCCGTGCAATTTCAACCAAAACCGCTTCGCGAAAACCATCATGGTAAACCGCGCGGAGTTCTTTTCTTCATTTAAAATGTATTAAAGATTTTTTCTATCCATCCCTTGTTGTTTTAGATCGATAAACATGCGGTGCGTGTGTTAACGTGGGAGTGTGAGCGTGCATGTGTATGCAATCTCCTTTCCGGAGCTTCGGAAGGATGAGGAAGCAGGATGGGGAAGGGGTTGATGAAAAATTCAGAACTTGAAAAAAAAAATAAATAAAAAGCATGGGACGAAATGCCAAAACTCATCCTTTTTTTACCCTGCTGTTAATACGTCCGGAGGCTCAGTTTCGTTTATAATTCCTCGCCGAATCAAGTTCCAAAATTTTTTTAACGCTAATGATGCTACGTAGAAATTGGCGACCGCAAAATTCTTTTTTATCCTTCCCCCTACTCTCCTTCTATACGGTCGATTTGTTTGCATGGAAATCTAACTTGTTGTTTTGAGCGAAAGGGAGAGTATATTTGGCATCGCGCACAGTGCGTCCTCATGCGCGTGTGCGTCCCTTTTGGTGGAGTTGGAGGTGGCGTAAGGGGAGCACGGTGGGGGGGAACGAAGGGAGGGGGAGAAGAGAGAGTTCGGGAGAAGTGGTAGCAGGGCCTGCACTAGATGGTAGCTTAAGGACTCGGGGGAAAGAGTAAGGAGAGGGGAGGGGGAGAGAATGGAAGTTGGAGGGGAGAGGGAGGTAGGGGGCAGAAAACTATTCTCTTCGGGATTATAAGGGGAAGAAGATGAGTCGGGAAAGAACTTTGTATGCTCCGCTTTTTTGTTTATTCGCGGCAATTTGCGCCGCATGAATTAACCAAAGAGGGAGAAAGAGGAGTATGGACTTGCACCGGAGGAAGGGAGGAGAGAGGTAGAGAGTGGGGGGGAGGAAGAGATGGGAGTTTTAAGAAGGATGCCGAGAAGGGAATGGGAACGAATCCGGAGCTTATAAAAATTGCTTCGAATTTTCTCCTTTGTTTTTTTGCAGAGGTGCCATTAAAGGGTGAGGTTTAGGGAAAGTGAGAGAGAGAGAGGGAGGGAGAAAGGTTAGAAATAAGAGATGACTGGGATGAAAGAGAGCCGGAAAGGAGAAGGGGGAAAGTGGTACGGAGAGAGAGGATCGGGAGGGATGTGTGATGCTGATATTAACGGGAAAGGAGGGGCGAGAGGGGGGTGGAAGAAAGAGTGTGGCTCAGAAGGGGGAAGATGGCATCAGAGGACGAGAGGAAATAAAGGAAGTGGTGATATTTTACAGAAGAGGAGCGGTGGCGGATGTCAAGAGATGAAAGGGACCGGGGTAGAGGGAAGAAGAAGAGAAGATAATCGCCTTTATTATGGCTCCGCGCGGTCTCTGCTATCATCTAATCCTAATAGGAATGGAGATGAGAAAAGGTGGACTAAGACGATGGCTTGGAGGGGGACCGGAAGAGGATAGGAAGAGATCAAAGGGAGAGGAAGATATATATACACGCACACACACGGGATGAAAGATGAATGAAGAGAGCGGCGGAAGAATTCCGTATAAATGAAGAAAAATCTGTCGAAAAGTTCGTTTCCTTCGGCCAGTGAATGTGCAGGATAAGAGATCAAAGATGTAATTTCGGCGTGGTTAAAAAAAATATGCCTCTATAGAAGAGAATAGGCTTTACATCCCGACTAGTTCCACGGTTACCGGATGTTTATTGCCACAATTTTAGTTTAATGACTTTTTTTAAATATCGATTTTGTACATGAAGGTACGTAATGGTGATAGACAGGAAACGAAAAACCTGTAACAATATTTTAGAATGAATTTCATTCATGTATTTAGCAATAAAAATCGGGCAATAATATATTGGCAATAATCATTAAAATGACCGAAAACTTAACATTGGTCCGTAAAATACGAAATAAAATCGCACAAAAAGTACATATTTAAATAATTGTAGAAACTGTCTTTTTAAAATAAAAATAAATCATTTGCTCGGTCGCGTTTAAATCAGATGTAGAAATAAAAGACTGCTTTTGTAATTACATTAAAGTACGTGTCTAAAAATGGTGGTATGGCACTGTGAGCAGTAGCTGAAAAATCAGTCAAGATTGTCACGGAAATTCTTTGTTTTCGATAATTACATAGGTCAGGAGTCCCAAAACTACATCCTGTGAGCCATATCCGGTCAGCGCAGCGATTACATCTGGTCTGCCTTACTTCATAAGTTTTTTAACCCATCGGCGTACCTAACGGTCTCCGAGACGGGCTCAGTAACATTCCAGCCAATAGCTAACCGCCAACTAGACGGGTTTATAAAGAGGTCTGTTATCAACGATGTTGGTTTTCTTATTCAATGGCAAAGTCTTACATGTATCTTTATCTGTTCCTGTAATAAACAGGAGTTTAAATTTCTGACCTGTCATATTTTTGCGTCTTAAAAATAGTCCGCGAATATGCATACGTATATTCGTATATTATCCAGTGGAAAGTGTCATTAGATATCACTAGTGAAGTCCCACTAAGGGGAGTGTATTTCTTGTATCCATGGATAGGCTTTAGCGGTTAACATTTGAATAAATTATTTGTATATTGAAATGGTTAGTAGGAACTTTGCATTTTATTTAGATAAATCCCATGTGTGTGTGTGCGTGTAATATCTACGACCACATTGAGTGGCGCGAAAAATAAGATAGCGTACATAGAATGTGAGTGGCAACTGAACCGGAGAGATATTAGAAGGAAGATGAAAACTCAGGCTTCCGATGAAAAACAACGACCTGGGATGAAAAAGAAAAAAATGGGAGAAACGAAAGGAAGAAATAAGGCGAGTGAGAGAGGGAAATGAAAGGCTTCGTAGAAAATCTGACCTTGGGAATAAATAACGTTGGACAGGGATTTCTCGTATAGAGACGGGAAGGAGTTAGGGGGAAAAAGGACGAGATGCAAGGAAGGAAAGTTAGTATGAAGCGGGATTGATGGAATGGAGGAAGGAAAAGGAAGAGGTGAAAGGGGATATGAGGTGCAGTAACATTACCAAGGATGAAAACTGATTAAATGTGAGCTAGGTAATTGACGAGAGTTGGTATAAATTCGCCGAAAAGATGACCACGCTTCGATATTATCCCATAATATGAATTATTATAACCAATTCATATATGAGACTTTGCAAAATAAGTCGAATTTCTAATGCGCGGCTTGATTGTAATAATCATTTAATGGAACTTGGGAAATTCGCTTTTGGTAAAAGGACGAAAAGTCATCCCACTAAAGAGAGGAAAATACAAATATTACGTAATATTTTTAAGAATAATCGTAAAGACGAACAATTATAAGTATATTTTCAATAAATTGTTTTGCATCGCGGTTATATTCTGTTAACTTCTTACAAATGTAGGATTAATCGATACTAAATTCGTTATCCTGAATCTTAGGCAATCCACATAGGTACCTTTTGTTTTTTGCCACAGCAGCCTCATGAGCGGACGTCATGTGAATTTGGCAAGATACCAAAATCTAATGAAGGACATATCTGAGGACATTAAAATCTAAACTTAGTAAAAAAAATGCGTAAAAAAATTAATAGAAAGCCGAAAATAAAAGCGAATGATGAGATTAGTTTGATCAAATACGCACGTGATTCGTAAGATTTAATTGATTGCGCCTGCTCAAAAGCTACGTTATATAGTTATATTGAGAACAAAAGTGCTAAGTGACGAAATTGGTGTCAGCTAGCTCTAGAGATAGGGAAAAAAAAAGCAATGGAGGGAAAGTAAAAAAGTGGAGCAGGTGGAGAGTTGGTGGCATTTCAAAATAGAAGATTGTGATAGTGAAAGACTGGAAAAGGGAATATTGAAGTCAGTAGAGAGAGCCTCATATAGAGGAAAGGAGAGAGAGGGAGAGATGTGACATACGCGGATGCGGGAACATGGCGAGATAGGGAGGAAGGAAGGGAAGAGGGGGAAAGCACACATGGGAGGGAGCGAAAGACGCGAGCAGGAGAGGCAAGGGATGCGAATTAATACCAGAAGCTCCCCGGAGGGTTTTGAGGCAAGCATATTGGAACTGTAGTGTGAGTTGAGGTAAACCGCATATCGTGGCTGTTGTCTCCCACTCCGGTTCTGTACCGACGCTTTTCCCCACCCACTTCTCTCTCCCATCCTCTCTCTCTATCTTCTTACTCCAATTCTCTCTCTTCGTCTGTATGTCTTACCCTCTCTCTTCCACTCTTTCTTAGGTTCACTCTCTTCCGTTCTCTCTTCCATTCTCTTTCTCTCATTCTCTCTCCTCCATTCTCTCTCTCTTCCACTCTCTCTCTCCCGTTCTGTCTTCCGTTTTCTTCCATTCTCTCTCTCCCATTCTCTCTCCTCCATTTTCTCTCCTCCATTCTCTCTTCCATTTCCTCTCTTCCGTTCACTCTTCCATTCTCTCTCTTCCATTCTTTCTCTTCCATTCTCCCTAACCCATTCTCTCTATTTCATTCTCTTCTATTGTCTTTCTCTATTCTCTCTCTACTTTCTCTCTCTTCTAATCTCTCTTCTTTTCTCTCGACTCTCTTTAACATCCTTCTGTTTCTCCTCTTTATATTTAAGTCTTTCTTCTCCCTCTTTATTTCCCATACTTTTTGACATTTCCGTCGTTCTATGCATCTTCACGTTTTTTTATTTTTTCCTTTTCTTTAGTTCTGCCTTTACTTTATTTTCTCCCTCTCTGTCTTCCCCTTGCACGATTTTTCCCTTTCCCTCCCTCGTCTCTAGTTCTTTTCCTTCTTTTTCTACCTTAATACATCATTTTCTGTATGATAACTCTTTCTTTCTCTTTTATGCTTTCTCTTCGTCTCTTCGTCTTTTGGTCTCTCTTTGATTTCCATTTATCTTTTTTCTTTTTCCCTATATATCTTCTATCTTTTTCTTTATGTTTCTCCCTATTTACGAAATTTAACTTTAACTTTCCAACATTTTTGCTTATCCTCCCCCTCCCATCGATTTTTTCCTATATTTTATTTTCCATAGCATTTACCGATAGTTTCCCTCTATGATTTTCATTCGGGTCACTTTCGTTTGATTTCCTTTTATTTCTTGTCACGTCTCCTTTTTCCTCCCGTATCGTTCTCCAATTACCACATCATCCCTCTCTCCTCATTGCTCTCCGAATTCCAGTTTTCCCTTGTCTCATCTTTTTATCCATTCCTCAGCCTCGCTGTTTTCCCTCTTCCTTTCCATCCCAGTACCCTCTCTTTTTCCTACGAGAAGATAGATCCTGGTAACTCGGGAGAAGGGTATAGTCATTGCCTTTCTGAAGGGGCGGGATGTGGTGTTGGTGGCGGAGCGAGCGAGGGAGTGAAAGAGAAAAGGAGAGGAGGGAAAAGAGGGCGTGGTTTATTTTTTCCTTCTCGCGAGGAATCGCGAGATGAGGAGGATGGAAAGAGATTTTTTGTGTGAGAGATAGTGAAAGAATGAGAGAGAGAGAGAAAGGGCAAGGGTGAGAGAGAGAAAAAGAGAAGGGGAGAGAGGAGGGAGGAGAAGTGAGATGGAGAGTGCCGACAGTGAAAAAGGGAAGCTTGTCTGGATGGGACTGCTTTGCGGTATAGTGATGGAAATTCGGAGGAGGAGAGGGAAGAGTGTTGAGGGCAGGACGTGCGGGAGAGTGGTATAGAGGCGGGGAGAGGGAGGGGAGAGGGTAGCGAGGGAGTTAGGGGTCGGGGGACGAGAACGGAACGATGGGAAATATAGAGAGGCAGTTCATATCTGCCGACTCGAAATTTGAAATAATAAAATCAGTCGGAATTTGCCGAAATTGCAACCCCGAAGCTCTCGAGTCAAACGAAATAGAACGCAGGAATACTTTTCGGAAATGCCGAAAATAATGAGAATTTTTTGCTTGGGTGGGGAAAAAAGGCCGAAAAAAATTTAAATGTAACCGCGATCGGTGAATTTGTTTGGAGGCTAAAATTTCGAAGCCACTCAAAAATCGAAGGCAAAAATAGCATTCTATAATAAACAAGTGAGAGATGGAGTGTATTTTGATAAATCCACCGAAGAATCCGTTTTAGGAGAAAAATCTGGCTTGGATTTTTAGAAATCTCCTTTATTGAAACCACCATTGATAATATTGTGGTGGTCGATGCGAGTTTATTAATTTCCCGAACGACAATTTGTGCATGTTAGGGATTGACGTGTGTGTAATCAGAAGATGATGTTGTTTCTAAATTTAAGTAAATCAATTAACTATTCCTGGTATTTAATATCTCGAGGGAGAGACGCATAAATTTCTATGGCATTGAAGAATCTTACTATGATTCGGGAGTATTTGTGCTATGCATCGTATATTTTTTCATGCTTTACTGGTTTCTGAATGAATGACTTGTGCAATGATGAACTCTATTTTATACAAACGTGCGTTACATAAGTTAGCAGTAAATTCTGACGTTGAAGTACATAAAAATTTGGCATATTAAATATATGTACACTTAGATATCATATCTTTCTGGTATTTATCATTTTGAAAACGTTCAAGTATTGAAGAAAGAAAGAGATTAACCTGATTTTCGAAATGGATATTTAAGAGGTCATTAAGTTGCAGTAAAACCCGTTACCTGTCAAGAACGCCAAGTGAAGTGAAATGAAATCAGTCTTTATTATGCTAATGCCGTATTTTTTTATTTGATGGATATCACAAAGGTCTTGCTTGTGACTTGAGGGAAAGTAAGGATTGACGTTTGAGTGAAAGGAGAAAAATAAGAACTGTGATAAGCTGCGGCTCAAATAAAAAGAAGTAAGCGCATGGCGAGGGCTTAACACATTTTTAGCATTAACGTCAATAACTTGTAAATTAATTAAGATTTTGTGTAATAAAGACAATTCATAAGCGCAATTGGATTTTCACGAAATAAAAGCCCACATTCAAAGATTCTTATGATATCAAAAGCTGAACATATAACGAATCAAGTGTTATAGAAGCCAACGTTTACCCTTAGCCTTAAAGCGAGTTTTTTTTATTTCGTCCATATTCATATGAAGACTATATTATCCCGCCGCGGAAAGACTTTTAAAATATGTTTTTGCGTAAGAATCAGTTGTTTTGCCGATTCCATATTTGTTTGAGAGTTATTTAATTAAGACAATTTCCTTGGCTGACCTTAGCTTTAGAATGGCCGCAAATAAAGCCTAAGATAGGTAAATAAATTTAATTATAGCCTATTCTTAGTTCCTAATTAGATTTTTTTAAATAAACCAGACTTTAATTTAAATAAAAAAACATTAATTTATGAGGAAAAATGGATTTTTTGGCAGCAAATTTTACCACCAAAAATGAAAAAGTCTCGTTCACCAGGCATTTTCAGTTGAAAGTATTGATTTTTTCTGTTGCATATAAAATCTTATCCCATAAAATTGATTCCTGACCTCAGCACGGGATGCGGCGTCTTACATTTTGAAAAACGGCCCGAAGGAATATAAGAACGCCCGAGAAGTTCCAAGAGGAAAAATATTATTTCCAATATCATGATACTGTTTACAAAAAAGTTTCAAGACTGGGCTCTGTAGCAATATGAAATGTACGGGAACTGTTCTATAAACTTAATTTTTTATGTATTTTATGTATTGATGCCAAATCAAATAGAGTAGTATATTGCTATTAAAAATCGTTAAAGAAGCAGAGAAAAGAAAATACCAAATAATTTTGGTTAGTTTATTTAACTTTGATCCATAGAAAAGTTTCTATATTTTTGTAAAACTGAACTCGTAAAAAGAGAGAGGCGGCTATTTCCTCTCTTATATCTAATTCAATTCACGAGTAGCATCGGTTTGGTCTGAATAGCCCATTTAAAAATGTTTCCTGGCCGTAATTTTGCCATTTCCCTCCGATATAAATGAGGAGAAAATGCCAAAACTTATTTGTTTCAGATTCTGGTGTAGTAGATTTATAATTTTTCCCTGCGATACGTTTTCTCGCATTCGGCGATGAGATTCCTCATTTTGACTGAGTACGAAGGGAAATTCGAGAGAATCTGGCTCATATGTCCATCCCTCTGTCCTCAGCAGGAATTATCTATTTCAAGATGAATTTTCAGAGCGGGAAAATGGACTACATTTTAAACACTTCTTATAAAAAATATTTTACACTTTACGCTCCAATATTAATCTAAATTAATTTTAGGCTACATGATTACTTTAATATATAGGATAGTTATACCTAAGATTAGCATACCCTCAATACTAATTTGCTAAAGATAATCATTAATAAATTTTTAAATTATTTAAGGTTATTTTAAAAATCACAAAGCAAATTTTAGAGTATTTTAAAAATCATGGTCATTTTTTAGGCGTCAATAAATGAAACTGCTCCTCATTTTAAAAGAAATTCATTGGGATAAGCTTCTAACAATGTAAGTCTATATATATATATATATATATATATATATATATATATATATATATATATATATATATATATATATATGTAGGCTTCATAGGATTCGATTTCAATCGAAAAACGTTGATAAACGTCAATTTTTTTAATTTTCAAAATCGACGAAATCGTCGATAAGCCTCGATTTTCCAACAAGATGAAAAAGTATGTCTAAAAACATATTCTGAATTATAATATTAAAGTCGTTTCTGTTTACTTTTTTGCAATATTATTTCCTACCTTCGATTTCGTTCCTTTTTTGGGCTTGCATTAACAGTGGGACTGAAAGAAGTGTATTTCCTTGCACTCAAATATGCGTCTTTTTGAAAAGCTCACGCTTCTACTCTGGACAATAAGGCAACCATAAGGCCCTAGGGTAGTTTTGAGAACACGTGTTTCTTAGCCCTTTTGAGGTTTTCGAGATTATATTTTCCGGCCTAATGGTGGAATATTCCACGAGCCTCTCTATGCAGCTAAGGCCATGGATGTTCTTCTGAGAGTCTCTCGAGGGTCGGAAGAAAGGAATTTCGTTGGTAGTTTGAGAGCTAATTGTTTAATCGTTTTGCTACCGATTCCACGCATCTACCCCGTGGAGTGGATTTCTGGAACAAATGTTTCTCGATTCCTTCCTAGGATTTTCCCTATTGATGGACGCTGTTGTATGCACTTTCACCCCGTCTCCGTACGCACTGAACTGAACTTTTGGCAGTCTTTCTCTAAAAGTTATCCAGGAAGGATCGTTCCGCTCTCTTGCTTTTGGCTCCTTCATCCTTTGCTACAGGTTAGTAAATTTTAATTTTTTAAAAAGGTGCACATAAATTAGCAATCGCTACTTAAAATTGAAGAGAGATTAAGGATTAATATTTATTTGCTCTTTGTTGTAAAATATTTTGCCGATTGGAAAAATACATTTTAATCAGGATTTGAGGTAAGACTGTTGATCGAGCGCTGAATAATTAAGTCTAATTTTTCTCTCTATATATTTTATGTTAAATAAAAAGAATATTTAGTACAGCAATGAAATATATCAAATGATACAAAGTAAAATATTAGATAGTCCTTTTTTATGTTTAAAATATTATTGCGATAATTATATCATTAATGTTTTTTCTTTAATTAGTCCTTAATTAGCATCAAGGAATGTTAAAAAGCCTTTAAGCTGAACTCGCGAGTTCTTTTTTTAAAGAACGTTTCTCGGCAAAAGCAACATATTGTTCCGATTTCAAGAAGTAAAACGTAATTTACTATCTACATTCGCGAAATAATATATTTGTCAATGACGCGGTTGGAAGAATTATAAGAAATAAAAAATATCTAGATTTGGAAATAACAGATTACGATATTTGAGATTAAAAATATACTAAGTTTCAGTGTGATAGAACAATAATATTATCGTGGCCGATATGCAAGGTGCTAATTTGGTTTAATCATCAATATTTATTTATTAAAAGGCCTGAATTAACTATTGATATGTTTTCTCATATAGGATGGTTGTCGAAATCATCACGTTTGGCAAAATTTGTAAAGAAAGGGGTGAAAAAATACAAGAAATATCGTTTCGTGTTCGAACATTGAACTTTTTTCTGCACTATTTTTTACTTAAAGAGGTAAGCTTTCAAGTCAAGATATTCTTGTTTATATATATATATATATATATATATATATATATATATATATATATATATATATATATATATATATATATGATTGTACGCTGTGTATACGTCGAATTAACACGTTGTTTACCGGATTTAGACTCCCGAACTACACTCAGTTCCTAGCCATTCAAAAAAATCTTGTGGCCGCCACTAATGTAGTCATTTTCTTGGTTAAAAGTCACGAATTAATTAGCAAAGGTCAAATTAACGATTTAAATATACTTCTTGCTTTTTATACTTGGTATTGTACACTTTTTTACTGTAAGTAAAAGATAAAATAATATTTTAATATATTCGTTATTGAGTGTTTCCTTTAATATTAACATTTAAAAATTTAAGAATTTCGAAATAAAAAGTAAATTTAAATCATCGAACTGTAAGACCGTAAACTGCAACTCATATATTTGAGTAAATAAACTTCGGTTTTCAAAAAAATAAACGTTGAATTCTACCAAGTAATAAAGGAAGTGGACATATCGCCTGTGGATCATTTTAAGCGTCGATTTCGTCGAATATCTCTCGAAAAAAATGACTATTTATATCGTCGATTTAAAAAAATTAACTTCAAATTCTACCAAGCATATATAAATGTTACCATTTTTACGCAAATCAAGCAATTTGAGGAGAACGTTAAATACTGCAATCGGGAGGCATGGACACGATGTTACGGGTTAACACGAAGAGTTGCTTTAATCCTCATCATTTGGGTTTGATTATTTCCTTCTCTCTGAAACTGTTGATAAAACCGAAAGTTGAAGGAAGTTGTTTATTAATAAGACCAAGAGAGTCGTCAGTTTGACTCTTTTTTTTCAACGGGCTAGTGATAAAAAACTACACGGATACCCATACCTCCTCCTGGGGGCAAACTGATTACTCAGCGTGTGCAACACACATGCCGGAAGAGCGAGGAAGAAGAGCAGAATATAGATAGCGTAACGACGCCGATGAAAAATTCAAATTCTAGCCGAGGCCGCTACCTCGGGCCACGACGACGACGTGGACCGTGTAGGCAAAACGAAAGCAAAACTTAACGCCATGGATTTGCATGTTGCATTCGGTCCGACAATCACGACACGGCGCGCGATGTAGGGAGGAAAGAGCGATAAACAAAGATGGAGACGACCTCCGACGAAAATATAGCCGGTCCCGCGAAAGACGATAGATAATAAATAGATTTAAAAACGTCGAGAAAGAATAAATTTAGGCATATTTTTCCACCAATTTAGCGTATTTTCCTTTCACCCAACGCGGAACAACTTCGTTCCAAGTGACCGATGCGACCTTTCGGCGAAAACATACATGCATCCCTTGACCTCTTGTTTTTACAATACTTGACCTAGGGACCTCCACGGGTCACCTCGCGCAGAGCGGTAAGGTCGAGCGAACACTGACTCGGATTTGAAAACCAAAAAATACACATGGGATAGATTCGAAATTGCGCGCAAGCGAGAGAAAGAGTTAGCTATACAGAAAAAGAAGATACATATAGGTGTGTGTATAATATATATATATATGTATGTATATATAGAGATAGAGAGAACAGAAAGTAACGTACGGGAAAAAATTCCAGGCTATTAAGTATGCGCTTCCGCTTCGCAACCGCGAGGAAGTGAGGATCAGAGCGGAGTTAAAACTGGAGGCTGTCATATGCTAATGATTTCTTAATGCGAAAGGGCTAAGAAGCAGGGGATTGTGACTCTGGGTGAAGGTGGAAGAGAGAGAGAGCGGGAGAAGAGGGGGGAGCAGAGAGAGCAGGAGAGAGGGAGGAAGAGAGGAATAAGAGTGGAGAGAGGTTGTGGATGAGGACACAACCCTTTTCCATCAAGAAAAATTCTCCCTTCTCACGTTTTCATTTTTTGGTCGTTACGGTTACGTATAAAAAAAACAATGGTAATCCTAGGATGCCTTGCAGTTTTGAGCTCTCTCTAAGGATTTCAAGCAGATGTGTCTACAAACTCAGTTTTCAATCGCGAGGTTGCTTTTTTATTATATTATAGTGTCTCTTTAATGTCGGATATCTTCCAAATATCCCAAGAATCTATTAAAAATATTTTTTAATATCATAAGATGTTCAAATAACTGAGGAAAAATTAAAATTCAAGATGTTTATAAAATCACGGGTGTTTTAAATTAAAACGAAATTGAGATAAATGACTCATTCAGCAGTTTTGAAATTTTGAAATTATTACGATATAAGTTTCTGTAAAGCAAAAGCTTATCAAAGAAGATTTATTAAAATAAAATATCGGAAATGCTCCTCACTGAGCGTCTACTTATTATAAATGTCGCTTAAAGCACAGCCAAAGTAAAATGACTTATGAAGCAAACGGAAATTTTAATCTCCATCGCATGCATAGCGATGATAAAAATTTCATTCCAAGTTGGATTATATTGTTTAGTCTGAAACAGTGAAGTAAACTGATACAAAATAAAGATACCACGGCTATATATTACTCACATTCTGTTGTTTCTCTCTTATCCGGTTTTGAAGGAGCGAGAAGCAAAGATCGGAAATTAGACTTATACGACACCAACCGCTGATACACCTACCTCAGCGGAATCCGCTTATACATGAGTTACTTTTGACCATCTTTCCACTGCCGCGAGCACCAAATCGATCGTGGCACTGACGAAAATCAGACATGAAATATGGACAAGCAAAGCAGTCGACCGATCGTCTGAGAAATCCTCGCAGAACGAGTCGAAATTCTTGGAATTAGGCATCAAGGGAGTAAGAAAAAAATAAGAGGGAGAAAAATCCATCTTTCAAAGCCGTGGGGAAAAAACGTCTTTCTTACCGGGCATATTTAATGGAATTTTCCGGGGGTTCGTTTCATCCTTTAAAACATTTACGACCCTCCGACTGATGCGGAGATGGGATATCTTCCCATCGAGTGATCTGCCTGTCCGCAGCGTTCCCTTTGCGGGCGATCGATCGATCCGCCGTCTTCTTTTCGGTTTGGGGAATACGCAAAGAAAGAAAGAGTAATGTTTAAGACCTTGGAAACAAAAGTAAATAGAAAAAGAACGAAAGGGAATCGAATGTGTATATATATATATATATATATATATATATATATACGGAAGAGGAAAGGTAAATGGGTTAAACTATATATATATATATGTATATGTGTGTGTGGTGTGTATATACATACATGGTCGTGCGCTGGCAGCCTAAAGAGATGGAGAGATGGAAAGGGTAAGAAAGAGGCGGTGTCAAAGAGATGGAGTGGAAAGGGAAATGACGTCGAAGGGTATTTTAGAAGTCTGAGGAGAATGCAAAAATAATATATCTTTATTGAAAGAAGCGATCCGTGTGTATATATATAAAAAGAAGAGAGAAATAGTGAAATAGATGGAGTGAGGGTTGGAGGGGGAGATATAGGGATAAATAGATGGGAGGGATGGAGGGGGGAGGTAGAGGGGAAAAACAAGCGGAGGGAGGGAGGGGAGCATTGCGTGGGAGAGGTTTAAGGTGAAGTCCTCTGAGGGGTTTCAATGCAATCTATTTTTTCTCCGCCGGTTATTTATTTTCCAAACTTCAATCCCTTAAGAGTATTTACACGACCCCTTGTTCGATTTCCCCATCCCTCCCCTCCATCTCACCCTTTTCCTTCCCTACCTGCTCCTCCTTCATTCCCTTTTTTCCGATCATTTCCTTCCCGAATGAAAATAAACTTCAGGATTCTTCCGAAGGAGGGCGATATTTCATTCGGTTCTGGTTGCGCGCTTCGGAGCCAGTTTACGTGTATTTTCTTTTTCTTTCGAGCCCCCTTACTCCGGCGGCGACGGCTTTCGATAAAATACTTAATTGAGCTGATTTTTTCGGCATAATTTCAGCGAGGAAAATGTCGGGTACGAGACCTTATAAATGTTTGCGAAAAGGTCAATAACCTCTGAACAATCTTAGCTTATAAACTTATAAAAACTTATATAAGCCTAGAACATATTTGATACTCTTAAAATCCTCAAATTCGGTGACGGTATTGACTACAGCAACTAAAAATAACCGCCTTTCAGATGTTGTACCTTTTTTAGCATTTATTCGGATTGTATTACATCTTTTGTCCTACGTAGGATTTTTTTTAGATAATCATATCATCGACCTATGCGTTGGAGTAGTCATACAATATCAATATTTGTCTAATTTAGTCACGCGTTTTTCGTCACTATAATTGTTATATTAATATTATTTTTTAAATGTTCGCACTGACACGTTGCAAGTTCTTTGCCAATAACTTTATTGGAAACTTTGTAATATTGATGAATTAAACAATATTAATCCAGCTTAATGTTTATCGTAGGATATTTAATTTGATGGACATTGAGGATTTTTGCACAAAATAAAAAAAGTCGGGGTTATCTTAATGAAATGACTTAAATCGTAAATAAACTCTAATTTGCATAACTATATCAAAATATGGTATACTCATATTCAACAAAAGCTTTCATATTATTCTCATATAAACTATAAAGCTTGCACGGGCACTTTCAGCAATGATTTGAGATATTTAAGCGCGATATAGCACCGCTTAAATTTTTCACACGTACCATATGCAGTGCAATGGAAATTTTGGTAATGAACCCATTACGCAATACTTCCATTTCACTATGTTATTAGATCGTCAGACTCTGATTAATTATCTCGTCTTTTATTCATGAGCCCTCCATTTAAACATTGCCCAGGCATTTTCATCGCGAACCTCGCACGGAGAAAACCTGCAAACCTAACAGGGTACAAAAAAGATAAACCGCAAATATTTGCCTAGGCATTCTCACTTAAATAAGCTACGAGCGGGATGCTTCTCGTTAATTTATGACGAATTCATGCGGCAGGTTTTTTATTTTACACCAACCATTTGCATCATCTCTTTTAAAATCATTGAAATTTGAAATGAAAATCCAATCTCAAATGGTAACTAAAGCCAACTTTTACAAGCTGATTCCGAATTAGCAATATTTTAAAATTCTCTTTGGAGCTTAAATGAGCAGCAGATGTGCCTTCATGTAATTGTTTTTTTTTGCGCTATCTATTCCTGAGATACTATAGAAATTTATTGATATAATTCTGTCATTATATTTTGATGAATTTACGGTCGCATCGGGCTCTTTTGATAGATTAAATTACTGTAACTGATAGAAATTACATTTTTAATGAGTTAGAGAGATACTAAAGCTGTTGGCGAAGGACTTCGGTTACAAACACTGCAGTTTAGTTTTCCGTTATTACAGCACAAACATTTTCGAATTTTCAACGTTTGAGCTCTAGGAAAAAATAAGAAATGAGTGAACACCGTATTGACTACTTGTTCTTCTATGTTATAGATATTGAAAAAAATCAAACAGTGCAATTCTACAATTTTTTCAAAATTGCAATATTTTCTAGTTTTTGCTTTTAAATTGGAAATCTAGGTTGCCTAATCTCATAATGATCACACTCCGGTGGTTAATAACTTAAACATAACTTACTAATAGATCCCGATTAAACTTGATGAACCATTTCATTCGATAATTGGATTTTTTTCTGACTACTAGTCGCAATCAAGAGAAAAACAGTGATGTATTTATTTACAATTATCCAATTACTTTCGTATTTGCACTATTTACAAGTGCCGTTATATTTATAAACTTGTGTCCAGTGGAGTGTGACATCTTAATTAGGTAAAAATTTGAAAGGATTTTTAAGTGTTTCACGCATTTTAAATTTGTGCGCCATCGTAAAATATACATTTTTTTATATAGATGATTTTCTAAAATTCTCAGAATTATGTCTCTAAAGAATTTTCTGAGATACCTAGCGTCGCCATGGAATTTATGATCTTGAAATAGTATTAGACCGAAAACGCCTCTAGCGAATTCCATCTTATTACCAAATATTGAAGGATCATTTATAACCACATACTTAAGGATATTGATATTTTGTGCCGCCAAAATTGCACAAAGCTAAGAATGAAAATTCTACTTATATTCTAGTTATTTCCGTTGCTGAGCTGCACTGTTTTGTGATTTTATGCGAATTGGAGGCTTTCGTATAGAAATAATTCATGTGCTTGATTGCGGAAAAAATATCATAATCTAATGGTGTAGAAAATATTCAAGCTAAGTGATTGTAAACGCCCCTCAAAATCTCTTCTCAAGAATATAGATATATGCTTTTCTCTAGCTTCACATCCACTCATGGGATTCGCGCTGATGCTCTACTTTAAATTATTAACTGTCAAAAACAAGTTTTGCAACTTGAGAGTGAGTTGAGGTGCGCCGCATATCGCAGAGTGGTTGAATCTCTCGCACATCCACGCACTCTCTCCTTGCCCACGCCATCTCATGGCATATATGTTCTCAAACTCAATAATAATTACGTTTATTATAAAACCAAAAACCTTGTTAACTCAGGAATATGCGAATCTTTATTTATTTAAAAGAATAGAAACTGCTAGCTTTTCCTGCCTGGCAATCTGTTAGTGCTGTATTCTACACGCAGATGGCACGTGCTCAGCCGCTGTTTAGCGTATTTCTTAAGTTATGCAACAAATAATATTTCCTTTTTTGATCGATGTCAGCTTCTATTAAACATTCTACATACTTAATTTTGGATGAGATTTTTTCCCACACCTCTGAAGAATTATTGTTTCCCTTAAGAAATGTATTGAAGGGATTTATCGGGACATAATCAAATATTTATCTCGGAAACTATATGTTGCAGATACGTGCTAATGCGGAATTTTTGTAGCAAATGTTGTCCTTTATTTGAATATTTTTTTATATGAACACCTTCCAGATCATACAAGAAAGCAAAATACGATTTTTATATAGTAGATATCCGAGTTAATTTATGATAATGGCCGATGTCATTTTCGTAGTAACGAATATATACAATTTTAATAATAACGGAAACTACCAAATATATACTTTGACTACTATAGGACAATTACCAAATATGCATTTCATTTATGAATTTTACATCAGTTTAATTATATTGTGTTTATGTTGGTTTCACCATATAGTTTTCTATCAATCAATTATCACAATTTTAGTACAAGACGACATTCGAGGAGCTTACACTAATGAATTTACTTTTATATTTTCCAAAGATAAATAATAGACTTCAATTTATAAAAAATTATTATAAGTTGGAATAACTAACTATTTTTACGTCGTGTAGAATTGAATTCAAAATTGATCATTAAATTTAAAAAGGCTTTGTTTGTTAGCATCGTTGTTATCTTTCTTTATCGCATATCATAAAAATGTAATGGTGATCATCATCACCATGTGTAGCGCTCTCTATGACGCTACTCCGCATAACTTTCAATCACATTTTAAAATGACTTAGAATCGTCGTACGAATATGAGAACCAAAAAATGCCTAAAAAATAAAAATTCAGTTTCCTACCGTCAGTTTTAAAATACGCGTCGAATCGGTCTACAGATTTGTTTTCAACACGAAAATTTCTCGTATTTTTAGGGTTATCTTTTGTCGTTAAGGGAAATCGTATTGTTGATGATTTGGGCATACAGTGCACCTCTAAAAGGTCCCCCCCTATCCATCCCCGGAGCTGTCAATCAACCCACCGTAAAAATTTCGAACTATTATTATTTTTAAATTAAATCTACGTTGTTATAGTTGATATAAGGTTATTAAATAGAGCATTGCACTAAGAAGTTAATCGTTAAAATTTCGACCTCAGGGCGGAGAGATGCTGTGATAACTGTTATGATTAAAGATAAAGCTAGGGGACCCCAGAAAAACTATTTTATTTTCGCCCGCCATCCTTAAACAATATAGAAACCGTTTAAAATATTTAAAAATTTATATTTTGGAAACGATAAGTCAGAGAAAAAAACATCACTTGATAAGAGCTATCCCAAAAAAATATTTTCAACATAACGAGACGCATAGCGCTAGTAATTAATAGCAATGATTTTCATTATCAAGCGCATTATTTTTCGATCATGGTAACTACAAGAATCGTTTTTAACTGACCAATAAATAATCCAGTTCATCATTTGGAAAAAGCAATTACTTAGTACTTGGAGCACACATGGAGTCGATAAGTCTTCATACGCCCTAAGCATTATCCTATCTCTTTATCTCTAATAACCGTTCGTTAAAATTAACGCTTCCACTCCGGTAATTAGGCAAAATGATTTTGACTAATAATAGCTTTCATCGTTTAGCAAGGAAGCAATTACTTAGTACTTTAGGCATGCAAAAGCGTCCATACGAAGTCCTAAGCATTAATCCTCCCCCCTCTCTCTCTCTCATACCCACTCTGATCTGCGATGAAACTAGATATCAGGTTACAAGTCGTTCCTTTTGACGTGCATTTAAAACGATGCGGTGTCACAACCACACACGGCACGCACAAATACACGCACTTGGAATGGATCGGCGTATTTTTCCTCTCTATCTCCAAATCCCTTTAGGAAAAAAACAAACAGAGACGCAACCGTACAATCCTCCCATTCAAATCCACTCTCATCTTCTCTCCTCCTCTTCTCTTCCTCTTGTGAGATAGAGGAAGAGAGATAGAGGGAGAGGCAGGGAGAACAAAGAGAGGAGAGTGAGATATGTCAGGGCAAGGCACTCGTCCTGTCAAAATACCCAATTTAGGAAACCGAGGGGAGGAAAGGAGGAGTGAAGGAGGTGTGGGTTGCAGGGGACAAGGGGGAGGTGGACCAGACAGATAGAGAGAGTCAGGAGAGAGGTCCATACCATACGACCTTTCAACCCACACTCCTCTTCTCTCTCATCGCTAAGATATGGGTTTCTTTTGGACAAGCCCTCCCTGTATTTCCATCACCCCCGTTCCCTTTCCCTCACCCTCTCAATCCCTCGACCAGTCCCTACTTCTCCCTCACCCCCCCCCCCTCTTCCCGAAATTAGAATGTTGGGTAGGATAAGCGACATCGTCCTGGTATATGCCTTTGAAGTTCCTCTTCTACGTATAATCCTACCCCCTCCTATCCCTTCCTTTTTGGTCTTCGGTCTTTCGGTGGCTGCTCTGCCGCTTCTGCCTCGTGTGTGTGTATGGCTGCGTATAAGGGTGCTCTCTCTCTCTCAGCGAGGATGAAAGGGGATGACGTAGGTGGAAATTGGCAGGAGAAGGTGGAAAAGAGGAGGAGAGCTGGAGGGGATGAAGGGGGAGGAAAGGGTGGAAATCGGGTGGGTAAGGTGGAAATTGGGTAGGATAGGACGCTGCCGCGTCTCGTGGGACTGAAGGCGGTCGACGTAGCTAGTATTTCGGCGTGTGGGAGAGGGCCAAGTGGTGTGAGATTGAACGAAAGCGAGAGATGGGGGTATGGGAGAAGGTGGCAGTATTTCGGGCGGATATTCAAGACAGAGGAGGAAAAGAGAAGAGAGAGAGAGAGAAGTAGCATGGCTTGACTGGTATGAGATTGTGTGAGGCCGTGGGGTGGGGAGGGGGAAAACGGGAAGAGGAGTGTAGCGCGAGGAATCTTCAAGGGGGTGTAAGGTGGGTTGCCTACCGTGTGGGGCGCAGAGGGAGCTGGAAGATAGGTAAGGGAGGAATAGAGTGAGAGAGTGGTTGAGAAGGGAAGGGTGAAAGGTCCTGGAGAAAACCAATTTGGCTCCAGCTTCGCAGTGTCTGGGCGGGTTGGCGACGGAGGGTGATCTTGTTGCGTTCCAGAATCATCTAGGAGGGGTGGGGGAAGTTATGTGGGAGGAGGGGAAGAGCTAAGATTGGTGAGTTTGCGAGCGAAGTTTTTATCCTTTATGGTAACGGTATTGCCATATTGAGCTATATTTTTTTTCGGGCGAGGCTTGTTTTTTTATTTTTTTTAGGGGCACCAAACGAGGGAGGGTGAGGGACGAATATGGAACGCTCTGAATGAGAATTCCCCCCCCCCTACTATGTCTCCCTCTCATTTTTATCTTTAGGTATTGCGATATCGCGCGTGCACGGTTACTGTTGAATTTTTTTCGACGGGTAAATAGCTCCACGTTTGATCGTCGTGTTTTCTTCTCGGTGCTAGGAATAGCAACTGAAAAAAGCGACGCACACCATCGCCATTTTTTATGAAAAAAAATCCGCTTACGGTTAAAATGGAATTGGCCGTGAAAGTATATCTGGCACGAATATTTCATTTTTTATAGAATGTTTTCGTCTTCGAATGAAAAAATCATACAGTGTTAATGCTGCCATACGTGTATTGAATTACATTTGGGGTTTATTTTGAAATATATAGGTTGATTACCGTTGCATAAAACTGAGCGATATCTAAAGAATTGATCAGAAAAACTTTTTTATTATCGTTTGAATTTGCATTTACATGTCTACAATAGTTTATCTGGTGTAAAATACGGATCGAAACTCTCCAGTGAACTATAATAAATTATTAATGCCATGATGTGTTACCATAATTTTTAAGGTATAATTGAAAGGATTTTGAGCTTGAGAAATACCCATTAAATATAGACAATTATTAAGAATTAATCTTAAAAGAACAAATTGTTTTATCTAAAGCGATTTTAATTATTATAACCTCATAACATCCAGTATCATCATAAAAATTCCTCGTCTATCGTAGTGCATTTAACATGTATATTAAAATTAAACATTTGAGTGAGCAAGTAGAGTGCAACTTTTTTCCTAAATTAATTTCGTATATTCCTAGAATGTGAAAGATACCCTAAAGCATTTTGCAAGAATAAAATAACTTCACATGAGAAGTATATAGTAGGGATTATTTGCGTCATAAAACGTATAAAAATCCGAAGATATTGCCAGATAGATAGATTAAGATAGTTTAATAGTCAATGTAACAATGATGTTAAAACAAATAAGGAAAACAAAAAGACATTTACAGACTTGGGATTTGACAAACTGGAAGAAGGAAAGGATGCATTCAGCACGAAATTGGACATTTGTTTCAGAAATTTTTAAAACTAAACAAAGACCATGAATACAAAATGGAAGAAAATTATAGGCAATATCAAAGCTACTCTGAATAAAGAGATTGGAAAATATGAGAACAAAATCATGGATCACTAAGGAAATGCTCAAGAAAATGGATGAGAAGAGAAAGTGGAAAACCTTTAAAAGTGAATAAGGTAGATTTAACAATAGAGATATAAATAACGAACTGAGAAGCGTAATAAACAAAGCTAGATAAAACTGGATAAAAGAAAAATGTGAGGAAATACAAGAGATATGGAAGTTAGGGCGGTACGATATGCTGTACGCTAGGGCACTGGAATTAGAACATAAGAAGACTAATGGAATACATGGTAAGGGAATTATGTATACAGTCGTAGAACATGCATGGGAAGAATGCATTGAGGAGCAACACAACACGCAGGCAAGATCGGCAAAAATAGAACTGAAAGAAGAGGAAGACTTTAAAGAAGATAACTTGGGACCAAGTATTATGTATGAAACGCGAATTAGAAAAAGAGATACAGGAGTTGAAGAAAGGAAAAGCAGCAGTCAGCGATGGGATACTGGCAGAGGTACTTAATGTCATGGGATTGGAAAGACTAATAGTGATTCCAAAATTAATTGATAAGATTTACGACTCGGGATAGTGGCCTCAAGATTTACTAGAAGTAACAGTGGAACCTTTAAGAAGAAGCTAAAGGCAATGCAGTGTAAAGATTACGGAAGGATAAACCTGTCGTCAAACACTTCAAAGATCATCACGAGAATCAAACCACTAAAATACTTATTCTGTCTTTTGGTCATTATCTCTGTAACGCTCTGTATCTCAGCCATTTTCAATCCTATCAACCTCAAATTTTGCACATCAACTCTAAAAACAAATGTATAGATTTTATGTCAATTCACAATAGAAGATCCTATTCCAAGACTCATTTTTTCAGACACAGTTGGAAGGTTAAAGAAAATAAAACTGCAGATTCAATAATTAAAAACTAAACTAAAGTTTTACCTTCAACTGGATAGTCTTTAAAAACATCTAATAACATGTAATACAATATTTGTAACTAATCATTAACAATGATTAATAACTAATCGAGGATGGCCACCGTAAGTTCCAGGGGCAAAACCCCTAGTTCTAAATAAAAGGCTATAGAAAAAGTCTGAAGAAATACCAGGAGAAGATCAGTTTTGCTTTAGAAAAGGATGAAGAACCAGAGATGCTATCGGTGTAGTGAGAATCATATTAAAAAGGGCAATAGAGTACAGCCAAGATTTCTGCGTATGATTCGTCGAAATTGATAGAGTAAATTGGATACTGCTAATGATGTTATTTAAGGATATAGATATAGACTGAAAAGGCAGGAGACTGATCAGGAATCTATACGTGAAACAAGTTGTAAAGGTTAGGTTAGAGAATGATAACACCAGCGGAGTAAATATTGGTAAGACAGAGTTTTTACCTATCGCCGATGCTATTATGTGTGTTTGTGTGTGTGTGTGTGTGTGTTTGTGCGCGCGCGCGTGTGTGCTCGTGTGCGCGCGTGTGTGCGTGTGTGTGTATGGAGAAAAGCCAATGTAAGAAGCGCTAGAAGGTACAGAAGATTTCAAGATTTTCCAATAAATACGATTTAAACGTGTAACTTGAGCGATTTTAAACCGAAGGCAAAAGTCGACGATAAGAATAGGATCTATGTTTATTTTTCTTTAAAATGATTTCTGCCTAAAGATCGTTGGCCAATTACTTCTAATTTAATTTTGTAAAAGAAAAAAAGCCTGCAAGTGAAAAAAGGTATTTTTAAGTGTTCTCTTATGGAGATTTCTGGTGGATCAACGGACGGACGGACAGAATGTGGATATTATAAATATAATTACGAAATCGTAATGATCTTCATGATTCGTAACGCTCTAATTTTGCGAATAACTCGATTATAGGTAAATTTACTTAGAAGCCTGAAATTTCTCAGGAATTCAGTGTTAATGAATCTCTACGTTATGACTAAAAATAATTTCGAATGAAGTCATGGGTTTCACTCCAGAAGATGAATGTCGTTTCTCATAAGATAACACGTAAAAATCACCTTTTAGGTTTGAAGGCTTTCATTCTTTTACTCTTTAAAATATCTTAAAATTAAGTTATCGACACAAAATTTACGCTAAAACACGTCAAAATGAATGATAATTCTTATTCTTACCTTCGAATACTCAATCTCATGTGAATTTGCTCATATTTTGAATTTATACTCGAGTTTTGGTAAATTTTTAAAAATTTCAATACTAAGATTCCATTTTTACGGGTATTGTTGTCCCCGGTAATTTAAGCGTATATGCACTTATAAAGTCTTAAAGATCGAAAATAAGATTAAAAATTGCTCTAAATGACCGATGATATCAATTAAGTTCAAATAAATTGGGCGCAGTATTCATGTTATTTATATTTTTATCTATATTACTAAAATCCTATTTCTGGCTCTCTCTCTCTTTAACGCTCTAAACCTCAGCCATTTTTAATCCCCGGGAATTTAAGCTCTTTTTTATCGAGTTATTCAACTAATTTTCTTAATTTGTTATTTAAAACCAAACATACATCCCTAAAAAATATATTCATTAAACTCACGTCACGTCAGGATGTGAAAATACAAATAACTGGAAATGATAATAGAGCAGAAAATCAAGTAATTAAAAATGTAGTTTAAAATGAAGCAGGCGCGGACTGGCAATTTTTTCCGGCCCGGGAAAAGTTTATTTAACCGGCCTCCTTGCCAACCTTTGGTGAGGCTCATTTTTCGACGAGGTCCCATTTGCGAGACCCTCTTTTCGACGAGGCCCGCAGCTAGCGCCTCATGCGCCTCTCCATATATCCGCCTCTGGAAATACGTCCTAGACAAAAACGGAACGATTCTTTTGAGAAAACTATGGGAGACTGGTGGATGATGCATATAGCTCATATGGAGAAGGGATGGAATTTTTCAAGAACATTCCCACGATGATTTGTTTATAATTCCGAATAAGCTTACCGAATCTGTGATTCTCCAGTGAAGAATAAAATATATGAGAAGCCGAAACTCGTGGGAATTAACCCGAGAGGACGTGCGAGTCTGTTCAAAAAAGATAAGCGTTTATCTTTTGAATCATCAGCCTTATTTGAGCTTAATCCACAGTACCTACTACCTTGACTCTCCATTACATATATAGACTGTTTTGTCATTCTTACGTCCAGTTGCTTATAAGTAATTACGTGTGTATTATTTTTGTTTTTGCGCGAGTGGTGTGAATTTAAAACTTCGTCTACATAGCGGCCCCACGTTCGAACTGAAAGACCGGCCCACCGGGAAAATTCCCGGTGTCCCGGCGGCTCAATCCGCGCCTGAAATGAAGGGTTAAATTAAATGTCATTTAAATTTACCATTTTTGTTAATTTGTTATTAGAAAGCAAATGTACATATTCACTTGAAACTAATCTAAATCCAATAGGTACATGGTAGGAACGAAGAAACAGCGAGCAAAGGGGAGGGGGGTGTCGGTGAGCGTCAGCGAGAAGGGGACTTTCCCCCTAGTGTGTGTGTGTGTGTATATATATATATATATATATATATATATATATATATATATATATATATATATATATATATATATATATATATATAACAACACCTTGTTGCCACCCTCATCACTACCTTTCCTTTTCCTTAAGTTAATATATATATATATATGTGTGTGTGTGCGTGCGTGTGTGTGTGTGTATAAAAGGACTGTGGTATCATCATCGTATTTCTTTGCTCCGGAAATTAGTTTTTCGTTTTTCTGAATACACCCTTTGTAGCCCGATAACGTAAGTAGACTTCCCTGACCGAAACTGAAAACTTCCGATCAGGGGCGTTATCTTTCTCGACCATAAGCTTCGCCTCGGAACCACGATAATTAGATTTATGGCTCAACCAGTTGCACATTTTTTCAAGTTTCTTTTTTTTATTTTCGGCTCGAATCCGATCCGCCCTCCTGATACTAGACGAAAAGTTCGGACGCGATAATTCCGCGTCGATATTCCATTATTTTCCTTGAAATACGGTGCGACGGAAGCGTTACGAACGACCCGGAGATATGGGAGAAATATCCACAAGTGAAGCGAGACGTATGGAATCATACTTTTGGAGCCCCTCGGGTTATCGTTGAGGACATGATGGACCGCCGCTTGAGTATCTAAGTGCGCGATCGTAAAAAATTACGCCGCTTTCTCTCTTTTGCTCCGTAAATTTTGATGAAGCGAGTGGATTGAATTATTTTTTCTCTATCCTCTTTGTCGGCTCGAGAAAACGCATCTCATGGTCCGCTAGGAGATGAAGGTAATCGTGGTTGCTGTTAATGGTTTTAAAATATCACAGAGAACCGTAGATTATTGGATGGTTTTATGGGGGTTAAAGCGGGTTGGTTCGATATTTTAATTTACTAAGTATTCATAGAATAGGTATTTTGAATTGTAAAAAAATTAAGCCGCCGATATTTTGATGCAAGTATTAGTTGTCCCTAAGTCCTCAAACGTGGTTTTACCGCCTGTCTGTTTGTTATCTGTCGTCATTAGTCATTTCGCAAACATAGAGACTAAACAGCTTAACAAACTATGCTGAAGTCTCTTATTCATACGGAGTGTCATCCAAAATAGCATCCTTGATTAAAGGAACCATATTGCGCAACAATGGAGTGCAGTTTATATTTTTAGATTTTCACAAAATGTCGCTTTCCTCTAAATAGCTGCAACGATTTTGATTTAAAATAATCTTGTTGTAAAACTTGATGTTATAAATAGTACTAGCTGCGATGTTCCTCGAAAATTAACTAAATAGCATCCAATGTAAATAAAATTTTGAGTTTAACCCTCTTCTACCGCCAAACAGTCCATACAATTATATTAGCAGAGTCTTGTACGGATATAATAAATGTAAGTAGCGCCAATTCATCAATCACAATATTAAAACAGATATGAAAGCAGTTAATAGTTATAAAATACATTGTAATAAAAATATATCTTGAATTTGTGGGCAATTTGAAAGAGAGTTAAATCAAATATCTTCAATAAACTAATTGATTAGCGATAATAGACCAAGAAACTGATTCGCCAGATAACACGCAAACGCATTAATTTATTAGATAACTAGCTTATTTTACCCCGGCTTTGCTCGGGGAAGTTTAAGATTTTATTCATAGAAGATTGTAACGGATATTAATTAAATTAATTAAGAAGTCATTTGAAAACACGAATTATATTTCCTTATAATTTTTTAAAATCTTTTGATTGTGTAGAAACATTTTGCATCAAACTAAATAATGGCTCAGGCACATCTTCAAAATCAGCTAAAACTATTTTTCCGTTGGAACAACACATGCCCTCCGCTTCTGTATAAAATTTTGTGGCTTTACAAAACCTATATATTTTCGTAAGAGCTCCGATATTAATCAATTGAAGACCTTCCTTATCATAAATATAGGCATTATTTCTCAATAACATCCAGTCGGTTAATCTATTTCATGCAGTGCGTATTTGTTGTTGTTGAAGGCGATTAAGAGAATTTTCATTGGTTTCATTCAATCGAGAATTCCTGTCTTTCTCTGTCTTTAGGGAGTCGCGGCTCCCTTTGTTCAGTTGTCTCATTTAATCGGGCGTTTCTTTTACTTTCACGGTTGTGTCACAGACGACGTTCTCTTGATTCTTGATTGATTCTTTCATAAAAATTCATCCTATTTTTACGGCAACTGTCAGTAAGAAGCAGACATCATTATGGTTTAATTGAAAACTTTTCAGTAAAAAAGACGGAAAAGAAAGAGTAATAACTATATACACGAACAAAATTATGAGTAAAGAAACAAAAACAGAAAATGATGTTATGCGATAAAATATCACCCACCGTTTTTATTTCTTAGTGAAATCCAGTTGGATAATCTACTTCGCATCTCTCTATTCGTATGTCAGGCGCTTCTTTGTCTGGATGATCAAATCCTTCTTCATGGTTGTCATAATAAATATCGTAAACAAAAAATTGCAAATCGAATTTTGTTCGATTAATTTAAATTTATATTTCAACTATGAACAGAACATTAAATACGATTGTAAAATATATTATAGTGATTTAAAATACAAAAGAAAAGATCCAAAATAAAAATGTTTCAAAATAAAATTTATTGAATAAACATTAAGTAAATGAATTAAGCGAGCATTCAATGCATAATATGGGCAAGATATCTTATTGTCAGTCCAAAAATCAGATTCCCATAGCAGCCTTTAATTCATTCATGGTTTTATTCCATTACATTCGCAATAATACGAAATTTTAAAAACTTTAGTTAATGGGAAACGAAAATAGATGAAAATAATAAGAACTTTTAATCCTTCTGGCATAAATCAGTCAGAGTCCGGTTCGCGCACGACGAAATTTATGTTTTAATGTCAAATTGAAAAATGTGCTGCACCCGACTTAGGATTGAACTAAGGCCTATCCTCATGTGTTTTCGACAGACAAACTTTCCTCTTAAATTACAAGATTATCAAGAAATTTGATATTTAATTTAGGAAGCCAGAGAACTTCGAGTGTCAGTGATGTGTAAGTAGCATTGATTTATTTGGAAACTTGAGATTTATTTGCTTAAATTCCTTTTCAGGTATCTCAATTCCTCACTTATTTTTTTTTTTCAAAAATGAAAATATCACCAACATATCAAATAATTAAGTCTCGCGTAACCTTTTTTTGGGAGAGGACGCAATATTGGCAGAGATGAAGTTAAAATTAAATGAGAAGGGGAAAACCTAAACGACGGCGACCTCTTTGCTCACTGAGATGTTTAGAATCTCTTGATCAACCTACGTTCATTAAGGTCCTTCTTTCATATGCAAGGATTCGTGAAGTGAGAGAGATAGATAGAGAGAGAGAGAGAGAGAGAGAAAGTGGAAAACCACATTAAAGTCTTCAAACGATGCTCTGATTCAGAAATATTTTTCCACCATTACTTTTTGGGAGCGAGAAGAAGTTTAACGGCGTGGATGAATTTCATTTTAATAGCTAAATTTTGCCTTTCATCTGTTTTATTTAATTACACTCTAGTATCGGTAAAAGGAAGGATACAATTTCCAACTCGATTCCTTAAGGTCGAAGTTATGAATCCTGCCTAGAGAAAGAGTAATTTTATGGTCTTGGTTGTCTTTACGAGTTCAATTTAATTGGTCTATCGTGCTCTTTATTAGGTAGCAAGAAATAAATTGAAAGATTTATATCTGGGCAAATACGAGAAGAAAATATTTTTGCGGTGGCAGAATTCAACAACATACGTATTTCCATTTGTAACACAAACAGTGATATATGATGATGTAGCTAATATTTGTAAGCAAAATAATGGACGAACAATAGTTTATATCACCTTACACACTAAAATCCATAGAACGAATATTTTTTAAGAAATTACACCATATGTCTTTGAAAATATATATCGGAAAACTGGAGTGTTTATGCATATTTGTGTATGTGTAGCTGTCTTTTCCCTGTGACTAAAGATCGGCGATACTCGGAAATCTTCCTCTTTATTTGTGTCTATCCGACATCCTCAGCGGCTCACCAAACCGTAGAGTGCGCTGGGCTTCCTGTGACTCCTAGTTGTCACACATTTCTCCCTTTACCTTCATCTTCCTCGAGACTGTTTGTGTGTGTGTAGTCAGTTGATTCGTATCCTTGGTTTTAAATACTATAGCACACCACAATGAATCCTTGGAACAATACTCATGAAAAAATCTGATGTGGCCACCACATGACTTTCTCCATATTTGCAATATATATTTCTAAAAATTCCAAATAGGTTACATAATAATAAATATTTTAAGAAACTGCGAGAAAATTTTAGACTACAAAGAACAGAAATAAATTCAAACCATAGCCTTCTGATATTGGATATAGCCACAAATCTCCAACAACTAAGAAAAGAAAAAGGAGCGTTACTAAGATGTAACTAAGCGTCAATTGTTAACAATAGTCGTCTGTAGGTGGCGTGGTGGTGGTAGCTAAAAATATAAGATATCTCTTAAAAAATGCATTATATGGGGAAATATTTCAAACTTAGGTTGTAGAAAATTAAATTTCCTACGTTTATTCTATTATGTTTTTATATTTATCATATATTAAAGCAAATATTTTAAAATTACGGATAAGTGGAAGGAGTAAACACCCACTTCCGATTGACCGAGTTTTGCTAAAAACTAATCAGTTCTTTTGACTTTTATAAAAATGTTAAATATAAAATTTCGCGTTGACCTGATTAATAGTTTTTGAGTTAGAGCACCCACAAATAAGCTATCACGCAGAAATCATTGAGAAAATGGTCAAAACGGGTTCAGTGGACCTCAAAACGTGTTCAGGGGACCTCAAAACGTGTATTTCCGTTAAAATCTCGGAGTCTATTTTTTCATGAAAACAATACTTTTTCCTATACTACCTATGGAGAAAGTAAATAATTAACGATGTATTTATGCTTTTCTCGGAACAGTTTGTCGCCTGGGTGTAGTTGTCAGTGAGTTTTGTGCGCTTAGGTCAAGAGGAAGTACAGTTCAGGTCACGGAACCCGTCGGAAGGTCGGGTGAACAGACGTTGCTAATATAGGTATGAGTAGGTTTATCATACTTCCCGAATTTGAGGTATTGTCCCGTCGTCCCGGCCGGTTTGTCGTTCTGTCCCGAAAAATATAAGATAACCTCAGGGTTAGCGGTAAAAATTTCTGTTTCTGGATAGATGAAGTAGTTCCTAGTGTCAGATAATTTCTTTTTGTAAACATATTGAATTTAAAATTTATTATTGTAATACTAAAAACTTATGAAACAAATAAAATCAATAAAATACGTCCCGGTTATGTCCCGATTGTCCCAGTTTATAATCACAGAAACCGTTTTGTTCCGGTTTTGTCCCCTGAATATATCATAAGCCTAGGTATGAGTCATTCACGCCTAAATGGAAAATGGATGACGAATAATTGACATAGGTGTTACTCCAACCGAAATGGATAAATACTAAGTTGAACGGACTTCCCACTGCTGAGAGGTTTTTCTGTTTTCAGAAATTTTCGGTGCATCGGGACGCATGATTTTCTGTATTTTATGCATAATTTTTATTTGATTAGACTTCATTGTGTTGCACCATATCACATTTAAAACACGAAAGTAAAAATATATGTTAGTTCGATATATAGTCTAAATATGATTCTCGTAGTAGCTAGTTTTAATTTTTAGTTTGTTTAAATTCGCCATTGATGGAATAAAGCGATCCGAAGATCCTATGCAGACAGGCATAAACTGTGAAGTTGGGAATAATTTCGAAACGAGAAAAAAGTCTGCCATGACCGGGAATCGAACCCGGTAAGTGGAAGACCCGGGTTCGATTCCCGGTCATAGAAGACTTTTTTTCTCGTTTCAAAATTATTCCCTAAATTTGCCATGGTGATATTAAATGTTTAGCTTATTAAATAATAAGCTCCCTCAATTAGTTGCTATGCTCTATAGATATTTTTGAATTTTTACGTTTCGATACTCATAAACCGACTCTATAAAAAATAAATATATAAATAATATATAAAAATATATGTTGTGGCGCTTAATGGCGGCCAAGGGTTCAGTCGCAGATATGTTGTATTGATATAGAAGGTAGATTTTGAGGAATGGAAAACTTTTTATTTTGAAGGAAAAAATAAATTTGAAAAATATTAATAAACTTATGTATATATATATATATATATATATATATATCATCATCATAGGTAGTCTGTCCGTAGACAGGTCCGTGATTATTCTTGGTTAAACTTGGTTCTCCATATACTCCTATTTTCCGCTGTCCTCTTTATATCTTGATAACTCTCTTTCCCTTTCAAATCGTCTATCAGCTGAAACCTTTTCCTACCTCTTTCCCTTTTCCCATCTAGTTTTCCTTCTAACACGTCTTTAATCATACTCTCTCTCCTCAGGTAATGTCCAACCCAGTTAGCCTTCCTCTTTCTGATAGTCTGTATAATCTTTCGCTTCTCTCCTATTCTTCGTAGCACTTCATCGTTTTTCATCCTATCTGTCCATTTTATCTTCAGCATTCTCCTCCAAGTCCACATTTCAAAGCTTTCCAAGTATTTGATGTCATTTTTTCTTAGCGTCCATGTTTCTGCCCCATACAATGCTATACTCCATACGTAGCATTTTATCAACTTCTTGCGGATATCTTCCCTTATATTCCCTGTAAGTAGTTGTTTCTTTCTCCTGAAAGCCGCTTTTGCTTTTCCTATTCTAGTTTTGATCTCATCCGTACATTTTGCCTCTCGTGTTATGATACTTCCAAGGTATTTATATTCTGAAACTTGTTCTAATGGCTTTCCCCCAATAGTTATGTTCAGATTCTCTTCTTTACCCGATATTCGAATGACCTTGGATTTTTCTGTATTTATTTCCATACCGTATTTTCTACCTGTTATCACTAGTCTATTTATCATTTTTTGTAGCTCCTCTTCCTTTCTTGCTAGAAGTACTTGATCATCTGCGTATTTCACTGTTCTTATAATCCTTCCTCCAATTTTGAAATCCCCTGTGCCTTCTAAAGCTTCTTGCATTAGACTTTCTCCATATATATTGAATAGGGTTGGCGATAGGCAGCAGCCTTGTCTTACTCCTCTACCGATATTTATTCCGCAGGTGTCCACATTCTCAAACCTGACCTTTACAACTTGATTCTCATATAGATTCCTAATCAGTCTCCTGTCTTTCCAGTCTACACCTATATCCTTTAATATCTTCATCAACTTTACCCAATTTACTCTATCAAAGGCCTTCTGCCAGTCTACGAAACATGCGCAGATATCTTGACTGTATTCTATTGCCCTTTCTGATATGATTCTAACTACTCCTATAGCATCTCTAGTTCCTCGTCCTTTTCTGAAACCGAATTGATCTTCCCCTATTATTTCTTCTGCCTTTTTCTCCAGCCTTTTATTAAGAATCCTCGTGATGATCTTCGATGTGTGTGACAGAAGGCTTATAGTTCTGTAATCTTTACACTGCATTGCCTTTGGCTTCTTCTTTAGAGGGATCATTGTTACTTCTAGGAAATCGTGAGGCCACTCTCCCGTGTCGTAAATCTTATTAATTAATTTCGTGATCACTTTTAGTCCTTCTGATCCTATGACTTTAAGTATCTCAGCCGGTATTCCATCGCTGCCCGTGGCTTTCCCCTTCTTTAGTTCCACTATCGCCTTTTCTACTTCGCTCTCCATAATACTTGGTCCTAAGTTGTCTTCTTCAATGTTTTCCTCATTTTCCAGTTCTATTTTTGCCGCTCCTGCCTGTTTGCCGTATAATTCCTTAATGTATTCTTCCCATACCTGTGCTACATCCTTTGTTTCTGAGACTATCTTCCCATCCGTGTTCATAATTCCTTTACCACAAATTCCATTAGACTTCTTATCTTCTAATTCCAGTGCCCTAGCGTACATCATATCGTACCGTCCTAACTTCTCCATTTGTTCTATTTCATCACATTTTCCTTTTATCCAGTTTTCTCTAGCTTTATCTGTTACCCTTCTCAACTCATTGTTTATACGCCTATAGTTGGCTCTACCTTCTTCACTGTTAACGTTTTTCCATTTTCGTCTCTCATCCATTTTCTCCAGCATTTCCTTCGTGATCCATGGTTTTCTGATTTTCTTCTCTTGTTTTCCAATCTCTTTATCCAAGGTATCCTTGATACTGGCTTTAATTTCATCCCATTCTATATCAACGGTCTTCGGTTTGTTTTCCAACTTTCTTAAGTTATCTTCCAACTTCATGCTGACTACATCCTGCCTTTCTTTCAGTTTTTCTAGGTCCCAGGTCTGTCTTTCTCTTCTCGTTTTTCTTATTTGTTTGAGCTTTGTACTCACGTCAAGTATTAGAAGGCTGTGATCTGAATCAATGACTGCTCCTTGCAATGCCTTGGCGTTCTTTATGCTGTTCCTGAATCTTTGTTTTACAAGGATGTAATCTATTTGGCATCTCATTCTATCTCCTGGGCTTTTCCATGTGTATAACCTTCGTTTATGGTTTTTGAACCATGTATTAGTCACTACAAGGTCATTATTGATGCAGAATTCTACGAGTTTCTCCCCTCCTCGATTTCTCTTCCCAAGTCCGTATTGCCCGACAACATTTTCTTCCTGTCCTTCTCCGACTATGCTGTTCCAATCTCCCATTATTATGCAGTTTACCTTTCCTCTTCCGTCTTCTTCGTAAATTTCATTAATTTGCTCATAGATCTCATCTATTTCTTCATCGTCATGAGCTGACGTTGGCATATATACCTGGATTATCAGCATGTCCACTGGGACTGCTTTTAGCTTGATTGCCATCAGTCTATCGTTCGTTGCTATTATCTTTGTCACGCTTTTCATCATATCTTTCCTAAGTACCAGAGCTACTCCCCTTTCCCCACTATTTCCTCCAGAATAAACTACCGTGAATTCTTCCGAGTCGAACTGTCCTTCTCCTTCCCATCTAGTTTCGCTTAGCCCTATAATGTCAACTCTATTTCTTCTCATTTCTTCTTTCAGGTTCTCTAGCTTTCCTGCCTTTCTCATAGTTCTTACTTTCCAAGTCCCTATTCGTAATTTACTTTCGACAAATGTTTTCCTCAAGGCAGTCCCCGCCCGGAGATCCGATTGGGGGACTATTTTACCTCCGGATTGTTTTACCTCGAGAGAACTCATATTGTCCAACCATATAATCTTTACTAGGGATTGTAATGTGGTAGTTTCCCTCTTGCTTTCCACATCGCAGTACTGTAGCCGTTCAAATCGTCCTGATCACGCCTACAGCTGTATTGGATATAGACCCAACCAACATCATTTGTTTTCGGCTCTATACCATACTGACAGTACTGCTGCCTACTGCCAGGCACTGATGATAGTTTTTTTTTTTTTAAATAAAACCTCCATTCGAGGGGTTTGAACCCCCGAACTTTGCAATAGAAAGCCGACACGCTAACCACTACACCACCAGTGCAATATATATATATATATATATATATATATATATATATATATATATATATATATATATATATATATATATATATATATATATATATATTCTGCACTGATAATAAAATCGTGCAAAATCTCGGTAATTTATATTTCACATGTCTCTAAAATATTATTCGCATTTATTTCCTTATCTATTCCTTGGCAATACTGTTGTGTAATTTTTTTTGTTTTTGTTTTCTAATTGCTTGCCAAGTACCTTTCCAAGGAAACTATATTCAAACCACACTAACATATAAAAGACAAAAACATTTTTAAATAGTTTTATTTCCGTCCGCTTTTTCCTAAGAAATTGTTTATGTCCTCAACTTCCTCAAAGTATGGTCACCGTTGCTGGCAGGAACTTGAGGCCTTGAGATCCCATGATGCATTTTGCAATAGTAGGGTAGTGTCCACAGCAGGTTCTCCACCTACCTTAAGTGTTAATATACCTTCGTGCACCTCGTAAAGCTGAGAGAGATGATGCAACGATGGCTAGTATAAACTCTTGCGGCCTACATTAACTTTTTTTAAACGGATGTAGCAGCATAAATCTTTTAGTTGTCACGAGCCTCTAATTGTTTTATATACCTATATGCTATTCTCGTTTGATAAGCGTGCAGTGACCTGCCCACGATTAAATCATCCGTGTAATGCTTTAGAGTGAATGATGAATCAGAAGGAGCTGAGCACTGCCAAACTTGACATGAGCATTAAAAATGTAGAAAATGATGATTACTTCTGGTCCACATCATTCACGAAGTAAAATTTACTTTTTAAAGGCCATTAACATAACGCTTCTTAAATGTAGATCACGTTAAAATAAGACTGAGTGAATTGCTAGCTGTTGGAATCGAAGTGATTAACAAATGCTTAAACGCATTGACGTAAAACAACAATGAAAATTATTTGAATAGAATCGTGAAATAATGTGTAAAAATAAATTTCAAATTCTAATCATGGGTTAAAAATGAAATAAAAGAGTTCACGTTTAAGATATGCGTGGATGACATTTCATTATGAATCGTTCTGCCGACTCTTTTGTCATTGTCTTACTATTTTAAATGCTATCACTAATATGGAAGACATCCATCTACTATTCTATGCAGATAAATGTATTTTGTGAAGAGTACAGGAGATAATATATCCAAATCATAATGATTTCATAGTCATTCCGCCATTTATTTTTAGTGGTAAATGAACGTGAAATATTTAGTCCTATTATAGCTGATTTTGAAAATGTCGTTGTAAATTCAACAATTCTTAAAAAGACGCAAATTTTAATGCGTGCATAACTTTATCATTTATCACGTAAATGAATGTATAAATTATTTTATTAACAACACTGAAGATATAGGAGAGTTTTTTAAACAACGTTTTGTAACAGTTGGATTAATACATGTTCCGTGGCCATTCTCATCAACTTTAAAGATGGACATTGTGCAAGATATTGCAATCTTGAAAATGATTAAGGACAATAAGCCTAATGCAGGAAAGCATTTTTACGCGATTAGAGCCTTTGCATGGTTTCCTCCCACTTGTTTCGTCCAAGTGGTAAAAAAACAAATGCCCCAATCACGAAGAAATATGGCGCTCCAGATTAAAACGGACTGGATGAAACAAATTACGAAAATGCGTGTCTAGAAATGTCACGCGCCCTCATAACACCTCATAAAGTTACTCGAACCATTCTTCCGGTTTTGCGAGATCTGCTCGGAATTAAAGAAACCTTCACACTCGTTGCAAAGAGGACGGTCGGGGAAGTGTTCCCTATCTTCCTTCTGGTCTTTAGTCTTTAACCTTCCTGACGATTTGTACAAAAGAAGGCGGTGATTAAGGAGGCTGATTTGTGGTTCGGAGTTTTGTATATACATTCATACCTATAATTATGGCCCGGTGCTATCAAAAATCTTGTAAAACTGGAAAATTCAAGCGCGATATTCCTCTGGTTGTTTCCAATTCAATATCACAAGTAACATCGGAGAAACGGAATAAATTAGTCGCATTTTACAGGAGATTAAAGAATTTAAATTTTTATTATTGTTTCCAGAATGGCGGCAGCGCTTACGTAGTATTATGTATACAGCCACTAAGAATTCGAGAGTGAAGATATATTTGATGATAAGTGTTTAATATAAGTAATAATACAGCATTACTCATCAAATTCTGAATTGTAATAAAAAATTGGTATTATAAATCTGAGATAACTACGATAATTGGAGGAAGGTGTCTGGTGATGTGATTATAGATGCATTCTTATGGAACAAAATGTTTGGTTTGTAATTTCAAATCATATTAAATCATAAATATCGTATTTTATCGAAACTCTTCATCTGGAAAATCGACGGATATATGCGTATAGTGACAGAAATACAGATAAAGAAACCAAATATAATACGTACTATGATAAACACACCAGGGAATTTTAACCAGTATATGAGGCACGTCAAAATTTTTCATGCAATGGAGACTGGGTATTCAAGTTTGCTAGACATTATCAAAACCATTTGGCAGTGGTGGGATTCGAACCCATGCCTCCGAAGAGACTGGTGCCTTAGACTGGTGCCTTAGACTAGTGCCTTAGACTAGTAAATTAGACTGGTACCTTATAATAGGGCCTTAGACCGCTCGGCCACGCTACCAACGCAATTGCAATAATTTTGTAGATAGTCTAAATTGGCGTTTCCCAACCTATGGTCCGCAAAGGTTTTGTTGGTGGTCTGCGGAGGTTTCCAAAATTAGTCTATTTTTAGGCCGCACCTCATATATAGCTGGAATTTTTTTTTGGAAAAATTAAGCAAGTTGTACACTATAACAGGTATTGAATATTTTTATTAATGGCTTTTTTAATTATACATTTTCCCGCTCCTTCATATCTTACGTAATGAGGTGGTCCGCAGGGCCTGAATAGGTTGCTGAAGTGGTCCGCGAGATTCAAAAGGTTGGGAAACGCTGGTTTAAATAAGCCACGTACATATTGTATGCCATTAAGAGAAAAGTTTCAGTGCACTATATTCGTCCAGTCATATTAAAAACTCAGACCAACATGGATAAAGAAAGGAATACGAAGTAGATCAATGTAAACTATTTAGGTCTGTTAAAACAATGAATCATTTGTCATAAAAAATAAATGGCAACGGTGAGATTCGAACCCACGCCTCCGAAGAGACCGGTGCCTTAAACCAGTGCCTTAGACCGCTCGGACACGCTACCTTACAGTTTACGTTTCACTGATATTCTAATAATGTTTGATAAATGAGGAACCATACCTAAGCGATTAAAATACATGTTAGCGTAAGAACCCAATGACATACTATTTATATCATGTATTTATATTTTTATTATATGATATTTCTATTATAATGAAAGCAAATTTTATCCTGTCATTCTGCGTATAAGATTTAATGAATAGATGTAAATAACACAAGAAAAGTCTGTTTTATTTCAACAAATATTTCGCCAAATATGTGGTGCGTTCTCTTGCAGGTTTTCAACGGATCCATGTCATTATAAGGGCATTGTTAGGGTCGCCACCTCATCAGGTTTTACCCCAAGTCCTCGGGTTTATGGTTTAATCTTTGGTCTCCGGGTTGCTCCTTTTAAATCATCGGGTTGAAGTGAATTTTGCCAAAAACTGTCAATGCTTATACATTTCAATAAACTTAATGGCAATTATACACTACTTTAGAAAAAATGATGTCACATGTGCAGTATGGCAAAAATGATGGCTGATCTCTGCAAAAATTTGCTATCGCCCCACACCATTACTTTTTGGTGCCAAAGTAACTTCTGCTTTTAAATTTCTTTCCCCTAATCAACAATGCCAACTTTTGTCAGACGCCAATCGTATCGTTTGACATTTGGAGAAATGATAAGTTTACGATAATTCACCTTTTAAATCTTTTTAAATTTTAAATTTAACTTGTATTAGTTTCGAAAAATTTGTAAATATACTAAATATATAAACAATCCAATCGTGATTGGAACAAAAATGTGTCCATTTCTTTAAGAATGCGGAATTACTAGAGCTTTCCAAAATAGTTATCCAGGCATTTTCAATGCCTATAATGAATGCTTACGTCGAGAAGGTGTTTACGACGATGGGCAATGTTTTGACGAATGAGCGAAATCGATCAGACGTAAATATAATGAGTTTCTCATTACAATGGGAGTAGCTCTGATTTTGCAAAATTTATTTCCCAGCCGGAACAAGATGATCTTCTGAAAATTTCAGGAAGGGACAAAAAATATTCCTAGTAATTAAAGTAATTAACTCTGGTCCATTACTATATCTCTGTACAACTAATTTTTTCTATTTTTATTTTAAGTGTCTTCCATCACCCTATCATAGAAACATAAAATTATTTAATGTTTTTTTCTTTCCCCAAGAATCTCCTGTTTGAGATTCAATCTGAGGTGAGAACTTTAGTTATACTTCAGAAGTTTTCCTTTTCTATTTGATTAGCACATAGATGAATGTAGAGTATTGTATCTAAAATAATTAAAAGAATGACATTTATGTTTCTATTTAAAAAACTTGAACAAGTTCTCCTTTTATCTGGAAAATAATGTTTTGCAATAGTTCTAAATTAATGTCATTTTTAATTAAAAGGATTAAATAATTTTCTAGAAACCTTAGTAGATATGAGTTTATAATATAGATTGCTGAAAGCGCAATGAAATACATTCTACCCCGGTGATTTAGCCTAACTACAGAAAGTGCATTAAAATACATACTTCTCCGGTGATTTAACATACCTATCTTAATTACTATCGTAAGACATAATTCATTCCTACTCCTCATTTCTGACAGGCAATTTTATTAGTATAATATAAATTTTCTTCTAAATTATTGAAATAGTTTTAGCTAGTTAAGCTTCTTATTTTTCAATTTTTATATAAGACGTGAATTTCATTCAATTTATTCTGGTCCCAAACCAACATCTATATATAATTATATTTTGCTATAAAATCGAAGCTTGAGTAAAACCTTTCCTAAAAATCTATCGTTTTCAGACTTTGTCGAAGAATGTATAAATTTGGTTTTAATTCAGAAAAATTATTATAATATTGAAAATGCACCTCATATTTACACAAATGAAATTTGGAGAAAATAAGCGTTGAAACGCTTCGGCAATTCCCAATAGAAGACACGCAAAATATTAGCGACGACGGAATTTCCCACTATTTATTTAAACATCGCTCAACTATTATGAAGTTTTATTTTTTCATTTTTTCGATATTTCCTTTTTGAAACCGACAGGGTCTTTCGACGGCATCAAAAAAGGCCAGCCGGCCGAAAATGAAATAAAATATTCAGAGATCGAAATTTAATTTAGGCCAAAAAAAGGTGCGCGCACCGAGGGACGGTTGGTTACATTTTTTTCTTTTCAAATTTGCTCACTCTCGAAGGGGCATGCATAGGGGTGCTTGTGTTTTTTTTCCAGCGCCCCCACTCACCTCTCCCACATGCTTCTCCTAGCCCTACCTCGCCCTTTTCTTCCTTCATCCTCCTTCCCTCACTCTCCGTCATCCTTCCATCACCCTCCTCCTGCTCTCCTTCATCTCTCTCTATCTACCTCATATGCGTGCTTCTCCCACTCCATCTACGGAAAATCCAAGCAACTAGAGGAAAAAATGACGCCCTCTATCTCTCACTCCCACGGTTTCCTTCTCGTTCGACCCCTAACCCCGTTTCCACCTTTCGCAGGCGTAATTTATGTGGAGCCTAAAAAAAAGAGGGATCGAGAGAAGGTTAAAGTTCTTCCAAGAGAGAGAGAGAAAAAAGAGCAGAAGAGAGAGAGAACGAGGAAGGGAGAGTAAAGTACTTGAAGGTGGAAAATGTCCACGGCTTAACTCAGCGCGGTAGGTTATGCTTTTTCATAGTCGCGTTTCAACCCTCGCCGTCCGCTTATCAAGTGGGCGAGGGATTTTCTCTCTTTTTCTTTCTTTTTTTCGACCATCCTCTCGAAAATAAACGTAGGAGAACCCATTAATTTTGCCGACGATGCGTCAAACAGATGGCGTGGTTTTTTTGATCGCGACGACATGTTTTCGAGGCGGAATGAGTTTTTTTACGCTTTTTGAGAGAGGAAAAGAGAAGTTGGTTTATGGGAGGAGGTGGTAAAAGCGAGAGTGGAGTTTCAGAGGTGGAATAGCAAGAGGGAGAGGGAGGGTTCTTATTCACGTTCTTCTTGATCCCTCAAAGAGTTGCAGATACCTCTCCAATCGTGATTTACGTCGTCGATGGTAAGGTTGAGATTACCGTAATCGATCAAGGAAACCTCTCCTTTGACCGCTGCTAAATGATACGCAAATTTTATTGCTTAACTTCGAAATGAATTTTTAAACGAGCAAAATATTCTAAGAACCGTGATTCCGACTAAACAAATTCGACTTCACCTTGAAAAATTTCTGGTCAAAGACGCAATTTACAGGAAGGAGTTAAGGATTGAGAGGGTGTTGTGAGAAACCACGAAACGAAGAAATCCTTATTAGACAAATAGCCGATATTTACAATACAATTTTTAAATCGTCAACTTTTGCGAGAAGTAAAGCTACAGAATTTGTTCAACAATTTTTATTACTTGCTTATATTTTTCGCCCGATAAAGTCGTGCGTTATCGAAATAAATTTCCTTTCCTTTCTCGCTCCGATTTCTGCAAAAACCTCGTTTTTCGATTCCTTGAACCACTTCTTTGACCGAAAGCGTTTGACCGGTAATCCAGTTTTGTCATGACATTGATAGTGTACGCGGATACGTCATTTTGCGTGATTTTAAATTCGCGTCAGAAAATGTATGCTCTGCGATCCGTCTATTTCGTGAACATGGCGCGGAAAATAATTCGGAATAATTTCGTACCCGAAAAAATTTGGAAAATTTCTTTGCCGCGATCGTTTCGATATTCTTTTTAACGAGTTAGTTACCTTTCAGGGAGAACGTAAAAAGTTCCACAACGTTAACTTTTAATTGCTTCAAAAGTTTGACAAGAGGATTTCTCTCTCAGGGCAAACTTTTTGGTGCCTCCTGCCCAGTTGGTATGCCTAAATTGGTCAACGGTGAATTTCCACCTAGCAAAGATCATGCGATCTTATTATTTAGAATTACAACAACGAGCTGAGATTGCAACATGCATGAAATGGTGGTGCAACTTTCACAGCCAGAAAGCAACATGTTATTTTTATTGGAATTTTATGACAATCTAATATCGAAACTCCATCTTCTTCTTCATAAAATGTAACGATGTATGTGATTTGTATATAATCAGATGCGTTATTAAAGTTATTTCGAAAACGAATGACTTTTTAATAGAGTTTACTTATTTATTTCTGATAGAAAGATAAATCCCAATTATACATACATTTTCCAATTAAGTTATCCATTGAATTAACTCAATCGTTTTCCTCGCTTACACGGAATGTTCGCCATCTTATATTTCTACGGTAGGAGCCGTGTTGTTTTTTTTTAGTCCTAGTGACATTATCAATACGCGTGCTTGCGTGAAACGGCTTCCTACGCCTTCAACTTGTTCAAGTGGCTTCAAAAACCTTGTCCTAATCTCATAATGCAAACCGATTGCTGCGAGTCATTGATGACGCAATATAGTCACGCGAACAATTCTTATTCATATTTTTTCTGCATTTATAACAAAGGTAACTCTCGGAATTGCTTTCAGGGTTATTTAGATGAAATGATTGAGGCGAATTAATAGGGAAAATGAGTTTGATAGTTAATTGCCAGCCGTTCTCGGAATAAGATGATCGTGTATAATCTCCCGGAGGTGCTATGTACGTGAATTTGATTGCCTCCTCGAGGAAACGTCTTCACCGGTATTATAATTAATTAAGTCGGTTCGTATAGTCTTTGTGCTGCATCGGTGTTGGCAAAGAGCTACTACGTTAATCAACGCCGAGTTAAATTTACCAAGAAAAGCATATTCCTGAATTTCTTGGTGAATCAAAACTTAATATCCAGGTGCACGTTAGCGCTCTTTTGGAACTAATTTCCGCTTGCATTTCTGAAACTCGTTTTGTTATGCAAGTCTAATTAATGTATGTAGACAAACTTCTGAAGGTGTCGGGTTCTAAAGGAGTTCAAGGTCTTACCGTATGGCGCAAAGGAAGATTTTTAATTTATTCCGTTTTCAGTACACCTTTCTTGGAGTGTTTCCATTGTTTTCGAAACATGATACGAAATCGCCTTAGATGACGGAGTTCGTTAAATCTCGCGATTCCTTTGCCTCGCTTTCGATCGAGATTAATGGAAGCCTTTGAAGAGAGTGGATTTTGCACTTAAGCTGCTGTTCGCGCGAATGTTTTTTTCTTCAGAGCCGAAGAAGTTTCACCTTCCGTGTCAGTTCTCATTTTTGTATTGAAATCTGACGTCGATTCTGTCGTTGTCTCGAGATCCAAACTGTTTTTTTATTCTGCCTCTCGGTTGTTCCACGAATAAAATTGTTTATTCCTCTCTTATTTATTCCTAACATTAGCTGGAATGGTTTTAAAAATGCTACGAATACAGTTTCTATTTTCTGAGATATTTATTCACCGTGGAACTTCATTACATCGTGAGGGTTTGTAATGCAATACTCCACATTTGCATTTTATTTCAAAAATAATTTATTGACATCGACTTAGAATCTTGCAATATTTTTAATCATCAAATTACGTCAATCGGTGTCATTTTAATAACTGGAACCACTCCGTGCTTTGTTATTTGGCCGCGATTTTTCCTCTGGGCATATAACTGACCGGGGCGAATCTCAAAGCACCTACTATGTCCCAGAGAAAATGGTAAGCATCAAATTTATTTTTTTCCATTTCCACTGAAACTTCCCTCATAATCGCCAACATTGCTACTCTTTTTCTCAAAGATTGGCCCGAGCACCTTTACCTAGACTCAGCAGAAAAAAATAACCTGAGAAACGATTTCTACAATTCCATTAGCGACAGAACTCTTCGACAGCGTAACACGACAACGCTTGTAATCAGACGAGGCTCGGCAATCTTTTCTTTTTTATTTCGTGCCACTCGGCGCACGATGGAATTGATTCGTAAATCAAGCCCTTGCGCCAAAATGCAACCTGCAAAGTGTTAGCGACGGAGGCTCGATTTTTCGATTTTTCGACCTAATTCGACTGGAGTGCCGCAGAGTTCGGCAAGCGGGTGAGAAAAGAGCTTTTCCAGCGTTCTTGAAATTGCCTCTGCGAAGAGCGGCTCTTTTCTTAATTGCGATGCATATGTTCGAGGAGCGTTGTCGGATCACTGCAAGGGAACTCGGATTGCCTCGGATTTCCCGGAAAACAAAAGGCGATGCACGAGGAGGAGACAAAAAAGGGGAGAGGGATTGTTTGTCGGATTTTCTCGCGTTTAATTCGAGGAATGATTGCCTGACGGAATTGCAATGCCGGTGAAAGGGTCTGCATCAGACACTCTTCTTGCATAATGGCTCTTAAAAGTCAAAAAGTAGGTCTTCTGGGTGTAATTAATGCCTTTTAATTTATTAGACGTCAGAATTTGAGAGATTACGTTGATTTTCTTGAGAACGCGGTAAATGATTTTTAAAAAATTCCTGCGGGTGACAAAGATGACCTAAAGGATGAAACAAATATCGCTAAAAGAACATAAAAATACCGGCGTCTGATTTCATTATAGTGAAAACCGAATATCGTTTTTATTATTTTGGCTGAGCAATAATGATCATTCAGTAAACAACTAATCAACAACATAATATTTAGATCCCAGATATTATTCTATTTCGACCACAATTTGATATTAAAGAGGTAAAATCACTGGTTAACATTGCATAATAAACTAAATTAATCATTTGATATAATTTCCATGATTAGGTGTAACAATGAAGACATTTTCCGTTACCCTAGCATAAAAATAATATAAATAAATATGAAAACGTCAATTGTTGTTGAACAATGGAGCGAATAAAATGAAATGGCAATATATAATTATTCATTCGGCTGATTTATTTGTCAAAAACATGGCGAATTTTGCCTCAAGGGTTTTATTCATTCCCCATACCATAACCTACTAAGTAGGGCAAACGCCTCGGCGAGTTTAAATAAGTATGTCCATAAATCAGTCAGAAAAACACATCACAGGAACAGATTGTTATTCCAGATTTATTATTTCTCCCAAGAATGTCGACCGCGGAACACTCATTGAAAACGAACTTTTAACAAATGACGGCGCACAAAAATGAAACGACTTTTGCGAGGAACACAAGTCCCTGCCGCCTTCCCGACACCGACCCGGAGAAATATCGTCCGCCGTGGCTTTCTTTCGCGCAAGGATCTTAACAAGTTGCGTGTCACCGTGCCCGGTTTTGTCGCTACTCGTTCTAGATCCCTCCTTTGAATTACGCTGGAAACAGCTCTTCGGCTTCTGAGAACGGCTTTTTTTGCTTTCTTCGGCGTCAAAAGGTTTTCTCGCTTTTCCTCCCACTCTCCTCGCATTCGTGCAACTACCACCGCAGTTTATGAAAGAAATAGCAAAAAAGTTCTCCAGTGAATGCATTTGATACGCAGACAGCTCGACACTTTGGAGCTTTACGAACGCATTCACAAACGCATAAATCTTTATGTCTTTGTCCTTGGAAAACTGTGTCGTTCTGTAACCGTCTTTATAAAGCGTGGGAAGAATAGCTATTGATTTTTTTTTCAACATGATAATTGGTTGGTGTTTTCATATTTCATACTAAGTAGCATGCCAAAAGTTTACATAACTCTTTTTTAAACCAAATTGTATTATTTACTGATGCAGCCGTAGTGATGTGGAATTCGCTCTCTTTGTTAACAAGGCACTAATGTATCACAACTCTGTGCAGATCCTCTTAAGGTATATGATCCGGGATTTGTATCATCTGATTTGATCGGAAGATGAATCCATGAGTCGAAACTTGGATCGTGTATCGATGTTTTAAATAGGTATACACTGAGTGATAATTAGTTTGTTTCTTGTTAACATATGCAGACGTCAAAATTAATTGTACGAAAAGTCAGACTCGCTCATCATATGGAGACAAATTACCTCAAACTGCTAAAATTGAGGTTCTCCGCTTTGAAATGAGCTTTAGGATCATACGGCGTGTTAATCATTTTACTACAGATATATTAAGCATAATTATACAGACTTTACTTGTTTACAATATTCCATTGTAAAAATTTAAAATTTTATCGAGACATGTAAACAATTTTGAATTTAATATGTTGAAAAATACTTTTATACAATCTTTCCGTATAACTAATCAAATGTGAACGTGAAATTCCATTTTTAGTTGAGAGGCTTCAATAAAAACCTCGAATGTAAAATAAGAAATTAATGCGTCTATAACAATATTCCAAAACCTTACAAATTTCACGACCCACTTTCTAGTGTGTTCGAACATACCGGGACACCGAACCAAATTCTATGAGATTGAGTGGAGCATTTTTATAACCCAGCAGTAAAAAAAAACGCATATGGCAATACATCATTTTTCTCTTATACATTGATGAAAATCATAAAGACCGTTTCCATCAAAATACGCTCGACGGTAAACCTTTTCAATGTGAGTACAAAAATAATAATATTCTGAATGGGTAAAAAGAGGAAACAGGAAGATTTAATATTTGTAATTACAGACATCTTGATAAGCGCAAACGGTCGTGCTTTTTCTCGTGTAAGCCACTAGAAGCGGTAGAAAAAAAGGTGGTGCCTTTGGATAGCGGGAATTTGAATGTTTGTATTGGTTATGTTGAGAATGGGTTGGATTTGGTTGGATTGGGTTGGTTTTATCTGCGTGGTTTGATTTTTATTCTATTAAAATGTGAAAATACGGCGAAGAATGGTGAGCCCAAATAACTCAACCTACTCCAAAAAAAACAAGTAATTTCCACCAAAAATATCATTAAATACAAATATTAAATTTAAATTCATATTTTTCTGTTTTACCGTTCCTAGTAACGTATTTTCTTAATCCTTTCCAGAAGGTCTTTTTTCTGTAGTACTCCAAAAGTAAATAAATACCATAATGAAAAAGAGTTGGCAGCGGTGGGATTCGAACCCACGCCTTCGAAGAGACTGATGCCATAAACCAGCGCCTTAAACCGCTCGGCCACGCTCCCTTGTTAGCATCATTTACTGATATTCATACAATTACAAGGACCATTACTAGCAACATAATAGTTTATAAACGGTAATTCCGGAGAAGATAACGGAAATTTAAATAATTTTCAACGGACGAAACCTTTTTTTTTTCTTCTTCAACTAGCGTTAAAACTCCACCCGAAAAGGCTTTACACAAAAAAGATAAAATTACCCATAAGAAATTTTCCTGATCACTTTTTCATTACAGCTTTGCGGGCCGCATAAAGCGTTCTTGAGGGCCGCACGTGGCTCGCGGGCCGTAGATTGCCGACCCCTGACGTAGATAAACAATACACAAATAAGGAACAGAGGAATATTGCGTAAGGGAGGAGAGTAAGGGGGAGGGTGATGGGTAATCGAAGGTAACACCGGCATCATGGGTGTCAATCGACTACATACGACATGTAGACTAACAATACACAATTGAGTAACAGATGACTATTGCGTAGGAGGTAGTGGGGAGGAAGGGGGAGGATGATGGGTAATCGAAGGTAACACTGGCATCATAGGTGTCTATCGGCTACATATGACATGTAGGCAAACAATACACAATTGTGGAAAGAAATAGAAGTATAAACAATTGAGCGAGTAGATGGAACCGTCGAAAGTATAAACAATTGAACGAATGGATTGAACCGCTGAACTTATAAAGTTATGAACGGGCAATTTGAACCTCCAAAAGTAAATACAATATAACGGGTACACTGTACTGCCAGAGATATCAACAATTAAAGGCGTAATTTGTACCAGCAGTAGAATATGATATTGTATGGTTAATTTAAAGCACCAGAATTATAAACAATTTAAAGGGTATATTGTACCGGCAGTAGTATAAACGATTAAACAGGTAAAGTGTACAACCAGTCGTAAATGGATAAAGGGTATATATGAACTTATGTATTAACAATTTAACCTGTAATCTATAGCTACAGACATATAAACAAATAAACGGGTCAATTATACCAGCCGTATTATGAAAAATTGAATGGATAAATTATACTAGCTGTATTATGAACAATTGAACGGGTAATATGAACTACAAGAATTATTAACAGCTGAATGGGAAATTTTCACCACGACCAGTAAAAACCAACGTAGGCAATAAATATGTCTATCGACTGGGAAATACACACATAATAATACGTAATGAATCAGTAGATACGATGAAAAGACCAATAAGAAATATTAAAACCAAGAACAATGATGGTCCAGCCATTCCAAGTCACAGAAGAAATGTTGTTTACAGATAGTTATACCACTACTGAAAATGGTGAACAGTTTTTATTGTTCGATTCTGAGCCCGTAGAAGACAGAATGACAATACTTTCTACCAGAATAAATCTGCAGCACCTAGCAAGATCGGATCACTTGTACACAGATGGTACCATCAAAAATGTTCCACCGCATTTTGGGCAACTCTATATGTACATGGCTTAAGTGCACACATTGCTCTTCCATTAATATACGCGTTACTTCCCAGAAAAAGTGAACAGTGTTACATTCAAATTTTAAGAACAATTAAAAACATGAAACCAGCTGCAAATCCGAAGATAATTATGACTGATTTCGAACATGCAATGGTAGATGCGATAAACATTGAATTTCCCAAAACAGTGCACCGTCGTTGCTTTTTATTCAGCGCCAGTGTATTTATTGAAACATACAATCAAATGGTCTTAAGCAAAAATACGACACCGATTTAAAAAAATATAATTTGACGAACAAATTTGTTCGAACTAAAAAGGGCCGATTAAAGTTCCTCACGATCAAATTACCACGCGACCAAATTTCCATTCGAACAAATGTTGGAGAGCAAATTACTTAGAACCCATCAGACACACACACACGAGAGGAGGGAAACCCGGCGCCGGCATTAGCCTACTCTTTACGAAGAACATCAAGGGGGGCAACTGCTTAACGTCCCTTCCGAAGGACGGAACGCTGAATTTGCGTAGTCTCCTCAAAGCACACTAGTAGGGACGGGACGATCCCTGGTTCAAAAATCCTACCTCTGCTGGATTCGAACCTGGGACCGCTGCGTGGAAGGCCAATGCTCTAACCACTCCGCCACCCCAAAGATTAAATAAGAGGGGATAAATTTGAACATATGGATTATATATAGACTATTTTCGTTCTCTCTGACACAATTCGATTCAATTGATTGATTTCTTCGCGTGAAGTTGTTTTAGTAGGGCGTTACGATGTACATGGTTATTGCCTTCTTCATTGCGCTATAGCACACAGAATGGCAACGAAGTGTGGACGGAATAAGGCGTCGGCAACTAGGGCTGAATACCATAGACTACTTCCTAATGATTACGTCAAAGCCGATGTATAATTAACTCGATAGAAAACCATGGATATTAATTGCCATCATATTTCATATTACCTCTATTCAACTACCCCAGTAAGTAATATTACATTGTCATACATGGGGCAGTGAAGTTTAAAAAATTAGCCTTTATTAGGCTGGTTTCCAAAGGAAACAGCCTTATGAAATGGTCCTGTCAGTGTGTATGTTTGTGGGTCCCCTACTAACAACTTTTGCACCAATAGACCGATATTCATGAAACTTGGTATGATGCTCGTGATGCCAGGACCCACCTCCCGGCTATATTTTATTTAGCGAAGATTGAAGTCCCGGGTTCAATTCCAGGAACGTTATTTTCCTATTTGTTTTAGATAGGAAATCTCAAATCCATTGTGCAGAGATGTTTTCTTTAATACTTAAAAATATCTTAAAATTGTGATATCGGAGCAAAATTTTATCTGTTCTAAGGGGAAAAGAATATAGATTCTAATTCTTATCACTGAATTTTGATAATTGACCTTATTTTCTTGAATTTCTACTAAAACATAACGTTTAAGAGTTTAAATCGCATTTTATCGGATTGTTGCCATGGAGACGATTATTATCGAACTAGGCTTGAGCATAGACGAATGAACAAATGGGTTATTTTCTTTTCCGCTCGACAACTCTTAAGCAATGGACAGTTTATCCATAAATATTACAGTATAAACAGTAATATTTATTAAATTCGTTTATTTAAAAAATACATGCAAAAATATAATTTCAAAAAGATTTTGACATTGTTTTAAATATTTTAAACCTGATAATGCTCTATTAATTTGTTTTTCAATTTTTCTCTATCATTGATAAAATATGAACTACAAGTGGTATTTATGGTATGAGAATTCCTAGGAATGACTAACACATACTGAAACATTTCCTTTCAATATAAGTAATCAATTTGGGACGTCAACTTTTGGAAACCAGCCTGGATTTGTCCTGGTTTGTTTTCATTTTCGATTAGCTTTTCTTAAATAAAAAAATTCATCCGATAAGTTAGAAAGTGCGGAAATTGTATCATGAACTGAAAATACTAATGAAGAGAGCTGTTTGAATACTGTGGGTTTAAGCATTCAACATACGAACGACTATTATGTTATCGCATAGCTATAACGAAGCAAATATTCATTAATTCATTACATTTTTACCAACAATGACACTTTTTCTAGCACCCTCCATCTCACCGAAAAATGAATAGCAACTATTTGGGAGACGCGATACTTGTGTAACCTCCGCAAAGGAGGGAAAAAGTGCTAAAAATGATCTAGTGAGCCATTCGCGGTGAAAAGTGGAATCCCCACAAACGTGTCGCCAGCCTTACTCGGAGAAAAAATAATCCATATCAATTTGCCTCTTTCTCGTTCACGACGGTCGTCTTAATATAGAGATTTATTTTTATCATGCGGAAAATAGAAACAGTAGCGACGAAATGAACGCATAAAAGTGAGAAATACGGTACACTGCAATGTCGATAAATATATGGAATAACTGGGAGAAAACAATTAAGTGCCCAATAGCATATTGAGATAAGTGCAGAATGAAATATTGTACTCACTGAGACATTCGCACTATACAAAGCCATTCTCCTTTTCTCCTTCTAAGTCAAGTCTCCGTCTTTCACTTTCCAGGATTTCTCCAAGCTGTCTTTGTTCTATTCTCCGCTACAATTCTCTCTCTTTCTCTTCTCTCTCATTTTCGTTCACTGGCCTTCAATGAAGACGGGCTTCAGTGACCGGTCTTTACGAACACGGACAACGCACAAGGAAAGACGAGCCATGTGTATCCTCCATGACCAAGGCAGTGGGTACTATTTATATAGGTTCCGAGGCAATGACCTTCATGACTGGGGTTAGGTAATGCAGCCCAGCGAGGAAAGAAGGCGATGGGAGAGAGATAAACAACGAGACAACCAAGGTTGCCATGGAATGTGACGGATAACAAGTACGGTTGCGGTCGCTTTAAGGCCAACTCCGACTGGGGGCGAACGACGTCTGAGTGTTTCCACACTTTCATTCTCAGACAGGAACTCTGTTTAACGAGCCGTATTCATCCTAAAAGATATATTACTCTCGTCTGCGAGTTTAGAGAGGCAGGGGATAAAATACAAATAGCCTGGCCGGCGGATAATTTTAATATCGATTTGGTATGATGAAACTAGATCGTTCAATTGCACCGAAAATATGATTCTTTCTTTTTCTCAAAAAAAAAAGTTTGCTAAAAAACTTACAGCAGGAATATCTTTCATAATTATAGGAAAAACCATGTCTCTTCCTACAAAACTTCAAAGAAACTCAATGCTCCTTACTGGGATATGTAAATATCTAGTTTCAGATCAAAGGCAAGGAGTGACTAAATGTCTGAAAACGTCCTCAGAGTAGTCAGCTTCCTAAGTTGACCTTAAAATATCCTGTTTATCGGTGTTCATTGTGGTGCTAAGGAGGATCTTTAATATCCGAAATGACACATGAGACATATAGACATTGTCGCCATTTTGCTCTATTAAAAGTTTCAGTATTGAAATAGCCAAACAAATTTATAGCGGGAAAATATCCCCAGGTATAAGAAATTTACTTGTGCTTTCTCAACCCGCAAGAAGCGGAACATAAAACATAAAAATAAGCGTGTACCATTCAAGTTATTTTCTTCGTAAGCCTTTAGTGCAATTTTAATGGTTAGAGGCAATTTTTCAGAAACGACAACTGAAATTATGATTTTATGAAATGTTTTGAAAGTTTTAATTAGACGAAGAGTTTCACAAAAAAAAATCATATTTGAGATTGCCTAAAGCATAATACGCTTAAATCTTTTCTTCCGGGTATATTATATATGGAGGGGAAACATCAAATTTGAACTGCATTATCTCCCTTGAAAACTTCGATTCAGAATAAAATACTTCATGTTAAATTATGAAAACTTTCTACTGTTGGATATTCTATCGGAAAATTGCTAGTTTAAAAAATCAAATATTTTTCAACTAACAATTTTTCAACATCTATGATAAATGGAAAAAATCCCTAGAAATGGTAAAACTAAAACGTATTCAGAATTAAAAATAACTTTGTAAATTCCTATAATAATTTTATTAAGAGACTCCGTCTAGATTTCGACTCTTTGCATCATCATCAGGAGTAATTTTTAATTCTGAATTATGAATTTCTACCAAGCAACGGTCGAAACAATTGACTAAAACGTATGTATAATGAATTAGAACAGCCAGACAAAGCTAAAAAAGCGTGTCTGAATCCCACTCTCACGAATTTAAATCCGGCCCTGAGACAAGGATTTCTCACGCCTACCTAACTACCGTAAATATACTCATTCATTGTAAAAATTCGTGAAGTTATGTTTGTGAAATAACGATGAATAACTAAACAAGCCCTTTATTTGTGATATAAAATTTGTGCTTCTTTAAATTCACGGCCAAGCAAATATTTGTAAAAGAAAAGTAGGTCTTTAATCGTCAAGTTTAAATATTTTCTGCCTTCTTCGGTGAATCTGAAAAGCTTGAGATAGCAGCATTGGGCGTCTACTTATCCGGGAGGATGGTCATTTTGAATCCTATGCAACACTGCGGCTACACCGGATCCCTAACACAAACAGGAAGTGAATACATTCACGCTGCAGGTTGCTGGCAAACAGCGTCGCAGGACTACCAATATGACAGCTAAACTGTCAAAACATCGGTGTCTAGTTAAGTTTTGGTTAAAGTATACTGTGTGAGTGCATTTCGGAGGATTTTTATGTTCCTGCGTGTGCGTGTGTCTCCTTTTGACTTAGGTCCTGCGACGGTGATTACCAGCAACCTGCAGCGTGAATGTGGGTGTTATCTTCCTGTTTACGGCGAAGTAGTTTTTGTTGATTTACTATTAAATAATGTTGATAAAATCCATTTTACCTTAACTTATTAATTATTGCTTTATATATTTTGAATCGTTAATTTTTATATGCTATCGTCAGACATATCTCCTTGTCCCCCTCCCTCCGCAACGACCGCTTATGGCATGCATATCAAACTCGAAGAAGCATCCGGGCCGAATTTAAGCGATGGATGCTATAGAAGGGCCGCATTAGGACTGTAGTTGTTTGATGAGGGCCAGAGTTGGGAAAATAGACTTTAATTAGAGGACAACGTATGTTTTTCCATTACAAGCAATAATTGAAAAAGCGCGTTCTATTATAAATCATTAACTATGAAAACAGCTAGTCTCCTTCTCGCGAAGATACAGTATTCATGTAAAATCTAGAATGATTTAATTAAGACGGAAATTAGCATTCGGGCAGCAACAAAGCAAAGGGAGGGCCTCCACTTTGACCTGCCTGACCTATGGATAGAAGTTTTATCAGCTAAGTGAGCAAGCCACCCGCTATATGCTGCCTTTTATATAGCCACAATTCTCATTTTACGATTCCCATCGTGTCTTTTTAAACACCTGCGAATAGAAAAGGCAATAGAACACCTCAACTTTATCGCCGAATAGACTTGAGCTGTTATTTTTTTCCGGGATCAAAATGCTTTCCATATCGCGTTTCTTGGGAGGCGGATGAATGGGAAGAGTAGGGAAAGAAGCGGGAAGAGATGGCGTTTAGCAGAAGAAGAAGAACCGCCGGAAATTCGGATCGGATCAGAAGGATTTCGGAGTCGAGCGAGATTTTATCGCCGCCTAATACTTCGGCGCGCCCTTCTACAGCGGGAGGGCGAAGGTCACGGAACACTCGCAAAAGTTTCATTCCAACACGGAGCAAGTTTCGTGTTCGATATTTTTTAGATTACTTTCTTTTCGACATAAATTACAATTGGCGTCCACATCCGTTCTAAAAGATTATCGACGACCTAATAGTCTTTAGGAAGAACGACTTATTAGCATACACATGAGGTTCGACAAGCGATTTGTTTTTAGCGTCCGAGTTTGCTTCAACACCTGGATAGAATGGAGGAGATTTTAAAAGTCATTGGGTTATTTTCCTACGTTGTTTTTTTCCTCCCTCTTTCTTTTCGTAACCTTAAAGCTGGTCCTAGTACAGTTACAGTTATGTCGAGCATCGTGTAAAATTACCTAGTCAAAACTGCTCTCGCCGTAAAACATTTGATTCATCGATCGTAATAGCATTGGAATCACCAGCCGGTGAATTACCTCCGGGACGGATAATTAGAGTCTGATGTAAGCATCTGATTTACTCAGCCGTGGAAATTCGAATAGTCTAATATTATTATCGCTAACGGTGATACACACTACATCAATTTTCTATAACACCGGATTCAACCCATTTCTCAACCATCAATTTTTTAACGGTTTCAATATTTATTAGTTTTATCTATCCAGCTGTATCATCAACTTTTAGCTAAACATTAGGACGATGATAAAAATGATACATTAAAATCGACGAAATTCTAAATTCCTGGTTTATGGTGGAGCCCTACATTAAAAAAAAAACTGCTTTACGTAAAAGAATTGTTATGCATCGCTCATAGCCGTTGAGTTGGTGATTAATTCGGCAGTCGTCGATAGAATCATAAATTTATAAAAAGCTCCATGCATCACCCAAATTGAGTTAGCAGCAAAAGAGGGCTTGATTAAAGATTAAAGAAATAAATGATAGCCCAGGATATAGTTCCTGTTCCTTTTTACTCTTTTTGTACCAGTTATATAGACAGCGATGAAAAAGTTTTAATCTGCCAACTCTGTGAATTGTGCATGACGACCATTCGACTTTATGCGTAGTAACGACGCAACAAACCTCTCCATTCATGTTCATCCCGTGCGCTTGGAAAATAGGATTTGATGTGCTAACTCCCTCACGATACTACAGCTACAACACTAATATGGTATCAAGAGCTTCATGCATTTTGGCGATGTAGAAGTCTCAGACAAGCAGCGAGTGACATTTATGAGGGCTGCAAAGCGTTTACGCGGAGCTATTTCATGCGCGGTCGTTTTATGCTCCTATGACTTATCGTATCGTACTAAAGTGCCATATTCACGTCGAGTGATATGACTCCAACTAGTCGTATTTTATTAGATTAATCGGAACACATTGTGAATGTACTTAAAATGTTTATTTCCCATGCTTGTGGTCATGACTAATCCTCAATTGATTGATCACAATGGTCACTGAGCAAACAGGCGCGGGAAATTTAGAGTATGTTTATTAGTTCCTGTTTCACCTAGGCTGACGACCATGGTAATTCCCACAGACATAAATTGGTTGAGAAAACCAGATGTGTATTTTGTCTATAAAGTAGCTGTCAGAGGTAATTCGCCGATCGTTCTTTCTAAAAGTTTGATAAAGCGTCGTTGAGGCAAGAATAAAATAAACTTCAAAGTACTCGTATCTAACTGGATATTGATTCTGGTGAATAAGTAAATATGGGGAGAGAGAAAACATTACTTTAGATGCGATAAAAACAAGTCTATGGATTTTTCGAGTTTAAGAATGTCATACGGCCTTTATATTCTTCGGTTAAAAATGAAACAGTAGAATAACTATCAACCAAACTGTATCATTTCATTTTTTGCAGGATGTGCATCACCGTCATCAGTATTCTATCCGAAGATAGATCAGGGATCTTATATTAAACCTGTTATATATTGTCTTATTCTTCGCAACCTTTTTAAAGTCTTAACTCTCTTTTCCCTATAACTCGTCCATCAGCTTGAAGCTTGTTCGCCCTCTTTTGCTCTCTAGTTTTCCTTCAATCAAATCTTTAATCATGGAGTATTTCTTTAGGGAATTCCCATCCAATTCGTATTACCCTTTATTGCCATTTGCATTATTGATCTCTTCCTTCCTATTCTTCTCAGTGCTTCCTCATTTTCTACTCAACTCACCAAGTTTTTCAAGTATTCTTCCCTATGCCCGCATTTCGAATTTTTCCAAGAACTACACATCACACATATACTATTTTTACAGGTTATCATAAAGGTGAATGTCAACCTGAAAAAATCATTTCCTGTAATATTTTCTATTGCCTCCTAGTTACTCTTGCCCCGCATGTATCGTGACTTCACTATAAACGTACAACATTACACCCATAAAATCTCTACGCACGTTTACGTGAAAATCGCTCACGATTGATCAGAAATTTAAAAAAATAGCGAAACCATTATTCGATAGGCAGGGCCAAGGAAGAGGCTCAAGAAGTGACTGGCATTCGCAGAGTGATAACCGAAAATCGATCTGTCATTTTTGTGAACTGATTATATTTCATTATTTTATAGAGTAAAGTTTATCGAATAGTATCCCTTCCAACTCCATTCAAAGATAGGGTCAAAAAGCTTATTATTTGGCCATTGAATTCCTCATCCTCTTCCTGCAATTTTCAAAAACCATCTTCCTCTTATTTCTTCTTCCACCTCTCCTCATTCTCGCCTTCGATTTCCTCCCGTTCCCGAACAGTAAGCAAATGAACAAAGGAAGTAAAGCTTTACCTAGCTTGTGAATACTGCAATTTGCTTCAAGATAGGAAGGACATCTTTAATTCACAGAGTGCACGGGAATTCTTCGTTTCCCATTACGCCCGTAAAGGGGAAAGGATATTCAGGAAAATATAAACTCTTTTTGGCATTCAATTGACATCAGGGAAGAGTGGGGGAATTAACCTGCGACGCACTCTGAATGCAATTGTTACACGATGTCTTTGTTTTTTCGTTCGTAGAAGCACATCTCTCCGAAAAACGAATCGGACAATTCCGTGACTTATTAGGTGAGGGACAAGTGAAAATGCATAGCTTTCCGTTTATTATCTTTCAACTGAGCTTTTTCCGAGGCCTCTTCACTCCAGTCAATTGAAAACGATATGCGCTTGCCGTGGCGTCATCACTCCCAAGGAAGGAGATGGCGTTTCAATCGTCATATTTCTCATAGTGAAACGTTTCACTTTGCTCCAGAAACAATTACAAATACAAAATGAGCTTTGCTTTATGTTTTCTTTTTGCGAATGAAAAATATCTCTATTTTGACTCAGGATTAGTGCAGTAAATGTTCCTTCTCCGCTCCGAGTAACTTGTGCTGTATGTGTAACTCGGAAAGTTTCGTCGTAAATTTCAACGGAGGAAATATTACAGTATTTAGATGCGTGTTTCTATATAACGGCTTAAATATGGAATCGCATCGCACTGCGTATTGCATTCTACTACCAAAAATGGATTCGAGGGAGGATGGAGTTAGGAAGGGGAGGAGAAGATCGTATAACCACATATAGCAATGAATTGATTTTCGCATCACATTCAAAAAATATATAGAGCGAGAACTCGTGTTTGAAAGCATATGATGAAATAGAAAATTGCGCGGAACCGGTTTGTATTTTGGCGTCAACTGTTTTGAGATCTCGAATCAAACTAGGGATTGTTGCTTTATTACTCGTGATGACTTGGTACTGATTGGAGCGTCCTACACTCTTTTACTAATGATGAGTTAATCCCAAATTCGATTGGACTAAAATTAATATTTTGTACCTGCCAAACATAAGAAGTCCTTTGATGCGTTGATTTGGATAGAATATTTAAGATGCAGGCTGAATATTAATGGCACACTTCCGCAATCTATTCATCTTTCAAATTTTGCAATGGTTTACCAGGAATGCTTGTATTCATATTTATCAAATTTTGTTAGATGGCTACCGATAACATAGCTGGCACATGCCACGGGAATATCAAAACGAGGAGGTTCTCCCTCGGACAAATTCATCACTCGAAAAAAATTGTCAGAATTAGGCGCGCAAATGCATAAGCAAACATACCGAAAGCATCGAATAGCGTCAATATTCAATATTTTGAATAAACGATTTTTATCAAGTCGCAAAAATCTGAGCGATGTAAATTTTCCTTTTTCCCATTCGCTATATTAAACGTTTTTGGAAACCCCTCCCCAATCAACGGATTAGCATCTTCGAAGCTCCCTCCGTTTCCATAGAGACGACCACTCTTCGGTGGGGCGTTTTCCGGGAAAAGAGAAAAGGATAGAAAGGTGTTTGCCGAAAAGGTTTCGCCATTCCCTTTGTGAAAGGAAGGAGGGTGGTTGGAAGAAGGGAAAGGGGGGGAGGAGATGGAAAAGGGGAGATGGTAGATGAGGGGGAAGTTGGAATATAAGGTGATAAAAAAGGAGAAATATGAGAAGGGGAAAACGATAGAAGAAGAGAACAGAGAAATTGAGTCGGAGTGGGGCAGAGGAAAGTGTGAAGTGAGGTTGGTTGTGAAGGATGAAGATGAGGAAGAAGGAAATAGAGAATAAGAGAGGGAAAGAATAGGACGAGATAGGGATGGTAGGAAGGGCGGCAGATAGGGAAAGAGAGAGAGAGGGAGAGAGAGTGATTGAAAGAGGGAGAAAGAGAAAGACGGAGACGGGACGAGAAAAGTGGAGATAGGGGGTTAGCAAGAGCATGGGAAACGGATTAAGAAAGGAGGAGAAAGGATAGGGGAGAAAGAGAGGGAAGAGAATGAAGAGGGAAAGACGGACAGAGAGAGAGAGAGGGTTGGAGAGGGGATGGAGAGAGGGAGAGTAAAGACATAACAAGAATGATATTTAGAATAGTAAGGTAAGATGAAGGTAGAAGGAAGAGTGTGAAGGATCTAGAAATGGGAGAAAGAGTGTCATAAAGGTAGGGAAGGGGGAGAGAGATGTGGAGAAAAGGGAGAGAGTGAAGAAGATAGAGAGGGGAAAGAGCAACTGATTTCGGAAAATTCGATTCCATAAAAATTTACATACCCAAACTTCCATTTTTCCCAGCCCCTCTCTCTCCCCCTGCACGCCCCTCCATATCCACTCCACTCTACCCCAACCCACTCCACCTCCTCTCCACTCCGCTTCTTTCCCACTCCACAACAAACGGACTAAAAAAATTAATGCTCGCAGACCCTCAATTCGGAGTAGTAGGTATGGGGGAACTTTTCGGGGACGGATTTCCCTAATTGCTAAGTTCGGCAGGAATTTCAAAGCGCCTCTAGCCTACTCCGAGCGCAGGATTATTACCGGAGGCGACAAACTCCAAGCCACTCCTCTGGGCCTCCGAAAAAAAAACGAAAAAAAAACAAAAACGAATAAATAGGAAAAATGAAATGGCGTGGCTCCAACTTTGCGCTTTTTTTAATGTTTATTTTTTGGAACGCGACGACAAGTGTGGAGAAAGTTATGTTAGGCGAGAGGAAAATTAAAGCAAAAACAAAAAAATAAAAAAGACACAAAGATGATTGGCACATTTTTATCTTTATTTTTTAGGAAAACATTGGTTGATAACATTAACAAGCTGCTAAATAAAACAATACGCAAAACACGCCGTTTTCTGTGAGAGAGGCAGGCGAACGCCAACAAAAAAAAATAAAAAAAGAGGATTCAGCTGTGCATTTGCGTGTTTGTGTTTGCGTGGGCGAGGGTGCGGCTGTGGTAGAAATGGGGTATTTGTAATTTGGCGGATGCCGATAGGGAAAAAAATTGATTCCAGGCATAATCCTTACGAAACGTCTCTTGCGGAATAGCAACATACTTGGATTAATTTACTACATGAATGATGTTGAAGTAAAAAGGATTACCAAATTCAAGAAATCTCTGACACCGGCGAGTAAAACATCGTTATTAATATAATAAAATGCTGCTCCCTTCACTTCGAAATGTAAAATTTTCCGACAAGTTTTCCGTAAGCGATACATTAACACTAAAAATTGCTATGGAAACCCTTCTCTCGTTTAATAATTTTCAAAGAATCACACGTAAGCAAAATATGAAACGGGAAAGATGTAGCGTTTCCCAGATCAAATTGCGTGTGAATATTAGGATTGTTGAAACTTAGGAAGAGTATTATATTGGTACTATATACAATATTTATCGAATGATAGACGGCACACCCATTCATCACCATTGAGGTGTCATATCCTCAAAAAAAGTTCCGTTCCAATCGTCGAAGAATATCTCCGGAACGCATCGAACCGCAGGAAAAAAAGTAAAATCAGATATTTTCTAAATGGAATTTTTCTATCCTCTTAAAAGATACCAATTTCCTCGTCCGTAATTTCCGATTAAAAATCAGATTTCGGAAAAAAGGATACCGCACGACTGTGTTTGAACGCCAAGCCGGAAATGATCCCCTCCTTAATCTTCCAGATTAAGAAGAAAGAGAAAATAAAGTGAAGGACGATTTCTGTCTCTGGCTTGACGGTCCTCCGAACATTTTTTTACTTATTTTCTCCACCTCTGCGAGGCGTTCTGCCTAAAATAGCGAACTCGTTTTGTCTCTCCCCCTCCTCTCCCACGCCCCCACCTCCCTCTTGAAGTTAGGAGCGGGGTATTAGAAAAAATACGGACGTACGGTGCGGTGTGGGAGGGAATTGGGCCGGTGGGTCCGCGGGGAGATATGGGATGCTTGGATGAGAAGGTTCCGGAGGTTTTCCACTAACGGTTAAAGAGAAAGAGGAGAGAGGGGGAGGGGAGAAAGAGGTAGGAAAGGAGGAAGGAGGGGTAGCTGGTTCCTCAGCCTGTCTCTATCCTTCCCCCTACCGTCCCTCCGTCTTTTCTCCTTACCATGGAAAGCGGAGTCGCAGAGCGAAGGAAAGGGGTTGGAAAATTACTCCAGAGAACGCGAGTGAAACCCCTCCAAACTTCTCCTTCCCTCTCTCCTGTCCGACATCCTCTCTCCCCATCCTCCCTCCCGCCTCCTGGATGATGAGAGGTTACTCTCTCTCTCTCATTTCCATAATTTCTCTTCAATCTCACTCTCCCTCTAATGTTTCTGTCCTCCGTCTCCTACTCTTCTCTCCTCTCCTCACTCCCTCTCTCTCTTTCTCCCCCTCCTCTCACTCCCTTCGCAAACGTTCGCTTCCCCACATGGTCTGCGGAATTAGGTCACGACTCCCGAGTCACACCAGGGGTTCGCACATACACAGGGAGAGGCTCCAAATCACAATACTATAGAGCCCTAGCACACACACAAACACAAAAGGCAAGCATAAAATGTTTTCTATTTCTCCCCCTCAGAGGTAGAGAGAGTAAGAGAGGGAGACATTGGGTAATTTTTCATCTCGAGTGGAGAGATTAATATATCATTCTCTCCCTCTCTCGGGTGTTTTTTGAAAGACTTGAGGTTTGTTCTCGCCCTGTCTTTCTAATCTCGGCCAACTTCGCCCTTCAGCTTTTCCTCTATTGTGTTTCTGTGTGTGTGTTTTCTCAGATTATCATACTCCCTTTCCTGCTGTTTCCTCCTTTGCATTTCCTTCTTTTTTCCTCTTCCAATCTCCTTCTAAGATTTCCAAGTTCTTTTTTTACCTCGCTTCCCCATGCCGATGTCTTTCCCCCTTAAAGCTTTGCCTCCTTGAAACCGCAGTAACTACTCCTCCTCTAACTCTCCCTCTATATTCCTCTCCTCCTGTATCTCTCTCTCGCTTTCTCTTCCCTCGCACTTAAGGTCTCTTCGCGGTCCTTTGTTTCACGGGCGATTTACTATAATGGGGAATATCTGGCTGGGTTGAAGGAGTCGGAGTGGCTCGGTTGGACCTCAAAGTGTAAACGGAATGGTTTGGATGGAACCTTGGGAGGTCAGCAATAATGACTATTTCCTTCCATTCCTCTCTCTCTCTCTCCCTTCCTTTTTCTCTCTTCCCTCCAAGGAGGAAATATATTTTCTCCACCTCCGACGCCACTTCCACTCTATTTGAAGACTCGTGCGGGAGTCGTTTTATTTTGTAGAAAAAACGGGAACATGTTCTTCCTCCGCCAGACGGGGAAGTATATATTTTATATTTTTGTTTTTTTTTCAAACAAGCCTTTCCTAGCTAGCGTCCGTTGCACGGAATGGTGAAAGAGTAAAAAACACAGGTCGTCGAGTTAAGGGAGAGAGAGAGAGGAGTGGGGAAGGATGTTTCAAGAGTTTGTAGGGTAAGAGAAAGCGAGAGAGAGAGGGAGTTGCATATTTTGTTTGATGGGATTTCGAATTTCTTCTTCCCTTTTTCGTTTCGGGAATCGCGGATGGGCAGCAACGGCTGCGATGGTTTCGTAGGTAGAGTCAGGCAGGGAGAGAGAGAGAGAGCGAGGGATGAAGAGGGGGAGGGTGATGGAGTTTGGGTTTCGGAGGGAGTGCAGAGACGGGATTTTTGAAATAGAGAGAGCAAGTCGAGGGGAGAAAAGGAGGGGAGAAAAGGAGGGGAGAAAAGGAGGGGAGAAAAGGAGGGGAGAGAGGGAAGGGAGAGAGGGAGGGGAGAGAGGGAGGGGAGAGAGGGAGGGGAAAGAGGGAGGGGAGAGAGGGAGGGGAGAGAGGGAGGAGAGATAGAGAAAAGAGAGAGGGAGGAGGAAGAGGGAGGCGGAAGAGGGAGGGGCGAGAGGGGAGAGGGGGGTAGAGGGGGAGGGAGAGAGGAGGAGAGAGGGGGAGATAGGGGGAAGAAAGGGAGGAGAGAGGGGGAAGAGAGGGAGAGAGAGAGGGGAGAGAGGGAGTAGAGAGAGGGGGTGGAGGAGGGAGAGAGGGGGGAGGGGAGGGATGTAAGTTGTGTATGTTTCCCAAAAGGACGATGAAGTTTCCCGCAAGAGCTCGACCCAGATGCGTCCTCTTCTACGAGGGAGACTCGCGGAAACTTTCGCAAAAATCGTCCATCATATTTGTAATTTCTCAGGGAAGTCCCTATCTCCTCCTCCGTCCTCCTCCTGGTACGTACCTGATACTCCTCGAACACTCTCTGGCTTATGCGCTTAAGGGTTAAATGGATATGCCGTAACTTCGCCGACTGTTCGCTTACATTTCTCTTAGATGTATGAGTCCAAAGAAAATATAAGCGTACTCATATCATCCGAAGGAGATCGGTGCGGCGGAAAAAATCGCGAGTTATCCATTCCGGAGAAGGAAAAAATCGGTCAAGATTACGTCATTTATCCTCCCAGACGGGAGGCAAAGACAGAAACTTGGGGTATAACACGTTTGTTTGTTTTTATGCATATGCATATATATATATTAACTAAAGGAAAAGAAAAGGTAGTGATGAGGGTGGCAACAAGGTGTTGAGGGAAGCCCAGCGGACACTCACCAAGTTGAGGACCAAGCTGCCAGGCTGCTGGGGGCGTCGAAGAGACACGTAAAACATAAAATATATATATATATATATATATATATATATATATATATATATATATATATATAGCTGCCATCCCCTTCATACCAAAACCTATAACCCCTATGCCCTTGCACGTCGAGGATGGAGGCTTTGTTCTGATAGAGCTTCCCTTCTACAATACTACTCTGTCCTCGAGGACGCTCTCCTCAAACGTGGCTACCCTCCAGTCTTGGTCCGCGAACAGATCCATAGGGCGATGACGCCTACCCACCATGGATCCCTTCCACACACACCTACTATCCCTGTATCAACCCCTCCACTCACACTTACTACACTTTTCCTTCCTGGTATCCACGAAGCCCTCAAAACAATCCTCCATGCTGATCATCCAATTCTTACCTCTTCCTCCCACCAGTCTCTCTTTACCAACCTTTTTGCCAATCCCCCGCTTCTCTCATTCCGCCGGCCCCCCAATTTGGGAAATATCTTGTGGATGAAGGAACTTCCCACTTCTACCACACCTCTTGCAATAGGGTCTCACCCCTGCGGCAAACCTCGCTGCCTCACTTGCTCTATCCACCTATCCTCATCTTCTTTCTCGAGTTCCTCCACCAATATCACCAACCCCATCACCTCTAGAAGCAACTGTACCACCCGAAACGTCATTTACCTCCTTACCTGCACTCTTTGTCCCGCGTTTTATGTAGGCCTCATCGGAAATCCATTAAATATCCGCATGAACGGTCACCGGAATAGCGTCTCTCTCAGACGCCCTCTCCCAGTTGCATTACACGCCAATGCCCACAATGTCCCCTTCAATAATTGCTACATTGTAAGGGTAATTCGCGCCTTACCCAATGACACTCCTGCCCCCCTTCTCCGACACTGGGAACTTGCACACATACATCTTCTTGACTCTTTCTCTCCGCCTGGCCTCAACCTCCGCTAACCCTATTAGCCCCCTTACAATGTATCCTTGTTACTTTGTAACTATTCGCACTCTACCTCATCACACTCCCTCCTTATTGGCTATCCACCCTTCCTACTCCCCGCCTCCTCCGATCATCAACCTCCCCACATCACCCTGTCATTCCCCGCTCAGTGTGTCACTCTCATTTACTCTACTGCTGAAGAAGGGCATAGGCCCGATAAGCTTGCGTGTTTTTTGTTTTTGTGTTCGTGTGTTCAACGTGTCTCTTCGACGCCCCCAGCAGCCTGCCAACTTGGTCTCCGACTTGGTAAATGTCCGCTGGGCTTCCTTCAACACCTTGTTGCCACCCTCATCACTACCTTTTCATTTCCTTAAGTCTATATATATATATATATATATATATATATATATATATATATATATTATATATATTCCCTGGCCAGCAAAGGAATAGAGGATTGTCATAATATGTACACAGAAAATGATGGAGAGAAGGGCTTCAGAAAAATCTTCCCGAAATACAAACAACTATAAAATTGGAAAACTAAACTAGTTTTTAAAATGTACTATATCCCCGACGCAGTCAGTTCGTAATTTCACTCTTTTCAACTGAGCGAGGCGACATGTGTTGCGTCGACGCGCGTGAAGCAATGATAAAAAATAAGTCCGCTTTTTCCCGACTTATAAAGCCGATAATATCTAAATTTCGTAAACTTTCGAAACTATTTTGTTTTTATGTTTAGAAATATCGATTAAAAGAGATATATGATATGAGTAGTGGTGAATGGTTGTCGATGCGATCGGTCGATTCTTGCGTCAATCCATCACAACGACATCTGTCCTTAAATGTTAGCGAAAGGATCCATCTTTTATATTTGCGAGCTTCAGAGGCGGGTGGTTGCTCCGTCGGGCTTCCCGTCTCCGGATCGAACTCCGGTCAATGGATCGTCTTCTTCTAGGGCATTGGCCTTCTTGTCGTTGGCGTCGACGGTATCTTTGTTGGCGGTCGCTGGCCAGAGGACCGTTCGGTAGAAGGAGGAGGTCAGAAGGGCAGAGCCGAGAGGCGCTAGCCAGTAGATCTGAAAGAAGAGTGAAAAAGATACAATGAAAAAGCTCTTTGAATATATAAATTCGGAAATCAGTATTGTAACATGTCAACCACCTTTATTGGTAATGCTTGAATGAAATAATCGTCAAATTTTGTTGACTGTTGATTTTTAAATAGCTAATTGTGTTGATACCTCTACAGCCATTACTGAAAATATTTTTTCGATGAGTTCCTTAAAATCATCTTAGGAAAGTGATAATATGGTTCAAAATCGTACGCTAAACGGTAGTTTTAAACAATATTTGACATGTTGTAAATTTCTATAAACTTTATAAATCTACGTATATACTACATACACGCAGCGTGTTAACGTTGCAGAAGTTAAATCTTCAATTTTAAATAATATTTTCGTCTCGGTATTTAAATAGCATTTCTTTCCTTAAAGTATGACGGGATTAGTTTGAAATCAACTTCGCACCATTCCCTCGAGAATGCGTATCAATTTGGTTTCAGAAGGGTGGAAATAAGGATCCACCTGGAGGACATTTCACCAGCAACAAAATAGGCCTAATATCGAAAAACTTTACAATAATTATCTCCACTTAGAACGCAATTAATTGTGAGTACGACGCATAACTATTACTCGATACTTCATTAAGTTTTATTTTTTAATAAGTGTGGTAAATAAAAGTTTCGTGAAAGGAATTGTTCCTTCGTTGACTCATACCAACTCAATGTTGTAAACTAGCAGGTTAAGCGCCCTTAAGTACGTAATCATATTGAAATTTTACAAATGACATTTACCAAAATGATTCTACGCCTTAATGGCTACCAGGCAGAAACACAATTGGAGTCTTATGTCTCATTGAATGTGGCATATGCTACGCGTCAGTCCTTTTTTTCTCACTCCGCTCTTCGAGGAAAGCTCTTCTTCGCCGTCTCGGACAAACGGTCAAGGATTCGGCTTGGCAAGGCATACGGCGGGTGGGGGGGGAGGGAGAGGGAAGGGAAGATGGCGGCACGGATGAGGGTCGGACGAGGTTGGCCACGTTAAAAACGTATATATGCTGAGTCTCCTCCGGTGGTTCTAAACGATGAGTTTTGCGATATAATGGCGGGGCAGAAGGTCTGGACGTCCAAACAAAATTATCGTTTTATATGGTCCAGTGACCATTCACCTTCTCCCACCCCCCTCCCCCAACTCTCTACGGCTCCTAAGGGAGCTTTGCCAAGAGATTGCGGCCGGCGGCGGTCAAGGGGCTATCTCGCTCCACGAAATCGAGGCGGAAGCCACTTATTTCCACTTTCGTGGATTTGATAAATTGCTCTCCGAGATTTTTGCGCAATCACGGGGGTCTGGAAGATGAGGACGTGGGAGGAGAGGAAGTTGGATTGGGTGGAAGGAGGTGGAGGAGGAATAAGCGAGGGACTCTCTCCACGGCATTGGTTGGAATACAAAAAAGAAGAATTCGCATTAAGACCTTGTTATTTATGGGTTAAACATATTGAACTGTGTATGAAGTCAATCTAAATGGACGGCTTGGAGGAAAACCCGCAAGCATTATTTTCCACAATAAAGAGATTCGATCGGCGATCCATTTGGTTTTGGGAATTATCTTCACAAATCCCTATGCCCCAGGGCCGAGAGAGCCCCGTTCCGCTTAAAAATTAAAATTCACAAAATAAAATATACGTCAAAGACAGACATTAATAATACTAATTAAGTAAAGAACCCACATTTCATCTAAATTCTTCCCTCTTACATTTAGCTTAATTTATATTATTTGTGTTAAGGGTATCTAAATTACATTATCTAGGCCTCCATAGTTCACTATCCGCCACTGACTATAAACCTTAAATTAAAAAATTTTAAGCGAAAACAAAATCAAGGAATAGTGTTTAAGGCTTACTATAACCTAAAAACAGCGAATAGCAACGCCTATAAAAGCAGTCCGTAGAAAAACAATACAGCACGGCCATTTACATACATGTTGACAGACACGCAAAGAATAGGCAAGTAATCCCTAATAACACAAGTCACAGTGATGGGTATCGATTTAAAAATTCAGCAAAGAATAAGAGGCAGGATAAAACGACGCGGATTCGGTAAAATGGCATATGATTGGTAAAATTTAGCACGAGGGAATCGAGGAGAATGCAAGGGACAACATTTTACCCTTGAACCAACAGAACCCTTCAAATTTTCCGCTCTGGAACGACCTTCTGAAGGACTTTGACATACGCAGTGAACCTGACTGCTCAAGAAAGGACACAGCTCCCATTTCTCTCTAAGGAAGTGAGCCCTTTAGGATCCTTCCTTAAATCTCGCTGACTTTGGTCATAAAGGGTTCTTTTCTATAACGAAGAGAAATAAAAATGCCGTGAAAAATTTTGGAATCCATAAAAGAGAACGAGAGCTCCAATTTCTCTCGCGAAATAATACACCCTCTACCTTTATAAAACATGGAGTGGTGCATGCTTTTAATCCTTTAAGCCTTGACAGGACTTGAGTTGTCAATTCCCGGAAAATACGTAAATCAAGTGACAAAGAATTGACGAAAATAAAGATGAGGTATCCAACGGCAACGAAGAATTTATCTGATACCGGCACCTATTACTTATTTACCTGGAGAAACGGTGAAAGATTTTGACACCTCAGTTTTTTCCGGGACGCCAGTGTTTCGGATTTTTCGCATTTATCTGATTGTGAGCCGAAACCGAGGTATACGTGCTATGATTTTTAAATTAAATTTTAAATTTATTCTTATTGAACCGAATGTAAAAAAAATGTGACGAGTCGCGTAACTACCCAAAGACCGTGACAGAACTTCAACGTTCTTAGATCAATAAATATTGTTGTGCAGAAATGGTAAATATTACAAATATTAAAAAATAGTAAACCTCTCATTTTTAAAGCAGCCGAAGAGATATACTGACTTAAAAGTTTTAGTTTCTCCCAATTATCTTTTTTATTTTTCTTTGCTATACATCTTTCGTTGTTGTTCTTACATTATTTATTATTATTGAGATAATTTTGTTTGAGGATATGAAGGTGGCTGTGCCCATTCGTGCAATTTCCCATTGGCCTTAGCCATACATTCTCTTATTCTTCAAAATTAGACTTCGCAAAAGTACTATCACCAGGTAAAGAGTAAAAATAATACGGTCGTCTTTTCGGAGTCTATCGGTAGTTGTGATTCCGTCGCGAAAGAAAGGAGCAATCGGCCGTCGTGCCACCAGCATAACACAATTTCAATGAACTCACGGTCTTGTCGGATCGAGGATATCAATTGTCGAGGAGAATTGAAATTAACTTCCTCTCGCATTTAAAGGAGAAATATATACGTATTGCTATTGCTCAGTCCAACCCTTTCGCCTTCATTCTCGTTTGGGAGTTGTCACTTGGAAAATTGAAGGACTCTCGTCTCCTATTTGTAAATTATTACGAACGGCGTTTCAATTGATGAAATTTGCTCATTAGGTTTCATTATTAATCCAAGAGGCTTCCGCGTAGGCATATGACTTTTGAATTGCCAAACGTAAGGATTTTGCTATCGTGTCAATGAAATGATGAATACGGTTTGGCGAGCATATAGACGAAGGGTTCATTTCGCTTCAATCGCAAGCTTCAGTCAGTATCACTCTACATCATTCACTTGATTCTATTACAAACCCAATTCCCTAAAGAGCCCCTCGGGCAATTTCCTGCCCAAAACATTAATGGAGGGAGCCTATATCAGTAGCGCGCAGCCTACGGCCTGCGAGCCACATGCGGTCTGCTAAGCTTTGATGATAAACATGTAACATTACATAGAGGTAATTCTCTAATATATATCAAAATTATGGTCATTAAACCTTGAATGGTAAATCCTAAAGATAAATAATTGTTTAAAACTTCATTTTAAATTTTACAATAACGCATTATATCCCGAATAATTTCCCATGTAAACTCTTGAACTCCAGACTTCCTATACGATCTGCCAAAGTACTCGCGACTATGAATGTTCCTAGCCACGCATAAAGGATGTTGTACACCCCTGGCTTCGACACTTGAATGTAAGGAGTATTCGATCCCCGATGCGGATATCGAAACATGGAAATGGAATGGGTATGTAGCAGGAGTGGCTAAACCGCGACTAGCGAACCTCACGAGATTCATATAACTTATAGTGCGGCCTTTTTACAATCTATAAAAAAAATTCGTCCAATTCAGTGGGAGGGCGTCAATACTTTTCACTGCGAAACGGAATATCGCGGTGACTTTATACGCGCTGCGGACACCTAGCCGACACGCATTGCCTACATATTGCTTAGAATATAGGTTGAGTTTATCGCACATAAATTTATTTGCCCTGAATGTGTGTTGCGGCTCTCCAACAACTGAAGTTCATCTCGTTTGACTTCAAGCGTCAGTAGATTTGGCCAGCCCATTGCCATATAATCTTTAACAAAGTGATGCTCAACATAAAATGTCGTTCAAGAACAAGCACTCAAAAAAGTATTTACATCAGATATCTCCGATAGCCACGACAAGTTATTATAAATTTTCTCAGCCATAAGACGACGACGTTGAATAAAGTTTCGTGATTGTTTTCAATCCCTTGTGCACCTTTCTATAGAGAGAATCCACGCGTATTTGGTCAAACATATGAAAAATGAATTTCAACGCGCCTTCGTACGAAAAAATAATCGTTCACACAAAGTAAAGAGGAAAGTTTCTCATTTAAACTCAAATTGAACGACATGACGCTCCAACCTTAACCATCGGTTCTACGTAGCGAGGAATAATTTTTGCCCTAAGAGAACACGGGAGAAAGATTGAATTTCGCGACCATATAAGTAAGCTCTTTCGTAAATAACTTGATTCCAATCTGCTTTCCAACGAACTCTCTGGATTGCGCTCCGCGTGCGCGCGGTAACAATTGAGCGTAATCAGGGGGTCGCGAACGAGATAGTAATTTAGTCCGAATGGGTTTTCCGCGGATAGGCTCGCGCCCTCTCGCCGGCGCTTAGCTCTCAAACGGCGGGTGAAGTCCGACCTCCTCCTCCTGCTCGCTCCCGAGGACTGTTTCGCCTATCGACTCAGCCAATTAGCTCGGCTTAATGACTTACGAAGCCATCCCGGGAGTAACAACGGCGATAACTCAGCTGAAACGGCTCTCCGAGTCTGTAATGCTTCGCTTTTTACTTTCTCCGTACGTGGTATATGTGAAAGCATTGTTTTCATGAAAAAATTTATTTCGAGATTTCAACGGAAATACACGTTTTGAGGTCTCCTGAACACGGTTTGATCATTTTCTCGATGGTGTATGTGTGTGTGTGTGTGTGTGTGTGTGTGTGTATGAGACAGTTTTTTTGTGGGTGCTCTAACTCAAAAATCAGATCAACGCGAAATTTTATATGTGACATTTTTGTTAAAAGCAAAATAATTGATTAGTTTTAGTATAGATCGGTCAAACGGAAGTGGGTGCTTACTCTTGCCACATCAGTTTTTTTTACTTTCTCCATACGTAGTATAGGGAGAATGTATTGTTTTCATGAAAAAATAGACCGAGATTTCAACGGAAATACACGTTTTGAGATCCCCTGAACACGTTTTGTCCATTTCTTGATATCTGTGTGTGTGTGTGTGTGTGATAGCCTTTTTGTGGGTGCTCGAACGCAAAAACTATTAATTAGGTCAACGCAAAATTTTATTTTTAACATTTTTATGAAAGTCACAAGAACTGTTTAGTTTTTCGTAAACATCGGTAAACCGGAAGTGGGTGTTTACTCTTGTCACTTATCCGTTATTTTAAAACATTTGCTTTAATATTTGATAAATGTAAAAATACATCGGAATAAAAGTTATAGGAAATGTAATTTTCTACAACCTTTGTTTAAAACATTTCCCCATATTATGCATTGTTTAAGAGATATATTATATTTTTAGAGGCCACCACCACGCCACTTACCATTGTCAACAATTGACGCTAAGTTACGTCTTAGTAATGCTCCTTTTTCTTTTCTTAATTGTTGAAGCTTTGTGGCTATATCCAATATCGGAAGGCTATGGTATGAGTTTATTTCTTTTCTTTGTCAAGTCTAAAATTTTCTCGCAGTTTCTTAAAATATTTATTTTTATGTACCTATTTGGAATTTTTTAGAAATATTACAGGTATGGAGAAAGTCATGTGGTGGCCACATCAGTTTTTTTATATTTTCTTTAATGTTTGATTAATATAAAACATTATTGGAATAAAATTTGTATAAAATTTAATTTTATACAACCTTTATGGTAATGTTAATGTATCTAATCATATCTTGCGTAGATATTTGTAGAATAAATAGATAAATATCTCTTGCTATAAATTAAGAAATACATATATGATATCCTGTCTCTTGAAATCTATGACGCAAGGACAATAATTCTTCCCTATCCAACTCGTGGATATAAATCAGCCAATAATGAAAAGCTCATAATTGACCTCTTTGCGTTTTTGGTAATGGCCTAAAGCCTCAAATATCGAATTTTATCATTGCGGATTGTCTCGCCTCGAGTCTTCTAAGTAAAAATCGATCTCAAATAATAATACGTGAGAATAAACGGGGAGTTAAAAGAAACCAGTAACAATCGATGATCTAAGCCAGTGTTTCTCAAACGCGAAGATTCGACGGTAATGAATGTATAGATTTTTCTAATCAAAATTACTCCAATATTTAAGGTTTTTAAAAATGTCCATAAGGATTAATATGGTTCTGAAATGCAGTTGACATAAAAATCCACTTCTTGAAATAGATCGGATTTGTTTTTATCATTGTGTGACCAAGTTTTTTTCGACAAAATGGTTGGTGGGACGTAGGTTTTTTGACAAAAGTTAGGTGGGACGCAAGATGCAAAATGTTGAGAACCACTGATCTAAACAACTGGATTTGAATGTAATATTCCTCGAAAATTTATGAGAAGTCACCATTCGTGCTCGGATACTAATACTCACTTTATATTTTGCAACTAAAAGTTACCTCTTCTGTCAAAATATTTTTCTTGCTAGCTGTAAGAAGCATCGCCGTTACCAGTAAAGAGTAATCCCAAATTAACAGCCGTCTGATAAAAAATTCTTCGGGAAATATACCACAAAATCACAACGTTTATTATAGAGAGCGTGTAAGGTTTTAGAAGGTATAATATTTAGTTGAATGATGCGTCATTTAAATAGATATAGTTTATTAACTATTAATCAGCATGGTTTTAAGATATATAAATCGTGTCTGACCCAATTAGCGCTCTTCACACAAGATATTTTAATATCCGATGAAATAACAACGTAGATAGATGCTGTATTTTTAGATTTTAGAAAAGCTTTTGATCAAGTCCATCACGATAAGCTTATTTGAAATATGTAATGGTACGAGAATAACGAGGCATTTTTGAGCTGGATTGGAGCGTTTCTCGGGATCATATGGTAATCATCGATGGGCATCGTTCAGATCTCATGAATTTCACCTCCGGTGTTCCCCAGGGAAGGTTCTTGAGCCAACTACTTTTTCTCATATATATTAAGGATCTCAGCAAAATTGCAAGCAGCAGTTGTAGATTATTCTTGGATGACACAGTGGTTTATAGAAAAATTTGTAACAAAGAAGATGTTCAAATCCTCCAACGTGATTTACATTACATTAGGGTTAAAGAGTGATAAATGTTCCTTAGTTGATTTTTGGCAGGGTTGACAGAAATTAGCTATCAATAGTGAGTACTTTCTCGACACGGGACTCATAAACACGTTGAAAACTCATAAATATCTCAGGATCCTATTAATGAACGACTTACCTTGGAAGGAACTACTAAATCGATGGTTAGTAAGAGTAGCCCGTAAAAGGCTACATCTACATCTACATATTACCCTGCAAGTCACCTTGGCGGTGGATGGCAGGGGGTGCCGCGCACCAAGTTCCTAACTAATTATTATTCACAGTTATCTATTGCGGTCACGTATTGTCCTAGGGAAAAAGGACTCCTTATACCTCTCCGTCCTACTATCTATTTCGCGAATCTTGTCCTCATTATCCCTCCGTCCGATATACGTTGGTTGTCGAATAATATCCTTCATTTCATTTACGAATATCTCCGACCTATATTTATCTAGAAGTTTAAGTCTCGCCTGTATTCTACGATCTTTCAACGATGGCCAACTCAACTCTTCAATGAGTAACGTAACGCTCTGTTTTTTATCGTAATTCTTTTTCACGAATCTAGCTGCTCGCCGCTGTATTTTTTCTAAATTCTTTATGAGTCCCCTCTGATATGGATCCCAAACCGCTGCTGCGTATTCCATTTGAGGTCTAACCAACGATAAATAACAGGATTCTCTCACCTTTTCCGTGCTTTTCCTGACTATCATACGCACAAAAGCCAACTTCTTATTTGCCGCACCTATCACTCGTCTTATGTGGGTGTCACAAGACAGGTCACGATTCAAGGTTACCCCGAGGTATTTCACGGATTCCGAAACAGGAATGCTCTCACCATCTATCGAGTAGGTAAACACGGACGATGGGCTTCTAGATTCCCAAAAGTTTAGAACGTTACTCTTTTTCTGATTGATTTCTAGCTGCCATTCCTTGCACCAAACAGATAACGCATCCAGATCATCCTGAAGCTGACGATGGTCGCTAGGACCACTAATTTCTCTATAGACTACGGTGTCATCCGCAAAAAGCCTGATATTACTTTTTACAACTGAGCTGATGTCGTTTATAAAAAGCAAGAAAAGCATAGGTCCGATCACACTACCCTGCGGCACTCCAGAGACTACATCTGCCACACTCGAGGACTTACCATCGATGACTACTTTTTGTTTTCTATTCCAAAGGAAAGCGCGAACCCAGTTAATGACTTTAACATAAACGCCAAGATTTCCCAATTTTAATAACATCTTACGGCGGGGAACCTTGTCAAAAGCTTTTCTAAAATCAAGGAACACTGCATCGACCTGCTTTTTATTTTCGCCGCATGATAAAACATCATTCACAAACAGACCGAGGATTTGTCCGTAGAATATTAGGAGTATATGACGAAAATACACGTGGGATGATATTCTCCCCTTGTCACACACCAATTGCAGTGTTTGCAGGGTATTTATTGAGGTTTTCAGATTATTAACTAAAATATTGCACGCACGAAATATCTTGTGAATACTACAAAATTATCAGCCTAAGGAGGAAATCACAGCGATATTTTTTCAAAAATTGCGGAAAAGCTGATCGTCCCCATCACAGTGCAACTTGTGCAGTTATAAAAGGAATAAAAACTCTTCATCCTCAGCCAAAATGCAAAAACATTCGTTAACCTCCGCGCGCTGTAAGCAAACTTGTCTGATTCGCGGTAGTACTTATTTCAAAGCCTTATATATGTGCACGGCGGAATTATTCTTTTTATTCTTCCGCGAAAATCGCTGCCGTTCCAATGTATCCGCTCCATCTTCCCGTCCGTCTCAGGATCCGTGGCGCAATGGGCTGGAGGCGAGCCAAAAGGTCGTGTTTAGGGGTTAAGTTTCGTTCCGCGGAACAATTTCCAGGGACTCGGAGAAGGTAAAGCATGGATTCTTTGAAAGGGAGAAAGGAGGAAATTCGAGCAACATGCTAACTAACTACGGAGCAGATAGAAGAGATTTTTCTTTCGGACAGAAATTCAGTGTGTTCCGAGATCGTCTTTTTTTATTGCCACTGAAGGAGCTCTTGCATGGATGATTTACGTTCTAACGAGAATGTTTTCTTATTTCGGAGAAAAATAACGATAGATCAAAACTGGCGATGAGGGCTCTCCTCTCTGTTGCGCGGAAGATGTAGCTCGACATGAGTATTTTTAACGTTTACTCCGTATCTTTATAATCGCTGATTGCAAAGGGCAGTTTTCTACAGGAATTCATCAAGCAAGAGATCATTCTGAAGAAATTTTGATAAAAACAATTCAACCCAGTCGACTTTATAAATTCAAATTGTCGTGTAACGGAAATTAGGATCGAATACGTTAATAATATTTAGAAATCGTTTATTTTTTACCAAGCAATATTTATTCATATGGTGAAAAATGCAATTTCTGTCATCCACTTCGGTGGGAGTAGCCCATACAATCTTGATTGTGTGAGGCTTAACTATTTGACTCGGAGTCTACTATCCAAAATGTATTTAATTTAAAAAATACGGCCTTTCGAAACATCTTTCTGGACATTGTGGCATGGATATAGAAGAGGAACAAATCATTGCCACCTGACCGATTTACGCGCTCCTCCCCCCCCCCCCCGTTTATAGAAACCCTCAAGTTGTATAAATTCGTGATGATTCTTCACATTATCCAAATGAATTCCCGTTGAATTATATTCTACATCTACATCTACATATTACCCTGCAAGTCACCTTGACGGTGGATGGCAGGGGGTGCCGCGCACCAAGTTCCTAACTAATTCGCGCAATAGAAAGTAAACAAAGGATATTATATTGTTGTCAGCTTCTCGTTCACCAGATAATAATGCACCAAAAGCTCCCCGTGCAGGGACAGACAGAACATAGATTTCGTATCAACCGATATGCCATCTTATCTGCTTTCGCGTTAGGCGATTTCCATAGTATGCAGACGATGCATAGCGATAAAAAACCGTTGTACGTGAATGTGGGCTATTTTGAAAAAATTTCTTGTTCCACAGAGAAACGTAATCCAAAACATATACGCTCTAATTGAAGCAGTGAATTAATGCACTGCAAACGATACTATAGGGGTCCAACCCGCATGCAGCACTGTGCAGGGGTCACAGCCGAATGGCCTCGCAAAGGAAAAATCCCAATGCAATCCCTAGCGGCGATGTACATTTGCGCAAATTTTCATCGGAGAGCCCCAGTGATTGGAATCTAGCCAATTTTTTCAGCCCGAGATAATCTTCTAACGTTAATCATTGCCCTATTATCTTCTCGGACGTGCGAGGCAACAGAAGGTCCGAGGGCGTGGCTCTCTGCCCTCTTAATTAATACAACACACGAACATGACTAATTATATGCAATATGTCCGTCACTATCGAGACAAAAAACGCGAGTTTAAATTTTTCGCGAAAATATGAGTTTTCACGTAGATTTCAAAATTTTAAAAATCGAGGAAAATTTCGGAGGCCGACGGTAATGATTCTTCACTTCGAAACTGAAAGAGGCATGTTCCGTTACCGTGACATTTCCGTCGTACATTTACATCACCGGTATTTTAAAAAATCAAATCCTTTTTTCATGGAGGCGAATAAATGAGAAATCCGCCTACAAGGGCCTTTTTAACAGTGGCCAGAATCGCGAAGAGATCTGCATTAACGATTCTTCGGGTCTCTCTCTACTTATGCGATTAGAGAGGAGACAAGTGGGACCAGTCCAACCCTTTTTGGCACGGAACGAGAAGGTGCTCGCCCGATCCATCCCCTTTCTCACGTCCACCTCGCCACCTCCACCCACTCATATCCACCCCTTTACACATCTCCCTTCTCCCTCTCGCTCCCTCCACTCTATCCTGCTTTTTTCTCCCGTCTCTCTATCCTCCCTCTTCTCCTTATCCTTCCTTTTCTGCTTCCTATTACTACTCCTCTTCAATGTCGATGTTTCCTCGCAATGTCCCTTCCTATCGTTCTGACCCTTTCCCCCTCTCATTTCCTTCGTGTACTACTATCACATTACCATATCATTCTCTCCTGCTCTCCATTCCATCTCTCTCTCAAAGGTATATTTAACCATTATAATTTAACAATTATAATTAAACTAACGTAATTGCCCGTCAAATATGACGGGATTATCATAAAAGTATTCCGAATATATTTGATTTCGAGATGAAAAAAGTAAGATATGCTATGATCTGGTTTGGCTTTCACGCACAATAAAATCACTGTTTTTTAAAGTAATCTTTGTTTTAATTATATTGTTTAAATAATTATTATCAGAGAGGCCAAATTGTTATTCAAATATTTTCTGAAAATAAGAGGAAAATCGAAATAATAAGATATAATGTACTGCAGCTCCTTGTAATTCTACACAAATGCTACGTCCTCTTCCTCTTTCTACATTTCTGCTCATTCCAATTCTCTTTTCCTTCCTCCCCTTAATAACTTAATAAGTTCAGTAAATAAGTTATTCCCATGTATGAAAGTGTGGTCCGTGTTAAAGCACTAAATTGGTGCATTTATTAGAGGCCAAAAATAGGATTCAAAAATTGAGTAAACAGTGGCCCACTATAAATAAAATACGTGAAAACTACGTATAAAACGTAATTTTTGGAGATTTACGAATGAGATTTAAATTTTCCTCTTCTCTTTATAACTAAGTTAAATGCCTCATCCTTGAAATATTTTTAAATGTAAACGAAAAAGGTCTGCATGTCGAGGAATGGCTTTTTGCGTGATTTATATATGCGTTCCGGTAAATTATAAGATGCACAGCAAATAAACTATGAAAATAATTATAAAATAATTAATTACCAAAAATTTAAATATGAAGTTAACTAAAAAGAAATTAATGAAAAACACGATTTGAATTATAAATAATTCAGGCTCCTTCTCTCTCGTACTAAAGCATTCAAAGCACGCTTTCCTTACGCATATAGTATAAGGACGACAACACAATCCCGAGGTTTAACAATGAAACGGTCGGCAAGGCCACATTGCGTTAAAAAGCTTAAAATTTTCCAATAAATATGATTTGAGCGTTTAACTTGAGGGATTTTGAACCGAATGCACAAATTGTTAATAAGAATAAGAATACGTTTAATTTTCTTTAAAATGGTCCCTGTCCGAAGATCGTAGGTCAATTATTTCTAATTTAATTTTGTAAAAGAGAAAAACCTGCAAGCGAAAAAAGGGGATTTAAAAGTGTTCTCTTATGGGGATTTGTATAGAGCGTTCTGGCGGATGGGCCAACCAACGGACAACAGACCAACGGACGGACAGAATAAGAATATTATGTATATAATCATTATAATGGGAATCTAAATACACATTATTTTTCAACTAGCGGAGAGAAATAAGGCATCAAACATTTCTTCAAAGCAATGATATCACTCAGTTCTATGATCGACACCACCTATTTCACCACCATGTTCGTGTCTTCCAATATAGTTGGCTGTTTCAATTGCTTCTAAGTCCTCATCTGATCGCCTATACTTTTCTGGATCTTCGGCATTCCTTTAGCGATGCCCAATTATTTTACTTAACGGTTACCTGACCATATTCACTATGCAAGCCGCCAATGATGTATGACATGAGTAGGTACATTATATATTATATACATTTTAATTAAAACTACGATTTGTGGGCCTTATCGCACATGGAGAATGTCTCTAGCGATTTCTTTCAAATCATTTTCTTGTATGCTGTGATCTATAACTACGCTTTGAGTTTCATACTTGTATTACAAATGCAGATAAATTTAAGAGTAAGGTCAGACTAAGCGGAAACCTCCTTGTGTGTGGTGAAATCAACTCAGAAAAGAACCAGACGATATTGCAAGGGGACCTTCACACTATTGTAAAGTGGTGTAAGGATTGGGAACTTGATTTGCTTATTGAAAAATGCGCCGCTATGAACTTCACGCGTTCCAGGAAATAACCTTTACTTAAACGAAATGTGGGTTAAAATTAAAATACGCCAGCAATTCCAAATACTCAGGAATTACAATCAGTAGCAACATGTCCAGTTTGGAGACCGACAAAAACTGAATCATACGATGATGGCCCTCGCATATTTTTCGCTAATCCGACCTGTCATGTAATACTGGTGCGCAGTTTGGGAACTTTTGAGGAGAGTCAAACTAGGGAGATGAAATGGTTCTGCGGAGTGTGGCTTGATATGTAAAGGGACGGTATCGATACGACACGTATCAGAGATTTTGAGAGGCATAAAATGGCAGGCAATAAAGAGTAGAAGAATGGAATACAAGCGGAAACTATTCGAAAAGTTTAATATCTCCAAATTTGTTGAGAACGTACACGGCGCAGTTGTGCCCACCTGTGCTAGGGTTAGCTCAGAGTGAACCAGAAAATACACCAGAATAGTCGCTAGAAACGAGAAATTCTACTAGTTTATTCTTCACAGAAGTAATAAGGCAGACCAATAGAGGCTTTATTTAGAGTTTGTTTGGTCCAGTGACACTCACTACCATATGCTGCTGGCGGCTTGTAGGGTAGTAATGTGAGTGTAAAAACTGCACTTTTTCTAAATCAAGAATATGCCATATTTCCTAAAGATTCCATATACTTGAAGATTTTACACGACATCAGTAACTTAACCTCAATAGTCTCCACATGTGACAACCTCAAAATGGGGGTAAAACCACAAAATAATGCCAGTTATATTTACTCCCGAATAAATTTATCCCAAATTAACTTCCCTGACATGCAACCTTTTCTCTTCTTTCTCCGTAACCGCAGAAACCCCGTCATCTCTTCGTGACTTTAATGCAATTTCAGAGAATGCTACCGATCTATCCTCACACTCACTCTGTCCATCTCTTTCTCCCGTCTAAGGACAGACAGAAATTGATTGCCGCTGGACTTTCAAACGCTGCCAACGCGCGTGCACGGAGCGAAAGTGAACCTTAAATGAAACTCCGTTGAGGAGTAAATGGCTAATTCCGGTGCGCGGTGGGGGTAAGAGAGTTTGCATGGTGGCGGAGGAAAGGGTTTGGGATGATAGCACGGTGGGTGGAGAGGGCTAAAACGGGTTCCGCACGGAGGGATGAGGAGGTGGACGGGTGGGTGGCGAGGGGTTTAATTAGACCCGTCGGGGCGGGCTAAGAGAGATCAGGTGAGGGAGGGGAAGGGTGGAAATAGGACGGGCAGGGAGAGTGGGAAGCACGATACAACCCTTTTCGTTGATTGGCTCCGGCATACGCCCTGCTTTCTGCGGAGGGCAATTAAGACGAGGAGTAAGGGAATAGGAGAAGGGTGTGGGCTCGCCAGACCTCGTGACGTCGAATCGGGAGTCCCTTAGACCTCATGGGGTTGATGGGGGAAGGAAAAAGGCAAGTCCTAGAGATAGTGCGATTGCGTCATCTCACGGATCTCTTCTCCTTTCCTATAAGCACCCTCGCAATTTGGAGAGAGAGAGAGAGAGAGTCTTCCTTTAAAACTTGACTTTGGCCCCTTTACTCCGACGTTCTCTCGGAAAATTTCCCGATTTCATTGTATTGGGTTTCCTAATGACTTTCTCGTCTTAATCGGTGGCGGTGATGCGGTTTCTAGGTGCCTCGTTTTAAAACCTGCCGAGGGGCAGGGGGGTTGTGGGAGGTAAGTCAAGTTAAAGCGTGATGGAATGGATCGCTTAAAAAAGGAGAACCCGTTTACTTCTTTTAATGGCATTATTCTGGACTCTTATAGACTGCGGGGTTAATCTTTTGGGAATGAGAGAAGAATGAAGGGGTTAAAAAGGGTCTAAAAAAGGAAAACGTGGTCGTTGATTACCTTGATGCGTCTCGAGTGTATTCGACGTTGTATTACCGTTTGCGCGTACGGATGAAATGGCTTCAGTCGGATAAGGGTCTGCTCCCAATAAGAGTGAGTGGGCGCCATCTTCCGGGGTGGAATCGAGACAACCCGTAAGTATTCCAGGAAATTTCCCGAGCTCATCTACATAATCAATTCTTTAAATGGGAAGTTTACTGTTTAAAAACCAAGTACTTTCGTCGAGATTTTGCCACGGAGTTTATATTTTCTGAAATAACATGTAAAATTATTGCCAGATGCTAAAACAATTCAATTTAATTATCTCAGAGTGAGGAATGCCAAACTTGCAAACTATATTGCTTTAAAAGGGCGCCTTTAAAGATATTTTTATACCTTCGAAGAAAATTGATGAAAAGTAATTTGATATAATAAAAAGGCATGCGTTATTCGATTGATTATTTTCATCTAAGCAGTAAATATATCTAAAATTGTCTTTAAAAATTTGCGAAATGTAAGTTTGTACTAAACGTTGTCTCGATTGACATTGTTACAATTTCTATTAAATAGGTTCATCTGTGTAATACATTTAGAAATATTTATTGTAAAATAAACTTCGTATTTTATCTCTGATCTTATATCACACGGTGTGACAGATATTTAACAGAGATATTGTCACTGCGCAGGTTGTATTATATCTAACCTTTCCCGAAGCGGTTTTTTGCCATTTCATTTCTTATCAATCGCGATCGATCTTTTTCGATTATTTTCTCGGTATAAATCCCCGAACAAGTGGAAAAGGAACGCTTGCCTTCCCATTCCAATCTACGATTCAAACGATAGTCGTATTTATCGTGAAGTCACGAAAAACCACTTCAAGAGCCGAATGACTCGATCCTTTTCTCATAATTATCGCTCTTCGATTGTTTTTACAGTCGTTCGTTTCGAGTGGAAGATTATAATATCTGGCAAAGGAAATCTATTTCCGTACATGAAATATCTCAGGAGACAATGTGGTCAAACAGAAACAGCTCAGCACCACAGAAGCTGAAACAACCCTCCAATCGGCAATAAATTGAAACTATCTGATTCGGATGGATACATTTTTAGGTGGCTTTCGCGAACCTTCATTTTTAGCAACCATCTCAAACTCACGCTTCGATAAATTTTGGTGCGAACAGAACTTTTTTTTAAGCCTTTGGGATGTTATCATCTCGAATGAAATGGCTGTCTTTCAAGTCGATTTTACTTTTAAAATACTGGGCACCTATCCTAGTAACCAAAGGAAGATTTTTTTATTACCGAAATAACATAATGCAAATAAAAACGAATTTTAATTTTAGGGATTACGATTAGTAATCTCGATTATTTTTAAGTTTAAATAGAAAAATATTATGCATTGTGAGCTGAAAGTTGGTAATTAGTTATGTTGTTTTAAATAACGGACGAACATATAAATTAGGACGCAGCTTTCTTTTGGATCATCCTTTCTTCCCCAGGATCCTCTCTCACCGATATACTTAAAACCTGCCAAGTTTCCCGGTTTCGATTAAAAATTTTTCCCGTTGACCCTTTTCAAAAAGAAAAAATGAAGTCCTGCAATAGAACATATGTATCTCAATTGACGCAACTACATGTGTAGGATGATGCTACGATCGTAGTGAAACCGGTCGTGTTGCATTAAAGTTGTGGAAACCACAAAGTATTCGTTTCATTATGAGTAAATTCCACAAAGTTGAGCCTGACCTCATTAATTATATTTACATATGTAGGAATCTATAAAAATACATCACCGACGTCAAGTCTCTGGCTAATGCCTGTGCGTTCCAATAATCCGCTTAGTCAGCAACTTAAACTATCCGCAGCATTTTAAGTCCTCGTTCCTACTTTTCACAAAAAAATACCAATTCGAGCACCAAATGAAACCGAATGCATCGGATTCCGCGCAGCGTTGGGGGGTTTGTGGGTGGCTTAAGTTCTCTCTATCCCTCTTTCCTCAATATCTCGGCGCAAACTCAGAAAAAATAAAAGGGAAGAATAAAAAACATTCGATAACGATGGTAATCGCCGCAACCGACCCCGACGAGAAATAAATTAGCGAGTCTTCGAACGGAGCAATCCGACCGCTCCGTTTAAGAAAAAAAGGAACGAAAAAACTGTGCGTGTGTATGTGAAAGGGATAGAAAGCAAAAGAGAGAGGGCGGGGAGATGTTTTTTTCCTGAGATGGCAAAGGATAGAGAGATAAAGGGTGAGAGAGAGACATATTTTTAGTCCGATCGAACGTTTGGTGAGGAGGGTAAAAAAACAACACGCGGAGAAGAGAGGGGAAGGAAATGGGGATAAGGAGAAAGCCCAAACAGGGAGGGGGAAAACGGTAGGCCAATTCTTGGGAATTGGAGAAATTTCGGCGCGAGAGGGGCAGTGATAGAGAAAGAGAGAGAGAGAGCGTGGATGGCAGAGAAAATGGGAGAGATAAGACATTAAGAGAGAGAGAGAGGGAGGGTAAGGGAGATAAAAGAGAGGGAGGTGTAGATAGGGAAGGAGAGAGAAAAGGGGGAGGGTGAGTCAGAGAGAAAGGATAGGAGGCGCGAAGGCAGAAGGGAAAATTGAGATAAAGGATTTGAATGGAGTGGATTTCGTTCGAGAGTTGATTAGCTGGGAGAATAGAGAGAGAGAGAGAGAGGGTATGGGGAGGTTTTGTGGAAGCCTGAGAGGGAGGAGAGGAGGGAAGAATCGAAAGGAGGATTTGGGAGAGGATATATGGAGAGAGAAATGGGAAGGAGTATATGAGGAGTAGGAGGAAGGGGTGGAGAGGGAGAGAAATAGGGATGGGGAAGTTAGGGAGTAAAAGCGGTATGGGAGAGTTGGAAGTCAGCCATGCATTGGAATCGCAGCGAAAACCTTTTCCAGCTGAGTCGGTGGAACATCTTTTTAACCCTTTTCGGAGGGGGGGTGGATTCCTCATAGTTTTACTCCAAAGACGCCTCGTTGATTTAGATTAAATTTGTAGAAACACATCCACTGATATCGCGTGTACTTCCTTGAATTTAGATTGCGTTTAAGGGATACGGACTGGAAACTTGTTTGTTCGATCGATCGGGTGATTACGTGAAGTTAGTTAAGTCAGACTTCCGTGGAATTAAACAAATATATCTTCGCCCGAAATGCGTAAGAGTGCCTACTTCTTTCTCATGCCAATTTTATAAATGATAGTAGCATATATAAACGTTTTATTTACCGTCACATGTAGCATTTGGCATGTTTTTTGTTCTTAAACTAACAATATGCGAAACTCCCATACAATAACTCGTAAAAATTCAATGTGGAAAAAACTAAGTATTTAAAAATAAAATTAACTTTGTAAATTGTAGGAATTTACAAAGTTAATTTTATTTTTAAATATGAATTTCTACAAAGTAACGGCCGAAATAATTGACTATAACTAAGTATTTTCTTAAATTTGTGCTTTCATTGAATACCTAGAAATTCTCAACACTTTAAAAGCAGCGAAAAATCACAGTGCAAAAATTACTTCAAATAATGTCCTTTCTCTATTGGATTCTTTAAGTTGTAAATTTGTGCGACTAATCCATGAACATTGAAACTAAAATGATTTTCTCATATTTGGTCATTATTTTATCACTTGTTCGTATGAAAACTGATAGATGCAGCTAGATAATGTAACATGTGCGTGTGTGCATGTTTATGTATCCTTACAGTTATACAGTAAACACTTGTCCGACACATGTCCCCACAACGCGGATTTGATGATGCGCGGTTAAATAAACATGATACTTAATTTACTCGAAACGAACAAAATTCGCCGCGCGCAGCATTTTACGTACGTGAGAAAGATCGTGACCCATATGAATATGTTATATCATCCATAAGATGTTAAATTTGCGCAACTCGGCTTTTACAAACGCGGCCCTTTTTTCAAGAACGCAACGCCCGCGCCGTGCGATGGTCTGCCGTCGATGGCTCTATTGCATAAATGATTATGTGCATAAATTTGTGCTTATGTACCGCGAGCAATCGCATAGAATCCCTCTGCGACGAGCGTGTTATCTCTACCCCTTGGGCTCGCCTTCCCTCTCCCACTCCTGTGGCCAGCGCACTGTTCCTAAATAATAAATTAAGATATACCGCTTCGCCTTTCGCTTCTTCCCGTTGCCCTTTGACCTCTAAATAGGATAGAGGGGAGGAGGGAAAAATGTGAAAAACGGACATTTTCGCCGATATCGCGGAGCTCTTCTCGCAATCTTTTCTCGTATCCTTTGGTCTCGAAATAATGTCCCATTTATATTGATACGTTTAGTTGGCCCACTTGTGCGAAACAACGGATTGGACTGTTATTCCTACTTCTTTCCTCCCACATCCCATTTTTCTCTCTATCATCCTCTTCTTTTCCTTCCTCCTCTCTCTCTCTCTCTATCTCTCCCTCGACCATACCTTTATTGAAAAATGTTATCGGCTTCGTAAAATCCCGCCGAGTATTGGGCCTTCTCTCTCTCTCTCAGGGGATATTGGCTCCGTATGTGAAAGCGCTTATTGCGTCCGAGATACTCATAATAAACAGATTGTGGACTCGGACGAAATGGTCCGAGAGAATACGCCAACTTCTACGAAACGGGGAACAATCGAAAGGTCTTCATAAATAACCGAAAATAATGTGGCAACTTTTTTTAATATTTCGTGGAAAACGAGAGGAGCTCCGTGAAGGACTTACGCGACATTTTTTGGAGAAGGCGGGGTGAGACGTAATAAGTTTGCCAAATAAAACTCTTGGGCGAGGTGATGAAATGAAAATGGATGATGAAATCCCTCTTTTAAAATTAATGTATTAAGCGTTGCCATATTTCATTGTTTTATTTGTTGAATATGCCAGTCATGACGCACTACCACCTACCATTCAATCGACGGTTTTATCTATATTTTTTATTGGTTTATAAACAAAACTAGCGATTTTATTTTACAACAAAGAGTATAAATTGCAGTCATATGTACGGCAAGGTTAAAACCCGCGGTCTTATATTTGAAATGCCGGCTACTTCTCTTCAAATACCGGCTTAACAATTTTGAGTAATTCCAAGTAAGTATAAGAGACTGCGATATTGCTGATTAAAAGAAACATACTTTTTATAAATCATAATGCTCTATCATTTATGATACAGATCGATCAAGTTATCCAAGGCATATCTTATTTATTTCTTCAGAATTATTTATTATATGACTATATATATATATATATATATATTATATAATTACTATAACCAGAGAATCTCGCTGAATTCCGAAGAATTTACCGGCGGTACCTATGTTAATTCGTCGGGCAAGTCGGGGCAAGATATTTTAGCGCTCTAAGCAAGGTTCGAATATTACGCTCTCCTCCTAATGAAAGTCTGCAGTATACGATTTTACCTCTCGAAACAGTAGGTTATTTACAGCGTAAAGGTAAAATAAAAATATATTTATAATATAAAAAGTTACATTGAAGAGTTTAAATTGTCCTTTGTCGCGCCCCTAAGTCTGCTGCGCCCTAGACGAGCGCCTCGCTGTCTCGGCTCTGGGTATAGCACATGTTCAACTCAAACTTCTGTCCGCGTTGATATTGCAAGTCGGCCTTAAATGATCATTTATAGTATTGAGTGTCAATACCCAACATGTGACCAGTTGCTTCCCTTGTCATAATATGAGGTGGGCGTCATAGGTCCTCATATGTCCGTCTCTTGACATGAAAGAACCAACCCTGTCTCGCTAACCTCCCATCCTTTGTGTGTCATAATTTTATTTACGTCACGTCGCAGTTTAAATTATAAATTTTCCGAGAAGCGCTTCGACGTGTGCGGGTCGATATTAACGCTTAAAAAAAAACATTTGAAAAAAATCACCCTAAAATGGAAATAAGTAGAAAAGAGACAGAGGGGGAAGATGAATAAAAAAGGAAGCTCTTCGCCAGCCGCTAATAAAAATGTAATTCCCTTGAGTGGAATTCCAAGAAGACCTTTCTCTTATAGTGAGGATCAGAATATTGTTCTCTTTGTATATATAACCAGAATATTGCCACTCGTCATATCGCCGACAGTTGGCCGAACGAGTTTTTAGTAATGTCACCTTAGTGCACTTGACAATTATCTAGACACCTCCGATTCAGGACGCAGTTGCTAGTGCCTAGAAAAATAGTATTAGTCTTGGAGATGTGTCAACGTTAGGCTCCATTTCAGACGGTCGCTCTGGACTCAAGGGTCTTATTGTGCGAGAAATAAAAGCATACTCCATCTAAGACTCGGCGTCGGGGAAATTTATTTTTGGACGTAATACGATTGTAAGGGGAGGTGGATTAAATTCGAACTGCACCCTTTCCTATCAATCTCTCCACCCCAACCCAAACCTACCAATACCCCGAAAGCCAGGTTCACGAGTGCTCCCGACGGAAAAGGAATTTTTCTCGAAACAATCGCTCAATTGAAGCTAGGCTTAATCCGATAACGTTCAGATCCGAATCCTATCGCGTCTGCGAGTTCCTTCTTTCGTAAAAAATAAAAAACGATAGGATTATTTTTTCTATATAACGTCTTCCTCGAATTGACCCGATTGAAAAAAATGATGTGATGAGAGAATCTACACCCTCAATGCTGAGGTCGAGATATACAGAATCCCAAAATGCATTCCATATTGTTAACTTTACAGTTAATATCTCCCATAAGGTTGAGAAGAATTATCCTAAACCTTTCATAGTTTTCTTACATTAATGCAAGTAATGCTTTACTACAATATTCATTCTTCTTAGCCATTTTCTGGAAATCGTTTCAAAGGCATTAGTCCGACTGTATGTACCAAGATGGCGATTCGCAATTATAGTTTGAAATGAAACTTTTACTCTAAAGATATCGTAGTTATTAGGTTAGTCTGTTAGGCTAGAAATACGTAGACTGCTGTACGTCCAATTTCAATGAATACGTTAGCATAAGAATCGATTTAAATGTTTTTATTCTTTTAACTGGAATGTTTTAACTGATATCGATCTTAAAATCAACGAAGAAGAACACAGTAGCTTAGCAGTCGTAGGATTCGATCATTTATCAAAAGGTAAAATACAGACAATGTTTGGACCAAGAAAGTAAAGCACTAAGTGGCGACCCAATCGTGAATTTTCCAATGAAAAATCAATCGATTATAAATTAGATAGTACTACAAATTTGAAGCTATTGTATTTTTTTCTACTGTTTTAAGAGATATCTAAAAAAATAAAGAATAAAACGGTGAAATAATAATATTAATATGATGTAATATGTTAAGCCCATTTTCATGCGTGACACTTAACAAAACTCCCCGTGAATTGCAGAGAAAGTATCGTCTTAACTTATCGTAAAAAAAATTAAACCGGCTAGAGAGGGTGTGGAATGTGAACTCAACAAAATTTTTGTAAGGGGCGAGAGCGCAGTCCATTTCTCAGCGTTATCATGTCGACTCTCATACTATATATATGCTAGAAGCGATTCGAAAGAGATTTTCCGACGACAAGCCGAGAACAAGAAAAAAATATACGCGAAGAGAGAGAGAGAGAGAAAGAGAAGGGGAGATAGATCCTCTCCCTTTAAATCCTCTCTCTCTCTCTTCCTCCTCTTATTCACTTTAACCCTCACGCGTAGTCAATTCCGACCTCTCTCTCCATCTTTGTGTGTTGCATATCTTCTCTTTTCCTTATTCATTCTTAATAAAATTTCCTCTTCACTCATTCTCCCTCTCTCTCTTTACGTAGCGCCTCGACTCCTCGTGCAAAAAGAGGATGTGTGTGTGGGTGTGCCCGCCCCAACCATGCGCGCGCGTGCGTATGTGTGTGTGCTTGTGTGTGTGTGTGAGTCACCGTGGAAGTCAGCGGGAGCACGAGAGAGGAGAGTGTGAGAGGAGGAGGAAAGAAGGGTATGGGGTGCGGATTAAATTAGGCTAATTGAAAGAGAGGGAAGGAGGGAGAGAGAGAGAGAGTAGGGAGGGCGGAGGGAGGAAGGGGTGTGTGTGAGAGAGAGTGCCTTCGAGCGGGAGAGGGAGGCGGCGAAGGGAGAGAGAAGAGTAAGAGGGAGAAGGACTTCGGAGGAAAATTGTGAAAAGGGAATGGTGTGTGTGTGAGATACACACACACACACACATATATATATATATATATATATATATACATATATATATATATATATATATATATATATATATATATATATATATATATATAAGGGAGGGTGGGAGGGAAAGGATGTGTTTTGAGAGATATAGGGAGTTTTAAAGGGGTTAGGTCGAGAGGGGAGGAAAGTGTGGGGGAAGGGAGAAGAGGGTCATGGATGGAGTAGAGGAAAAAAGAAGAGTTAGAGTGGAAGAGGGAACTGGTTATGGGAGGGAAAATTCGATTGACGTCCAGCGAGAGTGAGGTAGGGCGAGGGTGGGGTAGCGTGGGGAATGGAGAGGGAGGGGGGGTTGAAATGGAAGGTATGGATTTGCGTGATAAGAGGTGGAGTGAAGGGTAGACTGCTAAGTGAGTTGTGAAGGAGCAACGGGAGAAAAAAAAAATTTTTTCTCCACTCGATTTTTTCCATGTGAAAGGAAGCTGCTGGAGGGAAGGGTATTGAATGGGTGAGCGGGGGAGGGGAGATGCAGGAGGAGCAGAGTGAGACGATAGCGCCCTAGGCTGAAAGGTACGGGATTATATTAGGGGGCCATCATAAGTTTTTCACTACGTTGTCATGGTGACGTAATCTGGCAAAAATCCCAATCCGACCTTTTTTCGTGTTCGACGGCGAATTACGGCGGAGGCGTTTTCTTTTGCCGCCTCCTAACGAATCTGTTAATTAAGGTAATATTAAATATTTCAATGTTTTGAGAAAACGACACCTGAACGATGTGTGTCAACGATTCGAAAAACGATTTGTATTACTTACGACCTTCTTTATATTGAGATTTTTTTCCCCGCCCTAATCCCATTTTAAAAAAGAAATGACTGTGATTCTGGATTTAGTCAATTTCTGTGCAAATCAATATCTTCAAAGGAGATTTTTACATATTTTATTTCAGTAGCAAACGTATTTATTTGAGCTGTTATGAAGAACTCGCATAAGAGTGTTTTATTGCGCGAAATAGTCTGGTTTACATTATATATGATAAAAAGCGGAATAGCAACAGAAATAGGATAGGGACAAAATAGACAAATGCCGCGAAATAAATTTGCCGAGTAAAATTTTTTATAAAGAAAGCTGTTCGTGCGTTGCTAGCTATCGTACTACTTTCTAGATTTATTAACTGTTTTTATCCCGAATCGTTTTTATTCCCCCGCCGCCTCCTCCAGCTAGCGTCTCCTTTATATTTTGTCGCAGTCAATCCTTTCGTCCGGGGGCTCGCTAACTGCCCAAAGTAACTCAAGGATTCGCACGAATATTCCGTTTGACATTTAAGGGACCAGATCTATTGAAACGGAGCCAAATTGCTCGCGGAGTTTTCCGATCGTAAAAAATATCCCTCCTAAGAAATCCAATGGCTTTGAATGAAGGCTGAAATTCCAAAAGTTTCTTATTTACCGAAAGCGATCCAGCGATATAGGCTTTGTCTGTGTGTGTGTCTGTAAGTTTCGTTGGTTCTAAAAAGAAATGAAAACTGACGACCGGTAGATTAACACAAAGGACAAAACGTTGTTTACTCAAACGTTTTATGGCTGCGGGAGTTTTCTTGATATTCCATTGTATTGAGTTATAAAGTGTGCTCAGTCGTTTATTCTGTGAAATATTTCCTTTTTTAAATTATTACCCACAAAAATAAATTAAGAATTATATTCAGAAGTAAATACTATAGGCATCTTCTTCCGGTACAATTAAAAAATATACTTTAGGTCCAATAACCATTCGCAATTTTATGATTCAATTTTTTCATTAAAATACGTTTTTTAAATTATAAATTTTACTAACAATCGTGATTACTATTGAGAAAAATAGGAATTACACACACACACACATATACATACATATATATATATATATATATATATATATATATATATATATATATATATATATATATATATACAGGGTGTCCCAGAAGTCCGACCACATAGGACAACTTTGTTATTTTGCAGAATATCTAAAAATAATGAGATATCAAAATTGTTTGCAAGTTTGCAATAGGCTATTTTTCGGGAGAAATGTTGATTTTTTTTGTCTAGGGCCTTCCGTTCGACCGCTACTCTCTTGGCTCATCAATGGTTAAGTGACTCCGCGGAAATGAATTATGCAAGAGAGTGTGGCATTTGATAAATGTCAACAACAATTGATATCAATTGCTGGCATTAAAATGGATTAGTGTGGCCGCTAATGCCTAACAATGAATTAATTAATTTACTGGTGATTTCGGTGAAAAATGTGATTGTTGTTGTTGCCGCCTCATTTTAACGTTCATTTTTCATTGTTGGTGTTTGGAGACGTGACAGTCACACCAGAAATTTCAGTTTTCAAGTGGCAGTTCTGGAGTGCAGGCGGATAAATGTACGCAGTGGGTGATAAGGCTGAAATGGTGATTCTTTACGTGTCCGGCTTGAGCCTTCGTAGAGCAGCAAGGGAGTATCATCGTCCGTCGACATCCGGAGCAACCGGAACCGTCAGAAAAAATGATACGCAATGCATTCAATCGCTTCAACGAAATTGGAAACGTGAATGACAGGCCTCGTGCAGGACGGCCGCGAAGTTCTACTGGGGCTGAAGACACACTGGCTGTTCTCGCTAAAGTTGCCGCCGGTCCTCAACAATCCACCCTTAAAATTTCCCAAGAAACTGGGATTAGCAAAAGTTCTGTCCAGCGGATTCTTGCCAAGGACAGATTCCACCCGTACAAAACAACTTTCGTTCAACATCTGTACGGAGACGACGCAGACAGACGGTTGGAGTTTTGTGAGTGGTTTCAGGGAACCCGACAAATTCTGAGAAACCTGGAGGGGCATATTCTGTTCAGCGATGAAGCGTGCTTCCATCTTAATGGTTCTGTAAATAGGCACAACTTTGTGTATTGGTCCGAGACGAATCCCCATGCAGTTCAAGAAGGGCACTATCAAATTGATCCGCGGATCAACGTGTGGTGTGGAATTTTTTGTGACAAAATTTTGGGGCCTGTCTTCTTAGATAGACGTCTGACAGGTGAGATTTACCTTCGTCTCTTAGTAACCGATTTGCTGCCTTTTTTGGAAGAAATACCCCTAGAGAAGCGTCTGAAGTTTTACTTCCAACAAGATGGAGCGCCTCCTTATTATTCTAACACGGTGCGTAGATGGTTAGATTCGTTTCTGCCGGGAAAATGGATCGGACGAAGGGGCCCAGTGGAGAGGCCGCCACGTTCTCCTGACCTTACACCCCTTGATTTCTTCCTTTGGGGACACTTGAAATCAGTTGTTTACTACAGCAGGCCAAGAAGCCTTGAAGAACTTCGGGAGAACACCCGTGCAGCATGCGCAGAAATTACTCCGCAAACATTGCTACGTGTACAGGACGCTTGAGGGAACGAATCAGAATGTGTGTACACCAGCATGGATACCAATTTGAAAATTTATTGTAAATGTGCAATAAACGCTGCTGCATGAGTTTTTGGACTTTTTATTCATTTTTGTTGCAACTCCTATTCACATAGCCGGCTCCTAGTTCCTTTATGTGGGCGTAGGAATTTCCGCAGAGTCACTTACACATTGATGAGCCAAGAGAGTAGCGGTCAAACGGAAGGCCATAGACAAAAAAATCAACATTTCTCCCGAAAAATAGCCTATTGCAAACTTGCAAACAATTTTGATATCTCATTATTTTTAGATATTCTGCAAAATAACCAAGTTGTCCTATGTGGCCGGACTTCTGGAACACCCTGTATATATATATATATATATATATATATATATAAATAATATTATGTGAATATGAAATCTAATAAATCCCGTCGGTCTACCATCGCATAAAAACACGTTGGACCTGGCATAAATGTTAAATGAGCCAGGAAAGAAAAACAGAAAACATAGAAATATATAGCGTGTTGCAATAATGACTTGTTTCAAGAAAGCGCTCTAGCAAGCACTTAATCTTGTCGTAAGATTAAAAAAAAAACAGTTACGTTTTTCAATCTCGCAAAGAGGGAATTTCCGCCGAATTGAGAAGATGAATTCTTAAACACAATTCTTTACTCGCTTCCGCCGTAAATCAAGAAGCATTACACGACAGTCCAATTAATATAAACGAGTTAATTAAGACCGTAGCTCTGATGCGGAGGAGGATTTTAGGTTCAACAAAAGGTCTCCGCGAACTGCAGTTTTTTTTTTTGTAGGGAGAAGTGCGAAGAAAAAATTAGGTCAGAGAGGCTCTCTTAAGAGAAAAAATAATATACGTCCTCTTCCGATTCTCCTTCGTACTTTTTTTCCTAACAAACTTCCGAGCGCGAAATTTCATCCACGAATAAGCTGTCAGTGGCAATATGCAGCGCCATTGCTTCTTCAACGAACTCGAAGAAAGTAAAGGAAATTGCACGGGAAGAAGTTTTAAGTTATTCGGATGAAGGCTGCCATTCATTTTCCTCCTTTTCACGGAGTTCACGGAGGTTGAACAGTCGTGACGTGATATCAAGTAGGCCCTCTCTCGAATTTCCGCCGTCCCAAAGGGGTTGGAATTTATGGATGGAATAAATTTTTCAGCCTTCGGAATAAATTTACTCGCACACTGGATGCCGTGTAAGGTCGCAGTGAAAACAAAAACCTCGTTTGAGTGGAGAAGTTACCGTGGAAGGCGTCGGGAATGAAAGGGATTATTATTTCTGGCGAGAGGTATACCTGGTTTGCTTTTGAAAATAGAGACATGATTATAGCCAGGAATTTGCCTATTAAATCTTTTGTTTTATACATTTGTGTGTGCATGTAGACAAATATACGTGTACAAATACACACGTGTACATAGATTCATGCATACTCATAAGTTTGCGTGTGCTTATGCGTGCATTCGTTCGTACAAATTCACACAGAAAAAGGTTGTCAACGACTATGTTAATTTACGCATTTATCGATTTTGGTAATTTTTCAATTTAGATGAACAATTTATTTCTTTTTTTAAAGTAATATACTTTCTTTAACCGTGCCGCATATTTTACACTTTTTATCTAAACCTGCCGTTGTTTAATACCTTAGAACAATGGTTCCCAAAGTTTTTGTAGGCGCGGCAACCTTTCAAAGACAAACAGAATTTCGCGGCACACCATTCTTGAAATAATGTATATTTTTACACACGGTATTACAACTTTTGGACGCATCCATTTGTTGGTATTACATCATAATAAATTTATTAGAGGAAAAATGATTTCCCTAAATATCTATCAACACTTTCAAATCGTTTATTTATTTATTAAACAAATTTTTTCACGGCACCACTAAACATCAGCTGCGGCACCAAATTTGGAAACCACTGCCTTAAAGGCCACTGGCAAACGGTAAAAATTCGATAGAAATAGTACCAGTCCTACTCTTGTTATATGCATACACGCGGACAGAAATACACTTTTTATGTATAGAATTATGCGAAGTTTTCTGCAACATTAAATCACAATAAACACGTCTAATACAATACAAAGTCACAACCAATCATCACTTACGAATTGATTATCTCAAATCGGGATGTATTTAAAACATACATATCTACCTTTGATTCAGCATTGGATTAATCTGTTCAACAGACAGAAAAATCGGGATCCATTCTCGATCTCATACGTTTTCATAACGTTTATGTATTTTTTCGGTATGTGTGGGGCAAAGTTGAAAACTACAAATATCTAATGCAAGGGAGGAAAAATTTTGGAAATATTAGCAGTTGAGATTGGATTAACAGTTGCAAATGCATCGGTGGGCCGCTTTAGGATCCACATCGGAAGACACTTAAAGAATGCAAAGGATTCTCTCTGTGAAAATCGATAATTAATAATATCTTAACTTGAAATCTTTCCGGACCTATCTTTAACCAAGAAATTATCTGTATTACATTTCACGGATCGCTTTTATGATGGCATTATGGGCCGTATAAAATGCTCTCACGTGCCTAATGCGGCTCGCGGACGGTCTTTTTGCCACTCCTGAACTAAAGTACTCATTGTATATTTTTTGATAATTTTATTTACCCCTTTGAGTTAATGTGAATCAGGGCAGACGGAGTGTACAACTAACAACAGAGGTTTTTTCACGATTTAAGAATTAATTTAGATTAAACGCTGAATTCTAATTTGTAGAATTGTTCGGCGGATTTTCTCAAAATTCCGTGAAACGTGTCTTCTTTTAAAAAATGGGTTTAACAGATAAATAAAAGTCTTCCTTTTAGCCACCCTAATTCAGACTCTATATACTTCCAAGATTCCGACGGCAGTTGAAAAAGATTACGATGAATTATTATTTACCGGAACGAAACTGCATGATTAGACCTTTTTTGCACCTATTTAGCCCTCCGCAACGCCACTTGGCGAATAATTCGCGCTTATAAACTTGCATCTATAAATTTCCTAAGCCCGAATCCAGCATTCGCTGCGTAAACTTACCCTACTTATCCCAGCTCTGAGAGTAAAACAATGCGAGAAAGTCAAATTCCAGAATTTCCCTCCCGCAAAGTTTGCGTCGACCTAGGTTCCGACGACATACTTGGAATTTCGCCTCGCCACCGGAGCTCCAGAACCCTGAAAACGTTATGTACCTGCAGGGGAAAAATCATGTTTTTTTTCTTGAGATCGACGTCTCCCCCAATAACAGTTAAAAATTTGGGTAAACCATATGCGTATTTTGGTTAAGAAGCAGCCGTCGTTAGTGGTGATTCTATGGAATCTACTATCGGGGGATGAAAGCCGCTATTTAATCAATATGCGGACCTGGTTTTCTGATCCTTTTTTATGGATGTTGGGGAGGTGTTTGTCAATTTTATTTTAGCCAGAGGTTGTTTGATAATTTTTTTTACAGTTTTTTGCCGAACAAAAAATATGCGATTCGGCCGGAAAACGAGCAATATGACATAGAAATATGGAAAAATTCTTTTTAAAATCAACGTCCGCTGAATTACAACTGGCGTCTACTGCGTAGCTGAAAGGTGCATCTTGTTTGTTTGAACATTATTTGGCCACAGGAGTTACATCGATCGTCTACAAGATTCAAAGCCATCATATGAGCTTTATAATCCATTCTTTTACTTTGTTTGATTCTGAATCGGTGCACCGAAAACAGTAAAATATGTTAATCCTTGTAGGAGAAGAGAAAATGAGATTTTTGTTTCGAGTGGATTTTTTATGCTAATGTATTTTTTAAAAGAGAATCCTATGGCGAATTATACGTCATTTTAACGGTATAGTTTTGTCACGACTCTTCTTTTGATGTCTCAGTTTCAACTATTAAAAAAGCAATGTTATAACGTTTCCCTTCGTCTGTCTGTTTTCTATATTACAGCTGAGCTCATCAAAAATAATCGATTTTTAATATTTCGAAAATAACAAGGAGTCCAAACCAGGACTAATGCAGGCTGGTTCCCCAAATTTGACTTTCAGGATTGATTACTTATATTGACAGGAAATGTTTCAGTATGTGTTCTCATACTATAAATAGCACTTGTAGTATAGTTTATCAATGATAGAGATAAATTGGAAAACAAATTAAGAGAGCATTATCAGGTTTAAAATACCAATAAGGGCAATGTCAAAATCTCTTTCTGACATATTTTGCACGTATTTTTTTAAATAAACGAATTTAATAAATGTTACAGTTTATACGCTAATATGAATGAATGAACTCAAGGTTGCGGCTTCTGGAGAAATATAGATCGGAATGTCTAAAAGACGAAGTTGTAGGAATAATTGAAGCACCAACGCATATAGGTAGAAACGACCGTGGATCGATTGTAGGACGTAGCGTTATCTAGGCTCGTTCATTCCGAGGACAATACGAGATCACAATAGAAAATTTCAACCTGCGATAGACAATCTTTATGTAGGTTTTGATGCATTGCACCCCCTGCCACCCACAAATTAGGTGAATTGCAGGGTAACATGTAGATGTAGATTTATGGATCAACTGTCCATTGCTGAGGGGCAGTCGAGTGGAAAAGAAAATAACCCATTTGTTCACTCGTCTATGCTCAAGCCGAGTTCGATAATAATCGTCTCAATGGCAACAATCCGATAAAATGCTATTTAAAACTCAAAAAAGTTATGTTTTAGTAGCAATTCAAGAAAATACGATTAATTATCAAAATTCTGCGATAAGAATTATATTCTACATTCTTTTTCCTTAGAACAGTATAATATCGCTCCGATATCACAATTTTAAGATATTTCAAAGTATTATAGAAAACATCTCTGCACGATGGATTTGAGATTTCCTATGTAAAACAAATTGGGAAAAAAATGTTCCTGGATCGAACCCAAATCTTCGCCAAATAAAATATAGCTCGGAGGTGGGCCCTGGAAACACGACCCTCGTATCAAGTTTCATGAAAATTGGTCCATTGGTTCAAAAGTTGTTAGTAGGGGGCACACACATACACACACAGACAGAACCATTTCATAAGGCTGTTTCCTTTGGAAACTATCCTAAAAATGCACATTTTGTTACAAACTCTTCTTAAATGAAAACAGTTTAACATTTCTTGTCGCATTAAGTTGTACTCATCTGGAGTCGCTGCAATACCTAAACATGATATTGGAAATATAAGGAGCATATCGCAAAGAGCAAAAAAGGTTTACGCGACCAAACATTTCCTCACAATTACGGCAGAATAGTGTACCTTCGAAGGATAATGTGCCTCTTGAACCTTTTGTCCTTTCAAGGCTTTACGGTTGAGCAGCTTTCGTTTTATTTATTTGCCGTTTTATTTGAATAGGGCTATATCAAGGATCGTCACTTATCCGAATAAACATAGGAAAAATACTAAATAATAGAAACAAGAAAGAAATACACAAGTGCTCGAACGGAAATAGGATATAAAACGTTAGATTATCTTGTACCGGAAAACTAAAGAATAACACGGAAGGACGAGGTATAAACCTACACCTTTCGGAAAAAAATCTTATTCTTATCATTCCAGAGAAATCCGATTTAAAAACCTCCAAGACATTTTTGTAATTTAAATGCTGCCAACAAACAATGTTTTGAGAAATGGCAAAATGACGAAAGCAGCAGCAATGGCGAAGCAAAAAGCAATCAAATTAAAGCAAAATCGGATGAAAACCACAAAGGAAGTCCTGGGATAACCAAAACACGCCAAAACAAACATTTCAAGCATATACTTGGGGCGGAAAGGAACCTACGCCACCTGGAAAATAAGGGGGAAAAAACAGGATCCTATGAAGGAGGCGGTGTACTGGAAGGGATTTGGGATACGACGTAAATAGGAACAAGACATTTTGGAAAGAGGGCGCATATCCAGGAAGTATTTTTTTACATAAACACAAGTCCAATACGAAAACAACGCATGGGAGGTAATGGAGAACATGCGCTTTTGTTCTCAACCCTGTCGCATATCCCTCTCCCCCCTCTTCCTCCCTCCCTCTTCCTCTCCCTCATCCTCCTTCCCTCTCTTCCCCTCATTTTCCCTCCTTTCTCTTCGATCTTCCTCTCAGTTCTCCATCTTCCTCTCTCCTTCTCCCCCAACCTTCCTCCTATCTCTCACTGCCTTCGTATCTCAATCTCTCTCCCTCTCTCCAATATCCATTATCATTTCATTCTCCCCCCTGTTATCCCTCTCTTCATCTTCCCTCCTCCCATCTCTTCCTTTTTCTCTCTCTCTCCCTCTCCCTCCCTTTTTCGCCTATCCCTCTCTTTCCATCTATATTACTTATCTCCTCTCCATTCTTATCCCCGCCTTTCTTCTATCCCTTCTCTCAACCCCCTCCTCCCATCTCACTCTCTACCTCCTTCCATCCTTCGAGCTACACCGACGAAGAAAAATGCGACAAAAATTTAAGGAAAACCTCCCTATCTCACACATACACATAGACGGATGACGTATATGTGATGTCACGTATCCCTGGGATACGTGTCGGAAACCTTGGGAAATTTTATTTTCCTCCGCTTCTTCCCCACCACATCCTCGATTTCCCCTCCTCTATGAGCATCACCCCTCCTTTATTCCTCGCTTATTTTTTTTCACCTTCGCCCTCTTACTTATCCCCTTCGGACATACCAATACGATGAGCGGAGGGAGAGACGGAGGAAGAGAAGGAGTTGGCGAGGAGGAGGAAGTTTGAGGAGGCGGAGGTTCGTCTGCAGTCGGAATTCGCGAGAGGTAGTTTAAAAGAATAGGGGGAGGGGAATTTTGGGCGTAGCGCGGAAGCGGAGAGAGAGAGAGAGTTGTGGGAGGGGGAGAGGTGATAAGACCGGATGGGGCTGAAGGTAATGCAGAAGAGAAGGGACCTTTGAAGATCTGAAAAAAGTGGAAAAGGGGGGAAGAAGGGAGGATGGAGATAAGGAGTCTCTTACTTTCTTTCTCTTTCTTTCCCTTTACTTTTTCCCTTTCCGGGCCCGTTTTCATTCCACATTCTCTCCTACGATCTCCTTCTGGTTCTGGCCTCTACTTCTTATTTTCTCTCTCTCTCTCTCCACTCCTTCCCCTCTCCCCTTTCCTTCCTCCCTCTCTCCCCACTTTCCCCTCTCTCGGTTTTCCTTCTTTACATTTTCTTAATTCTTTTCTCTCTCCCTCATTCTTCTCTCTCCTCCTACCACTTTTCTCTCTCTCCATCTCTCATCCTCGCACTCTCCTTCCTTCCCTTCCTTCTTTATCAATTTCACTCCACTGACTATTTACTTGCGTCTCCCTCCTCCCTCTCCTTTTCTCTCCCCTCTTTCCCTCTCCGTCTCATCCTTCCATTTCTCCTTCTTAATCTCTCCCAATCCTCTCACCTTCTTTCTGCACCCATCTCTCCCTTCCTATCCCTTACTCCCCCTCCTACCCTTTCTCTCTATCTCCCCCTACACTCTCCTAATCTTTCTCTCACTCCATCCCCATCTCCTCACTACGTGTTCGAAATGACGAAAAAAGTTTTAACCCGCCTAGGGCCGAACCCGCACGCCTCAGGATATGGAAAGGACAGAAGAGAACAGACGAAGGGCGAAAAAGCATACCTGGATGGAAATACAAGCGAGTAGCGGGCGAAGGCGGAGGCGATGCGTGGGAGGAGCTGGATGAGGGACGAGAGTGTTTTCGTTTTGCTTTTTTTGGAAAGGTCAAGGTGCACCCAAGATGTCGCCTTTTCCTTCTCCTATTCTTCGATTCCCCTTGCCGTTGTTTTTTAGACATATTTACTTTTTCGCTATGATCATCATTTTCGCCGATTTTTGTCGTGCCGGGCGAGTTATAACGGGTCGCGTATGATCTAAAAAGGATTGGAAGGAATCCGATTTCCCTTTTTTTATTTGTATATTTTTTCGGTAGTATCAGGCACCTTATATTTTTCTCATATATGTTTTGAAATACAGGGTTATTTGGTTATTCTACATGGCACATTAGCAATAAAGGACACAGTGGAACCTAATTAGTTTATGCCTGAGAACCTGAAACGATTGCATATAACACTACCATTGTTCCGACTAATTCAAAGCTTTATTATTATGCAAACGAGTCCTAACTTCATATTTTGAATAGCTCTCACACTAAATTGGCATCATTAGCTATACATATATATTTATATGTACACATATGAGTATATACAAACAAATATGCAATTGCACGAATTATAAAGTAGCTAAATTGAGTAGCCAGCTAAAATATTAATGAAAAGGTATCCTCCATTTTGCACTACATTTCGGCGCGAGATACAAAATTCTTTCAATTTTTTAGCGGAATTTTAGCATCGCTCGTTCTTTAAAAAATTAAATAAACTCGACATCTTTGCACTGTCGCCTACGTAGCCATTTTCCCATAAAAGCCAAAAGACGCCCTCCAAATCACAGGAAATTACACACTCCAGCGAAGCGAACGAATTAATTCGGAATTGCTCCTAGATCCTCATTCAAAGCATTTATTCTTAATAAGAAGTGCACGTTTCTTTGGGGTGGGGCGTCGAGAGGATCGGTTATGTCATTATTATTTTTTACACACGCAGGTACGGGAGGGAAGAGATCCGGAACACGGGGAGGGAGAGAAGGGAGAAGGCGGTGGGGAGGGGAAGGAAGAAGCGGAAGGGGTGGGGGAAGGAGCCCGACCTTCTCTTCCTTTTACGTCGCAGGAAAAAAAGAAACGGCACGAGAACGAATTCGGGACGTAACTGCAGAAAAGGACTGCTCCGGCGTTATGAGGCGCCGTGAATAAAGTATGATGTGCGACATGGAATAAAAAGGGTGCGAACCAAGGAGGATACTGAGAGGGACGGAGCGAAAGAGGAAAGCAAATAATAAAGAGAAACAACGAGGAAAGAACGGAGAGACGAAAGAGGGAAGAGAGTTGAAATAAAAGAGGGGATGCAAAAGGGTGAAACATAAGAATAAGAGAGAGAGAGAGAGAAATAGAGAAAATTGGAAGGAATAGAAAAAAGAGAATAATAATCAGCCGGATGAATTGGAATAAGGAAAAGAAAGGTCTGAGGGATATGAAGAGGCGAGGGGAATTTGAGTATTTCGGACGAAATCATGTGTTGAAAATACAGGATATAGAGGGAAGAATAAAGAATATGAGAGGTAAGGAAGGATAACTAAGAGAGGAAGAGGAAAATTATAGAGACGGAAGTGTAAAAGAATAAAGAGACCCAAACATTAGACAAAAATGACAGAATAAAAAAGAAGAAATTGAGAAAATCGTCAACGAAAGAAAGATAGGCAATCAAAGATGGTGGAAAGGGAGAAATCGGAAAAGCGTCTAGAAAATTTGAAGAAAGAAAGTAATGAATGTAATAATAAATCTGATAAAGATAGGAAAAGAGAAAGATGAAGGAGAAAACATTAGCGGTAGAAAAAAAGACGAAGAATAAGATAAATGGAGAATTAACGAACAGGGACAGCGTGAGGATGGCAAATAATACGAATGCAAGGAAAAGAGAGGAAATGGGGAATTCCGCGGGGAGAGAAAGGAGCGATAAGGAAAATGAGAGAGAGAAAAAGATGTTACAAGCGCCAAAAATGAAAAACAGAATAGATTGCGAAAGTGAGGAAGATTTAAAAAAAGAGGTATATCTCGTAAAATGACAATGCTGTTCGGATACTGGAACAGGAGAGTGAGAGATAGAGAGGGGTGGTGGTGGGGTTAGGTGTTATTCTAAGAAAAGGGCTTAACTCTAGGAGAGGCGGCAATTTGCGATCGGAGCAGAACAAAAGTGCAACGGCCTCTATTTTCGGCGGAAAGGGTGCTAGACAATTTCGGAGGGATTCTGATCTCATCCTCCTTCTCCACTCCTTCCCTTATCCGGGGCAGAAGTCCCCTTTAACATCAGCAGTGTTTTCTATCCTCCCTACCTAAATCCCTTCCTTTAAAACCGCCATCTCCTTTTCCTTCTCCTTTGAACCCTTGTGTGATCCTTTCACCCTCCATCTCTCCAATACACCCTCTCCTCTCTTCTGCTTATTTTATAATCTTTTATCGCCGCTCCTGCTTTATTCCGTCTTTTTTCCCATCTTTCTCTTTCCCGAAACTAATTATAGAAGGCTCGACTTTGTGAAGCTGACCCATCATTTGTTTATACGAAGAAAAAAGTCGCAGCGTCGTCGAAGAATTCGGTGCAATAAAAAAAAGCTTTAATCGGCAAAAAGGGTTTCTTGCTTTGCAGCACGGTTGCCCGGTTGTGATTTTTTTGTTTCAGGGAAATGTTTGAAGAAGTTTTTTTCTTTATCTAATCCCTCGCCATCCTTCCTTCGCCTCTACTTTCTCCTTCCATTTTCTCCGTTCCTTATCTCCACCTTTGTTCAGCTCCCTCTCCCTCCTCCTCCTCTTCCTAGGAAATCTTCCCTCCCTTCCATCTCCTCCGTTTCTCCCATCAGCTTAAGCTTTCCTTCTATTCCATCTCCCTTCCACCTCCTCCACCTCTCTCTCACCCGCTTCCGTAAATTCTCCCTCTCTCTCTCTCTCTCTCTCTTTGTACTACAACACTGTTATCTTCAAAATTTCCGTCCTGCCCCCTCGGGGCGACCTTGTCATATACGTCACCTCACAAAGTGGCACTTTTCTGCCCCTTTGATGGAGCTAATACTTTCCACCCGTGGGCGGAGGTGTGCGCTTGTGTTTTCTTTCCGCGCCTCCCTCCCCCCCTCTCTTCCTACGCCCCCATCCCTCAATCCTTTTCCCATCTCCATCTCTTGCGCCCCGCGGCGGCAGGTCGGAAAAGGAGATGCTTTCTCGGTTTATTTTGGTTTGCGCTTCCACCCGTGTTTAACAGCTATTGTCTCCGTCTGTAATGAAGGCGCGAGCGCGAGGCGTAATTACAAGGGGAATAACTGCTGCGGAATCCGCTCGGCGGTTTCGGGCGAAAACGTGTCGGATCCTAGGAAAAATATTTTTCCCTCCCTGAAGAACTCGGTTCGCTGCGGGGAAGGAGATAATGTTTGCTGCGTTAACGGAAGGACAGATTTCGCTGCGCCGGGAGGTGATAAACGAAGAGAAAATAATAGAAGGAATACGTCGTTTTAGCTCCATTTAACGCAAACCTCTGATCATCTTAAGTCTGCTCTTTTAAATCCTCTTTTACGTTTCAGTTTACAAACAAAGGGAAGCAACTTCTCGTAAGATATCGTCTTGAGGTGACAATCAAATAACTCTATGAAGTCGAAAAATATTCTTCCCCACTTTTCATGGTTAAAAAAAGTTAGTTTTAATTGAAACGAATAGCGTAAGCCTAACTAATCCGAGTTTCCTCGCCAGCAGTTCGCTTATTCTTTCGTGCGGTACAGGAAGCGTCATATGACCTAGAGTGAACATCACCTGCATACATTTTATCTTCATAATAACCCGTTCCATTTCTCTCTTTCTACATTTGATGCAAATTTACTTGACGTAGAAACCGCGATTCGCGATACAATCCGACGCACGAGCAAAATAAGGGGATGCGGATATTTACATAAAGTCCAAACAAAGATGCCTATAGCGACCCAAGCCACTAAGCGACACCTATTTTACTCCCCTTCTTCTTCTTCAAAAGCTCACCGACCATCTTCGCACGCGCGCGGAGGACCTAAGGTCGCCAATTTTTTCAGAGCAGCGCATACGTATTCATCTCGTCGCCTTCTCTAGTCGCGTACCTCATTTAACCTCACGCCCATTACCCCTTCTAACCCATTTTATGCCTCTTCCTTTACCACCTACCTTCTCTCCCTTCATCCCCACCCTCCTAGTCCCTCGCAAGTACGCACCGAACCCCTAACTCCCACTTTTTTGCACAGTAGGGCGCGCTTGTGTGTTATGTATATACAATCTCCCCGAGGAGACTTCAACCAATCTCCCTTATAACGTCAACCGCTCTCTCTCTCTCTTTCTCTCCTCCGTCTCATCCCCCCCCTCGTACCGATTCCTCCCTTACCAACTGCAAAGGGTTTGAATCATATCTCCTCGTCTCTCCCTCTCTCTCTCCATACCCTTTACACTCCCGTCTCTTAGCGCTACTGTCTCTTCCTCTCTCTCTCTCTCTCTCCCTCTCTCTCTCCCCTCCCCGCTCTCTCTAACGTCCCCCTTTCTCCAGCAGCCAATGGCCATGCTATAGCTGCACAAAGCTCCCTAGGCATTCCGATCACGCTTCAAGCGTCTTTCTCCGGGAGCGACCCCTGCTTCTCTTCCCGGGGCGAGAATTTGGAGAAGTGCCGCCTTTTCTGCCGCTCCTTTCCCTCTTCAGTTCCTCCGTCTCCCTCCCTCTCTCTCCTTTCTCTCTTCCTCCTTCTATCCCTCACCATCGGCCAAACTCTTTACCCCTTCCCATTCCCCTCTTTTTCTTGCTTCCCTCTTCCTCTCTTTTCCCCATCTCTCTCTCTATCTCGCTCTTCTCTCGACCCATGCACCCATCCCTCTCCCACTCTGTTTCCCTCCTCCGTTCCTCTTAACTTCTATATCCTCTTTGCAGCCTCCTCACCGGCTTCTGTCCTCCAGAACGCCCCCCTTTCCCCTCCAGTTCTCTCTCCCATACTTCCTCTATCCCCTTATGGACCACCGAAAAGGATAACACCCCTCCCTTGTCGCTTTACCGGCAACCCTTATTCGCAGCCTCTCATCCGATAAAGGGGAAGGACGTAATGTTTGTCGAGCAGAATGGGTTCGGACGAAATGTTATCAGGCATAACGTCTTTTGACAGAACGTCCTCCCCAGGCCGTCGCGGGAGAGGGGGAGGGGAGGGAGTGGGGCGAAATTCTCATCCGGAAAATTACCGCGCGCGGAATTGACCTTAGGTACGGTAAGCTCCGGGTAATGGGTTCCAGGAGGTCACCCCCGGAAAAAAGTAATGATTGAATAAAAGATCTTCTGCTCTAAAAAAAATGAAGTCTGGTTTCTTCTTTTGACGTAAACCGAGTTTCCCTCCATCTTTACTCGGGACGTGGTTCGCTGAATGAATAAATACTTCAAGTAAGAGCGTTTTTTACGCATGGTGGAATTTGTGCTAATGATTAATCAGTTGTTGAAATATGATTTTTTGGTGATTAATGCCGAACGTGACTCTTAACGTTAGGAGTACGTGATTCTTTTCCGAATTCGTGAATTATGTAGGCATTGAATGAACATTTTTAAACATTTATAATGTGCTACAGAAAAACTAGAACTATTGAGATAGATCTAAATCGGTTAGTTATATATTAAAATCTCCTATAGCATATGAGTTAGAATCTTCATACACCCTTAATAGCAAAGCTTAATACATTCCAGAAAAATTTGCCCTATGATTGTTTAATCTTTCGCAAGTATACACTTCATAATTATGAAGGATCATAACACTTTTCAATGCAAAAAGTACATAATATTCCTCTTATTAGCTTATTAGAAATTTGAAGGTGACGTAAAATAAAAATGCTTCGAATCAAAAATTAAAATGTGTATAATATAACAATTATTTTAGCCAAAAGCATGAAATAAGATGCGCAAAACAAAGATCACATCAAACGTTAACGGAGAGGCAACAAAAATTTTAAAAATCTTTCCGTTCTAGACATTCATCTTCACGAATTAAAAAAATCCTTCAATGCATAAAATATCATAGATGATAAAACACCTTAAAATGAATACCATGTAACTGGCTTCCATAAAATAGTTTCAAATGAGCGATTATTAAGGATATATTTCGAAGTTAAAATTTTCATTTCGCGTAATTTGTCGGAGGGGAGAATGTGGAAGAATTTTTTGAGGCCTTAGTTGGAGAGGGGTCATAGTTATGGAGTGTGCATTTTGTGGGAGGAGGAAATATTACAAGCGGACATTCGCGGAGAAGGCATTCAACGATAGGCAACTTTTTCGAGGAGACATTATGAAACGAGACAATTTGCCAAAGGAAATGTTTTTTTGATGGTACATTCTTCCGAGAAATTTTTGCCTTCGCGCGGGAAAAAATAAGAGTTTTTAAAAAATCATCACCATAGGGTTTCATTTTTCGAGGACGTTTCGCAGATCCTCGACCTTTTTTTTCCTTACCCGATCTCGTCCCTTCCTAAAGACCGCTTTAACAGGGTCACTTTTTTCCTCCCTCCTGCTCCTACTGTTGAGAGGATGACACTTTATTCAGGGAGCCTCCTCTTCCTCGAGACGTATTTCTCTCCCTCTCTCTCTCTCTCTCGCTCCGCTTCTTAAGACCCTCTTCCCATACCTCGGCTCCCTCTCACTCCCTATCTCTCGCCGTAGCTTTCCCTCCTCCTCCCGGCCCTTCCTTAATTCCTCCTTAAATCTAGAGGGCATGATGAGAGAGAGGTTCGGATGGCTGAAGAGAGGGACTCCTGCGCTTGGCGGTTGTGTTTAGCATGTAAGGCTAACGCCTCCGAGATTAGGGTTTGAACCTCGTACGATGCAGCACAAAGTGCTTTTGAGGTGAGCAGCGTCGTCTTGGCTACGGTTGACCTTTTTTCCCTCTCTTAGCTACATACTCCCACAGAACAGGCGATATGGAGGGGGGAGGGAGGAGGAGGAGGGTGGCAAAGTCGAACTAGGTTACGGGGTTGTTCCGCGTCCCGAGTTTGCTCCCACGGAGATAATTTGCGGCCCGTGAGTATTATATGGGCCATAATGACGATGTGACTGATATGCATTACCCTCTAAAAACCCCTTCCTCCTCCTTTTCCCTGCCTCTCTTTTAGCACCAATTTCCCTCCGGATCCTTTACCGGGGGTGCAAGGAGCCGAGAGATAGAGGGCGTTCTGGTGTAATTAGCGAGTCCCTTTTTTTGCGTGAGGCGGGTTAGAGGGAAAAAGGCATGCAAACCGCCTGCTCACATTGCAAGGGGAGTGAATTTAATTCGTGCGTTTCGTCCAAACGCGAGCCTTCGCATGATAAACAATCCGTTATCCACCCTGCACCTGTAATTAGCGAGTCGTTTCTTTTTTTTAATATTTAGGATTTTCGTTAATTACAGGGTAGTGTTACGTTTTATGATTTATTTTTAAAAAATAGTTTATTCATTTTTTTGCGTGTTATTTATCTTGCAATCCGGTACCATTGAAAATCTATAGATTGTTTTTTTTTTGTTTTTAAAGACTCAAAGATATAAAGAGCTATAAACTTAAAAGGTTATAAGCAACTCCATATTGCATAAACTGCGTGTATAGAAAGGCACACACATACATACTTATATATATATTAAGTATAAAATACGTAACTACCCTATACTCTATACTCTATATATGCATACGTGTGTTTGTGTATTTACACGTATGCACACGAGCGTTGTAATAAGCCTTTTTGATTTTCGTAATAATGAATGAAAGTAGGGCAGGAGGTAAAAAATAACGCGCCCTTGTGACTTTGAGCCTTAATTGGAAACACTTTTCGAAAAATTTCAAACTCCACGCGCTGAATATTTCAAAAGACGTGTTCGCCACAAGAAATGTGCGCAACGCTTTTTAAAATGAGAATTCCGTTTTATTAACCGTCCGACCCGGGTTCGATTTTCCTCTGGGCGCATTCATTCCTACATGAACCCGAAAAAAACTTTTCCACTCTAAAGCAAATCATTTTTAACTCTTCAATCCGCGGCAAACGTTCTCCAGGGAGTCGCAATAAGGAAATCCACTCCTTCGAGAGAAGATGCATCTCTTGCGAGCATTGGATATTTAATCTGCCGAAACAATTCCCGGACGAGAGGGCGCCGTAAACGCGAGGCGGAGAGCGCAATAAACGGGAAAAATTTGCATAGTCTCACAAGCGGACGCGACGTAAAGTTTCATGTGCAGTGTCTCGCGCAGGGGCATAATTCCCGCCTGCCAGGCCAAAGCGAAGAGAAAGACGAAAAAAGATACACGTGGATTTACTTGCCTCAAAGAAGGAGTTGCCCGTCACTTTACCGGATAAGATGTTTCAGGAAGAACGAATACCCGCTCTCTTCCGTTCTCCTTCTCTCTCATTTTCACGAATTCACGAAAACCGAGAAAAACTCTCTTTTTTATTCCTTCCTCCGCAAGGAGATATCCCGTTTCCGTTTCCATGGATACGCTACAGTGGCCGTTTTCTCTCCTCCTCCGCCCGAACCGGTGTCTCTTTTGCTGGAGAGATTTATGTGTTGTTTTAGAATTAGCCAAAGGATCTCGGGACACATTACAATCTTCTCCTCTCTTCATTTCTCTCTCTCTCTCACTTTTTTCTCTTTCTACCGCGGTGTGTTTCTCTTTTGTTTTCATTCCTCGTAGGCTTACTACACATTTTCTTTACCGGTTCTGCGATACCGCATAGTTTTTTTCGTCCCTTATCGTCGCTCACATATTTTTCTTTTAATTTTATCCTGCCCGCTACGAATAGTCGGTTCGTTTAAGCATGAAGCGGTTGCATATTTTATTTTAAAGCGAAGGAGTTTTTTAGATTATGTCTAACTAAGCTGGAAATTTGCTCGTAGTGGGTGAAGGGAATATCGGGAAATGCCTAAAAAGATTGCCGCGGACGGATCTACTTAACTTTCTCAGCCATTTCGACTTTTTTGCCACTCTTGGATATAAATCTGTTCTGGTTGCACTTGATAAAAAAATATAAATTTGCAGTAAACAATTTTGATATTTTATTTATATGACTTGCATACACGATATATTATGCATATTAAACGCGATAAAACAATATCATGATGGAATTCTGAAACCAAAAAATCAATTATTAATCGAACATGTACAACTCAAAATTTCATTGTGCCCTATAATAGGTTAAATTGTATTTAATTAAATAACTTCCTTCATTATGTATTAACGAGAACATTGAAACACGCTTTTATAAATCAAATTTCCATAAAAATGTGCTTCGAAATAAAAATAGTTTTCATTCATTTACGCGAAGGTATTAATAAATAATATTGTTTGGAAAATTTCCATCGCGCAACGCTATTTTTTTAATCTCTTCCAGAAAAGACCGATTGGATTATTGCAATTTCGCATAAAACAACCACGCGAGAAGACCTAAAAACATTGTAATGGAATAACATAACAATCAAATGACAATTGGACGACACACGTCACCTCACATCCGGGACGAACCGGATGGGAAAATTACCGGCCGCGCCGTCAGATGGCGTTCCGAACCTTTTCATTCTTTTTTTTATCCCCCGAGATAACTGGACCGACACCAACCGGAGTATTTTCATTGCTCCTTCCGGAATAAAACGAGGGAGCTGCGCCTTGAAAAACATCCGCCCTTGCGGAGCGTCGTAAACCAGGAGGAGCTGAGATGCTTAACCTTGAGAGATATACGGTTCTCAGAGAGATAAGGAATTGACCTAGTCTCTCTCTCTCTCTCTCTTTCTCTCAGACATCTCGTCTCCTCCACTTTAGTCCTAGCACCGGTAATTAAGAGAATCTTTCCTAAACTTGGAGAGAGGTCTTTGAGAAAAAACAAATGGGTCGAACAACAGGCAGAAACTGTCGAGGGATATTTTTTCACGTGATAATGTATCATAGTAAAGGATAGTCTATTTGCAGCCGACTGCGATTTCGTTAGGAGAAAATGAGCACACTTAACACGAGCAGATATGTGCGTTATATGAAGGATGGACCGTTTTCACTGATTATAAAATGCCGCCACACAACCAGAATATGACTAAAGAAGTAACATATTAACAATATTTTTTTAGCAAAACAGCTGCTGTAATATAAATTAAACAGATGATTAGTGTGTTAATGTTTTCAAAATTAAAATGCTCTATATACTCCATCAAAAAACATTTTAGCGTAAATACATTTATTTAGTCGTAAGCGTCAACTAATGAAAATGCGTATTAATAATTAATTTAATTCAATTTCTCGTTGAAAAATGCCAGAAAAATAAGCGTTTTTTCTGTTGATGATCAAAATTTTGTGATTATATGGCACGTATTTCGTTTATCCTCTAGAGCAGAGGTAGGGAACCGACGGCCCGCAAAGCTATGATGAAAAAGTATTCGGTAAAATTCAATAGACGATTTCATATATTTTTAGTAAAATTGTGATCTCAAAATCCTTTCCGGTGAATTCTTAACGCTAGTAAATTATTTAGACTTGATTTTCACTAGTAAGGGACCGCAGTATCTCTAGATAACTGCTGATACAAACGCTCATCGGTCTCGTTGAAGCCCTCCTGACTTACAATGCGGAGCTTCGAAGCATTCACAACTAGGAATGTGGCTCGCCACGCAGAAAGCGTTGCCGAACCTCACTCTAGAGCAGTGTTTTCCAAACTATTTCTACCGCGGATCCCTTTTCGCGCCGAAAGCTTTTCACGGTTCCTCGGACAAAAAAATCAACCGTGATTCAAAAATAAAACAAGAGCGCAACGAGTGTTTCTGTTTTTTCTAGTCTCAAGTCGTCGAATGTTAAGGGAGAGCTGAATCCATGCAGTATTCAGTCGACTGCGGTACTTATTTTTGGTGGCAGCGCATCTAGAGGGAGATGGTTGAAAACCGCAGCTTTGGATAAGTTTGGATATTCATGGATGAAACTACCCCGAAAGTTTATCAGCGAGATTTCGTTGTATCTTAGCTGCAGTTCAAAATGCTGTTGTACTGTCAATGAGATTCCTCCAAGCCGTCACAGAGATGCCTTCTCTCTGTCATTCAGGACAATGTAATCTAATTTGCACTTTGTCTCCTCTAGAAACTGCAGGAGAGTGAAAAAAACCCTCCAAGTTCCTGTCCTTCACGTACGCAGCCCAAAATCGAGTTTCTGTAGCATCGATTTATTTGCAGTTTGCAGTAAAAATGGAAACAATTTTTCTTTGCATAGAGGTTCAATTTTAGATCTTTCTAAAAAAATATATCTGCCAAGTATGCTAGCTTCTGCAGCCATGAAATGTTTGCTAGGAGACCGGATACATAAAAAAGACGTTAAACAAAAAACAGCCATTTCGATACGAGGTTCAAATATTCTTACGTGACAGCCACCTCACTTCCGTGTACAGCAATAGAGTCGTATTTACAGTCACAATTTCCTCTCAAAGGGTATTAAATAATCTGGAATTAAGGCTCCTAGCTTTTATGAAACTCGCAATGTTAACTGCTCCATCCGAAACAGATTTCAGTGATGTGACATTCGTTTCACAGCAAGTCCCTGCCAGGTGATAAGCTAGAACACTAATGAAAACATGTTCACGCTAAACTCACAGCAGCACTGCCTAGTATTTAACTGTCGTATATTGTTTGTTTCCGCTTTTTGACATAGATTTTCGGACGGAAATCAACTATAGTTTTCCGCAACCGGTATTCCGAGGCATACTCGAAACTGAAAGAAATAGCGTTTAACAAAGAGCTATAATAGAGAAATTTTAGGAAGTGCTCATAAAATTGTTCATATAAACCGCAACTCTTTGAAAAAAACACTTAATTTTGATATCCTGAGGACTATAGGAAACCAATTCATAAAAAATTATTTGGGTAATAACTTCTTGTCAGTTTGTTTATGGTCCCGTCAGGCGCGGGCCAAGGAATTTTGGCGCCCCGGGCGAGATAGCACTCCATCCCCCTCCTTCGTAAATGTTTGTTGAGATATATACAGAGTAAATGTTAATTTATTCATCGCTTTGTAAAAATTATTGATAATGAAAAAATAAAAGGAATGCCATCGAGAATTCAGCCTGTTCCGCGATATAAATTAATCAAATATTTATTCACTTGTAAGTAATGCATAAATAGATGATCGGTATAGCGCCCCAGGCAGCAGCCCGGCTCGCCCCCGTATCTCGGACCGGCCTTGGGTCCCGTACACTAGTATCCGCCATTAAGGAAATTTGTTTGCGGATCCTCTGGGAAATCCTCACGAATCCTCTGGGATCCACGGATCCCACTTTGGAAACCGCTGCTCTAGAGGAAGATATATTTTGTTTTAGTCGCGTGTATAGTGCCGAGTTCCGCCCTATTTTGAAATTCAACTCTATAATATATTTCGTTTAATCCCATAAATTACTTGCGAAGAAAAGGAACGCCGTTGAATTCTAAACCCAGCGCTTTCGACTAAATCAAAAAAGGATAATCCGGATAAAATTTTCAGACGACCAGTATGAGCAGAACCTTCCTACCATTGAGAGCTATGAGAATTTGAATACAAATAAGCAAACAAATGCTCAGTTAAATATGAATTTTTTTTAAACATATAGAATGGGAACTTAAGGAAAATTAATCGCTTTTGCATTCTTAAAAATCACTGTATTTTGTATCGTAATACTTGTGTGGCAGTTCTCTTTAAAACCATAGATTACGATATTAAAAATAATCATGACAACGCAATAGTTTTACTTCAAAAAATGTTCATTTTGCTTGACTTTGATGCACATCACCATTGTAACTTTTATGGCCTTTCGTTTAAACATAATAAAATAAAGCCTATTCTTTATAATGTGCCGTCATACCATATTAATTTTCATAGCAGTAATTACATTCTTTACTCTCAACGATTAATTTGCTTTTATATCGCCACGAACGTTTTCTATCACTAAAAATCTAGTAAATAAGTAGATAGTAATTATCATTTATGAGTAAGAAATTATATTTATAAAACTTTCAAACATTGGTTTCCGTTTTATGGTATATTAACTCTCATTGACAGAAAGTTTAAAAAAAAAGTTTAATAATTACTTCACAAATAATTATTATTACCCCTAATGTCTATCCAGAGCTATTTGTATTAGAAGCAAGGCGTAAGTTTATGATTCACAATGAAAAATCACAAAAAAGGCTTGAGATAATGAACGTATCGGACAAAGACACTTTTATTGGCTTGTATGGGTGCATCCAAAACTCCTCAAAATGGCGTGACAACTTCTTCCGTGGCAACCCATAGGCATTTTTGTTACGACGGCTGCATTTTCAACGCCTTAAGCCTATCGCGTCCTCATCCTTAAACCAGCATATATCCTCCTAACCACGCTCCAAAAAATCCAGTTATTCGTAATTCCCACTTTAATCTCAGATGTCGGAACTTGTCGGTAATGTTTTTGATCGCCATTTCACATTCGTTTCGTGACTCAAAATGTTCGCGTTACGATCTCGAGTTACTGCTTCAAAAAAGTAACAAAAATTTCTAAAGAATTTTTCGTAAGATTTACGTTCCAGAGTGAGGGATTTCTTTTTTAGGTCGATCGGAAAAGATTCCGAGAGCATAAACGATTGAAAGGTGGAGACAGAGAGAGAGAAATATCGATAATATGATAACATATCGCAGAGTTCGTTCCCTTGAAGCTGATTTAAAGACAAATAAACAACACTCGAATTTTGAAAATAAAATAAATAAACGAGAGTCGAATAGCGTGTTTGAATGAATTGTTTTGCCTTTCATTATCGCTCCGCGTCAGCGCAATATTAAAAACGAGAAGGGATTTAGAAAAAAAGGAACTCATCTCTACTTTTAAATTATATATTCACTACCTGAGGCAGTAGAGGGGTAGAGATCGCTTTCTTGTTTGGAGGTTGAGGAGAGGACGGAAGGAGGTATGAAGAGGGAAGCGGGGAGCAAAAGGAGAGGAGAAATTCGAGGGTGGAGTAGGAGAGGTGAGAGATTTAAGGCATTATGAGAGAGAGAGAAAATTAAAAAATTCTAAAAAATATATATGATATGGCTGTAGGTGGAGGAGGAGAATAAGAGAGTTTCACACGGAGGCTGGAGCTTATCACATAATTGAACCCTAGCGTCCCGTCATCGTTTACCTCCACTTCTATAAATCTCTTCAATGTGCTATCTCTGCCTGCAAATGTTCCCGAAAGATTTACGAACGACTGCAATCGATTAAAATCGCGTCTCTTTCCATTCCTCTCCACCTCTCACTTCCTCCCACCCTGTCATAATATCCCACTCCCTCCCTACCCCTCCCTACCCCTCCCTATCCTCTTCCCTCTCTACCCACTCCCCTTTCTCTCTCTTCTCCATACCCACCCTCCCCAGCTTCTCCTCAGCCTCTCTCCTCACCCTCCCTCCTCACCCTCCCTCCTCACCCTGCCTCACAACCTCCTCCGCTCTTCTTCCTCCTCTCTTCGTCATCCATCTCATCCTCCCTCATCCCAACTTCTTCTTTTCCAAAAAAATGAAACCATAAAGACTTTTTTTTATAAAGATAGGAATTTTAAGGTGTGGGATGAGGATATTTTCGCTTTGCCCTTTTTTAAAAATCATTAAAGTGATGCCCTCTATCCAACGCGATTTTCCTTGACGCAGATATGATTACACACGGTTAAGTAAGTTTCACATTCATTAATTCGGCGCGTACAAAATTTAATCATACGCGGTCCTAAAAACTGCGCGCGCACCGCATTTTACGTATGTATGTGACAAACACGTGATTTTGCCATGCAATATTAAATTTGCGCAATGCGGCTTTGGCTAACGTGGTCTTTTTTTAAGAATGTAACCACATCCCCGCGTTAAGCAATGAATTTCTACATGTACGAGGGTCGTTCATAAATGAATGTAACTGGCTTGGGTCGCGCCGATACAAGGCATGTCGGCTTCTATGTGATACTACTGGGTGCTCGATGGACTCTCCGCCGAGATTGCTGCACCGTTGCCCCTTTGTGGCAACTTCTGGAAAGCGCCAGTGAACCACTCTTTGGAGGCACTACGCCCACACTCGCGGACGGCGTCCTGCAAGCTGTCTTTCTCTGGAAATCACTGGCCCCGTAAGGGATCCTTCGTGGTGTCAAAGAGAGCATAGTCGAGCGGGGAAAATCTGGCGAATGTGACATTGTAGTGTGCCCCAATGATTGCAAAGTAGCTGATGTCATTAGGCAGATGTGGAAACAGGCGTTATCATGCAACAACAACATCATGCATGACCTCTTCTCACGCCGACGCTGTTGAATTCTGCAACTGAGACATTACAGGAGATCACAATAGGTTTTGCTGATGACCGTGTTCCTTGGAGAAGCCAGTCCACCTTCGGGATACACATGATGTCCCAAAACGCTGTGGCCATTTGCTTTCCAGCAGACGGAGAGGATCTAAATTTCTTTGACCGTGGATTGTAGATATGTTTTTACTTAATGTATTGCCGTTTTGTATGTATCAGGAGAGTAGTTTTGGAACTACATATCGTCGCTGGTGACCGGCATGGCAGAGAAACGGCAGAGGTCCGCATTGTGATAGTCACGTTCAATCTTATCCGCGTGCACATTCAGCACCACTTACAAATGAGCTTGCGACGGGTTGGCAACTGGAACATGTGGCACCACCGTCTGCTTGCAATTGCAGTTAAGTGATGTAAGGGCAGCACCATAGTTGCCATGTCTCAAACACAGTGACCGGTGTCCTAGTCATTTATGAATGGCCGTATTACTCATAATGAATTTTGGGTAATAACAAAAACTTCCACGAAGTCGCACTTGAGACACTCAGCTATATGCTTTATATATATATATATATATATATATATATATATATATATATATATATATATATATGAGATTTTTAGTTTACATTCACCTCTCTGTGTAATTTATTTTCTTATTCCGAGTGATTATTCCTTGTTTAAGTTTGGGAAAAAGGGCTCCATGTAAATATGTAATGCCTTATTTGTTAAAAAATACTTTTAAGGAGTGATGTTCTGGAATAAGAAAATGAGGAAAAACGAAATTCGCTGATTAAAAGCCATTTCTAAGCCTTCTAACCTTGATACCAGAGAAATTAAGTCGGTCCATCCAATGACCCTCCAAGTTATCAGTGGTTTTTACATCTCTTCTAAGTATTTTTTTTTAGTATTTCCCAGATTTATTCATGCCGTAACGACTGCGCAGTACCGTCCGTGAAGTGTGAGTTGTGTCGTGGGTTCGTGTCATACGTGCACGTACCCGATAATGGTGAGCGTATCGCAATTTTAATCGAAATTATTATTAGAAAAATTTATGCGCGGCGGAAACGTTGAGCGTGATTCCAGCGCACGCGCTCGCTCCAGTTATCAAAACGGCAAGTCGACAAGGGGCGAGGAGTAGGTATAAATAGTGAGGGAGTCGCGCTTAATATAAAAAAGTCACCTTTTCACAAAGCCCTGCGGATGTAAAATCTAGTTTGCTGTGTTTTTGCTCTTTTTTATAGGGCGAAATTCGATTCGGTTATAATTACATAGGTAACCACGGTTAGACAGGGACTAGAGAGCAATTTTTTCTCTCTGCATTATCCGTATTAATGCATTCGGAATGTGGCGTGCAAGGTGTGACCTTACCACATGTCTGATGAAAATGAAATAACGCAAACTGGCAGCGTTAAACGACGCGAAAGTAAATCAAAGGTCCTTGATAAATATCAGTTTTATCACAGATATGGTAAGACACTTAATAATCCGGCTAACTAAAGTTATTACCAAGGAGGACACTGACTCCGTACCGGACTACTTCTACGGCACACCTGTCCAATTATTGTGATGTGAAAACGGGATAATTAAACGAGTGTTGTCACCGTCAGAAAAAGAAATTCCCAAAAACCAGAGGCTGTGTTTAAAAGGCTTCGAAAATATTCCGTCCCTAATCAGGGCAGCAATGACGTTCTCCAAAAAAACTAACGCAGTCCGTTTTTGCTTTGTTTTAAAGAGCATAGGGAGACAAAATGAGGAGGGGTGTAAAATAACACCGAGTCCTTTTCGCGGAGCGATAACCATGGGAGAAGTCGAGCCTAGAGAGAATAAATAATTTTACACATCCTCCGTCCAAATTCGCGCTCCTCACGACCTTGTTTGTATAACTAGGCGTTCGCTCCACCGAGATCGCCTTCTGCTGGCGCTCGCTTTTATTACACTGTCCTGTAGTCTTTTCTACACGCCGCCATTGAAAACGACGAGCATTCGAAGGAATTTTGTATGGATGCTCCACCCCTCCGTCTCTTCTTGCTATTGAACACTCCTGTATCTCTCAGCAGCCATCCCCTTCCTCCCATCATACGAGCTTCACACATACACACCGCCCATCTCTATGACTGAGATTACCGCAGAGCACACGCCCCAGTTAACTCGACCAAATACGTACTTTGCATCGGGAGAGATATATGGAGACAGTAGAAGAGTAAGGGACTGGGAGGAGGAAGAAGGGAGAAGAAGATAAAGGGAGAGGGAAAAGAATAAGGTAATGAGAGAGAGAGAGTTGGAGGGAGGAAGTAAGAGAGAGAAAGTGAGAGGCGTAAGAAAGGGAGGGAGAGAGTGGGAGAGGTGAAGTAGGGAGAGGGAGGAAGTAAGTGAGAGGACGTGGGAAGCGAGGAGGAGGGAGAGAGGGAGGGAGAGAGGGAGGGAGAGAGGGAGGGAGAGAGGGAGGGAGAGAGGGAGGGAGAGAGGGAGGGAGAGAGGGAGGGAGAGAGGGAGGGAGGGAGAGAGGGAGGGAGGGAGGGAGAGAGGAAGGGAGAGAGGGAAGGAGAGAGGGAGGGAGAGAGGGAGGGAGAGAGGGAGGGAGAGAGGGAGAAAGAGGGAGGGAGAAGGGAGAGAAAGAGAGAGGGAAGGGCCTTTGCTTGGGCGAGGTTGTGGTTTGTTGACCCCCTCTTACACCTCCACGCAATTGTCAAGTATTTTACAATTTTGCATATAAAATGTTAAAATACATATTTATAGATTTTAATAAAGCTGTGCAAGACGATTAAAAAGTATACATATAAGTACAATTGGAATAAAAAATTTAAAAAAGGATAGAAGGTTGTAGTGAAATTTAAGTGGTAAAATCTAAGGTTATCATATTTAGTAATAACCCACTTGCAGGAAATCACCCACCTGAATGGGGGTACGAAAAACTTGCTCAAACCTACAATAGAAGAGCTAAGAATAAATTTCTCATATAATTAGATGTACATGTTCAAAATGTGCACATAGTCAAGGTGAATAGGTAATAGAATAATACTAGAGAAAGAAGCTGGGAGAAAGAACAAGAATAGGGAGAGAAAGGGTGTGAGGGAGAAAGAGATGGAGGAAGAGAGGAAAGAATGAAAGATGGAGAGAGAGAGGAGTAAGAGAGAGGGACTGAGTGATAGAGAGTCAGAGAGAGTTTGAGAGAGAAAGAGGGAGAGAGAAATAGGACGAGAAAGAGATGGAGAGAGCCGTTGCGAGTCATTCGCAACCTCAGAGACAGCCTCCTCCATTTCTCCCATCACTTTCCCGTTCTCTTTCCCTCTCTCACGTGGACCGTAACGTCACACTCACCCAATGCCTCGTCCACACGTTGTTCCACATGGCCGGTCCTAATGAGCGGGCGGGATTCATGCTTGCACCTGTGTAAGGCCCCTGGGAAACAAAAGAACATAAAGGTTAACGCAAACCGCTCTCTTGAATAAATAAACATCTAGTTGTTGCCCCTGATAGAGGAGGTGCTACGGGGAGAGAGGGTGGGAATATTGTAAAGGGCAGAATAAAGCTGAGGAAACGGATACACACGCATAATATGATTGTTTATTATATATATATATATATATATATATATATATATATATATATATATATATCAGTCTGTTTGTACAATTTTAGTCGGTAAGATTAACAGCACTTACATGTTTATTATAAAAGTAAGTGGGCTGCAGCGTGAACTAATTGGATAATAAATGGAAAGGGAAGAAACTGCTTAAGGAATTTAATGTCATGCCTTGCCCAAAACAAACTTTAAGGTTCAAAATGGAATTAGTTATTCTTAATGCTGTTTAGTTACTTAATTTTTATTTTGGAGAGCAGATAGTCGTGGACTATTCTCATTGGATATCGACGACGATGAATTCTATTCTTTCTAATGGATATCATTAACATTATGGACTAGACTTATAGTGAGACGCAATAGAACACGATACGTGTGGAAGTAAACATCTTAAAATAAAGGAGATGAAAGAAGGGAAAGAAAGATTGGTATTAAACTTAGAACAATATTTGTAGTTCAAAAAATACGCACTTAAGTATTGAAAATTAGAAAAATAGACTTAATTTAGGCATTTCTAGTAGCCATTGCAAATTCATGGAAAACCGATCAGCATTTTGGTTAAATTGCAGCCGTTTTCAGTGGTTATTCACCGTAAGTATATAAAAAATATGGATGCATTGTTGCCGAAATGAAAATCTGATTTTTCATAATCATGTTATTGCTATTGGAGATGCCTACGATAAGTATTAATTTTTTTATTCTTAAATGCATAAATTTTAACTAGTTTTTAGGCACAAGTCGAGAGTGATAATTTTTCATTGAGTATTTTTGTTAGCCATTCTCATCAACGGAATTGGATCATAATTACAAAGTTGAATCATTTGATGAAAGTTTTCTCAGCAATAAGAGGTGAACCTGCAAACGAGTTCTGCAATAAAACTTCATGAAACTACTACATAATATATCTCAAAATGTATTCATTGCTATGAATTTTCTTTGGACTTTCGTATCAAAAACCGCAGCGACTTTACGCAAACTGCCAAATTTTATTTACGACAAAATATGTAGAAGTTATCTTAACGAAAATGTTCAGAATTTTCACATAGAAGAATAAAATGAACAATCGACTACATAGTTATTTTAAATGGAAAACATAGGTTATTCGGCAATTATTTTTAAGTGTGCTAATTTTCGTTTAAATGAAGAAACATTTACAAAAATAAAAATCAGTTAATTTCATTCAAATGAATAGCGTCGCCAAAATAAATACAAATGTAGAAGGGACCTGTTAACGCGTTCGTAAAATAAATTTAAAAATAAACATTACTTGTGTTCGGTGAAGAACATCTAATTAACCGGTAGTTCTTCTCCAAGTATTTTCCTTTCATCTTATGCCTTCCACATACGCGAACTGGACGTTTTTGGAATGGACGCGTCAGGGAGATAGAGGGGGAGGCGGAAGTGAACTTGTATCAAAATCACTCCCTAATTGAATGCTGTCACGAATATGCGTGCGCGACACTTCTTCGAGTTTGAAAAAGCTCAGAGGGTGAAGTGGGATGAGGTGAGTGGGGTGCGTGAATGGGGTGTGGATATAGCGGGGGGATGGGGTAGGCAAGGGGTAAAATCGAAAGCAGACAAAGAAAGGGCGAGCGATTTGAATGGACGTAAGTTTTTGGGGAATGACAGGCAGCAAGAAAGGGGTGTCTGGGCAACAATGGTCGCCTGGGGAACGAGACGGAGGAGGAGGGAATGTTTAAGGAAAAAAGGAGAGATTCTATTCGAGGGAGAAACTGAGGAGGAGGGGATGTAATCGAAAGAAAATATATATGGAGTCCGTGGGATAAGTTATTCATGGCATCAGAGATACAAAAAGGAAGACAAATTGATGGCGGAAGGGAACAGATTGGACGAGAAGAATTAGCTTGTGTGCAGAGTGAATGAAAAAAGAACGGTGAATGAGGCTCTTTCTTTTTCGTTCAACGAAAGGATTTCTTCCCCTCGAAGCGATGGTAAAGGATAACGACAGCTCGCGCGGGTTATTGACGAGGTACCTATTTACTGACGAAACGACGATGATTAATACTAATTTTATCGACTTCAGGATGATTAATGTGCGCAAATGATCGTATTTCGTAATTCTATATTGCTTTCTTTCCTCGTTAATCAAAATTAAATCGGGAAGCTCCCGAATATATCGCACCTAAGAGTTAATTCTGATTCTATTTAGGAATTTTTAAAAATGTATATTGTTTCATGCCTGTCTATCGACTTCATAAAAGCGTAGTGAGGGGTTTTAACACTTAAATATTGCCGAAATGTTTGCTTAATTTGTCCGAGACGCAAAGAAAATATCTGGGGATGCCGGTGGTGCAGTGGTTAGGACGTTGGCTGCTACTCGCCTGCTGCTCAAAAGATCAGCGGGTACGAATCTTGCAAAAGTAGGATTTTTTCTAAGGTCGTCTGACCCCCTATTTGTGTGGTTTGAGGAGAATGCGCAAAGTCAGCGTTCCGTCCTTCGGAAGGTGCTCTTGGTGCTCTTCGTCAAGAGTAGGCTAATACCGGCACCGGGTTTCTCTCTCCTCTCTTGTGTGTTTGGTGTGGAAGAAGTAATGGCTATAATAATCCAAGAGGTTGATTAGCCAAAGATACACACACACGCAAAGAAAATATCTCCGTAATTGAGATAGATTCGATGCTTCCAGCTGTCTAAAGTCGAAAATTTCCGTTAAATATACAACTTCGACTAAAAATTTCCAAGATGATTACTGGAAGAACATTTATTAAACCAACACAAAAAGTATAAAAGGGTTTTCTGTAATAATTGATTGATTCAGTTTTCATGAAAAGTGGAAAAAATTTTACCTAGCTTAACGATATTTTTGGCGTGAAAGCACAGGATCTGAACAAAGATTTCCGATGGTCGCACGCAATTCCTAAGGAAAAGTCTTTTAAAATGGACGGTTCATTGCGGTTTCTGTTCAAATAACAAAAATGAATTTCCTCCTTAAGACTGCCCGTGACTTTTGATGAGACACGTGAAAAATCAGGAAAAATACATAAAATCCCGGTGCTTCCATTCTCTTGTCAATCCATATAAAATACAATAGAAAAACCGATACAGCAAATAAAACTAATAATCGCGCGTTGTTTACAAATACATCTCTTTTAATGTAGCTTAAGGGAACGCTTTCCGTGCTTAGCGATTAAATAGATGACTTATAAGTTCTACAAATTCGGAAATTATTGAAAAAAAATTGAAATTGTTTAAGAGAATACTTCGCGATTGTCTTTAAAATATGTGTTTACACAGTAAAACACAATTTATATAAAATCGGTTAATAAAAAATGTTCTCTCATACAAAGTACACTCGTCCTCTGTGTAAACATAGGTTATTATTTATAACAGGGTTTACAACAACAAAAATTTACCCAAGACGAATTTTCTCAGTTTCTCAGTATCCCGTAAAGACATTCCGTCGCTCTGAGAGGCTTCAGGGAATCACTCGACATGTGTGACTACGCCATATTATTTCTATATTTTCATTCTAACTCTCATTATCTCTCCCTATCTCTATCTCAAAGATGCGTATGGTCACCTTTCACGGGCAAAAGCAGCGAAAAAAATTACTTGAAATATATTTCAAGCTCTTTCTCCCCTCCGCCATAAAGGTATCTTCTCTTACGTAATATAAATTAAATCCAATATGATTGCTAAAGTGAGTTTATGTTAATTTCTCGAGGAAGATGTCATTGGTAAGATAAGAAAGAATTACTATTTGGAATATGTTTGAGCGATTAAAAAGTGGGGTAGACTGGTATAACGGTAAGACCGAAGAACGAGCGATAAATCATCTGCATTTTCACCATGATCTCATTCTCGAAGTGCCCGATGCACAATTTTGAACTTGTGTGTTGAGGACGATAAGAGAGCTTCGATAGATAATCAACTTGAAGGCTTTTTCTCCAGTGATCAAAGCCTACCAGAAATTCATTCACTTAACGTATAGTATATGGCGAATTTATTAGACTACATGCTGCAAGGTCTCATTTTTAATCTGGCCTGATCAGAATTTTTAAATAAAGTATTTTAAAGCTTTATCCATCTGTTAAATTTTGCTCATGGACACGCAATCATCATTTTTTTACGGAAGAGGCTCAACAATATCTTATATTTCTCGCTGAAATAAATCAGCGAAAAACTCCTGCGGTAAAAAGATAATAAAACATTGCTCGAGGGAAATGAATTTTAAAACGATGTCATTTCCGGGGCGGTGTCGGAGGCCAATACGTCGAGAGAAATTTTCGTCACAGGTGCTGTCAGAAAATCAGTCAGGATCCGACGCAAAGACGTGACGCGAAAAAGCGAACAGGAACGTCTATCCCAGTCTTACGGAGAGATTTTTGGAATGCGCGTTGCGTAGCACTCGAAATCGAAAAATGCATTTCCATCGCAATATCGCTCTCCTTCGAAAGAAATACCCAGTTACCCGAGATTATTTCCTTTAAAGCAGGACGCGTTGCTTTTTGGTTTCGGGAAGAAAACGTAAACAAACCTATTTCTCTCCGCGCGTGTTTGCGCTACGTAAGCTCTCCGTACCTGCCCTCAATCGCCTTTCCCTCTTCGAAAAAAATCCTTCGCCCAATCTAGTTCGCCTCACATAATTCAGCTTCCTCGAGTTGCCAGCTGAAAGTAACACGTAAACCAGGAGAAGAACGCATGCCGCAAGATAAAAGGGGATACAAATCGATTGGACGAAAAGACAGGCATTCTCACAGACACGAGGGTATAGAACTCGAGGTCTCCTTATATAAAACGCGATCACGGCGCGGGCGATAAAGAGAAAAACGAAGAAAGGAACTGAAAATTGGAATTTAATATTGGTAGCTCGCTTCAATCTATGCAATATTTTCTCCTAATACGCCCCATCAGAATTCAGGTATTATTTCAGGTCATTAGGAACAACCTTTACTCTTTATTTTGTAAATGTTCAAATGCCTAGGATTAAAAATTTATTCATGTCCTTATGATTTAAATACGGCAGAACCCCTCTGAATCGAACGTCTAGATATTTTGATGGGCCTAATTGTTCATACGATACTTCTTTGTGTCAAAATAAAGATCTACAACTCGAAGTTTTGACAATTCGAATTTTCTTAGCCTCCTCTTGAAGCTTCAAAATTTTTTCTCATGTGAGGACGGCTTGCATGCAATACTAAATCATTGTTCGGCAACCTAATAAACCAAAAGAGCCACTTTTTCAAACTAAACGAAATAAAAGCCGCAGTACAGGCGAATAAAACAGTAATTATAAATAAAACGTCATTTCATTTCTTAGAACGTTCATATAAATGAACGCGCCCTTTCGGGCAGGTGGGTCACTAACAAATATGTCGATCCAGGTATTTCATCCATAGAAGGAGTTCGTTTAGGGAGCCGCATGGGAATCGTTTAAGAGCCTTATGCTCAAAGGCCGCAGGATGCCGACCTCTGGACTAAATAGTGTAGCTTTTGCGATAATGAAGACGTTTTTACGGCTGTCTTCTCTCCCGCATAAACTCCATCTTTCTCGTTCCGTTATTTCCTCTCCCTTTCTCGCCACATTCTCTCCTCCACTCTCCCAACTTCTCCTTCCACCCCATCTCTACTTTCACCCTCTCAAGCCCTATTATTTCCCCTATCACTTTTCCTCCTATTCCACCATTTTCAAACTCCATCTAGCTCACTCATTTATTCCTTCACTTACCACCTCCTTCCTTTTCCTGTTTCTCCTTCTTCCCAAAACGCTCTCTTCTCCCTTTCCCTCCCTCCGATTCCGTCCTTTCTCCTTGATCGACCGAGGACTTTTGAAAACGCGTTCGAAAGTTGTGTTTCTTAATTTATTTTTATTGGATTTGTGTTAAAAAGAGAGCGAGGCGTTAGGAATAAAGCAGCGGGAAGATGTGGATATAAAAGCAAAGAACCTGAAGGATATATTTATATATATAGAGATAGAGAGAGGGATAAGGAGGGGTGAATAGGAAAAGGAGAGATAGAGGGAGGAAAAGAAATTGAAATTAGAGAGGTCGTGTTTCACTTTTCCACGAATCGATCATTCCGATCGCGTCTGTCGGATGGAAGGAATGGGGAAGAGGGTTTGAGGAAAAGATGCTCAGCCGGGATCCACTCCCCCCCTCCCCCAACTCCTCTCCCTTTCATCTCCCTGTCTACCCCTCTTCTAATCTTCCCCTCCCTTCTCTTTTTCCCAGGAGTTTTTAAAGTAAAAAATAAAGAAATAATTCCGTCTACGCAGAAGGGAAAAGGCGATGTTTTTGTGCGAGGAAGTGTCAAGAAACGCCCAGTCGAAACGTGACGAATCGTGTTTTATGCTCATTTGTCGGATGGAGTTAATTTTAAAGATGACATCTGGTCTGTCAGTTTATCATCAACTTAAAGTACTTTAGCTATATATATATATATATATATATATATATATATATATATATATATATATATATATATATATATAATCTACTTTCTAATTATGTGTAATTTCTTGCTGAATAAAATTGAATGAGTGGAAGATGATTTGTTAATAAGACATTAAGCAATTGAATTTTATGCATGAAATCATTATCTCTTGATTGTGATTATGTATATGTACTGTCTACGTTCGTGTATATATAGGTATATTCTTTTGTGAGAGTGTATGCCCTTGTTTACATTAGTTTTGTTTTAGATTCACTCGTAACTTGAAGGGAAAATGATTCCAGATCGTGAGAAATTGTACGGCAGCTATCAACGAACCTATGCCCATCATACGCTCGCATACCCTTGATCATAAAAACCAATAAAAACAAAAATAGAAACACAAGTTCGTAGAAAGGAACACCGCGGCCCCACGTAGATGGAAGGATGGATACAAAACACTCCGGAAAATGACGATTTTCTTCCGTGTGGAGATTTTTTCCTTCCAAGAAAGACAAATTGAAGTTTGGAAGAAATTGACTTTCGCGTGGTCGCGAGTAATATCAGGCCGTGGGAGGACATTTATTTATACTCCGTGCGAAGGTGCAATTCACGGGCAATATTCCTTGAAACGATAAAATATGTGGCTCCGTCAGTTTTGAAACGATTCCGCGGATTTTGTTTTCCGGGGCGTAGCATATTTTGTTTCGACAGAAACACGAAATAAACCCCATACCCGCTCTCTTCTCCGCGTGATTATTATATCCGATCTTTTTGCTTATACATTCTCGCTTCACGTGCGTTTGACAGGTGGACATTATTTGCGCGTAAATTCGGTAGCCATGGGAAAATGACGGCATCCTTCCCTGCTTCCTTTCCACGCTTCAAATGGTCGTGCCACTCACACGCACGCAAACAGATATATGGCAACACGAAAACACGCACCAACACACGCAACGACACGTGAAAAAATAGGCCGAACAAAAAATCTCATTAAGGGAAAAGTCTCTTTTGGTCGAAAAATAAAAAAAAACGGATTATCAGAATCGCAATGCGCGGGTTTGTGAAATCGTTTCGTTTTTTTTTCACCCTCCCATCGTCCCTTATTTTTTGCGTCTTTTTTTAAACGACGCCTTCGCTAATCAAGTGGCATAAAAAAACTAGGAAGAGGGACGGAAATCTCCCCAAGCGTACCCGGAGAAACGAAATAAAGTTCAAAAAAATAAATAAATAAAACGATTCAATCGCCCCGGATTCCATTAGCCTCTGCCATTACAATTACTTTGCATTCATCCACTCGCGGAGAAAAGGGACATCGGAATTAAAACGAAAATAAAATTTTTAAAATGCGTTAGGAGAAAAAGATAAATTAATAAATAAACAAAAAGAGATGCTCTAAGAAGAATCGGACGATAAAGACATTAATAATAAAGCAAATATGTACTGTGGATCCGGCTTATTATTAACATTTCTTACTGTTGCCAGCCGGTTGGGTAAATCAAAAGAGGGAATTCTAAAGCAAAATCCAGTTTAAGAGAGACTGCCGTTTATTGTCCTTAATGTAATCAATTTTGTTGAATCTTATGCGATCAAATTAGGCAATATATTCTGTACATGCAAACGTTATGGCGTTGAAAGGATAAAAAGAGAAATTAAAACAAATACAAAAAACAAAAGAGGCGAGAATAGAATGTAATAAGACGTCCACATTTAAAAAAAGTGAGTATATGATAAAAATTGTGTTGGTATGGTGGGAACATTCACGTCAATTACCTTCGGGTCACCAGGTAACTGGGACGTGTATGGCGGGAAAGGCCTTTAAATATATAACCACTTCACCCTTTCTCTGTTCCCTGCCGCCTTCTCTTGCCGCTAACTCCTCTCTCTTCTCCCCTCCATCTCCCTACCTCCCTCCATTCCCCTTTCTCCCTCCACCCCTTCCACTTCTCTTCACAACGCTCACGTTTAGCTACTGCGACTCACATCCCGCCCACGTCGCTCAGGTCCTCGGGGTCCCTCCTACTCGCAAACCTTCTCCTCCCCCTCCTTCTCACTCTCTCTCCCCATCCCTCTCTCCCTTTATCTCTCCATCTCTCTTTTCCTACCTCTCACGACTGTTTCAATTCCAGAAACCTTTAAAATCTCACATCTCCTAATGCATAACATAGACATGAGTCACCCTTAATTTCTCGCTTTAAAACCATTCATATTCATCCCTCGCCGAACAAAGGAGCCTTTAAACAGGCGTCTCATCCTTCCCGAAAACCCCATCCAGGGCTAAACAGACCTATTTCTCTTCCAAAAGACCCTCTTTATGCATCTATCTCTTTTCTCCACCATCTCGCCCTTAATTTCCAACCATCTCTTCCTCTTCATCCTGTCCATTCCCAACTCGTGTTTCCCGTATCTTCCTCTACCTTCATCGATTCTCTCTTTTTCCTCTTACATTTTTCCATCAACGTCTCTCTTTCTCTCTCTCACTGGCTCCTTTTCTCAATTTTGTCTCTTTCCCCTCGTCTATCGCTTCATCTCTTTATCGTCTAACTCCTCCATTCTTCTTCGGGTTTGTGATTAAGGGAGAAGTGATGTTCTGATGTTTATTTCGCCCTAATGAATACCGTAATTTTATCTACCTTTCTATTTATCTTAATTTCTTACTGTCTAGGTTTTCCTCATTTCACCTTCCACTCTCTCTGTTTGACTCGATATCTCGACCTATCCATCTTCCCCTTCACTTCTCTTTTCCTCTCTTTCCCTATTTAAACTCGCCTCTCTCTATCTCTTTATCTTCTTCACTTCCATTCGACTTTTCCATCCACTCCTCTATATCTCCTTCTCTTAACCATATAACGCCTTTAGTAGAGTGTATACACACAGAGGAAGTGGCTTGCTGGCCTTTACTCACCGCATACACACGCACGCACACACACACGTCAGAGTTCCAGGGTGAAAGCACCTGCTTCCAGCCCGTCTCCGCCGCACACCGCCTCTCTCTCCTTTACCTTCCTTTCTCTTTCCTTCCTTCCTCCCTCTCCCTCCCACTAGCCCTCTCCCTCTCCCTCCCCCTAACCCTCTCCCTCCCCCTAGCCCTCTCCCTACCTCTCCCCCTCACCCCCTTCTACACCAGGGGGTCCTCTTATCGTCCTCGTTAAGGGCCGGAGTGAACTAAGCCATTTACCCTAATTACCGCGGCACTCTCCAGACCCATGGACCACGACCTGTGTGTCGCCCTCTTCCCTCACCTCTCCCTCCCTCCCTCTCTCTCTCTCTCCTTCCTCTCCCTCCCTCCCTCGCACTCGCTTCTCCACCTCGCTTCGCCGCCCCTTATCTTCCAGCCGTCGCCTCCTTCCTTCGCTCCATCGCCTCACACATCTCCATCTCTCTCTCGCTCTCCCTTTAGCTTCTCTCTCCATCTCTCTCCCCCCCTCCCTATCTCCCTTTGCCTCTATGGTATCCCTTGTTTAAGGACATCAATTCTTGCCGGAAGTTTCCCTCCCATTTCCCATGCCGCACCCCTTTTCCTCATTGTGGGGTCCATTCCGTCTTTCCTCCTTCAATTTATCGCCACTTCTGCCTCACTTTTCTCCCTCTTTCTTTCTCTCATTTCCTCTCTCTACATCTCCGTCCCTCTTTAATTTCTCGTTTTCTTTCCTCTCAATCTCTCTCAGCGGCCCCACTCTCCTTCTTTATTATTTTTGCGTTCTTTCTCGCCCTCTTCCCCTCGTTTCTCCCTCCGTTTGATCTCCATTCCTCTATCGACTTCTTCCCTCATCTCTCTTTATCCCTTCCGTTCATCTTCCTACTCCTCTTATTCCAATTTACTCTCTCTCAAGTGTGAAGCTCCCCCTTTCCCTCGTCCCCCATTCCCCTCTCATCTTTCTGATCTTGTTTTCTTGCGCAAAATAAGACAACCATTTTATTCCGCGCATTACGACAATCTATTTCCTACCCTTGGTTTTCTCCTCTTCCGCTTTCCCGTTTTCCTTCAATTATCCTCCTCTCGCCTTGTTTCTTTACGTTCTCATTACCTTCCACTTATTCCCTTTCGTTCTTCCTACTCATCCGTTTATCGTCTCTCCTCGCTATCTACTCTTCCTCTTCCCCTTTAATTTTCGCCGTTTTACCTTCAGTTACATGCGCCGTCTTCCGCCATCCTCTTTAATGTCTTCGTTCAAGATGATTCTCCTTTTAGCCTCTCCCTCTTTATCCTTCTCTTTATACATATTTCGCTCTTTAATTCATCTTTTAATCTTCTATTATTTGAGTTAGCTGTTAAGAGGAACCCGACATTCTAATTTTTCCATCAATGAAGAACGTTTTCTCTCTTTCCTTGTCCGCACAAAGAAACCTACTTTTTCCTTCTTATTTGTTCTCAAACATCACTTCATCTCTTTTTCATCCCTTTGCCTCTGTTCTTTCCGGAGTCCGGATCCACCCACAGTGTGTGTATATATTTTCTTTTTAATACTGCCTTTGAATTTCTCTCTGTCTCTCTACGCATCGTCAAATTTCTTTTCTTCCCTTCTATGAAATCTTTATTCTTATGCGTTTCCTTCTCTTTTCCCTTTCATTCTTCTCCATTTTTATTATTAATTCTTAATTTGCATCATTATCGCGAAAGATATGACACCAAACCTCTCATGCATACGAGTCTTGTTTGAAGGCGCTCATTTGGATTCTAATTTGAGTGAATTTTTAAGTAAAATATACACTGCGTTGTTTAGTTGGATAGATGTAATATCTAAATGAATAATATCTCAAAATTAGTCTTTAGAGCAAACACCACAGCAGACCAACACTTCAAAAAAGATGACGACACTTTTACATCTTACAACTCAACTCAAGAATTCGTGATATTCAAACTCTGGATTCTAGGAACAGAACAGCTTAGTCACCGAATTTCCTCGGCATTTATCAAGTGAATTATTACGTTTGGCATTAACTGAAGGACTAGCATAAAACTATCACAGTGAATAATAATCCTCCCCCCAATTGTAGCCATCAGGATAAGTATATAAGACATCTCGGAATAAGTCACCCAATAATGAAAGCAATAATGTAACTAATTAGCAGAGATGTGCTTTAAAATTTGCTTTCATTTTACTAGATTAATCTAGAATAGCCAAAGTGATAGAATTATCTATATTAAACACCGACAATCGGTGGAAATTTTCCTCAGCCATTTAGCTGTGGAAATTTCTTTGTCTATCGGGCATATCTATCAGCTCTTTCGTTTTTCTGAGGAAATGTATTTAGAGCAAAAATTCAAAAGCAAGTGAATTAAAGAGTTTCCCCCTTTTTAAATCCTTTTTCTATTTGGTTGGGTATTTATTCGATCTTTCTCCGTGATCAATTAGTGAAGTGGCGAAATCGACAACGATTAGATTTGACAAATTATAAGACACTTTGTATAAGGGAAGTAGAGAGATTAAACGTAGCTTATGATTAGCAATTTAAAAAATTATCTGTCGCCGAAAATCTTTCGAATTCTTTTATATAGCTACCGCTCCGGTGACTTACCGATATCTGGTAAGTTAGCATTGGATCTCATCCAACAGCTTGTCGCCTGCCAAATATACCATATCTCTCCTTTTACTATAGCGTACGCACGCACGCACACACACATACACGTATGTTCTATGTTATATGCTCTACGTTCTTTTCATGAAATTGATAAGTATTCACGATGAAAAATTTAGAAACGCTAAACATGTTTAGCGTGTACAGGAAATAAAAATACAGAAGTCTTCCTCGGCGCACTTTGCATAAAATAGAAAGGATGGTTTTCCCACGATTTCAAAAACTACTGCCATCAAAGGGAGTGCTAATCGTCGTATAAAAGACAGTAACTCGCGCGCGTGCGTTTTATCACCCCTAAGCGGTAAATAGTTATCGAGGAGGTAAAATAACGAGGGTAGGTCGGGTTGGAAGATATGTCTCCTATTGATTTTTATTTTTTTACATTGAATCAGCGCAATAATTTTGAGCTCAATTGCTCCTACATGATCAAATAACGATCGCATTTTGTTTTCACTTCATTTTTTCCCATTTAGCTTCTTGCTCGCTTGGACTGTAGCCGAAAGAGTATCTTAATCTAAAGACTTCGATTTTGGACGGCTGAAAAAATTTCGGATACGGAAATTTTGTTAGCTTTATTACAAAATCATTTTCATGAAATAAAACTCGCATGTGCAGATTATGAAAGCTTCATTTTGTAGTTTTCTCGCTTTTGGAGGTTTTTGAATAAATGATCCGTTCAATTATTCAAAAATTGTATTCTTTTTCGATTGGCATGCAGTTGAGTAAAATGTTTCCGATTCAATGTTTCAATTTTGACTGTTCAAAAGGTAATCGGTAGAGTTCGCAATTTTTCGAATCGATTGATAGCTGGAAGTCATTCCCTATGAGAAGTTAGAAGGTTTATCAAATTGGGTTCAAAAAGTTTACTTACTAGATCATATCTCTGAGATAAAGTACTTAAGAGTTTCGTAGTTGGAATTTCTCTGTCTAACCCTTAGTTTTAAGCTACGCGCATAATGATAACTAAATACCAGTTACCTTTTTAGCACGCTTACAATTTCACTTTGGTGGCTGTCTGTGGACTTCCTTAAATTAAAGCTGTGACGAAACCGTAAACGTTAGAGCGCTAAAACGTACAGTGTCGATTTCTTTACTACAGCAATTTTTTTAGAGTTTTGAATTTCGAAAAATATACAGAATATGATAGGGACCCATTTAAAAAATATAATATCTCCAATGGTATAAAAGATGGAAAGCTGTGATTTTGACCGTAAATTTTCTGATTATTGCCACTTAAATAGTAATCAAATATGAACGACCACATAAAAAAATAAGATAAGCTAAATTTACGCATATAACGGGTGATCAAATTCAACATCCTCCTCAAATCGTTCATTAGGTTAATGGGAAAAATATTCATTGCGAAATTAAACACAAAAGTTTACCAAATTTAATAGCAGAGGAAAAACGCGCTAATTATGTCCAAGTTCATGGATAACACTCGTTAACAGTTCATTTAGGAATGTCAGCAGCAGTAAAGAGGAAGATGAATCATTTGCGAGTGAAACTCTCGAGTAAGACCATTTTCATTTTTTCCGACATATCTACATAAACCTTTACAAATTGAATATAAAGCATATATAAATACAAAGTATAAATTGAATCAATGCAAAGGCTCAATAAAAATACTAACTACTTAGACCGCACCCAAAAGTCATATGAGATTTGAATCTTTATAATTCCAATTACGTCGGGCAAAACCTGCCAAAATTTTGTGTTTGGCATCAAGTGAGAAAAAATAAATAACTCATCATCATCATCTAAATGAACTTATTCATCGAAATATATTAATATGTATCTTTTATTATAAAAATTCAAATAAGGAAACGGGGAATGAGGTGCACATTTAATTAAATTTTTCCACTACTCAAAAGTTGCTTTTTTCATATTAAAAGATATTTTGCCGGATTTTTGAAGATCCAGTTAAAATTACACAAGAAATGGATAAAATATCATACATTTAGCTCTATTTAGATCTGTTTAAGTCTCAAATCCGTAGATCTAAAGAAATTCGTTATATCAGTGAGTGATAAAGAGAGTCGTAAGCAGCTTTATGTAAGTAGTGTTTAAGCTAAAGGGTGTCTGCTCTTGATTGCTTCGTACATGAAGCTCTGCTGGGCTGAATGAAAGTGTAAACTAAAACCAAAACTCTTATGCCCTCTGGTACCTCACTTTAAGAGGGAACACGAGCAACCCAAATTTTCCAAAAATCACACCAAATGCGAAATGACAATCAAATTGGAGTGCGTTGAATTTTATGCAAAGTGTTTTCAGAGGATATCACCTTTCTAGCAAGGTATGTTGAATGATAATTTTAAATTGTTGCGTATATTTTGAGGTATTCCTATGGATGGAAAATTTAATTAATTTTAATAAACTACGGAACACGGAATTGGCTCATGTAAAACAACTTAGAAATTTATACATGGGAAAGTCTGATCAGGTAAAAGCAGCGTCGAGTTTTATAACGTGAAGAGCACATAATAATGAAGTTGTTTACATTATCGCCGTATTTTTGCTGGGCAGCATTCCCTAAGGTCATGTGCAGGAAATACCTACAAATGACGGTAGCTGAGCAATGAAATTTCTCCATGAAGCAATACATTTCGTTAAGAAATTTATTTAGCTGTATTGAGTGGGTAACAAGAAGATGGCGAAACAAATCGAAAAAGTACGTGGTTTTTCCTACTTAATGGATGAACTCAAGCAATTCTTTTATAGAACTCTTTCCTCGTTTGTCCAACAATTTTTAAACTAACGGAATAAAAAAAACTGATTTATACTTTTCCTTTCGAGTTTTTCTTCATTTTATGAGAAAAACGTTTCCAAGGATGATTTCTATCCCGCTACTTCGCATGACAAGTCCAAGGTCTGGAATGAAAATACCCACAGATAACCTTTCACCAGCAAATTTTTATACAGCGCGTTGTATGCTGTATAAAATGATTCCGAGTGGAGCCAATAGCGATCATTTTGTTCTCATCTTTTGCTCCTTGCATCCAATCCTTCAGCGGAGAACTACCCAATGGCTCAAAAATTCAGCGCTTTCGCGATTTTGTCTCTCGTCTCGATGCTCACAACTGTCAGAACAAACGATCAAACGTGTGTAACAGATAGCGACTGTCCAAGAACTTTCGGGGAATCACAATCGTTCGCATGCGTTTCAGGGAACTGCGTGGAACAAGAATCTATCATAATACGTAGTCCGCTGGGAAGTCGGTGTCCCATCGGATACACATCAGCGTCGTTTGGATGTAGGAGAAGTATACGAGATTAAGATACAAAACGGTTGAGGAAACCAGATGCGCATTTAAACTAAAATGGAACCATCGGTGGAAATGTACCACGCAGAAAATAAGTCTAGCGTCAACTATTAGTAACCGAGGACGGCAGCATTCATGAGGAAATGCGCATCTGGATTAATCAACCGTTCGTTATATGATGGTATTCTATAAGGTAAGCTTGATAATTTGTTTAAGGAATAATTTATTTTTTTAAACAAAATTATTTTTCGTGTCTTTGGCGGTGTTTTTTGCTGGTCTTCTCTCTTTGCATTCTAGTTAAATATATTGTTCTGCTGCTGTGTATGACGGTAATTCTGTGTATTTATGTGATTTCTAAAATCTTTGTTTTTCAAGGTTATTTGAGGGTACCAATATGAGTGAGAACAAAAAGGACTCTCGATGCATTCCCTTGCATATTAGCTGAACATTGAAATTGTACGATACAAAAAGAGATTTATTTTTTTGAAATTGTTCATTCTTAATATTCCCGTACAATCTTTGTATGTATTTGTTTATGTGGTGGAATATATCGTTGGGTAACTGTTTATTTCATGAGTATTATTTTGTATGACCTTATCCTACTTTTAATGTAACCAATAATGGCTTTTTCAGTTAATTGCTTTTTGAATTGACTTGGGTTTGAGACACTACATGAGAATCTGAAAGGATCTGCGTCATTGACCTGAGAAAAAACGGTGATTGACACTGACCAAACTCGCTACTTCCCATCCTTTACTGTATATCCTTTTGATTTGTAATAGTCTTGATATATAATAGATATATATATAAATGATATACTATAAATTCAGCATATTTAGCAATACATGTTCCTGAAATTGTTTCTGAGCCAAAATGCTCGACGCATTTTGGAGATTAAATATTAGAAAGGTTTCTTCAGAAACTATAACGCTAAAATGCGTGTCAATCCAAAATATTCATAAAATGCAAATTTTGTAAGTGATTTTATGAAAAACCCATTTAGAGTATTCCATCTGATATAACATTTTTCAAATTGTGATCAGTTTCTTTTATTAAGCTATCGATTTATGCGATAACTCCACTTGACCAGTATATCCTATTTCTTTTGATGACTGTTTATGAAACGCCTTGCTTTGCTTATTTCTTTAGTGACGTCCATAAACTCGACGAAAAAATATATATCGGGCAATTTCTTGGAGCAAAACATAATGAATGCATATTTTTGAAGTATTTTTAGGATCAAAAATGTTTGGCATGGTAACGAAAAAAATTTCCTACGCTGAGCATTCGATATTTAGAGAACTGACAGGAAATCGGTTATAATTATAAAGAGTTTGTTCCTGTTCAGAATAAAAGCAAACGCATACGCCATCTCATAGAGATGAGATCAGACACATAATATGTTTGTGAGTGCCCTATAAAAAAACTTATGAAGACGAAAAAGATGATTAGCTATAAAACGATTAAGGAAAATCAAATTCAAAATGCGGATCTAGTTACCTCAATTTTATCGCGGACATGGGAGTTATATCTATCGTCCATTGCACTCGAAGTAAGTACAGTGATTTTTATTTTGAATTGAGCGAAAGTGTTTTGAGGTCCCTCCTACGCTCTCCAGTTAACCACGACGATCCGTAAGTCATTCCCAATATATTCAACACAGACGCAGAAATACGTATTTAGAACCACCCGGAAAATGGCTGCTTCTTTTCCGCTCATCAATAGTCATTGTGACATTTAAACAAAATGATTTCAAGCTCGAAAATTCATATGCCAAACGTTTCTCTTCATCTTACGCGGAAAGATAGATTGCCACTTATCACAAAGATGGCGATGAAAGGAAGGAGTTTAGAAGGGGGCGACGACAAAGCGAGAGGAAGAAGGACCTCCCTAACAACGCCATGGGGACAGAAGGGCGACCTTTTTGAACTTTTCGTTCCTGCTCAAAGCTCCTCCTTAAAGGTAGCTCACAGAAAAAACATGCGTTTCTTCTCCTCCCGCCCGATTTTAACGTCCCGATGATGATGATGAATCCGGTGGCTTTGTAGGAGTTAAAAAAGGAATTAAAACAATTTTAAGGAAAATCTATCCACAAAAAGGCTGTAACGACCCCATTGCTGTGAACAATAGAAGAAGAATGGAATTCACCTTCTTCCTTTTGTCATTAAATATTACTAGAAGAAATATTGATTGATTGATTGATGTGGTCTTTATTTGGGGCGAGATTGAGACTAAGAAGTCACATCTTCCACCTAACCCCTAACATTGGGAGGAGACCACATGATCTGAGGAGATGCCCGGTTATAGGGAGTTTCCGAATATCAGTAATTTTTCGATATCAGGAATTTCCGGATATAAGGAGTTTCCGGATATTAGAAGTTTCCGGATATAAGGAGTTTCCAGATATAAAAAGTTTCCGGATATCGGGAATTTCCGGATAATTGACAATTAAAAGACTTTTGTCACTCCTTCGCTACTCGATCTCGGCTTCATTTTTCTCTTTTCTCGTATTCCTATTCCATTTCCCATATCCTGTTATCCACTTATCTCCCCTTCCCCTTTCCTCCGTTCTCTCTCTTCTCATCCGCATTTTCATCTCCATCTCGAAGATTGCCATCGCCCGATGTCGTTTTATTTTATTTTCATAGGCGCATCCGCGGAAAGACCCAGTAGTTACCGCAAAAGAAAGGAGTAATTGGAAAGGGTGGGAGAGGAAGGGTGGAGAATAGATGTAGGGGTGGGGAAAAGGGATATCTGTTGTTTTGGCGTTGGCTTGGGAGGAATTATTATTTTATCCAAGAGAAATTGGGAGGATGGGGAGCAGTGAAAATATTTTCAATCAAACCCCAAAAGCTAAGTGGGGGAGAGTAGGGCGAGAAAATCGCCGCGAATTTCAATTTTTTCTCTCGTCTCTCATGTTTTTTTTTCTCTTCCCCCCTTTATCGTCAAACGGATGACTATCCACCGATCGCCCCCCAAGTTTATGCGCCGCCACGTGTTTTTTCAAGTATAGTTTACGAACGGTTTTTCGAAGGGTTTTGAATTTCGTCGGATCGGAAAAATCCTCGATTCTTGCTTGTTTACCTTATCCTATCTTCCTCCACTTAATGTTTTGCCACCATGGAATGGATTGGATCGCTAAATTTGCTGTTTGTGTGGTATAAATTTGAACAAGCACTCTTGTTGTGAGCATGCGGAAATAGAGAATTTATGTTCCTCTCGAAATTCTGTGGGAGAGACAAAGAAATGATTTCTGAAAGGTAAACGTAAAATTGGAAATAATAATGGGTCGAATAGAATAAATAATGGTATTACAGCGAATATATCAATTTTATTCTAATGCTCTAGTTAAACTCCCTGACTTAGCTCAGAATCCATCCTAAATTCTAACAACGTGTCGCCTGGGTTGAATATGCAAAGAAATAGCGATATGTGTGTTGCATACATCCAGGATAAGTGTTGAGTGGGTTGTAGAAGCAGAAGGATATCTACAGAGCCAAACGCGTTTACAGATTTCTATGTAGGGTATTGAATTTATTAGCTTTGTATCTTTCACATGTTCCGATACGATAGAGAAGCGTAATGGTTCAATTAAAGCAGAATACCTCCGACTACAAAATTTTAATATGATAAGGCAAGGGATAACTCCTTAAGATAATTATTTTTACAAACTCCTAACTATTTAATTGTAATTAATTTCAAGGAATTCCCATCAGAGATATTCTAGAATTTTTTGGAGGAATATGTCTCTAAGATAATGAATAAAAATATAAATCAAGCGAGACCGAGAATCCGGAAAGCTATTCATCAATTATATAAAAGTGTTCCATAGATTTACGATCCACGACGCAAGGAAGTAGGAAATCCCTTTATATAACAACAGCGGAAATAACCGAGTGCGTGGTTCTGAGAAAGTTTCAGAAAACTGCTAACTTTTAATAGTAGTTTCTAGTGAAGCAAGGGCTATGTATTTGTGGGATACGCTCGCGCTCATAATGTGTTTATGAAGGATGAAACTAATTAATGAAGTGTGACAGAGAAAAAGTAATTATCGACAAATGCTTTGAGCTGTGATTTCTAAAAAGTTAGAAGTGACGATCGATCAGAGTCACATGGGTTGCTATTGGTTTATTTCAGAAATTAAAAAATAGGAATAATCCCTGAAATGAGACTCTAATTGCAAAGAGATCCAATTTATCCCTTTCAAATCCAATATATCTCTTACCACTCTATCTCCATGCTGCCACACCCAACTCCATCCCAAGATATCCCATAGCTTCTCGACTCCTCTGAAGAGCTTATGATACCCCTTCATTCCATCCAACTCCATCCGACTTTAACCCGATCCCACTTAAACCCTATCCAATTTCAACCCCATGAAATCCCCCCCCAATCCAATTTCAACTAAATCCAATCCAACTATATCTAATTACAGCAACACTCCATCCCAACCCGATCCCATGCCAACCTCATTCCATCCCAATCCCATCCAATCCAACTTCATCCAATCCAAACCCATCCAATCCAACCTCGTCCAATCCAACCACATCCATCCCAGCCCATCCCAGCCCAACGCACGTATTTTTTTAATTGTGTAGCGACCCCTCTGTCTCTTTCGATTACCTTCCTACTTCTATCTCTCAATCTCTTTCTATCACCGTCTATCCCTCTTCACATCTCCGCTCGAGCGTACGAAAAATAAATTGATCGAGGGAGATAGTATTCAAGCCTTGAATGTACACAAAAAAGGCCGATCGAGTCAAATTAATTAGCATAAAAACGTTCTAAAATTGCGAGTGACGGGAAACGGGGGGTAAGGTCGTGAAACAGAAAACCGCTCGCGTCCCAAACCTCCCTCCGTATCCCCTCTTACCCAAAAGGCCGAATGCATTTTTAATCGCGCGGGACGTATTCAATATTCAGCGATCCGAAAATTGCATTCGCTGTTGATTCCCAAATAAAAACGAACGACGCGCATTATTTTTTTACCCCTCCCACCAACATTATTCGGCTAAACGAATTCCGCCCGATGGTTCGAGCGCTACTTGGAAAGGGCAGCGGACGAAAAAAATAACGAAGGAAGCGTTAATGAACGATATAAAAATCGACCGTAGTCGAAAACTTGGGAGATTTTTTTTTGCCAAGCGAATTATGAGAAGTGGGCAAAAATGTGCCCGGAACGAGGCCGTAAAATTTTTAGCGTCCAAATGGAAGGCAGCGTGACGCGACATTACCGGCAATTAATATTCACGAGGTGATTCTCGTACGAATTTGTACACCGCCGGGTAAAAAATCACTTTTTATGTCGTAAACGAAAAAACAGGAATTTTATTTTTCTAGGCAAATACGGCTAAATAAAAAATATTTGATTTCGTGATGATGATAGAAACTTTAAGGCAGTCAAATTTAAAAAACACACTACGGTTTATCGATCACTCGCAAGGGTTACAACGATGCCCCCCCCCCCCCACTATCCTCCTCCACCACCACCTATCCTCACGCCACCGCCGGGCAATTCCCTCCGTATAATTCTCGCTACGATCACTCCCTCCCTCCCACCCTTTCAACAATACCATCGTCGCTCGGGGAGACCCAGCAGTAAAAACCTCATTAAAAGTTTTATCCTAGGAAAAACAGCAAGTTAGATAGGTGATGTAATTGAATTCAAAACTTTTAAGGGAAGAAAAAACACGGTCGAAAATCTAAATATAAGATGGAAGTACATGTTACGGAAGAGTCTCCTCCATCCCTTCTCCCTCTCCCTCCTCCACTCCTCCCCCACACCACGAGCCAAAACGAATTCTTATTGCGCGTTTTTTTTCTGCTCCTCTAGCGAGCTTTTGCGAAAAGAAGCCGAACCTGTTTATGCTTTCGAAAGAGTCAGGAGAGGGATAAAGAGAGTGGGAGGGAAAAAAGGTCGAGAAAAAGAAAAAAACCTCTCGTAAATATTTTCGTTTTAAATTAACGCGATGATACACTTGTTGAAGAGTGGTGCTTAAGAAGGGAAAAACATTTTTTTCCTCTTTTCTCTCCCTTATTTCTCATCCTCTTTCACCGCGAAAGAGAACGAGATGCGGAAGTTAAAACGAGAGGATGAGTTACCCCGAGGCTGGTTGAGGATCAAATGAGGAAGAAGGAAAAAAAAGAGAAATGGGAAAGGAGGGAATGTGGCTCCGACTGTGTTTGCGTGCCAGTGTGATGAAAGTGAGGAGATGGAAAAGTGAGTTGGTTTTAAAGCGGGTAAGGAAGATAGGAGAGAGATAATTAGGATTAAAATAGATAAACAGGAGAGGAAAAGGAGACAGGGTAAAGGGAAAGGTTAAGGAAAAGAGAAAGGGGGAGGGAAAAAGGAGTGGGGGAGAGAGGAAAACGAGAGAGAAAAATGAGAGAATAAAATGAGAGATAAATAGGAGAGGAAAAGGAAGTAATTAGATGAGAGAAGAGGTAAATTGGAGAAAAGACAAAAATATGGGATACATACGTAGGATAAAAAGAGGAGAGATGAAGAAAAGTGAAATAAGAGAAAAAAAGAGAAAATATCTACCAAAATAAATGGGAGAGAAAGAACAACGAGAACTTTGCGGATAATACAGGAAGACGAGAAAAAAGGAGGAATATTTAGAGGAAACACGATAAAGTGTTAGGATCTTGGAGGAAACAAAACTCCAGCAAAGACAACGCATCTATGTAACGTCGTTATTTCGCTCAAAAAAGGAATGCCTAATTGGAGGGGAGAATTTAATAGAATCAAATGTATAAAACTCTTCGGAAAACTCCTCCGAAAGGGATATATTACCTTATATGAAAAATATTTTTCATAGCTACATATGCTCATTTTTGCCTTCTGGAGCCGGTTCGAATGAACACTGGATTAAATATTTCGAATAAATTTATATAGACATATTTATTCAGAATAATGATCGTTTTTATATACTCTCTCTCTCCCATGAAAAATAAAAAAGTTTTATACGATTGTACTGTGGCATTGAAACATATCTTTTATATTCTTTGAGAATTCAACGTATCCACGATGTCATAAATTTGGAGTAAGATGTCCTGAAAATAATTATAAAAGATATATGTACTGAAAATGTGTTTTAACTTACCCCCTTTTGACCCCACCATTCGTTAAAAATGATCAATAGTCACCAAGATTCAGTTCGTATTACTTTATTCCCATTAGTAGAAAATTCAAAAATATACAATAACATTCCGAAACTTTGGTGTAATTTCACTGAATTTCTACATAAGCCACCGCAAAGTAGTTTCAAGGGAGTTTTGTTTGCGAACTTACTAGAATACCTTTGTAGCTTGAAATCAAGAGAGAAAAGGTTGACATTAATTAAAAATGGAGAGGAGATAAATCAGAAGAAGAGAAGATAGAGAGAGAGAGATGAATACTGCCACAGACCTTGGAAATCGCTATGGAAACGAGATACCGCGTGTGACAAAATAACGGAAATGGAACGGATGTGTAATGCTTGAGCTGTAGGCGGGCGGAGCAAGACAAAGTGAGGTCTCTTGCGGGGAGAGGAAGAGAAATGAACAAAGGGAGAGAGTGGAGAAGGGATAGAGAAATGGAGAAAATTGATATAGATTGTAAGAGGAAGACGTGAAATATGAAAGCGGAGTTGGTCACGGAGAAAGGGAAAAGAAGATGGAATGACAAATAGAGGAAGATAGAAAGAGGGGAAAAGAGCAAGATAATGAGAAAGTGGCGACGAAAAAGCGCCGAATGTATGGAACCTTATAATAAATCCATCGCTGGTAAGGGAACGTAATTTTAGTGATAAAGGAGGACAAAGATTCGGAAAGAAGATGTTATAGATGTGTCGTTCAACATTGTTGGTACTAATTAATCTCCAATTACTATATGCGTTTACCAAATATATATATATATATATATATATATATGTGTGTGTGTGTGTGTGTGTGTGTGTGTGAAGAGATGTATGTTAGAACCTTTCGTGTGGCACCCTTCTTCAGCCACAGAGAGAACACAACTATAAACACATGAATACATATTCATATGTCGGAAATTACCTGTAGGGCTTTTTTTATACACACATAATAATGTGTTCTATAAACAACTGAACTAATACCTGCTAATATTTAAAAAATATGACTATTTTTTAGCCAAAAATATTTCCTCACCGAATAAAAGAATGCTGATGAAAACAAACTTTATTAAAATGTACAATACACCAAAAATCACTACCTAAAATTATGGAAAACTAATCTAACCTCCCATAAGAACGTTTATACCACATCCTTTGCAAGAAAGAGGTAATTTTTTTTGGGACATTCACCGCAGAAATCCGTAATAAAGACATAAATCTTTCTTCAGTGAATGAAACTATGACGTCATCGAAGAGAGAAAGAGAGAGAAACAGGATAGAGAGTGTATGAAAGTAGAATGTGTGGGGAATAGAGGGATGACTGATTGACCACTGCTTTAGGATGGTTCGAACAATAAAGACACACTAGGATGTGATTCTCCGAGCGTTCAGAAATTAAAGATAATGCGCTGAGAACAAAAAAAAGGCAGCTGGAAAAATTCCCCCTCGGAAAACTTTTATTTTTATTTTCGGCGTGGGAGAAAAATGGAGGGCAGTTCGTGCGGCGTCAGCATCGCGGAATTTTTAGCGGGGATTCCCCCGCTCTGTTAAAGGCTTACCGCCGAACAAATTTATGACCGTTAAGGATGAAAAAGTAGATTTAAATGCAAATGCGATGTTTGGGAGGCGGAGCGTGGGATGGAGGGAAGAGAAGTGGTGTTAGATGCAAAGTGGAGGAGGGGAAGTATTATTAGGAATAGGAAAACGTGAAACATAGCGGAAGACTTTGGAGGGAGAGGAAAATAGAGAGCTATAGATACATGAACTGAAATTTCTTAAATTTTTTAATTTCTCAACAAAAACTGATTATTCTTGTTTCAAAATGCTTGCGAAAAATTTACTTTTATCCAGTTTAATGACGTGGAAGAAATAAAAGTTATTTACAAAATGGAATGACTCATTTGTGTTTCAATGGAATCGGAATTTGAAAGTAAAATGTTACTTTTGGGTGAATGAGAATTAACCCAAAAAAAATAAAACCAACCTCGTTGCTGATTTTCACGTATCGCAAAATTCTGCATGAGCTTCAAAGCTTTATTTTATGTTATAACGAATGAATGACTAATACTGCTACATGTTAACATTAATCCGTTTTCTCTCGTTTAAAGGACTTCGCTAGTTAGAGCCAGTTTTTGAACTTTGAACACCCGTTTAAATCATTACCCCCACCAATTCCATGGAATTGACCAAAATTTTCATAGAAAATAGCGTGTTTTACGCTTCCGTTATTGCAAACACAATTCTTTTGGTTTTGTTGGGATCCCAAAATCTTTTTCTCTTACAGGATAACGCTGTGAAATTGCAGGTGTTTTTACAGGTATAGAGACATATTAAATAAGAATTAATCTGCTATTAAGTATGCCTATTATCTTTGCCAAAATGTTTTTGTAAATATCAAATTTTTTGCAAAATGTGCATTTCACAAAAACATCTAGTTTAATCGTAAAGATTTTTAGAAACGTTGTTCCCATTCGGTGAAAGTATTCTCTTAAAATGTTTCTGAATTTTGCAACCAATCTAATAAAGTAATTTAGTATCACATGACTTTAAAAATTGAAGGAATGCAAAAGTATCTGCTTAAAACTCAATTGCATCGATATGGTAAAATTTAACATAAATGGTCATCGTGTAATATTAATATTTTGCGCTAATTTTTAAACTAACTCCTTGAAATCCAACTTGTAACAAAGTGCCTACTTAATGGCGTAGTCATGTCCAAGCCTATTTGCGCTCCAAAGTTCGTGTATCTGTCGCCAGCGGGCCGAAGAGAGAGAGAAGGGCGTGTAACGACCTTCCCCGTCCGACGTGATCGCCCAACTTCGTAAAGACAAACGGCGAAATAGCAAGTCTACACTCGTTTGGCCTCAGGGTGTCCGATTTTTCTCGGTTGAAGAACGCGCAACAAAAGTAATTCTCTGTCAGATTAAATTTTCAAAATAATTCCTTTTGTGAACGTCCGTAGAAACACGAGAAGAAAGAAAAACTAATTCCTCCTCCTTAACATGTAGGAGACGTGATCAATTCGGTGCCCACGGCGTATTTTTTAAATTATCTTCGTTATTATGGCGTTCCGAATTTTATTTATTTAACCTAAAATTTTGAGGGGGTGAATAATGGCACTATTAATTTTGTTAAAATTTAATTCTTGAGTTAATAACTTTTTAAGCTTCAATTTATCCTTTGGAGGGTCAAAAATTGTAAAATTCGTTAATTGTTCTTGGTCAAAAATGACTGTTGCCTCTAAACTACCAAACGGACGAAATTCAAACTACGTCTGACTCTTACCTGAAGGAATACTCCGATCGAATCTTATGAAAATATTTTTAACGTAATATAGTAATAGTATTATATTATGTAGCTTAGTAAACCTAAAAATAATAAATCTAATAATAACTTAACATATATTGCTATTACCCTAATTATAATAAAAGTCAAACTCATTCTGTCGTTCTGTGTGTAAAATTTTATGAATTAATAATGCGAATAACTCACGAACGGTCAGTTGGTCAGACACTCGGAGCGTCCTTTTGCAGGTTTAAAATGGGTCATAGTCGGTGATAAGGGCATAGGTTTGATTCCAGAAGTATCTGATTAACACACGAGTGATTAAAATTCGTTTGCATTTTAATAATAGTTAATATCGAGGTAAGAGATCGGGACTTGAATTTCGTTGAAATATCTGGTCTTCCGCCTTACAAGTTCACGCACAAAAGTTGGATATCTAATAATATTGGCACGGAGTATAAATTCATCAGTTGAATCACCTTGACTTTTCTCGATCTTGCAGTTTATGAATTAAAGTAAAATCTAATAAACACTTCTTTGAGTATGATCGCTAAACTAAATCGATATTACGCTTTTAGACAAGCTGAAATGAATATTTTAAAGGTTTTTAACGTTTCTCTCCGTCCGTATAATGCGTGTCTTTGGAAACGCGATTACGCTCATTATGCTTACTTTACTTCGGACGGCAGATCGTTTATTGTGCTCGCTTCCGTTTTTCAAAACTCCATAAAGAGAGGTCAACGTTTCAAAACGAATCTCCAAAAATGCTTTCGGAGTGTAAAACGCCCTGTCAACGTTTTTTGATAAGTTTGATGGCGTCTTTTAAGAAAAAAATATTTCAGCAACCTACTTTGCTCTAAGGACGACAATTTTTCTGGCCATCGCAGCCTACGACAAAAAATCCCAAAAAACCACACACCACAGGCGGATACATAAAGTCCCTTGCCGCCAAGTGACGAAAATAATATCCTATAAAGAGTGAGAAAAACCCTGATGTACACAAAAGGCTCGCAATCTCTCTTTCCCTTCTCCATACTCTCCCCCTCTCCGTCCTTCAAAAACTCTCTCCCTCTACTTCACATCCCATTCCACTCTCTCTCCCACTCTATTGAGTCAAAAGTTTCGCCTTTCTGGAGCGACGGCAGCTCCATCTCCTTCTTTTTGGAAAAGGGAGGAAGGTAGGGGGAAAAGTCATAAAAAACGGGAGACAAACGAAAGCCGGACTGCGAGCACAATGGTTGGTCCCCTCCCCCTTTTCATCACGACAGTGACCCTGCGCAAACGAATGAAATAATAATGATATCTCTTTCCAAAAATATCTACTCCTCCCTTTCTCCCTCTCTGGTATATGGACGGAAGAAAGAAGTGAGGGTGGATGGAGAGCGAGTAAAGGAAAATGAAAGAAATTGAGAGAGAGAGAGAGATGAAGACAAGGAGAGTGATGGAAGAGAAAGGGTGGGGGGAGAAAGAGATGAAGAAGAGAGAGGTGATAGACACGGAAAGAGCTAGAGTAAAAATGGAAAGAGGAGTGGGTAGAGATAGAAGGAGAGAGAGAATAAGACATGTAAAGAGAGATGGAAGAAATAAGGAGGGAGGGAGAGAGAAATAAATATGGAAAGAGATAAGAGAAAGAGGGAGGAGAAAGAGAAAGGAGAAAGAGAGAGGAGAAAGAGATATGAGAAAGAGAGAGGAAGGGGAGAGAGAAAGGGAAAAGGAAAGAGGACAGGGAGAGAGGAGAGAATATGAAAGAGAGAATAACAGAGAGAGGGATGGAAAGGAAGTGAGATTAAGAGGGAGAGAGGAGGAGAGGGAGAGGTAAGGTGAGAAAGAGAGAATGAGAGGGAGGGAGAAGGAGAGGGAAATAGAAGAAGAGGGAGGGAGAAGGATATGCAAAGAGTGGAGGGAGAGAGGAGAGGAAAAGAGAAGAAGAGGAAGAGAGAATGAGACGGAGGAAGGAGAGAGAACGAGAAGGAGAGGGAGAGAGGAGAGGAAGAGAGGAGATTGAGAGATAAATAGAGGGAGGAAGAGGGTGAGTGAAAGAGAGGAAGAGAGAAAGAGAGGGAGAGAGGAGCGGGAGAGTGAAGGAAAGAAAGAAAAAAGGGTGATAAGAGGATAACGGAGGAAGATTAGAGAAGGAAATTGAAGACAAAGAGAGGAAGAGGTAGAGAGAGAGAAGAATAGGGATAGGGAGAGAAAGAGAGATACATAGAGGTAGATTCTCTGTATTTTTTTACTAAAGAACGGCATCCCATTCTTGGACATCGTTTCCAGAAAAAAATGCAAAATGGCGCCATTTGGTGTTTCCGCAATTGATCGCTAGAGGGAAGAAAAGAGGGGGGGATGGGGGTATCTGAGGATGAGGAACGAGGGAGTGAGAGAGGGAGAGAGATAAAGAGAACAGATTAGACGGCGTTGTCCGAGGCAAAATTCATTCTTACCCCGAAATGAAGACGGCTGTCCGTTCTGAAATGAAAACGACCGGCGAACGCAATCATGGAAATGCACGGATTATCTTGGTGCTTTGCGAACTTCCCTTTTCCACGCGCCTTTCGGGAACATTATTTTATGGCCGCTTTGTTTTTCACAAAATCCGGCAGAATTTTGAGCTGCGATTTCATTAACACCCGCATTTTCAAAAATTTACGTTTCTTTGTCAATTTCCGAGCGTAAATACAATTTTCCTGTTTTCCTTTTTTTCGCCGTAGCAAACTTAAACAAATAAAATAAATTGACGCTTACGCAAATCAGAATTTGAATGTTGACCGTAAATTAAAAATTGAGAGCAAATATTTGGTCCCTCGTTGATATAATGAAAATCTGGACGCTCGATATAATCGTTTACATATAATCAGATTTTTAAAAAATCGTTCATCAAATTAAGCCCCTGAAAGTTTTTTCATGGGAAAGCGATTGTTTCAACGACGGACTGAAATGTTGCGGGTATTGTTTGATAGTTACATAATTAATTTTAGCCGACACAGCACACAGCCGCTTTTCGTGGGCACGTTCGCGGCGTCAAATTCCTTTTGAATCCTGTCGCACGGCAGAGTAGTGCAGCCATGATAACTGGATTTTCCATTACTTTTAATGTCTGCAGCGTTCGGGAGTTTACGTAAGCTTAACACCAACCTTGTGACAGTTTTAATAACGTATGCTCGGGAAGGCGAGCACTTAAGTGCACAGACACACTCGCGAAATTGAGATTTTAGTCAGAAATTCAACTACGCCTCCAAGAATTTAATCATAGAAATGTAATTTTCCACGCTTTATAACGATGTGGCGTCAGGTGATATCATTCCATCGTCGGAAGAAAACCCTTTACGAAATTTATGAAATTAAGATTGTGAGCACGCGTGCAAACACCTCCGTGGGTCCGGTTGAATATAAATCTGCGAATATAGCGTGGAATCGACTTGCCGAATAGCTTAACGAGTACAAGAATTTTTTCCTGCTAAGTTATAGAAAAGATTTTTTTTCTTTTTCATTCTCAATGGTTCATTGGCGTAGCGTAAAACATAATCCCCCCTAACCAAAATAATACAGGGTTCCCACTATCAAATTATAACGAATACGACTGAAAATCTTTCGTCGTTAAGGTGATTTGCAATGTTGCCTGTTTCGTGTAATTTCTGTGTTTGACTGGGATTATAATTTGGCGTCTCATCTGTTCACAAATTCACGAAAGTTTCACAGTATTTTTAAGTTTAAACAATTCCTTGGTTACGATAAACAATACGAAGGTAACGAGCATAAAGAAATTGTTCATAGATATTGAGTTAATGAGGGTTCCCAAGCTAAATATAGAGATTGCTGAATTTTTAAAATGATTTTTATTACATTTTCGGCGAAGCCTGAGTAAGTTATTAATATTTGACTGAAAACAAAAGAATAAATTTTAATTTAACGAAACTACTTTATATGGACTGAAAAAATAAAAAATATATAATTCACATTATAGTATGTTATAGAGAGTTAACATAATTTTGGCTATATAAAAGTTGTCTAGCGTAATATTTAACAAATAAATATTTATTTGGTATGCATGATTTTCATCTACCTATAACAGGCTACATTTTTGAGAGGAGAGTAAGGAGAGAGCAAGAGAAAATGGAAGGGAAAAGAGGGGGAGAATGAAAGGGAGCAAGAGGGAGGATAGGAAGAAGAGAAGGAGAAGAATAGGAGGTAGACAGGGAAAATAGGAGGCAGATAGTGATAATAAGAGGCAGAGAGGGAGAATATGAGGAAGAGAGGGAGAATAGGAGACAGAGAGGGAGAATAGGAGACAGAGAGGGAGAATAGGATACAAAGGGGGAGAATAGGAGACAGAGAGGGAGAATATGAGGCAGATAGGGAGAATAGGAGACAGAGAGGGAGAATATGAGACAGAGAGGGAGAATAGGAGACAGAGAGGGAGAATAGGAGGCAGAGAGGGATAATATGAGACAGAGAGGGAGAATAGGAGACAGAGAGGGAGAATAGGAGGCAGAGAGGGAGAATAGGAGGCAGAGAGGGATAATAGGAGGCAGAGAGGGAGAATAGGAGACAGAGAGGGAGAATATGAGGCAGAGAGGGAGAATAGGAGACAGAGAGGGAGAATAGGAGACAAAGGGGGAGAATAGGAGACAGAGATGGAGAATATGAGGCAGATAGGGAGAATAGGAGACAAATAGAAAGAATAGGAGGCAGAGAGGGAGAATATGAGGCAGAGAGGGAGAATATGAGGCAGAGAGGGAGAATAGGAGACAGAGAGGGAGAATAGGAGACAGAGAGGGAGAATAGGAGACAGAGAGGGAGAATATGAGGCAGAGAGGGAGAATAGGAGACAGAGAGGGAGAATAGGAGGCAGAGAGGGAGAATAGGAGGCAGAGAGGGAGAATATGAGGCAGAGAGGGAGAATATGAGGCAGAGAGGGAGAATAGGAGACAGAGAGGGAGAATAGGAGACAGAGAGGGAGAATAGGAGACAGAGAGGGAGAATAGGAGACAGAGAGGGAGAATAGGAGACAGAGAGGGAGAATATGAGGCAGAGAGGGAGAATAGGAGACAGAGAGGGAGAATATGAGGCAGAGAGGGAGAATAGGAGGCAGAGAGGGAGAATATGAGGCAGAGAGGGAGAATAGGAGACAGAGAGGGAGAATAGGAGACAGAGAGGGAGAATAGGAGACAGAGAGGGAGAATAGGAGACAGAGAGTGATGAAGAATATGAGGGGGAACGGGAGAGAAAAAGATTGAGAAATGGGAGGGGGGAAAGGAGAAAGGAGGAATAATGGGAAGGAAGTACCTTAATTTTAATACTTAATCTGCACATATCCGTCATATTTAACGGGCAATTACGCTAGTCTAAATCCAAATTTTTTAATCAAAAACTTGGGTATGTTATAATATTTCGAACCCATAACACGAACGCTCCGAAATCTTTTTGGAAGTAATGCCACGACGAGGAAAACATAGTGCTATTGAATCTCGCATTGCTACACTCTCCGCATTACCACAACAGGAAAAAGGGATATATGGGTCAGGTGCGCCCATTTGTAATCTAGATGGTAGCGAAGAGCTGTTAGTAAATTACTCGAAAAATGCCGTAATAGAATGCAAGAATGTACTCCGGAGCTGAGTTACACGGCACCCGTAATATTATCCCGCATGCGTAAATGGTTTCCGCCTCTTTTCGAGTGCGGAATTCGTTAAAGGGTGAATAGTTTCTTTTTATATCTTCATTGCCTTTTAGTCAGGACTCGTAAATAACGCCTAAACAAAAGAGCAACTGCGAGATATCCTACCCTTTTGAAATCCTCCCGAGGAAAAAAATAACCAGTAGCACTCGAAATATATTCACCTAATGTTCAAGGTTTTTTTGAAAGAGCTATTAAAAGAAAAATTGCTCCTTTAAGCGCGGATGGAGAAAATATTATCTCGAGCGGAATTAGAATTAAAAGTTCGTTTATTAGGCTTTGCGCAGCTTTCTAAAATGAGTTAATCGACGTTCTAAGTAAATGGTGTAGGTTCGTATCGTTGACGGGTAAAAAATAAATACAATGGATTAAATAATTTTGCTCTCAAAATAAACCGTCAGGAAATATATTTATATACTAAACCTCCTAACATAGGGGTATGCAATATTTTTACATGGCGGGCCGCATTCGTAGATGAGAGTGCTTTGGTGGGCCATATTAGAGGTTGCGATTGCCTTTGCGGGCCGGATGAGAGCTTACTCAAGAGATTATATGTGTAAAAATAAAAGTTTATGTGCAATTATCAAGTATCTCTTTTTGTTTCTACAATATAAAGAACTTCCACAAAGTGACACCTGAAACCATTAAATATATTTAAGATTAAATATGATTTTTTAAATGAAAATTAAATCTTAATTATTTCTTAGCGTTATAACTTCACAAGGCATGGTTTTATGACAACAATTGTAACTGATACATGTAAAATTATCTGTGTTGGACACAACATCAAATTTTCTTCAAAGCTTCGCGGGCCGGATGTGGCCCGCTGGCCGTAGGTTGCACGACCCTCTCTTAACATATTACTGAAAACATGTAAAGAAAAAACTGCTGAAGCAGACAGTAAATGACGCTTTAAAAAATTTGTTAATGCAGAATCTTATATATATATATATAGTATAAAGTATAATTAGCCTGAAATGATATTATAATGAGAGAGAATACTGACTCTATTGGCAAAAAAACGAAGCGTCTAGCTAGTTTCGTTAAAAAGGAGTTAGCGCGTCAGATATAAAAGAAAACCGTTTGCATAAGCATATTATTTTTATAAAAACCGCTAGATATATTGACTACATTAAAAGTATAATGTTTTAGTGCCACATTTTTAAGAATGATATTTATGTTTACCCGCTATGATCGGATATATTTCTTGTTTCCAAACGATAATTTTTAACTAAACATTTGAGTGATATGTATGTTTGTGGATTAAGGAATGAATCATTTCAAAATTCTATAGGGTGATCATTTTAAATGAGAACCCATAAAAATGTTAATAACTTCGAATAAAAGAGTGTTATAGACATAGAACTTAGAAGTAACAATCTATATTATCTAAATGATGTCGCCATTTCTCTACAGCCTGCGACACTACGAATGCACATTCACAGTGCAAGCAATAAACAAACATGGAGTTCAATGTAGAGGGGCGAGTGTTTATGGTGGAACGTTACCTCAAATCAGTGTCGTTTAAAACTACTCAGGGGGATTTCTGTAGGCAGCTTTGATGTTGTAAGGCACAAATGGAATCTATGACATGGATGCTTGTGAAAATGTTCAAGGAGACTGGAAATGTGAATGTTGTGACTCATGTTCACTCATCTACTGTTTTGACTGAGGATCGTTTAGCACAGGTTAGTGAGAACCACCAAGCTCGCCAGATTTGTCGCCACTAGAATTTTTTCTGTGGAGTTTTATCTAAGATAATGCCTACAACAGCAATCCACGCAATCTGGATGAATTGAAAACCAACATATCCCACATCATTTCCAACATCACACCCATCACGCTGCTGGCAGTGTCTTCAAACATGCTTCGTTGTGTTTAGTTATGTATGCAACATGCTGGTGGTCATTTTCAACATTATTTGTGATGATGTAAGTAATTTCAGACAATAAAGGTTGTTAATTCTAAATTTGAAGTCATTAGCTCTCTTTTACTCGAAGTTGTAAAATTTTTCATGGGTACTCATTTAAAATGATCACCATGTACTTCCCAAAAAGGGCAACTGATGCAAAATAAAAAATCTGTACCTGTCTTCTATTGGAAGAAAGGCGCAAAAGAAACTATTTTTAAACATCAATTTTATGAGTCTACAGGCAACTTAACAAGCCTTTTTAAATTAGACCGCGCGATATAATGGTTATTGTGTGGGAAACGATCAATTCGAAGAAAAAATAATCACCTTACCGATGATGCATGCCTTCCGCTAATGAGCAATTTGTCTGCGATCGTTTCCATGGACTCCTCGCTAAAGAAAGCGGCACTTGTGCTCTCACTCAAACAAAAGGGGCAGAAAATAGAGCAGCCACTATAAAAAATGTCCGCGCAAGGGGGAAGGAAAAAATCGAACCTTGCTGCGCCAAAGAGGAGAAAACGGGGTCACGTGCAGAGTGTTGAGCGATGTGCCCGTGCGTGTGTGCATGTATGAGTATGTGTGTGTATATTTCTGTATTTCTAAAAGAATAGTGATCTCGTCCGCCTTTGAAACCAAAGATTTCTCTATTTACTGAAAATGAACTAACAAAAAAGTTGCAATAACTGCAAAAATAATGTGTCGCTGTACGCGTGAATAACAAAAATGGCAACCATTTCGCTAATCACATGCTTATCTAACTGTATTTCAAACGTGCTTGCCGTGAGAATGGTTTTTGATTTTGTCATAATTGTGAAATTATTCTCCGATATTTTTCGCTGCGGAAATTTCATGTTGATGAGTCCATCATATCCATCCATTTATTTTTACTACGGCATCGAGATTAAAATCTATCTGACAATCCTTTCTTGCAAATAGCTATCTTTGTGCGCATGTGGGCGTGTGCATACATTTCTGTTCACGTTTGAGCGCGCGCTCTGTAGTTATTTCAAGGAGGAAAAAAATTATTTCCCCTTCTTTATATATTTGAATTTCCGCCAGAGTAACAGTCCAATTAATTCTGAAATTCTCTTCCAGGCGGCACGGCAGGTCATCTCCTATTCCTTGCGTATAGCTACAAGAGAGAAAGAGAACGCGATAAATATAGAGAGGGAAAATGTAATTTTCATAGTACTTGGAGTTTATTGCTGGATTTATGCTCGGTGCAAAGCACCATTTTGGTCCGTGAACGGAAGGAAAGAGAGAGAGAGATTGGAGGAAGAAACAAACTGCATATTACTTCCTTATTCTTTTAGGTATATGCTTCTCCAAGAGACTGTTGTTTAAGATGCAGAGCATTTTTCAGTAAAAATTTAGATGGAAAAAATGACGGATATATTATTTTGTTTTCCTTTGCCTGAAAAATGAAAGCGGGACCATCCGACTATTGGAACATTTATTTTTTAATTTATTTATTCTTGTAAAAATAATTAAGATGGGAGCCTAGTTTGTGAGTAATTTTTTTCGGATAGGATCCTTCATGTAGGAAAACCGAGCTTGTGGCAAAAATAAAGAAGAGTTATGGCATATTAACCGCAAAATCGAGTACAGAATAATTCCGAAGTTTCATGAGTCGGGGTTTCGGGGTGAGTGTTTACGATCCCGAATCGTGTTTCAAGAATAAAAATCTGACAGTCGTTTTTTTTATAGTTTGCGCATCGCGAAATAATGCCTCTAGGAAGGAACATTTACCGAGGAAAAGCTTCGCCGTAAAATGGAAAAAAGAATCGCCTCTATTATCCTCTCTCCCGTTTCTCTCCCTCTACCAATGAAATCACAGGAATGTGTTTCCTTTTCTTTGATCACGTGCCTCGATTTTAATCCCGTCTCTTTTTCAATAATGACGTCAACCTAATTACGTCCGCATCAATTATAAGGCGATTATTTTTTGCGGTGAATTGTAACCGCCTTTTAAATTTGAAGAAGTTTTATTTTGTTGGAAAATAATAATGTTCATCCAGCAAAGCACACACGTGCAAAACCTAAAACTCAATTTTTTTGTTTTTTCGCTCTTTCACAAAGAAGGTAAACTCTTCCGATATAAATTTATAAGCGAATTTGAAAACAAAATAAAAATTATTTAACAAGCTCGCATACATGAATATTTTACTATTTTTTCTGTTTAACATGAAAACAAAAAATATGACAATAATAAGATAGCAAGTGGATGAGGGAGGAAAGGTGTTTACCGAACTTCTAAAAAAGAACATTTTTGCCAAATACTTTCATATTTAGCTCATAGACTCATTTGCAAATGGAATTTGAAAAAAACATTTGCCGTAAAACAAAGATAAATAAGATTTGAGCATAGAGTTAAAGTATCCGAGAATTCATTCAGGTAAATGCTGTGATCGTTTGATTAATTTACGACTCGCATGATTGCATACATGGATTCATGTTGAGTCGATGGGAGGCAGTGAGAGAACGTCTACGGTTGGAATACACTCTTGAATATTAGTACAGCATCAAAGTATAGCACAGTTTTTGCATCGCATATGTTTAGGGTTAGTGATCGAGATATTTAAGCTAGTTTACCGCGAATTCAAATCGAGCATCTCAGAACGCCTCGCATAATTATAATTTTGTTGCGACCTGATTTTGGTCTAGATGCGATAGAACACCTCTGCCTTAATTTCCTCTGTTTTATAGCGGAAGGTCGAAGTAATTAGTGTACCTGACAGATGCCGATTCAGAATTATCGATAATGCTAATAGAATATTCTAATAGTAAAGTAAATAGTACATTGAGTAAAATTCGTTTTCTGGTAATATTAAAGAATCCTGTAGTAGCTGTAAATTTTGGTGGCGGTAATCACGAAAATTTCCTTTAAGAGAATAAAAAAATATTCAATAAACTCATTAAAATAGCAAAGGAAAATGTAATACGGAATGATGAGGTTTAGTATTGTTTATCTTCTTGGAATTATATAGTAAATAAAGTCTCTTTAAGAAATGGCTAACGACGGACTTGAGGCGGTTAAATACCAAGTGATGACGCAGGTTGGAAATTACCAGTAAACTTTCTGAAATTACACCTCATAAATATCAGGGAAAGAAGATTGTTGGTATATTTTCGCGGAACGTTTTCACTCAGTTGATTTTCTCTATAGTTTTCATAAGGTGTCTGTAAATAAGTAAACAACCTTACCGAGAGAAGTAAAACATTTCCTATGTCAACTAAAAATGTAAATTAAATTTAAAGATATTCTTTACGAAATAATAATATGATTCGTAACATCTCGGAAAATTACGAGAGAGAAAGTGAAAATCACGAGAAACAAATTTCATGTAGGAAAAAAGCATTCAGCATCAAAATTCTATCATCTGAAATAGAAACTTATACCGTAGGGTTATCAAAAAGAGATAATATTCTACAGAGCAGGGAACTAAAATTTTTAACCTGGGGCAAAATGAATTTTTCTAATAAGTAAATTGTATGATTTATTCTCAAAAGTGTTTTATCGTTTGTGTAATAAAAATTATTATATCGGTATATTTGAATTATAAATGCCACCAAACAAGTCCGTAGTTTTACAAAACCTCTTTCTGGTGGTTTAAATAAATTATGCGCTTTGATAATATCAGAAGCGAAGTATTTTGCAAAAACTATTTTGAGTGGTGGTATTATTACATCGTCATAGAATCGGAGATTTCATTGGAACATTTAGCCATCTTCGCCCTACAATTTTAATCTCAGACTTGAATTTCTCGTAAAGCGTCATTCAATATGTTTTTAATCTGAAAATACCCGAAATATTTTAGAAAATGCCGCGTCTCTAAATGTGCGCTCGCCATTTGACAAATGACGTCAATTAGAACGCTTATCGAACGTAATAGCTTTAATGAGAATTCTTTTGCCCAGAAATATAAAAAATCAGCCGCGCGTGAATTAATTTGGAAATTGCTTTCGTTTAGGTAATTTTTTTAATCGCCTGCAAATATTTTTCACGAATCCCGTAATGAAAGCGAAAGAAAGCGAGCGGAATCTTTAAATCCACTAATTGACTTGATTGGCTGGAGTGCGTGTCCCGAAATATCGCACGGGTATGCAAGTTCGTCTTCATTTTTTTTTATATTCCGAGCGACATTTACTTTGGAAGCAATGTTTTTTTGTTAATAATATTTCATATTCTTGGTATTAATCTCGGAATTTCCAAATTTCAAATTCAATCCGCAAATCAAACAGAACTCTTCACTGACAAACTTATAGGAAATAAATTGTGTGAATGTGTACGCGTATATAAAAATTTAGAGACGCTATTTTATATATGAAAGCACGTATGTTAATCATCGTCCAGACATTTATTTTTACCGTTAAAATAAGAATTTTAAAGATCTAAGAGATTAAAAATTAATTCTTTAAAGCAATACCTATCTGTGAGAAATTATGTAGTTAGGTTCAACAAAAAAGATTTTTTGGATGCAAGTAATTACGAATAGCAGTATTACGTATAAAATTTTGGAATATTTGTCGAATTTCAACACAAAAAATCAAAGGGAGCCTGCGTTGCATAATTATTTTATAAAACTTTCTATCGAAAAGTTTTAAATGTTCTGCAATAATCTAAATTAACTATCACCGAGGATAGCAAACATGCAGTTGAATATGCATTGCTATTATCCATACCCTTAATTATTCACGAGCCAAAATCTGAGTTAGATTGCTAATTTATAGAGTTCGTTTTAGATCAAACATACCCCAATCGGGACAAATTAAAGAGATTGGGGCCTTGAAAACACTCTCAATATCTATGTATCTTTAAAATGGGAAAGTTTAAAATTTTTGGGTGACTTAGTACGATATAACCGTTTTGAAGGCAGAGAAAAACGTTTCCACTGGGAACACATCGACGCCACAACATTGCTGTGCTCTTAGCACCATGTACGGAGTATAGAGTTTCCCACTTACAAGAGCCATGGCGAGAGCCGCAATGGTCAGCCCGAACTTGATGGGAGCCGAATCTTGGAACTTGGCATTCCTCTTGTCCCACACGCCGCAGACGACAAGGACGAGAACGGCGGTGGCGAGTCCCTCGGCCAGTATCGCCTGGAACGCCGATAATCCCAGGCTCGGAACGGTTGTGCAGAAGCCGACGTTCGGGTCGATGCCAATGGCGGACGAGGATAGGAGACCGCACGGGGTGATGAGCTTTTGAATAGATTGAAATGCAATGGATATATCATTACGAATATATTGACGCAAAACCAACTTATCGGTCAAAATAGACGTTTCCATAGATCTAAATTCCACTTAAATTGTAAAATGAGAATCTCTGAGACAATTTGCAGGGAAAATAATTAACTTGTAATTTGGCAGCTTTACATATACTCAAACGAAAATCCCGCACTGCCAAATACAATTAATAGGAAAACATTTAAAAAAAAGCTCGGTTATAAAATTTTCGTATTCAATATGCCTTTAAAATTTGTCCAAAATGTTGATTCTCTCGATTTCAACCCGCAAAAGATGAAGCAATTAATTTGTAATTAGATACATACATAAGGTGCCATGATTTATGGCTGCTGATCGATATTTCTATGTAAATTGTGTTACAAAGTTACACTAAATGTGAGTTATATTACTCAGCTAACGTAAAAATGTCATTTACAATTTTTACGTTAATAATATGTTGCTTTAGGTTAAATTTTAGTTTAGTGAATTAATGGAAATTTTTTATTGTTACGAGTTAACTTTATTTCGCTAATTACTTCTGGTTTTCTCATGGTCTTACAAATTTTATAGGTAAAAATATTATTAATATGAACATTTTTCCAAAATATATAGGCAAAAATAAATTTTTAGCACGTTTATTCAACGTCAAATTTCCATACTGTAAATAATGACGCATAGCAGATTTTATACAAAGATACCTTTATCATTAGTCTGCTAGGCGAGTATCACCTTGACGTTAAGTGATTGATGATGATTGTTGATGCGACATTATCGATTTTTGTTACGTTACTGAATGACTGTTAAATATTGGAATCGCTTTTGACTTACTTTAAGCCTCATTTCAGACTGTAAATCACCCAAGGGCACTGCTGGTGTAGTGGTATCATGCAAGATTCCCATTCTTGCGACCCGGGTTCGATTCCCGGGCAGTGCAATTTTTTTTCTTTCTTACTTAAATGATAATGATGATCTCACTCTTTAAACCGAAATAAAAATATTAGTCATTCCTGGATCATTTTTTAAAATTAGGTACTTATTCTCAAAACTAAATTGGTTTTTTACTCCGTAACGTATTCAACATTTTTATGGCTGTTAAAAGTATTTTTCCATCTGCTAATTTTTACTGCAATATTCGTTTTGTTGTTGAATTAATTTATTAAGGATGTCTACAAAAGGTTTTACTTCAGCTTTCTTTTCCGCCCTATGCAAATGTCGGGCAATGCCTTCCACGGAGAAAATGTAATAAATTATAAGAATTTCCACTTGCCCTATTACAATGAAAATGTCATTTTCCTATTTCCACCCGAAAGGGCCCGTCTGCACATGACACGGTATTTTCAGAAATTATATAAAAAAATATATGAATGGACCTTGTATATATAACGTAAAAACAATCTGGAAAAATATTTGAGCTGAAATAAATTGTGGATTAGATAGGCCATCGAACTCATATTATTTTGATTCACCGTGTTAGAAAAATAATTACGTAATCAATTTTAAGGAAACTGTTTTCTAGCATATTTTTCTAACAATAAGCTAAAGGCCTTTATAATATTTGAGGAAAGATTATCTTCTACTTCTAAACGTTATTAATCCCTGACATTAGATAGCTTAAATGAATCATACTTATCGGATATTTCTTCAACTTTTATAGTCTTTTGTAACGATTAATTTGTAATAAAAATGATTCATATTTTTATCAGATTTATTTTCCGCTAATTTATAACGGGAGATCATTACTAAATTATAATTAAATCAAAAATAGAAGCTAATTTACAAGAGAGAAATTATAAAATTCTATGCATGCAAATTTGCGGCGTTTAACCATATTTATATGGCACGCGCAATAATATAGGAAAGTCACCGAGAAATCACTAAATTTCTGACAGCATATAAATGCATATTTAGGCGCTCATAATATAAAAGTTATCAATGTCCCAAGCGAAAATTCGTATTTGAAATTTAGCCATCAAAAGATGTATAAAAACAAGGTCGCATAACTAAGATTTTTTCCAATCGAAATAACCCGTTTGCATAAACATTACCAAGTTTTTAAACACAAATGATTTAGTCATTATCGCACGAGAGATATGGTATTTTGTGGCGCATTACGCAGGATTACAACACTTCATCTACTCGACTCTGAGGTCCGTGACGAGGGACAATAATAGAGTATGCAAGATGGCGTCACAGTGACATTTCCTTCTTAACGACGGGTATCAAAAGGGTCGCAAATGTTAACGCCCTCCCCAGCGAAAGCATATCCCCGCACAACCTGCTGGAACAATGCAAGTTTTGGGAAAAGGAACTTTTGATCTATTTATAAAAATCTTTTCTGTCATTTTCGAAACCAACTTCCAATAAACCAAGCTCCTAATCGGTATTTTAAAATTATGGCAACTATAATGTAAAGATTTAAATTGTAGTCTTTTATTCTTGCACCACGCACATGGGAAAATTCCACAAGAGTATTAACGCGTTAAACTCGATCGGACACCGTCGTGCGTGTTTGTTTGGTTGCGTACACACAAGGATACGATTAGGAGAAATGACATCTCGGGCCAACCCCCCCTGCTGTATTGTGAATTAAAATGGATAATACATAATGAAGTTATTTAATGCTAAGCATATAAGCAGGATTATCGAAATTTCGCTGGTCTTTTTCGTTTGGTGGAGTGTGAAAAAATTAATTTGTAATAATGCCGTTCCAACAGTGTTATCCGCTCCTACACGTAAACAGCAAAAATTTGATTGCAAATTAACGTGGTATTTTGTGAACTTTCCAAGTACTGGCGTTTCTAATTTTTAAGATTAAATTAGCGGTTTTATGTGCGCACAATTCGGGGCACGATTTTGGGGGATTTTGTTGCTCGCAATTCGTTTTCCTATTTAAATGGAAGATTTGATTGTTAAATTTGGTCCGAATGCTGAAAAATGCTCTCACAATTTTACTTAGAGACCTACGTATTGGCTGTGTGGCATAATAATTAACAAAACTGTAGAGTAATTTGTTAATAAATATTGTTTTAGGCAAATTGGTGTGATTTTAAATAAAATAAGTCGCGTGCGATTTTATAAACCTTTTATTACTCCCACAAGTATTTGGAAATAGTAAGCTTACAAAACCGTGAGTAATTTGTTATATATCAAACTGCACGAATTTCCCTATTATGGTTTTCCACTAGATATTGGCCATTTCAATGAATTTTATTGTTTTATTTTATCTTAATACCCTTTCACTTGATAGTGTACAAATAACTTTATTAATATTATTTAAATTAAAATGTCTCATGCAACAAAATTTAAGAGATCTGGTACAAAGCAACATAATATGACCAAAGGAAAGATTTTCAAACAAAAATGTTAAATTTTACCCGGCTATATTTTCATTTAATGGAAAATTAACAATTTTGGAATAGTCCGTCATAGATTTTCTTCCGATAAAAAGCCTTTTCATTGTATTTACGTAATGAACGCACACATGCTAACCTTTTTCATTTTGCTCCTCCTCTTATCTATTGCATTACTTTGTAACCCTATTCAGTATACTCTCTCAGAAATTGTCATAGTTATTTTTCGTATAGCTTGAATCTCTTTGATAATTTCCTTCCTAACTTCAGAAGAACATTCCTTTTAATAATAGTCGAAATTGTTCTCTGTATTCCACGTTTTAAACCAATCTCTAAACTCAATGATGTGCCCATGACCATAAATATTACGGAATCAGTGTTTTTACCGATATCACTGTAAAATCTTCATTCAAAAGGGTTTCAATAATTCTCTTATCGGTACCAAAAATATTTATCAAATTCAACTATATGCAATATCTCTGGATGATCTTTCTAGACTAACAAAATGTTTTTACAATTTTGTATCAATTTCAAAAATGGAGAAATTTAGAGAAAGCGCAAACGCTCCTTTTGGATCTAACTTCATCAAAATATATAAAAAGAAGATATATGTTCTTGTCATTGTATTGAACTTCTCTCCTTCCTATTTAGAAAAGTCTCATGACTTCCGTTTACCTATATCCTCTTGGTTAGTATCGCGAAGCAGTCTAGTTTTCCAAAACAAAACTCAAAATATTGCAAGCAAATTGTAATTTTCTCCATTTTTCAGCCTGTAATCAAACAAATAACATTACCAGAAACTTTTTTAACGCGATTTTCTTCAACAAAAGTTTATGGAGTGCTTTTAAATGCGGGGAAAACTGAAATATCTCTCCGTGGGCAAAAGTAGCTCACCGCAGCAAACATTTCGGCGTCCGTCCCTTCCCCAGCCACCTACGACTTCCTTCGGTTCTCCTAGATACCCTCCGTCCCCTCGTACGCATCCGGTCCACCTCTTCACCTCCCTATTTGACGTCCCATACCCCGACGCCCCCACCGAAACAAGCCCTGGGACACGGCCAATAATTGTGGCGAAGGGAATTAATTTTCCACCTCTATGCATCGGCCTATCCATCCGGTATGTTATTAATTAGTCATGGAGCAGAGAGGAAGAGCGAGATAGTGGAGGGACAGAGAGAGGAGCACAGATACGCCGATGAAATTTAGATTAACGTGTTTTACCCACGATACGCATGCGTTCATGGTAAACTCGCATAATTCAGGCTATTCCCCAACCCTTTCCTCCTCAACCCCTCCCTTCTCACCCCTCCCTTTCTTCTCGATATAGTATCTCTCGCATTCACTCCCCCTATCCCACGCACCCAGCACCATCATCATCCCCTCCCGATGCCCAAACGCTTAACCCACCATTTTACAAAAGGAAAATAGATATATTGTTTCGTGGTCAATCTCCTCTCTCTCTCTCTCTTCACCAGACTCCCTCCCTCTCCCTTCTCCCTGCACAGCGCGTCTTGCACTTCAAAGCCTTTCTCTTTCCATCGAATTATTCACGCGAAATTGGATGTCCGCCGTTACATTAATTAGCGATTTGGAGGGATAATTACCGAATGGCCGTCGCCTATTTTTTGACCGCCCGATTTCATAATTCCGTTCCTTGTTTCGTTATTTCGGCCCGGCCTATCTCTCTCTATCTCTCTCTTCTCTCGGAGATTGAAAAAAAAACTCGCCACCGTGAATCCACTCGGCTATGAATTTTACATCAGTCTGGTATTTAGGAAACGAGCAGGGGGTTATCGTCGACCGAACGCCTATGCCGTTTTATAAATGCGTATGAAAGGGGCTTTTCATCACGTGACACATAAAAAAGGAGCATGAAAATGCCCCTGCTTTTTTTCTTTCGGCGGCAGGAGTGGGAGTGGTGATAAACAAAGCAATGCGATTCGCACGCAGGGTTTGTTGGTTCTTTTTTTTGGACGAATTAGTCGGAATGCGGAGGGAATGAGCGATGAGCGGTCGAGAATTCAAAAAGTATTAAAAAAGACCGTTTTGCCGCTGCCTCGGCGAGGATCTGACTGGAGCAGGACTCGACTAAATAATATGTTGCCTCTCTCTCCTCTCGTTTGGATGAGAGAGGCCGAAATATTATTACTGAGACTACTATTTGCGGAAAAATCATTGAAATTTTCTGCGGGAAGGTTCTTGCTACGTAAATGAAAGTTTTTCCATCCAGGATCGTTTAGCGGATAAATTTACAGTGCAATACAGTGCTTTCTCTTTCCTTCGTTAACAAATCCTTGAATTTCGGGTCTTCTTTATTTAACAACCTCTCAGGAGGCGAGGTAAAAACGCAAAAAATAAAATAAAAACGTAAACTCCCGATATTATTAAGCGTGAAGGTTTTTTTGGAATATGGATCCCAAGCAGATGAATGTAAAATAATATTATTCATAGTGAGGCTTTATTTTAGAATTCTATATAGATTCCCAATGAAAAAACGAACTCATGAAATATAAGCAACGCTCTTGTTTGTGAACTACTGCTATTTAAGTATTTTCTATTTTCACTTTATTGAAGTATGAAGTAGATTTCAAGTAATGATTGAGTTCTTCAATAAATTTAAGAGGGAAAATATCTAACCAAGACTGATATAATATAGACGTGGCATGGATAGATATGAAACAAGTTTTGTTGATTCAATTAAAGTTTGTTTATAAAAATTTATTTAACGGATATTTGTACCGATAAAAATGTGCCCACGTGAAAGATATGCGACAGTGCCTTGGCTTTTTACGTGTTTTTTCAGCCTGGGCTGTGTGAAAGGGATCGTTATTATGTTTTCCAAAAAAAGTATTTGGTTTTCGGGATGGTGTCTTCGGCCGAAAGGGGCGGTTAAACCCATGGCCTGATAAATGCAACGAACCGATTTTGCCTCGATATCACGTTCCATCCCCTTCTCTACCACCCGCTCCCCTTTTCTCTGCCCTAATGTAATTTTCGTGGATAAATTTTGCTCGTTTATAATCGGGCGGAGGTATTAAAATTGCGATCCGTTCAAAATTTTAATAGTGCATGAATAATTCAGGCATTTTTAACGGTACGAAAGTTATTGCCTCAATATATATCGCGGCACAAACAATGTTGACGCGCCTTAAAAACATTTTAAATGGTCGATAACAATTCATAAATAATTATTTGCACGTGTACGCATGTAAAGAGTCGTTCTGAATGATTTATATCGGTTTTGGAACTTTTTTCGATCAATGTTATTACAGAATTTTGGTATTAATAGCATTAATACAATGGAGAATTTTAGCAGATTTATTGATCATGGTAATAATGACTCCCGATTTAAGCGTCATATTTAACCTCTGACATTCCGAAGCGGTGATAATAAATCTTCATAACTATCAGTTGCAATCCCTTTGTGCATTAGGCAACATTAAAAATTGTTCTCGCCGAAAACGTATTTTTTGTATTTTTATGCTCGTGACCTTGTTTTCATTGAAGAGTTGCATGCATCTCTTTTCGCGTCACCGAGTCAAAACAAGAAAGCTGAATTAATTGCTATTTAATGGCAACATTATAGTGGTGTTGCAAATACATTCATCATGATTAAACTCGTGTCCAACAAATTAATATCTTGTTTAGTGTAATGCCCTAAATCTTAGAACGTCTAACAAAATTATCTAGATACGTATTACCAATAAATTTAGATGCGAAGTCACCCATGCATTGAAGTAAAAAAATTACAAAAAAATGTATTTAAGAATAAAAAGTTTTAGGAGTCCACATTAAAATTACAAGAAAGAGGATTTTTCTCAGTCTCTTTTGATACTGTTTCTTTGTTGTTACAGTCTTGGATCCTATGTCGCGGCCCTCGAGAATTCCACGATTGATTACTCAAGCAGTAAGTTTTTTGCTTTCATATTATTTCTAATTTTATACTTTGAAATGTAATTTTGCAGCATGTGTGTCTCTTTCAGGTGTATGATATTAGAAAAATATGCACATATCGAGCACTAAGCTCACAGTTACCAAACGCTAGTTGATTTGAAGAATCGATTCGTCTCACCAATCCTTTAGTTCATCCATTTGCCGCAAGGTGCACTGACTTCATAAATAGATAGCTCGTCCGCCACTTCCGATCTCTCTGAATGCATCCAGTTCTTCTTCATTTTCGCAATTCTCTATGACCTCGATAACTTACAATTACGTCGAGGAGCAAGGGTTGAGAAATCGCGAAGGGAGATAACGTCCCAAAGGAGCAAGATTTGACCTCATTCTATCTTTCTCTCGCCATCCCTCCCTCCCTTTCTCTGTTTGAGATTTGACCTAAATAGATGCAGTGCAATGCAATCCAGCCACTTGTGGAGTTTTTGATCACTTAGAATAAAGAAAATAAAAAAAACCTGAAAGCACTAAAAATAATTTCCCGTCCGGTTTGCTTTGAACTTTGGAGGATATCTGGAGCTGAAAATGGCTCGCGACCCTTTTGCTGGATAGGAATGCGGGAAAGAGGTTTTTACAAAATTTCGAGAGTGTTGTCCATTGAAATATCTCCGGAATTTCTGACGTAACGAGAAAATTTTGAGGGTTTCGCTATTCTATTAACCCCTTTTGAAAGTCGTGCCGTATAATTGAGTGTCCAAAGTTTCAAAAGAGCACTGCCAGCACATTAAAACAAGAGGTTTATTCATTATTTTTTCTTTATGTGGGACCACGGATAAAAAATTAACTCGATTTCGTCATCTGAAAATTAGACGAATAATAATAGGAATGTCGATTATAAATTCATTTCTCTTCGTATTTTTATCTTTGGAAACAGTTAAACCTCATTTTTTATTATTCTCTTATAAACTACGCTTTAAATAGAAAATTTAATGAAATGTAAAAACTCCTTTTAGGTTGTCCAACAATTTATAGCGGGCGATTCTATTTACATCGTCCATATTAACACTTTGTAGAATGAATATAAACAAGTAGGGATGCACACGGGTTTCCCATAGTACAGAAGTGCTTTTCGTCAAATTCGCCATGGTATAATCGTATACTAATGCATTTTCTTTGAAATCAGAAAATTATTTTTTCCTTATATTGTAGTAGCCCTGCTTTGTATATCCGTTCTAAACATGTTCATTTCGTTTTGCCATTCTATACTCGACCTGCAAACGAAATTCCTTTGAAATCGGTTCAGCGAATAACTTCGAAGTTTGTAGTTGCCGAAAAATTCTAACCTTGATATTGTGGTAGCACTGTCTAGTCAAAACGGTTGAAATATTCAGTTTTTGTTATTTATTTATATGAAGATTATATATACCATATTTGGTTAAAATCCATGCGGTCAGTTCTCTAGAAATACGCGTAAAATTATAATTATTTTACCTTTTACTGTGGTAGACCTGCTCGTTAGCTCCGATTTATACATCTTGATTTTTTGTGGTATGTTGTACAAATCTTATATACAAAATTTTATTGAAATCCGTTCAATCAATTCCTTCCAAATCCTTAATTACTAAAAATGTTTAATTGGTAATTGTGGCACCCCTGTTTGGCTGATTCGGTGTAAATATGCTAATATGGTTTTGCATATATGTGTACATTATAAATATTAAATTTGGTTAAAATTGATATAGACAATTTAACACAAATACTTGTAAAAAAGAAATGTATTTATTAATTGTATTGTGGCAGCCCTGGCTTTGATATCTATGCTAAACCTCTTGATTTTGTTTTTTTGTGTTGCATACCTCATTTATACAATATTTCGTTGAAATCGGTTCTGCCAATTCCTTCCAAATTTATCATCACCGAAAAGTTTAATTTTGCAATTTTGGCACCCGTGCTTAGTCGATTCGATCGAAATATGTCATTTTGGGCATTAATTTATGTGAAAAATCTATGTACCAAATTTGGTTGAAATCGGTTTAACCACTTCTTCCCTGATGTATGCGTACGGACGGACATCACGAAGATAATAGTGTTTTCAGCATTGAGGAAAAGCACTAAAAACGCAAATTGGGTAATGAAATATCTTTTTTCTATTATTTAATACATGCACTCAAACCTCAATAATTCTAAGCTCACGAAAAGACACGCAAGAGCTTATGAGAACATAATGTTAGTTGAAGAATTCAGGTTTTAAGATTTTCTATTTAATGTTCAAATGAACCTTTGCATGGCCTAGACAACTTAAAACAAATTTCCAGGGGTCAATTTGATTTGACATCATGTACCAAGCCGACTCAAGTAGTCTATTATGATCGATTCTGTAAATTTCACTTTCCTTAGATTATTTTAAAATATTGTTTGTATATCAGGCAATATTTCTTCAGGTTAAATATATGATATATATTTTTCGGCTAATATAAAATGTAACTCATGTGATATGATGATTCTTATTGTTATCTTAGATTTTTTAATATATCGTGGTGGTTTTCAGTCACTGGTAAAGTTAGAAAGAATTTCAAAGATCAAAAAAGAAATTTACTAGAATTTTCAATAATTATGATATCAATGGCGCGGAATCCGGAACGGTTTCTTGCGCTGTTATAGAACTGGTGTTATTTTATAAACACATTAGAAAAAGCACATTTTCCACAAGAACAGCTTGACTTTGGAAAACGATCGGTTAAAATAACATTCATGCAAAAATCAGTTAAAATGATACGTTGATTTGATTACACAATTAATATCAACCTATTTTTTCGCAATAAAACATTTATTAGTTATTACATTTATTTTATTATTTTATGATCCAGTTTTTACTTCTCTTGGACACTTAAGTTCGTCTTAAATCGGCACGAGTAACAACATGTTATAATGTGTAAAATATCGAAATAAGCAAGAAGAAATTTACTCTTCATAACGTTTACATACACTAGCCGCTCAAACATTAAGATAATTGTATGATTGCCAACATCATTTAGCCCATATATGAGCTAACTGGATAGTCAATTATTTTTATTCCATAAGACGAGTTCGATTAATCATATTTAAAAATTTTAAATATTTGTATACTTACGAAATGCAATTCAATATAAATATGCCACATTGGTTTATTCGTACCATATAATTGGCCTAACTTGACAAAATCCTTTTTTAATCGCATGTGTTTTCTCATGAAACCTCTGCGGAGAGCGCGTGTTAATTTATTTCTGTTGAGTCAACGGTCAACAAGTCTACTTATCGGTTGATAGCCACGTTCACAAAATTGGGTTACTCTTGTGTCGATAAGAGAGAAGATAAAGATTTGACACGGTCTTGGTGACAAGAACTGATTGAAATGTATGTCTCGCTGGCGCAAACAGTCTGCTGCGTCGCTTATCCGTTTTCTCTTTTCGCCCATGATCCAACATTTGGTTTGTACGTTACGGAAGGCGTGTTTGCATATACACGATCGCGAGTTTTAATTCTGCTGCTTCAGCTTACTAACACAGAAATCACAGGACACCGCAAGACAAAACTCCTAAAAAAATATTCATTTTCATTGTAGAGTGAAGAATTATAAAAAACATCACACCCATTAACGCATTCCGCATATTTTGTACACTTGGCAACTGGCGTTTAATAGTAGGTATCACTTAGAATATTATTTAAAATAAATATTTGTTGTTTGAGGATTATCTACATGAAACTTTTACTTCATAAGGAGAGATATTATAGCATTACAGATTTATTTAGCGAATTAATAGTGATTGTCATTTAAATATGATCATTTTAAGTCGAGCGTATGTATTTTGAGTGGAGACATTCTAGAATCCATAATATGTTTTCCCTTTGAAAGCAACCGAAGCTTCCGCAAATATTTCAACCTTTGGAAAATGTACTTTCGACCTTTTGTCAAAAATAACTTTGCGATTACACCCAGGGCGGCATAATGGAACGCTCTATCGCGAAAACCATTATATCGAGCGGGCAATTCTTGGTCGCGTCGCCCTAAATTTACGTCAAATCAGTGGATTTTGCAAGGAGGCACGCTGAGTGAGGGAATGGCGAATTTAACCCGATATGAAATATCATAAAATAAAAGAGGCAGAATTCCTGGAGTTTTCTTTTAATTTTGCTGGGAAATCAAGCGTAAAACAACTAGCGCAAATAAACTTCACTGCCTTCCGTCGACAAACAAAAATGTTTTCGAATGGATATTACTTTAATTTTCTCTACATTTCTCTGTCATAACTATAATGTAAATTAGGTAATCGTAACAGTTGTGTAAGTATCTGTAATTATTCTTATGAAAATAAATTAATTTTGAACAAAGAATGTGCCTCATATTACTTCCTATTCCACGAATATATTTAAAAAGTATAGAGAAGCAACTACGGTGGTATTTTGGTAAAGATAGACTTCTTTTCTTAAAAAAACGTCTTGCATAATTCCAGGCATACCTTGTTTTAAATGCACAATCACTCCTATCTTGTCATCATCATTTTATATGTTTAGAAAAGTCTGTTCTTATAATTGAAAGTATACCAGTTTGATTCAAAGATAAAACTTTCAAATCGATGGCGGATTCCGGCAGCAATATCTTTCACCAATCGCTATATAAATACACCTAATAAGCTTTGCCGGTCATTTAATCTGTTGATTAAACGGCTTATCGTCAGCGCATTTCCATCGAGTGAAAGAGTAACAGATTACAGTCGGTATACATGAGGGTTTTTGGCTCAGCGAGATAAGATTCAAAGGAGTGCCTTTTTTTCCCGTGATTCTGAAAATATTTTCTTCATCTCTCATCAGGATTTGTGAGCTGACACGCTGTCCAGTCGGATAGTTCAATCAAATATCAACAAGGAAAATTTATTCGTCGTAACATAAATCAAACTAGAAAGAATTGTCTACTACTATGTGAGAGAAACGTGAGGTTGACTGTTTAGAGAACTTAAATTACATAGCAAAGAATTAATGATTAAAATGGCTTAATAATTCATGTTTTTTGGAGTGCATGTATACCATGGAATAACTTTTTAGTAATATGCTCAAAATGATCATAATTTATGCATTTAATCTATGCTCAGATTAAAGTAATTTTAAATGCCGAAATTTCATAATATCTGCTCAATGAATGTAGTTAGTCATAAATACGATATCATTAATTAGTTATTCGAATGAAATTTTTATTGATTAAAATCGTTTTCATATGAACTGTAAGGGAAAATAGTGATAATAATTCACTGGATTTGTTTTGTCAATTTAGGGTAACTAAACACATCATCTACGGCAATTTTCATTTGAATATAATAACTTATATGTTCATATTTTTTCCAAACTGTTATCGAAAACGCGCGAAATTGGAAAACAACCATAATGCAGTCTTACAATTATAATTGATTGGATGTAGTCCGTTTCTGCGCAATCAGGTTTTAAATACATGTTACCAAATAGCATTATGACTTACAAAGAATGCTTCTCGCCCTACAAAAAAAATTCGTTCTATTAACGAATTCGTACACCGGAATGAACGATAATCGTTTCCACCCTCTGTTTCCACGCATTGCGAAGCGGCAGCTTACCGCGGGGCAAGTTTAATCAGCGCGGTCCGTTGCCCGAATACTTGATCGTATGGAGGCCGCTGCGGGTCGGACGCGTTGTGACGGCCGAGAGGGGTGAGTGTGATTTAGAGAGAGAGGGAGACTCCTCTTTCATACTCATTGACCTTAAAGGCGAAGCGCGATGTGTCTCCCTTTGGAATTTCCTCGCTCCGAACTCGAGCGAGGTTTAATTCATCGGACCGAATTTCAAGTTTTACTTTCATTTTACGACAAAAATATTTACGGGGAATGAAGAACGCCTGCTTCACCTCTCTTCCATTATCTCTTTTGTGTGATCATCTCCACATTACGACACTGGTTAGATCAGCTCGAAATTTATAATCCGGTAAATATATGACAGGACGTTTTTTATCCTGAAACTTACCATACAAACCTTTCCTAGGGGGAAGAGAACCTATGATAGCGGCGTGAGCCATTTGTCTCCATCTGTCAAATAAGGTTTTGAACGTTTTACGCAGACAATGCAGGAAAAAATGTTATATTTTTTTTAACAATTACGGTCATTTTGTGTAAAAGTACGTGTTCTAGGAAATATAATAAGTATGAACGAATATTATTTAATAATATTTATATATTTGATAATATGCAACAATATTAAACAATACAATAATTATTGTTGATTGGTATCATCTGTGAAATTGCTTAAGTGGTTAGATGAAATTTTTAAATGGTAAAGGGATAAAAATGCAGGAAAACGTTTTTAGAATATCTATGAAATTAATGTATTGATAGCAAGTTGGGCTTGAGGTCAGTATAATGTCGATAAGGTTTGTCTAACGCTTTTATATAAACTAAGCTAACTGTGCCTGAAATAATTTCTACGGTTCATTGAAATACATATGATAAAATGAAACTTAAATAGAAAGAGAGAGAGAAATAGATAGCAACCGAGTGAGAAAGAGAGAATTAGAAAAACATACCTCTTTTTATTAACTATCAAAAATTCCTCGTGCCCATAAAGCAAAAATTCGGTTTCCCGCAGAATTTTCTTCCTCTCTGTCTTACCTTGAGTACTCCGAAGCCGAAGGTGGCACCGAGACACTGAGTGATCGCGTAGAGGAATGCTTTAGGCCAAGGCATCATTCCCAGAACTACAGCAGTCACGGTGATGGCGGGGTTCAGGTGAGCCTGACTTATGTGACCGAACATCTGCGGAGGTAAAACAAGACAGTCGTAAAATTATTCATATTTGATGGAAAGTTGAGTGGGAGTGAGTACAGTTGGTTGGGATCACATCGAAAAAAGTGAAATCGTGTCTTGCATGTGTGCTATGGCCGTTTGCGTAAAAACATCGTTTAACTGTTTTCAAAATAATGTTTGTAAGAATCAGATTTGTATAATGATATTTGAACATCTATTTGCGTCAAAAATCAAGGGAAAATGTGGGGGCGGATGAATTATCGTGGTAGTTCAACAAAACTGACAGAATTAACGCTTGATCTTTTCTCCTCACTTTTCATTCACCTCTGAAAATCCCAAGATTGTGAAATAAACTTCACTAGTGTGGAGAAATATCAAAATAACTTTTCTGGTAAAATAAAACAACAAAAAGCATATTCAAAAGATATTCATCGCGAAAAGTTGTGCATCGAGCATAAAAAACCGAATGTAAAACCAAGTGCCAATTAATCTCCCAAAAAACACGGTAAAACAATCAACTTCATAATCAGCCTCGTTAGAAAAATCTTTTCATTGTGTTCTGGTTTCAAATTCAAACAAAGGCGTTCTTTGTGCATTCAGTAATCACACGAGAGATAAAATTGTTATTCAGGGATTACGAACTAGAACATTGAACTATATTCTTTGCAAGGTGGCCGATTTACGACTTGAACTCGATAACTCAATTATTTTTTAAGATAAAATTCTATCGGCGTTACTTGACGGGCAACTGCTGGATTTAATACAACTTCAACAGGTCTCTCAAATAAAATAAATAGTGATATTTAAAACATTTAATAAGCAGGTAAACTTCAATAATGGGCTACCAAAGGCAGTGTGAAATCAGAACTATAGTTGTCATCAAACCGACTTCATTCATGATTTAATCATGTGTACGTAACGTCTCAGCAATCATGCTGACAACATACTGTTACTTTAGTAAATGTGCATTTTTATAAAATATCAAATCGTTTAATTTTAAAAATGCAAATGAAATTACAAATACGTGTAAAATTAAGCGAATACTAGGTAGGAATTATCGAATATATAATATCATAATAACAAATGTTTTACACAAACAGAATAACTGAGCCGAGTAAGTGTTGCTCTCTATACCTAAGAGAGATACTATTAAACAACAATTACAATCTTATCTCGGGCAAATGTGTTACAGACATCCCAACGATATTTACGGGCAAAAATAACCTTTTCAGGGCAGCAACATGTAGCCGATTACATTTTTTAACGCACGTTCTATATTTCTACGGAGAAAAGGCATTTATCTATCGTTACTAGGATATTTTTAGGAAACATAATTAGTTCATCCGCTAAATATGCAGAAACTCGCGGGTAATTTCATTTTCGTTGAGCGGGTTTTTCCACCAAATTTCCGATGACGTCAGAACGATTACCGTTTAACATATAGGTATGTTACGTGGCGCTTTTCGGAGTTCTTTTTTCCTACTGAAGGCAATCTCGTCAAAAAATGTAAATGAGAAAATGATGTGCCGTGATTAAAAGCAAATGGTATTCTGATGTCGGACTAACTGAAGCAACGTTTTCGGGGTAAACAAAATAATTAAAAATGTATAGAGATTTCTCGTCGACTAAAATCTACGTTTTAAAAAAATATTTTTACCTGCGGAGAAAATCAGTCGGAGCATGCAATTAAGTTAATATTCAGTCAAATTCATAGCCAATTAAAACGTAATTTAAAAACGTTCCAGTTTTTCGTCGTCGAAACTAGGATATTAAAGACTCTAGTAATATCCAATTTCCTCTCTAAAAACACGAGAAAGTGATTAATGCCACATAAAAGTTGAAGTAAATCCGAATAACAATTCGCGTGAAATCGCTCAATTTATCCGAATTATTTCTAAATATCACGCGAGCGACCGATGGGTTTTTCAATATACCGCTGCAGGTATAACTTCGCCAATCCCTCGCTCCAAATATTCGCACATTAATTTTGCATCGAATGCTTCCAGAAATAATAATAATCGCCGCGAGATTAATTTTTTAAATTTGGACGAAATATCATGTTTATTAATTCAGGCGAAATCTATCGGTCGCAATGTACATATTCAAACAAATACCACGCATCGTTATAACGTTATAAGTCCGGTCTCTGTTGTGTTACGCTCGGATTTTATGTCGGTTAATTGCTTCGTGGGCGGAGAGACCAATGCCATGCATTCCCCCACGATTACTAAATTGTCAAAGAGAATCTCGCGCATTCCGTTGTTCGATTTATATGCATGGTGGCGAATTTTAATTCGTCGAATATATTTTTTCAACGCAATGGCCACGTCATGCGCCATACAGGTTCCGATACTTTCATGGCAACCATCCCGACACTTTTTCCAAGAATTAGGACTGCGAGGGATCAGAATAAAAATTAGACATTGTAGCTTCGCTGACAACCCAGTGTCCTCATGCTTCGCACCCCCCTCTCTTCCTATCTCCCTCCTTCCTTCCCTCCCCAAATCCAGTGACCCTGATGCCACCAACCAACCATCCGCCAGGGAAGCGCCTGCTATTTAAGTAAAGGTGCGATCCTTGATTGCGTCAGATATTGTCTCGCGATTTCCTCGACGCCGCTTGTTCGGAATTTGCCAAGACATCAACCGCCATCCAACCCTCCGCGAAAAATAGATGGAAATTTCTTCAGTTTATATATATATATAATATAACAAGAAGTCCAAACCAGAACTAATGCAGGCTGGTTTCTCAAAGTTAACGTCCCGAATTGATTACATATGTATATTGAGAGTAAATGTTTCAGTATGTGTTAATCATTCCAAGGAATTCTCATACCATAAATACCACTTATAGTTCATAGTTTATTAATGATAGAGAAAAATTAGAAAACAAATTAATAGAGCATTATCAGGTTTAAAATGCTAAAAACAATTTAAACATCTCTTTCTGGCATATTTTGCATGTATTTTTTTAAATGAACGAATTTAATAAATGTTACTGTTTATACGCTAACATGTCTGTGTCAACTGTACATTGCTAAAGAGTAGTCGAGTGTAAAAGAAAATAACCCATTTTTTCACTTGTCTATGCTCAAGCCGAGCTCGGTAATAATCGTTCCCATGGCAACAATCCGATATAATGCGATTTAAAACGCAAAAAAGCTAGGTTTTAATAGAAATTCAAGAAGATACGATCAATTGCCAAAATTCGGTGATAGGAATTAGAATTTACATTCTTTTCCCTTTAGAACAGTACAAAACTCGCACCGATATCACAATTTAAAGATATTTTTATGAATTAAATAAAACATCTCTGCACGATGGATTTGAGATTTCCTATGTAAAACAAATAGGCAAAAAACGTTCCTGGAATCGAACCCGGGACTTCAATCTTCGCCAAATAAAATATAGCTCAGAAGTGGGCCTTGGCAGCATGATCCTGATACCAAGTTTCATGAATATCGGTACATTGATTCAAAAGTTGTTAGTAGGGGACATACACACACACAGATTGGACCATTTCATAAGGCTGTTTCCTTTGGAAACCAGCATAAAAAGTACTTCGTCGTTGTCGTCGGTGAGTGAAAAAGCGGAACTGTAAGTCTATTTTTAACAAACTTTCCGAGTAGCTAGAAGATTGACATTTGGTGGAATGTTTGATTCTTAAAGTAAAAGCCATTTACGAAAAAAAATTTACAAATTTACAATGATTTCCATTCCTCATAAAATAACATGGAGAAATCGATATTTCGACCTGCAAGCTTATTTTCTTTTGCTTATTAAAATTCACATATTTGACCTTCTATCTCCGATGTTTTAGTAGCGTGAACTCCTTTAGCCAAAAAACGAAAGGATTGTAAAACCCAATGCATTTCGCCCACAACGTGGGCATCTTCAGAGGCGACCTGTGATCAACAGTGACTAGAAGTCAACTGCATTGGGATTTACAATCCTTTCGTCTTTTGGCTAAATGAGTTCACGCTACTAAAACATCGACTGACCCAAAAGTTTTTGAGTTACCACATAACTTCTATCTCCAGACTAAGACTGCATTAAAGAAAAATTACAATAATTTCTTATTCTTATCGTCTTTTATCGCCTTCGAATCGAAATCTCTCGAATTTAACGTTTGAATATCATATTATGACAAAATTTAGCGTTTTTAAGAAGTCGCCTTGTCAACCAATTGTATTGTTTAACTCGAAATCCTATTACTCTCACATATACCCCCGTTCCCTCTGGACCTCCAAGGACCCTCCCTGCCCAATTCATAGGTATCAGAGATATCTCAGAATTAGTTTTTACTTTCCCCATATACGTAGTATAGAGAAAGTATCGTTTTCATGAAAAAATTCGAATTCGAGATTTCAACGGAAAAACACGTTTTGAGGTCCCCTGAACACGTTTTGACTATTTTCGCGATGATGTCTGTGTGTCTGTCATTCTGTCTGTGTGTGATAGAATTTTTACTTTCTCAATATGTAGTATAGAAGAAAGTATTGTTTTTATGAACATGAATAAATGCGCAAAATTTGAAATGATTTTGTTACCATATGACACAATTTTATTCGCCGAAGACGTCTAGCGTAGCCCGGGCATCGTCTGGTACTTTCAGCTAGTTTGTGTGTGTATATATATATATATATATATATATATATATATATATATATATATATATATATATATATAGACGTTCCTTACAGAGGAGGAGGATATAGCATAACATAAGTAATCCTTCTCTTCTCAAAACATGTCCTATCCATTTCTTTTTCCTAGTCACTATCGTGTCCATCAAACTCCTTTCCTCTTCTACTCTTCTTAGCACTTCCACATTTGTAGTTCTGTCAGTCCATTTAACCTTCAGCATCCTCCTCCACACCCACATTTCAAATGTCTCCACTCTCTCCCTGTGTCTCTTCTTCAATGTCCATGTCTCCGACCCAGTTAGCATCACACTCCAAACATAACACTTTGCCAATCTCTTCCTCAATCCCAAATCCATCTTGCTGTTAAATAGCTTCCTTTTTCTATTGAACGCTTCCTTTGCCAAACCTATTCTCATCTTAATTTCCTTCTCATATTTCCAGTCCTCTGTCAACAACGTACCAAGATACCTGTACTGTTCCACCTGCTTTATCCTCTCCCCCCTCACCTGCACTTCCATCCTTTCCTCGCCCCCTATTCTCATGACTTTCGTTTTCTTTCCATTTATTCTCAACCCATATCTGTCCTTCACGTTCACCAGATTCTGTAGCATCTCCCTCAAATCTTCCGTTCTCTCAGCAAACAGTATCATGTCGTCAGCAAACCTAATTGACCATGTAATTCTTCCTCCAACTCTTACTCCTGTGCTCGTCTCCCAAAACTCCTTTATCATTTCTTCAGTATAGATGTTAAACAGGGTTAGTGACAAACAGCAGCTCTGTCTAACTCCTCTCCCAATCTCGAACCACTCCATCCTGCTTTCCCCTATCCTCATGGCCGCCTCCTGTCTCATGTATAGATTCCTTATCAACCTCCGGTCTCTCCAATCTACTTTCTTCTCCTTCAATATCTCCATCATCCTTTCCTACCTCACACAGTCGAAAGCCTTCTCCAAGTCCACATAGTACAGTCCCGTTCTAAATACCTCTCTCCAATTGTCCTTACCACTCCTATGGAATCCCTCGTACCCATTCCTTTCCAAAATCTAAATTGTTCTTCTGCTACATTCTCTTCCATTACCCTTGTCAGCCTTCTATTCATCACTCTCAACATTATCTTGGCCTCGTGAGCTAACAGACTAATAGTTCTATGCTCCCCGCACTTCTTTGCCCCTTTCTTTTTAGGTAGTGGTATCATTTCTGTTCTGACGAACTCCTCCGGCCACTCCCCACTCTCATATATTGCATTGCACAAGTTGGTCACCTCTTCAATTCCTTCGTCTTGCAGACACTTGAACAGTTCCACAGGTATCCCGTCTACTCCTGCCGCCTTTCCCTCCCTCATTTCCTTCATAGCTGCCACTACTTCCTACCTCAGTATTGCCTCCCCCATCTCCTCCCTATCCACTTCCCCTTCTTCCTCAATTTTAAGCTCTGCCGGCATTTCCTTCGCCTTATACAACTCCTCCATGTATTCTTTCCACCTGCACATAACCTCCTTTTCCTCCTTCAGTATCTTACCATCCTTGCTCTCAATTTATTTTGAGCCTCCTCCTCCAGATCTCTGCCCATCCCAAGTAATACTCCTGGCCTTCTGATACGCTAGGTCGTACCTTCCCCTCTTCTCGAGCTCTTGCATCTCCTTGCACTCCTCCTCCAGCCACTTTTCCTTCGCCCTTTCCGTCTCCCTCCTTAGTTCATTGTTCAACCGCCTGTAGTTCCTTCTCCCCTCCTCTGTGTTTACATTCTTGTATCTCCTTCTCTCCTCCATCTTTGCTATCATTTCCCCTGTTACCCAGGGTTTCTTAGCTCTCTCGCCTTTTCTGTATCCTGTTTCCATATCCGCCACATTTACTATTCCATTCTTAATTATCTTTCATTTTTCCTCTACTCCTTCGTTCTGTGTATTTCCTCTCTTCATCTGGTTTGCCATATCATAACCGATTTCCTCTTTCTGCCTTTCTGTCAGTTTCTCTAGATTCCATTTCTTAGCCATCTTTGCTTTTCTAACTCTTTTCATTTTGATCTTCATTTCCACCCTTAGCAGCACGTGGTCGCTTGCTATGTCTGCTCCTATACCTTCCTTCTAACAATATATAGTCTATCTGTTTCCTGTTCATGTCACCCGGCGATTTCCATGTATGTAGCCTTCTCTTATGATTCTTACACCAGGTGTTGGTTATTATCATGTTCCTCTCTTTGCAGAACTCGATAAGTATGTCTCCCCTTTCGTTTCTCTGTCCCAGCCCGAACTGCCCCACAACTCCATCGGCACGTCCCTCTCCCACACTAGCATTCCAGTCTTCCATCACTACTTTACAGCATCTCTTTCCTTCCTGGACCAGTATGGCACTTATTCTCTCATACACTTCCTTCACTTCCCCATCGTCATGGTCGCCGGTTGGCATGTACACTTGGGTGACTAGCATGTTCTTTGGTTTAGCATTTAATTCAGTTCAATAATTCTATCACTGTCATAAATGACCCTGGTAACACTCGGTTCAATCTTCTTATTAACTATCATTCCTACCCCGTTTCTCCCCCTGGTATTCCTCGAGTAGTATAACTTGGTATCGTCACGCCTCAACTCACCTTTTCCCTCCCATCTCATCTCGCTTATCCCAATAATTTCCATCTTGTTTATCTCCATCTCTCTCTTGAGATTTTCCAATTTTCCAGCTCTTAATAACGTCCTTACATTCCAGGTTCCTAACCTCAGTCTTCCTCCTTCCTCTGACTTTGCTTTATTCTCTAGACTCTTCGTAAACTGTCTCTCCCGGAGATCCAATCGTGAGGCTATTTTAACTCCGGAATATTTAATTTGCGAAGAATCCATGATGTTTCTAACTCCTCCGCACCATAACATAATTCCAGCGGTGGTTTCCCGTTGCCTTATATATATATATATATATATATATATATATATATATGTGTGTGTGTGTATGTATGTATATATATATATATATGTATATTTATATATACACACACACACACGAGTGCTTACATACTGAAAGCGCTTAAAACTTCAGCCACGTGGAGACTAAATGTATAAGATAATAAATTCCATGAGTTATAGCAGAATATTTATAATTTTTCACGAAATTAGGGAAACTATCCGTAATTTCGAAATCCTCTGGCAATCGGCTCGTGTCCAAGTTTTCGTATTTCAAGTTTCGTGACTCAGATCGGCCTGCATAAGCAATAAGAATAATCATCATTAAGACAATACCCTACACGCTAAAATTATGGAAAAATTAGGATATTGACGCAATTATATTTAATAATTGAAAGGTTAAAATTTCGCGAAAACAACGAAACACCACATAAAAATACTTGTCATTTTACTAAATTTCGTGTGTTAATAGATATCATGACGTCATTATAAGTTTACGTCATAGTTTAAAATCAATGGCATAATAATATATAAATAAGACAATAATTTTAATTTTCCGCGAAATTAACACATCTTGCGTCCAAGTTTTCGAATTTCCGGTTTCATGGCATAGATCGTCCTGTTTCAGCAATTGCTAGAATCACAATTAAGGAAATAGCTTATAAATCACACTAAAATTTATGTAAAAATTAAGATATTTTGTGTGTTAGTATTATGGCGACATCATGCGTGGCTTTTAGTTCGTATCCTGATAAACAAATTAATTTGAAATTATCACGTCATCATATGTATAAGTCTTGGACTGAAATCAAATGGATTATATATATATATATCTACCTCGGGCGCAACTAAAGAAAAAAATTGGCAAGTTGTATGAGGTTGCATGACGATTTCATTACTATACTTGTTCCAGATATTACACATAGCAGAAACATAAATTTCGATGATGTTATTGATGAGTTTTCTGCATTAAAATCACATAGAATAACTCTTTAATATTAAAATATTTATTTTAATCATGTATCTGTGTAATAATGTATGTATGTAATTATATTTATAATTATGTATTTAGATTTTGTATACTTATAGTAACAAATATATCATTATAGTTTATTTATATTTATTATTTGTTCACCCAAAATCCATATAGTAACAAATGTAGGTATTAAAGAATTTTTTATGGAGGGGGCGCATATTTGGTAGTTTGTCCCGGGTGCTAAAATAGATAGTTACGGCGCTGTATATATATATATATATATATCCTCTGTAAGGAACGTCTATATATATAACGTCTATCTATAATGAGAAGTAGTTGGTGCTTATTTCATCTCTCCTTTAAAAATATTAATATTTCAGAGAGGTATTATTAGAAATATATTATTAATTCAAAACATTTCAGCTCTGTGCCGATTTTCGTTCTTTACTCATGTAACAATATTGAATTAAAACAATCCCTAAAATTTGCAATTTTAAGAACATCTGTTGCAGCTTAGAAGTATGGTAAATGTGCGTTGTCCGGTAAAAGTGTAAATTTCCTTGTAAATGTGCACAGCTAACTAAACTAAATTTGAACACGAAGGAAAATTTTACTCGGCCCCACCAGGTTGGGTAAGTTAGTTAAAGTGTTATTGATTCCTCCTGACGTTCACTGTATTCCCCCTCGGGTTGGTAAGCGTTCATCTTAATATATACCAGTGGAACCGAATTCTCGATGATTTTTGTTGCAAATTAACGTAATTATTAAAGTGTAGCATTCTCATTTTTACTTATTTCCACATTTACGAACCGTGGACTTTTACCGATAAATGTACGAATAATACGTATTTCTGGAAACTTAAATACATTTACCGGTAAATGCACACATTTCCCGATTACGTACCTTTACCGTGATATATATATATATATATATATATATATATATATCATCATCATAGGTAGTCTGTCCGTAGACAGGTCCGTGATTATTCTTGGTTAAACCTGGTTCTCCATATACTCCTATTTTCCGCTGTCCTCTTTATATCTTGATAACTCTCTTTCCCCTTCAAATCGTCTATCAGCTGAAACCTTTTCCTACCTCTTTCCCTTTTCCCATCTAGTTTTCCTTCTAACACGTCTTTAATCATACTCTCTCTCCTCAGGTAATGTCCAACCCAGTTAGCCTTCCTCTTTCTGATAGTCTGTATAATCATTCGCTTCTCTCCTATTCTTCGTAGCACTTCATCGTTTTTCATCCTATCTGTCCATTTTATCTTCAGCATTCTCCTCCAAGTCCACATTTCAAAGCTTTCCAAGTATTTGATGTCATTTTTCCTTAGCGTCCATGTTTCTGCCCCATACAATGCTATACTCCATACGTAGCATTTTATCAACTTCTTGCGGATATCTTCCCTTATATTCCCTGTAAGTAGTTGTTTCTTTCTCCTGAAAGCCGCTTTTGCTTTTCCTATTCTAGTTTTGATCTCATCCGTACATTTTGCCTCTCGTGTTATGATACTTCCAAGGTATTTATATTCTGAAACTTGTTCTAATGGCTTTCCCCCAATAGTTATGTTCAGATTCTCTTCTTTACCCGATATTCGAATGACCTTGGATTTTTCTGTATTTATTTCCATACCGTATTTTCTACCTGTTATCACTAGTCTATTTATCATTTTTTGTAGCTCCTCTTCCTTTCTTGCTAGAAGTACTTGATCATCTGCGTATTTCACTGTTCTTATAATCCTTCCTCCAATTTTGAAATCCCCTGTGCCTTCTAAAGCTTCTTGCATTAGACTTTCTCCATATATATTGAATAGGGTAGGCGATAGGCAGCAGCCTTGTCTTACTCCTCTACCGATATTTATTCCGCAGGTGTCCACATTCTCAAACCTGACCTTTACAACTTGATTCTCATATAGATTCCTAATCAGTCTCCTGTCTTTCCAGTCTACACCTATATCGTTTAATATCTTCATCAACTTTACCCAATTTACTCTATCAAAGGCCTTCTGCCAGTCTACGAAACATGCGCAGATATCTTGACTGTATTCTATTGCCCTTTCTGATATGATTCTAACTACTCCTATAGCATCTCTAGTTCCTCGTCCTTTTCTGAAACCGAATTGATCTTCCCCTATTATTTCTTCTGCCTTTTTCTCCAGCCTTTTATTAAGAATCCTCGTGATAATCTTCGATGTGTGTGACAGAAGGCTTATAGTTCTGTAATCTTTACCTGCATTGCCTTTGGCTTCTTCTTTAGAGGGATCATTGTTACTTCTAGGAAATCCTGAGGCCACTCTCCCGTGTCGTAAATCTTATTAATTAATTTCGTGATCGCTTTTAGTCCTTCTGATCCTATGACTTTAAGTATCTCAGCCGGTATTCCATCGCTGCCCGTGGCTTTCCCCTTCTTTAGTTCCATTATCGCCTTTTCTACTTCGCTCTCCATAATACTTGGTCCTAAGTTGTCTTCTTCAATGTTTTCCTCATTTTCCAGTTCTATTTTTGCCGCTCCTGCCTGTTTGCTGTATAATTCCTTAATGTATTCTTCCCATACCTGTGCTACATCCTTTGTTTCTGAGACTATCTTCCCATCCGTATTCATAATTCCTTTACCACAAATTCCATTAGACTTCTTATCTTCTAATTCCAGTGCCCTAGCGTACATCATATCGTACCGTCCTAACTTCTCCATTTGTTCTATTTCATCACATTTTCCTTTTATCCAATTTTCTCTAGCTTTATCTGTTACCCTTCTCAACTCATTGTTTATGCGCCTATAGTTGGCTCTACCTTCTTCACTGTTAACGTTTTTCCATTTTCGTCTCTCATCCATTTTCTCCAGCATTTCCTTCGTGATCCATGGTTTTCTGATTTTCTTCTCTTGTTTTCCAATCTCTTTATCCAAGGTATCCTTGATACTGGTTTTAATTTCATCCCATTCTATATCAACGGTCTTCGGTTTGTTTTCCAACTTTCTTAAGTTATCTTCCAACTTCATGCTGACTACATCCTGCCTTTCTTTCAGTTTTTCTAGGTCCCAGGTCTGTCTTTCTCTTCTCGTTTTTCTTATTTGTTTGAGCTTTGTACTCACGTCAAGTATTAGAAGGCTGTGATCTGAATCAATGTCTGCTCCTTGCAATGCCTTGGCGTTCTTTATGCTGTTCCTGAATCTTTGTTTTACAAGGATGTAATCTATTTGGCATCTCATTCTATCTCCTGGGCTTTTCCATGTGTATAACCTTCGTTTATGGTTTTTGAACCATGTATTAGTCACTACAAGGTCATTATTGATGCAGAATTCTACGAGTTTCTCCCCTCCTCGATTTCTCTTCCCAAGTCCGTATTGCCCGACAACATTTTCTTCCTGTCCTTCTCCGACTATGCTGTTCCAATCTCCCATTATTATGCAGTTTACCTTTCCTCTTCCGTCTTCTTCGTAAATTTCATTAATTTGCTCATAGATCTCATCTATTTCTTCATCGTCATGAGCTGACGTTGGCATATATACCTGGATTATCAGCATGTCCACTGGGACTGCTTTTAGCTTTATTGCCATCAGTCTATCGTTCGTTGCTATTATCTTTGTCACGCTTTTCATCATATCTTTCCTAAGTACCAGAGCTACTCCCCTTTCCCCACTATTTCCTCCAGAATAAACTACCGTGAATTCTTCCGAGTCGAACTGTCCTTCTCCCTCCCATCTAGTTTCGCTTAGCCCTATAATGTCAACTCTATTTCTTCTCATTTCTTCTTTCAAGTTCTCTAGCTTTCCTGCCTTTCTCATAGTTCTTACGTTCCAAGTCCCTATTCGTAATTTACTTTCGACAAATGTTTTCCTCAAGGCAGTCCCCGCCCGGAGATCCGATTGGGGGACTATTTTACCTCCGGATTGTTTTACCTCGAGAGAACTCATATTGTCCAACCATATAATCTTTACTAGGGATTGTAATGTGGTAGTTTCCCTCTTGCTTTCCACATCGCAGTACTGTAGCCGTTCAAATCGTCCTGATCACGCCTACAGCTGTATTGGATATAGACCCAACCAACATCATTTGTTTTCGGCTCTATACCATACTGACAGTACTGCTGCCTACTGCCAGGCACTGATGATAGTTTTTTTTTTTATTTTTATAAATAAAACCTCCATTCGAGGGGTTTGAACCCCCGAACTTTGCAATAGAAAGCCGACACGCTAACCACTACACCACCAGTGCAGTATATATATATATATATATATATATATATATATTTCTCCTCTGTAAGGAGCGTCTATATATAATGATGTTATATGTATGCTTGGTAGGGTTCGATTTAAATCGAAAAACGTAGATAAACGTCAATTTTTAAAAATTTTCAAAATCGACGACAATGAATAGCCGTCGATACCAGATGGAAAATTATATGTGTAAAAACCTATTTTATTCTGTATTATAATATTAAAGTCGTTTCTCTTTTTTTCACAACATTATTTCCTATCTACCATTTTGTACTATTTCTGGGCTTGCATTAACAGTGGGACAAAAAGAAGGTTATTTTCTTACACTCAATTACGCGTGTTTTTGTAATTGCTCACGCTTCTACTCTGAACAATCAGTTAACCGCAAAGTCCTAGGGTACTTTTAAAAACACGTGTTTCTTCTTCATTTTTATAGGGATAAGGTCATAGATATGTCCTGCTGAGACTTTCTCGAGCCCTGTTAAACGGGGTTCGAAAGAAAGTAATTTCGGTGGTGGTTTGTAGACAGCCCACTAACCGTTTTGCTACCCCTTCCACACATCTACCCCGTGGAGTGTATTCCTGGAACAGATGTTCCTCGATTTCTTGCTAGGGTTTTTCTTATATATGGACGTCGTTGTATTCACTTTCACCTCTTCGTATGCAATGAACCCATACTTGGCAGTCTTTCTCTAAAAGCTATCAAGGAAAGATCGTTCCGCTCTCTTGCTTTTGGCTCCTTCATTCTTTGCTACAGGTTAGTATATTTCAATTTATATATAATTGTGTTTAGAAAATGCAGATAAATTAGCAATCGATATTTAAAATTGAAGAGGTATTAAGGATTAATATTTATTTGATATTTGTTGTCAAATATTTTGCCGATTGGAAACATTTAAATCAGGATTTGAGGTAAGACTATTGATCGTGCGCTGAGTAATTAAGTCTAATTTTTCTCTCTATATATTTTATGTTAAATAAAGAGAATATTTAGTACAGTGATGAAATATATCAAATGATACAAAGTATTAGATAGTTCTTTTTTGAAGACTAAAATTTTATTGCGATAATTACATCTTTAATGTTTTTTCCTTTAATAGTCCTTAATTGGCATCAAAAAATGTCTAAAATTCTGTAAGCTAAACTCGCAAATTTTTTAAAGAATTTTTCTTGGCAAAAGCAACAGCATATTGTTCGGATTTCATAAATTAAACGTTTTCTAGTTTTCATTAAACAATTTCAAGAGATAAAGCAAAATTTACTATATACATTCGCGATATAAGATATTTGTCAACGACGTGATTGGAAGAATTATACGAAATTAAAAATATCTAGATTTTGAAATGCCAGCTTATGATATTTGAGATTAAATAAATATATACTAAGTTTCAGTGTGGTATAAGAATATTCTCGTGATCGATATGCAAAATGCTAATTTGGTTTACTCATCAATATTCAGTTAGTAAAAGGCGTGGATTAACTATTAATATATGTTTTATCGTATAGGTTGGTTGTCAAAATCATCACGTTTGGCAAAATTTGTAAGGAGAAAAAATACAAGAATATAAATATCGTTTCGTGTTCGCACAATGAACTTTTTCTGCGCCAACTATTTTTTGTTACTTGAAGAGGTAATATTTCAATTGAAAATATTCTTATATATATATATATATATATATATATATATATATATATATATATATATATATACGTAGAATTTCTAAATAAAAAATAAATTTAAATCATTGAATTGAAAGGTTGAAAACTGCCAGCCATATATGTAAGTAGTAATTTTAAGCGTCGGTATTCATCAAAAATCTCTCGGGAAAATAAACGTCGATATACAAAAAAAAACGTCGAATTCTACCAAGCATAGTTATATGTTAATCCTTCTCCGTAACGAGAGACTATATATAATAGACAGTAATACAGTTTCTGCGATCTGTCTGCTTACGCGTCTCTCTGATACAACGGTGAGCGTGTAACGCTCCCGCTATAAAATTAAATGCAAATAACTTAATAAAGGATCAAGATATTTTGAAATTTGACAGAAATGCTTGATTACATACTTTAAGGTGGTGACGAAAAAATCTTGAAAAAAGTCCTATATTTGACTCCAAGGAAGACATTTCCATTTCCCATGAAATAACACGCAAAAATAGACATTTCGACTTGCAGACTTTTATTCTTTTGTAAATTAAAATAAGCAGAAACTAAACTAAGATCATCCGCTTTAAACTATTTTAATGAAAAATTAATATTTTTTTATTTTAATTTTTTGCCTACTACACTAAATCGCTCATATTAAATTCACCCACAGAGACTTCACTCACAAGAAGCTTCATCCAAAGACATTTCACCCATGCCTTTTCACCCATAGGTTTTCCGCTCACAATCCAGTTCACCCACATAAGGTTTCACCCAAAGATCTTTCACCTATAATTTTTTCATCATCGGTTCAGTTCACCCAAAGACTTATGGACGTAACTAATGTAACATAATTAATATAAAAGAAGTAATCGCATAACAGGATACCTTAACATTTTTGGCCATAATTTCACTTTGTAAACGCATATTGTATTACTTTCATTAAAATGTCATGTCCTAAAACCTTTAAATAAAACATATAACAAAAGTTGATATTATTTTATTTCTAATTTCATTCTATAAGGACATAACTATATAAGAAAAGAATGGACGAAGTGACGTATGGGTGAATGTCTGTGCTTATGAAACACAATATATCAAATGTATTTTTAATTATTCATTTCAACCCATGATAGGTTACAGAAAGTTCATTATTCTAAAAATAATAGTTTCCATGATGTACTTTACTTTATTTAACAAATAAATTATATCATATTCAAGATAAAAAGATGATGTTATGTTAAAAACGGAATTTCATTCTATGCTTTCTATGGCATTAACCAGTCTGAAAATTTAGTTCTTTTGTGTAATAGGATTCGAAACGTTTCTGCACTCAGAACTATTCCATTCTCGAACGCAAAAATAGGCATATCACAAAAGAAGTGAGAAAGAAATATATTCTGCAATAGTAACATGATACAATATGAACTTCCTTTGCTAAATAAATATCTCAATAAAAATGAATGTGATAAACATCAACAGCGTGATCGTCGCAGTAGTTCTTTCGAATAACCTTAATGAGTTCCATAATTCTCAATTTCAATTTGCTGGGAATGTGAAGATTTTCTTCCTGTTTTCTTTTCTATTTAATTTATAAAATAAATAAACTGGATAAGGCTTAATAACAAGTATTGTTAATTTAGTTTCCAAAACTTTGATTAACTTAATAGTTGTTGTTGATTTTACTTGAGAATTCAACGTTCTAATGGTACTTACACTCACAAATATTGTTTTTGGAAAAGAATACGCTTTGTAATTGTAATTTTGACACTAAATAGACTATTTAATAAAATGAACTTTTATACGTGCATATTATTTTTGGAGAAGAATATGCTTTGCATTTGTAATTTCGACGGTCAATAAATAGACTATTTCATAAAATGAATTTTAATAAGTACGTAATTTCACCTATCTTAGCTTCGGTAAAATAGTCTATTTTATAATAAAAGTTTAATTTCTCTTTCCGTTTCTGTGTATTGACATATTTCTGTCCATTTAAAGTGCAATAGTGTGCAGATTATTATATATGTATTTGGTTTTATGAAATTGTGTATATTAATTAATACGCGTTGCCCATATGTAGTCTGTTGCTGTGCCATTTGTTGTTTTTTTACGTTTCTAAAATAATTATTCTATTCAATTAGTAAAGAATTCTTTCTATATAGGATTCATTTGAATTTTTAACATTTAAACTGAAGAATGGGCAAAAAACAATGGGTGAAATTTCTTTGGATGAAACTTCTCCTGGATGAAGTTTCTGTGGGTAATACGTCCCGTGGGTGAAGTGCTTTGGGTAAAACGTCCGGATACCGCTCAATTTAATTTAGTATTTTGGGAAAATACTGCCATTTCAACGATAACTGCCTTGGCGACAATATAATTGTCAAAACTCGAGTTCATATTGTCTTTCCCTCCCCTACCTCAAAATTTGTTTATCTCGACAACAGACCGCTGCGATAAATAAAATCAATACAAATGGTGCCAGTTAAAATTATCTATTATCAGTTAAAATTTTAAATTCAGTTTTTTATTCATTTGAACCCGTCATTTTTGTCTGGCAATATACTGATACATATACAAATATTTGTGCCTTCAATTCCAATAGGAAACGCCTTCAGAAATTCCGCTGCGATTTGTTCCAAGTGTTGTTTTTTCAACTTCATTCGGTAACTCAGATCGATTTTGATAGGAAGAACAAGGAAATAATACGTTCCCGGCAATAATTGCTATATAAATGTTACGACTGGATGCCTATGATGTGAAGGCTTGACTGAATTTACTCGGAAAATTACTACGGTGCTGCGCTTCATTGATGTTCTTTCAATGGCTGCGATCGTAAATACGAAAGAGCAAATAGATTACGGTTTTTATTTTCTCATTTGAATATTTGCTAAGATACTTATTACAAATCGGTGAAAATTTTAAGCGCCGCCTGAGATATCGACAGAATGGAGGCATAATAAATTAAATAGGACAGAATTATTTTTAAAATATCATCAGTAGAATTATTGTTATAAAACATGCCCGCAGACGGGTCCTTGGTTATAAGCTAAATTTTACCGTCTGGTCCGCGACAAACTTCTTAATTTCCTTTATATATTCAGTTTAGAATTTTATAAACGCTTCCTCTTAATCTATAATAAATTTACCGTATAAATTATAGTAATCTGCCGTAACTTCTTTATTTGTCAATTTTAATACTAAGAGCTTAAGTGTTCGTATCGAAATAATTTTTCATTGTTCCACTAAGCATCATTGTAATTTATAAATTGGAAAGGACTAGAGATAGAAGAAGGAATGTAGCGCTATTATAGCGACCCATTTTGCTCCGAATTTAGTTTCTTGAAGTGATAGCGAATTATGAAGCACTCTGCTCTACCAAAGATAATCGTGAATGTGGAGATATGCAACCAGGTAAGACTCAAGCGGAATCCAAATCTAATTCTAGGGCGATATCCGAGCATTGGAATCACGCCCCAAGGAACGCATGCGATGAATCTTCCTAAAACGGCAAGTCAGCTTCATCCCATCTCAATTTTTTGATCGATATTATGTGAAAAAACCTTTGAAAAAAGAACGTTCGTAAACAGAGCAAAATAAAGCCCTTCATATCGATAGATCTGGAATTATTCTTTCATTTGGATTAGCCATTTAAGCTTTCCACATATGTTTTCCCAGAATTAATAGATATGAGTATGTTTGTGCATCTTTCTCTTCACTTTATGACGGATAAATTCCCTTAAACCTTAAACACCAACCTGTCTGTAGCTAGTCCGTACCCGTTAGTTTTCTTTCGTGTGGGATATTTTTCCATTATGTACCTACTTCGTTTCAATGAGTCTGAGAGAAAAATGATTACATTCCTTTTCAAATGAGCGGTTTAAGTAATTACCTATTGGACGACAAAATGTCATTTTTAGTTCCAAATATTCTGCAACGTTAAAACCCTAGGGAACCACTCAGATGTCTCAGTGAAAACCTTTGTATTCTTTCTCGTAATACTAGTTATCAAAAAGCGAATTGATAAGCTTTGTTATTTCTAAAATCGAGCAAAATATTTCTGGCTAGTTCAACAACATACTTAGATATTTTACCGAGGAAATTAAAGAAATTTTATTTAACGACTTTAAACAAAATATTTGAAAAAAAAAATCTATTTTTAAATTATTACAAAATTTACTAAAACATATTTAAACATGCACGATCATAATTCTACCCATTAAACTATCAAGTCTCTTAATGATGAGTTTGAAATTCAAAACTGGTTTTTTACGATTAAATTTTAGTGCAATTTTAACAAGATGTTTTTCTCACATTGTTTTGTCAATTTCCTGATTATGAAATCCCACGAAAGTATTGCTTCCTCGGTAGATTTAAATACTAAGCGCTCGCGAATGTGTCATGAAGTGGATAGCAACAATCCGTTCAAGATCAGTTTGAGCGTGCATTGGGCGCCTCAGAATTTCCGTTCCAAAGATTTCTACACACTTGCTCGAGTATCAAATCCATTGTTCAAACATTTGGGAACGCGATCCGGATGAATAGGGCAGAAAATCCCATCAGCGATGCCGGTGTGACATCAAAACCTTGCATGGATTTTTTTAAAAGAAGATGCATCATTCGTGTGATTTTCGGTATATGCACGTCGAAAAAAACTCGCTAATTCGAGTGAGCGGATTGTGGACGTGGACGCTAATTGAATTTCGCCGATTTATTTGCACGTCGCTTGGGAATCCTTTGTCCATCTCGCTCATCCGGCATTTGGAGCGAAGCAGCCTCGCGGAAGGGAGCTGTAGTCGATAGCTAACGAGGAAATACACACAGTAAGATTAGAGGGGGAAGGTGCCTTGTTTGATGGAGAATGTTTGACGCAAACAGCCCGGACCTCCGTCGGCAAAAAGCGATGCAAATCTTCAAATTTGCGGTATCATCTGCTAGGTCGGACATAAACCCAGGTCGCGGCATAAAGATTGTATCTTTGCGACGTAAAAAGGGAGTTGTTCCAGGAAAATTGTTCGGTGAATTAAACACGGAGTTTTTCTTTCTTGTTTTTTTAACCAATAATAAAATCCGTCTGGAGAAATAATATCCGAGATGAAAAAATAAACAAATATGTCTAGGATTCGCTCCTGGGCAATAATAAGAAATTTATATAGTCTGTTATTTGAATTACGGTAAATATTTGAAAACATTATTTCTACAAAAATTAAATTTATGATTTAAATTTCATTTATTTAACAACTACCACTACAACCATCGCGTATTCGATGTTATCTTTTTCCTTCTCTTGCTTAAATGAAGATCGATGACAGTTTTATTAAAGACAAAAATGAGGGTTGTGCATACATGTTTCCATAATCTTTTCTGAACTCGGATAAAAATATTTTTTAGTTGTGTGGAACGAATTTAAAGGACGCAAAAATAAGTTAACTCTCGGAAACCCCGAAGTAGTCCTTGTGCACAGGAATTCCAACCACATGATCCCACGCCCCGCGAAATTATGACTCCCTGCGAAACATCCTCTATTAATACGACCACGAACACACACGCACAACCCACGTATTCCGTGACGGGCAGCCTCAGCCGGAGAATTCGCCACCCTTAACTTATAAGCCTTTAATCAATTTGTATCGCCATGCGGAAAATTTGCAGCCCCCGGAAAATTCCGTTCAGAGAGATAGCGGGACTGAACGCGAAATCGCCTTCCTTTCTAAAACCGTAACAAACACGCTCGCGCACACATGCACACACTGAGCGAGCGTGGGCACACAAGAGACGCGGTCTATACTCCGCTGCTCTTATGTAAGTGAGAGAGAGAGGAGGAGGATCTGGGGTAGTAAGGGGGCTCAGTGGCAAATGACGTATAGTTGGCCTAACCGACCTAATACTCTCGGACAATATTTGAGCTCAGCGGCACGGGGCAGGGCTTTCGCGCGCACAGAATAAGCTTGCGTAACCTCTCTCTCACTCCATGCACAGCCTCCTAAACCAACCCCATCTCATACCTATCTCCTATCCTTAAATTCACGTCTGCCCAACCCCTGTAGCCGCTAACGCAGCACGGTCTGTAGCTATAGCCTCTCAGTCATCAAATTCACGTGCAGATGGGATTATCTTGGGATGTGGTGGGGATGGGGGGGGTGAGAGGGGGGGCGAAGATGTGGTAGGGGAAAACTGACGGAAGAGAGGAGAGAAAATGTAAGGGGCGAGAGGGAATTTGAGGGGAGGAGTATGAGAGGGAAGGGGGTGTGATCATAGTGGGGGTGTGTAATGGCGGATAATGGTACTTGGGTCGCGCTATAGGGAATTGCAAACAATGGGATGGATTTTCTTCTTCAACATCCGTGTCGGAGGTCGTGACAGGTCGGCAAGATGTCGCCCTTACTTCGTTTGCCGAAGATAGCGCAGAATTGTACCCACCTGTTCTTACGTTGGTGCTTTTTCGTTTGTCTTCTGGAAAAGATTCCGAAAGGGTTTGAATACACCTTCAACACGTACATCCCTTGTCTTCATTTCGTGGATGATTGGAATACTACTATTTCATTTAAAATTACAGTTGTGTAATTTGTTATTAATCGTTTTTATCCTTGTGATTTTTGTTTTCATGATGCAATCTAAGGGTGGTTTGAAACTTCTTGGGTCCGATTTAATTTAGCCGATCCTTTCTCTCTTTGAATTTCTGTTCGCCAAGTCACTGTGCTGCTGATGGTCAAAAACGGATAGAACTTCGTATAATTATTAATATTTTATGTTCGTAAAATTCAACCATGCCAAAAATAAGAGACATCAGCAAGATATACTACCAACTTAAACCAGCCATACTCAACTTAATGTATAGTGGCTCGTCCGGTACTTTACAATGTGCACAAATTGCACTTCTCTTTCATCCGAAGCGAAACATCAGTTTTCCAAAAGTTTTGGAAATTCTTCAAATTATCTTTTATCGCAGATTTTCATAGCGATGTAAAAAAAATCGACGGCTTGTTAAGAGGATAAAAATATATTTCGTACTCTTCCAATACATCCCTTTTCACGGATCCTCTATCTCGAGTTAGAACTTCGATTTTTTGTTAATTTTTTTGCCACCTTATCTCTTGCATTCTTTGCAGTTCCTTTCAAATGCATGGGAATAGAACTTTTGTTCGAAGATTCTCCGCCCTTCGTACGTGAAGTGCCCGGCCGGTTGCAAATTTAGTTCACTCTTTCAATTCGGCTCTTGTTTGGATCCTGAAACCGTTCTTTCCTTTTACGTTTTTTTCAGTAGGTATTCAGAGCCTGGCCATTCTTGCTACTTATAGCTGTTTTTAAGCTTCCGAACGATACTGGAATTTCCCCTTCCGATATTTTCTTCGACGGGATGGAATCGTGTTGAAAATGTACCGAAACAAGTCTTCCCTCCACAGGCAAAAATAAATGTCCATTTTTTGCACTATCAAAGTATGAATTCCAAAAAGCGATGCATTCATTCTTTACAGTTTAATGCGCTTTTTCAATGATGTCGATATTTATGGCCGAAGTAGACACAGCTGCCACTTCCTATATTCATACGTAATATATTTCGATCGGATGAAAAGCGACTAGTAAACTTTCAAAGACTTATTTCTAAATATTTAATTTTTTATAATGCCAATACATTACGCTTATGCAAAGTTAATGTCAAATTCATTTTCATATTTTTATGCATATTATAATTCATAAAATATAAACATTCCGATTTTTCATATGTCATAACTGCTTCAATTAAATATTAGTGAACCCAATCAAGGTTTTGCAAAAACTAAGCACTCATTAAACAATTTTGTTAAATAATAAATACATGAATGTGCATCAACAGATATGCTAAATTATGTCGACCAAAACTTACGGCTTGCGAAAAGGAGTACTAATCCATTACCACATATTACGATTGAAAATAGAATGATCATTTTATTGAGTTCGTCTGATTGAAGGTTTGATACGCCTAAAATTCTCGAGGTTTACTTAAAATGCTATTAATTTCTTTGAATAACTTTAGTGCCTCCTTATCCATAACATGGCCCGTTACCTAAATACACTAAATCACTAAATTCTTATTCGTATTTTTATTCACAAATGACGTTTAGTGTTTTTAAGTAACGCCAAATAATATACCGGTAAAAACTTTTTGAAAGTAATTTGTTCGATCCCATCTTAAAATTGGAATTTATGGGATTGAAAATCAATGATTGCACCTGCGCACATTATTTTTTTAGGTGACTGTAGATGTCCTCTCATTTATTCGTCTCATTAAACCCATCAAATTATCTTTTCGTGTCTCTCCGCGTCATATTGCATTTTTGGACGACATTTGAAAATGGAAGCTGCTTCCTTTGTATTTTGCAAGAGAGCTCGTCAAATTCAGCTACTGCTTACCGAACTATTAATTTAAAAATAATGATTGATAACGAGCGAAATTAAACCTACCGTGAATAGAATTAAATATTTTATAACAATAGGTCAGTGACGCGTTAAAATTTGTTTCAGTTGGCAAAATAAAGGAAACTTCGGGTGAAATTATATTATTAACTATAGTGCTCTTTAACTTTTTACACATTGTAGCAACTTTTCTTTTGACAAGTCTGCTTATTTAACAAGAAATATCCATTTGAGCAATTCTATATATAAGACGTCGGTGGTCATCGTGATTTGAGCCCCGTGTTACTGACCCTTGACGGAGCCCTGACCTACGCGTTCTCCTTTCCCCTATCCCCTTCTATCTCCTCTCTCTCACACACACACTCTCTCTCTCTCTCTCTCGTTCTCTTCTCTCTGTTGATTCTGAGTTCATGGTGATGATCCCTGCAATCTCTTTCGTAAATACTCATGTCTTCGTCAATGGCCACACTCGCCATGATGTGAGAAGGATCGCTTCAAACGCCGGCGGAACGTTTCGCAAGGATTTCGAACTGATTTGATCGAAGGCTTAGATAACGGATCGTGTGGAACTCGCGAGGATGACACGCGCTCGAAATTGCGTGCTCATGAGGGTACGGTAGAGATGAATCCGTGAAAGAAGCGTGAAGTATCGTCAAAAAATGAACATAGGTTGAAAATAAAATATTTTTACCATAGCAGATTTCTCTCTTATACTAAATTATTTCCTACGCACACTCTCTCTCTCTCTCTCTCTTTAATTCAAACTGTCATATAGTTTCATTTTTGTATATAAATTGTTCAACAGTATATTACTTATATAATTAAAATATAAAATCTTTGCAATTTTGTACTGAACTTCCGAATTTTTGCTAACGCCTATTCATTTAACTATCGCGCGCTTATTCTTTCTTTTATCAAATAATTATTGCCAAAATCAATGAATAAAAAAATAATAATAAAAATTAAAGATTTTGGCCTTTTTGGAGAAGTCTTTTGGAAAGAGTTCTTTCCGGTTCAAACAAAATATTTGTATTTTCAAGAACAGTCTGTAATCCGAGGCAACCCTAGAACCAGACCAATCCATATCCTTTCATCGATTTATTGTGTATTTACGATTTAATGGAAACATGAATATATTTCTGCAAAGTCAGGTACATGGGTAGAGAAAAGCGCAGCAACTTTTTAAGCACTCTTCCTCATTTCTTTGAGGCATGAAAGATAGGGCATAAAAATATAATTCCACCCATATGTTTCGTATCAGCGAATATTTTTACTATCCGAATGGCTCAGCAGAACCCTTCGAGTTTTATGATAAAATATTTTATAAATTCCTATCCATATTATTGGCATAGGAAACGAAGGATTTTTCGAGGGGATGGAGCGGGATGAAAGAAGAGCATTTCATTCAAATTTTGTTCTTAAAGCCTCTCAGACTTCGTTTATCCTCCATAATAGGCAGTCACAAATTGAAACTCTTTGAAACCCATGGCAATACAAAATCGGGGGCCCTATAAGAGTAGGAATAAAAAGCGGCTTTTGGGACAACCTTGACCATGAATTGGCGAATACGTGTGTGAACTGACCTATACGTGGACTGTGTTGTGTTCTGCGTAAGTCATTGACCTTGTCGTAGGTCTGGTTGGGTCATTGGCCTGGTAGTGTGTATGATGTAGGTGGGATTTAGTTAAAAAGCGGGGATTGGGACAACCTAGTCTGTGAATTGGCGAATATTGAATTGGCGAATACGTGTGTGAACTGACCGTGTTGAGTTCTGCGTAAGTCCTTGTCGTAGGTCATTGGTCTGGTTGTGTGTATGATTAAGGTGTGATTCTGTGTGTGTTTAGCGATGATGTAGTGGAATGATGTGATATTGTGTAAGGTAATGGTATTGGTTTTGCGTTAGTGTGGTCATTGGCCTGGTTGTGTGTATGATTCAGGTGTGATTGTGTGTGTTTTGTCATGATGTGATATTGTGTAAGGTAATGGTACTGGTTTTGCGTTATTGTTGATATTCGCATGGAAGTTGAATGACCCTTTCGCTTCTGCGTCATTCGTTGACCCTAATTTTCGCAATGTTTACATGTTTGAGGTGTGTATGTGTAAAGATGTGATTTTGCAGAGTCATTGACCTAGTGGTAGGTTTGTTTCGGTCATTGGCCTTGTTGTGGGTATGATAGAGGTGTGTGATGAAGTGTAAAGATGTGATTTTGCAGAGTCATTGACCTAGTGGTAGGTCTGTTTCGGTCATTGCGTGTTTTTATATTCGAATGGGGGTGATATTGTGTAAGGTAATGGTATTGGTTTTGCGTTATTGTTGATATTCGCAATGTTTACCTGTTTGGTATGAGTTAGTGCGATATGGTGTAGCCAAGTGAAAGTTGAATGACCCTTTCGCTTCTGCGCCAGTCGTTGACCCGTGGAGGGGATAGGGCCTTCCAATATTTACATCTGCGTGTGTTTTGGTTTCTCCTCAGCGCGTGTCTTCGGTCGGTCGTTTACCCTTCTAAGCAGGTTTTCGACGAGCTAAGTAGGTCACCAACTTTTAGGTAAAGAAAAACCGGTTCTGAGTGGGGTGGGGACGGTTGAAATGATTCAAAATGAAACAACATCGAGTAGGCAGATCATGTTTATTGTCGTTCCCTCTCATACCATTCTTCCATTTTTTGTATTTCGTGACATGTAGTCGTCATATCTTCCATATCATGCGGATGATACAATTCAATGTAATCAATAGGTATAAATTTCAGATCTGGTCTCTTGACCCACTTCCAATTATGTTCATGATAGGTCCGAATAACTGACCCAACTTTATGTATAATTGCAAGTTGTTTTAAGTCCTTAACTGAAATGTAATTGTTTTCCAATCAATAATTTCTTAGATTTATAATATACTAATAATATCAAATATTAATTATATCCATTACCTTTGGAGAGCGTTTTGATGCGTAGAAGATTTATGTGCACCTCTGTCCTCTATCGAATCTCAGATCTAAATGATTCAACGTATGAGAAACTCTCTCGAGGAATCAGCAGGTCTTAACTTGTCGAAGGTTGATTGGGAGGTGAAATAAAATGGATAAGGATAGGTTATTGACCTCTACGGTCGGGATGGGTTTTATCAAGTAAATAAAACATGATAAAATTTTAAAAATCGATTTATTTTTTTATTCAATCAATATCATCTTGACAAAAAATGCATTCTTAATCAGTTTCATCACAACATGAAAAACCAAACATGATACAATTGCGTTTTTCTCTTCTGTGATCATCTAGTGGTACATCACCTTCACGCCACTGTGTCATCCGCAATCCGCAGTAAACACATTGAACTGTATCGTATGTTCCGCAGCAGTACACCATTCCGGCTTCGGCGAGATTCTCAGGAGACACCGATGTATTCTTCCATTCCTTGAATGTCTTTATGCGTGCACTTCTTTCCAATAAATTAATGTCACTTAAATTGAGACGACACCATTCAGCGAGAGAAAATGCCCGACTGTGGGAGCAAATATCTGGCATATCTATTCGAAAATGGTAAATACACTCAGTACCAATTCTCTTATTCAGCTTCTCTAGTGCAGGGCAGTCGAAGTCATCTAAGTTATAGACATTTTTAATTTGCGAATGGATGGCTTTTCTTAGAAATTTACACTTTTCCACTCCTTTAGTAAAGATGTAATCGAATGGCCTTGTATATTCCTTCAATATGTATTCTGCCATATCATATTCCACATCGCCAATATGCTCATCTATAGCATGATACTCTTGCGTGGTCCATACATTGACGCTATTTGAATGATTTTCCAACTTAGGCGTTTTAAAAATCCAATGTTGACTTGCAAAGGTGTTTAATGAGATTATGGATAATTCTCGCAACAAAAAACGTCCCGATGCATCTTTGTCAAGATTGAAGTCAACAATAGCTGAATTCATGTTTGCTACTGATGGTGGAAAGTATCATCGCACTATATTTATCATCCTGCAAATTTCACTGAGCCAGTCAGCGGATCATACCAAAATGACTCATCACTGATCACTAAGCAATGAGCGCTAGTTCTAGATAGGAAATTTGTTTCTGATTCGAAGTCTACTCTAACGTCTACAGCACCTGAAGTGATTGATTCATCTTGCTTCGAACAATCAATGACTGCGATAGGTGCGATATTAACGAATTGATCACGTGACAACAAAGGTTTTGGTTCATTTCCATAATATGATTTCTGAAATTTTGCGTACATATTGTAAAGCTCAGCTATCTGCCCCTTGCTAAAATTTAAATCTAATACATCGTAGGGGAAACTTTTATTATTGAGAAAAACTTGAATGCCTCTTAAATTACAGTGGTCGAAAACACTGCTATCCCGCTGTACAATATTATTCCGTGATGTTTGAAATGCGAATATAACATAACGAGGTTTACCAAACTGAGAGGTTGTCTTTACGACCCAAGTCTGTTTTTCACTTCTCGGTAATTCTGGGTAGGATGAAAGTTTCCAGCGTCGATACGTTATCTGAATAGGTTTATTTTGATCAATACGTTTGAGTAAAAGTAATTTCTGCTTATCGGATACTGTAACATATGGAATTCTCCAACAAATTTTATCAATTGTAATTTTAGCTTTCACATTATTGGTAGATACGTAGCAGTTATCATCAGTGCGTGCTCTGATTAAAATGAGTTCATGATTTCCGTTGATAAAAATCTTATCATTATCTTCCATTAACCCAAACATTGTATTCAGCGGGATACAAACGTTAAAATTCCCATCTTCCAATACCTCGCTCGACTTTCCGGGGATTACCCATCCTGCATTTAGTAATCCTTTCGATGTACTATCTGTTAGTGAAACATAACCCTTGAGAGTGCAGGTAACTCCTGGATTTCTCACGCTGTCTATTTCAGCACCATTTAAACAATAACGAGCCTCAGAAAAAAGATGATAGAAAGCATTATTTACAAGCGTGGTGGTTGATGCTATACCGGATCCATCTTCATTAGTAATATGACCTTCTATATAGATGTGACTTTGACTTGGAAGAATAAAATCAGATTGATTTTGAACTACCATACGAATTTCATCATTGTAATCGAACTTTGATTGTGTGTAAGGATGATGAGTATGGTACTCGATGGAAGTTATTGATTCATCATAACGCGCACTGGAGTCTATATTTAATATATCCATTTCGGATGCAGACGGAACCCGAGAGATTCTAGAAACTGTATGTTATTAGATGATAACGGTTTAGCAGTACGTGGTGTACTAATCCATCTCATCGCCGCACCGCGATTATAAGGATTTCGAGTAAAATCAAGACCCATTTTCCTTTAAATGTAATCTAATTGTAATAGTTTCGTTGCGGAAGTCTACTGGATTTCCGTTTTGATCTAACAATCTGAGAGTGATGTTGTTTATCGTTCTGGTATTCACAGGCAAATAAATTATCTCACTAGGTCTTTCTATTATTTTATACCCCGGTGGAACTTCAGGAAAAAACTGATGTAATATATGCACATTCTCACCGTTTTTATACGAACCTTCTACAATGTTACATTCGATAAGAATGTCATTTACGTGAAAAACGTCTACAATATTGTCTGATATGTGTCTTACTTTTGCTTCCAATTTTCTCTTCGCAAATCCGAGAAGTGATGCTATCGAACCATGTTTAGTAAAATCCACCTCAAAGTTACAAGTCAATGCTGAACGTAAAGTATTATTATTTGCTTCGATCTTTATTGCATCTTTTCCTAAAACACTTTGTAAATATTCGTTTAAATCATCAATTTCATATGTTCCTGTTGGTATTACCACAGAATTTCCGCTTCCATAGTGGAAGATATTGTTCCCATCGAACACGTTAGGTATTGTATAATAAGTTTCTAAACTCACACATCCTATGCTATAATTTTTATCAGCATCCAAGGTGATCTCGGGAAAATAATCAGCATTAAGAGTGGATGTTTTACCCGTAAACGTTAACGTCCAAGACATGACTAATTACAATTCCAGATGTTTGCATCTTTATTCAAAAATTTTAAACATAAATGACCGCAATTTACAGCTTTTGTTTTCTGATATCTATCTCTGTTATAATGAATCGTGCTATTTTTAAAATAATTTAGGAGTTCTGTAGGTGGTGGAAGATTTCCAAAACTGTCAAAGTAATCAACATGTTTGCCCGTTTTTCTGTAACACACCCAATGTGTTCCCGCCCCATCAGAGTCATCCAAATTTACAATACCACTCTCATTAGACCACGGCGATCGTAAAGGCAATCCGTCTCTCATAAATACGCCTCGAAAATTTGGAATATTTAACTTCTTAACATAGTGAAGTAGATCAAAATTGGAGAGCGCTCTCTTAGGTAACCTACTTAAAAGTTTTTTTTTTTATTCGGTGGTGAAATGTATAAGCCTAATCCCTTCTTATATGGTTTCATATAGAGCCCTTTCCCACGCAACGCTATTGCTTCCATTCTAGCATTATGTCTTTTCGATTCTTCCAATCTCTTTTTTGCGGCATTTGCCTCAGAAGCAGCTTTTATTATACCTGATGCACCACCTGCCAAACCACCTAATGCTGACAACCCTGCAAATAAAGGTATTAGTGGGATAATTCCTCCACTCTTTGGAATTGGTATAACTCTAGGCGTAGTATATTTACTCCTTTTCTTTTTCACATCCCTTCGAATAACATTAAGTGTTAATTTAGCAGCCTGATTGAGGTTTTTATTTTTCAAGTTTTTCATTGCTACTGGAGCTCTCCGCATGATATTTCTAAAACAGTTAGACTTTCTAGTTCCACTACCCACCTTCACTTTTGCTTTCATTATATTCGTAACTATACCTGCAGATATCTTTTCACCTAAACTCGCGTCTTTTGATTTTACACGTTGCCAAGCCTTTTCGGCTAGATCGAGGTCGGCTTTATGTCTATCAGATAAATCTTTAGATTTAGAGTATGCTATGTCGTGTTGTTTACAATAAGCATCTAGTGGATTTATACCTTGATCTCCTCTTGCAAGACGTTGTTTTAATTTCGTCCCTGGACCACAGAATTGGTACCCTGGTAAATGAAGCTCAAATGGTAACTTATTAATGACACTATTCACCAGTCCTTTTCCAGATGCGTACCGACTCATACTAATGTGGTAGAAAGTTTGTTTTGCTATTTATTTAAACTCACGGTGGAAAGAATATCATTATAATGGAGGTAGAGGAACAGTGCGAAAAGCTCCCGATAGGTACATTCTCGTTTGATGAATGTAAACCGCGCGAGAGGCATGGTCCCTTGCTTCCTGAAAGTATCCGCTGCATTGTTTGCGGTCCATCTAATTCTGGTAAAACAAATGTAGTAATTAATCTTCTCACAGAGACAAATGGGCTAAAGTATGAAAACGTGTATTTATACAGTAAGTCGTTGAATCAACCAAAATATTTATTTCTGCAAAATATTCTTTCCTTAGTTCCTGAAATTGGACACTTCTTTTTCAAAGACAACAAAGGAGTTGTAAATATAGATGATGTAAGACCGCACTCTGTATTTATATTTGATGACATTTCTTGTGAAAAGCAAGATAATATGAGAATATATTTTAGCAGTGGTCGGCACAAGATGATTGATTGTTTTTATCTTGCTCAGACTTATTCAAAAGTTCCGAAGCAATTGATACGGGATAATGTAAATTTGATTATACTTTTTAAGCAGGATGAATTAAATCTCAAGCATATTTATGATGATCATGTAAATACGGATATGACCTTTGCGCAATTTAAGAACATATGCATGGAGTGTTGGAGGGATAAATATGGCTTTATGGTAATAGATAAAGAATGTGATATTAATAAGGGACGCTATAGAAAAATGTTTGATTCTTTTATAAAACCACATAACATTTCATAGGTTCATTCAGTGTTTACAGGGTAATTAAACCGATATGTTTCAAGATAAAAGAAAGAGAAAAGCTGAAGAGGATCTGACTCGTGAAATCATTAAAAGAAGTGATAATATCCGAGAGAAATACAATAATTTAAAAAGAGCGCAGAGATCAGAACAAGATTTTTTATCACAGTCATTTAAACCAATTGTTGATCCTTTAAATGACCTCGTGCGACAAACCAAATCTCAAAATATCTCCAAACCTACTGTAAATAAACAGTCCGATGAAAAATCTCCAGACAAAACTCTTTTTAGTAATTACATTAAATTGGTTATGAGCAATGATAAGAGATTAGATCGTACTTTTGGAGTCAGATATAGCGGAACTGATTGGTTTATTGGAGATTCACCTGTTGAAATGGATGATGAAAACCTCATCGTGAGAGATAAGACTTATGTTGAGACACCGGGACTGCTTGAGCTTTTATTTATGACGAAACCAAAAATGGATGAAGTTAAGCCTAAGGATATGGAAAATTATCGTCAAATATTAATAGATACCAATGCTCATAAACGAGGATATAATAGTCGGGAGAAGATAAACAGTAATCGAGGATCTAAGTACGTAAAAATTATATCTAAATTGTTTCCCAATTCTACAGCAGGCCGAGGGATGGATGTTTCACAACCTATCATTGAGTATTGGGATGACCCGAATGAACTTGTGGACAGACTTAAATTAATTCTTTCATCTAAGGCTTCGGGGCATTCAGGTCACGACAATGAAATTGTCGCCATCATAGAAGAGCTTAGAGATAGCGATATCATTATATAAGATATGATAGCGATTTTACTTTCGCAGTAAAATAATGCCTGTGGATAAGTTTGGACGTTCTTTGAGGAGAAGAAGGAGGATGGATTCGTATGATATGCTAGGAAATCGTTTAACAAATTTAGCTTCTCCTATAGACACCAATGATGCTGTCACAAAAGGATATTTGAGAGATAACACACTTTCATTGACTGAACATCAAATAAATGCTGACAATCGTCGCATATCTAATATAGGTAAATCTCTTCAACCTAGAGATGCTGTCTCAAAAGAGTACGTGGACTTTCGAATACCAGGAGCGACGAGACATTATATTTCAGCAGGTGGACGAAGAATCGTAAGTGCGAAAGAACCAATAGATGAGGGTGATGTAGTAAATAAACGTTTTTTGCTTCAAAATGCTATAACAATAGCAAAAGACACTACGAGTGCAAAGAAAACCCGAATAACGGATTTGAATGATCCTCAGGATGAATATGATGCAGTTAATTATAAGACCTTGCTTACAAAATTACAGAATGCTGTTATCATGGATAGCGGTGTGATAGATGTGAAAAGTCATCGGATAACAAACGTATCAAACCCTCAAGATGAAAGTGACGCTGTTAATTTTAAGACTTTGCTTGAAAGCTCAACAGTTCATCTAAATCATGTTGCAAATAACACTATCACGCTAAATAAGAATAAATTTGATGCACGCGGACATGCTCTGACTAATGTGAGAGATCCTGTGGAAGAAACAGACGTTGTCAATTTGGGTTATTTGAGGAGATTGCTTTTAAAACGTCAGTATTAATAGAGGAACATTTCAACGGTCACGGAATAATTATGCAGTCAACCTAGACGTGAAGATGGATATCAGACGTGGAATTGTCAATGAACTTCACAAACCAGCGAGGAAGAATTATGAACGAAGAAAAGTTCTGATAAAAGGTTTGGACGACTTATGGCAAGCTGATTTGGTAGAAATGCTTCCTTATTCAAGTGAAAATCGTGGATACAAATACCTATTAACCATGATAGATGCCTTATCAAAATACGCTTGGGCTGTTCCTGTGAAACGAAAAACCTCAGAAGATGTCTCGCGGGCTGTGAAGATGATTCTCAAACAAAGGAAACCGAGAAATATTCAAACTGATCAAGGGAAAGAGTTTTACAACAATAAATTCATTGGTTTGATGAAAAAACATGGAATTAACCATTACAGCACATTTAGCACAATGAAAGCTTCAATAGTAGAACGATGGAACCGTACTCTTAAAACTGAAATGTGGAAACGATTTAGTTTACAAGGTAACCACAAATGGTTAACAATATTACCTATTTTAGTTCAAGAGTATAATAATAGGGTACATAGAACGATCAAGATGAAACCTGCTGATGTCACTAAGGAGAATGAAAAGGATATATTATCAAGAATTTATCAAAGGAAAATAAGAAAAGACGCTAAAAAGGTCAAATTTAGTGAAGGGGACAATGTACGCATATCAAAAAGCAAGGCAATATTTGAAAAAGGTTTTACGCCTTCTTGGTCTACAGAGATATTTGTCATAGAGGAAGTAAAAAATACGGTTCCACCAACTTATATTCTCAGAGACCAAAATAATCAACCTATTAAAGGCGGCTTTTATCAAGAGGAATTGCAGAAAACAAAGTTCCAGGATGTTTACTTAGTGGAAAAGATTTTGAAGAGACGTGGTGATAAGGCGTACGTTAAATGGTTGGGATTCGACAATTGTTATAACACATGGGAAGATGTAAATCAAATGTTGAAATAAATAAAAGATTTATGTTTCATATTCAATTGTTTTTATTCCAATTTAGGAAATAATTCTCCATCACCAATAGAATAAAGCGCAATTCAATTGCGCACACATTTCACATAAAAAGTACAGAAATATCAATACTAAAAACTAAATAGAAAAAAATTATTTCAATTGCGCACACACAACACATAAAAAGTACAGAAATATCAATACTAAAAACTAAATAGAAAAAAAAAATTATTTTCATTCGTCATTCGGAGTTAAGTAATGACCATGAGCTAATGTATTGATTCCATCACATAAAATGTACCTCTTGTCATCAAAAGGTGATAACGATAGTTTGTTCACTTCTACAGAATATAACTCATGTTTTTTAGATCTTATCTGTCTAAATGATGTCATTTTTTCTTTACTTTCATTCAAACAGTCCAAATAATCTTTGAATTTTATTTTACTGTTAACGGCGCATTTTTTAACGCCTTTGGCACGCTTTTTTTCCTCACCGTCGATGATAATGGAATACATCTTTGCTCTCAATCCTACAAATTCAGAGATTGATTTTGCACAGGCTTCATCTTTAAATTTACCCAACACTTTCTTATTTGCCAAAGAATAACATTTGTGATCAGTTGGATAGTCTGAAGTATCAAAGAAAGAAATATTTTTTATCAAGTCTTCATAAAAATCATCCGTTTTTACCTCGTAAATAAATGAATCTGTATCCATATACAACAATTTTAGATTTTCTTTATCATACATGGACTTCATTACGTTGTAATGAAAATCATACATTAAAATTTTAGATAAATCTAAAATTGCCATTCCTACATAAATGGGTTTATCAAAAACAATTTTTTCTTTCGCCATATGTACTGCGACCAGATTTTCCGAATATATGGTTCGATCTAGAAAATTACTTTTTGCTATTACTTTTTGCAATCTTTTCATGTCACAGATCAATTCAATATTTATTCTTTTACGTACGTTCTCCATAGATTTCCCAAAAACTGAATTGTTCATTAATTTAAAGAATTCCTTTTCGAAATCGTTAGTAGCCAATTTCCGCTTCTCAGTATTATTTAATATATATGACTCAAGCCAATTAGATTGTTGAAATTCTATTATTCTATTAATATTTTTTAATTTTAACCCTAGCTGTAATGCTTGTTTCAACAGAGAAATGTGAATTACATAGCGTTTCTTATTGAATAATGTTGTTAGAAGTTTTTTCTGATCTGAACCTGGCGGGTTATCATTTTCAGGTAGAAGGGGAAATTCGTTATGCTGATCGTGAAGGTAACTTGGGTATTCCAAATCTACATCTAACAAATACCCTACGGTGCCTTCATCATCAATCTCTTCAATGTCTCCTATATCTTTTGGATCAACCCATCTAAATCCCGAATAAGGCATTTTTTTACACATACTATACCCATACAAGTTATTTGCGTCTATATATGCTATATATGAACTTTCTTCTCTAGGATTATATTCATTCATGTACTTATTGTTTGCTTTCGAATATCGTTTAACACATTGAGCCAAACCTCCCCTGATTCCACGTTCTATCATAATAATCATATCGTAATCAGTCAGTAGATCTAATTTTGCTTTACTATGTTTGAGGGCGGCTTCCCAAGCAAGTCCGGGGGATGTGAAATAGTAACTAGGATCCAAACCATATGATTGCAAACATTCACTGCGGAAATTCTCAAATACATCGACGAGTCCCACAACGTCACCCGTCAGATATATATCGCTGTACTCCCCTAAGTTTTTAACATTGAAAGTCTCCCACACTTTTTTAGCATGCTCATAGTCAGAAATAGAAAGCTCAGTTTCATTTAATTTATTTACAAAAGAATCCATCGGAGGAAGAAATGGCAATTCTAATTTTTCAAAACAATCGATGAAATCATATGGAAAAACACCTTTCTTTGTAATTAATTTAAATTGTTCACCATGAAAGTGTTTTGATGTCTCTACGAATTTTGACGCTGGGAGAATTGACATTAAATACTCTAAGCTATAGGGCATAAATCTATATGTATCCACAAATCTTAACTGTATGTTCCCAATATACTTTATAAAGCTAATATATCGCTCCTCTGTATTGGGAATCACTCCTATCCTCCCTGGAATATTTCCCAGTTCTTTTATAATAAAATGTGAATCATAACCACTCAAATTGTGTATGTACACAGGAATGAAATTCGGATTCTTAAAATTTAAATTACATATTCGATGAGCAGCTCCTCTAAACTCTCCACTCAAATGACAATGATCTTTAACTTTATAATTTTTGCTATTTTCTTCAATTTTTCCTCCGCAAATATGACAATCAGCACAGTTTTTGTAATTTTCTTCTTGTATTGACGTTAATTCTATCATTCCAATTTTCCTTGCATAAATATCTGAAATTTTGTTTGCTAGATAAGCTAAGTACTCTACTAATTTATATGCTGCATCTACTCCTCGATATATGTATGGTTTCTGTGGAATAATATCTGCCGCAAAAGATGATTTAACATAAACGCAAAAGCTCATTGCTTCATGTTTCTGATATGAAGACGTGTGGGAACTTGTCGGATCTCCAGGACAACCTTGAATGGGTAGTAATATTGATTCGATATCAGCATAAATTACAAAGGGAACTCGAAGTTTGTTTTGATAATTTTTAAATTCTATATGCGGTACTTTACCATCTTTAATTTCAGGCAGAACAATTCTTGTTGGATGATTAAATTTACATAATTCTAAATGATTTCTTAATCGAATTTCACGGTCATTACCTGTGTAGTAATTAAAACATCGTTTACAAATCGATATTGAACGTTTACTTTTAATAAGTTGACGGGAAATTAGTCTATTGAAGTTCTTTATCCAAACATAGTGAATTTCATTGCCCTCAGTCAATAGCAACAGATCGCGATGATCCACTAATTCTTCATCAACAACTTTCAACGGATACACATTAGAGTCATTATCAATACCGAATACGTTGATGCTAATGTTATTTCGACGTTCAAATAATTTTATCTGATTCAAAGGTGTGGGAAAATTTATACAGTCAAAATCGTAAGAATGAGTTATATTTCTGTAGGAACTTACTCTCTCAGGATGGTGAATGGTAACTAATTTTCCAAGAATAGAATATCGAAAACAATTATTGTCTAAATTTTGCACATTTACACATGCTCTAGTTGATGCTATGCAATTTGGTAGATTAATATATTTTCTTCCTCTTAAAGGTTTAAACACGTTAATTCTAAGTAATATGTGAACAATTTCATTTAACATCCACCCACTTTTTTTTGTTCCACTCTCTTCCATCTCACATGTGATTTTTTTTAGGGCTGAATCTACCATCTCACCTACATTTGAATCCATATAAACAGCTACATTTTTAGTTTTGAAAGCTCGCTTCTGTTCTTCACCAGCAATATTGACGAAGTTACATTCTAAAAATATGTTAAATTTTAATGTTTTATCTACTATTAAATTTTTTCTAATTTTATCAACCAAATATATTCTTTTATTTTCTAGAAATGTTTCTACACTCTTACAATCCTTAATATTACTAAATTTATAGGTTCTCAAAGAACCATTAAATGCTACTTCTACTTCGTCTTCTTCAACTCTTCTTTTTTTATCGCCGATCACCGACGTGTCTCTTTCACTTTCTAAATCATTACCCACGATCGGACTGTTTGTATAACTGTCTAAATATTCACTCAATTTTCTTTTTTTCCAGTGTTTTTCCATCGTTACACTATTGTCACATCATGAACATTCCCAAGTTTTCCCTTATATATTAAATTATGTTTTTCTTCCCCAATATTATATTCTTCTAGCTCTTTTGAGGAGAACTGACTAGGGTCGAATCTCTTCGGCAGGAAAACTTTCCAAGACTCACCGTTCCTTTCAATGTATGCTCTTAGTGTCGGACCGTATTTGGCGTCAACCACATCAAATCTCAAAATCCGGTATTCCACGTGCTTTTTGAGCTCACCAATTGGTTTGTAGGCTACTATTTGCGATTGATCGTTCAATTTTTTCATGAATGCCATCTGAAAAGACAAAAGAAAAAGAACAAAGAATTGTTTTTGTCCACAATAACCTCACTGGAGTTAAAATTACCATTAATTCATACATCATTAAATAATTTATCAGTAGGTACTTACTTTTTATATTGAAACGCTTCTGAACTGTTGAGTAATCTGCAACTGACAACTGTATCTTCACTCGAATGAAAATAAAACGTTGCTTTACATCAGCGCGGAAAAAGACGAGTGTCTTCGAAGGTTGATCTTTGATTTCTGCTAGATTTCTACCATTTCCTTCGATATATATATATATATATATATATATATATATATATATATATATATATATATATATATATATAATACCCCACGCTCCCGGTGACGTAATAGAAAACTCATTGCCATGGGTTTCTAAAATGGGAAATAAAAATTTAACTTCGGTTTCTAAAGCCTCATACCGGGTTTCATAATACTTTCACTTTTACCTCGGGCTACGTAATAGAAAACTCGTTCCCATGGATTTTTAAATTGGGAAATAAAAATTTAAAAATTTGTGACGTGATAAATTATCATCTATCACAAGTCCTCCATCCATGGTTCTAATACGATATTCTTGACGGTTACGTAATAGAAAACTCGTTCCCATGGGTTTCTAAATTGGGAAATAAAAATTTGATTTCGGTTTTAAAAGCCTCGTACCGGGTTTCATAATACTTTCACTTTTACCTCGGAAGAGTGTGAGTTTGACTCCTTTTTATGTTAACGAAATTCCGCTTAGAATGTCTCCTGATTTGAGACGTAATAAATTTGGGAAATAAAAATTTAGCTCCGGTTTCAAAAGCCTCGTACCAAGATTCATGGAAATAAAACACATGTTTGAGATAATCAGTTTATTTATTTATTTAAAAAAAGTACAGCAACTACTTCCAGAATTCAATATGATTATCCCTTTTAATCGTTTTAAAATATTCATCGTCTTCTCTCCACCAGCAGAATTCTTCAATCGCTTGATTTCTCACGTCTTCAATCATATCCTCTCTATCGTCTGCTTTAATATCAGTACTGTTCGTTCTTCCACTTTGCACATTCACCACGGTGTTGGCTCGATTTTTCAACTCCTGTTGCGCCTCACAATGTGCTCGTCTTATCTTATCCATACCTTCCTTGAATTTGAGTTCTTCAGCAAAGCTTTACTCTAAAGTGAGTCTTGATTTGATATTACCTCGATATATATAACACATCCCGAATTGTATTAATTATGTCAAGCACATCGATGGTTTTTGTTTATTTTCTATGACGATTACAATAAATTTTTAAATTGTTTTTGTACATAATTTATGATAGTGAATTTTCTATGACGAGTCCAAATAAATTAATTTTTAATTCGTTTATGCATATTCATTTTGTTTCCGAAAATATATTTTCTATGATGGATCACAAAATATTTTTTGTTAATCGAAATCTTTCTGTCTCTAGCGGAGTTCTCCCAATTCGTTTCTGCACATTCATTCTGTGCGTTTCCGAAAGAATACTTTCTATGATAGGTCCTAAATAATTAATTTTTTATCTAAATCTTTCTCTGTCTCTAGCAATGGTCTCCCAGTAACATTTTCTCGCTTCTCTGCTAGCAAACGAATATACATACAAAACTTTCACGCTTATATTATCTCCAAACCTTACAGATTTCTCGGATACTATTGGCTCTCTCTTCTCCTCATGAATCGAGGTCAGCTTCTGTGAATCCATTTCTTTTTTTTGTCGGATATAAATGGACTCGTCAAGCGACCACGATGGTACTGCGCTAACGGCTGGTGTGTGGTAAACTACTACCGTGTCTAGAGTTATACCGAGACAACCATGAGTGGAAAATACGCAATATTGCTTACAGCCGTTAAGATTACAACTCAGGGTGACGAGAAGTGTACCTCTCAGATATTAAGTGAAACTCACGAAATTCAAAATTTAGATTATTTACGTCTCCGCAGCTATGATTTCACTTTAGCAACATTGGAATTGCCAGGTGAATATTTGTTGCAGCTTTCCCTTGGAACTCGTGCGTCTTTTGAAGATGTGTTGACAGAAGATAATCTCTCTGATGTGAAAGAAGACATTTTAAGTTTCGTGTTAATCATAGAAAGGAAGATATGTGGCAATGTTTTACCACCTCTTCTTATGCAGTGTGAAGATGGTAAAAAGTCTTCATCAAAGTGTAAAATAAATGAAAATATTGACGTGATAATAACATTAAGACTCATTCAATTATTGGATAATGGATTCAGAAAAGAACTTATCGAAGCAAAGAAAGACGATTTAGTAAAAAGTGGACTGGTGAAGTCGTTATTAAAAGAGGCCATAACAAATGAAGCGACATGGAGGTTATTTAATAATAAATATAGAATGAGTATGGAGCAATGTTTGTAAAAAACTAACTTTGTATATTATTTTTGTTAAATAAATCGATTTTTAACTTTTCTCGTGTTTTATTTACTTGATAAAACCTGCCCCGACCGTAGGTTTTTAAAACAACTAGAGGCCAATATCCTATCCTACCCAGGTATTAAACATAACTTTCTCTTCCGACACGCTGGAGCAACCGCAGGTCTTTTAATTTCCCTTTCTTAATTTGAGGTACCAATTCTTCTCCCCTCCCCACCCCACTCAGAACCGGTTTTTCTTTACCTAAAAGTTGGTGACCTACTTAGCTCGTCGAAAACCTGCTTAGAAGGGTAAACGACCGACCGAAGACACGCGCTGAGGAGAAACCAAAACACACGCAGATGTAAATATTGGAAGGCCCTATCCCCTCCACGGGTCAACGACTGGCGCAGAAGCGAAAGGGTCATTCAACTTTCACTTGGCTACACCATATCGCACTAACTCATACCAAACAGGTAAACATTGCGAATGTCAACAATAACGCAAAACCAGTACCATTACCTTACACAATATCACCCCCATTCGAATATAAAAACACGCAATGACCGAAACAGGCCTACCACTAGGTCAATGACTCTGCAAAATCACATCTTTACACTTCATCACACACCTCTATCATACCCACAACAAGGCCAATGACCGAAACAAACCTACCACTTGGTCAATGACTCTGCAAAATCACATCTTTACACATACACACCTCAAACATGTAAACATTGCGAAAATTAGGGTCAACGAATGACGCAGAAGCGAAAGGGTCACACACAACCAGACCAATGACCTACGACAAGGACTTACGCAGAACTCAACACGGTCAGTTCACACACGTATTCGCCAATTCAATATTCGCCAATTCACAGACTAGGTTGTCCCAATCCCCGCTTTTTAACAAAATCCCACCTACATCATACACACTACCAGGCCAATGACCCAACCAGACCTACGACAAGGTCAATGACTTACGCAGAACACAACACAGTCCACGTATAGGTCAGTTCACACACGTATTCGCCAATTCATGGTCAAGGTTGTCCCAAAAGCCGCTTTTTATCCCTACTTATAAGAGTATTACGAAATTGCTTTAATTCTTAGCTTAGATATTATTTTATGAACTTCTTTAAAACATCAACAACACATTAATAATAATAAACAGCATAGAAAATTTGCATATAAAAATTAATAGAATAGAACATACATATAAACATATTATGCTAAGGGAGTTTCTGAATTCACGGGGGAGACCGACAGTTCCAATACACTTAAACGCACACGAATAAAAACTTCCACGATGAAGAATGGCAGGATGTACAAAATCACAAAAGTCCAACTCTTTTTGATTGATTGATTTAGGCTGTTAAATCCAATAACTATACCAATTATTTATGAGAATGTACTTGTGTATATGGGCGGATATTAAGCCGCTTCTTTTGGACGATCACACACGCGATTTCGCAATATGGGTTTATGAAAAAATAAGGAACGGAGAAGCAAAATCTTTTTGCAAAACCATTCTTTGCTGCGGTGGCTTTGAGCTTCACACTGTATGATACCCAGGAATATAACAAAGAAATTCAGTTACACGTCCGCGTCGCGAGCGATTTTTTAAATAAAAAACAACAACCAGCAAACGGGCGTGTTTCGGCTTCTCATCTCGGAAACGGATTAGATGACGCAAACCGGAGCGTTACAATGGACAGACTGGCGATCTTTCGCCTACCCTCTCTCTTCGTCTCACTCTCTCTCTCTCTCTGTCTCTCTCTCTCTCTCTCGGATGATGGGAACTTCGCTTTTGTTTCCTCCTTTTGACTCGTGTAGCTGATCCGGAAAAAGGTTCCGGGAGGAGCGAAGTTTTTTCCTCGGTATTTCGCGCGGAAGACAGCAACAGAGGGGTCTGCGAACAGCTGCGGTGTTGGATGTCGAAGAGGAAGTTCGAGGTGAAAAAGGGAATAAAAGGTGGAAGAGAAAGTTGATATGGAGAGGGAAGCAAAGAGAGACAGCGAGATGAATGATAGAAAGAGAGAGAGATGTGGAAGAATGTGAAGCGAGAGAGAGAGAGAGATTCAATATAGATTGGTGACTGTTTTAGGAGACAATTTGCACCATGACTCCCCTTCTCAACTTCAACACCACGCCATTAAAAATTTAACTATTCACATATCAAAAGGAAGAAGAAATATCAGGCACCAAATTCAAATATTCAACATTCAAATTTTTACAAATTACAGAGAAGGCTAAATCAAAACATCTTTAGTAAAAACGCTCAAGTACGGAGGGTGCAAAAAGGGTGATTAATTAAATATACTTTATATTACAGAAAAAACTAACCGATTGAAAACTCCCACGATTCAAAGTGGGTATAAAAAGTGGCGAAAAAATTCTTCTAAGAGAGAAAGAAAGTTGAGAGAGAGAGAGGGAGGGGGAGAGATGGAGAAATAGTTCGAGATCTGAAGAGAGTAGGAGGAAATGTGATAAAGGATAAGGCTTGTGGAATAAAGGAAGGGTGGCAAGGGAGATGGCGCCGAGGCAGATAGGGATGTGAGAAGGAAGGGCATGGAGTAGTAAGAAGACAAAAGAGCGCGAGATAGAAAGAGAAGGAGGTGGTGGTTGCTAAGCTAAAGATGAAGGAGAGAGAGGGTGGGACAGGATTCGGTCCGAGAGGGAGGTTGGAGAAAAGGGTTTGGGGGAAAAGAGAGAGAGAGAGTGACAGGAGAGGGAAGGAGGCGGATAGGGAAGAGAGTTTGCCACTGTGGAGCGGTCGGAGGCTATAGATTAGAGCTGTCAATTATCGGATGTTGGTTCCGAGGAAGAGGCGGGGAGGAAAGAAATTGAGAGCGCTGTGAGAATTCGATCAGGAGTGTTTTGAGCTCGGCGGATCCAGATGGCAAACAGCGGTTTCCTATTTGGAGAAGAATAATAATGGTGGGAGGTGCGGAGCAATGGCCGAAGGTAATGAATATCCGCGCAATGAGGCCGCGCTTAGTGAATGTGTGATGTGAAACGCTCCGTTTAGCTCGCGACAGTGGGCGGTGATCATTTCTAAAGCTTTGAAAGGTCTATTCCAATGGGGTTACGTGAATTCCGCCTGGAAAGAAATTCGTGGTATATTTTCAAATGTATCGAGTTGGAGTTCGATGAGAATTAGAAAAATTAGTAAATACATCCGTGATAACACTGTGACAAGTTCTTTTTCGTGCACTTCTGAAGGCTGATTATATATTGTTGCCACGAATTTAACAAATTCACCTGAAGGTCACTCTCTGAAAATTCTCATATTATATATATATATATATATATATATATATACCTTAGGTAGTCTGTCCGTAGACTGGTTCGTGATTATTCATGGGTAAATCTGGTTCTCCATTTACTCCTATTTTCCGCTGTCATCTTCATATCTTGATAACTCTCTTTCCCTTTCAAATCCGTCTATCAGTTGTAACCTTTTCCTACCTCTTTCCCTTTTTCCGTCTAGTTTTTCTTCTAACACGTCTTTAATCATACTCTCTCTCCTTAGGTAATGTCCAACCCAGTTTTTCTTCCTCTTTCTAATAGTCTGTATAGTCATTCGCTTCTCTCCTACTCTTTGTAGCACTTCATCGTTTTTCATCCTATCTGTCCATTTTATCTTCAGCATTCTCCTCCAAGTCCACATTTCAAAGCTTTCCAAGTATTCGATGTCATTTTTCCTTAGCGTCCATGTCTCTGCCCCGTACAAAGCTATACTCCATACATAGCATTTTATGAACTTCTTGCGGATATCTTCCCTTATATTCCCCTAAGGAGGTGTTTCTTTCTTCCGAAAGCCGCTTTTGCTTTTCCTATTATAGTCCTGATCTCGTCCGTACATTTTGCTTCTCTTGTTATGATGCTTCCAAGGTATTTATAATCTGTAACTTGTTCTAAAGCTTCCTTTCTTGCTAGAAGTACTTGATCAACCGCGTATTTTACTGTTCTTATAATCCTTCCTCCAATTTTTAAATCTCCTGTGCCTTCTAACGCTTGTTGCATTACTCTTTCTCCATAATATATAGTATTTATGTTGCTGTAAGGTTATAAAGAAATTCTATCACAAATTGAAATTTTTCCACTTTCATTCGTTGCCTGTTAGGGAAATATCCATGCATTCATCTGTCAAAAACGCAAAATAGTAACATAAAGTCAACACCGCTTTCCTCTTTTATATAATAATTTAAACTTCGCATGCGTCACTTATAAAAATATAGATGTGCTCATATGTAAGCAGCTATAGTTTTTAAAAAATCTTGATTTTCGGAGAATCCGAGTGCAAATAGCTATTTCTAAGAATAGCGCATACTATAATTAGAGAAAAATTGACATTTGAATTTATTTTATTTCTTTAAATAACGTCGCCATGTAGGAAAATGCGCATTTCTCTTATAATAAGAGAGTTTTAAATGTTTTCAAGGAAGTTTAATTACTCAAGCGTATAATATTTTCAAAAGGAAGTTATTATTGGAAAAGTTTCGTCCTGAAATTGGATGCTTAAAATCTTTCGACGGGTGATAATTGCCTACTAACTTTTCTTAACATAGATATTTTTTTTGGCTTTTTTTATATAATTGGAATTATCTCTTGAGGCTAAACCTATCCCTCGAGGGTTATTAAAATTCTTAGAGATGTTTTTCAAAATAATAGAGAAAGAGTATTTATTAAGTATTTCTTAAATTAAATTTAAATTGCTATCTTTGCGGCAATGTAGATTTAAAATATTTTTATATAGCCAGATAATTATATCTGTCAAGAGTTTTATTATGTATTGTAATAAATCCGGAATTATTTAAACGGAAGTCCGTTGAAATTTAATATAAAAACTAAAATAAACGTACAAAACAAATAAATTGTGCATTAGGATAATATATAATAAAAGGATAAACATCCTTCTTCTGAAGACAATCAATTACGCTCACCACGAAGGTCAATGCCATGACGCTCATTTGTTCCCCGTTAGAGGTAGGAGCGAAACCTAATCCGACGAAGCTCGACATTTTAAAAACTTTTACCACCGTCATATTTTTTCTACAAGTCCAGACAAATCTTTCCGGAATATATATGGCTCCTTGAATTCGGGTCATATAACAGGCCACGGGAGACTCTTAAGTGTCTCCAACCCCTTTTGGACAAAAGGGAGGCGTTGTCTATGAAATATTCCGGGGTTAAAAAGAAATTACCGCTGCTGGCGTCGTATTTCAGAAAGCGACGATCATCGCGTTGCACGTAATGTCTCTGCGGGGCGACGCAATTTGCATGCATAAATTTCGACGCTCCGGGAACAACCGCGTAAATTATACGTAATGATCAAAATCCCGCGTCGCGGAGAATAAAAAATACACAGAAAAGGGGAAAGAGAGAGAAAAAGGGGAGGGAGGGATGAGGGGGGAGAGGGGAGGGTAAGGGATGGGTAGAGGGGAGGGTAAGGGAGGGAAAGACACAGGTAATACAAGGCGTAAATCGTTTGTTCCAACTAGTTCTCCGATTAATTTTTCCGTCGAGAAACTGGATAAAGACGACGGCGTAATCGGATTTCGCGGTTTCCACGATCGCGCGAACAACTTGCGCTTTAGAAGTGACACGTTTCTCTTTCGCGATACGTATGTAGCTTTCGCTATTTTCCTCTTGTTTATATGTTTTGCGATCGCAAATGTCGGTTGAAAAAAATACATCCTCGCGTCACTTTAAAATGACAGAACGGTTTATGAAGGTTTAAAAAAAAGCAGCCGAATGATTTTTCTGATACGAGTATACGGCACGATGTCCATTACATATAAATGTTTTTCTGTGTGTTGGTAAACGCAAATTTAAATATTTTCACATATAATTAGTATGTCGGCCGATAATGTAAATTATAAATTAATGTCATTCATTATTTCTTTATTTAAACTATTGCTACATTTGTTGTGAACGGCAACGTATGAATAAAATAAATGTAAGTAGAAATTCGTTAGAAAACATTATTACGTTTTTGATTTACCTAGCTCATAAAACTTGGTGTGTGTTTAAAAGTGAAGTTGAGAACAGAAATAGCTGTTGGCGTCCCGATTTCTTACCAATGCAAATATTTGGATAAATAATGGAAAGAGAATCGCAAAATGGATCCGAATGAAAAAGAATTCGCTTTTAACACTTACAAGGTACAATCCGTGGAACGTCCACCAAGGACGCGTACTCAACGGTTAGAATGCACATTTGAGAGTCTCTTACTCTTTGGCCGCTTTTTGAATTTTCTAGGTCATCTATTAAAAAGGTTGCTGGTCGCAAAAAGGAAAAGTAGACACACGACTTTGATCCAAAAATCCCTCTTTAAGGAAAAAACAAACATCCGATTCCGCCCATGGGACGTATTCCAATATCGGATCCGAACAATCAATCATTCCTCTCTTCCTCATTCCACCCACATTTCGGTCCCGCAATTTTTATTCCCCCAAACAATCCCTCATACGCAGGCCCACACGCACGCGGGCGCACATTCCAGAAATCGCTTCAATAGGATTCCTGCGTAAAAACTAAAACTTTCTTCTCCCTCCTTCTCCTCAGGCGTTATATTCTTTTGCCTCTTTTCACAAATCGAATCCATGCACAAAACAAACACCCACGTGAATATTCCGCCAATTGGAAAAACGAATTAGGCATGAATACTATATACAACAACAATAGCTTCCGTAAAATTCTAAGGAGCAACATTTTTATTAATACACGGCATCTTGACGAAAATAAATAAAGGAGGGATAAAATGCTAAATAGGAAGATGAGTTAACACGGGAAAAGAAAATAAGAGAGATGGGAGGACTCGAAGAATATGAGAAGATAACGGACGAGAAAATATGGAGGAAATGAGAGTATAGCAAGGCAAGTTGAAGAGAGGAGTGAGGAAGGGGAAGAAAGAGGAGATTAAGTAATGAATGGAAGAAGAGGGAGGAAAGAGAGAGAGTGGGAGCGAATTAAAGAGAAGACAAATAGGGAAATATGGAGAGGGGTGGAATAAGGAGTAAAGGAAAGGGAGGAAGATATAAGGAGAGGGATTAGAGAGAGGAAGGAGAGAGAGAGGAGGAAAGAGAGATGTGAGAAGAAGACAGAGAAGGATGAATGAAGCATAGGAGAGGGGGAGATGGAGAGGGGAAAGTGGGAATGAGGGAGTGGGAGAGAGGGAGTGGGAGAGAGATAGTGGGAGAGAGGGAGTAGGAGAGAGGCAGTGGGAGATAGGGAGTGGGAGAGAGGGAGTAGGAGAGAGGGAGTGGGAGAGAGGGAGTGGGAGAGAGGGAGTGGATTGGGGACGGGAAACAACGGGGGTTGAGAGGCACATAATTTATGGGAGGCGCATATTATAACACGGTGCGCGTACCGTGAGGGAGCGAGAAACTTATACAGCCCTCGTCCTTCCCTCCCTCTTCCTCCGTCTCTCCGTACCTTCCCCCTCCTACCACCAGCTCGCCCCTTCCCACACCCCCTATCTCCTCCTCCACCTTCTTCCTCCCCCTCGTATTACTCTGTGTGTCTCTGATAAGAACGCCACCCACGTAAGGCAAAAGCGAAGTCACTGGGGGAAAGAGGGTTGGGATAGGGGGTTGCAAGGATAAGGAGGGGATGGGGAATAAATAATCTCATAGATCTGAGCATTGCTACCTTTCCATCTCACACATCCGACGCGCTATCCTCTTTTTCTCTCCCCTCATTCTTTTGCAAAAGATATACGAGTAAGACTATTTTTGGCGTTTGTGTTTTATTCGTGTATGTGTATCCATTTTAGGAAATCCATCTCTATTTCCATCCTTCATCTTCTCTGAAAAATTTTATTTTTCTGATATCTTCTTCGCGCTAATTTTCATAAAGTCTGTTATTAAAGCAATCATGTTTGCTTGTCGTTCGATTTCCTAAATTATGAAGAATGAGGTACATTGCCTTTAATGACGTAAAACATATAAGAATAGAGATTGTCATCGTCTGAGACACTACTTAATGGAAACGATCGTATCCTAGATAGGCTACTGTACGTCCGAATTCTAAAATGTCAATTAATGTGAAGGCAATTAAATGGTTGACTTCAACCCAGAGATATGAAACCTACGGCTCGCGGGCCATATAAGACCCACGAGGATATTTTATGCGACTCGTGGACTAAAGCAATTTACAACATTTAATGAAGACAATTTCAATTTTTTATTAAAATATAACCAATACCTGCGCGAATATAAACTATTATCCAGATTTCGCATACAAAAACAACGATATACCTATTTCGTATACCTAAGCCTATGTAACATTTTATTGGCATTAGAGAGACATGGTCTACCAATAATTTAAATCTTCACAATCAATAAAACGTGCTCGTCCTAATCGAATCGTGCAAGGTAGCGGATTTTTTTAAATTTTTGATTAAATACTCCTACCGCTTGTTCTCTTCCTTTTCCATCGATTTGCTGTCATTTATCTTACTCTCTCTATCCGTCCGCTTCGAACATCCACCCCTTCCCGATAATGGTCTGCATCTTCATTAGCGCTGGCTCCCATCCTTGTACTTTATTCTTTCTCTTCGCCAGATTTCGTTCCCTTTTGTTTCGTAATCCTCCTTAATTTTCCCCCAAACTATTCCCTTCATCTCTCCACCGTGACCATCCTACTGTATCTCTTCCTCCTTCCTTCATCTCCCTTTTTTCTTTCTCATCCTCTTCCTCTAAATTCTTTACCTTCCTCCTCCTTTCTCTTACTTTTCCTGTATTCATCCTCTCTTTCTCCCCCTACTCCGTTCACCTCCTCCCACTATTTTTTCTTAATTTAATATTGACATCCGGATCTTGATAACTTGAGCCTCGAGGAAAGTCAGGAACATTCGAGTTATCGAAACTATACATTTTTGCGCATTAATTCAAACGGGAAAAATAACCAACTCGTTTTATCGTAATTAATTTTCCTTTTCGATTTCCGTTTCGGTGTTTATCAGCTTAAAATATTTACCACCCCTTTCAAGTCTTTAATAATTACTCTATACGCTAAAGTGCGCGTGTGGATGTGATAGAGATTGTAATGAGCTAATTCACTAAAGGTTTAGTTTTATATGATCTCTGATTCACAGCCAAGGTTGAGTCGTTAGCCGGTGTTTCAACACAGTTGATATCTCGGATTCGCTTTCAAGAGCTTTGTAAAGTTTGCAATCCGCCCTGAGCTGGGATATATGTTTAACCTAAATTAACACTCGGGTTTCCTAGATATTAGGGCTATGAAATGAGAAACTTTGGCATTTAAAATATAATCACTGCAGGGCTGGAGTAAAACTCCATCGGTGTACCTTCAAATTTTATCAAAATTCGTATCGAAGGTATAATCGTATTTCATTTATCTTTGGAGTAGTTCCTTTTTTTGATTTGATAACAGCTGCTTTAATGTAAAGTGATAATGAATAAAATATGTTCCGATGGTTGAGAATGGATTGGTAATCATTGCAGTAATGAAATGGAATTTATTTTGTGCAATGCACACTTTGATCTCGACGGAAATAAGATAAAAGTGATGACCTAATATTATTTGTGAAATATTTGCTCGCGGCAAATGAAAAAATTTCGAAGAACTTTATTTCCACGTATCTTTGTCATATTTATCAAACTGAAGCAAATAGAATTTCTTAAATCTCCAGAAAAATTATAAATTCTTGGAAGGCTCTAAAATGTTGCCTTGGAGAAGAATTTCAAAGAAAACACGAACAGATAGGATGACAAATGATAAAATACTGAAAATGATAGGATAAAAGCGAATTAATGTACAGATCATAAAAAGAAGGGGAGCTTAATCGGACATTATCTACGGATTGAAGAAGTGTTAAAAGGAGAACTGGAAGGAAAAAGGGAGAGGTTTCAGATGACTTGAAACGTAAAAGAGAACTACTAAATATTAATAATCTTGCGGACAGCAGAAGCATGTGGATAATAAACCTTAGCCAATTATAATCGCGGATCTATGGACAGCTGACCGATGATGATGATATTGGTTTTGTATATTCTTCTGACATATATTTCACCACTCCCAGAAATATTTCGCTCAGCCATAAAACTTTTGAACTTTTTATTCACTGACTAGTTTCATTGGTATAATGATACGCCGCTCGAACGCTCCGGAGATCAAAATTATTTCTCAGAGGAAAAAAACAACATTCTTTGGAATAAAAAGACCAGCAATTTTTTGCCAGGCTCAAGAAAGCACTTCTAACAGATGCCCTTGGGAGGAATGCGAGCACGCACGCATTTAAACAGATACGCAAAACAGGGAGCGGTTTTCGAAGCTTCACCATTTTTTTGTCGTTGCAATCTTTGTTTTTTAATGCTCGGTCGTTTTGATCGATGCTGCAGTTAGTGCGCGCCTCGCTCGCAGCGGAGCGCCACCGAAGGAAAGTTTTCGGGAAAAAATTGTTGAGCGCCTCTTAATCAGAGCTCGCAGCAGCAGTACAGCCTTAAGTAATAAGCCACAGCCAACGGAATGAGTAATTCCTCCTCAACAAAAATAAAACCCTCGCGTTATTTTCATGCCGATTCACTTTTTTTTGTACATCAAGCAAGCTAAGAATGAGAGGAGGGGAAGTTGCGGACTGCTCTCGGCGCGAAAAGGAGTGATTTATTGCGCTTCTCCCCCCACCCCTCTGCATTTGTCTCTCTACTCCTTGTTTTATTCTTTTTCTAACATTAGAGTGCTTAAGAAATGTTTCAAATGCCGCTTGACAGCCCACGGATGCCGCCTTGTTTCTTGCTCACGATTGTAAAAACGATCATTTTTGTTCGAGTTGCATATCCACGCGATTGAAAGTCATTTGCCGGTGAAGTCGAGATATATTTCTTTTTGAGGTTACCGAGGATTATGTAAATATTTATAAACAAAAGTGCTGGACGTATCAGCCTTGCAGATGCGAATAAATCTCATATTTTCTTTGTCGCAATTTTTAAAATATATGCGAATTGAGATTATTCGGATCTCATATAGTATATGAAAAAGCTTTTTTGGATATCTACAACCCTACGCTTTATTTATAGACGACTAGGGAGTAGTAGCTCCTCAGGCCAGAAATAAATTTTTGATTCCTCTACCGAGTCATCGGGATTATTTGTTTATAATGGATAATACGCGCAAGTTCACGATGTTATTTTTCTTCGAATTAAAAAAAATTTAGAATGTTAATATCTTCATCCAGAATATAACACGTTGCTTTTACGAGATAATTTTTAATTTCCAAATATCTATTCTGCTGTACACTTCTTGTATAGTGCAATAATCTTTATATATTTTATGATATTCATAAAATGATATTCTATTTTTTCCTCTAAAAATGAAATTCATTGCTGACGTAAATGCAAATACAATGACGATCTACCGTTACCTTCCTTGACTTCAGCAAAACAGAAATAGTTTAGTGATTCCATAATTTTTACTCATTTTTAATTTTTCTAATTAATAACTGTATTAATAATTTAGTTAAAGAATATGCAAATAAAAAAAGACAGAATTCAGAGACTTCTTTGCCTACGCCGCCGAAAATGTTCAGACTGTTTGTGATTAGGTGTTTTTCTTTTGATCGATCCACTCTTGAAAAAAGAAGGATGTACTCGTGCTAATGCCATTGTCAAAAACATAGCTAATGATGTCAACATGTGCCATATAGCACAAAAAAATTATTAAATATCCACACTATATTTCCGACAAATTATCCACGCCCATAATACTTAATTGGCGATTTCGTTACAAAAATTTTATATCGATTCATGCTTTTTATTTAACTTTCAAATACATTCATTGTTCAATAATATACCAAGTATGCCTAAGATTGTACCTCTAAAACTTAAAACATTTGATGGCATCTTTATCGTGTTTTCCTTTAAAATCCATCCCTAGCGATTAAAAATATCGAAACTAAAAGCTCTTATCACTCAAAATGCCTGTCCAAAATAACAGCCACTTGATATGGACCGCACGACCTTCGGTATTCTGCCTCGGGAGAGATTAAAATGAAACGAAGTGATTCATTAAAAACGGTAGGCAAACTCGAGCGGATCGTAAATTCACTCCGCCACAAAGAAATTCCCCAAATCTCTTATCAACCCCGAAATGCTCTCTAGTCGTCTAATAGTGAAATACGAGATTCCGGTCGAAGGGTTGCACACGCCCCTCATGTTTCCCCGCAGGAAAAAAACTGTCACCAAATGTTATGACTCGCCCGTGTTTGTTCATATCATCGGATAGGATCACAATCCATCAAATCGATACCGTGAAAGGGAACCGAGAGAGTTGATCGGCCGTATATAAACCCCGTTGCCAGCTGTAATTAGGCGATAAATATTCCACTCCATAAATAATTTCGCGGGCGGAACAATAAAGGTACCCAACTCCCGCGGCGGCAAACAGTTCGATGGCTTGTTTATGAGAGCAGTTATTTCGTAAGGTCGTTTCCAGGAGGAAAATAGAGACTGGGAGTCGAAGTAACCTAAGATAAAAAAAGAGTGAGGGAACATGGTCGCAACCCGAAGGAAGTTATACACCGTAAAATCACTATGGTTATGGTTATGAAGATTTAGCATCTTTTCTGTTCGATTAATCGTTTTCTATTCGAATGATGCGCAGGCACACGTTGACGTGTGTCTTTACTGCTGTCACGAGCGGCAAAAGATGATTCGCTGCTAACGGCTGTGATGGCATCCGGTAACCATTACGATTCGCAACGGCACCCTTTTTTCTCAGCACGCGTTTCATCAAGATTTTTTCCTAAAAACTAGGCCACCTGAGAGTGGAGTAAAAGGAAGTATCGCGCCGATTCCATTTTCAAACGGAATTCTCAAAAATCTTCGGATAAGAAGGGGAAAATCCCGAAGGGAAATAAAAACATTATCGGGCCGTCGGGAAGGATACACCTATTTTCTCTCTCACACATAGATTACAATCTTTTGAAACCATACATCGAAGAATTCTCTGGTATCTCGCTCGATGATTTGATGGAATTGTCTTCGTCGAAAGATTCCAGAGAAATACTCTCTCTATGAAAAAGTGTCGCCTCTTGTTCAAGTACATTCGAGTTAACTTCCAATGCGTTCGGGAATTCCTTCGCGATTCAACGTAGTGTGAAAAGCGATCCGAAAAGGAATCCGCTATTCTCCGAGAGCAACAATGAAAGAGAAGTGTTTAAGAAGGAAGGATGGGAAAACAGTCGCTCTATCATAAGATAAACATGGATTTCTTATACTTTTTCAAATACCCTCCGTCATTCACTAACATTTACCCTTGACCTAAAAAATAATGCTCTGAGAAAGCGAGCATGGATGTGGACACACGATTGTCCCTGATTCGATAAAGGGGCATTTTAACCCACTTATATCGACCATATTTTGCACGAAAAACAGCGTTTTATTTTACATTAAACCAAATTCTGGAACTGTATCTCATAAAACTGAAGTAAGTGTGATACACGCATTTTAAGACAACTTTGAAACAAACAACTGTCGGAGATTCGGTTCTTGGAATCGTTTTCTCCGTCTATTACAATCGATCCGCACAGAATTTGATCGAAAGTGTTAAAGACGCGATTCGCTTAATTACTCTCGACGCTCACCTGGATGATCGAGGCGACAGTCAGACCGAACACCAAGGCAGGTTGCATCGAGGATACCCGCGGCAGGGTTTCGGGAATGGCGCAGTAAGTGGTTTCGTTCACGGCAGCACCCGTCATCGGCCCTGGGAGGCCTATCACCCCTCCCAAGCACCCCACGCCGACCAACAGACCGGTACCGATGAATTCGGCCACCAGGGCCGCGATCAGCTCGCGCACGTTGCCCAAGCCGTTTCCGTCTTTATTGCCAGCCACGCCGAGGCGACACGCCCTCTTCAATCCTGTGGGAAAAGGAGGAGAGGAAATTTAACGCCATTTCGATAAGAGACGAAAAAACCTGGCATATCGTTCGATAAATATTACGCATTCATATCGATTCGGGATCGTAAATGTGTACCCCCTCCAAATTAAATCGCGCTAAATCCATGCACCCTTGAACGATATATAAGACATTTTGCTAAAGAATCGTTCAATGCGGTTCCATTTATAGTTAAAATCTGGATACTTATACAATTCAGAGAATTTACAGGAAGTGCACATTGAAAATCAGGAATTAATTCTTTCTGTCAATTTTGCCATTATTCCACTCCGAATGGAACATTAAATAATTAAATCGACTTATAAACGTAAGGTTTTTAATATATAAATTCAAACATTTACAGAATATACGCTTTGAAAGATATTCGCATCCGTTAAAATATACAGCTTCAAAAACCAACCTTAACAAACTGAAAGCGTTAGGCAGCGTATGAGATTGGTTTCGGTTCCTATTGTCTATTATTAATTGCCGTAATGGTTAGGGGTTTTTAATCAGATAAAATATTAAGGTTTAATAATTTTTGAGTGTGTTCATGCAGTTTCCTTGACAAACATTTTCTTGCGAGTAGATTCTTCGGTTTCGTGTCATGCAAATCAATCAAAATTCGTAAATTTTGACCCGTGCAACCCAGACAAATGTATTATTATTTTAGAGCAATTGAATATCAAGAATTTAACATATTTTTAGTCACCTACTTCCCCAAAGAATACAATGAAGGAATATAAGTAAGCAATGGTGACCTATCAACATCCCAAAAGAAATAATGCACGTTTCGCCAATTATGAGCATTTCTTACGGGTTTTAAAAGTTTTCTTTAAAATTGCCAACCTGGTTAAAACATTTATATGGTGAGAGAGGTTTCAGGTTTCCTTTTATTTTTATTTCGTTCGTTTGATACGCTTTATTTATCGAGTGTTTTAGGAATCATCGCAAGAACCTCATGTTTGTTTCTCGTGAATAGGCTCATAAAATCAGCAGGTTAAACATTTAACTATTCGTTCCGGTTTTCACTTACTCAAAATTCAAAATATTTCTGCGGCTCAACAAAAAAAAAACTGCCCCGAAAGCAGCAGCACCTATGTCGAGCGCCACGATCTAAATTGCAAAAAATGCTTGATAACATCGTGCTGAACGGGTTTTATAATGAATCGTTTATCTAACCAACCAGATAACAATTACGGAATTGCAATATCTCTAGTGGAAGGAGCGTGAGGCTCTTCGAAACTCAGCATCTGGAAATGGGAGAGGTTGACGCCTCTGGAAATCCGAAGCAATTGATTTATTGCTAAAGGGCATCACAAGAGATCAGAGACATGTCTCAAGGACAGATTCGACGGAAAATCTGTAAACGCGTCAGAACGGTTTCGAAGAAAGCAGTTTATAAATACGAAATATTTGGGAGATCTGGTGTCACGATGCTCATCCCCTCATCCGTCGTCACTATATGCGTATAGGTATGTACCTAGAACCAAGTCTATGCCATCTGAATTATTTCAAGCGCATAAGAATAATTCCTCCTATTCAAATAGAGCTGTTTCTATTTTTGGGACTGGCCTCAATGAGATTAATTCTGAAGGTCTAGGGATATCGATGAACACACACTTTTGACGCTCTGAAAGTTATTCCTCATCAATGTTTGCTCAGTTTATCAGAGGAAATATAATTTAATCTCAATTCAATGAGAATTATACAAATGAAATTATTAATTCTACATGTTCCGTAGGTTTGTGTGAAAGGTCCTTTTATATCTCGACTTATTTAATGCCTGTATGGGAGTTTTTCTTTATTATAGAAAATATTGGATAAAGAAATCTCTTCTTTGATAGTTTTTACTTCCCTCTTCATTATATTGTAGCACATTCTTAAGAACCGCCATCGTGATTAATATAAACTAAATATTCGGTGACGGAATAATTTTCATGAGTCCTTTCTGAAAAAAATATTTAACGAAAATTCTCCTTTAGAACGTAGTTTTTCGTTAGAAGTATTCCGAGTTACTGAATATCATTTCCTCACTGCGCCTTTCAATATAACGATTCATGGATTCCGCGCAACATACTATTTTATTTTCCCGCGAAAAATCGAGTAATTCTCTAAGTATAGCTCTTTTGACTTTTCCAAGAAAAATCCACGCTCCGTCAGGAAATAATTCACGTTCCTCAACTTTGCTAACTAAAAGTCATCGCTTCCAAAGCTCTTGTGGCACAAACATTCGTCCATCACTATTGCGTTTCGACGCATTGATTCGGATTGTAATTACGCGTGCATCAGGAACGAGTGGAGAAGCTGACGTCGGAACCGCAACGTAATTGACCTCGTGGCGAGAATTCATATGCCATCCGTAAAGAATAATAAAGAGCGCCTCTTCAGGCGGTACCAGGAAATAGTAACTGAGAAATGCACGAGGGAAGTTGAGCTAGACGTCGTCGGCTGGATACTTCGGATTATTGTGAATCACGTAACAGATGTACTCGTCGAGTCGTGTGAGGGGGTAGCCGTGAGGTGTCTTTAAAAGATACGAATCAGTATCGCTATTGTATAGGAAAGGATAATTAAATGTGTGGCATTATTACAGACAGTGACGGCAATCGATTATCCTGATAGGGTCATTACTAATATACTTCGTCGCAGAAGTGTTACCGTTTTCGAGAAGTAGAATAATGAGAAAAAATATATTCCCTGAGAATTAATGACAGTTGTTTTGCTAACCATAAGACTGAAAATATTAGAGAAAGAATGAAATTTCACTGGTTTCGGGGATAATTGGGGAGGCAACTAACTACTTGGGCAGTCACTCGGGTTGAAGGGCAGAAACCACTAGCTCGTAACGCTAGCGTACGCTTGGGTTTGCGGTCGCACGTTCCTCATAAAGGGCCAAATCACACGCGTGCACGAGTTTAGGGGATGATAAATCCTTGCCATGGAAATTGATCTATTCACACGCGCCTCCGCATATGGTCATCGCCCACTCACTCATTCATGATACACTTATTTTCCTACCAAAATGTGAATTTATAGAGGTTAATGATTATTAATAATCATTATTGAAATTATTATTCAACCGAAAAATGCAATAAATTTGTGACTTTAGAATGTATTCTATAAATTTCTTAAGTTAATACAGAAGGGAAATCCTAGGTCATACGAGTGTAATTGCCTGTGAATAGGATTGAACGTGTTTTAGATGATTTAAATGAATTTTCAAAAGCAATCTTCCTAACTCCTTTGATATACGACACGTGGCTCAGACGGCTGATACTTTTACGTAATTGAAAATGACATCATTTTCACCCATTCATTCCATTAAGTTGCATTTCGCACATAGACCGTGTAATTTGCTTGAAAATAGTCTCAAACATAAGTAATTAAGAATGTGATCACCATTAAGAAGCTTGTCGATTCTTCAGGGTTGATAGTAATTTGTCACTTTTAACTCACAACCGTAAAAGCTTTCCGCGCGCCCATTTGAGGGTGAAAGTCTTCCCAAGTTCAATTCTCGGTGACGAAATACTTGCGATTTGTTTCCGCGATAAACAATCGCCCCAAGATGCGGAAAGAGAACGAGGCCCACTCGAAATCACAGCTTGGCTTTAAATAATGTTATAGAACAGCCTTTTCGAGGATCTGGTCCACCATTAATAGATTTTAAATTATAACAAGCACCGAAATAATAATAATACATACAAGTATGATAACCCTGAGGCCTGAGACATAAGAAGTAGTATTTTAAGTTTAATCGCTTATGACTTTTTCGGAAATTAACCTGGAAAAATATTGCGCAAAACGCACGAATTCATTTTTAACCGTAAGTAGAATAATTTTTGTTATTTTTGCACATCCCTTATGGAATATTTTGATGCCATTTTTTTATATTTTTGGCGAGGAAGGATCAAAGTTATTAATGGATTTTCATCATAGACTGCCCAACTCTCAGCAATTACGCTAAAAGGTTAACTGTGAAATTTGGTCCAAGTCCAAAAACAGATTCTCCCGATTGTGGTTGAAGGGACAGAAATACGCAGATGGGAATACGAGTCAATATGAGTTTAGCCACACCCATAAAACGCGTATTTCCGTCCGAAACTGAAAAAAAAAATTCGGACCTTCCTCCGCCCAATTATATGAAAAAATAAAACAGCGTGCTTCTCCTCTACCGAAGAACATGCGCATGCTTGCTGCATTCTTCGCCATGGTCCTCTCTCTCTCTCTTTCATTCCAGAAGCGGCAATGCGCGTCATGCAACACGCGCACGCAAAGACCCACGCACGCAAAAAAATACACACGAACACCCACGCACGCGTGCGACGACGCTTTCTTTTTTACCGAAAGGATGCTGCCATCCACCAGGCGTGCCAACTGCTCCTTTCGTTAACAGTGAGCTGCTTTCACAAGGTTGGTTTCCTGCTGGGACGAATATCAGCAATACGTCAGCGTTTGGGGAGGTGGTAGAGGGGAGGGTAAGATGTCACGTGGTTCCGAAAAGGGATAGACTCGGAATTGATGGCGGAGGAAAATTGGTGTGTGACAGGACGGGGGTTGAGGGTTATTGGAGGACCGGAAAGATTCGTTAAAGAGTAAGTTTGGAAGAAAAACTTCTCTTAACGAATGCTATAATGATGAAGAAGTACACCCACATCCTTCAATTAAATGACTTTTTTCAATTAGCAGTTGATGGGGTGGAAAATTACATTAAGCAATTTTCCGTTTTTTAAGACTGAAGCGATGCAGTGGAATCCTCGATTATACCTTAAAATTTTGACTGCTATGGTATCTTCAATAAATACTCTATATCAGGGTTTCTCAAACTGTGGACCCCTGGTGGCCCGCGGATATATTTTAGAGGGTCCGCGAGTTAATGCATAAACTTATAAAAAAATCTTGAAATTTTAAAACCCTTTAATTACTCTCGGAACTCATAAGTCCCGATTCATAAAATGTCTTATATCTTTCCTCCCAGCACTAGTATCCTGACGGGACTTTCAAGTCCCGTTACTTACGTATCTTCAAGCCGCGAAACACTAATGCGTTTCTCTCGCTTTGCTATTGTTTCTGCGTGGACAGGTTCTAACATGATATTTGTCTTAGTTTGTAGTTGTATAAGGGGTTTATGTTTATACCTACCAAGTTTTATGTTTGTGTTTAGTAATTTTATATAAATATGTCCATAAATAGTGTTGTGAAATTTACCTGTTATTATTTTAAACTCAATTTATACATGTACAAATATTTTGTGTCTATGGCATCCAATGAACTTGGTGGCCCGCGAGAAATCTTTCCTGTCAAAAGAGTCCTTCAGACATATTATGTATTCAGGAGATATGTGTATGACATATGTTAATAGACGGTCAAGCACTTTCTCAATATAAAACATGACATTTATTTCTCATTTTCTGACATCAGCAAGAGACGAAAATTATTTTAAGCCAGAGTTTTTCACGAGGTTGTCAATTGTTGCCATAATTTTACCTTGAACCCTGTAACCAATTCGAGGACGGAAAATTCATCAGCGAAACGGGATGTTATCTGTGGATATTTTTCTTCCGCAGCTGAAAACAATTTAGACTTTTAGCAAAGAAAACCGATACATAAACGTCTTCGTTGAATGGAGGTTGACCCAAAAAATGAAAGAATTGAAACAATAATATCGTGCTTTATCCTACGCCAATAAATTATTACCCACAATGTAAAGTTTGTCTACTGAATTATTGCATATTTTTCTGTTTATATCTCTAGATTTTAAGCTTTTACGACAAACTTAATATCCTATTAATGTGCAAAATTCATGCTATAGTATTACTTTCGGTAGCTCAATGAGACCGGGCCAAACTTGGCCGCATTTGAGCGGCTTTGAAGATTTTCTTCAAGCATTATGCTTTTTTCAAACAATCCATTACTTACGACACAAGCCTTTTCCTTTCACAACCCGTCAAAATTGCTTAAAAATTCAAATTTTGCGTCTCATTCTCCTTTCACTTTCCATCGCGTCGTATTTTTCGGGCGACGCTCGTCAATTTTCTTCCCGCCTCAGTTCCTCTCCCCACTCTTCATTCCGCACGTTGTCGCGTGCACCTTCTTTTAAAAAATTCAATTTTGTGCCATCGTTGTCAAGGAAACTCCGACGCACGAAATTTAGGTCAAGGGTCAGGAAAGTGAATCGTCATGCGGAGGTCAAGGAACCGCCTTTTTAATTCTTCTCCGAGGCACTTTCTCCTTGAACTCTCTGATAGGGACCTCTAACTCTTCCTCGGCGAAAACATTTCAATGCCGCGGAAAAAATATCGTAACACGGAGGATGTGACAATCAGTATTAAAGATCTTCTATTTTGTGGTCGGCAGTTAACTTATTCGACGAAACGTTCGTCTCAGACAAACAAACAAACTACCTTTTTGTTCGGGAAACCTCGGTCGCTATTCGTATTCAGAAAGCGCAAAACGGAGGCTTTATTTTTGGCTTGCCCTTGATGAAAAAGACTGTCGCAGAATGAAATGGCTTCGCGCGATTTGGTGCAAGTATTTATGTATCCGCAGAAAGTATAAATATAATTAAAAACAAAATTCAGCATTTTGGCTATATACGGTTATCAAACTGAACAATTAAGTCTGTATTATTTCAAAGGAACTCTTATCTGTACTTTTCTATCAATTTGTTATCATAAAATAAAGTTATAGAGGATTTAAAAATACTCGGGGGGTATCTAATCTCAGCGAATTTTTAAATTCAAAGTAACGGCGCTGGTAAGATTCACTTGATATCTTTCAGGTTGTGAAAATTAAATCGAAAATTTTGATTTGAAGGCGAAACTTAACTTCGCGCCTTTTCCTAATATATTTCGTGTGCTTGCTAAAACTATTATTTCTAAAATTCATCGAAAGACTTAAGCTTTGCGTACAAAGCCATGGATTCCAAATTAGCAGCCCTACTCAAGAGTGTGTCCCGAATGATTATTTCATTCTGCCTGAGAGTTGATATTACATAGCTACAGTTCAGATATAATGTAAATATAAAGCATCTGCCAGACAGAACATTTTCCAATTTATCGTTAATAAATGTTTTCTTAAATATAAACATGAAGAACATATCCGGAAAGCTATATATATATATATATATATTCCTTGAAGTAGGATCTGGTGCTTTCCCGGTGGATTGCTTGTAGAAACTTTTCTCGGGTACACAACCGGGTCAAAGTTTGATCTAGGATCAACGTTTCGACGGCTGACTCTGCCATCTTCATCAGGACGTGTTTTGTCCGCTATATATACTAAATCTTAGGCCGTAACGGTCTGATACGCCCGCCCAGCAATCAGGTTCCGTCTTTCTCCCACCAATCAGGTTCCGTCTTTCCGCCCACCAATCGCATTGCGTCTTCCTTCCCCGATTTTTTGGAGGATCGGTTCCCAGGTTCTGCTGAGCGAGTAGCCCGAGTCCCTGTTCATTTTATTGTCCCCAAGTCGGATCTCAATGGATTCTTTGACCAACCGGTCTCAGAAACCTTTGGTATGCTGTAATCTTTTTGTTTTTTCCCAAAAGATCTTGTGATCGTGGCTGAGGCTGTGCTCTGCCACCGCGGATTTCTCGGGCTGTCCCAACCTTATGCACCTCATGTGCTCTTTTAACCGGGTTTCGATGGTGCGGCCAGTTTCCCCGATGTAAGAGGCGCCGCACTCGCATGGTATACTGTAGACCCCCGGAGCCTTTAATCCGAGATCGTCCTTAGCTCGAGCTAGTTGGTCTCTAAGTTTCCCTGGTGGTTTGTGCACTGTCTTAATACCATGCTTTCCCAGTATCCTTGAGATCTTGCCGGATATGGTAGAGACGTAGGGTAGACAGGTAGTGGCGACAGGTTTTTCCTCTTCCTTTACGGCCTAAGATTTAGTATATATAGCGGACAAAACACGTTCTTAGACATCCTGATGAAGATGGCAGAGTCAGCCGTCGAAACGTTTATCCTAGATCAAACTTTGACCCGGTTGTGTACCCGAGAAAAGTTTCTATATATTCTTTACTTAGATCAGCAATGACCAAACCAGTGTCAAGTATAAATATGAAAAAATCTCCAGGTTATTGCGTATAAAAATTTTGTAGTTTGCCCCGCTCTTTTATTTGGACCGTACATTACTTTATGCATCGTTAAGTCCTTGAGGTATTATAATAATCCAAGAGCTTCATTTGCCAAAAGTACACACTAACACACATAGTCCGTGAGGTGCTTAATTAACTTTCATTCATATATGAGAGAAAGAAGACTATGGTGAAAAATTGAGAATTTACAACAAACTTTGAGATATCAAGTTCCTGGCGTGAAACAAAATTTTTCCGTAAACCTAATATATTTTGCTTGAGTATGCGTGCGTGTGAGTGTGTTTCAATTTAGTCTCTTTAGTCCCTGTTGCTGTCGTGAGACGCATAAACCATCACATGTGTTTGAGATATCGCCCCAGGCATGAAAAAAATTCTGTAAACTTGCTATAGGTATTTTAATTGTTTGCCTCAAAATTTTTTTTTTTAGTTTCATACGGTTTAGGAGTTTGTTGTAAACTCTCAGCTTTCATTCAATCGGCGCGCAATTTCAATAAAGACGAAAGCATAAAGTCTAAAAGATATAAATGCATTGCTGTTTTCATGATCGTTATCACTCGCATATAGAGGTTACGATAAGAGTGCTTCAGCGATAAAATGCATTCGATTTGCTTCGATACCGTTGCAGTTATAAAGAACATCACCTATCTGTACTAGAGATTCCTATTAATCTATAGTTAATAAACCTTCGCTACGCTACGATTTTCACTTTCAATTGTGTTGGCAATAAATTCCCCATTCGATAAATGAATTTCAGTTATGTGGGGAGAGTTTTAAGTGAAACGCGATCAAAGCCGAGTGTGATTTTCGACTTTCGAGCCTTTGAAACGATATCGATTGGAGTTTTTTATACAGTCACGGCAAAAAAAACGTTTTTTTAACATCGGCGACGAGGGGATCCCATGTCTCTCCTTCACTGTGTGTCGCAAAGCGCGCTGTCGCAAGAACAGCGAAAGGGGGAGGGGGAGAGTGCAACAGATGCACTTCCAAGCCGCAGGCGGACTGAGAAAAGGCAAAGAAAAAAACAGCTGAGCGACGTCTACTATTACCCTCCCCCACCCTAAACCGCGAGAAGAGGGAGACGTGGATACACTTGCACAATCCACACGGGACCAGCCGGGCATTTTTTGATATAATTTCATTTTGCATTCCGACCTTCCAATTTTTTGTACCTTCCTTCTTCCCCCCTCCCTCACCATCCCCTATCTGGACAACTGCCAAAGCGAATTAGCGCGCGGCGTCTGCATTGCACTATTACACGCTTAATTGGCTAAATCGGGTCAACAATGAACGGCATATTGCGATGCAAATTAAGCCAAACAATGGCTGTCACTGAGTACCCTGAAAGAATTGTTTGGAAAATAGAAGGGGTGCCGAAGAGTGTACGGCCGTTTTTGCGGGCGGCACTGCAGCCGTGTGAGTGTTTTTAAAAAATATTTCCATTTTTCTCATCGGAGCGTTTTGTGGGAAGAATTGAAATTTCCATGGAAAATAAGGAGGTCGGCGGGAACGCTCTATTGTATTCGACGGTGGCGCCACCACGAGGGGAGAAAAAAGAGACGTTGCGATTAAAAAGCCCCGATGCGAGGGAGAGGAATTTTTGTCCAATGAAGTCTTCTCTAGTTTGAAAAAGGAAGTTGTTTGTTCTAGCTGTGGCGACATAACGCGCGCTCGCCGCGCATTGTTATTCCAGCCTCGGGCGGAGTAATTGTTGCAAGACCTGCTTGCAAGAATCGATCAGTCGACGGTACAAAATCAAGCAATGCTCGTTCATTGTCGCGTGCTGTTTATTTTCTATAATCCGCTACATAAACAAGCTACAAAAAGATCTAAATTTTTAATGATAAGATAACTACGCCCGTATATCAAAGGGTGCGTGGAAAAGTAACTTTTGCGATAACGCGTTCGATAGTTAACGTCAACGATTCAATCAAACTCGGAAAATAAAATTGTCCGCGAATTCAACTTTTTATTTCTTCGATGAATATTTTTTATACCATTCAAACGTTGAATCAAACGTTTGATAGCTGGTTTAACTTTGTGTTTCACTCATAGGACTTTCTCAACGTTAATCCTGAAAAAAAAAACATTTTATCAAATCCATAACTTTCATTATGTGAAAAACGATGCAATATTTGGTCGAAATCAGGAATCATCTGTACATATATAAATGAATTATGGTCAAGTTTTTCTTTGAAATCAGAACGGCAAATTAAATTTTTTAAACTGCTTCTTTAATCGCCAATCCATATTTTACGACATTAACGAACCCAAAAAAAAGGTCTTGGAATTGAGAAAACGAAGGAAAACACGTGTATCAGAAAATAAAAAGTAAAAGATCCTTCACCGTCAATTAAAAGGAAAGAGAAAACTCACGTACGCGCTGCAGGTCTCCGATGGGAACGTCGGGGACCTAATCCTTGATGAAGACACAAGCGCACACACACACACTCCAAGGAGGCACTCACACTGTAGACTCAAATTTAAAAAAATTTACATAGGGCAATCTAGACGCAAATTGAAAACCCGGTTTAAAGAACACCTAGCACATTACAAAAACAACAGATTAAACAGATCAAGCATTGCCACTCATATTTTTGACACTCACCATCCCATCACCTCAGAAAACCTATCCCTGCTAAAATCAATCAATCAGTACAGTAAACTTGATGCTTACGAAAGCATATACATACATAAAAACAAAAACACGGTCATGAACAACGACCTAGGTATCATCCCACACTCCCCACTTTTTCAGTTACTTAGTTAAACGGCTTCCTCACCTTCCATCCCCCCTTTCCCAACGGTCACTCTCGACATATATACCCCCTCTTTCCTAAGGAAAAATGCAAAATAAAAAATACAAAATAAAAAATATATATTAATATATACCAAAAATAAAAATTAAAAATAACAATAGCTAGCTGGTATCTTTTTGACTTAACTACCTTACCAATATACATATTTCCTATTTTTTCATGTTTATTGTATTGTATTTATATTAATTAGTAGTTATAGTAATTTTAAACTTATAAGCAAATCACAAAAACCGCGAGGTATTAAAATGATGTAAATATAATTAACAACCCCCATTGTAATTGAGCACTTTCTGACCAGCCGGGAACGTGGGTGTTATCACGAGGGACGGCCTATATTTGTGGTAAAACTACTTACCAAGCCAACGATGAGAGAAGAGAGTATACCACCCACATTACTGAAGATGACAGCGTAGCTGTCGAAACACCGTGTCTTGTTTTTAAAAAAATTTTTGGTTAGAGTCGACAGTGTGAGTGCCTCCTTGGAGTGTGTGTGTGTGTGTGTGTGCCTGTATCTTCATCAAGGAGTAGGTCCCCGACGTTCCCATCGGAGACCTGCAGCGCGTACGTGAGTTTTCTCTTTCCTTTTAATTGACGGTGAAGGATCTTTTACTTTTTATTTACTTTGTATCACCGTGTCTCGCATCCCTTTTATCACGTGTATCAGAGTCCTCAACGGTTTCACAATGTTTATCGCAAAATAATTTTTCCCGACGAATCGAATCGATTCGTATTAAACGACGTTTCAAATTCAATTTCGAGCGTTTAATTGAACGCCCGCGATTCTTTCTCACATGGTCGAATGATTCCTCGGCAAATGTATCATTAACTGCATTATTCGTCGCAATCGGCCTTCCTCTCAGGAAGTGACGTTTCTCCAATCATCCTTTCGACCGCGAAATAGTTAAGAGATGAATCGAAAAAAATAACTCCATCAGCGAGGAGTTAATTGGTCCGTTTGATGACCTGGCCGTATGACTCGATAACAAATAAAAATTAACGACTTGTCGAATTTCTCTGAATGCAGTTAGTCACACGGAGCGGCACACCATGTTTACGATTTTTACTTTCTCCATACGTAGTATAGGGGAAAGTATTGTTTTCATGAAAAAATCGACTTCAGGATTTCAACGGAAATACACGTTTTGACCATTTTCTCGATGATGTCTATGTGTGCCTGTGTGTGAATGTGATAGCTTTTTGTGGGTGTTCTAACTCAAAAACTATGAATTAGGTCAACACAAAATTTTATATTTAACATTTTTATAAAAGTCACAAAAACTGATTAGTTTTTGGTAAAAATCGGTCAATCGGAAGTGGGGGTTTACTCTTGTCACTTATCCGTTATTTTAAAACATTTGCTTTAATATTTGATAAATATAAAAATACATTGGAATAAACGTTGTAAGAAATTTAATTTTCTACAGCCTTTGAAATATTTTCCCATATAACGCATTATTTAAGAGATATCTTATATATTTAGATGCCACCACCACGCCACCTGCCATTGTTAACAATTGACGCTAAGTTACGTCTTAGTAACGCTCCTTTTTCTTTTCTTAATTGTTGGAGCTTTGTGGCTATATCCAATATTGGAAGGCTATGTTTTGAGTTTATTTCTGTTCTTTGTAGAGTCTAAAAATTTCTCGCAGTTTCTTAAAATATTTATTATTATGTAACCTATTTGGAATTTTTAGGAAAATTACAGGTATGGAGAAAGTCATGTGGTGGCCACATCAGATTATTTCCTAGAATCTGCGCTGATAGAAAGATACGGTCCCAAAGAATGATTTACGATGTAATAAATAAATTGCAACCCGTTACAGAAAGAACCGCGGGGCAATTTCGGCCATTTTTATAAAAATAAACAAGTGTGTCAGCAACGATAAAACATCCAACTCATTGCCCGGACCGCCCAGAATGTTTGGGAAGACGCGAGATAAGGAAGACGGCTGAGACGCCGAGTAGATTCTGAAGAATTTGGCCATATGAGGATTCATTGAATTGGGTAAGAAAAGTAAGGAGAGGTGGAATGTCGCGATAGAGAGGAGAGAGAATGGAAGAAGGAAGCGAGTTGAGGACGGAGGAAAAATGTTTCGAGCTTGTTTACCATCATGTTACCTGTTGAATGGGACGTCAGATAGGACCGGGAAGGAATTTGCGTCGCTCCCTTTGTACGAGTTTCCACTGAAACTCATTGATTAGGACTAATTTATTTCGCTTCGATTTTTTTTTCGAGGTTCTCTCTTATTTCTTGAAACAGGAAAATGGGCTGCCAACCGCGAAAGAGGAAAAAAACGTCAATGCTTAAGCAGCCAAACGAGGAGCGAGTGGAATTATTTCTAATCATATCCTCATGTTCCCTACACGCCGAAGTCATTCAAAATATCAAGAATTAAATCCACATTCCACGTCCATAGTTAATTACGAATTGAAAAGGCAATGACCTTACGTTTGTCATGCAACTCTTCGATTTGTCGTTCGCTGTCGGTCGCTAATTTGCTGAATTATGGCAACTGTCCACGAAACCGTAATTGTAAAGCCGAGCCCATTTTAACGAGCTGCTGAATCAAAACGTTCCGAAATAGTCTCGAACAATTACGAAAGTTAACATTCAATAAGCGTAGCTAATTGGAAGTGGCCCGATAATGGGTCCACTGGTTTTTGCGTTCCCGGTTCAAGGTTTCTTTTTCATTAACTCGACCGAAAATGCAAGCCCTTTGACGCGTTGCCATCATTCGATAGAATGGCGATATTTATGTGACAATTTGCGCTCTCTCTTTCCATCATATCGCGTCGCGACTTGATTTCCTGAGATATTTCTAATTCATGAGATGTGGAAAAGCAATGGTCTCAATATCGTCCAAATATTCGAAAGAGAGAATGAAATTGAGGGAGAAATTAGTGGAGTTCCGGACAAATTCACATATGGGAATTAGCGGATGAAGTCATTACGTACAAGTGTCGACTCCCAAAAATTGACCTACTCGCTGGATAGCGACGATGTTGCGATACGTATTGTTGTGTCAAACCCACCATTATAATTTCGATACAAACTACCTATAGCAGGGATGGTCATTAACGCCTGAAGAGCCGCATGCGTATCCTGCAATCTTTGAACAAACACAGAGAGATGGCTTCGTATATAGCACCGTATGCTTGCCGTCAATACCGGCGTATAGGACGCACTTATTTTTCCAAATTTAGGCTCAAAAATGAAGTGCGTCATATACAGGGGTATTCTCGTTCATCCACAGCGATGCCTTCACTGAGATACGAAAATGAAACGACTGCAAACTATGATTTATTGATTACTCAGATGCATACATTAGAAGATATGTATTTAAATGTCCTGAAAACAAATTAAAATGGCAGCTTCGACAACTTTTGCTGGCTTCGGTAGATGGGTGGCTGTCTGTCTCCCAGTCGCGGGTTAGACTCCTGCCAAGGGCATCGTTGTATGTGATCGTCATTGCAACCATCATTGAGTTAGTTGCATGAGACCACCTATGGCTGTTTCTGAGCAGGTTTATTTAATTAATTAATTTTTAAAGCGAGAAATTCGCGGTCACTGCCCAATTCATCCTTGATGACGCAGACAATCAGTTGAGAAACATTGAATTACGAGACAAAGAGCGTAAATTTTAATTTATTTATTTATCATATCACAAATACATTCAGTAATTCATTCATAAGTTTAACCAATAAATAAATAAATATTTGCGGCACAAATCATTTGCCGGAATACGTAAGCGTACTATACGCTGTTTTGTTAAATCTTACTGGAATTTGAGCCCAAAATCCTCCTCGAGTTCTATATCCGGGTATTTACGGTCATTTGAACTAAAACGTAAGTGTCCCGAAAGAGACAATACATTGGTACTAAACGCCCTGAGAACAATTGTATTGGACGAGTCACAGTCATCCTACGAAAAGTAGTTTTTCCATGCCCAGGTTATAGGCTCCTTGGCTACGTAAATTAACAAACTATGGCTTCTTCTCAGGTTCTGGTTGACCACCCCTTACCTATAGGATTTATTGGAACAGGCGAGTTATAATTGCAGAAACACAGATAAATAAAATGTTATTACATTCCACCTGGGCTTCGAGATGGGTGTTGGGGCGTATAGTTTAAATTTAAGAAAATATTTTTTATGACAGTCACCAAGAACACTCATTTGACGAATTTCTATTAGGAAAATCTTTCCGGCGATTATCGGATTTCTTGCACATGCGTATATTGCTAAAACAGCGTTCATAATTGGACGAACCTTCAAGGTAAGTTGAATCAATAATGCATTGTTTTATAAAAAAATTCTAAGGAAAATTATTCGCCAACATATATTCGAACGAGGTGAATTTCCTTAGGAACGCAATTATTTGAATAGCGTCCCCTCGGTGTTTGCAGTAACCAAGGATGTTCTTCTTGCGTCATGAAATCGGTTGCATGAAACAATGCAGAAATTTTGGCACCATCCGTATTCTGCACGCCAACGTAACCAACCCATTTCAATCCACGAGAGTATGGAAAAAATATAGTATATCCCTCGCATGGGCCCAACGAGTGTGGAGCAGGCTTTTAAATTAACGATGTTCGCCTCCCATCGGCTCCTGATAAATTAATTTTCCGGCGCAATCCTGTCCATAATTCATAGCACATAAAACCAGGGGCGTAATTATTCAAATGCGATACCCTCTGGAGCCTGAAATGTTAATCAAAAGGTTAGCTCTATATAACGACGCGTTTTGAAGGCTAATTGTTCCAAGAGAATCGAATTTATGCTCGATAATTTCATTTTTTATGATCCTTGGCTGCAGCGCCGTAGACTAGGAAACGGAGACTCATCACACAACCTCTTAGCACCGACAGTGTAGTTCAAATGTAACAGACGACTTGATTATAAATTCAAATTCTTCCAGACACGAACACCAAAAAACAAAGACCTGTGGATATTTTGGAGGTCTATTTCGGTGGTCTGGAACTGCATAAGAACAGAGTATCTAAGAAACTCGATATTTTTTTATTAATAAAAAAGCTATTGAAATATCTGAGAAACATTACTTTGTAATAAATATTTTATGTGGTGTGCTTTGAAATATCACGTTTTTCTTATTTGTTTATCTTTGTATGCACGTCGATTTATTAACGGATCATTTATTAGTAAACGAAATGGAGTTTTAAAAAAATTCTTTTACTTGATGACATTAACGCTCGGAGAGAAAAGCTATTTAAACGGCGATTCAATTAGAAATACCGAAAACTAATATTCTGCTCATTTGAGCGAAGCTGCAGTAAAAGAGCGCTAAGCCTCGTTTGAAGGTTGATAGATCTAAATACCATGGGGTCCGTCAAAGACTGCCTCAGACCGTAAAGTTTTATTTTCTATACAATGGGCGAAACGCGATATTCGGCGCGTATTTTTAACCCTAGGGGCCGCCCTTTTACACACAATGCACTTAATGCCCTGATTATATGGTTATTATCGCTTGGGGAGGAGGATGATGGGGGGGGGGGGGAGGAATAGAGAGAGGTTGGCGCTTCTTATGCCCTGGTTCTCCGCCAAAAGATAGCGCGGGGTTAGGAAACTCGGAATAAGATCTGTTAACGAGGACCCCATTCCATTTCAAAACGAAAGACGAGAAGTTATTATTGGCAGAATGGCTGCGGAAACGTCAATGGCTTGCGCACTTCTCGGGGCTGAGGAATATTTTAGTTTTAACAGCTACCGGCGCTGGCGCGTGCTAGCACGTGAGTAGAAGAGGAAATAGCCCGTCGGTGATGATGTGAAACAGGAATAAAACTTGCGTTCCAAAAAAATGCGCTTTTCTTTCCCCAACATAATGTTGCGGTTGATAGTTCGGTTGCTATTCCTAGTTTTAGCCTTGGGAGCGAAATGCGGCCTTATTATATTATACCTCTCAACAAGTGCAGACGAAGAAAGTAAGGAAATATACTGCTAGATCCGAATGCGCGCAAGTAAGCGAGCCAAACTTTTAAGCGGTAGCTGAAACGCTTATGTTAAGAAAAGGATAATTTAATTTTAATCAAAAGCTAGGTCTCGTTGTGCTTCGCGATCGATTCGTTTATTATCTTATTTGTTATTATTATTATGTTGATGAATCCGTCTGTAGTTTATTGGTAGAAATGCACTAAGTCGAATTCTTCGTTAAAATGCCCAAAAATACAATTTTTGATCTATTTTTTCCAAAACGCGGACAGCGAAGTAGACTGTCATAGACGAACTCGATTCTGATCGCTTCCATTGTAACTGCAGCGTGATTTCTAATGTGACTTTATCAGAACAAATAAAATCTACATATATTAGATGCATTACTCAGGGTCTGCCATAGGGGTCAAATTTAAATTTGTTCTGTGATTGTTTGGAACGGAAATTATTTCAATTCACAAGAAGGCCTATATTGGAATCAACGGTCGGTGAATCAATACAGACGAATGTCATAATATTTTAGATGCGCATATTCTAAGTTTTACAATGGATAAAGAAGTTTTCCAGATCAGTTATGTAATAACCTCCTCAGAAAATGAATAATTATCTTAAATGAATAAAATTAATTCATAAAATAATTAAAATAAATAGGTACATAAATTTAGCTGTTGCTTTCTTCTTGGCTAATTCAACCTTATAACTGGATATAACCTTCCCATCGATTTAAATCTACTTTCAAACCAAATTCGTGCTGCAGCTCCGGGCGAAAGGCTGCGACACGAAACGTGTCAACCTCATGACCGCGATTCGGCACGCTGTAATGTATGGGCGTATTTCGTTGGAGTATCGTGCCCACAGTTTCCAGCTCTAGGACGCCGGTTAAGAAAAACTGGCCGTTAATCAACGCCGGACACTAGATCTCATTTCTAGATTCCTATCAGAGCTACCAATTGAATTTTTTGCTCATACAAACACGAAATCGCAGCAATTACATTTCATCGGCATTGTTGAACATGAGAAAATTGCTTTTTGCCTTTTTCCTCTAAAAACCCATGTGGTTCGAGAAAATCAACTACTCATTCCTTAGAGGAAGTAAAAAAGGCAATGGTTAACAAATTTTTGAAATCGCAGCACGGATTTCCTCAAGGAAATAATGTCGCAAAAATCGACTTACGGTGAAATACATCGACGGAAGTTTGGAAAAAAGTTTTTAAATCGTAAATGCGACGGAAAGATTGCCACCTAGAACGAACATTCACCGGCGTACGAAATAAGGAATACGTAAACAAGTGCGCGAATTTCGTTACGCGCATTCAACAACTTCGCATCGTAGTTTCCCGAGTTGCCGCCTTGCTGTAAATCTTTCGCAAAATTCGGGTCGTCGTAGGCGGGAACGTCAGCTGTCGTGCGAACGGAAACCGTTTTCCGGTCTTTCTAGCGAGTCAAGATAAAAAAAATGAACCGCCTTCTTGTATTGTACCGGCGACTCGGAAAACTCTCTACGTAATCTCCTTAACGTGGGATAAAAAATATACGGCATAGGCGCCTAGGCGATCCGGGTCCTCCGAAACGGGACCAAAGTTCAACCCGCGCCTCGATGGAAGAAGGCGGAAAAAATCCGACTCGAATCCTGCATTCACAGAGTGGACTGAGACTGAGAACAACCCGTTGCCGCTGTCGCAACATCTAGTTGTCCCGAGAGAGGAGAGGAAGAGAAGCGCAACACACAAAAAGATCATTCGCCTCAACTGACCACGTCCAAAGTGCCCTATTTCGTACCCTATTTAAACTAGGCGACCTTCGTCTTTTGGAGTAGGAAGATGGAAAACAGCCGTAACTAACCTATGGAAAACAAGAGGAACGTTCTTACGATCGAAAACGGAAAACTTCCACAATTTCTCCGCCTTCCTCTCTGCATTTCTCTTTCTCTACGCTTTGCAAAAAGTTACCACCCGTGTTCTCAGGTAAAGTTAATTAGAAAATTCGAGTGAAGAATTGGAATTATCAATTCAAATCGGCGCACTTCTCAAGAGAATGACTGGAAAGAATATCGGGAAGAGCTATACGGAGGGAGTGGGGAAAGAGAGAGAAGGAGAAAGACAGAGGAGGAGAGTTAAAGATACGAACTAAGAAAATAAAAACAGAAAGTCATTCACTCTTACTTTTCGAATCCATGTCTTCTTATATATTGGATCTCCTTCGACGGGTCGCGAAGACAAGTCCCTCTATGCGTATGTTTGTATATACGTATGTATTCAAGAATGAGATGAGGGCCAGATGGCGTGCTAAACGTGCCTCCCCTTCGTACCTGCAATTACGAACTCTCTCTCTCTATCTCTCTCTTTGTCTGTGTGTGTGCCTCTCTCTCTTCTTTGGTGCGGGAGCACTCCTCCGTAGATGTGACGCCAATAAGAACCCAAACGAGACTCCAGATACGATACGAGAACGACTCGGGTAGTTAGCGCGGACCTACTCCTCACGCATACACACACACACACACAACCACGAGTTCCTCTCTCCTTTGGTCTCTCTCTCCTTTACCCACTCCCTCTCTCTCCCTCTCTCATATACGCACGATCTCCGTCCCTATCGTTCACCCACCCTCCTATCACTCCTCCCTCCCCTACACCCTCTCCTCCCATCCTACTCTCTCACGTTATCCCCCTCCACCTGCCCTCCCTCTAAACCCCTCCCTCCTTCCACACACGCCCCCTCCTCACGCTGCATCATATTTTTTTCACGTTCTTATCCACATATATTGCTCAACAAGACATCTTCTTACCAAGTCTCTCACTTCGTAACTCTCTCCCACTCTCTCCCTTCTCTCTTACCCTTCAACTGTTCTATTCTCATATCTCACTCTATCCACCCCTGCTTTCTCTCCTCGCCATTCTTCATGTCTTCTCTATATTTCTCTCTTCAACTGTTCAAGCTCTCGTCCTTCTTTCCCTTGGCCTATTTCTATATAATTTTTCCCCATACATCACGTATTTCTATCCCCATCCATTTATCTCTTTCACTTTATACCTTCAACATATTATTGTAACCTGAATTTCTTGCGCATTCATTTCTTTTTCTTATCTTTGCTATTAAATGTCATGATTAATGTTTATTTGTGTAGATACAGATTTATGTATGCCCGTGATTATATGTGTGTGCATGTGTGTGTGCATCAAAATCATTATTTGTTTGAAAATCTTATATTATATTACCGTAATCGTCGGCGAACTTTTTGGCAGGTTTTTTTTTGGTTGACTGGCCAACCAATCAAAGATAGAGAGGTTATTGTTTATATACTTTGGTTACATTATATGTTTACCTAAATATATTTTATTACTGCAACTAACAAATATACCCGGCGTTGCTCGGGTTTTTAAATCAAGACAAAATAATTTGAAGAAGATTTGAGAATAAATGAAGAATTTAAACCAAGTTATTTTTTTATTGTACTGCTTGTTATATTCCATTTATAAATGACAAAGGGTTAGGTGTAAGAGGAGACTGACTTAATCTCAATCTCGCTCCAATAAAGACGTTATTCAATTCCTTCTTGCCTTTTGTTTTCCCTCTATTTTTCTATGTATTTCCTTTCATTCAGCGTTCTCTCTTTCTCCCATTCTTTATCATTCTTTCCATCTCGTCTTCAGTGTCTTTCTTTCCCTTTCTCTTCACCTCCATCATCCGTATTTTCTACCTACTTATTTCGCAATTTCCCTCTTGACAGCTTACCTCCATCCTGTCCGTCTTCCTTCTTCGTCTATCTATTCATCTGCTACTAATTTTTTTTCAAAGTTGCAATTTTACCGACTTCCTCATCTATTTTCTTGTACTTCCATTAATTTTTATCGCGTTTTAATTTGTTTGGAAAATACGCTTATCGGTTTCAGTTTTGCTTATATCCCTCAGTCTGTCACCCTCTTGCGAAAATTCCAGCCGTGGTTGAACCAGAAAGCTCTAGAATGGCGAAATTTCTAGCAATTCGTGAAAATCACACATAAAATGCGCTCAATGCGTTAGTTGCCATGATGGCGATTCCTCTTGTTCTACTTTACTTTCTTCATTGACAGGTTACTCGTCCTACCTTACCTCACTTTAATCTCCACTTGCCTATTTTCCTCATCTCCTATGCCATTTAACCACTCTCCTCCCGTCCCCTTCCTTTCTATCTTCTTTTTCTGTTTATTCCCATTAATTCGCCTTTCTCCATGCCAGTTTGTTTAACATTTTTTATCTGCTTTCGTCATTCGCAAATTCGTCGCCGTCTTTGCTGAATTGTCTTCTTGGTCCATGTTGCGTCATTGCTCATGATTATCAGCCTCCATCCCCTCTTTGCCATTTCGTCACCAGCCTACTCCTAGCTAACAGAATAGTCGCACCCCATTTGTGCCTTCATCCCTCTACCCGCTCTTCCTCTCCTATCTTTTCGGTCCTCCATTACATTCGCCTAAGATCTCTCTCCCCCTTCTAATCCGCAATGTCGTACGCTCTCTCTCTCTCTCTTCATCCCCGCCTTTTTCGCGCTCTTTTTTCCTTCAACTCAATTTCTCTTTTCCATTTCCTCACCCCTTCTCGTCCCGTAATTCCAATCTTGGCTCGGCAACTTCATTTTATGACTCTCTGACAAATATTTCGCTCTTAGCCCCTCTCTTTCCCTTCTATTTGATCCTCCACGGCATTTTCTCTCTCTCTCACATCCTCTCCATTTTCTCCTCTCCCTCATTTCCCTAATCTCGTTCGTGCACCATTCTCCTGTCTTCCGCTTAACCAAACTTTCCCCAAACCCTCCTCTCTCCCTTTCTCCCATCTCCCTGTTTTCTGCGCCTTACTTCTTTATTTTGAATCTGGTTTTTCCCATCGAAAATCCCTTTCAGACATTCTCTCTCTCTCTCTCTCTCTTTCTCTTCCCGTAACGAAATTTAAAGCGTTCTCCACTCACTTTCCCTTCCGTCTTAAAGACAAACTCGGTTCACTCCCTTTTTCCTCGTTCCTTTTTATACCGAGTTTTCAAAGCACCTCTTCTTGAACCAGGTAAAGGACATCATCTAACGTAAATATTGTCCAATTTTCGCGTGTTCTTTCAAAAGGGATTTTATCTCAGCGCGTGCTGCTGAGTATTGATGGGTAGGTGTCCGATGCGGAATAATAAATGACTGCGGTGAATTGCTCTATTTATATTTTCACACTCTGATGCCAAATTCCATCAGAGACAACCGTCCTAGAAATGATATCCCCTCGTCCCTAAATTTTCAAGGCGAATAATTGATCTATTTGAAATAATTACGAAACTTTCTTCTCATATTTTTGCTTATACACCCGTGCGTGTTAGATAGAAATCTGAGAAGACAGACCATCAAAAGTTCAAAAGGTCTCAAGCAGAGAAAATAACAAGTGGATGGAATGTTGTATTTGAACTCTTGAGCTCATTATACAAGCGTCGGGTGGCGGTGGCGGAGAGGTTAGAGCGTTGGCCTTCCACGCAGCAGTTCCAGGTTCGAATCCGGTTGAAGTCGGATTTTTCAACCTAGGATCGTCCCGTACCCTACTTGTGTGAGTTGAGGAGACCGCAGAAGTTAGCGCACCGTCCTTGGGAAGAGACGCTAAGCAGTTTGGCCCCTTGGTGCTTTTCGTAAAGAGTAGGCTAATGCCGGCACCGGGCTTCCCCCCTCCCTTTTTGATGTGTTCGATGTGGAAGGAGTAATGGCTGTAATAATGCAAGAGGATGATCCCATACAAACAAGCACAAGCGTCGTCTTCTCTTGGTCATTATCCGAATTGCGCGAATTTTATTAGGGTGGAAATTCGCACATAACTAATTGACTCTACGATTAGAGCGGTCTAGCCATCGTTTTGATCCTCCGTTCATTCGGTTCGAGCAAAAATAGCCTAACATGTCCGCTAGGTGAGTAAGTAATCTGATATGAAAATTTCCTCCGCTATATATAAAGCCAGAACTTGTTTTCAAATGAGATACGAATTAAATTCGTTTAAATTAAGTCTATAATGATTTCCAGAAAAAAATCTTGCTTATTTTAAAGAGCTGCAATTTTTTTCTGTTTTGGTTTTTCCTGTCAAGGAGATCTCTTCGCCAGGGATTTATCTTTATTGTGTTGCGAATTCTTTTTTCATTCTAAGGCTTCGTTTTCCTTCTTTTTCGAAAAATCTTCCTCCTTTAATCTTTCATTTAACTCTGAAAGCCATAGTCATTCCTTTACCTCGCCTGTTCTCATTCTCTCTCTCTCTCCTTTACCCTTAACATTTTCTGTATTTTTCGTGTATTCACTCATCTCTCTCTCACCATTCTCCCTCTTAAACTTTCTCTTTTCTTTTTGTATCAATTCTAAATTCTCTTCTTCCTCCGTTTCTATTTCTTTAACAATTCTCTCCCGCTTACTCATTCCTCCCATGCCCTCTATTTTTCCTGTTCATTCTTTCTTTTCCTCTCGCTTCCTCTCTTAGTGTTCTCTCCGTACTCTTTTCTTTCTATCCTCCATTCTAGCTCTCTCCTTCCCTTTGCCTTGATACTTTTCAGCTTCTTCCTAAATATCTTTTTCTCTTGCCTCTTTCTCTCTCTCTTGCTGTTTTCTCGTCCTTTTCTCTCCATGCCGTATCCCTCCTCTCTCTCTCTCTCTCTCCTTGTGTAGCAAGCGTGCGATAAATGCATAAGGGAAGCAGTGGCAGAATACCAAAGCGAATTCTTACTACGTTGTCGAGAGAGAGTTTGCCAAAAGCCCTCATCAAAGTTGGCGTAACATTTGAGAGGAAGATGGCGGACGGAAAGGCGCTTGTTCCGGGAGAAAGCAAATCCATGAGAAATCTCGGTGAACGTTATGTAAGGAAAATAGGAAAAGGGCTCTTACGCTAATAAGGTTTTTCTTGCTGAAGGATTAACTTCAAATTGTCGATTCCCTTGGTTTTATTTAGTTTTCGAAAGATATTTTGGCCTCTCCGTCATCGCAAACCGGGTTTCTCGGAGATAAAAGGGTCAATGCCCTTTACTGATTGAATTTTTATCTCCATATATCCTTTTTCTATTCCCAGATAACTAGAAACCGACAGCGTTTCAATGTTCAGCATATGTTGATGTAGCAGGCACATCTTAAGGCTTTCGTAAACTACATACTTGGCTCATTAAAACCTCTCGTGCACCTTAATTAAAACGTAGCCAATAGAGGAATATCTAAGAATTTCAATCGAAAGCGACTGATGCGCATTCGAAATGTATGCATCCGTTTCATGTCTTCAGGAGTTACGCCCTTAACTCATTCGATCCATCGTTCCTTTAAAAAAACAAGAAGGAAAAGTACACACCGTATACACAGAGATTTCAAAGGCGTTCTTAATGGCAGTGTTTCTCAATAGGGGGACATCGGACACCTATGGTTTTATAATTTTTGTTTGCCGATAGAATCGTCGCATCGACCGATGTAAACAAAATATGTGACGTCATGCTTGGGTATTTATCGACGTTTTATCTCTGAAATTATAAGTAGTAATTATGTGGTCTCGCGACCATTTTGGTGGTAAATGTTGCCCTGCATCCGAATGCATTTTTTAATCGATACCTTGCTGATCACATAAGAGCTAGGGAGAGAAAAATGTGGTAGTTAACTGTTGCTTTACGGATGGCATTTAACGAGATACGAGTATAAGTTTCTTAAAATGGAAGTTCTAATTGACGAATGCAGCTCAATATCAAAGTTAAGTGATAAATTTTAATACGGATCATTCATACATAATTTAATTAAAATCCGTCCAGTTCGTAAAGAACGCCTAAAAAGAAGACAATGAATAGCTGCGTTTCAGTCAGTAGACCAAAAATATACTAAGCGTTGCAAAGTCTCACACCAAGAATTTACGCTTAGCGTATGGAAAATGCCGGATAAAGCAGGCCGATTCAACACAACGCAACGAGAATATGGTCACATGAATGAAGAAAGTACATCTCCGGCTCTTTCCTTTAAAATTACTCAGAGAGAGAGAGAGGCTTCAAAAGGGACGGTTATCTCTTTGTCGGAGGTGCAGGGAAGAGAACTAGAACTCAATTTTCACTTCAGAATTTTTCCAGGCATTCATCTTAAATATATTTCGGTTCGCGAGTTGGTGTCCCAAATCATCAAAATAATTTTGTTAGTAGTTCCATAGCACATTTTCATTTAAATAGTAAAATCAGTACGTTCTCTATAAATCAACTGGTTGTTCTCGTAATTTTAGGAAACCGGTGGGCGGGTGTGTGAGCGAACAGAAATCAGCTATTGGTCACTTTAAGTTAATTTGAGCAAAAAAGACGTCTTTGCTGATTTAGGAAAAAGGTTCTCTTTATTCACTCGACAGCATTTAAATTGAGAGGAAAATTCCGTTGTCAAAAATGGAAATCGATATAAGAGAGGCAAATACGTTTGTTTCTAATTAGCCATGGTTTTCATTTTAGAAAAAATATTCAGTTGCTTTTGACAATCTCGGAGGATAATTTATCGGATATATTAATTTAAGAGAATTTTCGCTTTGTAAATAAGAAAGAATATTTTGAATTTATGTTTTCAAAGGTCAGAAGACAAAAGAAGAATTCCGTTCATATTTTTTGTATACACGGAATTTCAGCTTCGTAATTGAAAGTTTGATAGAGAAATTATTTAGGCTTTGCTGGCAGTTCAAACGTAACTCTTGGACTTAACGAACGGATTTCTTCAGAGAAAATTATATTTATGGTGAAGCTGAAAACACAATTGAACATATATTTCGAGCAGTCGTAAAATATCAAACTGGAATCGTAATCATCTCCCCGGCGCGGTATCATTTGACCAAAATTTTCCAACTAAGTTATTTGCGTCGCATGCGTGTTTAGCGGGCTGTATAAACGGAATTAACTCTCCAAGTTAACGCACCTTCTCGTATCACGTCGCTGAGCTAACGATGCTGTCAGAAATCCATGATAAAATATCAAAACGCACCAAACATCGAAGTGATACTAACGATGGAATGGATTTTCGTGAATGCATCGATAAAAAGGCTTCGTTTTGCAGGAGATCGAAGGACGAGAGAGAGGGAGAGAGAGAGAGTGAAGGGGGTTTGGAGGGGGAGAGGAAAGGGTAAGTGGAAAGGAGAGGAATCACCTGATAAGTGAATGAAAGACGCTGGCGTAGCGATGGAATTGGAAAGGGAGGACGGTTTGGATGGAGAAAGGTGCGAAAGAGAAGGAGATGGAGAGGTCTCGATAAGAGAGAGAGGATGCTGGAACTGGATACGATGAATAGGGGAGAGCAGAATAAAATAAAAGAGAGAGAAAAGTCAGGAAGGTAAGGGAGGAGAGGAAGAAGAGAGATGAGGATAGAAGAGAGAGAGTGTGATAAAAGAAATCAGAAGAGCGGGAAATAGAGAATAGAAATAGAGGGGGATGAAGAGAGAAGGGAATACAAAGAGAGAGAGAAAGAGAGAGAAGAAAATACGCAGGAGTGAGGTACAATGAGAAAAAGAGAAAGGGGAAAGAAGGAATTAAAGACGGAGAGAGACAAGGGAGAGAAAAAGGATTGTTATTTGAAGAGAAAGAGGGTGAAATAAATAGTGAGGAAGATCGAGGAGTTTATATGGAACGAGAGAGAGAAAGACGATTTGGAGGGAAAATAAGAGAAGGCAGCAGAAATAAGAGGGGACGAGAAGAACGGAAGTAGATAGCGGAGGAAATGAGATTAGATGGAAGCGAGAGGAGAGTGTCATGGAGGAGCTGGGAGAGATTTATACAAATATATACCTGGAGAGAGACAGTGTAGAGAGAGAGGAAATGGAGATGGTGGAAAGAGTCGAGTAGTGGGCTAGGAAGGAAACAAAGAGAACCTCGAGAGAAAAGTGTGAAGTGCATGGATGAGAGCACACTCCGTGTCGAAAATGGTAGAAACACTAATCGCGTGATAATGGGTTTTTCTAGAGACCTCATTAGGTTCAAAATGGTTCTAAAAGGGTTTCGCATACTCGACGCTATCGCGAAAATCAGGTCTCTGCGCGAATCGAACGCTGTCATTAGCGCGGAATCCACGCGACGCGTGTAAACCCCACTCGGCTAAAGTACTAATCCCATAAGAAGTCATCCACTTCGCGCAGTACACGTAAAGTTAACTCCGAAACGGCGTCTAAAAAAAGAGAGAGATGGCAAATCGTGAGGACTCGACGAAGCGGAACAATTCAATAAGCAAAAGCGAGAAGCGATGAGAGAGATAACTAGAGCGAGATGAGAGAGAGAGAGAGAATTGGGGTGGAATGGAAATGCGATGGAAGGAGGAGGAAGGAAAAGGAGGGAAGGAGGGGGAGGGAAGGAGGGGGAGGGAAGGAGGGGGAGGGAAGGAGGGGGATGGAAGGAGGGGGAGGGGAGGAGGGGGAGAGAAGGAGGGAGTGGGAAGGAGGGGGAGGGAAGGAGGGGGAGGGAAGGAGGGGGAGAGAAGGAGGGAGTGGGAAGGAGGGGGTGGGAAGGAGGGGGAGGGAAGGAGGGGGAGGGAAGGAGGGGGATGGAAGGAGGGGGAGGGGAGGAGGGGGAGGGAAGGAGGGGGAGGGAAGGAGGGGGATGGAAGGAGGGGGAGGGGAGGAGGGGGAGGGCAGGGGGGGAGGGAAGGAGGGGAGGAGGGGGAGGGCAGGGGGAGAGGGAAGGAGGGGGAAGGAAGGGGGGAAGGAGGGGGAGGGAAGGGGGAGAGGGAAGGAGAGGGAGGGAAGGAAGGGGAGGGAAGGAGGTGGCGCTAGAATGCCGGGAATCGTTCGCGGAGGAAGCGAGGGAAGGACGAGGAGGTGGCGGTTTACGTGACGGCGTCGTAGCGCATGATTTGTAATTGGCTAAGATTTAAAAGGTCAACTTGTGGTTATGATGCACCGCGTGAAAAAAGAAACACACACACATGAGAGGCGCATAAACGTTTCCCCGAGCGTATCGCGACCGTGCATGCGATGAGCGCGGATGTGGATAGCGCGTGTCTCCCTCATGGCTCACGATCGCACGGCCGTTTAAATGACCGAGAGACTCGTCGCCAGAGGTGAGTGATCGACCCGGGCGGCTCAGCGAACGAGGCGACGGAGAGGAGAAAATGGGAGGGGGAAAAAGGGAGGGCGAGGGCAAATATTTGAAAAGGGACGATTAGTTAAGACGGGAAAACCGAAAATTCAAGAGGATATTCGACGGTCCGGTGGCGGGAGAAGAGTGGAGAGCGAAGGAGAAGGAGAGGATTGGGGGTGGAATTAGGGTGGTCGTGGAAGTTTCCGGCAAATGATTTCTGGATGTTTACATATCGCCTCATTCGGCTGATTGAGTTTTCTGCCGGAATCGTGGAATGCAAACGCTCGCGTAGTTAAAGTTAGTCCCGATCCGCGTTGTTGTTTTAAGTTAACGGTTCGTGGACGCGATTAAAGCATACAGGTTCGGGAGTGGAAAAGTAAATTACCCGATATGTAGAGGAATGGCGGAGTGACGAGTTTTTGTTTATCGGATAGGGAATCGGGTTTCAAAATTCTCCTACGCGTAAATGAAAATTGTTCCTGTTGTTCGACTGACTGGTGCGATATTGAATGAATGGGGTGATTGATTTTGAACGTTTTCTAAAACAGATTTTAGGTTCAGGCTAGATATCTCTTGAAACCACTATATGTACTACCAAATTACGGGTGCCCAACATGCGCAATCGAATTTTTGTAATAATAATTATGGTGAAGCGTAATTTACTCGGATCATAAAAAATATTTATTACCAGTCCAATAAAAAGGAGTTCGTTCAAATTCATTTTTTCCTTTATTTTATGCAAGGTGTTATTGTGCGTATTTCCAAAAAAAATTCTTCGTTTAAATACAAAAATAAAAAAATGCGATTCAAACATCAACTGCCTTAATTATTCAATCCTCGGCAAAAAGATATTATTTATTTTATCAATTTATATTTAAGTCTAGAAATGTCGGTGTTTCATGAACATAAATCCCATTAACTGTATCAACAAAAAATATTTTCATGGTTGCATCGAAAACGTGAAAACCTTGGAGTCGTTGTTTTAATTGGGGCAATGATTCCATATATTGTGCCCATTTGTGGTTGAATATAATTTTGTTTTATGCGTTAATAATTTACCATGACTGACTCGATAAACAAAAATTAACATGCGCACGCTTCATAAAGTGGTTTAAATTGAATATGAATGTTTTTCAACGAAGATTGAAGAGAGCGTGGAGAGGATTTGTAAAAAATGCTCATGATTTTAACTTTTGACTCTAAAGTATTTCTTTTTTTAAATATCCAACAATGTAAAACATATACTTCTATTCTGTAATTTATGGTTTAGTTATAACGTTAATGGAAAGCCGAATATATGGAGGTTCTTGTTAAAATGTTAAATTATTAGCTTTTTAAATTGCCTTTCATTAAAAGCGGCTTTCGTGGTTTCGTGTTACAGCTGTGTTTGAAAGCGGTGCCGCCACACTCGGGGAATGTCGGAACTATCTGGAGCTTGGATTGTGAAGGCATCGGAAGTTTTTACTCGAGCTTAGAACAAGAGCTGTTCCTCAGCAGTCAGCTGTCCGTTCGCATATAGACGTGTCAGAATCCTAAGAGCCACACTTACCGTAAGTGGGGCAAGCTGAACTCGCCGGGCAGTATACTTATCCTCCAGTTAACCTCGAGAGATTAAATCGCCAAATTGAGGTCCAAATGCACGAATTTGATAAGTAGTTATAGAAATTTAAACTGAAAATGTCTGTTTCGTCGATATAAAAGTCGGGGTGAAATAGGTAAAATAAGCATTTAAAACTTTTGCGGCCCAAGATATACGATATAAATTTAAATACGCTATCAGTGAATCGACATTGGTGGCGGCTGATTTGTAGAAGAAATGCGATTCTGGCTTTCCGCTCTTTTATGGCTATTTTATCTACCTAATTTATTAAATAAAACTAATTTATTAAAAAGTCTATAAATGAATCACCAAAAATAATATGTTAAGCGCATAAAATCAAATTTCGTTTTTCACCGAATAAATGTTTACACAGGTAATGCTTTCCTTTTAGTAGAACAAATTTATCGGAATGAATTTCAACAAAAACCCGCAAATGCAAGCGAAATGCATATCGCAGTTGAAATTAAAATAAAACCCTTTATTTAAGCTAACAAGCGAATGACTGGTAAACAAAAACATACGAAAGGGTATATGGCGGGGTAATTCAGTATAGGTTACCATATGCTACCACGCACACAGTCACGAGCTCAACCAAGAAAGCTTGAGATTGTTTTTTGTTTACAGAGCTCTCGCTTTTTACGAAGGAAGAGTCTTGTTCTCGTGATTGTAAAAACCGCGCGCAGGCAGATATGTTTTCTTAAGAAGGTCTATCATAGTAATAAAGGGTTGTTTTTATCAGTTCAGAGTGTGCATATTTTCATTAATTTTAATTCCTAAATCTGCAGCACTCGTATGCGTGAATTCACCTAGAAAATTCAATTCTAGTACGTGTGGTTTTTCGTTGATGAAAAAGTATTTGTTTAGTTATGGATAACAATCACTTTTCAAATAAAGATGAAATGCGAAGTAAATATCTTGACTCTTTATTATTAAACAAGTACCGGAAAATTTCTAGGGGGAATTTCCTCGTTAATAATATTTTCGTTAAAATAATTTTATTGCAAATTTTGCGTTTATTTACGTCACAGCAGAAACTGAATTTATATTTTTCCGCCATAGTTATTAAAGTTAATAATACCAATGTTACTTACATCGTCATACAATGTACCTGTAAAAAATCCAGAGCTAAAAGACAAAATATGAGAACAGAACAATGAGAAATTGGACAATTATATCATATTCTATAGTTCCCATTTTCTTTTCGAAAGCTGTTATATGGGAGGTGATTAATGTGACTTTGCCAAATTAATGAAGTTTTCAAGGAATACCGAGTTGTAGCTCATATTTCGATGACTTGTTGTTTCGGTGTTGCGACGTCCTTCGTGACATTTTTATGTCAGCGTGTCGTTAACCTCTACTCCCTCCTCCCGTCTACTCCCCCGCCCCCTCACCCCTCCCTCTCTCCGTCTCCCTCCCCCAAACCCTCACCATGGTGGACGCTTAACCGCTAGAGTCGCCGTGACCTACAAGCGAACTGAATGGCAACAACAAAGGGTGAACGGTTCCAAGGTTCAAGCACATCGTTTCGGGAAGAATTTATTTCTTGATCGCGTAACCTTATGCAAAGATCTTGAGTCGCTCTTGGGTGAAGTTATATTCTTTCGTAGGCTACAAAATTGTCCAAAATAGGAGGGTGAGCCGCACGGATAAAAAAGCGCATCTTAAAAGCGTTATAAATAAAATGACCATCTTAATACATACGAACTATTTCTGCTCCGCAGAAGATCGCAGGCTCACCACGTTTGAGTTAGGGCTACTTCGAGTTGTAAGCGTCCAATTTATACACGTGCATAATACCAAGTTAAGGCGACAAAAGGGAATAAATTACTTAATTTAAAAATGATGGCTACTATACACCTTCGAAATGTGGGAATGGAGAACAATGCTGAAGATATAATGAGCAGAGAGGATAAAGAACGAAGAAGTATTAAGAAGAATAGATGAAAAGCGAATGATTATACAGACTAATATAAGAAAGAGGAAGGCGAAATTCATCAGGCATTACGCAAGGAAAGAGAAGGGGATTAAAGACGTCTTAGAAGGTAAACTGGAAGGAAAAAGAGAAAGAGGAAGATTTCAGCTGATAAACTCTTTCAAACGGAAGGGGGAGTTATCAATAAATGAAGAAGATTGCGGAAAGCAAGAGTTTAACCAATAATAATCACGGACCAGTCTATAGGCAGATTGCCCATGATAATTTCACCTGCTTAGTATATCCTAGACACAGATATTTTAATAGTTTAAATTCAATATCCTGACAGATTAAAGCCTTTAGAACGCCAGATACATTTCTTCTCTTAGTTTGGACACTCCCTCCAAGAATTATTGAACGGAGGAGCAGTCAATTATCACTAGTGAGACTGACGATGACTTTGAGCCATGCGGGTTCTCTGAGAAGTTTTATCAGAAAGAATTCTTTAGTTGAAAGTGGTCAAATTCCGTGGCTTGTTAAGACTGACACACACTCGCACGTCAGAATCAATCTACTTCTCCATTCATTTCCAAATTACTTTCCGTATATCTTCATCAGAGAATCAAAACGAAAATTTAGTTTTTTTTAGATTGTTGGTGAATAATTCGCAATCCCATTGATAGTTTTACAAAAACCAAAATAAAATATTTAGCGCCTATTTCTTAGTAGGATAAAATCCCAAAAAATATTTTTCGTAAATACATCAGAACAGCATCCATCATCCATGTCCGAAATGCTAACATTAGTTTATTAAATTCATTTAAAGATATTTGATATTTCAGGTAAATTAAAATCTATAAATGGTACTAAAAGCCTTGATTGCGGATAGAGATATGACTTGAGTTAATCAGATACTATAACACAAGCCTTGGCGAAATAAAACGTAAAACAAACACAAATAACACAAACACGGAAGCTTCAGGAGAGAGACAACTGATGGCAGTGACACTGGGTGGAGAGGGGTGGACGGTTAGTGCGGGAAAATCGGGGATTGGAAGATGCGGAGGGGGTAGGGGAATGGTCGAAAAGGAGTGACATATATATATATATATATATATATATATATATATATATATATATATATATATATATATATACACACACACGCACACAGACACGCTCCCTATCTGAGCTACTGTTACTTTGAGTTGTCGATGCTGCTATGGCGGCATGCGCAATTCAGTCCCTTCATCCGTCCATTATCCAGCATGTGATCCAATCTATAATACATTGCGCAGAATCGTGTGTAGAGATGCAGTGGTATAATATAACACTTATTGTAACATATAAATAATTGGCTCGTTCGACTGATAATTGTTTTTATCTGTGGCGGTTAATTATCATAGCAATGCTTTTCGTCGAAAATTTAAGAGGGTTTCAAATAAACCCCACCCGAAAAATAAAGACCCAACCCAGAAATTCCAAGTCGCGTACTATCGGTAGAGCATCTAAACTAATATGTTTTGTGAACTTCAGTCATATCATGAGAATCCCTGCAGCAAAGATATTTAACATAATTACATACTTACTTTTTAGACGCCTAAAACTTTTTGAGAAATCAACTTTGGCCAATAGTGCATGGTAAATACTGACAATGGCCAGCCAATGTCTAAAATAGTTTATTTTTAATAGATATTTCGGATATTGGCCGGTTGATTTGGGGAATATTGGGAATGGCCGGCCAATATGAATTCTGGCCGATTTCTGGTTTTGAGTGTAGCATGTACACATACATATTGAAGCGACAAATGGTTGATATTTATCCAATGGTATGGACGTTCACTGAAACGGGTATAACAACGGTGGAAGCGGGGCTTCCTGACATCAGTCCCTATTCAGAAACAACCCACGAGTTTTTCGGGATAAATACATAGCGCATCAAAATTGAAGACTTTGGCTCCTCGACAGGATTCCACCGTGACGCAACCCAATGACGCAATAAGACGAATACGTTCTGGCACGCGAAGGCGTTCTCACAGCGATTTTCCCTCCGAGACTCTAAGTTACATGAGTTGCGAGATAATCGCTCTGAATGAATCGAATTCAGTGAAGTCTTGAGAAGAATTCGCATAAAATCCATTCATGCCGTGAAGATTTGACCACAGTATGTGGCGCGATCATTAAATCGAGGCCCGTGTAATTGGTGGAAACCTCCATGTTTTGGAACGGATGTAGTCTCGTCGAGAAACATTTCCGAAACGATTTTATCGGTCACGAACGACTTTTTAATTTTCCACCCTTTAACCGTGTCTTGCGAGAGGCTTATCGCAAAAATCTTCACAGTTTGCAGGATCTTAAAGGCTTAGCACTTTTTCTTATCCCGCATTATGTAGCACCAAAATATACAGTGGACCCTATTCTCTCCATTCCACAGGAAACTATCAAGCTCGTCTCATGGCTGAAAAAAATTAAGAACAAACACTAAAAGATACTTGTCTCAGGCTTCCCCGATAGCCACAATATGGTTATGAAATCCCAATGTGCATTTAGGCTACAAAGCAGCCATCTTCAGTGGTAATTCACCGAAAATATATTCTAAAAGAAATGCGTATCTGGTTTTTTATAGCCTTGTTGTGGCTACTAGAGATACCTGCGGCGAGGATTTTTGAAGTGCTTGTTCTTGAACTTATTCCCTTGGTTTAAGCCTCTGAATATGTTGTCGCGAAATGATACCGCAGGAATACGAACTAGAATCAATTCCAGCAATATACGCTGCAACATACTTGCTCTAAATAGTTTACAATGCTGAGATCGTTCTTGCGATTGATAGAAAGTTTTTTTTTCACAAACGAAATTTCGTCATAGATAAGTCCCTACCAAAATTTGTTCGAAATTCGTTGTTTTAATTGTGTTATAATCCCTAATAGTCGTGAAATAGCATCGTAAGCCCTGAATTCCTTTCGTTATGTGACAAACAATAAGTTTTTATTATAGGGCAGTTGAAAATACGTCCGTTATACCTTTACTGTTACCTTTGGATAATGGCAATTCTCCGCCTTAAATCAGGAATACACCCAGACCTCGCTTTGCGTCTTTGAACAATTAAAACCAAAATTTTGCTTTGAGTCATAAAATTCCGCATTTGCGTCGTTGTGGTATGTTTAGGGTTACCACCTTATTCTGGTATCATTACCGAACACTGACTTAAAACCATGATATTGATACTCGATTTGAAGTCGATTCAGGTAATAATCGAAATGCCTACTTTCGAATTGTATTAAGCTAAAATTTGATAAAAACTTGTTTGATAAATTTTACAGAACATTTGTGTGTTCAGTACGAACAACGAACAAATAATTTTATATCCGAACTGTTCGGGCGAAAACGGAACGGGTGGTAACTCGAGGTATGTTTGGGGATTCCCCTACTGTTCTAGAGTAGGGATATGCTGGTACACGTGTAACAGCCAGTCAACTAGCTGTGTGACAATGACATTTTCCGATCACCAAAAGATCAAGTGACTTTATTGAACTTATACTGAGATGTGGCTTTGTCATTGATTTTTAAAAAGTATGTAAAATTTGTTAGATTAATAAACGTATGAGCACGAGTATTATTTTGATTTTACATTTTTATTATTTATTTATTTATTTTTAACCTAGTCATGAGTGAAAAGGGTATATCTACTGGTAGAATTGCCAAAAAGTCGAATAAAACTATTACACTAGAGATGAAATTGGAAGTGTTACGAAGATTTGATGCTGGAGAGAAGGCTGTGGATATAGGAAAGGCCCTTGGTCTGACTCCTACAACGGTGAGAACTATTCGAAATCGTGATGGAAATAAAATAAGGGAAGCTGCTAAATCTGCAACAACTTCAGATGTTAAGATGATGACCAGCGCGAGAAGTGCTCTGATGGTGAAAATGGAATCTTTGCTATTTGGATACAAAATCAGGTTGCACATAGAATACCATTAAGCAAAATGGTTATACAGGCGAATGCAAAAAGCTTATTTGGTGATCTTAAAAACAAGTTAACTTGCAATAATAGTGCAGGTTGTAATGCTACCGATAAGGAAGAAAAGTTTTAAGCTAGTCAGGGTTGGTTTGAGCGGTTTAAAGTTCGCGCAAATCTACACAGCATTTCACTAAATGGTGAAGCAGCTAGTGCAGATATCGCAGATACAGGGCATTTCTCCGAAGAGCTGAAAGCGATAATTCGTGAAGGTGGCTATACTCCGAACGAGACTGCCTTATTTTGGAAACGTCTACCAACTAAAACTTATATCGCCAAAACGAAGAAATCTGCACCACGAGTTAAAGCTAGTAAAGATAGACTTACTCTTCTTTTAGGTGGAAACGCAGAGGGAGATTTTAAATTTAAACCTCATTTGGTCTACCATTCGGAGAATCCCAGAGCTATGAAATGGTATTCAAAGGATCAACTTCCTGCCCACTGGAAAGCAAACAAAAAAGCCTGGATTACAGCAGTTTTATTTAAAGACTATGTTTTGACTCATGCTATTCCTGCATTAAAAGCCTGCTGCACTAACGAGAACTTATACTTTAAGACATTAATTCTATTAAATAATGCTCCTGGTCATCCAATTTACCTTGATGACTTATCAGAAAACGTCAAGTTTATATTTTTGCCTCCTAATACCACTTCATTAATCTAGCCAATGGATCAGGGAGTAATTTCAACTTTTAAAAGTTATTACCTCCGACGACGCTTCTAAATGCTACTGATGGACAAGATAAGCCTACTATGCAGAAATTTTGAAAAACATTCACCATAATGGATGCCATAAAAAATATTTCAGACTCGTGGAATGAGGTAAAATCTTCATGTATGGATGGTGTTTGGCGCAAAATATGGCCAGGATGTGTGCAAAAAGAGAAAGACAGCGATGGTGCCATTACAGAAGTTGATGAATTGCCCACGGCTCGTCAAAAAATAGCTAGCTTAGCTAGAGAATCTAACTTCGAGGGAATGGACGAGAGTGACATAGATGAATTGTTTGCCTCACATAATAAAGAAATAAACAACGAAGAGTTAATGTAACTGGATTTACAAACAGCTAACAAGCAATACAGTTTGGAAGAAATTCCTATGCAACCAACTTCAACTTTAAAACGAATTTCCAAAGTCCTGAGTTTGATCGACGAAGCTATTGAGATTTTTACGAATGACGATCCTGACAGGGAAAGAAGTTCAAAAGTAGCACGGGCGATAGCGCATGTTATCAGTTGCTACAAAGAAATTTACATGGCCAAAAAAAGGTGTTCAGCAGACTTTAGATAAATATTTGAAGCTAAAAGAATAAGAAGGCGTCTCAACCTCAAAGCCTACAGATTCAGAGTCTGAGCAAATTAGTTCCTCATAAACTTGAGTTTCATGTAATTTGTTCTTTTATGTTTATATGTTAAAAAATAAAGTTTTTCTATTTATTTCAATTCATTATTTTATTTCATAATTGAAAGGGCAAATTAGGATTCATTTAGAATTTCTTAAAATATTCTTTCTTGAAAATTGTAGTGCCGGTACCTATCTTTGACATTTTAATGATTTCTTACGGAAAATTGTATTTCGATTTGCGTCGTTTCAGTTTGCGTCGTGTTTTTTTTAAGAAAGTAACCCCGACGCAAAGCGGGGTCTGGGTATATAAGGGTGGCACTGATCGATCGATGTTTGATGTATTTCTTTAACGATGGACGTATCGAAAAAAATCGGCAATACTTTCCCGCTACGTACAAAAATCGGGTGGAATTCCTGACAGCGCGGGTCCAGTGGCGCTGGAACGCGACACGTGATCGACAGCTTTCCCGCGTAAACGGATCATCCTTGCGCGGATTATGAGTCCCATCGTTACTGTCGGTTTGGGTGAATGACGGCGTACCTCCGTCTGACTAATGCATAAGAGCAAAGCGGCTGCACGCTTCAAATATTATCCTAATGGACTTGGAGCGTCAATCGACGTCAATAAAGTAGCAAACCCACCTTTTTTACTCAGTTGGAAAGGACTCAAAACCATCGAGCGGCGCTTATGTCTGATGTATATGTTGAATTCATTTAAACGCTAATTTTTTATAATATAATGATTGCGTATGAATTTACGAGACTTTAGAAGAGCACAAGGGATATTTCATAGGGTAGATACATGCACAAGACTGATGCTTTACTTATATGCCAACTACCTCGAAAAAAGTGACATAGTGATGATCTAAATCCAAAGTTTTTAGGTACATTCATTCAGTGTCATGTGTATCTTTAGTGTTTTATGCTGCGTAGTAAACGTCGAGCTGTTTTATGTAGAAGTCGGTTTTGAAACGCGTCACCTTTGTCGTTTTGTGTCACCTTGCATTTTTAAATCACGACATGCAATCTGGCTAAAGAGGGCATTTCGGCGTATCTCGGAGCACGGCTCGTGAATACGAAAGAATTGTAAATTTTACACAGAGGCCAGGAATATGCATAATTCATTAGTTTTCGACCGTAAATTATCCCAAATCTCTCTGTATGTCTCTCCGTTTTATCGCCAGATTTGTTTGAAAACCGCGACCGATTTTTTAAATGAGCGTGCCGCGTCTATTTTTATTTTTTTCCGGCGTCTTATATTTCATTCGAGTTGCTGCATGTGATTCCTTACTGTTCTAGGTAAATCGAGACTTACTCCACTCTACCATTGTTCGATGTACCACGAAGAAAAAACAGGGGGGTAAAAAGTCTCCCAATCAATCCTGAGACTACTTTGATCACAAGACAGTTCTTTGCGGAGTAATTACGGATAACTGTCCAATAGAAATGAAACCGCTCGCCGACAGTTTGACACGCGGTTCAAGGAAAATTGCTGGCCTTCGCTTCTATTACAAGAGGTGGGAGTACCGCGCTTAATCGCCAAACAGTAGTATTGAACGGTAAAGCAGGCAAAAACGGTAGTTGCGACAATCGAACCGCGTTAATTCGAAGGCCATGAGGGTTTGGCAAGGGAGAACTTTACGGTAACTGCGAGTTTCTTTTTTACGGTATTTTACCGATACAATGGAAATTTCGAATAATGGCGTAGGCCGTAGAGTAAAACTATTCGACGTTGTCACGCGTTTTCTTTGGAAACTCGTCAATTTAGTCCTATTCGGTTTTCTAAAAGAGTTCTTTTTTTCGCCGCACCTTTTACAATTTCTTCTTTTTTTAGATGAAACACACTTAAAATTTTTAGTTTATTAGAGTTTTCCGTTTACATAGCTCACATTTTTCCTCACTGAAATTATTCCAAGTTTTACTGATATAATTATATCACCAGCTTAATTTATGGCTAAGAGCTCAATAAAACAACGTAAATTTTGTAACGTATCCGAAGCTTGTCTTATTGAAATGATAAAAATTTGCGTCATTTCCACACAGAGCGCTTATTTATAAACATGGATACAAAACACTTTCAAATCTTTATTATCTTTTTCAGGGACAGAAATCGACCCAGTAACTCCTTTTTGATAAGTAAGCAACAATTTATGTATAAACATTGGCGAACTACATTAAACAAAATCGAAATAAAACGGAGGTTAAAACTTGAAACTGCTAATGAGTGAAAAATCAGGATGCGTAGGTTTAAATAATTGCATGCAATTTTGCGTCACAAAATGGCAAAAACCATTTTAAAATCCTATTTATACTTTTAATTAAGTATTTACACCAATCATATCTCTTTTCAATGCCCTTTCAAATTTAAAAAAAGGTTTCTTCTAAGGTTTAACCGAATTCCAAGACAAACATTTTATTTTTCATACCTTCCTGCATCTAAATTTCAAGTCTTTCAATTCCACTGCTATGAAGCAAAATGCGCTGAAACGACGTTTTGGAACAAAAGAGACAAATAAAAAATGCCAAAATTCTTGTCTGAGTGACAATAAAAACAGTATTTCCTTCACGTTATTCAAACCACTCTTCATTATATTGAATATATTGTTGCTTTAGAAACAATGGAAAAAAATCCCGCCACAAACATTCGCACTGTTGAGTTAATTCTATGATATTTTTTCATATTCAAATTTTAGCGGGTTAGGTCTCACAGACTGCTTTTTGTTCCAAAATTTGGCGAAAACTTTGTGCGATTATATGTAATAAACAAATGCATTAAGTTTGTATTATAATTAATTTACTACGAGAAGGCAACATATACCATTTCTGCGGATGCGTTCGCGAAAAATAATAGTGTTGGCTGGTTGTTGTTGGTTTGTATTTATGGCTAATCAAGCTTCTGGATTATTATAGCCAGAAAAATAACAGTGTGTGACATAATTATAGTTAATAGATGCCATTACTGGTCACATTTTCACGGTTCTAAACACTTTTTAAATTTACTCTGAACGGATTTGATTGCTATCGTTAATTTAAAAAAATTGTAGGTAGGTCACAGTGAAATATTCCTGCTTTCACTTTAACCTTTTAAAAAGTCGTATTTTTATTAAACTTCACTGATTTGCAGACATACTGGAATTAGCATATAAAATAACATGTTACAAGTATTCCAACGAACATATTTGACCTTTATAATGATTAGACACGCACGCATTCAGTAAATTGCAGCGAATATAAATAACAACCCGAGAGACTTATTTTATCAGGTCCACAAAAAAACCTCTCCCTTCTAAATTATTTAGCCATAATACTGTCTTTTAAAAACAATAGAAAAACATCTGAATGCGTAAAACGAAACCAGAAATGTGTAATCGCGAGCGGAAGGGACGGGCGAAATAAAAAGAAGGTCCTTTTCCTTCTGGAAAGTAATGGCTTCGGGTTACGAACAGAAAAGATGAGAGATAAAAAAGAACGGGCGAGATAGAATGAAAAGAATATCCTCCCTTCTCACACTAAGCCTCTTCCAATCCTCTTATTCTCCCTCTTTTCCAACTCCCTTCTTTCATTCCTCCCTTTCTCCATCCTCTTTTTCCGGTCTCTCCTCCTACCATTCCTTCAATCTCCTCCTTTCGCCCAACACCTTTCTCCATGGCTACCCACTTCTGCGCCTCTTTTACTTTATTCTCTTCTCTTTTCATCCCCGTTCTGCTCTCCTCTTCTCCGTCTTTCAACTCTCCTCCTTCTCCTTCTTTCGCCATTCCCTCCCTGTCTCTCTCTCTTTTGAAATGTAAGAAGGGACTATATAGTCTCAATTTCGCCCTAAATAAAATCATTTGTCTGTCTGTCTGTCTCTCTCTCTCTTTAATACCCTGGTCCAGAGGTCGGAAGCGCGACACCTATCTGCGTGCAGTTGAATCTTCTTTTGTTTTAACCCCTCCCCCCTCTCTGCTCCCGTCCACTCGTACATCATGCAACTCCCTCGGAGGTATGAGTAGCCCTCCGAGATAGAGGAAGAACGGAGAGGGGGGAGGGGAGAAAGGGGTGGAAGGTGTGACAGTGGCGAGGTCTACGAAGGATCCGTAGGGCACCGGATAAGTGGATGGAATGGGAGGGGGAGGTGTGGAGTGGTTGGGTAGGGCGTGTCAAAGGTCACCCAGAGTCACAAATGGGAGGCAAGGGGAAATACTTCATTATGCACGAGGGGCGAAACTCTTCCCCCTCCCCATTCCCCTCCATCTCTCTCTTGTGTCGTCCCGCGAGGAACGGATTTTATTTCGTTCCGACTCTTTCTCCCTCTATCTCCCATCGCTTTCCTGCTCTCCCTCCTACTCCCTCTTTCACTCGCTCCCTTATCTCTCCATCACCCTCCCTCTTCCATTCTCTCCCTCCCTCTTTTCCATTACTCTTTCCCTCCCTTTTTTATCCTTCTCCCTAACTCACTCTCTCCCACCCTTACTCTGTCTCTCTTCCCTCTCTTTTCTCTCTCTCTCACTTTTTCTATTCTTTTATCTCTCCTTCACTCCCCCGCTCCCTTCCCTTAGAAGTTGAACTGAAAGAAAAAAAGAACTTGGCGGTGGAACTCTTCCCGAAAAGTTTTCCGTTCCGAAAATTTTACTCTATTTTCTTCCTATGTGTGTGTGTGTGTGTGTGTAAGGGACGTGGATTGTGATGCGGTTATGTAAGTTTGCGGGACGGTTTTGGGTTCCTCACTGCCATGTGGGATCGAGTGCAGCTGGCCTTAGTTCCCGCAAGAGTTTTTATTTATCGCTCGCTCTGTTTGTATTTTATCTCCTTTTAGATGACCACCTATATTTGTATCCTGCGTAATTGATGATCGCAGCAATTCCAACAGCCATAAAAACTGGTTGAGAAAATGAAAAAAAGGTTTTAGAAACAAATCGCTCGGACGTCTATTTTGCATCCGAAATAACTTACTAGTTTGTTCAACTGTTTCATGGCTACGCTGATCGTCAATCGTATTCATATCACAAGGATAAATCATTAATTCATTTTGAAATAATTAATTATTGAACGTTGTGCACCGTACTTATATGAGCTCTAATTCAGTAGTACACCAGGAAATTCGAATTTCCGAAGATAGATTGAATTTGTCTTTCCGTCTCTTTAATTGCTCAAACGCAGGATGATTCACAAAAATTTTCACTAAATCGGTAAAAAATAATATATTTCACCTTTTTTATTTTTCTTGTATTTTTTGCCATTATTGTTTCGTTGCAAATATTAATTCCGATGATAATGGACACCCATATTCTACATGTGTGCTTGTAAGCAGATTGTGTCTATGTTTATAGCCTACCCTAGCGACATAGGTGTGAATCAAATCAGTTTGATTCCGGCACAACGGGTCTCGAGCTCTCTTACTTAGCGGTAACAAAACTTTCAAACTAGGAATTGTCCGTTTTGTCTGTGCATTGTGCGATCATTGAGTGAATGTTAAGGCAGCGTAGCAAACGCCCTCAGGAGCTTTTAGGTTAAAGAGATTTCCAAAGGATTTCCCTCCTCATTTCCTCTTTATTGTGTTCTTAATGGTTTACTGGCGTCCACAAATTCTTTTGTCGGTGGACATCTTCCCGTTTAAAAAGGAAAACCTGACCTAGATGGCGATGTGAACCGAGCCAAGGGATTTAACGGCACAAAAGTGAGGATTGTAACTAACGAAAAATAATGTTTGGATTTTTATTTATTTACGAGCCTTTTACATATGCCCTTTAGCGTGCATAACAGGAATAGTCTTCTTTTGTTCGTAAACGCTTCTCCTGCAAATAGTCCCTTGTGGGTTCTCACACTTTCTTCCTTCCCAGCATTTCTCTCTCGCCGATCTCCCCCTTCCTCTCGACAATAGGCGGTCGTCTCATCAGTTCAATTTTTTAATATTGCACCTAATTTACAAACAATGATGTTTGTAGGTGACCCCTAAAAACAACTGCATATATTTCCTAGATTTCGTGAGATTTATGCTTACAAATTCAAGGGGTGGATGCAAAATAAACTGAACTTTAACGTTTTTTACTGTAAGAAATATTAAAGTTTCCATTATTAATATATTCGTATAAGACCGAGTATAGTGTGAAAAAGCTGATGCATATCGTAATACTCGTTTTACGGTCGTTTGGAGCACTAATACCACCTTTGTGTGATTTATAGAAAGACAAACAAAGGCAGTAAAAAATGACACATTTTAAAGTTATGTTCTACTATTTATATATGCAACTATAACGTAAAACTTTCAATATAATTGAGCCTTTTTCACCTGAAGATTCATTAATATAAACCAAAAACCCCTCAAGTACGTCGTTGAAGTTTTTGACTAAATCTAGGTTAAAAACTTAATCTTCAAACTTTGGAAAAAACAGGAGTGAATTTAAAATGTTAAAATAGACATCTCCAATAACCATGAAAAACGGATAAATTAGATGTGCATTTTGGGCACAAAGCTCTCGTCATCAGTGGTTATTCCCAACCCTGTGGAATTTACTCATCGAGAAAAAGAAAGAATTTTGTCACTTCCACAACTTTATAATTCTCCTCTATTAAGCTTACCTAATATTTAGTAAATACTTTGTATATTTGTTGTCTTGGCTCTTTTACCAAGTTTTTGTAGCATTTGTAACATTTTGTAACTTTATTTTGCTTCCGCCTTCCTTTTCCTAACCGTTTTTTTTATTACCTTCCAATCGTTTTCTGTGTACCCCCTTGTCTCCTTCCCCCCTTTTTTCCCTATATATATGGAACGATTTTTATAATTTTTCACCTGATCGAAGTGAAACCGGTCGTGCCAAATAAATTTGTGGAAGTGACAAAATTCTTTATTTTTCTCGGTTTTTATGGCCAATTTATTAATCGGATTTTGTTTTTTTAATAAATTTGGCATTTATAAGGTAGAGAGAACTGTAAATTATTAATAAACAATTTAAATTCAACCTTACTCTCTTTCTCTTTCTCTCTCTCTCTCACACACACACACACACACACACAAACACACTTATCAGGTATGTCACAATTTACAGCTCAGACACAAAATTGGAGGCATTTCAAACAAATTATTTTATGTTAAGATGTTTTCTGAGGATTAATCTTCCTCGGTATTACGTTGTTGGGATTGACCCCCATCACCCGCAATAAATCCTCTATTCAAAACGAGTGAATGGGTGCTTAATGTAGCAGCCGTGCGTCTCCGTGGAAACTAACGCATTGCATCAGAATGCATTGTATCGCGCGCCCACGACTTCTTCTTGAGAGACGATTTGCCCGGCGCGCAATACCACTCTCAGGATTCATGATTGTGATTTTAAGAAATATTCTCGGCTTTCGAATGAGACGCAAGGACGATGATCGAGCGAACGTGGAAAGTATGACACGGCAAAGACGATAACTTGCTTTCGCGACACCTCGCGGTCAATGGGCTTCTATTCTTCTCCGCCCTTGACGCTCGAGGGAATAAGAGGCGTGATGACTTCAAAGTTAAGAGGATATTGCTCACGGCAATCGTGATAGGATGAGGAGATAAGGCGAGTAGACCGTGACACAATTGGGTGTCGAACTTCAAAAGGTTTCCGCAAAACTACCTTCGTAAACGAAGAATAAAACCCTCCCGCTCCTCTTTTTCTTATTTTTAACTTTTCTTATAGGACACCAGGAGACTTCAGTCGACCTATATATCGGTCTAGTTTCTCTATCAATGACATCGAGGAGAAAAATAAACCTGACCCAGAACTATTGAGCAGCGTCTTCATCTATTAATTGATTCTTACGTGGTACATATACATATACACGCATAACATGTGCTACCAGCAGACTTTCAGCTTAATATTTCATTTATGTGAGGAAAATCCCTAATGCAGGGGTTTTTAACCAGGGGTACACGTATTCCTAGGGATGAGTCAAGAGTTTTGAAAGGGTGCGCGAAAGTGACGAGGGTTGTAATTTCTTTCTTACTTCGTCTTTCATGCATAACTTCAGAATCAAAGGCTGCGATGCTACAACTAAGAATAACGTTATAAAACTGAAAAAAAAAAAAACCGTTTTAAAGTTATAAGGATGAGTTATCTATCTTAATACGAACGAGTGGTATTCATTTCATTGCCACTCTAAAATGTACTGGCGGGTACATGACCACTTAAAAAATGCTCCAAGGGGTACATCAGCAGAAAAGGTTGAAGGTCCTGTCCTAATGAAATGATCTTTTCATGTTTATAGCATCAGATTTTGCATAATGCTAGACGTAGTGTTAAAATTTTACGAATCCTCTTATAATAATACATTGGTGCTCTTTTCACTATTTGAATATTTCATTCCAAAGTTTGGATTCAGAACAACAGGAGCTTGTGTTAACTGTCTCAATGATGTGGGCAGTCTTATTTTATTCTTAATAATTAAGCTGACGCAATAGAGATCTTCAGTAGCCGCAAAAATGTGTCGACTAACAGCTGCGAATTTCAGCCACTAAGCAGCCGTCATCAATTGTGATTCACCAAGAGTACATTCTAATAAATAACTTAAGGGGCTCATAATTAATTCAGTAGAGAATCGCAGCGCATATAAAGAATTATATTTTAGCCATAAAGTGAGTTCTATAATTCTTTATTGACTCACTACATGCGTTGGAAATGTGTTTGTTTAGGTGAGCGTAGTCGCTATAACGCTGCGTAAGGACGAAAAAAAAACATTCCTTCTCCTAAACCTCATCATTACCTTGTAAGAACAGAAAAAAATTGCTTTCGCCAGTAAAAATAATTCCATATATTTTTTTAGATTAACGTAAGATTAATCGTTCATTCTCTCTTGGCAACTCAATAAGCGTCTGTTCGAATCTTGGAAAGTCTCGTGGTAACTCATATGGCGAGGAAAGAAAACAAATATTGCGCAATCGCACCCTTAATGCATGAGATTGGCGAGACTCCGTTGTTTCTCAGATAACAGCGATTGCCTCTTTCCTAAAGAGGTGTCGACCTTCCACACTTCACCACACTCTCCCCCTTCCATTATCAGCCTCCCTTCCTCCTCAACCCCCATCCCCTCAAATTCTTCCCCCTCCAACGCCGTGGCATCCAGACTTATTATAGCACGCAAGATAAATTTTTCCTAAGCCTCGACTTACAATGCGCTGACGCGACGGTATTTCAACCACCCGAAACAAAAAGATGCATATCTTTCTCGCCTTTTAAGTCGTCGAGCGGCGTTCGTTTTTCATTTTTTTAAAGCGAGGAGATTACCGTGGATGCACTCGGTCGGGAGTCCTAGGAAAAAGATAAATGAGCGCATTTAAAAAGAGCTCCTCCTGGCGCAAATACGCGGTTAGCGGGGAGTGGATCGAGTCCGCTTCCGCTTTAAAATGAAATAAAAAAACGTTTCGCGGATTTTAAACCTTGCTCGCGCCGCGGGAGGAAAAATTGCGGTCCGTAAAGTTTTGGACGAGGGAAGATTTTTCTGACGGCATTTTCCCTAGGAAAACCTTCCGTCCCGTTTAATCCAGACGAGGAGTTTGGTGCCATGATTAATTCTCGAGGAAACGTCCCTGACTAATTGATGAGATTGGTCCGTCGTCCGCTCAACTGCAATAACACCGGCAGAAATGTACGTATTCCGACAAATTTGTTTTAAAAAAGGGGAACCATGTTGAAATTTAATCCACGGCTTTAAAAAAAAAACTCCTCTCTTTCGATCGCTTAGTGAAGGACGACTTCGCAAGTCAATTGATAATTCAATATTTCATGGGAATGTTACCACTTGGATGATTGACCTCGACGCGATCCAGTCTGTATTAAAATTTCAAGGAATTTTTAAACGCGGATTTAAGTGCTAGAGATCGATGTGAACAAACCTCTCGTTTAAAATTCTCACCCTCGATTCGAATACATTATGTCGGTCCCGTTCAGCTGAAACCGAATTAACGATTTATGAAATCTCGCTCCATTTCCTAATTACTGCGTGCGTATGTTTGCGAACGAGGGAAAAATATTTCAAGCGTTGTTTGATATTCAAACGTAATCTCGGACCTATTGACTGCCGAATTTGATCGAAAAATTGATGATTAAATCATCGAGCTTAATTATAATATTAGATTTCGCGTAAATCAATCCTGTTTATTTTAAGCTTAATAATCAACGCGCCTAAGCATACCAAAAGTTTATTTGCATCGTTGCATCGAAAAAATTATTTATCTTACCGAAATATCGTTATACTTACGAATTTTGAATAGCTTTGGATATCGTTTTCTTTGATTTTGCCTGACCTACATTATTGACTACCTTTGGTCAACAAGTTAACCTATATCCTTCCTATTTATAAACAATTATTAAGTATTGCCCAAGTTTCAAGTTTATTCAATGTTTGCCGAGTTTGCATTGTATGGACGTCAAGAACTATTTACAGCGCATCGGCTTTGGAAATCGGAACTCTTTAGAAAAATCAGCAGAATATGCATCATATTTTAATTTACTGTTAATTTAAATTGGTAATAGATTGAGATGTCATTGCGGAGAGAGAAAAGAAGAGTAAAACAAATTATGAGCCAAAGATGGCGATGTTTTTGTTTCATTTAGACTAAAAAGAATTTTTCGCGCCTTAAACAAGGACATATCCTAATTTTTCGATGACATTTCACCAATCATATATTAATAGCAATTTTCCGTCTGTTTTTTAAGGGAGAATAACTCCCTCCCTCTATATATTTTCCAGAATATTCCGTCTCCGCGCGCGAGCAGATTCGTTCGTCCGCCGACCGTAAATTTCATCGGGCGAAACGAGTTCACGAAACTTTTGCGAGTTCTTTTTTTTTGTCAAACTGGGTCCCATTCCATGGCGTGCCACGTCGAGGATCCAATCTCCACTGATGGAGAGAGGAGGAGAGGAGGGGGATGGGGTAAATATGGGGTCGCTATAAAATTAAAGCGTCGAGAGGAATGATCCCGGAGAGGACGACGTGGAGCGTCGCGGGAGGACAGGGAGGAAGTGAGAAGGAACGTTCCTCTCTCTCTCTGGTGATTGTGTGGGGCCCCAAGTTCGATAAGGGCTGCCTGTGGTACTTGGAAACATGACCCTCTTGTTCAGAAAACCGTCCCTCGCCGTTTGTTTTCCGTCGCGGCTCGTGGTGGCGTTTATGTGACGTATCCTAAGCACCAAAATTGATCGATTGAGACCCTGGGGAGACTCGAGTTTCATCGGGTACGGTTCAAGTATGAATAAGTGCATGCATATGGTATACATGCATACTAAACTTTCAAAACCGTTTAAATACAACAGTTTTTCTCGTTAAAGTGGACTTTTCGAATTAAATAGCTTTGAAGAACACTTTCCTTACGTAAAATTAGATACGAAAGGTGGCGAATCAGCATGCTTACTATATGATTCACGCAAACGTTTAAATTTCCTAGATATATCATGTGTTCAGAATTTCATAAGAAAAATTCGGAGGAGTAGGTAAAATACAAAAAGAATTGCCGAGGTAGCCTTATAGCTACCGGAGCTATGTAAGAGTAGAAAAGATTGGGAATTTAACATTGCCATCTTACATTTTGCTAGGTTTTTTGTTTGACATAGGTATTTTAAATATCTTAATCATAATGATTTTTTAAATAATATTAGCTGTTTAACGGACGATACTTCCGGACCATCGCTCCTTCAACCTCGCTCATATTTCAGACACGCTTTTCAGTTCCTTCTTCTCACTTTTGATGAAAAATAAACCAAAGCAGATTCAGAAATCATAAGTGCAAATCTTCTATCGATTGCTCTCATTAGAAAAACGTCATTCGTCATTAAAATGGACAGACCTATGCGGTATAAGATATCCAACTTTGGATATCTGACAAATCCTTGTATTGTTGTTGTTCGGTTGGCATTGGCTCGAGAGTTTCTTAGCCGACCGCATCTTTCCGGGTGCTGAATTATTTAATTGTTTCATTTCTGTTTCTACTGATTCGTCCTAAAGATAGAGATTGTATACACTTTCGTAATGAAGACGGAAGTGACCAGGCAAGGATAATCTATTGCATTAAATAAGGCACAGATGGGACGTTAGCAACCGTATCACGTAACAACGGAGTTTCGTTCCGTCACGACACGAAGAGAAAGCTAAAAGGAATCGAATCAATTTAATGAATCGAACAATGGAAAAATCGTTTCCCGTCGATCGCTATCACCGCAGACTCTTTTCGAGGAAAAAATACCTTCAGACGCTTATGACGGGAAAGCAAACTAAAAAAACGGAAGCTTGTTTGTCGTTTCCGACTAATGCCTTTTAAAGCAGGCGGGGCGAGAATTTCTTTTCCGATTTCATCCGCCTAATGACGGAATAGTTTTGCGAATATCCGCAAATATATATTTTTTAAGATTCATCCTCCTTCCATTTATTTTTCCAGATCGAGCACGAAAGGAAAATCTTTTGAGGCGACGAACTCTTAACAAGCGCGTTAAGCCTTTAAAGGTTGAGCTTTTCTATTTATTTAGGAATTTCTCTTAATCTAACAGAAGCGATTGCTCAGGAAAGGAGTTTTATCAGAAAGAAGATGATTTAAAATGTTTAAATCCTTAATGCAATACTAGATCTTGTGACTCCAATTATTATTAATCAATTCTTTAATAGGTGTTTTACTAGCGGCCCCAATAATTTCCTACGATTACTCTAATTTAAGCTAACGGTTTATAAATAAAAAGTGTAAACAATGTTTTCGGCAAAGATTATAGGAATTTCAGAATCGCACTTATGACAAAAAGCATTATCTGTTTTATATATAGCGTTACGGGGGAAAATTTCAATAGTGATCAACGTTATCATTTGCGGGAAAAAGAACGCAACCATTTCAAAAGGAAATAATTGGTCATCTTACATTCAAAAGATTAGACGGATTTCATTCTTTCGTTGAAAGTAGACGCTTTCCTAAATGCGCAAGGAAGTTGGTGACAGACTATCATTTGTTTCCAAAACGGAATTTGTCCAATTTAGCCAAGTGCGAATTATTTTACATTGAGATTATTGCCATGAATACCGCCAAAAGCGGAATCTACATCATTATACGAAGGAAACGAAATGAACTCCTAAAACCTTCACTTTATTTGAAGGTTTTTCTGTTTGAGTGCTGCGGTTTTTTCATCGGAATAAATTGTAACAAAAAGAGCGCTTTCAGTAAGTCGCTCAAAGGTTCGAAAATTTAATGGCGAAATCATGCGACAGAAATCATCTCTCTTTCTTTTTTGAGCGCTTCATCCCTTTCACGCCGTCTGGATGCTCAAAGAGTGCGTCCGTACAAGTCAAGTGGTCGGAGTTCGACTAAGAGAAGATAGGCACCGAAATGGAGATAGAGAGGAGAATCTGAAGATGCGAAAGCCGTGTCATTTTTTCCTTCCTTTTTCTAGGATTTAGAGAGAAGAAGAGAGAGAGAGAGAAGAAGCCGGGCTCCTTGCACCGATCCGCGTCATTAAGAGCGAACGGCCGACACATAAGGGGTGGGAGGAAAGGGGGAAGGCGAGTGAAAATCTCCTTTTATCTCGCTTAACAACCCGTGGGCATTCACGCCAGGTTGCGGCTCTCCCTTTTTATACCCTTCCTACTCACCCCATTCTCTCTCTCTCGCTCTCTCTTATCTCTTATCTCTCTTGTCTTCTTTTCTTTCCTTTATCCTTTCCCCGACTCTCTCCCTACCTCCCAATGTCTCTCTCCTTAGTCCTCTCTCTGCCGCGCTCTCTCTCCTTTCTCCGTTCCTCCTTCCTCTATCCCTGTCTGTTGATGTCTTGCCCTCTTATTTCCTCCCACCTCTAACTCTTTCTTTCCTCTTTAATTATCCCCCCCCTCCTCTCTCTCTCTCCCTCTCTCTCTCTGGCTCGTTAAAGGATGGAAAACCCTTTTTTTGCTCGCGTGCCAAAATTAAAATACTTGGCTTTCCTTTTCTAGCTTACGTGCAAATTTAAAATACATCCAAAGAAGATATAATTTTGTCTTAACTATAATCATTTATACTAGAATCTAAGAAAACGACAGGTTGGTTATACAAACTTCAATTTATCATCTAACAAGTGAAGATATAAAAATGAACTTTTATAACAAACTTTAATATGAATAAACTCTATAATATAATTATGATAACCTTTCTGCTTGCATGATCGTAAAAAGTTACAAAAGTGTCTACCTGCTGTTGAGTGATGTGGGGGTCTCTCTATTTAACCTTTAATCTTTTTACAGTTGAGAGAATGGCACACAGAATCAGAGAACTCAGGGTCAACGTAAGAATGTTTGGTAAATACGTAAGTAGTTAGAAGTTTGATAGTATGTTTTATTTCATTAATGAAAATACTGACTTATCCATTTATTTTGCTTAAAATCAACGAAAATGTACTCTAGTTCAGAGTAATTTAGCTTTAGATACTAGTAGGAGTGAAACTGTTGAATATTTCATATTTTAATCACCTAACTTAAAAAAAGCCAAGTAAACAGTTTCAAAGAATAAAATTATGTTCATGGCACAAACTACATAAACAAATATAGTCGTCTAAAGTAGTTTTCAAATGAATTTTCAATGTGAACTATTCCGAAAAGACCGCATTAATGACTATTAATAGTAGAACAATACGAATGTGATTACAATGTAATAATTACAAATTGCATGTATAAGGCAATATTATAAGAGGAGCGATAAGAATTTAATAATAAAATTCATCAAAAGCTTACATATACCTTGATTTTTCAGACGTAATTCTTAATAAAACTTCCAGTTTTTGCAATAATCACAATTCACCAACGAGGTTTTCAATGGGCTTTTTATAGGGAAACAGTTTTCAGAATAATATTAAATGAATAAAGATAAAAAGTTTTTAAGATAAATAAAAACACTATCAATAATAATTAAGATAAATAAAAACTTACAATTATTGGTAGAAATATCCGTTCAAAAAACGTAGGAATGCTCATATCAATACAAATTCACATTAAAATAAAGAGATTTCTATTACACCACGAACAATGACAATAGTTAGTTTAATCTCGTTGCTATGATAGACGCTTGTAATTTGTTCAGATTCGCTTAAATAATATAAATACAGAAAAGGAAAGCTAAGGTAATATAGGACAAATTATGTGATAATGAAATTATAAAAATAAACAACAAAAAAGAAAATATAATTTAAAATGAAAAATGCCACTAACACTATATATCTATCTTCCCACGCGAATTCAAATTAACATTAATCGCAGCGCCAGCATGTAGATCTGGCAGCCAAGGTGACTAAATCACTCGTCTTACGCGATGATCATCAGGTGAGGTGGTTCGAACCGTGCAAGCATCTTTGGATTTTTTCGATTAGACGGGGTCCAGAACATATAAAGCGAAGTTAATATAAAAGTTGGTATAAAGGCAAAAAATCCCTGATTGTTTAAGACCGAAAACACTTAAGGAGCAACAAACATCATGTTCTCGGGCAAAATATAACTATTTGTCAGTTACTTTATCAACTTAATTGCAATCTGTCTAGGAGTAGTCTTTCATATTTTGTCAAAAATGGAAAAATACCTATTAAGGAGGCAACCAATAAGCATTGTTGTCGGTTGCGTGCCAACAAAAAAGTGACACCCGTGCCATAGTTTTGCCATCTCTGGACCAGTTTTTTTATTCCTCCTTTCTCCATCCACCACCAACACCACTTCCCATCTCTCTCTATCCATCTTTCTCCCATTTCATCTATCGCTCGTCCTATATTCTCCCTCACTGTCACCTTCCAACCATATTTACCTCTGTGCCATCCATTGGCATATCTTTCTCTTCTCTCTCCCACTCTCCCTCTATCTCTTGCCCTTCCTCTGCCCCTACAGATATTCCACTCACCAGCCCAGCGAACCTCAAGAAGGGCCCTCGATTCCCCGTTTAGACAATGGAATCCACGTGGGACTCAAATCCTATCGAACCGAACCCCACACCGCCTCTCATACGCTAGCCGCCATGGTTAAACGTTCACTCGCCTCGACGCCCCCTCCCTCTTCTCTTCGCACCTTGATTGAGTAAATCAGGTGCAAGCATGATGGAAATGCGCCGCTATGATATCATTCGTGGGGGGTGGATACTGCAAGTAATGTTTTGCCTGATGCGACAGCAAAATAAGGCAATTTCCTAAAAATAACATTCTAAGCACTTTTGAATGTTTGAACCCTTCCACTGGTAACGAATAAGTTTCATTTTATTCATTATATCGTTGGGCCTATTTTGCTGTCTATACACGGGTTCCAAATGTTCCCAAGTTGAAATCTGACGTAGTATGATTGGATATTGGCGTGCAAAAGGAAGGCTAAATCCTTTGAGAACTCTCTCCTTGTTACTGGCCAAATACAATTTCTCAAGAAACAGATATGGAGTCGACATAGGGCAGTGGTTCCCAAACTGGGTGCCGCAGCTGAATCAAAGGAGTGCCACGGAATACCTCATTAAATAAATATATCAACAATTTGGAAATGTTGATAACTATAATGGACAATAATTTTTAATAATAATAATAATAATACGTTCTTCAACACAAACAGGTTTCCCCAATTACATGTGTTTTAATAGATTTATGACAAGTACTTACGACCATGCCCTAAACAGGATTCAAATCCGCGACCCTTGCATTGGGATACGACATTAATTGGTTTCTGAAAGTTCAATGACAATAGATAACACATTACAAAACAAGAAGTCCAAACCAGGACTAATGCAGACTGATTTCTCAAAGATGACGTCCCGATTTTATTACTTGTATTGACAGGATATGTTCATAAATGACAATTTGTAATTCATAGTTTATCAATGATAGAGAAAAATTGGAAAACAAATTAATAGAGCATTCATCATCATTGGTAGTCTGTCCGTAGATAGATCCGTGATTATTCATGGTTCTCCATATACTCCTATTTTCCGCTCTCCTCTTCATATCTTGATAACTCTCTTTTCCTTTCATACCGTCTATCAGCTGAAACCTTTTCCTACCTCTTTCCCTTTTTCCATCTAGTTTTCCTTTTAACACGTCTTTAATCATACTCTCTATGCTAAGGTAATGTCCAACCCAGTTTGCCTTCCTCTTTCTAATAGTCTGTATAATCATTCGCTTATGCAATATAAACGCAAAAACGCTGTTTTAGTATAAATTCAAGAAAATACGACCAATTATCAAAATTATGCAATAATAATTAGAATCAACATTTTTTCCCTTAGAACAGTACAAACCTCGCTCCGATATCACAATTATAAGATATTTTAAAATGTTAAAGAAAACATTTCTGCACAATGGATTTGAGACTTCCTATGCAGAACAAATAGAGAAAAAACGTTCCTGGAATCGAACCCGGGACTTCACTCTTCGCCAAATAAAATATAGCCCTGGCAGCACGAGTCTCATACCAAGTTTCATGAAAATTGATGCAAAAGTTGTTAGTGGGGGACACGCATTCAAACAGACACGACCATTTCATAAGGTTATGTTTCCTTTGGAAACCAGTCTAAAAACGAATTAATTTTATACACCTAGGGGAGAAAAACAATCTTGTAACGGAATCTCTCTTTACAACCATTAACAAAGTAGCTGTGGCGAGTTACCTCGTCACAGTAGCCTAATTAGTTTATCACCATAAATCGCCTCTTCATGTTCCCTCTTCCTCCACGGTTTCCTCCCTAGTCGCTTTTTCTCTACCGGCTCCCTCCCCTTATGGCTTGCTAGCCAATCCTCCTCCCTCCCCTCCTCCTCCCTCCGTCCTCCCACTCCCTCCCCTCCTTCCTCCTATTCTCCATTTCACATCGCCATCTCTCCCTCCCTCAAATTTCTTTCTCTATCGCTCCCGCGAAAAGGGTTTTATTTTTTCAGGCGCGGACCTGGTTGAAGTCGTACGAATGAGAGGGAAAAGGAGTCCAAGATTCCGGATTTTCCCTTTCTCTCCGTCGCTTCGGGGCGAAGACGGACGGAGGAGGTATTTTCAAAAGTTTTGCGAATGAAGAGCGGGGGAAGGGAGCATAATGGGATATGGAATGTGGAAGAGGTAAATGCGTCCTGGAAAATTGGGGCTACGGTCGATTGTTTCCCAGAGGTCCCTCTCGGGAGCGTTTTGGGATCGAGGTAAGAGGGATAAGGTCGAGGCGCTTGTTCCTTTTTTTATCCCTCTCTCGCCCTCCCGAAAATATGAGAATTTTTCTTATTTATGCGAACGGGGGGAGCAAAAATGCGCGCCTCGATTTCGTGTTTCCCTCTTCGTCTTTGTTCGGGAGCGGAAGAAGTGATGACCTCGACCTTGATATCAAATCTTTCGGAACACTCGTGCGTGTTCTGCATTTATTGGACCGGCCCGTAGGAGGCCTCTCCCATCGCTATTGTTTATGTTTTCCGATTATTTCTTTTCTCATCGGGGTGGTGCATTTTATCTAACGTGCGAAGAATTTCTCACGAGTTATTCTGGTCAAGCTGCCGAACCGTTTTCGAAAGTCTATGTCGTGCATAACTTGCGAGTTTAGGGAAAAACAGAAACGAATTAGTAATTTATTTCTCTTTTTTATATATACAGGAGTAAATATATATCTATAATATACACATATTCCTAGCGCGCTCAACTCTCCTTTTGGAGAAATTTCGAGTGGGATTATCAATATGGAGAAAAATTTATGTACCAGTAAATTTGTAAAATAATCGTGTCAGCCAAAAAGGATCGTTTTTAACTCTTTACGAAGATGCAATGTAGCAAAAATCGAAAAATAACGTGCTAATATTTGGTTTTCTGCTATCAAACGCTTAACCCACATCCAAACGTCCAACTTCTTTTTTTCCCGAAACTCCCTGACTTTCTTTTTGCTCCCGATGGGAGAAGAAAAAATAAATCTCGCACAATGTCACAAAACCTTCGTCATTTTTCTTCATTCCCCACGTCCCATTTCTTCGCGAACAAGACGGCGGAGCCATCTGCGGAGTTTGATTTGTGTGTCTCCCGTATAAAAAAAATGTTTCCCAGAAGTTCTTTATTGTTTGCGGACATGAGTTTCCTCCCTAAAATTTTGTCCGAGTCCCTCTCTCACTCACTCAATCTTTTTCTCGCCTCCTCGATGTGAATTGAACCGCAGGAAACGAAATCTCGGATTAAGAAGACTTGTATGTGAAGCGGTCTTATTCCATTATTTTAGGTTCGTAGAAAACTACCGTTTGAATACTAAAAGTTTAAGCTTCGATCGATTTCGAACATATATTAAACTCGAGCGTCTTATTCCGTTAGGATCCCACGCTATCGGCAGCCATGTGACAGTGAAATGAAATTCCAATTATAATGCAAGATGGAGACGTGTTAACTTTAATAACAGAAAATTCAAAGAAGTTATTGAAACATCATTAGTTTCCAGTTTTATTCCACAGCAATGGCAATTTTAGAGCTATCAAAATAACGCAAAGTCAAAGATATAAAAGTCCGTTCTCATCGAGAAATGGGTAAAAAAGAGATTAACTAGGAAAAATCTTTTTTTCTATTTTCTGTTCTTGATGGGGTTTTATGAATTACTTAAAAGTTTTTTTACCAGTCTAGACCTCGAACGATTCAGTAATTAATAGAAAAAATACTGATAAGTGTAGAAACATTAGTGCAAAAACATTACAAAATTTAACAGACAGCTTACAACGGCTGACATCGGCTGCTTGAAATGCAATTTGAACATGTACTGTGTTAATTGGTAATTTTATTGCATTGACTTGTAATGCATAATTAATATCGAGAAATCATTTAGTGTGGTTATAGCTTATTTCCTCATGAGAACGGATTTTTGTTAAACCTTGTGTATGCGAAGATGGAGCAATAGAATCTCAGCAGTGTACTGAAGCATTATAGATGTACACAATCCTTAGCACTGCGTTGTAAGTATCAGGCAGAAGGTAGAATAATAGCCCAAAATTTCGTTCATAAGCTGTAAGCAGAAATCAAGCTACGAAAAATGTTGTTATGTCACGGAATATTATATTAATAGCTATCATACCTTGGCAAAGAGTACCGTATTCCGAATCAAGCACCTACCGCAAGAATTGCCTTTCTCCTTTTGCCATGAGAACAATCACACGGAGTGCTGGTGATCACGCGTCGGATTTTTAATTGCCCTTACTGCCTCGCGCTATCTATGGCAGAATATACCAAAACTCTCGAACAATTTCAATGCCAAATTATATATTATACCCCTTTGAAAGGGCAACAAAATTTATTTCCATTTGAAGTGTTTCACTTAAAATACATTGTAATTGATGATAAAAAATTTTTGAAAGTTTCAACTAACTTTTATCATTAAAAATATTTTTTATAAAATAAAATTCTGATACCATTAACAATACTCTTTTTTCAAGGAGAGTATTGTGCACGTGTATTTGTTTTCAGACACAAGTAATTATACGCACAAATCAGCGATTAATGTAAGGGCCATAAAATGACCGAGTAAACCAGACGCTCATTTCATAAATAAGCAAAATGTATCGAGAATTCAATCGCCGATAGTGTTTTGTTCGCCATGGATCGGAAACAAAGTGACGGGTGACGCAATTTTCCGTCGGAAGAGGTAAGCAAGAGAGGCAGACTGGCGATCAGCATGGAATAAAAGGGAAAAGAATTTCATGAATTGGGCGTTGACGCAACTCACACGGACCGCGGAAACCGGATACATAAACACACGAACGTGTTCAAACAAAATAAAAGAAGGCGGTCCCGAAAGTGAGCGCGATCCTCCGTGCACGAGCCATATGCGACGAGAACAAAAGAAAGATGTGCGGCGCGACGTAATCTCCGCGGAGTGATGGGTAAATGGAGACGAGTGGGGGAATAGTAAACGGAAGTCCGGGAACTGACAGATGCGCTGTAACGCAATTCGGCCGGTAAACGACAGACTGCGCAACGCTAATGTAGCAATTTCGTAATGCTGTTGGTAATTTGTTCCCGAGTCCAAAAATATCGCAAAATCAAAGTTCCAAATTTTTATTTTATCTTTTCAACTTAATCGCATTAGTCATCCAAATTGACATTCAAGCAGTCCGAGTCCATAGGCAACGGTTTCGATATTTTCATTGCATAATTTTGGTGTGAAAGTTCTAAGCTATTGTATGAGTCTAGAACAGAGGAGGAAAAACGACAGTCCGCGGGCCACATTTGGCCCGCAAGAGTATTTTTTGGAGTCGAGGGGCCCTTGTGAATGCGAACAACTAAATTTTATACGAAAAATTTACTACTTTTTAGGCGTTCTTTACCAGCGAAGTGATAGTAGCAGAACGCCTTATGGGCACGTCTCGTCCATCCGCACTTCCGTTGTAACTTTCATCTCCTAAACCACTGGACGGATTTTTAATAAATGAAATAGGAGTGATTCTTATTCAAATTTATCGCCCGATTGTGATTTTCAACTGAGTTAGTCAATTAGAACTTCCACTTTACATAATTACTTTAATGAACTTATTCTCGTATCTCGTTAAATGCATTCCGTCAAGCAACAATTAAATGCCATATATTTCTCTCCCTAGCTCTTATATGATCTGTAAGGTATAGATTTAAAAAAATTATTTGGATAGAGGACTTCATTTTCAGTTTATGTACACGAATGTAAATCATTCGGTCAAATGCCATACCAAGGCCTTTCCGTGAATCATCCACGCATGGCCTGCGTCTTCCGTATTACACCTTCAGATTCTCTTATTTTTATTTTCCCACCTGCTATTTCGTCTTCTTTGTGGTTCCTTCCTGTCTTTCAGGTGCGCTCTAGAACTTCTTTTGTCTAGAAAGGACTCGTCCCAATTTTGATGAGCCTTGTCCTTCGTAATCTTGGTATTATTTTTTTCTTCCTAAACTACGAAGCTTATCTCAAAACCTTTGGATAACTGTCTCCTTTGGTTGAAATTAATTTCATTCATTTACATTATCTTTGCTACGAGCCATTTGCAACCGCGGATTAAACCGATATAAGCCGCTTTGGATATTCGCAAAAGTGGTGGTAACCTTGTAAAAATTATCGTCTTTGAAGGATTAAAAATAATTAAAAAAAAACAAAAGAATCCCACTTTGCGCAACTGATCCTTGGAGGAAACGTCGGATTCCTCCCTTAACGAATGGACACTTCTTATTCGTAGCAGATGCATCTCCATCCAGGCTCAAGGTCTACTCTATAAAAAGATAGAATGCCTGTGACATTGACATTCGAGGTCATTTGCACCTCCTCGCCCGACAGAAAGAGAACGTCTACCTTTATAAATCGTTTCGTAACGGTTTCTCGTTACCACGTGACAATCCATCAACAGCGCGCCGAGAGGAAAGGTTGCATAAAATATCGCTTACGCGTCGAGCATTCATCAAAACTTGATTCATATATTTTCATTCATTCCTACAGTTCTGTCTGAGGAGCGATAAAGAGTTTTCTTTGTTTGCGTACGTATTGCTAGTATATTTTTAAAATCTGCTTAAATTTCTGTCGAGGTATTTAAAAAATACTTAATACTGTGACGGGCTAGGGTTTCTCGGAGAGGAAAGGGCACAAATGAAAATTACACGTAAAAACACAAACACCTTTAATCGCCCGGGGCGCACACTACACTACGTAAGCTTCCACAAGAGAGGAGAGAACTGACGCGCACCCTGTTGGCTGCGCGCAAAAACAAAATAAAAAGAAGAGCAAAGTCCGTTATCGGTCTGGTCTCGTTACACTACTCCAATTCTGAACCCCCAAGTTGTTGTCATAAGTTTTGGACGATATAAAACGTTCCAAATGATTTTGTTTGGAAACAAATATCACCGTTTGTCTTTGCTGTGGACAAAACCAAATATATTGACTTTGCAGTATCATTTTACCTTTTTTCACATTAGCCTGTCTCAACTACTCAAAACAAAAAAAATTGGTACCTCTGATATTAATATAGTTTAGACTTTATATTAAACCAGCAATCAATGTTTTTACCGAAATCCATTGTGATCGTTTGTTCGCAATTCTCTTAGTAGAAGTTGATGATAATGATTCGGCTAGTTCTCCTTAAATTTTGTAAAATTCTTTCAGATATATTGTAATTTGACCTTCGCTGATGCTTCCTAAAGCACTTCGGAGGTTTATTGTTTTTAAAAAATTAACCCTGACTACAAATTATAGATGAAGCTTATTTTGTTTCCCCATATAATTATATACGTTTCTAATAGAATGATTGCAATACTTTTCAAAAAGATCAATTGACTTGTATTCTCAAATTTTATTCTCGTTGTTTGCGATTTTTCCATATTTAAGTGGAATTACACTCTGTGAAGTCCCTGTACGCCGATTTGCGTCGACGTAAAACGTAAGTATGAAATTGCTTTCGATTTCCGAGAACTTGTCGGCAACAAGGAAGTTTACTCTGATATTGCGACATATAAACTTAGACAAAAAGAGCATTAGAAAAGCAGTCGTAGAACGCGCCATAATCACTAGCATTTAATAGGATTCCGTTCGATCACTGGTCTTGCGGTTCAGCTTCGAAGTTAATTGAACGATTGTGGAATGAGTGCCAAGAAAATTGCGTTTTCGTTTAAGTCAAAATAAAAAATGATTGACCGGTTTAGGATAGAAAATAACGTCAATGCAGCGAGTAAAAACACCACAAAGAAAGGAATGGCCGCATAGAGAAGGAGGAAGGAAGCAAAATTATTGGTTTTCTTTAGATCAAGTACGCTTGTATTAAAAACAAATGTGAGCGGAAAAGTACTTTTGTTCTTACTTAAAGGTACGTCCTTCCATTCGTTCTACGCCTAACTTAATCGTTGGGAAGTAATATTTTCACAACAAAAAAAACGTTTTATAGCGCATGGAATGTCAACAAACCACAAATGAAAGAATATCTCTTAATATCGCATTCTTTATCTGATTCAAAATTAGCAAACCTAATCCTTAATCTTACGCAATGCCGACACTTTTTTGGCTAGTGGTTAGCATAAACCCACTTCAAAAATCGCCTACATGAAAATTTACTGACAAAGTAACTTAAAAAGTTTCCCACGAAATTACATGCAATGTTACCAACAAAAAGACCTTTTCAAGAAGTTCACATAGAATTTTTTTCAATGACGTTAACAGTCGTCTAGATTCTACATTACTCTTTAATGAGAAATTTATATTTACAGGATAGATTTGGTTTATAAAAGATATGAATCCTGTTGAATATGAGATCCCTCTGTTTGTCCATTTGCCTTTTAGCAAGATTTTAAAAACTCCCTTATGAACTATCTATACGAGTCCATTACTATGGTAAAGTTTTGTTTTGTTTACGTTGCTACAATAATAAAAGCGAACCATAAATACTTTCAATTTACTTTCGGAAGGAGATAAAGATCATGTTACAACTGTTTAACTGCGGTGAGGTATGTTTTAAATAACTTTTGAATGATTTTGGGCTTTTACGTTTTAGAGGGAGAGGAGGTCGATGAAACCGCAAACTTACGTGAACATTTTAAACATTAAAAAAAACCGCTTTTGGAATATAATTTTTTAACTTGCTTAAATAAAGAGTCGCTCACCAAATTGCTTCCTTAAAAAAAATGCTTTTTTGGTAAGTCCTCACCCTTTCCTTCACTGCTTGCTTTCCGGGGAAATATACGCGGAAAATCGCTGCGAGAATGAATTGTAAAAATGTGCGGGATAATTAGATTTCTTTGCTGTTCTAATTCAAGAGTTATCAACCTTATCGCATCCAAGGTCCACCTACCATAACAAAATACGAAAACAGACCGATATCACTCATACTTATTTATTTTTGGTCTCATTAGTTTTCAGAAATTTAAGTCTTTATACGGTCCCACTTTAATCTCAGTAACTTTTACATTTTAACTTATTGTTAGCGAGGACCATCTACATCAGTTCTGCGGCTGAGAACCTCCGAAGTATTCATCGACACTGAACCCTATGTTGTTGATCCTCTTGTGCATGTACGTCTCTGGCTGAGTCGCAGCCATCTACATGTCACCAGCAGCTAGGCTATAAATCTAGTGTCCATCCCAAATGGCCGTTAGTCAAGCCCTCGCGTCATAGGTCTCATCTCACGGAAGTACTACAATGCAGACGTCGGTAGCTCTTGCGGCTCGTATAACGGGAAATGTAAGGGAAAAAAAACACGCGTTAATAATATTTACAAAAGGGCTACTGCAAAGAAGTCATTGAGGTAATAAGCTTCCCTCCCATTCCCGTGGTCGCGTGCAATTAACTTCGACAGACGTGACGGGAAAGCGTATTTTTTATGAGACGGAGACTTTAATTAAGATAAACGTTCAAATGAAAGTGGAATATTGAACGCGGCTTTATTTAGAACGGCCTTGCTTTTCCTGTATTACGCTGAATTTCCTTCGGGCCTTTTGCGTATATTTTTCACGTTGAATTTTTGGGAGGGCATATTTTGGAATCAATTTGAACGTTGGTTGGTAAAAATGCAAATGAAACTGCCGGTGATTTACGAGCAGCTCTTTAAAGAAACGGGTGCTGTTAGTGGAAGCATAAGAGTTTGTTAATTTTAAGGAAATGAAATTTGAACCTCGTTTTTACGTGCCGACTTTTAGTACGAAATCCAAAGATTGATGCCTTAAAAAAGTTATTTCAATAATATCAGTTTTTAACTTTTTCGATAAAAAGAAGAGCTTTCGGTTTGTCTGGGCGTCTTTGTGGCCAACACTCGCTGAACCAATGAAGCCAGAGCAACCATATTTTATGATTATAATCCTCTACCCAATAATAAGGCACGTTAACATCTATCTTTCCTTTTGTCCCGTGTACCATACATAAACGCAATTGCTTCATTTGGAGTTGATACTTTAACCTCGAATTTAAGTAAAAGCTGCAGACGCATTCCATAAGAAGAAATTATGGGTTTTTGCTTTATAATAACTTTTACGATCTCAAGAATGCATGATCGACTTGCTAATAATTATTTTTCCTGCTAAATTATTCTGTTTTACTTTAAACTTTTCTGTAATTGGCTTTTAAAATGTATCAGATATTTGGAGAATATTTGAAACTCGTTAAAAATCAGTAACACACGGCTTCTATAAATTGTGCGGGACATTAATGAGAGAATTTAAATGACACCATTTTAGAGACATAATAGAACACCATTCCCCGAAATCGAACCAACATCTCCAGGTAGTCAGCTGCCTTTCAAATTAAATCAATTTTACTATGTCAATCAATTTCCGCTTTAATTAAAGTGGAAATTTACATAGCGGGTTTGATTTCATCTGTAAAATGTCGTTCCACGTAGCGGCACCTCTTTTGGTTAATCAAACTCGTCTCAATATTGGTAAGAAAAAATTCCGATTCTCAGCCTTATCTTATTTCAGCGAAAAAAACGCGACGATTCAGTATAAACTCATTTTTTTATCAAATGATTTATAGGTGAAAATCGGCACTCATTTTTGCCTGTCCTCTAAATCTTCCCGATGGCAAAACAGATCGATCTATTGACGACCGCTTCCTTTTTCCAAAGACCTTACTGTCTTCTAGTATTTGTACCACTTCGCAGAAACGCCAAAAGAAAGCTATTGCGCAGAGAAAACACCGTTCTTTAAAAATTACCACGCCATAAAAAAACGCAAAATATAAACCCTGAATGACGCTTGCGTTAATGACCTCCACCTCGGTTACGCGTCGCAACCGTTCGTGTCCGAATCCTAACAAGCGCCTCTAGCCTTGGGAGAGAGAAATATACGATTGTGAACCGACATAACAGACGCCGTTTAACCTTAAGAATCCGCTGTCGTCGCCAAGGATCGAACGACGCCGGTAACACTTTTATTCTTGAAATTCTCTCTCGCGGAGAGACTGGTTTCGCAAACGTGACTGGCGCGTACGCGTGCCAACGTATTCATTAGTTATTCGGAAACTTATAAAAGCCGTCTGCCGTGGGGAGGAATTTTCGCAACAATAAGGTTCAACCTTCGAAACGACATGCGCGAATAATTTCGCAAATGCACGCTTATCATCTTGCGGCAAACAATTTTTTTCGAGTCGTTGTGATGAAAGGAATAAAATAACTTTAAGCAAGTAATGGTTTTAAAAAAATGTTTTGCAAATTACTTTATAAAATAAATAATAAAATTTAAAGTGATATAAAACTTTTTTATAAAGTAACGTTTTAACAATGAGAAGTTAATGTTACTATGGACACTGAAGGTATCCAATATAGAGAGAACTGTAGCTGATGAAGGAATAACTCCGAAAGCTTCTACGTTTGTGATGTTTCTGTGTTTTAGTGTTCTTTTACGTGTGTCGCTTCGACATCCCCGGGGCCTCGCCAACCTAAAGTCGTCCGATTGGTGAGTGTTCACTGGGTTTCCTCATCCCAACACCTTGTTGACATCCATATATATATATATATATATATATATATATATATATATATCGTTAGGGGGCTGCAAATATCGAACTATATTGTGCAAAAAGCTCACGTGTAAAGCAATCGGCCAAGCAGTTAACCTTATGGGAAGGTTACTGATTTTTTTTTCCTAAATCCTAGAAAATAGGCGTTGTCGTCATCGCGGTGCACTTTTGGCGCACGATGTTGGCAAGCCTCGTGAGGAAGAGTCACGTGACTCGGAAAATTCACGCTTTTGCGGCTCATTCACGGCCGTTCAGTCGACTGACAATGGAATTCGTCGATAAATCGTTCATTTTCCCTTTTTTAAAAGCATAGTCATAGCTGCCGAGAAGTAAACAAACATTGAATGCCATTGGGTAGCTTGCATCGTTGCGAACTGCGTGGATACGGGAGATGAAAAAATTACGCCTTCCCTAAAAAGTTAATATTGTGTTTACTGGAAGTATTGCTCGTCGATACTTGCTTTTTTGTTCGATTATTTATCGCTACTCATCGATCTAAGAAGCTTTTTTCTCGTAATTTCCTTTCGCGCAAAGCGTAAGAGCTTTTGCGGAACAGGGTTTCAAACCTCAATAACTATAAAATATAACGTAAATACGCATCCCAAATAGGAAACAGGGCGTCGAGCAATAAATCCATTATATTGCCAGGAGCTTACCGAGATGGAGCCTTGAGAGAGGGAGAAACGCGAGGAGCGATGGCCTGTTTCCTAACGAGGACGTCAATCGGAATGCGTATTTAGGACCTACTTATACTCCTTTTATGATTATAAGTATAAACGTTTATCCTTATATTTTGGCTATTGAACTAAAGCTCACTTTTTTCATTGATTGCTAATGAAATATTTGCCTGTAAAATGACTTTTTCACAACCGTTTATATATCTCGAGAGAAATACGTCGTATATATATTTGTATGCATCGATGCGTCTCGGCGTTCACGAACAGTCCCCGTGTTATTGGAGGTCGTCTTACATTTTCCACCTCCTTTACGTCCAATCTCACGAAAAGATTTATAATAGAAACCGCCTTTATTGATGGGCGGCCGTTCCCGTCGGCGTAAACTGCCAAGCTCACTCCGATGTGTTAGAGTATATTGCATTTTTGTCTCTCAGCCTAAAAACATTTCCTCTTCAAGGTTTCGCAAAACAAATATACAATAAATAACAATTTAATGCGGCAGAAAAATACGGGAAAGAGGCATAGGAATTTAGAAACAAAGCCTTTTTTAGGGCTACAACTAAAATTTCACACAATTTCCCTTCCCTCCTCTATATATCGAGCTAAATTTCGACGAAAACCATCGCCTCTCTGAGATTAGATTAATACGGCTGTATGGGTAGTAGTTTTTTTTACGATGAGTTGTTAAGTAAACGACCCTTTTCGTTGGACGGGAGTCGATAAACAATATATGAGGAAAGTTTATTGCCATTTACGCGCAAGCATCGTAAGATGAGGAGGGTGTTAGAATTTGATGCGTCTTCAATGCATACGAATACCAATCCGCATCATCTATGATCATTATCGACGTTTCACCCAATTCAAATCCTTAGTTTTGGAAGACTACTTTTTCGCGGAAAATAAATGCGATCCTGGGCATGGGTGCAGAGAAAAATAAATTTTTCTCGTCAAATACGTGACGTAAAAGACCTCCCTTCCCAATAAACCATCATTTTTACCTTTCTTTTCCCAACATAGATTTTTACTGTTTAACTTGAAGAATTAATACTATTTTTATACGGAAAAGGGCCGATAACATCGATCGATCGGCAGTAGCACCTCTTACTCCCGGTGTTGATGACTCGATCGGAAACTGCAGTGTTGTGAAGTGTCAAATTATGACGAAATAAGTGTGCAAATATAAGGTACATTGGAAAATATAGTGAAAGATTTCAAAGACGGAGGGTGATAAAAAAATATTTCATATTCTTTGAATTCTTTCATATATATATATATATATATATATATATATATATATATATATATATATATATATAATATTTTTCATCTGTGTATTTGTTTAAATTCTAACAATTTGCTATTTATAACTTATTACATCAATTTCTATTATACTGTGTTATTTTTATTCCCAATGTTTCGGTTTTAACATATCATTACTTCTATTTTTTATTATTAATATATATCTATTCTATTTACGCACACGGAATATCCATTATATTGGTATGCTTACGCCACAAAGAAACGCAAACAACTTTAATTGTGGAGGATTTTGTTGTTCAAGGTGGACTACAAAAATGGAGGTTCGAAAATCAAAATTCCATCTCTATAGTTATTTTATCGCTGCCGGTTAAGGCCAGTTCCAACATTAATGAAGTACTATTACATTCAAAGAGAATAGAAAATAACAGCCTCAACTCGGCCTCTTACCTGATTAAAAAGCAAGCACTTACAATTTGCATAGAGATTTTCTATGCAGTATAGTTACAGGTTTTTTTGAGAGAAAAAAATTCTATGCATCCATTGCCAGAGAATTTGCTCTTGTTTATCGGAGGTTGGAGGTCGAAGCAGTAAGAAATGGAATGCAGTATTATAAAAATAAAAATATCCAATCGATGCACTTTGGATGCCGACGTCTATGTGTAATTTTTTGTATCGAAGTAGAATATTATTTTCATGGCTGAAGAACGTTATACGCATCCGATAACCACTATAACACGTGCACAAAAGAGACCAGAGCGAAGATGAAGAAGTTCTGTGCCCACATTCTCCGATCTGTCAAGAAAATGATACTCCTCGTTGCCAGGCGAGGTTCGTTCCTATTGCTTCGTTTTGGTCTCTAATAAGCATTCTCGCTCCGGTTACATTCGCAATCAGCGCAAGAGAACCAAGTCTACATAAAAATAATTATTCCCTCGGAAAAGAATGGAATGGATGTTCCCGCGAATATATGTCCATGTATGGTTTCCCCCGTTTGGATGCTTTGTAAGGCATCTGGGGGTCATTATTTCCATTTTCTTTCCTTTCGCGCTCTCCATCCTTCTCTCCCACGCATTTTTACCTCAATTGAAAGCTTTCAACTTATTCTACTGGCGGTTAGAGGCCTCCTTATTGTCTTAATCCGGAAAACAAGCTACACAATATTGCACATTATTATCCCGGCGAACACCCAAATATCTTTATTAACTACATAATTGATTTCAAATGTTAACCTGACAACATTAGCGCTTTCGATTCTGTATGAATTTGGCTCATAAGTAACAGAATATTGCTTTGTACAAACTTAATGGAAACGATAATTTTAAGTTATATCGAATAAGCTTATTAGGAAATTTCAGAACAAATTGACGCAACTGAAAATGATATTTTGACAGACAATTGCTTCGTGTAATTTTATCTATCGAGTAGAATTTTAATTCGAATTGAAATGTAAAAATTCAGCAAATACTGGAATATTTTCTATGCCGCAGTCTATGTTGTGACTCATTTTCATTAGGTTTCGCAGGTCTTTCTACTCGTTTTTGTCGTATGCTTTCCTGAGCAGTATTTCCCTGAAATTCCAGGGCGGGATTATTTATAACGCGAACACCGCATTTTTATTTGCTGTTTTTACATGCATTTAATGCTTGTTTGGCCGTAGAGCTGCATTTTTTCACTTGTGTGTCACCCATTAAGCGTCAAACGAGATTAGTTGGGATAGGGACCCACTTTGGCTTTAAAGCGACATAAAAAGAGTCAAATCAATCAACTAGTCAAACCGCTGACCCTCTCTCTCCCTTCTCTATATTTCTCCTTCCTCCACTCCTCTCTCTCTCTCACTCTCTCGTCCCCTCTCCCTATCTCTCTCACGCTACCCCCACATTGCCTTCCAACCCCCTATTTCACTTCTTTCCTATTTTGCAACTCGCTTTCTCAGCAATATTTAAATGTACTATAGCACGAAACTCCTTTCGGCAAAAATATTCAAATTTTAAAATCCAAACTGCATTATATGACTATAGGTTAAATGTGAGAAGGAACTAATCAGTCTCAATTTTTCCACCAGTAAAGGAATTTATGTTGTGTTATCTATTATTCTCATTCAATCATCTTTCTTCTACTGACGCTCACCGTCAATTTATTATAAATAACAGCCGCATTAAAATATTTACACGGCAAATTGACGAAGAGGCCTAAAAAAGGATTCGCTTTTGTTGAACTGCGGTCTGATGAATAAGTTTGTGCATCTATATTTCAAACATGATGTCTCAGACGAATGACCAGAGTTGATAATTGCTCGGACATTTGCTCTTCCCGAGTCCCGTGATTAATATATAATATATTTTGTCGCGAACCGCATTATATATATATATATATATATATATATATATATATATATATATATATATATATATATATATATATATATACATATATATATATATATATATATATACACTAGTAGTTGGTGCTTGCATACTGCAAGCATTTCATATCACCTTGAAAAAAACATTCATTATTCAGACAGACATTTCATCATTACAAATAGTCTTTTAATTCTAAAGATTTCACCTCTGCAGCGATTTCCGTTTAGTTTAGTTTAGTTTAAAACAATCCCCAAATGTTGCAATTTTAAATATTTTACACTTTCTTCATTATAAGCTACTAATTTTACACATTTTAGCCAAATTTTAAAGTTGTAGCACTTCTATAAGTAAAATAATATTTTTTTAATTGTTTAAATTTAAATAATTTTTAACGGCCGCCGCAATTCATATATGGTAAAATTGACATGTTTATTTTTGCAAATTTACTACTTTGTAAATAATTTGAAAATTTCAGCTTCCTAGCTCATCCCGTAGTACCTAAACAGTTATCTATTTGTTTAAACTTTAAGAATTGTTAACTGCCAAACAAATTAAAATATCAAAATTTGTATAATCTCTATTTCGTTTTTTTAAGAATTCTACTTATGAAAAAAATTTCAACTCCGTAGCACATTTGGAAATACATAAACCTTGAAAATTTGTTTAAACAATTGAGAATTTTTAGCGCCCGCATTGTTGCACTTTTTCAAGATTTTCGTTTTTTCTGGTCGGTTTTGTACAAAATCCTACCAAAGAAAAAATTTCGAATCTCCAGCTCATCTGGAAGTACCTAAACATTAGTATCCTTCATTAGTTTAATAATGCTGGACAAAGTACCGAACCCTACTCGTCTTACACTTGAATTAACGCATTTTATTGAAACAGGGTAAGCCATTGTGTGCATTTTAAAATAAGAATTCCCCAATTTAGTTGCAATTTTTTAAAATAGTCTTTAAATTTAACATACGCCTAAAGTGCATGTTATCTCTTTACTTTCAATTCATTGTATTGCCTTCCGTTATAAATTATTTTTTTAATATCATTTTCATTTTCGCTTCTAATATGAACATGAAGAGTCATAAGAATCCTATAATATTAGCATAGCTGCAATTTTGGATATAGAGAATCCTAACCCTTTTCCTCTAGATTTCTGCCTTTAAAAGGAAAGATAATTTAAAATTGTTTAGAATACAAAAGATATTAATTTTCTTTTATAATTACAGCATAGCCATATAAACTGCGCAATGCATTGCTTTATTTATATTAGTCAACCAAATATGCATTTCTTTTGGTTATATTCTCTCTAATTTTACGCAATACAATATAATAGAAAAACACGGATTGATATCCTCTATAACGCATGTTGGCGAACCCCTTGAAATCCCCAAGGGGTCCACGAACCACCGCTTGGGAAACACTGATATAGAGAAAGGCTTGTGACCATGATGATTATATACGTATAACCATTGGTAAATACGTGACCCTATCGCGGAATAATGAAGGAGTTGTTGAATGAAACATTCCAAGCCCTTGGGCAGATGCAGACCATATTCGCCCTGAATCAAGAGGGATCATAGTCGATTTGTAATGTCTGCAACGATATCCGATTACCTCGACTGTTACCAGACATGGGATGCGAGTGGAATTATTCAGCGGTGCTTCCCAATGTTTAGGCAGTATGGCGGTATTAATTTTTTCACATGTCAGGCGAGGTATTGCGCCAACGATATGCCAGAGCAGAAAAAAATTCCGAAACAAATTTTTTTTTAATTTTTACTTGAAACAAATTCGGAAATACAAAAGAATAATATAGTTGTCCTCTTTCATCGTTTTATAGATTGCCATTTTTTCTGAGAAGAGCAATCATGCTCTAGTTTTTGCAATCATTGCCACGTGCGTAATATATGCAATCCTGCAATATGCGTTTTAATTCACGTACACGTACATATATTAATATGTGTGAAAATAAACAGGGGCGGATTTACGCCTACTGGGGCCCCTGGCGCTAAAAATTTAAGGGGCCCTGGCGCTAAGCAGTCGGGGGCCCTGCAATCTAAATATACTAGTGCTACCCGCAAAAACTTTTGCGAAGTCAGTCAGAAATCTCCGTGTTTAAAAGTAATAATTGCCCATTACTCCTTATAAAATTAGACAACCGACATTTTGAATTTCATGTTGGTTTTTATAATTCATATATGCAATTTTAATTGCTTCTCCCTTACGAAAAAGGTAATATTCCAGTATTTAAATAAAGAAGATTTTTTTGTTTTGGTCATTCGTTAAAAATTCCCACAGTCCACAAGCAGATTACTGAATAATAATAATCTGCCATTATTAACGTTGCGATCTATTAATTTTGATGTTGCTACAATTGTAATTTCGATGCTTCATAAAAAGCGCGAAGCGAATAACGACATCCTTTCGTCGATTCGGAGGCTTAATAGATGCTTACTGAATCGGAGGCAACAATGCGGATCGCCTTGGCAACACCCGGAAACAGCACGAAAAAGCCATAAAATGTCGAAAATAAATGCGTATTTCTCACAAATTCATCCGTGTAACGTCAAAACATTGCAAGAATAAGATATTTTATAGTCTTAGCCGTCGAATAAAGGAAACAGAGAAAATTGGTGTGTTTACGTATTTTGATGAATAAAAGAAAACAATCTTGCACCTTGAAAAATCTAAACACCTGCGTAAACTATGGGAAAATATAATTGTCTCCCGCAATCGAATACGGGACACTTCCGTAAACGAAAATCATTTTCCCGGGGTCTCCTAGTTGGCAGAAGCAAAATGGCATTTACAGCATTTCTCTATGACAAATTGTTCAAGAGATAAAAGGGGGACGGACGCACGGACGGACAGACATTGAGTAATTATGTATAAAAAATATTGAAACCGCTCATAACGGCTACCCTCCTTTGTGGCACCTCTTAACGATCGTTTTTCTATGGAATCATAGAGAGGTTCCACTGATTTTTAAATTGAGACATTTAATATTTCTGAGATTATATACACGAACATTTTTTCGGGGCTCCTTACTCCACGGGGCCCCTGGCACGCGCCATGTGCCACCCCCTCCCCCTTAATCCACCACTGAATATAAATACTTATTTTATTTTCATACATACAGCGATAAAATAACAATGTAAGAAGAACAGAGAGAAGGACGCTATCCCTTATCCACCACCCGAAAAATGAGTAAAAGACTCCATAACGCAGCTCTGTGCTGTCCAATTCGGATAACATTTAAGGCCCCGCCATAAAGCTTTTGGTTTCACTTCGCCATTGTTTGGTAGGACCCGCCCAAAGGCGATCTCCCTCTCCCCACCTCGCAAACCAGGTCGCCTCGAGTTACTAAGTTTCTCTTTGAAATGCCGTGCCCTAGCTCATCTAAGTTCACCGTTGCCGTCGGCAAACTGGTTGCCTAAATACGTACTCAAATGTCTGAAATGGGAAGCAGGAGAATATATTTTCCGCTTGTTTAAATAACATAGTACAATGAACGTTGGCAATATCTATCTTAAAGGCTCTGGAATTTTTTTTCCCTCTACCGTTGGAAGTCTGTCGAATTTCGCGATAAAAAATTCTCAATGCCTCGCCTCCTCGATAATTTTCCGGAATAAAAATGCAAAGCATGTAGATAATTAAAATCTGACTTTTAGAGCCACGATGGCGAGTTATGTCAGATGCGGAAATCGCGTAATTGCTAGAGCAGGAATTTCGGCCACTCACCTCCGATCTGCCAGGCAGAATCCCCTTCCAAATCGATAAAATTCGAAGAAAGTCGATATTTTTAGAATTCTAAGCTACGAGCAAATGCAAATAAACATCGGCATGTATAGATTCTAAGAAAAGCAAACTTTTTTATTCTTTTTTTTTTCTTTTTTTCACTGAATTGACTTAAGCTTCGAAATTTTGTGACAAGAGACTGAATCTATAGATATAGTCTTTCTTTTTCCTTCGCTTGGGTTATCGTCTGCCATATCTCTCGCATTAAAATGCTCGACATTAAAAAATATTGGTTGAAAGCTGGAAAGATGAAAAAAAAATTATAATAGAGTTGATTCACACATTATTCTTTAAAAAATACCTCTGCAATAGCCTTGGAAAGGTTGGAAAAACTGGTTGTATTCATCGACTGTAAGGCAGCCATCATCAGTGATCATTCACCAACAGTAGATTTTAATGAACCACTAAAGATGACGGCTGCTTTGCAATCTAAATGCTCACCTGGTGATTTCCTCAATCTAATTATGGTTATTGTGGAGTTTTTTTGCAGTTTTATTTTAGCCATAAGGTGAGATCTATAATTCTCTTTTGAAATACATTTTTATCTGATGTAATACATCAACCATGCCCAGCCAATTTTCCGATTTCCATCCAACAATAAATCTCTAAAAAAGTGTGACAACCTTAATCGTTAGTATTATCAGGAGCAGGTTTCGCAATTAAAACAAAATCTCTCATATTAAACACTTGAAGAAGAAATAAAATAAAAACAAAGTACGGATAATAACAGCAAAACTCCACCTGAGAGTCGATTAAATACTTGTAAAAACATAAACGAAGAAAAATTGCCAAAACTGCCATCGAGTGCCATATTTTAATCGAATAATACATCTTCGAGCTAACACGAACATTTCCACCGTGTTCGAGGGTGAGATAATAGTGCAACATACATTATTCAAGAGCAAATAACTTTTACATCAGACTTGGTCATCGACGAGGCATGGATAAATATTCTCACGAAAACTTGATAGCAGGTTTTCAAGGAAAGGTTTATTAATTTTTCGCCGTTTAAACTATCGGAGATCACATTACGTCATCGGTCCTTTTTTCAGACTGCAGAGGCAGACAGAATGGCACACTCACGGAAATCTCATTATCCCCAAAGCAGGTATTTCAACTATCCCATCCCAATTCTCTCCAGCCTCACTCCTTCCTCGAAGAAATTACTTTCGATAAAAGTCAAATTTTTAGAAGTTGATATATCATTAACCGTCCATAAAAGTTATTTTTAGCAAAGCACGAGTTTTGCATCAATATTATTGCATAGAAAGAACGACCAAAGAAATAGTAATGATAATCACGGACCAACAGTTATTTTCAACACTTGTGCATTTAAAAGTTATAATTATTTACCGTTTTATATATCGTCTCATTTGTTATTTTATTCTTCACTTTATTTACTATTTTATTTTATTTTATTTGTTATTATGTTATATATTACAATAATTTCTCACTCCTTTCGACCACTTTCCCAAGGGTCACTTCAAATGTATCTTTTGAAAAATTCCGCCGAGAACTTTGGACAAAACGACTAGAAACAATCTTGCCGACTGTTCAAATGTTACTCTTTCTATCCTTGCACCACGGCCGTTTTAACATAGAATTGAAGAATGTATCCAAGTTGAGGGAGAGCAGTTTGAGCATTTGTTAAAATAAATCTCAGTCCTTTGCTTCCTGACTTTTAGACCGCCATTTAGATAAGGGTTTCCCAACCTGGTGCTCGTGAGCAACACTGCCCATGGTCGGTCTAACTGTGCTCTTCTATGATAATTAAAAATTGCATTTTCATACATCTATTAATGTATGAATTAATTGTACCGTTGTTTTCTTTTTAACCCTATTAAAGAACATTAATAATAGCTTTGATGTTGGTCCGATTTCATTTGTGATTATCGCTATTTTCTTCAAAGTATAGCGTTGTTCGCTAGAAAATTAGCTGTGAGCTCTTGCCGTGCAACATTAATTTGTCAGCAAAAATATTTTAACTCTTACTGATATTCCATTGCTGTCTCCGAACTTACTCAATCTCGATACTTTGGCAACTAAGAACCAAACCGGCTTTTCATATCAGTTCGTTCGAAACACGCATCCATCATCCCGTCGGAGTGATTTTGTGAATTATTCCCACATTACTTCGTTCTTAGTATTCCCAATTTCGGCCGTTGGATAAGGCTGCAAAAAGATTTTTTTATCGGTTTGAATGTCTTTCGTAAAACAAAAACATCGATTTTAATCGTCTGGTACGAGAAAAAAATAAACGTCTCACATACACACGCGCGCACACACACACACACAACTAATACGACCACTACCCCTTTGGCGAGCATAAAACATTCTCGGAACGTCGTCTCGGCTCTTTTACGGGCCCATATATGGACGCCCGGGACAGGTCGAAAGGACTTGGAGAAACGTTAAGTGATCGGCTCCACGCTTTACTTTCGCCATCAGAAGATAAACGCTTCCCCAAGGGAAGGAGAGAGAGATAGAGAGAGAGAGAGATAGATAGGAGTGAATATAATACGCTTTGGCCTGCACGGAGAACGCTCTCCAATTCCGGTTCGGAGGATAAAAAATAAAACATTGCGCTTGAGTAAAAGAGAGAGAGAGATGCAGAAGGGTAGTAACATTAATGAGGCACCTCCCTCGAAATTGCCAATTTTCGTCGGAAAACGGCATTTTTTCCCGCCTTATAAAACCAAAGAGCGAGAGGCATTACTTTTGCCGTTTTTTTTGCGCTCATCAATGTTTCAGACCACGGATTAGATTGCGAAACATCGTGTGAGTGAGTTTGAGGTCTCTTTCTCTTTTTTATTCCATCCTGTTGTACGTTCCTCTCCCCCCAAGTCCATATCCATCTCTCGCGAAAGGAACGCCCTCCAGGTGGGAGCGCCGCGTACTACAGCCCCGGGGCAGAAGGCGTGGCGTCCATTGATGTCCGTCCGGCACCCCCCATACCCCCTCTCCATCCTCGCCCTGCCCCACCACCTCGCTCCTTGCCCCCTCGCCGGATCCAGCCGTTGCGGGACGGTTCAAAGACCTTTTGACGAAACCGTCCCACTTTCATTCTCTCTCTTTCTCTCGCTGGAGAGGGAGTTGTAGAGGATGGAGAGAGAGAGAGAGAAACAAAGATAGGGAAAGGGAACGAGGGAGGATATTCGGTGGTTGGAATGAAAGGGGGAAGGCGTGGTCCTGGGAGGGAGAGGAGGATGGCGTGGTGGAGTTTAAAAATGGGAGATTTGACTCCAGAAGGGAGGAGGAGGTTTTTGGAATAGAAGACTAACGAAGAATATTATATATTAGGTATGTACATACATATATAGTTTCCGCGATCTGCGTGATATAACGCTCAATAGTAGAACTTTCTTCCGCTAGATGGCTCTAATAATGTTCAAGATTTTTTTACGCTCTTTTTAAGTGTCTCATAGCCCTTACAAGGATCTTCGTCCGCATTCGCAATCCATCTGGTTCTTTCGCGCATTTCTATGTCCTGCAAAATTTTCCACGAGCTGCAAGTGCAGCACAAGCTCGTTAATTCTCGTACTCCGGATATAATAAGGCAATAATAAAAATTGAGTCGTTAGATTTACGCGACTGTGGAAAGCGAGGAAATTAATATCCCCAGCGAGCTGAATCGCAGGCGGCGCGATGCCCTTTCAAATTGAATTTTTTTTCCGCGGAACTTAATATTAATATTCCAGCTCAACCGGCCAATCCATTAAGATTATGTCGGAGACCAATGAATGATACAATGGGCGTGGTGGGGTGAGTGAAGGAAAAAGAGAGTGAGAGAGTGGGTGGAAAATGGGACGAGGAGTAAGCGGGGATATCGGAGAAAGAGGTAGTCAGTGAAGTAATAGTCGCAGGATAGATTCCCATGCGTTAACGGAACCAGATCTAAGGAAAATTAGTTGTTCAGGGCGTATTCTCTCCGCCACCTAATTTATATTTGCGCGGCGACACATTGTTCGGATTTGATCGATCGATTCGTGCGCCTAACCCGGTGAGAAATATTCGTTGCTATTTTTTTATCAATCCCTTTTCCTCCCGATTTGAAAACACCTCTACGTGTCGCTGTTGCCTTCAGACTGTCAATCCCTTCTCCTTAAGTACCCCTTAATGCTCCTTTGCTCCTTTCGCGCTTTAAACTCCAAACTGACGAGGAAAGGAAAGTAAGAGGAGACATAAAACTTCCACAGATGTTCACGCGCAATCTCCATTTCGAATGCAAAATAACAGAAAAAAACACAATTCGGTAGATATTTTTCACTTAAAATTCGACAATAAGGGAGGGTTATTAATTACTAATTAAATAACTAATCGCTGATTAATTTGTTACATGCTGATTGCTGGTTAATTAGTTGCTAATTAATTTCTGATTGACCACTCACATTCGTATTATTTTTCTCGGATTAAAGTCGCTTTCTAGCCATTATTAAGTAAGCTTACCAATTTTGCAATAAATTTCTTTCGGTGGCAGGACGGAACTATCTTAATATGATTGTATAAATTCTCAAGGCAAAAGCAATAACTTTAAATCGTTCTAAATTCAGTCAATCTGTTTGCTGTCGTCCATCGTCTCAAAACTGCATGTCATTTTCATTTTAAAACTAGATGTATTAATATAGCCATCCTTGAAAATGAACTAATAAATCCTCGGTTAGCTTCTTTTTAAAATTGAGTTGTGCAGCTAGGATCGTTTAGTGCTTGCATCAGTTTTGCGATTGTATTGAGAATAATAAAAATGATAAGTTTTCACATATTTAGCACTTATATAAGTTTTAGCACTTCCAAAAAAATCAAATACCTGTACTCATTTGTTGAGTGACGTAGGTTTATTGAGAAAGTATTACTTTAATCAAGAAGTTATACCGATTGTTCCCCTGAATTGATTAATAATCTTTGCACCAGAGAAACATCGGAGAATATCTTTAAAGTTCGTGTATGTATATAAGGAAAACTACGAATTATTATATGACAGCAATTTATTGGAAGAAATGTCCTTATCAAACACCTTCGTTGAAAATTTGCTTTCCAGACAACGAGAGAATTGGTCGGACCTTCCTTGAAAATGAGCAACGGTTAGCCTCTTTGGCAATGGACGCAAACCATCACGCCCCGGACCTTGGGAGTCGTTTGCTCGATTACCGTTTAGTCCGCTGAATATTTACCGATGTCTTTTCTACATGCCATTTTCAATTCATTCTCGCGGCCAATTGCGGCAGAATCGTTTTACCGGATAACCCAGAAAATCCACGTTAACGGGTGTTCGGCTCCGACGCGCGATGCAATTCTGCCCGTGGAATCGATTCGTTAGTTTTTTAGAGCGAAAAACCTGGGATTTCGTCCCAGAAAATGCAACGACTTGCCTTTGGACGCAACCCTTATATTCTGGCCTCCTCGCGAGGGTGAAGTAACGGCCTTTGTGTTGCATTGGCAGCTGGTTCGACCCCTGAGTCGGGCAAGATTCAATTTCGAGGTGAGAATCTCGTGGTGTTCTCCGCGCACGCTCGCCCATGCGGAACTGTCCTCTGACGTTGTTTCGAATTCGGATATGGTTTTTTCAAATCTCCCACAACGACGCGAGGACGGAGCTTTTCTGGACGAATGTGTTTTTTACTGATTAGTTTTGAAAAACTTACGATGGCGACCGAAAAATATAAAGCTGCAGTTATACCTCCGTCTAGTTCGGCGCAACGAGACCATTGCGATGAAAAACGACTTTTAAAAATCTTTTTAGATTCTATGAAAAAATTGCAAATGTCAAGAAATTAATTTTGTCCATTTAGGAGCGGTTATTTTGATGGTGGTGTTCGCCATACTTTCGTGCGATCGGCGCAAAAATATTTGGAGATCGAAAAAAACGTGCATTTCAGGTACAAAGCAGTCATCTTCACTTGTAATTGATGGAATGATATGATCCGAAGATCCTATGCAGACAGGCATAAGCTGTGAAAGTTTTTTCTCGTTTCAAAAATTGTTCCAATCTTCACTTGTGATTCACAGATAATAAATTCTAATAAAAGCATCTACTATTGGTGACTCACCACTGATAACGGCTGATTTATAATGTATTTGATTTTTCCATCCTTTTTATGGAAATTAGATTTGATTTCTGCGAAATGGTTAGCTCGATAGTTCTTTCTTGGAGTGAAAATAAATAGAAAACCGACAAAATTATAAACTCAAAAGTGATCAATAAAACCTCTCATAACATCTATTGATAAGCAACTATAACTAACATATTTCGAGTTATGATATAGGAGAAGATTGCGTGAGAACCTATGCCCCAATAACATGCCAATTAGAATCGCTTTTAATGTTATCAATCGAGCCTTATTTGAAAATCATGTTATCGGATATTTCCCTTAACAGGATTTTAAAACAGATAAAGCAAGTGCGGTAAGAATTGTAGAGCAAATTACATATGGCGCTTTTTTCACCGACTGCTATCTTTCAATGGGGTAAAGAATCGCAGATGCTATGCGTTGTTGGTTGCCTACATTTGCGGCAGGCTGTACTATTTAGCGATACTAGTAGTTGCCAGTCGATAAATCGACTGGTTGGTTAGATTAAATATTGTCTTGGTAGTAAGCCTTCTGTCACATTACTATGAAGCTCAGCGACTGCACGGTTTATTTCCTTCTACTAATGTCCGCTAGGAGTGCCACGTCATTTCCTACAGCGTCTAATGTCCGCCAGCAGAGCCACCTTAACATCAACCAATACAACTACGTCGAGCAGAGCTTATTCGGTCACAAAAAACTCAGTATCTCACCAACGGTAAGACCAATTTCAATTTTATCATTTTCCTGCAAGTCTGCAGGCCGAGACTTTTAATTTGATGCATCACACGTTAAGGTGGCTGTTACCTTCGCTTTAAAAAACTCATTTTTTACGCTATTAATATATATATTTTATAACTTACATCATTTTTGGATCATTATGTATACGGACAGACGGATGGATGAAACGAATACAAAAGCAATTTTTTTATAAAATACGCTAAAAATAATAAAAACCTAATAATTTTTTAAAATTAACTTTCAGAACATACTAAAAGGTAAAAATAAAATAAAAGCAGAAGTCGAAGAATTATTAAGAAATTCTAATTCGGTGAAAACTCTTTCGAAAGCCTGAAAATCATCTTTAAAACGTTTTATGCCTTAGTTAAAACTCTAACTTAAGCGATATGCTTTTCGTAATATACTAAGCATTACAACTTTTAGAAGATGACTTGCACACGTTTAGAAGTCTGTTACAAATTCAGAATTTCCGAATAATTATCTATACCACATATACATATAGCTGGTAGTTACTTATGATGTCATATATATATATATATATATATATATATATATATACATATATATAATATCATATACAAGGAATGCTTTACAGTTTGGTGCAAAAGCGCACATTAACATTTGAAAATCTCTATGAAGTTGTTATTGCGGCCGTTAAAAATTTTTAATTTGAAATAATTAGATAAATATTACTGCACTTCTAGATGTGCTGCAACTAGCACTGTAACTAACTATTTAAGCACCCGGGGAAAACTACCAAATATGCGCCCCTTCATAAAAAATTCTCTAATACCTATATATGGATTTAGGGCGAACAATTAATAAATATAAATAAACTAGAAATGATATAATTTCTTACTATAAATGTACATACATAATTTAAATACAGAAAGTATAAATATTTTAATATTGAAAAGTTATTCTATGTGATTGTAATGCAGCAAACTCATCAATTGCATCATCGAAATTTATATATTCTGCTATGCGTAAAGTCTGGAACAAGTATATTAGTGAAATCGCCCCTGTCCTTGTGACATGCACAACTTCCCTTTAATAATGTTTGCGGCCCTTTTTTAGTTACGCCCGGGGCAGATGCCCCGCCCTAGTTACGGCGCTGGCTACAACATTAATATTTGGCAGAAATGTGTAACATTAGTATCCAACAATGGAAAAAGTATAATATTCTTTAAATTGCAAATTTAATGACTGCTTTTATTCCAATATTGTCTCATAAGGAAAGAACGAAAATCGGCGCAGAGGCGCAAACTTTTGAATTAAAAAAATATTTCTAATAATGAAATATCTGTCTGAAAATTTGTGTTTTTCAAGATGAAATGGAATAATTGCAGAATGCAAGCACCAACTACTTGCATCTAAAAGTAGGTAATTGTATACTTAAGATTCCTATATGTATAATCTGTATAGATCTATTATCTATCCTTAATGATTATCAAAAACTTATAGTTATTATAGCGAATATCATTTTAAGTTTTTCCTTCACATAAGACATCGACATGTGGAAACAGATAGATCAGCATCGCAAGAAAATGGTTCGCGAAACTTAAATGGCATTTCTAATCCGAAAGAAACTTCGCATTGTCGGCGTTCACCGCTTCCATTATTTAGCACCAAACCTTCACTCGTAGCATGTTCGAAAGAAAAAAAAAGAACACACTCGACTATTCGAATTTCCTCTGGGAAACAATGCAGCGCCTTCATTTTAGAACGACGGGAGAAAATAAACGACTTCGAAATCGAAAGAAAGCTCAGGTGCCTGTCCTAAAAAAAATGAAATGCGTGTCGGGGTAATTTATTTCCTCCGTCCCATAATGCACCATTCTGCTCCGAACGAACCCTTCACGCAGAGAAGCGATTTTTTATGAAACTCGAGAAAAGTGCTCTCTACCCCGCCTCAAAACACCGCGAGACGGTCTCATGGAAATGTTCTTAAGCACTTAAACGGGCGAAAAACTAATGCCCAGTAGGTTTCTCCTCCAATTTCAACATCGCGAACCCATAGAAATTTGCCGCGTATTACGCAATTTTAAACTAACAAGCAAAATATTGACAGCGGATAAAGGTGGGTGAGCGTCTCTTAGGGAGGTTTTGGAACCGAATAAGTACGATTTCACTTCTTGGGTAATCTCGCGTCATCGTGGAAACGGAATAAAATCAGGTGCGTTCCTTAAGAGCTCCACGTAAAACTTTTTGAACCGCTCCGGGTTTTTCGCAGCTTAACATTTATTAAGACACCTGTTTAAGTTTTGATTACAGAATCGGAAACGCTCAAGCTTTGAACTGATACTAGTGTTTAAACGACGAAAATTCTAAGCATACCTGTCGCTTCAAATACATTTACCGGCATAGAATGCTAATCAACTAATAAAACCTCAAAAATTTAATGGAGCATTCCTTTCAATGCGAAAGCGAGAACTGAAGCAAAAACTATTACCTCGCCGGAGTCTTATTAGATGATTATTTTTCAAACGCAGCGGAGGTATTTGGGTTGAATGTGCGAGAGAGGAAAATCGTATAAATAGAGTGGGAGATAGAAACTAGTTTTCTGGTAATCATCTGAATGAGAATAAAATACCTCTGAGATCATTTTTTCGCGTCTAAGAGACTGGTATAAGTTTTCTCACGCAGAAAGGGAACAGGTGCCCTCTATGCATTATCTGGATAAGCTGTCATTATTCGGCGCAACGTTTGTAATTGCCGCAATAAGTTGAAATCGCTTAGAAATTAAATGGACAAACATTGAAAGCACGAGTTTCTCTCCTATACGTGATTCTCTTTCCAACTATGACAAGGGAAACGTGGATTCATTTCTGTCGCTTAAGAGTTTCTAAGTCACGAGAGTGCTCGTTTTCTTAAAATATGGGCGCGCTCAGGTTCGACCGACGACGATAGTGACAATTCAAGCCTTAGAGCAACGAGTCAGCGTAATTAAATAGTGGCGGAGAGAAGTGGAGAAGGTACGTTTGTCTGCGCACGCGCGATCAATTGTTAACTTGGCGTTCCAGAAATAAATCAACAGATGTGATATTTATTATGTATTTTGTTGGTTTTTTATGTTCACAAATTTTTTCTGTTATTGATTGCCAGTAAGCAGCAGAACTTGTTTTAGGACAATCCGATAGTAAATATACCTTTACAAATCCATTTTTTTATTTAATAATATCAGTCTTTGGCTTCAAATGCACTTGATATTTACAAATAATATCCCGATAAATCTTAATAATAAAACAGGAAAAACAAAGCAGCAAGAAGAATCGGAATAAAATTTCAAAAGCAAGCTTTTGCAGCCTTTATAAGTAATAACATTATTTATGCGTACAATCAACATCTCACAATTTTCCGTAAATATTAAACAAAATCCCTTTTGCAATCGGAACACGTTTGATTTTTTAAATCGAGAATTCCGTTCGACATCCTCACTTTATATAACGAAAGTGTTTCACAGTTTTGCAAATCTAATCGTTAGCGATTTCCACCTCCTCATTCATTGGTCATGGCGAAATATCGAAACATTTCCCAACCGAACAAAAAAATCGTGTTTATAGAAAGGGGCACGCCCTCTAATTCATTCGCGTTAAGAGTTTCTTCTCGAAGAGCGAAATGCGTTTCCGCGGGAAAACAAAAGACGGGAGCTATTTTTTCTCGCTCGCAGAAAAAAATCTTCCTAAATGACGTGGGAACCGTTTATTTGCAAATCCCCACCGCTATTTTCCCGCCACGACTCTGCCTCGATAACATCAGCGTTAGAATTTTTCGGGTTAAAATTTGCTGTCTCAAGAGAAAAGGAATTTACAGAGATGAAACTTGTCCACAGGAAAATTTTAATTTAAAAAACAAAATAAAAATTCTCATCATGCATAATTCGCAATTCAGCCGTCATTAAATATTTTTAATAATAATAATTAATACAATATTTTATACCCTAATGATAAAACGAGCGAGAAACTTTTACTCTGAACTAGATTTAATTTTGTTTTCCAGGAAATAGTACATCCTAGCAATAAAAGCTGAAAATGACTTCAAAACACTCATTCTCGCGTGTCATTGAGCGAATAATTTTTTAGATGTTTTCTCAAAATCTTCGAGGCAAAAAATGTTGTCCAGGAGATTTTTTCGGTGCTTTTGAAAACTATCGTTGATGTCAAGGCCGGTGTCCCCAATGGCAGATTCTCTAATGCCCTCTAAGAAAAATTCGAAAGGACAACTCGAGAAGAGTTGCCTATTTTCTAACAGCCAACTGTTAAGGGCAACTACATAGGAAGGCTTGCGGCGCATATCGAATAGTTCCGAAAATCGAGATAAGTCCAAATGCGCTGGAGAAATTCCGCAGATCCCCGAAGCGGAGAATGTGGCAAGACATCCTTATTATTCGGAATTCGGTTCCTGATGCTTGTCAGCGGCAATCGGAGCACTTTCGAGTAACGTTTTCTACCCTGTAATTCGTTGGAAACTCTAATCTGATGAAATGGAAAGCGGAATCGTGGGAAAACTGATCGAATTGAGAGATATTTAGAAGATTTTATTTTGTTCGTGGCAAAATCTTTAAGAAATTTTAATGTTATCCTCATATTAAATTTATTTTGGTAGTACCCGCTATAAAATATCGAATTTACTATTACGTTCTAATCTCCCTTTGTGAATCGGCGAGTTATACAAGGAACTTCTTCCCAGACAAATTCGTTCTGCAGAGCTCCCATATCTAGAAGCCTTCCTGTGATAATCTAAAGGTCGTTTTTGGAAAAGTGAGAAACTACCAACAGAGTAGCTTCTCTCAAGCACAGTAAAATATTTTAGACCCGTATACGCCGAGTAAGTCATAGATGCGGAAGTGACACAAAATTTTAATGATACTACGTCTTCTGACCAACGCACTCTCAATTAAACTGATAAAAATAATGCGGTCATCGATCCTAACTTCTCAGGTAGCTGTATTAATCTTAAATACTGAACGTTAAAACATACCGAGCGTTGAAATCACCATGAGTACATCCTCCTTTTCTTTTAGTATTTTGGTTCAAGGCGTTAGGCCCATCGCCGGGACCGAAGACAGAGATGCCTGCAAAAGTAAACAGCATCACTCGCATTCCGAAGCTCTATCCGTTTTCGATTCTCTTCCAAGCGATATGGTAACTCAATTCGTTTGGCCTTGAGAGCGAGATAGTGACGGATGTAGAAGAATGTTGAGAGAAGAAGCGGCAGAGAGAGAAAGAATGAGAGTCATGAACCGTAAACATTGTTTCGGAAGCCCTCTTCTTAACGTCGCAGGTTTTATAACACAAAATTTAGATCTTAATTATTCTTTCATATTCTACTGCACATATACAAGCAAATGGGACGCCATTGTTGCGAATGTACTGATAATGCTCGGTGTCTTCTATAAATAGATGCACTATACTCACAATATATATGCACATACAAGGCACCAAGGCCTTTTTAAGGATAGAAAATTATTGGGCTTAACAATAAATATAGGAAATGTTAATTAGATGAAGCATAAAATGAGCAAACGCTATAAACTGATAAGGAAACTATATTCTTTTAAGATATGACGATCTGAAAGGTCGGATGATTAATAGATTAACAGGATGACAGTTATTATGATAGATTTGATATTTTCTTTAGGGATTTGCCTTTTCTCGCTAATTACTGTTGGTTCAATACTAAAATTAAAATAAATTTGATTAAAATACAGACAATGTTTTTACATATGCATATGCAGCAGTATATTTAAGTGGTCATTTTTAGATGATATCAGCAGCACTGTAACTAGCTATTTAAGCGCCCGGGACTAATTACTGTCTTTAGTTTATTTAGTCACAAGTTCATGTGCCCCTTGCTTACTTTTGCCCGAGGAAGTTGCCCCACTTGCTCCGTCCTAGTTCTGGTACTGCATATCAGTACAATAGGCATTTGTTGCCCTTATAAGGCAAAAAATCGGGAATAATGTCTCGATAAGCGATAAAAGCCTGTACAAAAATATTTCGTATTATTTTCTGCGAATATTCTATAATAAAAGTTTAGTATGCCACAGAACATTTTAAAGTACTTAGATAAGTACAAAAACATCGTTTAAAATGATAAGGACCGAAATCGAGGGTATAAAAATACAGATAACTGAGTTAGATTTCCGCAGTAAGGCAATATAACAAGTAAAGAATTATAGCATTCGTATATCAGTAAAAAAAGACTGTATGAAAAGTAATAATCGGTACAAAGGTGAATAAATCAGTACAATATTCACTTGCAGTGTATTATTTGCTTATAAAACGATTGAGATTAAACGTGCGTACTTGGTGCACCAAGCGAAGGGTTTTCAGTTTTTTCAGTCCGGATCAAAGATACCATTTCGTGCAGGTTAGGTGAGAAATTCTTGCCAATTAAAGGAGAGCACGTACGCGTATCTCGCATTTTATCTATCGCTCTTTCTGGTTGGCCCCATTGACCCGTCGTTTCCCACGGGGGCGGGGCAACCGCTCCGCGATCCGGTTGCTTACGCACGCCATTTCATCCCGATTTTAATTTTTTTCCCACCTGAACTATGTGAGCGTGCCTTTCCGTATCGGGGAAAAACGGAATATTTTATTTTTGGTGGGAAAAAGGACGAAAAAAAGTAGATTGGCCGACACCGAGCTCAATTTTGTGTATGCATTGTTTGGAGGTATTTATTTTCAATTGGGAAACTAATATACCATCGCCATAACTTTGCACCTGTATTATCCTATATAAATAGCTAGTGATTCCGTGACGATTTTTTAAAACATACTCTTCATAAGATTAACGAATTAGATTGTTCTCGTGCAGAGTAAAGTAATATAACCACTAATGGCACAATTATCCTTACAACAGGTCAACGTGCATTAAGTAGTCCGATAAAAAATAAATGAATAAAATCATACTCGGACTTTCTCACTGAAGTTGTGTCCAAGTCGCTCCGATACCTATCTCTCTTCCGCTTTGACCTCCGACCAAAATCCGAACGTTACTCACCGACACCGCAAATATTGCCCGTTAAACAAAACCGCTTTTTTCCATGTTTTGAAGTGGACGAAAGGTATGCTGTCCTGGAACCTAAGATATTGTCTCAATCTCTCTAGGACTCAAAGGACATTTCTTTACGCCCGGCGCGCGCCTCCCTTAATGCCTCTAGGGTAATTTTTACTTCCTATTAGAGGATAGAATGGGATAATTTTTCTAAAGCAGAATAACGGATCTGGAGAGGATACATGATCTTCGGACGAGAAGTGCTTCGTAGAATTCAGATTGAAATCACGCCGGATTGTATTTCATAAGGATACTGAGAGCTTTCAGGAAGGCCTAAACTTATCAAAATCCTCTTGCATTACCGTGACGTTTAGAGGAGTGTTCAAGGCAATTTAGGAGCTCGACAAACTTGTGGTGGTCAAGTCATCATATTTGACACCCGTTACAAAATATGTGCAATGTTAATGAATAGGATGTGCAGTCCTTTGAAAGTAATTTTGAGGTTATAAACCGATATCAATCGAGACTGCTGCTGTGCGCGGTAAACCATAGTTACTTAAAATAGTTTTGAGATTTTGGTATAAAAGATATAGTTTTCCGCTTCCCTTATTTTTAATACAGATGAAAATTCAAAGATTGATTTAAATTAGTCTACAAATGGTTTTTTATGAGTACACTTCTTTTTCAAAACAAAGAAAATTAAATTACGATTTTTTTATTTACACAAAAAGATATAACTGATGAAGAGCGAAGGCTATAATAATCCAGGAGGTTGATTAGCCAAAAGTAAATTCAAACTCGCCATATGTAGTTGGAGGCAAACGTATTTGACATCCCTGGCTTAGAGGATTCATTGTGTAATGTCAAGCTTCTAGAAATCATTTGGTAGAACTTCACATAACTGTTTTCTCAATTTCAAAATTTTGAAAACTTCCATAACTTCAACTGAATGGCCAAACTGAATTTTCCTAATCCTAAACTATAATTGCCATCCTATTGAGGGACAACTACCTTTGGATGGAATATTTTTGAGGGGAAAATATGAAATAAAAATGTATCTTTTCTTTCATAAGATTTTTGATCATCATAAACGCCATTAATTTAACCTTATCTTCGAATAACTCCACTTCAGAAATCAATAAACATGTGGCTTTTTACGTAGCGCAAATAAAGTTTTCTACCATTTATTAATTTAATATTACAAGTCACATCGACAAAGGACTCGGGTGACTCCATAGTTAGGTTAATCGAAAAACTTAAGACGCATTAATAAAACGTTTTTCACTAATGTTCTATACTCGCGCTTAAAACAGGTTAGTTTTATTTTTTTAATGAACTCTTGCCCATTATTCGTAATAAAATTGATACGGTACTTAAAGAAAGCCATCTTTAAAGTACGACGAAATATGTATCCTCTGCACGCGTTGCGATGGCCACAACCGTCAGCATGGAAACGGGGCACCATTCCTTAAACGCCACCGCGAGGCCAATAACAAGAGGCAACCTTCTCGAAGCCCTTCGGCGACATCTGGGCTTCCATGAACAACTCCACGAATCCGACGTCCTGTTTATTAATAAAATGAGATAACTGACGTGTGGCTCGTCTTAAAAAAATCTGTCTCCGATGATTTATTCGGCATTCATCCACGTAGCTATCGGAGTTTCTTTTCAAAAACATCAATTCAGCAACCTTGAACTTGACAATTTATGAGATCGAAAAGAAATTATTTTTTGCAATAAGCACACTTAGATCGAATGCGCATAACTAATTTTTCTTCGTTAAAAAATAGCCAAATTCCAGCTACTGCGGCGTGAAACGAAATACGAATTCCGCTTAACGGTTTCTCGAAACGCAAACTCTGTTCTTTTGTTCGTTTCCTTCTTTTTTTACGAATGCATTCGATCCGAATGTAAATCCTTTGAAAAATTCTGTTAACAATTCGATCAATTTTACCTATAATAATTAATAATATGTTATCAATTTTTTCCCACTATCTTAAGAAAACGCTTGTCTTGGATGTTTTTATGACAGAAAATGGCCGAGAGAGGGATGTCACGATGCGGGAACGAGGAACTCGTTTCGAAACTTGGGATGACCAACCGAACAAAATCTACCGCGAATTTCTTTCCGAGAAAATGTCATTTTTGCATATTTTAATGGAGAGAAATTATGAAAAAAATTTAAAGCGATCGCCATCGCAGCTCAAAATATGGCGCCAAATTATCCCTGATGGTTACAAAACACGGTACCGCCACGATAAAACACTGAGCCTTCCATGGAATGAGACAATTAAATCCCTCGAGAGGGAAAATTCAGTCATCTATTTTATCTCTCTCGCTAAACTGGCGGATTCGAATCTAAAAAATACAATCCCGTTCTCTCTCTCCCTCCTCTCCTCCCTCTCTCCCCCTCCCACCGTACATTTATCCCTCTCACTCTCTGCCCCTCTCATCGCAGAATTAAGGCTGCAAAACTCTATATCCGTCGCGACAGCCAAAGGGCACGCGGCAATTGTAAACACTGCGCAAATTAGGGTCATAATTTGCGCGGATATCAAATGAATCATTCAATTACCCCGGCGGCTTTTTGCGCGTTATCCGTTACACCTTTTAACAAAGAGGCGACGGGTTAAGTAGGCATTGGAGGTCGGCGGCGCTCGAAAATTACGACTTTGGCGCAATTCTCCCGTAATGCTCCGATCGTATCCGGTATAGTTCAACGGGAGAGGGAGGAAAATCCGTTTTTTTACGTAATCTAGCGACATGTTTCCGCGTCGAAAGGAAACTAAATCACAATGCATGAAAATCGTGACCAGTGTTAAACCGAAAATTCATTTCAATTTACGATTCAACTTTGTGGCATGAAATATTTTTAATACACGCAATTACACATCGCAACGTGTGTCTTCAATTGTATCTGCGTATGCCTTTGCAAGCAATGAAGTGAAAATTCATCGATAGAGGAAGGCTCATTTGAGAGTATTGCCATTTTTATTTTCAATGGAGAATAATGGCGTTGAACTTCCGCAAATTTAGTTTCCACCTTCCAGACGCTACCTTGCGTTTGTTTGGGGTCCTAATCCTTTTGTCTAGGTGTTTATGTTACTCGTGTTTGGCGTGTTATTTTTCCAACTCCTGATTACTTTATCGCAGTTTTCAGCTGGGAAAGGAAACAATAGGTCGGAAAAGAAGAAAAACGTTACATAGTCGCACGCCAGCGGAAACTGTGGCCGCTCCAAATACCGTAACGTTCTCGAAACGAAAAAAAATGATAAGCATTCACGCATAGTTGAATGGCAACCGCTAGTTTCAACATCGCTTACATATCTTCTTCGAAGCAACTTCGAACGCGATTATCAATTCCAAAAAAAATTAAAATAATACACCTATGCATTTTTCGACAAGGACTTTTTAAAATTCCTTTTCATTTAAATTAAAGGGGAAAAATGACATTCCATCACATACGAGAAGAGCCGAAAATAGTAATTCGGAAACTAGAACGCCAGTATACAAACCCATGCCCGAATCGTAGGGAAAAAATATATGAACATTGTCGCGAGGAGACAAAAGCGGATCGATCCGCGCAAGAGGAAAAAAAAGACAAACGCCGAAATGCAAACGAAAAACGTAAACGCATGCGCGGCACTCACCCGTGAAGCAGATATTCTGCGGCTCGCATTCTCCAGCCTCCTGCTCCTTTGTGATATTCGCCACACCGCTGCTCTTGGTCACCGAAATGACCAGCTTGCCGGCCATGGCTACTGGACGCAAGGACCTCCTTTTTTTCTCTCCTTTGGGACGAGGTAGGGAGGAGGTATTAAGGCTTTTCCTCGGACGAGGGTATGCCTAGAACTCTCTTCTCTCTCCCGCCTCGGGCTCAACGCAAACGCTTTATCTGGGAATGAGCTTTTTCCGGAGTGCAGAAGGAAAAACAAGACGGAAGTACTGAGTCTTGCCTGCGAGCGCACAAAAGAGCGAGAATCTTTTGTCCCGTGCGAATGCGTGCGTGTGTCCGCGTGTGAACCTCTCGATGGATTGGAAGGCGGCATGCGAATGTGCCCGGCTGGGAAAGAACTTGGGGAGTCAGGTGAAGGCCTCTAACCCTCCTCCTCCATACCTTTCTCGCTTCGCCGCCCCCTCCCTTCCACGCTTCCTTTACTCCCTACCCCTCCTCCCCCTCCCACCCTCCCTTACACATCCCCTCCCGTAAATCTCTCTACCTTCCTCAATCTCCCTACCTTTCTCTCCCCTCCGCTCCTCACACTCCACTCCCCTCCTCCCTCCCACCTCCCTCCCCACCTCTCCCCACCCTCCTCGACGCCGTGCCTCTTTCCAATTCATCCTCCGGTTGGCACTGCTTTATTTCTCCCTTCCTCCTCCCCTTCCCTCCTCATTACCTCCCCTCCTCACGTTATGGAGGCTTTTTGTTTCCTCTCTCTCTCTTCCTCTCTGTATCTCTGTCGTCGCATCGAATGGGTTAGTGCTCTCGCTCTTCAGTATGGGAGTAGGTGAAGCTTAGTTCCCACGAAGAGGTGTTGTTACGAACAAGATATAAATCTGGCACCTCTTCGAAGATACGGAATCGGGTATATGCATGTGTGCGAGTATTCGTTTGCATATAAACATATGTTTACATACATGTGCGCACTATGCACACGCTACGAGAACGCAATAATACATATATGCACCATCCTTCCCCGCTCTCTAAATATTTCTACCAATTCAGTTTGCTGACCGAGTTCAAATTATGCCTCGCTATCCATTTATTAGTTCACGTGACTAGCTTTGTGATAAACAGGAGAGTTCTCATTTTGTATGTTCGCTATTGTCCCTGGAGAATTATCATATGAATGAAAACAAATTTTCCAACATAAAGACTTAAAAATGAAAAATTGAAAAATGACTGCATTTCATACGTATCTACAACAGCCATGACAAGGTTATGAAGAAACAGATTTATTTTTTTCCTACTATCGGTGAATCGTCACTGAAGACGACTGCATTGTAGACCAAATACTCATTTAGTGCTTATTTTTCCAAGTTTTAATTCGCAAGTGCTTGTCTTTGAAACTATTATCTCCGTTTGTTTTATATGCTGAGTTTTGAAGAGAATCTCTGACCATGTTTTGAAAAAAACAATAATGCGTGTAAAAACCTCGTTTTTGGCAAAGTCATAGAGTTTATATATTTGAATACACCACCATACATAATTAATCTTCAGCTTAAGCAATTACGTGTTGTTATGCGTGTTATGATAAAACTTCGCCTGTCTGTATGCGATGGAAACTTCGGACAGGACAAGATTCGACCTTCTTGCTGCAACAAGTATGTATTCTTTCGTTATACGGCAACATATATTAACCTCCTTTATCGACTGATTTTAACCACAATCGATGAAAAAGTCCACAAATACATAGAAACAATTCTATACTTAGAACGTAACGCACGGTTTTATTTGACCTGTCAAGGATTTCCTTGTGCCCGGAAATGAACTGCAATATTACGTTCATTAGCGAAAGCATTTTCCACCTGTTTTAAAGCCATTAGACATTCGACAATTGGCTTTAACCTCACATTTTAGTAGACACGATAACAATATCAAAATCTTTATCTCTTACAAAAACCGGTTAATTATCCTCAATATAAGGCTCAATTAATTAACACGTTAATATCTTGCGCGATCAATTTAATAGTATATTTGGTCTTAACTCCACCAAATTCATGTGGAAACATTTTTTAGCAGGCATTAGAATAAGGGACTCCTTGATTTCTGCATTCAGTGTCGGGAACCTATATTGATATCTCAAAGAAAGAGATTTTTTCAGTCTAGCGTAGCGTCACTCAGGAATCTGGACCTATGACCTTGGCATTTGTATAGATTAGAAACTGTATAGCTGTATAGCTCCGCAGATAAGAGAAATACAGGCAAACAGTTAATTAAACAAGTGAAGGATCATTTGATGTAGATGCAGTTTTAAGAACAGACGAGTTAAATCGACACGATTAAATGCCTAAGGGTGAATTATTAACAAGAAACAATGTATTAAGGAGGAAAAATGTCGAAGGAGCTCGCCGAAAGAAGCAGGTTTGAAAAAAAATATACTAAAAGAGGAATGAAAATTAAATTAACTCAAGTGCGCCACCTTTTATCAAAATACTGTCGAACCCCGATAACAGGAATTTTCGATAACTTTACAGCCCGCATTCGTGTGAATTTAAACGAATATCGATCATTCAGATTTTCGACAACACGATTTTTTTCATCTTCCCTTGATTCTAGAGTTGTTGGGTTCCATCATGCTATTATAGTTCAAAAAGTTTTTGCGTGTTAAATATTAGGAACTTATCAACGTTCACAAGTAAAAATGCTATTGTTAATTATTAATTTGTTAGTGGTAGCAATTAAAAACTATTAAAACGCGGCAAAAGGTAGTTTCTACCCCATGTCCATCAGGTGTATGCTGCCACGAACAACCGGTGTTATTGTAAAGAGGAAGTGGATTGTTTACGAGGAGATGAAGCGGAGATTTTTTCGAACGGAAGAACCAAGGACGTGTCCTGTGCTATAAAAACCGCCGATGGACATGAGATACACGAATAAATATGTGCGCGGCGAACACCGATGAAGGCTCAGTACATCACGCGGACACATAAAAAGCAAGAACGAAAATCGCGGACAAAAGAACATCGGGATTCGCGTGCGTTCGCAAACGACCGAACTCGGTCCGAGTACGCATCAAGCGCTTCCTGGAGGAGAATCCGGTTGCCGGACGACACGTGGAGGTCGTCTCATTCCTTCCCGGATCGTCTTCGCGAAGAAAAACGCGTAAATATATCACGGGATGCTTCCTTTTTTCTGCTTTTGATGCGCGAAATTTTCTGCAGGATCGCCCGCATCCGCGTTTTCTGACGTCAGAGAGAGAGAGAGAGTCAACAAAACATTCGCGGTCCGAAAAGGTCTTAGGTTGTTTTTATTTCTATGCGAAGGACGCGATAGACACGATAGCGACTTTTTGCAGGACCGAAGAGCGGTCATCTAATCGCCGTAATATATATCCGCGAAATTTTGTTATCGCGAAAAAGATTACGAGTTTCGTTTTTCTTCGATAGATTTCAGTTCCCGCGCGGGCGAAAGACGAATGGAATCATCCCTAAAGTTCGCCACTACGTGCGGAGTTGTTTTTTATAAAAGCCGACCGGTCCGAAGCGAAAACCTGAATTTTTTAACGATAGGGCCTCAAACTGAGAACGTTCTCGCATTTTTTCTTCGGTAGAATTTTATTTATTTTTTTTCGAAGATAGGCCGAAAATTCAGCGCATGTATTTTTCCGGATGCCTTTATTCCGCTCGCGTGTTGCGATGCAGATTTTACGGAAGGAGACGCTTTAAGAAATCCGATTGGAAACTGCGCGCTGAAAATTTCGCCAGCCGGTAATAGTCGTTCTTGAAAAGATCGAACGGCGGACGTCATAAGAAAAAACTCGTCCCAAGAACGGTCAACCGGTTGGAATTAAGAAGCGCATCGGTTTATTATCCTCCATCTGTTTAGTGTTCGAAGCATTATGTGCCTTTAATCTGATTACGATCCTACGCTGGTTTTAATAAGAAATAAACTTTCTATGCGTGCCTATCCTCCTATTGATATTTTGGTTGCAATGTACGCGTAAAACATTCCACTGTTAGCATGACACTTGCACAATTTTTACAAGTTATAAATGCGCATTTCGTTCAATTAATTCTAAAATAAGTTGAAGTAGGACAAACGTTGAAGTTTTTTGTGTAGCCTTAGAAAATATATTCTGCGACGACTTCATACTATTGTGCAACATTGTGATAAGCTAAGGCATTATGCATAGCCTTCTTGGGATTTTTATTTAAATTATTATTTCCATAAACATAGGAAATGGCTTTTTGTTTGCGATTATGTGCACTGCGAGTAATTCAATATGCAAAATCAGCGGAAGAATCGTACGATATTGGCACCGCTCTTCAAATATATCTCACACGAGTGTACTATTCTCAATAAACCTCTTACTTTTTGACTTCATTAATTTAATTTCTTCATATTCAACTGACTTTGTAAAAATGTTTGCACGCGGGGTTATTTTGAATCATTTTCACGAAGACTTGAATAGAAAAGGTGTTTCCCAAAATATTACCTTCCTCCGTTATTATTCAATCCTACGAGAAGAGACGCGTCGCTTGGTTCATTTTCGATTAAAGCAGAACTTTAGCGAAAATCGTACTCGAAATTGAGCCAAATACGGTTGTGAATGATGGAGTGTAGTCCAGGTGGTATTATTAATGTGGAAGTTGTTTAAAGGAGTCGAGGAACACGTAAACGTCGTTCTGTTCTGTTCTCTTCTGTCGTTCTGTCAGCAATTGCCTCGCGTGTCCGTTTTGACACTTTGGTCGATTCATCAACAGGACGTCGGCGTTTGATGACGCTGTGGTCGCTTTAGGTATCCCGTGGCTCGTTCGTTTCCCACCCTCCCCGTTTACCTGTCTCCGCATGACAGAAGGTCCACACCCGTGCCAACTATCCATCCAAGAATGCCGTCAATCGAGTGAATGCGAGATGTCCTCGAACTACATGCACATTTAGGAAACAAATCGCGAAAGTATATAATTGTAATGTTTAGGTTTACGGAACGTGAAAAAAATTGAAGAAACTAAATGAAATTTTTCCTCAGAAATTTTCACGCCAAGTCGAACTGTATACTTTTCTCGGAAAAACTTGCATAGAGTAATTAATTCCAATCAAATTCGTAACATAAAATAGAACTTTCTAGAAAGAAAATGTCAGAAATATTGAGCATTTTATTTGAAATTTTCGATTTTTGTGATTGCCTGCATTAAAAAATTATGAAATATTCCTTATAATGTCTATCTATATATAACTAACTCATTTAATTGAATATTATAAAACTTTTTAAAATATCGGCAAAAATAAAATTTTCCGACACTCGGTTATACTATTTTCCTTGCAATTCGTATTGGTGACGAAAACAGTCAGCTAGGATAAAAACTTTGGAAACATATCTTAACAATCGAAAGAACCGATGCCGAAATTTGATTAATATTATCCCTAAAATAATTCCATCGAGCCACAGCTGCCCATAGATGAGTGAACAAAAATGTCATTTGAAAATGTAAAACACACGACATTTCGTGCGGAGTTCCGTTCTGAACTGAAAGTGATGGATCCTGGCGATTTCATTCGCAAATAACTGCTTTGAGAGGACGTAGAAAATACTAGTTTTTGCTCGCTGGTCAGTTGTTCGTAAAATATTAACTCGTTGGGTATGGTTAACACACTTCAACGAAACAACATTTATCTCATTATTTTGTATATATCCTAGGGCAGTGGTGGCGAACCTATGGCACGCGTGCCAAGGGTGGCACGCGGAACGATTTTGGTTGGCACGCCACAAAATGGAATAATGGAATAAGAAATAAAATGTGGCACTCGCTAATACAGCGACATGACAAAAATTACCCCAGAAATCTAATAAATGGAGGTATTGAAAGGATGTAAAAGAGAGGCTTAGTTTACCAGAGGCAGCGCTGTAACTAGGTATTTTAGCACCTGAGGAAAACTACCAAATATGCGCCCCCTTTATAAAAAAATCTCTAATAACTATATGGATTTAGGGCGAAAAATTAATAAATAAAAATAAACTATAATAAATTATATAATTTCCTACTATAAATGTGCATAATTTAAATACATAATTATAAATATAATTACAATTACACACAGGCATAATTTAAATGCAGAAAGTATAAATATTTTAATATTAAAGAGATATTCTATGTGATTTTAATGCAGCAAACTCATCAATAGCATCATCGAAATTTATAGATTCTGCTATGCGTAATGTCTGGAACAAGTATATTAGTGAAATCGCCCGTCCTTGTGACATGCACAACTTCCCTTTAACAATGTCTGCGCCCCTTCTTTAGTTACGGCCGGGGCTTGCCCCGCCCTAGTTACGGCGCTGACCAGAGGTACCATTGGCTATATTATGATTACACGCCGGCGGCCCAATATGCCCCTGGGATCGGCACAAAATTTAATATTTGACATTTTTATTATATCGTTAGTATCTGATAGGTTTTAAACTAGAATTTGTCAAACGTAAGTTGAGGCCTTGGATCACTCCATTCATGTCATGCATCTTCTTCATCACTTCATTTACGTAAAACGTTTTTTCATATAATGATTTTTCATGAGATAACTATCTTTTTCTTCTAAATAGAGAGTACCAACTCCACCAAAGATAACATTATCCATTAATATAACCTATTTTTCGTTAGCGTTTAATATTATTTTTAAATTCTTGAAGAATTCGATCAAAATCGAAAAAACTATATTTCTTTCTTTGTTTTCGATATATCGTATCGATCATTTAGTATATCTTTCTTCCTATGTGGGAAAAGACATACTATATGTTATTTTATACGAATAGACAAATAAGATTTTTTTATCATACTGGCACGCGAAGAGGAAAGTTTTCTCTTATTAAGGTAATTTTGGCACGCGAGCTAGAAAAGGTTGGCTATCACTGCCCTAGGGTATATAAGCCTTACGCTTGGAACTTTATAATAACAAGAAGTCCAAACCAGGAGTAATGCAGGCTGGTTTCTCAAAGTTGACGTCCCGAATTTCTTACTTATATTGACAGGAAATGTTTCAGTATGTGTTAGTCATTCCAAGGATTTCTCATACCATAAATACCATTTATAATTTATAGTTTATCAATGAGAGAGAAAAATTGGAAAACAAATTAAAAGAGCATTCATCATCATAGGTAGTCTGTCCGTAGACAGGTCCGTGATTATTCATGGGTAAATCTGGTTCTCCATAAACTCCTATTTTCCTCTGTCCTCTTCATATCTTGATAACTCTCTTTCCCCTTCAAATCGGCTATCTTCTGAAACCTTTTCCTACCTCTTTCCCTTTTTCCATCTAGTTTTCCTTCTAACACGTCTTTAATCATACTCTCTCTCTCTCTCCTCAGGTAATGTCCAACCCAGTTTGCCTTCCTCTTTCTGATAGTCTGTATAATCATTTGCTTCTCTCCTACTCATCGTAGCACTTCATCGTTTTTCATCCTATCTGTCCATTTTATCTTAAGCATTCTCCTCCAAGTCCACATTTCAAAACTTTCTAAGTAGTCGATGTCATTTTTCCTTAGCGTCCATGTTTCTGCCCCGTACAAAGCTATGCTCCATACATAGCATTTTATAAACTTCTTGTACTCATGTTCAGATTCTATTCTTTGCCCGATATTCGAGTGATCATGGATTTTTCTGTATTTATTTCTATACCGTATTTTCTACCTGTTATTACTAGCCTATTTATCATTTTCTGGAGTTCCTCTTCCTTTCTTTCTATAAGTACTTGATCATCCGCGTATTTTACTGTTCTTATAATCCTTCTTCCAATTTTGAAATCTCCTGTGTCTTCTAACGCTTCCTGCATTAGACTTTCTCCATATATATTGAATAGGGTCGGCGAAAGGCAGCAGCCTTGTCTTACTCCTCTACCGATATTTACTCCGCAGGTGTCCACATTCTCCAACCTGACCTTTACAACTTCATTCACATATAGACTCCTGATCAGTCTCCTGTCTTTTCGGTCTACACCTATATCCTTTAATATTTTCATCAACATAACCCAATTTACTATATCAAAGGCCTTCTGCCAGTCTACGAAATATACGCAGATATCTTGACTGTACTCTATTGCCCCTTCTGATATTATTCTAACTACCCCTATAGCATCTCTCTCCTGATCAGTCTCCTGTCTTTTCGGTCTACACCTATATCCTTTAATATTTTCATCAACATAACCCAATTTACTATATCAAAGGCCTTCTGCCAGTCTACGAAATATACGCAGATATCTTGACTGTACTCTATTGCCCCTTCTGATATTATTCTAACTACCCCTATAGCATCTCTAGTTTCTCGTTTTTTCTGAAACCGAATTGATCTTCCCCTAGCATTTCTTCTGCCTTTTTCTCCAGCCTTTTATTAAAATCCTCGTGATGATCTTCGAAGTGTGTGACAGAAGGCTTATCGTTCTGTAGTCTGTACACTGCATTGCCTTTGGCTTCTTTTGAGAGATCATTGTTACTTCCAGGAAATCCCGAGGCCACTCTCCCATGTCGAAAATCTTATTAATTAATTTCGTGATCACTTTTAATCCTTCTGATCCAGTGACTTTAAGTATCACAGCCGGTATTCCATCGCTGATGTGGCTTTCCCTTTCTTTAGTTCCACTATCGCTTTTTCCACTTCGCTCTCCATAATACTTGGTCCTAAGTTGTCTTCTTCAATGTTTTCTTCATCTTCCAGTTCTATTTTTGCCGATCCTGCCTGCTTTCTGTATAGTTCCTTAATGTATTCTTCCCATACCTGTGCTATATCTTTTGTTTCTGAGACTATCTTGCCATCCGTATTCATAATTCCTGTACTACGAATTCCATTAGACTTCTTATCTTCTAATTCCAGTGCTCTAGCGTACATCATATTGTACCTCCTAACTTCTCCATTTGTTGTATTTCATCACATTTTCCTTTTATCCAATTTTCTCTAGCTTTATCTGTTACCCTTCTCAACTCATTTTTTATATGTCTATAGTTGGCTCTACCTTCTTCACTGTTAACCTTTTTCCATTTTCGTCTCCCATCCATTTTTTCCAGCATTTCCTTAGTGATCAATGGTTTTCTGATTTTCTTCTCTTGTTTTCCAAGGTAACCTTGATATTGGTTTTAATTTCTTCCCATTCTATATCCACGGTCTTTGGTTTGTTTTCCAAATTTCTTAGGCGATCTTCTAACTTCATACTGACTACATCCTGCCTTTCTTTCAGTTTTTCTAGGTCCCAAATCTGTCTTCCTCTTCTCGTTTTTCTTATTTGTTTGAGCTTTGTACTTACGTCAACTATTGGAAGGCTGTGATCTAAATCAATGTCTGCCCCTGGTAATGCCTTGGCGGTCTTCATGCTGTTCCTGAATCTTTGTTTTACTAGGATGTAATCTATTTGGCATCTCATTCTATCTCCTGGGCTTTTCAATGTGTATAACCTTCGTTTATGGTTTTTGAACCAGGTATTAGTCACTACAAGGTTATTATTGATGCAGAATTCTACCAGTTTTTCCCCTCCTCGGTTTCTCTTCCCAAGTCCGTATTGCCCAGCAACATTTTCTTCCTGTCCTTCTCCGACTATGTTGCTCCAATATCCCATTATTATGCAGTTTACCTTTCCTCTTCCCTCTTCTTCGTAAATGTCGTTAATTTGCTCATAGATCTCATCTATTTCTTCATCGTCATGAGCTGACGTTGGCATATATACCTGGATTATCAGCATGTCCACTGGGACTGCTTTTAGCTTTATTGCCATCAGTCTATCGTTCGTTGCTATTATCTTTGTCACGCTTTTCATCATATCTTTCCTAAGTACCAGAGCTACTCCCCTTTCCCCACTATTTCCTCCACAGTAAACTACCGTGATCTCTTCTGCGTCGAACTGTCCTTCTCCTTCCCATCTAGTTTCGCTCAGTCCTATAATGTCAACTCTATTTCCTCCCATTTATTCTTTCAAGTACTCTAGCTTTCCTGCCTTTCTCATAGTTCTTACGTTCCAAGTGCCTATTCGTAAATTACTTTCGACAAATGTTTTCCTCAAGATAGTCCCCGCCCGGAGATCCGATTGGAGGACTGTTTTACCTCAAGAAAACTCATATTGTCCAAACATATAATCAATACTAGGGATTGTAATGTGGTAGTTTCCCTCTTGCTTTCCACATCGCAGTACTGTAGCCGTTCAAATCGTTCCAATCACGCCAAGAAAATACGATCAATTATCAAAATTCTGCGATAATAATTAGATTCTACATTCTTTTTCATTAAAACAATACAAATCTCGCTCCGATATCACAATTATAAGATATTGTAAAGTATTAAAGAAAACATCTCTGAACGATGGATTTGAGACTTCCTATGCAAAACAAATAGGAAAAAACGTTGCTGGAATCGAACCCGGGACTTCAATCTTCGGTAAATAAAATATAGCCCGGAGCTGGGCTCTGGCAACACGAGCCTAATACCAAGTTTCATGGAAATCGGTCCATTGATGCAAAAGTTGTTAGTAGGGGACACATAAATACATACACGCAAACAAGACAATTTCATAATGCTGTTTCCTTTGGAAACTAGCCTAAAAATGAACATCAGACAATTAAAGCACATAAAAGACTGCACTCATTCATGAACATAAACAGCAGAATAGTTAATATTACTAGATACAAGAAACAACAAATTTGATTAACAACGCACGAAAATGAAATATTTGCGTTATGGCCGTAATACTGTTAATTAATTTCAACTTATATATTTTTACTTTCTCCATATACGAAGTATAGAGAAAGTATTGTTTTCATGAAAAAAGTCGAATTTGAGATTTCAACGGTAATACATGTTTTAAGGTCCCCTGAACACGTTATGACTATTTTCTCGATGATGTCTGTGTGTCTGTCTGTCAGTCTGTCTGTATGTGATAGATTTTTGTGGGCGCTCTAACTCAAAAACTATTAATGAAGTCAACGCAAAATTTTATATTTAAAATTTTTATAAAAGTTGTAAGATCTGATTAGTTTTTGGTAAAAATCGGTTTGCCGAAAGTGGGCGTTTACTCTTGTCACTTATCCGTTATTTTGAAATATTTGCTTTAATATTTGATATATTTAAAAATGTACCGGAAAAAAAGTTGTAGGAAATTTTATTTTCTACAACCTTTGTTTGATACATTTTTCCATATAATGCATTTTTAAAGAGATATCTTATATTTTTAGCTGCCTCCACCACGCCAGCTACCGAAGACTATTGTTAACAATTGACGCTTAGTTACGTCTTAGTAACGCTCCTTTTTCTTTTCTTAATTGTCAACCGGAAGTAAATATTGACAACGATCCCGGAGCTAACAACATGTAATTTGCCATATAAATATGGAGAAAGTCATGTGTTGCCCACATCAGTTTATTTATTTGAGAATACATGTACTTTTAACTCACTGTATCGCGAATTCCACCTACATAAAAATACTAAAAAAAATAAAATAAAATTACAGGATTATTTTTCATTAAAAACTAAACGTTTATTAGCTATCTGAAAGTGAAAAGGCGCGTCATTTTTTTCTGATCCCACGTTAACATCTGGCAAAATCTTCGATTACCCATGCTGAGCAACTAAATTGATTAACAACATCCGCTTTTCGATGACCTTACGAGAACTGATACCGGGGGCTAATTTCTTCGCACGTCAAACTCGACCTTCTGTCCAGAAATATCGCTAATAACAATTTTACTGTTGAATTGCCAATCCCCTTTAATGTTACCTTCCCATTTGCTCAGAGGATGAGCATTCCCGCGACCTTAACTCGACAGGTAGGCTCGCCTCGTTTGTGAAAAAGGGGCGCCAATGAAATTCGTTTCGCTTTACTGCGTCATCGGTATCGAACCTTTTTAAATGCTGCTAGAGCATCTCCTCAAAGATATGACGTTACCCACGGCAAAAAGGGCAGCGAGATAGAAGGACTGCCTCCGAACTAATTTACGGCACAACGAAGCGACGTTGTAGTTTATTAAGGAGAATCGTGTCGGTAAATATCAACCTTCGGGAAAGATATAAAATTGTGAGAGGTCGGATTTTAGTATCTTATTCTGTCTCGGAATGTATTGATTACGCATAAAGTTTCGCTGCGTTCGCAAAAAAAGGTTCGAAAATTACTTTCTCGGCTGCAAATGTATTCGACGCTAAATTTTATTCTTTTTTAACGCTTTAATTGGGCTAAATACGACTAAAATTACTAGAACGGGTGAGTAAGCCTGCTTATCCTCTGTGTAATTTATAACGCAACGAGAAGCGAGAACCGTGAGAGATTGTTTTTCGAAACCATTTTAATGTGTCTCGACAAATCGTGGACGTTAGTTGATTTTCGCTCTTCTTTACGTCTCATTGTAAAAGCAGCCTAAAGTCTGAGCTCGCTTTGTGATTGCATTCTTCTTCACGTCCTTTTGCGGTTTTTCCGTGAAATTGGTTTCGACAGAATCCAGTAATTAAATTTGAGACGCACCCTACCAAATGGCTCTTGAAATCCTTCCTTTTTATTGAGAAATTAGAAGTATTATATTCAAGTTTATTTTGTGAGGAATCTTCAGTTTCATATGAAAACGTCTTTTATTAGAAGCGATACACTTGAGGCACACGAGAAAATTAGGCTGCTGAAAATTTCGACATTTACGTGTCTTCAAGTCTTTTAGGAAAATTGAGTAAAATTCACATTAAAAATTTTCAATGAGTGAACATTTTGTTTCAGAATGTGAATTTCTTTAATTCGCCGGACGATGACAGAAAACTGACAAACAGCCGAATTTTAAACATAAAATGAAATCGCTAGCTTCAACTAATAATACTTGATCGAAGGAAATTTACGAATAAAAGGTATCTGATAGTTCGTCATCGAAGAAGAAACGACAGCCGAATTAACGCTCGTTGTTAGCCTACTTTCCAGAATGGGAATAGGCTTATTTATAGTTTTGTCGTTGTGTGTCAGTCTGACTATCCGTCCCCCCTATTAACTTTTGCACCAATAGGCCGATTTTCATGACACTTGGTGGAAATCTCCTGATACTGGAGCCAAGCTCCTGAGGATAGTTTTTGTTGCGAATATTGAAAGTTGGGGTTCGATTCCAGGAACTATCCTTCCCATTTGATTTACATAAAAACTCTGAAAAACATCGTGCAGGATAAGTTTCTTCGTTCGAAGACTTTCGTGGTGTTGCTGACTTGAAGGCTTCGTCTTCCGGGTGGTCACCGCGTTGGTCAATTTAAAATGACGACAGTTTCGCCAACCTTTCTGTTGGCGTCTTCAGGTGAAGACGAAGCCTTCAGGATAAGTTTCTCTTGCACATTAAAATATCTTAGAATTGTAATATGGGTACGAGATTTGTACTATTCTCTGAGAAAAGGAATGTATACTCCAATTCCTATCGTAGAATATTGCTTATCGATCGTATTTCTTCGAATTTTGCGTAAATACTGGCGAGTTTGCAGTTTCTATCACTCATTACGAGACTATTGTTGGACTTGAATTCGGTATATTCTGTTACATACGCATGCTATTTTTGCCGCACAAATACGCGTGATCAATTTAATATTCCGTTCGAATGCGTTTATAATATTTTATAACGCTAAATTATGAAATTTGGGAACACAACGAGCAACATATCCGCGGTGATTTTAAATCTACTAAAGCCAATATATGTAAGTATTAAATAAATAATTAAATGGAAAGTAGGCATCATAAGTTCCGTTCGGATCATCTTGCTAGATATGAATTCTGTCGAATAAAAAATCGTCCGTTGAATAAGGAAGAAAATGAGATATACGTTTACTGCAACCATCGCGAATAAAATACGGATATTGCGTCAACCGGAAGATTTGTTCGGGCCAGACGGGTCACCTGGGCAACCTCAACTTTCGAACCGCAAAACGATGTGACCGTTTAAGAGAAATATAAGGAATTAAATCAAGTCCGATGGCTCGAATTTATTCCCGGCGATGACCCGCAGGATTCGGAGATTCATTCCGACGATCCGATCGAATAAAAAAACTCCTCTTCGTCCCTTTTTTTGCGAATTTTATGGCGACTCCTGCGACACGTCATGTACACGTCGTGTTCCTACGTCTTTCGCGCGTCAGCTTGCGTAACAGTCCGCCCTCCTTTCCTCGATATGGGTCAACAGCCTCTTTTGACGTTAGCTAACCTCCGCGTTACAGATGGAAGCTGGGTCCACGGAAAGGCTGTAGATTTATGGCGGCCAAAATCCTCTTAAATATCTTGGTCGTTAATTGGTACATTTTTTTCCGCATCGGCTAAAATATGACATCCCGTGCCGCTTGTGCGTAGATCCTTCTAATTTCTTAGCTGAATTAACTCCCACACTTTATTTCTGCTACTTCAGGCTAAACGACGAAAAAATTGTCGACTCGGTTACTCGTAGTTGGACCGAAATGCTTTTATTTCGTTCACCAAGACTACGCTAGCAAATACGAAAAGTTTTTAAAAGCAGAAGAACATTTTGTCTTAGCAGTATCGGGCTGCTTCACGGATGGCTACACGGTTAGGCTCATTTTTCTTTTAGAATAAAATTTTCGCTACAAATTTTATTTAATTTTGGGGCAAATGCATGTCGTTTCTAGCATAGTTACTTATTCTCTTCGCGTAGATTTTCCGTGAAGTCGATGGCGGCGGAATTGCCTATTTGAATTGGAGATGCATCTCAAAAATACGAATTAAAATTTCCAACTTGCCGTGGGAAAAATTACGGATCGCTTCTACAGAAACTGTGAGAAATTTGCGATATTATTAGAATGATGTCAAATAAATCAAATAATTATTGTATAACGATAAAAAAACCATTCATTTACTCTGCTGTTTTATGCATGTATTATTATAAAATTTTACTGTAGTTTAGCTCTGAAATTCTCGCAACTTCTAAAGAGATCAACTGCGCGAAGGATTTGTAAAATAACACGTTAAAAAGGAACTGACAAAGAAGATTCCGGAACGCGATTTTTTTATAATGTTCACGTAAATTTTCGGCATCTTCGACCTCCTCTCCCTCATTTAGTTAAGCAGTTTTAATATGATCTTTATTCCTTTTCGAAAATAAATTGAACGTATTTACGCTTTGCTTTTATTATTGTAAACGTAAAAAAACGAAACTTTACCACAGTAACGGACTCGTATGGATAGTTCATAGGGATTTTTTTAATCCTGCTAAAAGGCAAACTAACCACAAAATCAATAGAGGGTTTCTTTTTGTCGTGTCAGAAAATCTTAGCTTCTCGTCTATTCTCTTTGCTTCAAAATTATGCGCATCGACGGACGGACAAAGTGTAAAATAAGCTATTGTTTAAGCGCTAAAAAAGAGAACATAACGTTATACTTTACATACATAAAATGGAGTTTAGATGACTTTCCCACCGAGCCGGATAAACGCACAAGATTTACATACTTATTATTTAATTTAGCTATCCCTAGAATTACTTTATTTTAAACCAACCGAAGAATAGGATTTTTTACACAACCCCCTCTCTTTTTACGCGACCCTTTTAAAGAAATTATTTTGCGCTGGCTACACATACGGGTTAAATGAGCAAGAGTTGATACATAATGCCCGCGATATATTGCTTCATTCGTTTACAACCAGCGATAGAATCCGGGCAAGTTCAAAAAAGGGCCGCAGCTTTTCGGTGTCAGCCCCTTAGCAGCGTTTTGCCAGCTTTGGTACCGCCGTGACCATTCCTCAATCCATGGTTTCTTGTCGATTCTACCGCGGCGACAGGTTACGCGCAAGCCTCGAGCGCCCCACGCGCTTTCATCTCCCTCACAACTCCCCCTCCTCTTTCTCTCTCCGAACTCCCTTTCCTGCACTCGGCGGGACAGCCGCGCTACACGTGGGCCGGTCCATACCCTTTCCGAGTGAATGAGACCAGGACATATCCCGGGCGTGTGTGAGTGCGTGCGTACGCCGATTTCATAGAAAGCCGTTTAGCTCCTCGCCGAACGCCACTTTTACCCAATGGCCACCCCCTCGCTCTCCTCTCGAAAACCCAACCTCATCCTGCCGACAGGCGTGAGTTACGTAATGGAGGGGAAAGTGGTTTTTTTTTCCCGACCTCGCACCTCTTTCATATGTTCCTCCTCGTACTGGTTCATTTTCTTTCCGTTCTAGTTCCAGGGTGCTCTCTCGATAACCATTTATCTCTTCTTCCCTCCTTTCTCTTCTACTCTCTCTCTTATTCCTCTTTATCTCTCTCCTAATATCTCCACTCTCTCCTTACTCTCTTTTTCTTGCATCCGTTGCAATCTCGGTGTAAACTTTCTTTCTCATACCATTACCCGCATATTCCTGCATCGTTTCAATATTCTTCCTCCTCTTTTCTCCCTCCTCTCTCTCTATCTCCCTCCTCCCTCTCTATCTCCCTCCTACTCCTCTCCCATGTTCCTCCCCTCTCACCCTCCTCCCCTCTCTCTCTCTCATTCACTCTCTCTCTCATCCCTCCCTCATCCCTCTCTCCCTCATCCCTCTCTTTCCCTCATACCTCTCTCTCCCTCATCCCTCTCTCTCCATCCTCCCTTTCTCTCCCTCATCCCTCTCTCTCCTTCATCCCTCCCTCTCCCTCATCCCTCTCTCCCTCATCCCTCTCTTTCCCTCATAACTCTCTCTCCCTCATCCCTCTCTCTCCCTCATCCCTATCTCTCCCTCATCCCTCTCTCTCCCTCATTCCTCTCTCTCCTTCATCCCCATCTCCCCATCATCCCTCTCTTTCTCCTTTCTCTCTCTCCCGCTATCTCTTCTTTCTCACTCTCTCTTCCTCCTCCCTTTTTCTATCCCTTCTCTTCCTTCTCACCCTCCCCTCTCTTCTCCCGCATCTCCCTCTCCCTTCCTATCTCTTTACATCCTCCCTCATCCTTCTCTCTGCCTCATCTCTCTTTCCCTCATCTCTCTCTTTCCTCCCTCTCTCCACCCCTTCCCCATCCCTTTCTCTTCCTCATCCTTCTCTCTCCCTCATCCCATTCTTTCCCTCATCCCTCTCTTTCTCCTTCCTCTCTCTCCTCCCTCTGTCTCTCTTCTTCCTCATTCTCTCTTCATCCTCCATCCTCCATCTATTTCTATCCCTTCTCTTTCTCTTCACCCTTCCCTCTCCTCTCCCACGTCTCCCTCTCCCTTCCTCTCCCTTTCTCCCCCTCCTACCTTACCTCGCCCACACACTCTCTATCTCTCTGACTCACTCCCTTTCTCTCTCTCTTTCTCTATCAGCCGAAACCTTTTACTTTTTTCCAGAGTTTTTTTTCGTTCGCTCGACTTTCGCACGCTCTACTTTACCGCTTCGCCCACGCCTACCGACAGTCACTTTTTTCTTCTCTCCGCCCGATTCGTTTCTCTTAAGCGTGTCCGCGTGCCCGCGCGCACGCGTGAGAGAGTTCTTCTATAAGGTCCCCGCGGACGAACTATAGGTCTACGAACCTTCCCGCATCGAGGCGGGCTTTTGAAAAAAAAAGAAAAACTAACAGATAAATAAATGGATTCTTCGTCGGTTGAGTAAATGTTCCCCTGCAATTTTGTAGCCCATTCCGAGTGATGATAATTGGTTCTTTTTATCGGGAAATTGACATCTTTTGTGATTGCGCCATATCCTTTCTCGATCCATTTCCGCAGCGTTTAAGTCTTCCATAAAAAAACTAAGTAAATTAAACCTGTTTTACATTAAGTTAGTTATACGATAGTTGACATTATTAGCCTGCGTGTATTTATTTTGTTTTCGATGCCACTCAATCTTTTTTAATTCAAATAAGTATATTACCCTCGAAATAAACCAGGGACAAATGAAAATAAAATATTTTAAACGTGTAAATCTTATTTTATTCTCCTTTTAGTTTATTAAAATGAAGCTAAATATTAAGCTCGTTTTATTCTAAAAATATATCGCAACTTCGGTTCTGATAATGAAATACTAATCCGCGTTATAAGGTAATCTACGTTGATTCTCTATATCAGGGATCGGCAACCTGCGGTTCCGGAGCCACATAAGGCACCTTCAGAACATACCTGTGGCCCTTTAGAAGTTAGCTAACCTTTATCAGTCATTATGCATGCTTATTGCAATCACTCGACTTTCTAAAAAAAAGAAGGCGTACAGGCTGTCACTTTGCGGCTCCCAAGTATTTTGGAATGAGACAAAAAACAAGAAACTTGCTCTTTTACTTTGAATTATTGCCAAACTCTGCCCAACAATCTTGAAAATATTCGTCGTTTATTTATGTGCTGATGATATTTCATTCATGCTTACAAGTTGGAATTTCTCCGAGTGTTTCATCGAGAAAGAAAAGGATTCTCTGAAAATTGCGATGGAAGGTGGAATTTTCCTTCCCTTCTAATAAATTTCTCTTTTTTCTAGAAAAATTAAAGGATTTCCGCAACCTATTGATGTGCTTCCCGATACGCCATGGTATTTAGAACCAATAACAGCATTTCCAAATTTTCACCAACGGCTCACTCGCTTCGGGTTTTTAATAATCTTATCTCCCGGAAAGCATGAGGGTCCTAAAATTATCGCCCCTCACGCATCGTAATCCCATGATCCAAGTGAAAAGTGCTCTAGGGCCCCGAGCTGTTAAACATTTTTTCTCGAAACAGCGTTTTTTTTACATAGAATTGACCTATTTCCCGTTTTAAGATTACAAGACTCAGTCGACCGAAGTACATTCACCTCTGTTACTTCAGAGAACGTCATCGAACATTATATCCAAATACTTTCTAATTTGAAGGAGCAAAAAAACGTTATGCGTTTGTATCGGAACTTAAACTCTAAAATATTTAGGAAAGGGTCCGGAATCCTCATCTGTTCATGATTACAGGTGCGGAATATTTATACGCTCCAAACCCTAGCGGAAATCCCACTTTATCATTCTTTCAGAATTTTAAATGTGTTTTTGTGTCAAAAAAAGAAAGTATGTATTTAGAAGTTTTGAGTTAAATTTCGGAACCACCCCATTCTGTGACACTGTTTTCTGTTAGAAAGCAAAATATTCTCTTCGTCGGTTGGCCTAAATATAAACTTTGCGGGAAATCTATGAACGTATAGAGGCTATATTTATATATTATTAGCTAATTACACGGGCTTTGCCCCGGATCTACAGTTTCGAATTTTTCATGCTCATTACACTCGTTAAGCTTTCCATTCAGACTCCAAGGTACTCTCGAGATAAGTGACCAATATTCCCCCTTAATTGGTATGAATAAATTAAGTATAGATTCAAATTTGACATTTTGTAATGAATATTCAAAATATGTTTTGTACTTTACAAAAAATTAACACTGGCCTCTAGTCAGGGTATGATTTGTAAGGCATCTCCCTCCCAAAAAAAATAAAAATTCTGGCCCAGAGGTGCACATCCTCAAGGTTTCTTTAGTATGTGCACCAAGTTTTAAGTTTATTTGTTTTCGAGAAATGCTGTAGGGTATGATTTGTATGGCACTCCCCTCCCCTTCCCCCTCCTCCAAAAAATCTAAATTCTGGCACAGAGGTGTACATCCTCAAGGTCTCTTTAGCATTTGTACCAAGTTTTAATTCTTCAAGTTTCTTGGTTTTTGAGAAATGCTTTCCACACACACAGACAGATACACGCCAGTTTTTATTAACATACTTAGACTAAGCATGTATGTGCACTGTCGCTCGAATCAAATGCGCGATGTCCCAGTTCGTGTTCGTACACGGCTACTTTCTTTGAATAGTCGATATCATAGTTCCCTATATTTCCAGATTATTACAAGTCTAAAATGTTATTGAAGCATCGAAACTCGGCAGCTGTCTTCGGTCCTATCTTATTTGTTACTTACCCTTCGGCACCTATAGTCCGGCGATCCATGGCCCAGAAACATCCGTGGTTCGACAACATTTATGAAAATGGCTGGTCCGGGAGAACTTATGCTATTCGCTATATGCCAGTGATTCTCAAACATTTTTAAACTGCGGATTACTTCGGAGGAGAATTATTCTTCACGGACCACCTAATGCTCTATATAAGTACTTGAATGTAGCCTAGAATGAATATAACTCTCAGTGGATATGAATGCTTTTTATTAGTAGCACAATGATTCAACAGCAATCTGAATACTAAACGAATTGATAGTATCCAATTTTATCAAATTGGCTACTTAATTTCTATATTTTTAATCGTTCTATTGACCATACTTTTAGAAACGCGAGGAACACTACTACATGAAGTTGCTAAAGCGGCAGCTCTCGCATCGTGTGAGTCGCATGTTGGACCGCAGCACAAGCTTCGTTAGAGTGAATCGATCTTATTAAGTATAATGAGCATATTGACCCTTAACCATGTCTACTAAGAGACCAATAAGCAGTTGTAGTGAAGACATAAAACGATATCAATCCAGAAGAAAGTGAAATTGTTGAAAAAAACTAAACTCAGGCACATGATTTAAGCGGTTAAGAAAATTTTACAGTATCGGATCCTCAAAAATTGAAGATATTAAGAAGCAGAAGAGAAAACTGCATTATTTATGTGCTGAAAGTGATTAAAAAAAGAGATTGAAAACAGAAAAACAATGAAAGGAGGATGAGCAATGATTTAGATGGCGCGCTTATGCAGAGGCTTGGATTACGCTGAAATGAAGGGCTTAGCATTTCCAGACCAATGCTAATGGAATTCGGTACCTAAATAAAAATATGCAACAAAAATATAGGTAACTTAACAAAATATCTATGTAACTAAAAATCGTATTTGGCTACGGTCCATGGTCCGGCATATCGTATATCCCAATGGTACCGGATTGAAGGTGCTCAAGTGCACTCATAGTACTTCTAGAATAGTTTTAATCGCCTTTGGTATAAAATAGCTTATTTCTCGAAATGAGGCATCGTGCATCGTAAAAGCATTGCATGAGTGAACCTATAAATTCTAATAGAAAAGAAATCAGCTATATATCTTCCACAACTTTAATATAACACGAGTAATTCGTACATTTCCGGCAATTAGAGTCCCTCTTTCTCAACATTATTATATTGTCGTTGTGCTCAACCCCCTTTTTTATACGAGTAAATTCTATAAATTGAAGCCAAAATTTATTAATGATACTATAAATTTTATTTGTCTCAAGCTATATGCATTGATATGTAATAGTACGGACTGTTTATATCATAAAAGCCTCTCAAACTGAATGTTTCTCTCCGTATAATTTTAGTTCAAATCGTTTCATTCCTTTTACCAAAATATCTTCAAATTTTTTTAAAGTTCCAATTAACTTTCTGTTGGTATGATTGATTGAAGGTAAAAATGAGGAAAATTTACAAAAAAAATAACACAAACCTTTTTGGTCCACTTTTACTATTGGTCGAAAATGTGTTTGCTGTTGAATGCCTCCCTCTGAAAATCGAAAATGCCTACAAATTGAGTTTTTTTTATTCTGATATCACCGATAAAAATAATCTACTCTATATTTTGCAATAATGATGGCAACAAATAATTTAAGAAATATTTTCACGGATGAAAGAACTCTTTTGAGCGACAATCAAAGAAGCAGGAACATTTCAGTGAGAAAAAACGGATAATATTTTCGTACCTGGTTATGTTCACGAGTTGAATATTTTCAATTTTACTCCTGTTTTTTATAAGGGGAAAGCACCAGTTGTTGCTCTTTTTATGTCAGCACATCTCGTGGCGGCCACGCTTAATTTGGTGCGCTGCAGAAACGTCAAACCGACTGATACAATTAAGTTTGTTCAGAGAGTATGGCGAGCAGATCGAATATTGTCGCATTCTTTCGCTCATTCCGGGATAGGTTTCGTACGCTATGATCACTAAATTTATATCATAACGATTATAAATTTTAAAAACTTGAGAGAGTAAAAAACTTGCATGATAAAAGTAGACGGACTTTTAATAAATTTTTGCTGTTACACCAGCTATTTTATGCAGTTTTGATGAAGCACATTAAAGTTTGATCTGAAATTATGATCACTTTTAACTCAGGCAAATCCTTATATGTATGAAGCTTTTTGAAAGATTCATTGTAAAAATAGAATGTTTTTAAGGTTATGTATAATATATGGAAGAGTTTAAATCCATTCCCATACACTGAAACAAATCTCCATATAACTTTCATCTTCTTCACTTCTTCAAAAGAACTAAAATAAAACCCGTAAATTACATGTATAGAGGGAAGAAAGAGTTCTATTGGGTTAATTATAGCGAGAAAATCAGAATATATCTACTATAGTTTACTCTTGCTAAATCTTACAGTCCAAATTTTGAGGGATGAGTTGAAAACTAACAAAAACCAACAAAGAAAATTCAGAAAAAAAAATTAAATAAAACATGAATAGGCAGCCATTACTGCGTTTATTAAATAAACCAACTGATTCCAAGCTAATGGATAAAAGAAAGTAAATTTTGCCAGAAGACACTAAACTGTTGAGCGTGTAATGAGGTAAGCCCTATTGGAGCTGTACTCGCAACATGGGGAAGCATATTTTACAGAAAATATCTCCTCTTCTCGATAAATATATTAAAAGAACGCTATATCCCTAATACGTATATTCTCTTTCAAGCGGATATAATTGATTTATGTTAATTACAGAATGTACTAAACAAAATATAACGTACTGGCAAGAGAGATGATATTCATGGAGAGAAAATTTTTCATGGATATATAATGGAATTTAGCAAATTTGTGGACCGCCAAAAAGCAACAAACAAATATGTTCCAAATGAAATCATTTTTTGTTGCATTCTGAAAGCACGTCCATGAGTGTGTTACGCAGTATATTATATCTTAAACGTTTAAAAACATTTGCGCTCAGAGACAAGAAAATGCTCTCATTATTACGAAGCGAATTTTCTAAGAGGTGTATAATAACGTTTTCAGGATTCCCGGAAGAACAGAACGGAAAACATGGACGGTAAATTTCTTTTTTGCGAATATTTGTAGAACCACGGATCCGTAACAATTTCCGGTTGAAAGTAAATGGCTCATTACAAACGTTAGCAAAAAGTCTTCAATAAACCGCATTTTTTTCATCCTCTCTTGTTAACGTCCCAGTAAGACCGATTTACGAGCCATATATAATGTAGGCACATTGCTGTAACTTTACGATCGAGGGATCAAAAGCGTCAGAGGTGGTTAGAGCCCCGACAGGGTTGAACGAACCTGACAGAAGGAAACTGTTTGCCATGACTGTCTCTCGCACTCGGATATCCATCACGAACAACTAGAAGGAAATTCATAAGATATGATGTCCATTTTTCGGGCGGTTCTGCGTTTTCAGACTATTTTCCTCAGCTTCTTGACGAAAATTATTTGTTGATTTGCATCATAGTTTTCTCCAAAAATATCACACAAATAAAATAATAGTTAAATGACTATTATGTAATTTTAACTATCGAATATAAGACTGAATGGGTAGTTAGTCTTACTTATATTCAGGTGAAATATATATTAATCTTTACAGTAGGTTGTTGCACGCAAAAAATGCATGAAATTTTCACGGTTACAACATTCGGTCGTTTGGTGAGAAATATTATTATCATAAAATGGATTTTTTAGATGCCTTTTCCTATAAAACTATGGTCTATAATAACTTAAGACCAGAATCGTAGTTGGACGTTTTGCCTCCAATGGTTAAATTTAATCTTTCAAAAAATCCTTTGTTGAATATTGTTTTTCCTTCGATGTGATTCAGAAAAATTTCCTTCTAACTATAACCATTTTAATATTAGAGCGTTCATCAACTATTTATTTGAACGGAAATATATTTTTTGGTATCATTTTCGGGAGGCGTGAGGAGTCTCTTACGATCGGCGCCTACGGCAAATTCCACCTTCGCCACACTTGAGCAACGGAACTGCTCCAGAACGCCATTTTTATTGAAATTAGACCGAAATCTTTTCGGTTTAACCGGTACAGGAAAGCGTCTCGGGCCCGCCCCGCATCGAGGCCTTTATTGAATGATTCGCGGCCATAATTTTAAAACTCCTGGTCTAACGAGATGTGGTTATAGCCTCAGGAATCAATCCAGAACTTTCGGAGATCACTTGCTCTCTTACAACCCACTTTACAAATCTCTCTTGGCCATTCTTTTGGTAGCTTCGTCAATGCAAATTAAAGTGGCTAGAAACCTCTTGCAAAAGAAAAGAATATATATATTTTATCCAAGTTCCATCAATTTAAATTTAAAAAACAATTGTTAAATATATGTTTGCATTAAGTGAGGCTCTTACTGTGTTTGCCCACAAAAATAATTTCATCTGTTATTAAGCGTTCTTCAGAAAAAGTAAAAAAAATTAAGACCTTAAAGTCAAGTCGTGTACGTCTCTCCGCATGTTTCATCGCAAAACAATGGAGAGGATTTTCATAAAGTTTGGCACTTACGACTTTTTTGGGAAAGAACAATAAGAAAATTATGTAAATGGCTCACATAACCCAAGCAGAGGTGCCATCTTTAGCCAAGCAGGAGTGCCACCTTTCGACGAACAGAAAATGAAATCGGCTCCATATACCATTGAAAAAGTATTTATATTGTGCGTGTTGAAAAGGTCTTATAAGAAAAGTTGCAGAATAATTTATTTAACATGGCTAGATAATTATTTAAGAAGGCCTCACCAGGCATGAAGTTTGCATCTTTCCTCTCTTGTCGATTGTAATCACGTCGTCGGGTCGCACTTAAAATTTCGGAACGTTTTCCATCCCCTTTGGTATTTATCCGGATCACGTTATGTAAAATTAAAAACAAGAAACGTTGGACTGTTCTCAAAATTCAAGGTGACTCCATCTTATTTCAAGTTTGCATTCCCTTATCTCCTCCGCGGCGTCTTTTAATCCACGTAATGGAAAGATAGCGTGCGTATACATGCCTCCCGCCCCGTTTGGAAGCTCCTTTCCAGAATGTCGCCTCGCCGCCTGTTTACGCAGATCCAAGGAAAACAAAATAAAGTAGAAGGATGTGTCTTTCGAACGGGAGGTAATATAGGTTTTTTTTCGTTAACGGACTAGCACGTTTGCGAACTGGGAAAGAGAAGCGGGGAAAACGTTTTTCGCGGATTAGTCAGTTTCAGACGCGCGCCAAGATAATTAATAGCGAAAAATCGATTTAATTGGTTCAGGAGAGAAAAGGACGACGCCAGAAGAAAACCAAGCTGCGATGACTCATGAGGAATTAGGGTTATACTCTAGTCTGGGACCTTATTGAAGATCGTCGTCATTCCAACACGACGTCATTGGAGTGAGTGTCACGAAGAGCCTTGTCGCACGGAAAGTTAGCTATATGTAGCTCCTTCATAACATCAGATGGTTAATCCTTTTCGCCCATCCTTGACTATATTATATTTTGTGACAAAATTTCCTAAGGTACATTTATATCTATGCAAATTTCGGGCTAAACGTTTTCGCGAAAGAAACGTTTTATTAGTCTTCAAAATGGGATTGGGAGACGTAATTTTTTTCAGAAAAGCCTGACCAAAGATTATATGCCGAGAAAAAACGCAAGTATTGTTGTTATTTAAATATATTTGTAGAAAACAAACCATTACCAAAAAAGACAACGGTCAAAAATTAGAATTGCGAATATTATTATTATTATTATAAAAATTGTGTTATACATTCGTACGACCACCTTGCAGAAAAAGACGAATCAGAAATTCAGGGAACATAAAAAACAGGAAGTGATAAACGTGACAAACCACAATGGTTCTGAAAGTGTTTAAAAGAATTCCAAAAGCAACAAATTCTATATCCAATATACGTATTATAATTCTGAGCGAAGTTGGCTCTTCTTTATGTAGGAGATTCAATGTAAGTGGTGTTATAGTGCAAAAAGGGATAAATAGAAACGCATTATGTCTCTCTATATTATAAAATTGTAATGGCCATCATCATGATGCGTAACGCTCTAATTTTATGAATAACTCGATTATAAATTAACTTAGAAGCCTGAAATTCCTGAAGGTTTCAGTGTCAACAAATCTCTTCGTTATAACTAAAAATAATTTCAAATGAGTTCACGGGTTTCACTCGAGAGGATGAATGTTTTTCCTCATAAGATAACACGTAAAAATCACCTTTTCACTTTGAAGGCTTTCCTTCTTTTACTCTTTAAAATATCTGAAAATTAAGTTATCGACACGAAATTTACACTAAAACACGCCAAAATAAATTATGAATCTTATTCTTACCGTCGAATACTCAGTCTTATGCGAATTCGCTCATATTTTGAATTAATACTAGAGTTTTGGTAAATTTTTTAACATTTCAATACTACGGGTATTGTTGTCCCCGGTAATTTCAGTGTATATACACTTATATAAAGTCTTAAAGATCGAAAATAAGATTAAAACTTGCTTGAAATGACAAAGATATGAATTAAATGCAAATAAATCAACCGCAGTATTCATGTTATTTATATTTTTTATCTATATTACTAAAATCCTATTTCTGGCTCCCTCTCCCTCTCCCCCTCCCCCTCCCCTCCCCCTCCCCCCTCCCTCTCCCTCTCTCTCTCTCTCTCTCTCTCTCTCTCTCTCTCTCTCTCTCTCTCTCTCTCTCTCTCTCTCTTTCTCTCTTTAATGCTCTATACCTCAGTTATTTTTAATTTCCGGGAATTTCAGCTCCCTATTTATTGAGTTATTCAACAAATTTTCTTAATTTGTTATTTAAAACAAAACATGCATCCCCAAAAAATATATTCATTAAATTTCCGTCACGTCAGGGTGTGAAAATACAAATAACTGAAAATGATAATAGAGCAGAAAATCGAATAATTAAAAATTTAGTTTATAATGAAGTGTTAAATTAAATGTCATTTAAATGTATCATTTTTGCTAATTTGTTATTAGAAACCAAATGTACATTCCGTATAAAATACCCATATTCATTAATCCCATATTCAAATCATATTCACTTGAAACTAATTTAAATCCAATAGGTACATGGTAGGAACGAAAAAACAGCAAACAAAGGGGAGGGAGGGTTGGCGAACTTCAGCGAGCAGGGAGCTTTCCCCCTAGTATATACATATATACTTGATTTGCAATCAATGCTAATTTCATTCTGCGCCTAACCATTTATGCATTCATGCGAATAACTCCAGAACAAGAAGTTCAATTTCGATTAATCCTTCGCCAGATACTCGGCGCGTCCCCTTTCCAGTTTAAAATGGGCCATTTTTGATGGTTAAAGATCTGATTCCACGGGACTTTCTCTATTTGAATAACAGGGGAATGCGAGCAGCGTATTTTTTTATTTGCATTGTAAAATTATTTATTCTCTTCGTAAAAATTTGGGACACCTTTGACGACTCTCAAGTTGAAAATATTGCATAATACTGCAACCACATACAATGAACGGATATATTTTGCGAACCCATATTGTCTGGTAAAATGAAATTAACCGCACAATGAAATTAAATTACATAAATAATAAAGAGCATGAAGTTAAATACACGACTAAAAGGATTAAAAATTATAGAAACATTTTATACAAACGACGTAAATGGGAAGCTACACAACTTAAAAAGAAACGTTCCGTAATTCATTGACAACCCATATTCATAACTACATATAGCGCGAAATTATTGTACACTGAATTTGATGTCCAGTCTTTAACACGAACATTAATGCTATTATATACATATAAACTCTAGCTCTAATATCAACTAGGAAAACATGACGAGTGAAAGACCGCTCAGTTTAGAGAGATAGAGAACATGCCAAGCGCTCATCCCAGCTTACGCGAAGAAAGAAAATTTAAAGTTGAACTGCTTATTATGGCAACCAATCCATCGATATTAAATAGGAACAATTTGGGTCAAATTAAAAATTTGCCTCTCCAAGATAAGCAAATTCTGTTTGAACATTTTTCTCCTGCAAAAATCTTCGAAATTGGAACTTCAGGAGAAGTACGAGCTCACCAATTGAGGACAAAAATTATTCTAAGAAATAAATCTTATTTGATCCCTCAAATACCATATCTCACCAAAGTTCGGCCATAGCAGATGAGAGGGCGCGTTGAAACTAATAGGTTTGCATTATCAGTTTAAATAACAAAAAAGAGACATGAAAACATGTCATGTCATTGGGGAACATTTTTAATTTGTAAAAACTCAGCAACTACTTCATCTGTATAAACAAATTAGGTTCATTAAATTCAAATATTTCATCTGAAACGAACAATCCGAGCATGTAATGAAAATTAATGAAATTTGTGCTTGAACGCTCTACACCTACTGCTGTTAATATTATTAATAATTCGCTTTATATTAACCTGGCCGCGGATTTAGAACGAAATGATGAAATTTCGAATTCCTATTAGATCTAAGGGAGCTAAAGTCAAAAAACAACCAACTGTATTGAACTTAGATAATGAATATTATAGTGACACCATGACATTTTTCCAGGATAATAGTTTAAAAACTTCGTTGGGCGTCGAATGTTCCCGATAATGTCATTAACATTTCTCTCCTGGATTTTCTCCTGATATGAATTCTATGGTAATTTTTGATGTTATCTCAGAGAAAAGATTATCTCTCGCAGTCATAAAACGGGACAGTAAAACAAATGCGCATTCCAGGTACAAAATGGTTTTCCTCGGTGATAACTCACCCGTCGTTTATTTTTTAAAGAATTAAAACTTTCCGTTTTAGCTTTGTAATCTCATCGCGATTATCTATAAGAAGAGTGTCAATTCTTCTGAAAGTAAGCCAGGAACTGTTTAAGAATAATCTCTATTATGTCCTAGTTTCTTTATTATTTTTTGTCCCCTAAGACACCAATAACATGTAAATTTTCATGTAAATACGCGAATTCGGTTGTAACCTGCGACAAACTATTTTCTTTTTATCTTTTTTCACAAGAGTCTTCTAAATTATGTCCCTTGTCTCTCGAGTCACGTTCGTTACGCTTGGCGACCCCGCGTTAGGAATGGTATGGAACGCAGCCGCACTCTGCCCAACAAACCGTAAGGGTGTAGCAAATTCGCAAGCGGCCAAAACCCTTTCTAAAAGTGCTCGATGTCCAAAACGCGCCCTATTTCCAGACAAGTTCCATTTTGACGTTGGCCAACAGGGAATCCTTTGCGACCACAAAACACACAGGGCTCTCTCTCTCCGTCCGACACGCCGCAAACTCTGGGTCCTAGTTTTACACAAGACGGCGACGCCGCGAAAACAGTTTCGAAATGGCGAAGTTCCCCGTCCGCAACTGATGTTAGTTTCTATATGTGTGTGTGTGTGTGTGTGGACTCAGTAAGTGTCCTTGCCCCTCCTCGCACACACACTCATGGTCACATGTGTATTTCTTCGGAAGAGTTGCACGGAGATAAGATCATCACAAAACCCTTTAAACAGGTGTTCTCGGCTCGGCTCCTAAATTAATTTATGTCAGTTTCTATTTTTAACGGAAGAGATCTTTTGTGATATAAAATATAATTTTGGGTTTATCCCTCGATGGAAATACACTTTTTGGGAATTGCGGAAACCACAGGGTACCCCATAATTCTATTTACCTCCAGTTGTCAAGATTGGGTTGCTAAAATAAAACGCACATGTAATACTTGTTAGATTTATTTGTATGCGCATTTTTACATTTATTGTCATATTTACTGCTATATTTATGAATTATTTAGCCGTCACAATTATTTATAATAATCAATATGACGGGTGATCGCAAGTACCTTTGCACTTATTGTTAGTGAACTGCAATTTCTGTTTGATATCTTTTTCTATTATTGCTTGCTTATCGGGATGACAATGAGTGAGCAGAGTTCGTTTCAACTAGACGAGTGTTTTATTTTTGCAACTTAAATAAAAACTAATATTCGTCTTACTAGTTTATAAAAATCATTCCAACTAGGAAAATAATATTATAATTTTGAAATCCCTATAAGCTTTTTATCTAATAAATACAGAAGGTATAGTGTGTCAGTATAAATTAAAGTAACCTGCAATTTAAGGATTGACATTGCTTTCTTGATCACTCTGTTTCGTTGCATCATTGTAATCATTTCATTCATTTTGAATTGTGACTTCTCGAAAATGAACTTTATGAATATGGAAGATTAAAAATCGCATTATAAAAAGAACTAAGAATTCTAATAAGATAAGGATTTATGTGTATAATCAAACATGTATCCTCACAAGTTTTATTTTTTGCGAAGATTTAAAAAAGTAAACAACTGTTTTCGGAATAAAAATATGTTATCAATGTGTGCCATCCACAGAGAAAAAATTCTAATTTTTCAGATGGCATCAGACGAGACTAACAAAATCGAGAGATAAAGCGATTACCTTGAAAGCGAAGGACGAATTCATGTATCAATGACATCACGGCTTCCTGAAAATTTCTGCAAGTATTATCTTTTTTATCTCAAATGCTCTGGTCATTACCTAAATATCCATAGTAACGTAAATATCTGTTTGTTAAACGGAAATCGATTAATGACCATACGCTATCGCTTCACATAAGACATAAGTATGCATGCCAGAGAAAGAATTTCATTTAAACGCAGCAGCACAAAATCTAACCACGTATTTCGCTATCTCCATCTTTTCAGTAAGTACTGAGGTGCAGGGGCGGATCTAGATGCATAGCTTAGGGGGAAGGGGGGTAATTATAAAACAAATATATTTACTAGGACCTATTCATGGAAAATAATACCGTCTCATTATAATAAATATACAGCGTGTCTCTGTTTAGATATTTGCAAAATATTTCTAGAATGCCTATAATATAAAATAAATAGAGAGAATATTTTAATGAAGATTTATCATCTCCCTTGGGTGGAGGGGAAATTACCCTATTACCTACTCCCCTTTGTATCCGCCATTGATGATGTGTCCAATATAGCGTGCTGCATCACGAGCTGTTATCATATTGATAACGATAAAATAAATTATTCGATTTTCAGAGGTAGCACCTGCTGTCTGCTTTTCTAATTTATCCTTTGGTTTTTTCCTCTCCTTGTTTCATATTTTAAGGAAAGTAATGTATAGTATTGTTATCAGATGTCAGGTGCTTTATGTATTGGATTCCTGGCAAATCATTAATATGCCAGCAAACAGTTTAATGTTTGATCCAATTTCTATAGAAAAATAAAAGAAAACAAAATTTAATAATACAACGTAAGGCGATTTTTGTGGAAGTTCGGTTTCAATAAGGGGAATATACGAACTTGGTGTATCGTTGGCGGTTTTTGCCACAATTTGTCAAACCGTTCGAGTTTTCCAGATAAACCGCGTGAATAGGAGATTCCTACCTACTATTTGCATAAAATATCATTGGCGAAGAGGTAAATATATGGTGGTTAGCCTCGAAGGCATCGGTGTGATAACTATGTCAGCGAGAAAATACAGGGTCCCAGTGCTGCAATAACGTTGGAGTATTCGAACAAAATTTCTATGAAATGAAGGATTGTTAGAGTGAGATAATCAGTAGCGGACGTAATAACGACAGTCCACCATTCACTGGGATAGGACACGCAACTGTTAGGACGCACACACATTCCTCCCTCCCACTTCCATCCCCACGTAGTCGGAGGCCATCAATGAGAGATAAAGGTGCGACAAGATAGCAACACATAATCCGGAAGGTTGAGGGCGCATGCGCGCGCAGTCGAGGGACGTTTAATTGAAAAATACCATCAGGTCGCTCTAAAAGAGACAAGTGGGTCAGTGTGACGCAGTGGATGAGATACGAGATAGCGACAACGGTCTTAAAAAGAATTAACGCGTGTTTTGATCGGAACGGCGATTTCGCAGTCGCCATGACACCGCGTCTTCTTCGCGATTGTTTTGTTTTCCAAACGGGAGCGAGGTGCTGAAGGGGTGAATGCAGACGAGGGACTCATCATCCTTTTACGAGTAATCGTTAAATCGCTTGAAGGTAAAGCCTTTTAAAATTACAACTGTGATGCGGCCATATTTTCATCACAGGACGGCAAGAGAGAATGCAGGCATAGCGGTGTTCCTTTTATGACCGTCTACAGTTCAATTCTCATTGCTTTTTACGTATACGCAGTAGAGGAAGAAATTTACAGTCATGAAAAATTTGTTTGCTTCGCATTTACCGATTCGTTCCGTCTTTCGTTGCCATATTAAGACTTGATTGATTTTATCCTCCCTTCATCAATATGCAGTAGGTGCCGCTTTAACGTGATCACATTGGATTCTAATTAACTAATAACATTAAACAGCTGACGATAATAAACGGCAGTCTTGCTTTTTTGAACCATCTCTTTAGCACTTTTTCCATATTTGCACTTTTAGTGTCTCTTATTCTAGTTCTATTCATTGTTTCATTCACGCTGACACTAAAAATTGCGTTTTTTTATAAAAAAGAGGCAAAAAAATATCAACTTGGTGCAGCTTTTTCTTTATCACATTTTGGAATAGCACCATATTCGCTTGAATGTTTTCATTTGTTACAGAGTTAATTCGGCTTATAAGAATGGTCCGTGAAAATAGTAACTGACATCCACTTTTTAATAATTGAAGTTTAAACCGATAGATAGACACTAAAATGAACGATCTGTATTTATATTTGTTGAAATTTGTATCTCGTTTATTCAAAAACTTTATGGGTGAAGAATTAGATCGTTTACATGGCTTCAATGAAACAGGTGACTCCAACCAATGCAGTAAAATATCGTCAAAACTTACATTACAATAGCGTTTTTACTTATTTCATATACGAAGTATAGAGAAAGTATTGTTTTCATGAAAAAATCGAATTCGAGATTTCAACAGAAATGCATTTTAAGGTCCCCTGAACACGTTTTGACTATTTTCTCGATGATGCCTGTGGGTGTCTGTGACCGGGATTTTGTGGGTGCTCTAACTCAAAAACTATTAAACAGATCAGCGTGAAATTATATATTTGACATTTTTGTTAAAGCAAGACGTGCTGATTAGTTTTTGGTAAAAATCGATGACACGAAAGTGGGTGTAGACTCTTGTCACATCCGTTTTTTTTATATTTGCTTTAATATTTGATAAATATGAATAAGTACTGGAATAAAAGTTGTAGATAATTTAATTTTCTACAACCTTTGTCTGAAATATTTCCCCATAAAATCCATTGTTGAAAAGATATTGTAAAAACTAAATGTTTTAGCTGCCACCACCACATTACCTACCGGTGACTATTGTAAGCACATTAGCTCCTTTTTATTTTCTTAATTGTTGGAGCTTCGGAACTATATCCAATATCAAAAGGCTACAGTATGAGTTTATTTCGGTTTTTTGTAAAGTTTTTAAAATTTTCTCCCAGTTCCTTTAAATATTTATTATCATTTAACCTATTTGGAATTTTTAGAAATATTACATGTATGGAGAAAGTCATGTGGTGGACATGAGATTTTTTTTAGGTTAACGCACTTAATATTAATCCGCGTTGAATATTCTGTAATAAGAGGTGAATATATTTCAGTGTACGCGGTCCCGACACCAGATTATATGCATAATATACATTGAATAATTTATGGTTAACGTTCACTAAGACGCTTTATTAGAAAAGGTAAGGCAAGTTGGGAAATTTTAACTCCTTGTTTAAAAACCATTTTCTTAAAAATCAAAAAAGAAAATGTCATAAATTCTGTAAGTATAAAGCAGTATGGCAATTTTTAAATATTTATCCATGGATTTTTTTTCATTTTCTGATTTTTCCAAGCAACGGTGCCAAATCTTGGATGTTTTACAATCACACGCGATAATTGAAGTGCCTATTGCCTTAGTTAAGAGTAAATACAGCATCAATAACATTGTCATGGTTTAAATATTCTAATGATCATTGAAAATTTCCCTTTTATCATTTCGAAAATTTTATATTAGGCTTCATAAAATAGCGATGAATGCATGTTTGATACCGATATTAAAGGGAAACTATGTTTACCTAATTATTAATGTTAAAATTCTAATACTATAATAGTATAAATCGTGTTTTTGTATAGAAGGGTACACCCGTACATGAATATATAATTGCAGTGGTATTATTTTCTCATGGTAACGTGTTAGGATATTCAACAAGGAAAAATAACGCACAGTAAACGTTTTTAATTAATGTTTTGCGTATTTTGAAATATAATAAGCGTTTTGAATTATTCTTTTAGCTTGAGGGCGAAAGAAATGTAAATTATCAAGAAGGAAAGTGTCCAATATGTGAGAGATCAACCTTCTTGCTCGTTTATTCCGAAATAAATTTCAGGCCCCTTATTCCATAAATAACACACTTCCATAAATGAGAATATTAACTTCAAAAATGCCTCACTAAAATAAGTGAAGAGCGGACGTTATAGCCAGTAAAAGTTTCTTTGATGAGCGAATAATAAATAAACATGATATTTCAAGGTATCTAATAACTGAAATCGTTTTTGTAACCATAACCTTTGCCAGCTAATTATTCAAGGTAAATAATCAGAATTGATTTTATGAAATTACTATTTAATCTTGAATCGAAAATTAAAAGAGTTTAAAATTAATCCATCATTTCCAAGTATACTTGGATGAAAATATCATGTGCTTTAGTTAATGTGAAGGTCGTCTACGGCTGTGCTAGAGAAAACATCTACGAATAAGCAAAAATATGCATTTAAGTAAGCATCATTTTATCCCATGATATTCCAATAACGACAATATATTTTTAAATTCTCAGTTTTCGTGTCGCACACTATGACCCAGTTTTGGGTCGCTAGGCTCATAAGGGAAACTTAAAACTCGACGCTCAATCAACTAAAAATGCCTTGAAATACGTTTATCCATTCTCTTATTGCTATACTTTTTAGGCGTTCTTTACCAGCGAAGCGGTAATAGCGGAACGTTTTATGGGCACGTCTGGTCCGTCCGTCCGTCGTAACTTCCATCTCCTAAACCGCTGGACGGATTTTAATTAAGTATGAGTGATTGCTATTAAAATTCAACGCCCAATTGTAATTTTGAACTTAATCCGTCAATTGTAACTTCCACTTTACATAATTACTTTAATAAACTTATACTCGTATCTCGTTAAATGGCATCCGCCAAGAAACAATGAAATACCAAACTTTTCTTTCTCTAGCTCTTATATGATCTGTAAGGTATATATTAAATAATTTATACGGATAGAGAATAACATTTACTACAAAAAAGTCCGCAAGACCACTTACTTACGAGTTAAAGTTTTTGAGACATAAATTGTAGAAAATCCCGCGCAAAACATTGCATATTTTGTTTACATCGATCTCTAAGACGGTTCTCTTGGCAAACAACAATTAAAATCCATGTTTTTCTATCCCACTCCCTTATATGATCTGTGAGGTATAGTTAAAAAATTTATTCGTATAGAAGACAACATTTACAACAAGATAGTGCGCGAGACCACATAATTACGAGATACGGCTTTAGAGATAAAATTCGAGAAAATTCCGAGCAAAACATCGCATATTTTGTTTACATCGATCGCGAAGACGGATCTCTCAGAAAACAACGATTAAAATCCATATATTTCTTTTCCATGCTCTTATATGGTATGTGAAGTATAGATTTAAAAATTTATTCGGATGGATAACAACATTTACTACAAGATAGATTCCAAGGCCATATAATTACGACTTATAGTATCGGAGATAAAAATTCGAGAATCGCCCAATCTTTCGATACCGTTTCATACGTATTTCCCATAAAGAACGCCTTTAAAACCTCTGTATATTCCATTTATGGAGTATACTTTTCCATCTTGTTAATTAATATTTATACTGTGTGCAGAGAAAATGAAAAGATCCAGTAGCAGAAATAAATTTAGCAAATAACAAATAAAGAAATAGGATTCAATCAGAATACTGAACTAAAATTTCATTCGTGTCAAGCTGGCGAAACCGAAGAGAAAATCATTCAAAAGCAAATGGAATATGGAAATTAAGGTCCCGCGTGAATATCGTATCGTATCTAAATGTCGATACTGATCGACTTTCTCGGTATTCTCATATTATATTGACTTAGTGGGAAATAACAGCGTCCCCTTCATCTCTTTCACCTCATAGTTTAAGATAGGAATTCCGACATGGAACAGTTCGTAGCCTGGGAATGTTGCTGATCGCCTCTTCAGTGAGATCAAGAGTGGAATCATTTGTCCCCCAAGCCATCCATTTATAACATTTTCGGAGCTTCTCTCTTTCCCGCTTCCAGTGAAAGCACATGGGGACAACCGAAATAGAACATCTCCTAATGACCCTTAATGAGTACGGTCTGTGCCACGACCTAATCGACATTAAGAAAGGACCCGCTCTTATCCTTTGACCCCCTACCCCCTTCTTCTGCGGAGATGCCCGACGATGAGGATGCAACGAGGAGGGTGGGGAACGGGCAAAAAAATGAGCGTCGAAATCCTCTCCATCCGCTCCAGTTTTGTCTTCAGCAGAGGAAACCCACCAAGAAGAGACAGAGAGAGAGGAAAAATTTTTCCCACGAAGATGGAACATCCGCATCAGTTTTACATCGGCCGACCTCGGCGGGAAAGGAATGAGCAGAAGGATGTGGTGGAGGGAGGAGAAGGATCGCGCCGCAATTCTGGGGTTTTTGGGTCCCAATTAAGGTCAGATCGAGAGAGTGTGGCGCGGAAGGTGGAGAGGGGGAGGGAAGGAAACCTCTAGGGTAAAAGGGGGACGGTGAGAAGGGAACGGTCAGTGCAAGAGAGAAAGAGAGTGGTTGGAGGGATGACAAACTTCCACCGGTAAAGGGAGAGGTTTACGCCGCGTTTCTGAGAGGGTTGGGGGAGCGGCGGGGGGAGGGGGGGGAGCTGGTGAAGAAAGGAGGCAGAGACGGAATCATTTGTGTGCAAGAAGGAAGAGGAGAGGAAAGGACTGCCCGGAGGAAGACGCGGGGTTAAAGGGCGCCAGGTGGCTTCAGCGCTGCGGCGAGCTCCATAGCATCCTCCGGGGATATTCGACACCTGGGGCCGGCCGGCCGAACTATCCCCTCCTTCCCCTCCGCCCCCACCATACAACTCCGATCTCCTCGCAACTCCATCCTCCGGGCACTCCGGAAAGGGAGGAGAGTGTAATTCTGGAAACGCCGAATCGAGAGGATGGAAGGACATGGTTCGGACGTCATTGGGAGGTCTCCAAAAAGTTTCGGAACAAGAAGACGTAGGCAGGTGGACTTTTGATACTTCTCCCGCGAAATTATTTTGCTTTTTTATTTATCCTTTGCTTCTCTCTCTCTCTTTCTCTCTCTCTTTCTCTCTTTCCCTCTCTCTCTCGCCCTAAATAAAGTCGTTTGTCTGTCTGTCTCTCTCGGGTGGGAAGTTCACAAGTTAGCACGCGCTATGGAATATGAGCATCCTCGATGCGGGATCGGCACGTACGCAGGAAAAAAATTAAGACAATAAAGCGGGGAGGTGATGGGGAATGTTACTTTGTTCTTAACTTGATTGGAAACGCTGAGAAGGGGAGATGGAAGGACGGGAGATACGACTTCGGTCGGCTCGTCGCTTCTTCTCGAACATGGGAAGCCTAAAGAAAGGGGAATGTTCGTTTAGAGAACGCGGGACCGTGATGCAAGTGGGCCGTCACTTAGGTGACACTTGAGAGGGGAGGAGGAGGGAAATGGGGAACGGGAGGGTAGGTTTCGGCCTACGGAGTTTTCGAAACATAATTGAGTGACGACTAAAAGTTTGATAAGAGATCTCTTAGGAGTCATCGCCGGATGGTTTTCAGTAAAATAACCTTGGTTCGCGCAATTTGTTTAATTAAAATTCAAAGCGAATTCATGTCCGAATTTCCCGTTTATTTTGCAAACCTTTGAAAAGGAAAGAGTAATTTTTTATTTGAAAACTTGCGCGATTATGAACAGGGAAACTTTCACTCGCCAGCCCGCGAGTCATGACTCTTTTTCTAAAAAGAGGGCGATGTATCGAAAATTTCGCGTAATAAAACTTTTAGGCGATGCATTATCCATAAATTGCCGTTTCAAAGTAGTTCGGTTCGGAATAAATAAAAAGACCGCGAACTACCGAATATTTACACTAAAAATGAAATTCCGGCGCGGCCCTGACCTTTTTGATGATCGTGAAGCAATCCCGAATTTCCTTTCGTTCGCATCGACGGAAAACTTTCGGCCGAGCGAAACGCTTTCGATTCGGTAAACATTTGCCTATCCGGAGCGGAAATTTTCGAAAAAAATGAGATTTTTTTACTTTTAAATTACGCAGCATCGATTCGTCGAGTCGAAGAAATCTTAACGTTGGTACGATGTTCCCAGACCTGACCGGAACCGCTTCAATAATGTAACATTTGCGTAAACATCGATGAATAATCGATGAAAACGATTTCGCTCAAATATTCTTCTAGGGGAAATAAACTTGTCGAGAAAAGTGTAACGGTACATACATACGTAGTCATATCCTATAATGGGGAGTGTTTGATATTTAATACTGGAAGAAAAATGACGGAAAAGCAGTACCAACCTATATATACACACTATAATTTTTGTTGCGATAAGTAGAATGTGTACTAAAAAGAAACTACAATATGAAACCGGTTAGCGTAAAACGCTTGTGGTATATAGGTATTGCTATTATAATGGCGAATCCAAGAATGCAACATTCAGCGCATTGAATTAGAAAGTTGCATTTTTAAATAGGTTAAAAATTAAATTATCGACTAGGCACGCGTGAGCGTACACGAAAAAGAATTCATTTTTCGCATAAATCGTTTAAATACTCAAAGAGCTAATTCCGAAATACCACCTTTCTAAGGGATCTCCAACAGTATATATTACGGCTACTAGACAAATAGCTAATTTTTCAATTTTTAATGTTTAATTGCTTACTCTAGAATTTTGTTTTCTGCCATAAGACGAACTCAATAATTCTCTAGTAAACACGTATAATAATCAGAAAGAGGCATTGAATCCGAAAGTAATTTATATTTATATTCTCTGAAAAGTTATACTAAATTACCATAGTAATCCCGTAAATTATCGCCTATTTTGAAGTCCTTTCACTTCAATTTATCGTACCGCATGTATCTGCTGCCTATTTCATATCAAATTTACAGATTTGCTTCAAGAGGATTTTTTTAATAAATTAATAAAAATGTAAAAAGTGAATTAAAAGTATTTTAGAATAAAATTTGCGGTCTAGAAACTTTTACATAAATTGTTTGATAAAAATGTTAGCCAAGCGATGCTATTTTTTGTTAGCTGATACATTTTTTGCCAAATTCTCTAGTTTTCCTATGTCCATATTTTGATAAAAGTGTTATTTCGTACACCTTATAATAAGCGCATTTTATTAATCTTTACCTTCATGGTTAATTTTAAGTAAAAAATACAACTGTCATTGATAATGTTTTTCATTAGTCTCAGTTATATAGGTATCTTCAAAACCGAAATGTACGCACAAAATAAGTTTAAATTTGCTCTTATGCTCCTGCAAGTTCTCGCAATTTTTTCAACATTTTTCAAAAACACTTAGTCTCTTTTCGAGTTTTCTTATTAAACATTGCTTAAATGTCAACCAAATTGTAAGCAAATAAATTACAAAATTTAGAGATACAAAAGAGAGAGAGAGAGAGACGGAAAAGGAGAGCTGTAGGAGTAACTCGGGAGATATTAACAGGAAAAAATATATTAAGAGAAAGAGAGATAGAGATGGAGGGTATTAAAAGAGAAATCTAAAAAGAGAGGAGGAAATAGAGATAGTATAGGGATGCGCAAAGTGCGACAGATGGAAGGATAGAGAGAGTATTTTGAGCCGACGGATGAGGGAAACAAAGGGACAGATAGCGATTCGGAAGCTGTGAATGCGTTCGCGCAACTCCGCTTAGAGAGAGAGTGAGGTATAGAGAGAGAGTGAGGTATAGAGAGAGTGAGGTATAGAGAGAGAGAGAGAGAGCGCCCAAACCGTGACGCGATAACGCCGACACATTTATCGCAGCGCACCGCGACCTGAAATCGAGTTTTGGAGAGCTGTCGTCTTTTACATTATAGAGCGGCCATCTACATAACCTCTCTCTCTCTCCCCATGCTTCATCTTTGTCCGCTGAACTAGTACGTGCGCCATAAAGACCACCATTCGTTTTCTCAATCGACCATCGTTGCTTGGCTACGCCGAGAAAACAAAATATCCCTAGCGGTAGAGACGAAGTGATATGGATTTTATTCGTCATTCGCTATAACGACGAATTTCCGTGGGGTATATCTAAGTATATCTACTGTTTAAATTACCCGAAACAAGGCTATTTATTTATTAAAATGTGATCATTGAAATCCACTGCACGAACAAGACAATGTGTCCTTTTCCGGATGAAAAGCAAAGGATGTCCCCATCGACCAATTACTAAATTACTTTAAATCACGCGAACATTATTTGCATGAAATGGAATAAGTGAAATATGAAATTTTCTATCTAAAATAATGACATTTCTCCTTCAAATTAAAAATTAACCTTTTATATTGGCACGGTGTATTATGTTCTAAAATTATACAACAAAAATAAATCAAACAAAAGAGTCATTGATCAATTTTCAGCCTTCTTTTCTAAGTTTCAAAGGTTTACAGATTGAAATCAAAGCTTGAAATTGAGATTTATTATTCTAAATGCCCGCAACCATAAAAAAAAATTCAAATAACAACTTTAAGATATTTTATATACAATGCATTGATTTCAACTGACTTAAGTTTGGTGAATAATTTTCAACTGACGTCAGTTCTTCATTTGAGACGTCTAATCTTTTCGCTGTTTCTCATACCGTCGACTTCACAATATCACCGAGGGATCTGAGCGATAGGGATTTCAATCAATTTTCTTAAAAATATTCGGAAAATAGGTTTTAGCTAGTTGTATAGCTAGTGTTGGTGATGTAAAGTATAATCCTAAATTGTCAAATAAAATTAACAACCCTAATTTATAGATGATACGGTGCACAAGGATTGCCATACATTTTGGGATGATAACGTATACAAGAGCTCACCTCATTCTTCCGAGTATATGTAAGCAAAGACCATCAAAACATCATCTGCCATGTCCCTCCGAATAAATTGGAAGTTCATTTTAGCCAACCAAACGAGAGACCCCGACTGTCCAGTTTCGTATGTATTGACACCGTGAAAGCGCTTCGGATTTATCTAACCTAAAATTCAAAGTACCGGTCGACTTTAACAGATAGGAAGTTGAAAGGACGCGGATTTAAAACGCAAACAGGACCTCTATATAGCCGGCCACATAAGTGTTGATGGTCCAACAGATACGATTGCTTTCAAAGGAGAGAGAGAGAATGAGAGAGTTTTGTGCGTGTGTATGTGTGTGTGTGTGTGTCTGTATGCGTGTGTATGTGTGCGCGAAACGTTTAGAACGTTTAAACCAGACTGCAAACAGCTAAAACGGAGTGGACGGGATATAGGGCGCCATACGATCCTTTAGCTAGGCAGAGACATCTACCGCCACGGCGCCGGAACACAACAAAAACCAGACGGCAACATCCGGTGCCCACTCACACACTCGTGCATACACACGCGTAAACAACGGGGTGAGATCGAATCTCATTTGCCAAAGGGTGTAACGACGGCATTAGGCCCTACCCTAGCCCCCCTTCCCCTCTCAACCTACCCTCCCCTTCCACCCCTCCTCCGCTTCCCGAGCCGTAGGTGTTTTTTTTAATCCCATCCCCTGACCTCATCACACGGTTTCAGCGATGCATTAAATTAGAGACAGAGCGGCATAGGGGTCACCCCTTTCGCTAAAACTCGACCACTCGGCAACCTCGCAAGAACTGATACGGTTGTGGGGTTCGGCGTGAGCGAATTGAATCATTTGCACCCGCGTCCCATAGGGTATTGTATCACTTCCCTTTTCCGAACCCTTCTACCAACCTATTTCCATACCGTGAGAAATATTGCTGCGAGCTAACTTTGTTTTTTTGCCTAGATTCCCTGAAATGTTTTTGAATGGGTGATAGAGATCTCGCGTTTGACTAAAGCATGTTCTGGAATGGCATTATTGTGCCATAACGTGGCTAGTATAAATTTCTACATGCCATATTGTAAAGGAGTTTGATAAATATCGATAATTTATTTCTGAGGCCAAATAACGTCTACGGCTTGAATTATATATTTTTTTGTTTTCGGTAAAGAATGGAGAGATTATGGCCGATTTTCTTCCTTTACCTCGAGTGCTTTTAAAGTATATGACACGCAGAATGTGTACAGATGTGTTTTAGTATATCGTGGGTTTATTTGATAAGTAAATATTTTTGGCGAATTTCAGCTTGTAGCCTCTGGTATATGTAGGAGCGGTCCTAGATAATTTGGCGCCCCGGAAGAGAAACAACTTCCACATTTTTTTAGACATTTCAAAAATATATGCTAATTTAGTTATTTCACTGTAAATATTATTGGTAATGAAAAAATAAAAGGGATGCCATCAAAATTCCAGCCTTTTCCGCGATATAAATTGCTATCCAACATTTATTCACCTGCAAATAATGTTTAGATAGATGTTCGGGATAGCGCCCCTTGGAATTTAACTCTCCGGGTAGCCTCAGGCTGGCCTGATAATATGAAATTGGAAAAACTTTCTCGTTGATCGCTTTTCTTTTTCTAACCCGCCATGCACGAATTTCATGAATGTGGGATTTCTCACTCTCCCGTAGACAGCGTTTCTCCCGATAAAAGATTTCTCGGGAGAAACGCAGTCTTAACTTCGCCACTAAATTTGATCAAGGAGTATTTTTTACGATGTTACAATTAGACAAAACAAAGCTTATATTGCAACTAGAATTCTCATGCTTAGGAAACTAGAGTTCTGAACCGTCAACAAGACCCGAATGATAACGTTTTACCTGGATCTAGTTTCTAATTAAGCCACCTAACACCATAAATGAATGGTTTTTATTATTCATTGTTATTATTTATGGTGCTGGCAGCTTCATTCAGGATTCTTGTTACACCATAGATAGCTCAAAAGACTTTGTTATGATATGTAGTAATCAAAGGTGGTGCAGTAATGATCATCCGGCTCAACAAATTTTTCTCCTTTCCATATCCAGTTGTTTTAATACCAATTCTCGTTAAAACCTTTTACCCTGTTAACTATCATTTCGTAAATTCAGTATTGAGCAACTGATTTCAGGGGTTTTATCTTCAAAGATGACAAGTATTTGTAAATACAATGGTAACACACGGAAAGGAGATGATTTATATTTTATCTAGCGCTAACTATCGTTATCCTCGGTAGTATAGTGGTCAGTATCCCCGCCTGTCACGCGGGAGACCGGGGTTCGATTCCCCGCCGGGGAGAATTCTTTTTCATGCAGGAAAAGAAAGAAATTTTTCCTTCCAGTTAAAAATTCATTTGGGCATTGCAATTCAAGGATCCGTTAAGTTTCCCAAGTATTTGACGAGTCATAAAATGAGACCTCTAATTTATGCATGACATAGATTTAATTTCCTTCAAAAAGATAACATGCGGCCACGGTGATGCACAAAGTTTATCAAGCCACGCGGCGATTGGCTAGACCGGAGGAAATGAACTTCTTTAGTTAACTTTGAAACTTCCTTATTTCTTGAATTCTGTCAGGTTTACTTTAACGATCTATGTCCTGTCCTAAATTCTTATTTAGAATTTATATTTACTGCTGAGGCTTCCCCGTTTGCCAACCAGAATATTAAAATTACCTATATTTTGTTCCACGTAACACATCGAAAATGTTTTTTTATCATTTTTCGTGAAAAAATATATGAAAACTATTGAAAATCTTCAAAGGAGAATCTTCTTGGTTATTTCCTCGGTTAGTAAAAATTTTCAGATGTACGGCATGGTCCAAACAGGTTTCTAGAAATAACAGTCGCTGTTTTTAATTTCTAATTTAAGCTGCCAACTCATGCTCCAATGTTTTGTGCTCTTATTTTTTTTAATGATTTTTTCCAAATTAAATGCTTGAACAATTCCGTTATATCTCTATGAAATTAAAGATGGCGTTTCGAAAGCCGTCACCCGTCCAAGACTTTTACTTACCACGCGTTACTTTGCTCAATAGTACCATAACATTTTATGATAATTTTCTTAGCACATGGCGCTTAACACGAGAATTATTAAACAGAAAACTCCTCCGTCCAATTTTATAATAGCCGTAAACACAAATTAGGCACACTTACATGCACAGCAGATTTTTAAGATGTTAGTAGAACTCCTCAAAACGCTGACACACGCACAGCTGGTAAAACCTATCCAGTGACCTGTCAGATACGTAACTCACTGCTGGGCAAGTTAGCAGGTTTTTATACCCTTGGAAGGGGTGAGAATGAATCACACCCGGCCAATTCTATCACTTCCTTTCACGACCCATTTTCAAAACGTCGTTCGTTCCATTCGTTTAATTTAACCTTTGACATCGCTTGAATTGAAATAACGCCTCAAATTTTTAAGTCTCCTTCCTGAAACTTTTTACGGAAAAAAGACACTTAGGTATTACGTAATAAAACACTATACCCTTTCATTTGCAAATTTTATATGCATATGATGATGATGACGCGAAGATCGATACGCTTTCACTAAAAATGTCCACAGTTGTTCAGAATTACCCAACTGTTCATAAAATTAACACATTAATTAGCGTTGCTAATAGATCGCAGAAAGTAATCATTCGTTTATTGCTGAGAAAGAAATTTTCGCGATTGTAAAATTACACCGGCGTTATCTCCATTCAAGAGTCACTCGCTCGCGTCCGAGAGAGCAAATCCAAGAGTAAGCAATCGATTATAATACGGCCAGTGTGAAATTATTTAAATTTGGAGAAAAGCGAGTGATATAAGAGCGCTTTTAATATCGTAAGGCTAGACTCATTTTTCTTCCAAACTTCGCGTATCAAACTGTCCAATTGTTCTCATCGTACACATCAATCTTACCCTCTGGAGAAAAATCATCCATCTCGTTAACTCCAGCGATGAATTTCGCATGCCGTTGCATTGCCTTTAATTCGCAATCGATTTTTGCCACGCCGGAAAATCGGCGATGCGAACTTCCTCCCCTTTTTATCCTTCAAGATACCCTTCCGCCTAATAGCCCTTTACCATCAAAATTAAAATACAACTGCGGAAAGAAAAACACTTCCGCACTAATTTACTTTTTGCAGCTTTTCTTCTACCACGCGCCCTGAGGCCTTAGACTGTTGGCGATCGAAGGACGGGAAAGAGAGGCCCATCGAAGAGACGGCGCTCTCTAATAAACCTCTAAAATTTCTCCCTCACTCCTCACGGATCCCTCTCCTTCCTCCACCTGTCCTCCTCCTCCTTCTCCTCTCCCTCCAATACCCTCCTCTTCCCACCGCTCTTAAGCCGCCCTTGTCTACCTTACCTCGCCGAGTTCCCCAGAGGCCAAAACCTTTAAACATTTCGGAAGGTCAAGTGCGAAGTAAAATAAATGGATTAGGTTCAACTGCTCTCTCTCTCTCTGAAGGGAACATTATTGCCAGGATTTTGAGACTAATTTTGGAGGAAGGATTACAGAAAGAGGGAACCTTCTTTATTATTCACTGGTATAAATTTATTCACTTATTAATTTATTTTGTAAAGTGAGAAAACGGCTTCAGATCATAGACGGCTTTAAGGGTAAATAAAGCTATCAATAAACGAAGAAGATTACGGAAAACAGGAGTACAAGGAGAACCATGTTTAACCCTTTGTTCGGCTTTTGTTCAATAATATTTTTTTTGTTCTCACGCTTCCTTTTCTTGCAATTTCCATCAGTGTAATTCATAAATGTAGTAAATAATATCACGATGATTAACAGAAAAGTATAACATGAGGCGCCTGTTTGCTCGTGCGCGCCTACTTAAGGGTTAAGCGAGAATATTCACGCACCTGTATAGTGACAGGCTACCGATGATTTTGATACATCTAGTCGTTTAATTATTTTGGTGCTGAAACCTATTCTCCTGTTGTAGGAGCACGATGCCGACATCCCGGAATACTAAAACGTCGAGGGTAGGAAGGAGGAAGAGAATGAGTAATCGCGAAGAAGAAAGATAAAAAAAGAGAAAGAGAAAGAGAGAGTGAAATGAATGGAGCACAAGAAATCCTTGAGGAATAAAATGTGGGAAACCGTATGTCCATCCGCGTGATAGCGAATTTTTCGGAGTGGATGAATAATACCTGCGATCGCAGTTGAGGAAGCGTTAGCGGAGGGTCATGTATTGAGAGGTGAAATGTCAACAGTTCCGGATGCAAAACCGGATGGCGGCCGGGAATATTCCGCGCTGTTCAGGCGATTCTCAGTTTTTATCGAATAGCTTTTTTTTATTCTACTCATCCATTACCGGGGAACGGCTGGTTTGAACTTGTGCGAAAACGTGTGGCTATCGGTTAAGTAGAATTCTGACATTAAGCGTACAGGATAAGATATTTTTCATCGACAAACTTCTGGATCATTATACGCGTTTATTATCATTCAATTTATCAATAGCAAATTCTCAGAAATTGTTGAAAATAAATCAATATCGAGAGATTCGACAGGGAATTATCGAGCTTGTCTTATGGCTGAAAACAGTTCAAGAACAAGCACTAGAATATATTTGTCTCAGGTGTCTCCAATAGCCACAACAACGTTACATCTTGACTATCGAGGGAGTTAATGGAAAAAAACGAATTAATCCAAAGAAGAGTAAAATCTCAAGATAGAAATTTAAAAATTACTGCTAATATAACGGCCATGAAAGAACGCGAATCTCAATATGCGTACTATGTGTTATGATTGAACGTTGAATTTTCTTAAATGGCCATTTCAGTAACCGTTTGAATTTCAATAATTAGATAAATTCTTATACTACGATTGTAATTATGCATGATACATTTCAGCCAAAAAAATTCGTGTAGTTAATTATTAGATATGGAAACTTATCATTCACAAACAGGACCCAAAATGCAGACGTAATTATTTATTCTTGCGGAAGTAACATTTCCCTTCTTTTGCATACCCAGGCAACTAACATTTAATCACATGGATAAAGAAAAATGAAAAATTGAAGACTTTTTAAAGCTATATTAACAGCTAAAGCATGAAAAAATTCGTCAAATATGCAACAAATGTTTATGGATAAAATGTTACAATCTAATTCCGACCGCAACATACCCTAAGTTACAAGGACAATAATATCCCATTTCTAATCACATATCGGTAGGCATATTTCCAGTAGGATTTATTTCAAAACTTTTATCAAACACGTTTTTTTAATCTTGGAGCATTTATTCCTAAGATATTTTCCGATTGCGTACAATCTCTTTTCAAATGGTGTTCAATAGACGCTTTCCGCCCAAAGGTCAAATATGCTCGGATAAAATTAAATAAACACCATCCAACTGTGCCAGTCTTGGCAAGAAAAGGCTTTACATCGTTTATCTACGAAGATACGCCTTCACCAGCGTTACGACTTCTTTTCCCGGATTTCCAGTTTGAAAATATGAAATACAAGTAAATCGCTTCGTCTCGGGCTATTCTCGGCCTCTCTCAAAGGAAATTAATTATACCTCGTTCTACCTTCCATCTCTGTTATCGTCGGTAAAAGTTGCGAATACCGTTTCGTGACCTTGGTTTCGTGTGAGATAGGGAATCATCCTTCGAATGCTAATGTAGCGGATTTGAATAAAGAGATGAATAAGAGATGTGTATTGTGAACCGGAATCGAACTTCTTCGAGAATCTTCCGCCGGAGTACCCTAATGACCTCTCTACTCTCTTTTTCTCCCCGCCTATACAACTGTGTTTTTCAAAAGAGCCGCTAAACTGTTAAAGAGGATACCAAGGATGAATATTGTTTTTGGACTGGAAAGTGCTTACGTACTTGCATTTTTATGTGAAGGCTTATAAAATTGTTCACTCATACCCCAATAGCTCGAAACTCATGAAAGTCATAAAAAATAAGGTTTTAAATATATTTTCGCCCAAACTCGACGTGGCTTCGATGTTTTTCTTTCAACAGCAATAAATTATTCCTTTTTTTATGTGCCAAAACAAATAAGTCCCGAGTTTGTAGCTCGATTTAACCTATGTAAAATGCAAATAAAAATGTGTCACATTCAGGCAGGTATGGTCGCGCAATGTCCATCTCGTGTATTTTGAAGTACGCCGACAAAAAGAGAAACATTAATTAGAGGGAAGTAAAGTTGGATTTGTATCGAGGGGAGATTTTATTTTTCCCTATTCAGCAAAATAATGACACCAGGTATCCTGAATTGCAAACGCAGATGCGTTCAGGAAGGCATTTCTAAAGATATTTGGTCAGCAGGGTCAGCTTGATGGCAATGCCAAGGGTGTGACTGCACCGGGCCCTGTCCTTATCGAACATTGCCATAGTGAGAGAGGTTGCTTTATTTATTAAAATTTACTTGTCATGATTTTTGAAACGTAGGAGACCCCACGCGCACACTTTGCACCGGGTCTCGCGATTTTCCTAGCCGCCTTCGTTGGTCGGGAAAGCATAGCAAATCATTGAAAACTATTCCAGCAGTAGTTTGACGCTGCGTAAATCCAATCATTCACCAATTTTAAGAAGCTGCGTTATTTTACGAGTTCTTACTAAACTAATAAAGCAACTCAGTTATCATATCTTTTAGCGTTGATTTACTCTTAACTATAACTTTCGTATATTTATGTCCACGCGGATATTGATTTTCCAATAGAATAGCGATTGTGAACTGAAAAATACTCGAAATTGAGATTTTATAATTATGTATATTCTTGTGTTAGGGATCTCGAAACTTAAATTGAGCGATAAAATTTCCGAATAGGCATTCACCTTTTGCTTGTCTAAATATCTCGATAAACATATTTGATATTCAAGCGAAATTTCATTCATTTTCAGTTTTAAGGTGTAGAGAGAAAAACTTCGAATTTTGGAAAAATCTAAAATGATTTTCATGATTGCTCTGGAAAAAATTCGAACTACCAATATGCTTTGAAACACTTTAAAATACTGCAAGTAGGAGAAGAAAACTAAGAATTAGTTTTACGATTATATGCGTAATTTTTCATTGAGAAAAGATTAAGGTAGACTCACGATTTTCACAAATAAAAAATGTAAAGGAGAAAGATTATCTTTTTCGAGCAGAGAGTTGAAAAGCATATCCACCGACATTTTTAGAAAACATTTTACCAAAGACACCACCTCTGGGAGATCGCCTTACATCGGTTGCAAAATACTACAGCAATCATATTTACGTTTACGTGAGCACCAAACATAAAAAGAAATTCAACGAAAAAAACCAAGCCTTTGCCTGATTATGTATTTTTAGATGCAGCACGGCAACCTTATGGCACACTCCGTAGCCGTTTCAAATTTACCAACGCCACGGCACATTACGCCCTCAAAAACGAATTTTACATGCAAAACATGCTTCGACAGCTGGAAATAAAAGTGCATCGCAATCGCTACGTCACCAAGGCCATCTTTGGTCCGTTCCTTAAAGAGAAAGAGAGAGAGAGAAATTCACGGCCGAGAAGGAAAGAGACCGGGCGAGGACGTGCTCGCGGGGAACGTGACTCGAATGACAAATGACTGGCTGACTACCCGCGGCTCACTTCTCAGGGGGGGACGCTCCCTCTCGCGAAGAACGCGGACCGAGATGTGAATGCTAAAAGGAGGATGAATGGGATATAGCGCGTGCGTGTGTGCGCCCTCGCGACCCCGTTCCGCTGACCTTTACGCGGGCATCCGTGGCGAACGCTTCCCTCAAAATGGAGAAAAATTCGTGCGGCCAGAGAATGTGGTTTTGTTTTTCCTCCTCTTATGTTTACCTCAAATTAAACAGGGTGGGCTGTAAATTGGACCGCTGTTTTCGGAAATGTTGGCCTTTGATTAGCATTTTGACTGCGTGATTGAGCCAATTGTATTGAATCCTCTCCATGCATATTTCTAAACACATTCAATAATTCTATATACAATATAAATTAAAAAATCTGATGTGGCCACCACATGACTTTCTCCATATCTGTAATATTTCTAAAAATTCCAATTAGGTACATAATAATAAATATTTTAAGAAACTGCAGGAAATATTTACTTTACAAAGAAAATAAATAAACCATAGCCTTCTGAAATTGGATATAGCCACAGAGCTCCAACAATTAAGAAAAGAAAAAGGAGCGTTACTAAGACGTAAGTAACTAAGCGTCAATTGTTAACAATAGTCTTCGGTAGGTGGCGTGGTGGAGGCAGCTAAAAATATAAGATATCTCTTTAAAAATGCATTATATGGAAAAATGTTTCAAACAAAGGTCGTAGAAAATTAAATTTCCTACAACTTTTATATCAGTATATTTTTACATTTATCAAATATTAAAGCAAATATCTCAAAATAACGGATAAGTGACAAGAATAAACACCCACTTCCGGTTGACCGATATTTACCGAAAACTAATCAGTCCTTACTTTTATAAATATGTTAAATATAAAATTTCGCGTTGACCTGATAGTTTTTGAGTTAGAGCACCCACAAAAAGATATCATACACAGACATCATCGAGAAAATGGTCAAAACGTGTTCAGGGGACCTCAAAACGTGTATTTTCGTTGAAATCTCGAAGTCAAATACAATACTTTCCCCTATACTACGTATATGGAGAAAGTAAAAAGAAAATTGTATATTTCCACTAACAACACCTTGTTGCCACCCTCACCACTACCTTTCCTTATCCTTAAGTTAATACAAGGTGCGGCAGAAAGAACTCCCCGATTTGGGAGGGGCTTAGCTAGGGGTGGGGTGGGGGTACAGGAGTGGGGAGTGGGGAGCTTCCCAAATCGGGGAGTTCTTTCTGCAGCACCTTGTATTCTACAAGCATTTCAGCCTACTTTGATGGGGTTAGCTTTCGCTGTTACAAAGTAGCTACATTGTTTTTATGACGCGATGATAATACTTTCATGTGTTATGTATATGGGAATGAAACAATGGTGTGGTTTTGGAATTCCGGATTTCTCCGGAAGGTTGTACCTATTGACCTTTCATCATTCCAAATTTCAGACACGTAATAAACTCAAGTATACCTACTCAAAATGTTCCTTATTTAATTTGGGAGATTAATAGAAAATTACCATTTGCTTACTACAAAATAGTCTCAACTGTATAATTACATAGTTATAGATGCGAATGTTTTGTTATTCAATTTTCTCGTTTAGTTGGTTCAATAATTGAAAACAAATTTAAAACTTCTCGAAAACATTTAGAAACACAACACACAGATTCTAATGCGTTGTTATTCAATTCTTTCGTTCAGTTGGTTCAATAATTGAAAACTGAAAAATTTCTCCAAGAACATTTCCAAACACAACAGGGGATGTTTTAATAAAATTGATTGAAAAAATCTGATGTGGCCACCATATGACTTTCTCCATATATGTAATATGTCTAAAAATTTCAAATAGGTTAAATGATAATAAATATTTGAAGGAACTCTGAGAAAATTTTAAAAACTTTACAAAGAACAGAAATAAACTCAAATCGTAGCCTTCTGATATTGGATATAGCCAGGAAAATCCAACAATTAAGAAAATAAAAAGAAGCGTTACTAACATAAGGCACAATTAAGCGTAAAGTGATTACAATAGTCGCCGGTAGGCGATTAGTTTTTAAAATATCTCTTAAACAATACATTATATGGAAAAATGTTTCGAACAAACGGAGAAAATTAAAATTTCCTACAACTTTTATTCCTACACTTTTTGACATTCATCAAATATTAAAGTAAATATTTCAAAAAACGGATATGACAAAAGTAAACACCCACTTCCTGTTGACCGTTGTTACCAAAAACTAATCATTTCTTGTCCCTTTAACAAAAATGTCACAAAATTTCGCGTTCATGTGATTAATAGTTTTGAGTTAGAGAACACACAAAATTCCGGTCACAGACACTCATTGTCAGACATACCCACAGACATCATCGAGAGAATAGTCAAAACGTGTTCATGGAACCTAAAAACATGCATTTCCGTTGAAATATCGAATTCGATTTTTTTCACGAAAACGATATTTTCACTATACTTCGTATATGGAGAAAGCAACAAGTAGTTCTGGCAATAACTAATCCGCCTACTTTCCTTTCAATACAATTTTAATATATAACAAGTGAAGATATAAAAAAGAGTTTTTATAACCAACTTTTATATAGTTAATACTTTAACGTGAATAAACTCTATAATATAATTATGAAAACCATTCTGCTTGCATGGGCGTAAAAAATTTCAAAGGTGTCTACCAGCTGTTGAATGATGTGGAGGTCTCTCTATTTAAACTTTGATCTTTTTACAGTTGTGAGAATGGTAGACATAAGTAGAGAACTCGTGACAAACGTAAGAATGTTTGGTATATAAGTAGTAAGAAGTTTGATAGTATCTTTTGTTCCATTAATGAAAATACTGACTTATCCATTCATATTGCTTAAAATTAACGAAAATATACTGCTAGTTCAGAGTAATTCAGCTTTAGATACTAGTAGAAGTGAAACTTGAATATCTCATATTTTAGTCACCTAACTTAAATGATAAAAATAATAAATTGTTCTTTTCCTAACATCACATCAACCATCCATATAAAAGCACTGTATAAGTATAGTTAGCTGAAGAATTGCTAAGTTACACAACACTTTAAAAAAATTTATTTAAATATGTTCAAATTATCATCCTGTACAACAGTATTATCTACATTAAATACTGAAAATGGAATGTGATACTTAAATGTGAGGGCTTTTAGAAATATGCAAGAACAACTTGTCTTAAAGGTCTATAATTATAATAGATTTCATCCAAAGTAAAAAATAAGCCAAGTGAACAGTTCCCAAGAATAAAATTGTGTTCATGGCACAAACTACATAAATATAGTCATCTAAAGCAGTGTTCAAATGAATTTTCAATGTGAACTATTCCGAGAAGATCGCATTAATGGTTATTAATAGTATTGCAATACGAATGTGATTATAATGTAATAATAATAAAATGCATGTATAAGGCAATATTATAAAAGGAGAGATAAGAATTTAATAATGAAATTCATCAAAAGCTTACATGTACCTTGATTTTCCAGACGTATTCTTAATTCTCAGTAATCGCAACAATCACAATTCACCAATGAGGTTTTCAATGGGCTTTTTATAAGGAAACAGTTTTCAGAATAATCTTAAATGAATAAAGATAAAAACTTTTTAAGATAAATAAAAATTTACTAACAATAACAATTACGATAAATAAAAATCTACAATTATTAACAGAAATATCCCTTCAAAAAACGTAGGAATGATAGTCTCAATACAAATACACATTAAAATAAAGAGACTTCCCTTACACCACCACCAACAATGACAATAGTTTGTTTAATCTATTGCTATGAAGGAGACGGTCTAGCTTCCTAAGTTAATTTTAACAGCACATTTATAAGCGGAGCAGACGAGGATCTGGTGGATGAGGTGATTAAATCCCTCGTCGTATGCGACGTTGAGGTGAGATGGTTCGAACCCCATTAGCAGCTTTGTAATTTTTTTCAGATTAGACGGGGTCCAAAACATATATATCATTATATATAACCTTCCTTGCAGAGGAGGCGGATAATAACGTTTACGCACTTCCAGGACAGCGGCAGACTCGAAATATTTTTATTTCTAGAACTACGCGCAAAACCGAAACTCTTGAAAAAGTTCAACAATCCCGCCGCTAAAAATTCGAAATAGTTTAAACAAATTTTCAAGATTTATGTATTTCCGGATGTGCTACGGAGCTGAAATTTTTTATAAATAGAATTTGTTAAAATATAGGGATTATACAAATTTTGATATTTTAAATTGTTTAGCAGTTAAAAATTCTTAATGTTTAAACAAATAGGTAACTTTAGATACTACGGGTGAAGATAGGGAGCTGAAATTTTTAAGTTATATATATATATATTCTATACAAACGAATGAACATTTCAGTGTATCCATGAAATTGTTATTGCTGCCGTTCAAAATCAATTAATTTTAAACAATTAAAAAATGTTAATTCACTTCTAAATGTGCTACAAATTTAAAAATTGGCAGAAATGTGTGGCATTATTATCCCAATGTGGAAAATTTATAATATTCCTAAAATTGCAAAAAATAGTTGTTTTACTCCATTATTGTTCCATAAAGAAAAATTAAAATCGTTCCAGAGGAAAAATCTGATGAATTAAAAAAGTATTTCCCATGATGAAATATCTCTCTGAAAAATTTATATTTTTTCAAGGTGAGATGAAATGCTTGCAGTATGCAAGCACCTTCTACTAGTGCGCGCGTGCGTGCGCGCGTGTGTGTAAACCAAAGTTAATATAAAAGTTGGTAACAAGTAGGGGTGTACACAGGTTTCCCGTGGTACAGAAGAGCTTTTCGTCAAATTCGCCGTAGTATAATCGTATAGTAATGTATTTGCTTTGAAATCAGAAAATTATTTTTCCTTATATTGTGGTAGCGGTGTTTTTTAATCCATTCTAAACATATTCATCTCTTTTTCCCTTTCTATACGCCCTACAAACGAAATTTCTTTGAAAACCATTCAGGCAATACCTTCCAAATTCATAGTTACAGAAAAATTCTAACCTTGATAGTGTGGTAGCCCTGTCTAGTCGACACGGTTGAAATATGCTATTTTGGTTATTTATTTATATGAAGATTATATATGCCATATTTGGTTAAAATCCATTAGGTCAGTTCTCTAGAAATACGCGTAAAAGAATTATTATTTTACTTTTATTGTGATAGCCCTGCTCTTTAGCTCCGCTTTCAACTTTTTGATTTCACTATGGTATGTTGTACAAATCCTATAAACAAAATTTAGTTGAAATTCGTTCAGCCAATTCCTTCAAAATCTTACTGAAAGAGTTTAATTTGTAATTGTTTGGCTGATTCGGCTTAAATATGCTAATATGGTTTTGCATATAAGCGTATATAATAATAAGTATTAAATTTGGTTATAATTGATGTTAACAGTTCAACACAAATACGTGTAATTCTATCACGGCACTAATTTTTTTCGTCGTTAGCGATAGAAGATTATGGCATTATTTTTCAATTATATTTCAATTCTCTCATTCAATTCTTTCAGTAATTGAAAACAATTGATAATGTTTCGAAAATCTTTACGAAAATAGGCCATTAATTATACCAAAATTAATAGAAATATCATATTTATCGTGTTATAATTACGATGTTATCATATGACTGACGTCATTTAACAAACATAAAAGCCTACTTCTGTCCCTTTTTCACTCTGCTCCTTTGTGGCTCCCCCTGTCACGTTATAAAAATGCGAATAACTTGATAAAAGTTTGAGATATATTTTTGAAATTTGAAAGGAATACTAAATTCGCATATTTATTTATTTATTTTAGCTCATAAACAGCCGTTAACGGCCTTTTACAATGAGCGTAATAACTTTAACAAAGATGAACACATACAACCATGCCCTAGGACAAGATTCGAACCCGCGACCCTAGCAATGGGAGCTCAGACACGCCAACCACCCCTCTACCTTTTATTTCCTCTTTCATTTTTCTGCATGTTACTTACTGTTCACTAATCCCGTGAATTTCCTCTTCCAAATAAAAGTCGAAAGTGTCTTATCAGTGTCTCTTCGACTGATCTCTCCTAATTACGCGAATTATTTCCTTTACGGTTGAAACTCCTACAAAAATATAAGCTCGTTTTCCTTAAAATTCCGTTTTCTTTGTTTGAAACACACTTCATATCTTCACAAAATATTTGCACACTTCCGTTCTCACATGTTTGCTTAGAAGTTAGATGGCGTGAATTTATTCTCTTAAAGTAGTTATCTTTAAGGCAAGATAGCGTATTCTCGAGCAAATTTAAATCATTTGCTTCAAAAAACGCAAAGCTATGGAGGTGGCATTTGTTGTAAACGAATTTTATAGTTCACATAGTGAACGAACAAAAAAAGAGACGATCGGAATAATACATGTAGATTGCTTAATGAAGAAAAAACAGTTGCAAAATTTTCCATGTTACACACAAATTTACAGAAAAATAGGTGCATCTATTACGGTCACTCCGTCAATTTTCCCAATATACATAAATGTAAATTAATAAATTAATTAATTCACCCGTGTGCTCTCGTGCGCGAGACGAAAAATAATTTCATGAAAAAATATCTTTTAGACGTTAATGGAAAATGTTTGAATTATGAGTACATATTTTGCCTCTGCCGTGTTGAAATGAGATGAGAATTTATATTTGCGTCGTTTTCCTCTATTTACTCTTTTTTAATTACTTTTCATAGCTCCGGAAAAGCTTGAGCAACCCCTAAAATATGACCTTTTTGTCTTCTTTACGCATGGCACAGCTCAAAGATAGCTTTTTTCTCAAGGCCCGAAATTCTATTGTTTTCATCGAAAATGAAATGCTTAATTGTATCGAATTAGACATTATTATCCCAGCCGTGGTGGATGATGCAAAGTTTGGACGTTTCCTAGGAAGAAATCTTTTATGAATTCTTTTTAAAGCCATGCTTCGCTCAAGCGGATGACTTTGCAGTCATAAAACAATGGAGTTTCCTACAAAGTACTTTTACGCCAATTTCTCGAACTATTTCAAGCGTAAATTTTTACCGGAAGTTACCATTCTTAATGTGACTGCCACAAACATCAATCTCATGTTGCAAAAACGTTCCAATAATATCATTCGTAACCAGTGAGAGCGGAGAAAATATTTGTCTCCTATCAAACCGTGCCCGTTGGATGCGTAACTGCTTAATTTGTTGAGTTCCTCCATTCCAATTGTGCTGCTTGTCGAAGATATGCTGCTAGGAGGGAGAAAATTTTGTCGAGATGAACCCTGTGCCATTCTGCCGAAAAGAATAAAGGAGAATCGACCCGCTGCCTTCGTCCCCAATGCACAGCAGGTACCTCCGCCGTGTCGACGTCGGATGCCCCGCAAGTTGCCGTAATCGTTTGCACCTCCGGCGGAAGAAGTACGTGTCGGTCCTAACGGTTACTGCGAGGCACTCAACAACGTACTACTGCCAGCGATAACAGTGCTTCCAGTCGACGGTCGAGGCAACTGCACGTGCTTCGCGCGATGTAAAAACCTTGAAGGAGCACACTCGGAAAAAATTCCGAGGGCTTTTTTAAAATTCTCGGGATTTTCGCCGAAAGTTAAGCGCAGAAACGCGAGTCATTAAGTGGTTGTAATAATTTTTTTTACCACTTTGCCAGCTCAAATGCAAAACCTCGCCTAAATCTAACCTCAGTCTCTTTAGATATTGACGTACTTTTCACTCGGTACATTCATTAAAATGCAAAATTCGAAAATAAGAACAAAAAGAAAATACTGCTATTTCTCTGCAGTAAGAAACATTACTTAAACGAAATGCAAGATAGCAAAATCTTCCCGCTTCCCGCTTCGTTCTGATTCTCACGTGCCTTCCTGCTTCTTTCCAGCTTGTTTTATTAAAACAACAATAATTTTACCATTCGTTTTGTTTTCTGTATTATATTGTTTAATATTAGGATATGTTGTGAGTAAAAATCTCGAAGGGAATGATGTTTCCTAATTGTGTAACATTGAGATAATATATTTTAGTGTTGCGAAAGGTAAAAATATAAGAAATAAAATGATCGTACACTTTCACTGGGCATTGTAAAATGTGCACACGTTTTTTTCCATAAAGCCTTTGGACAAATGCCCAACAACCGCTCACAGGTTATAGGACTTCCAGCTACGTACGACGGCTAATACCGCCGGAATAAACCAATTCGACTGTATAAAAAAAAATACATCTCTGATCAGTGGAGTCCACGGGAATTTCGTTTTGGGGTAGCATATTAATCAGTGAAATAAATAGATATGTACGCAGAAAGGATACGTAAATTGCAGAGCGTTTGCTGAAAATTTTTCGAGCTCGTCTTACGGCTGAAATCTAATAGATCGCAGATGCAATAGCCACAAAAAGTTTGTCAAGTTCAAATGCAAACTTCCGATGAAAAGCAGCTGTCCTCGATGGCGATTCGCCGATCGTACATTCTAAAAATAACAGAAATGAGACTGCGAAATCGGTGAACCGCCGCTGAGAAGAAACATTCTTTTTAGGCGAAATACGCATTTGCTTTTCCTGGTCTTTTTATGATTATAGGATACTATAAGCTTTCGGTCGGAGAGGTTCGAATCAAAAATTGCATAGCTCATGACACGAGTTTCGTAAAAATTTAAATTTGCGTATTTATATAAATATCCACTTGTATAAAAAAAGCCTCATAAAATTCTTGAAGATCCCCATTAACTTCTCCCTGACCTTCTCGCTGCGCTATTGTTACCGACAGTTAAATGTGAAAGGCGTTTCTCAGAAAGCGAGCCTTCCTCCATGCCCTTACAACGACATTTCCACCCACTCTCCCCCCCCCCCACCTCCCACTCCCCCATCGCATCTTTCTCTCCTATATATACTCTGCCGACGTATTCTGCATCACCTGATGATGATGCTAAACGTCCAAACCTAGGTCGTGTTAAAATATAACCAACAATGGTGGAAGATTAAATTGTTTTATTTCATATTATATACCTTAGGCTCGACTCCGATCCGAAAAACTTTCCATTTCCGTGCTAGCCCCAGAGACCCAGTCATCCGCTTGCCATCCTCGTCCGAAGTCCATTCCTCAAACGACCTTAGCCTCAGCCTTTTATAACGAGCGGGAGATTCATTCAACGAGATGCTCGACCTTGACCCAGTGGAGGACGGTGTTTCGAACATCAGCGCCGCGGCGATTACTTATAGGCCGCTTCTCACGCCCCCCTTCCACACTCCCCCTCCCCGCCTTACGCATCAACTCCCCTTCCCTCCGCGGGGAGTTTGTCCATAAAGTAAAGCCGAGGAGGAAGGCGGATTGTGGAGGGCTGGAGGGAGGCAGGTAGAGGAGAAAGAGAGAGTAGACTAAGCAAGTTCCGGTCTCTTCGGCAGCCAGATCGACGGCGCGGCGGCGGGAATTTCACGAATTCAGCGCTCGCGCGTTTGCCCCTCAAAAATATACGGGTTGTTATTTTTTTGGACCGTCCGTTAAAGACGTGCATGCTAAAATACTTCCGCGGTTAGAAGCGCGTCCAAAATTGGATCGTTGAAAGGTTTCATCACTTGCAGGAATTAGCCTTCAAAACTGACACGCACATACTGAAAAAGAATTACTCATTTCGTGAACGAAGAAGGCTGCAGGATAGTTTCATAGCTTCCATGTCACGAGAAGCCGTTGAATTTTAAAAACAGAAAGAAGGATTTCTACCAGAATTCCACCGTAGTCATTTTTCTCGGAGAGTTTGATGGCCTTCGCGTACGACGTTGATTCCTATACATATTTCCTCTAATATTTGAAAGGTGATTTGCCGAATGGTGCAGATATACAATTATAGAAATATCTGCAAGTCAATTTCGAAAGGATCGGATAAAAAAAATTGATGGAAAATGTGATTCTGGGATGAAAATATGAATCAAATTTGTTTAACTAAACGCGTATTGATTTTAAAGGTATTTACGTCCGATTACTGTGTCGCACGAAAGTAGATAAAAACTTAAAAGTAAACCATTCATATTATAATAAGATACAATAAAATAGATACCATTGCCGGAAAGAAGGAGAAAAAATCCGAAGCCCGAAGTAGTAACGTAAATAGACGCGTGGGTTCCTAAATGACCTCAGCGATAAAAAAATGCAATATTACAAAAAATACTACAAAATAAAACCGAAATTTTTACAAGACTAAAAGGAGAGAAATGATTTAGGAAGGTACCGAAAAAATCAGCTTTGTGCAATTAAATAAAGAAAATTATAGCATATTTTAAAGCTGTGGGGTCTTTAAAGAACCCACGCGCCTACTTAACGGTTAAAAAGGTAAATAGAGTTTAGAAGATTTGAAGGCTGCGTAAGATATGAAAATGTTGAGGTTGGCTTAATATTTAATCACGAACCTGTCTTCTGACAGAAAATTAATGATCGGAATATGGCAAAATTGTTTGAAATTATTAGTGCGTTTTGTAATAAAACATTTTATTTGCATGAAACGAAGACTACCTAGAATTTCATATTACTCCCAAAAATACAAGCATACAAATGGGGAAAAGCAATTTAAAAAGCAATCAATGAACATCGTACTATGGATAATTATTAATATGAACAGGATGTTTCTGAAATATGTGGCAATATTTGAGGAGCGCAATCTATGAACACAAACAAAGAAAAACAGTTATTTAAACATGGGTCCTTGGACGCTTTGTTTTTGAGTTATCTATATAATTAATTTCGCAACGACGAGTGTTGAGCGTTGAGTGTCGTTTGCTACCTGAAAAACGAAAGCTGTCTTTTATCTCAGTGGTTCCCGACCTTTTCTCATCCCCGCGGATCCTTTTTAGTCCGAGAACCCCAAGTTGAGACACGCTGCTCTATCTCAAAGTCTATCTCCACCTCTCTTTCGGGCAGTCTCAATGCGGGTAAACGCACAAATTACATTGGGACCTTTTGATATTTTGCGCATAGCTTACGGACTCGCTGTACTACCTCGGTCATGTCCCTTTCCCGAGTTGAACTTCCCAACCTTTTCGCTACCGCGGACCCTTTTTAGTCCGAGGACCCCAAGTTGGGAACCGCTGCTCTCAAGGGCTATCTCCGGCCCTCCTTCGGATGGTCTTAATGTGGGTAAATGCACGAATTGCATTGAAACCATTTGACATTTTGAACAGAGCTTACGGCTGCCCAGTACAAGCTCGGTCCGGTCCCTTTCTCGAAGTTGACTTCCCAACATTTTCACCGCCACCGACCCCTCATAGCCCGGGGACCACATGTTGGGAAGCGCTGCTCTGCCTCAAGTTATATCTCCTCCCCTCTTCCCCCTCCCACCCTCTCTCTCCTCCTCCGTTCATACGCGGACACATGAAATGTGAAATAAATAAAACGTGAAATAATAGAATTATTCTTTTAAAATACAAGTAATACATAAATAATAATAAAATTTAACATATACAGTAGAATCTCGATTTTCCGTCAGGGTTTGGGACCAAGAGGATGATGGATTTTAGAAATAGACGGATAATAGAGAGAGAGATGGATAGATAGATAGAATATCGGTTCGGTTGGATCACCATTCAGTTTTGCATTCATAACAAGGGCCTTCTGTGTTATAATTGGCCGTTAGAAGAATTTCTTTACTCCGTTATTGAACGAAACACCGAAACATTGCGATATCAATTTGGTTGTGAGTGGCACATTTCATCGTTATCCTTCGAGTTGCGATTCTATAGTTCACTTCCATTTTGCTTACCGAGTACCTCAATTTTGTCACCATCCCGCTACAAATCGTTAATGGTCGTTCTTGCAACACCGTAAATTTATGTTAAACTGGAAGCACTTTCGCCTTTCCTTAAACATCGCAGGATTCCAACTTTTTTTTAAGTCCAAAAAGAAACGCGTATCCGTTTTTCCGCCATTTTATGTAGGGCATATGAATGTACCTACCATACAGGTTGATCTTTCAAAACTATCAGAAAATTTTAAGTGACAGACGGAAACAGTAGGGGATGTTAATTCCGAGAGTTGTTTGTGTGTGTGAAAACGTGAGGCGTTGATTCCGAGAATCATTAGCGAGTAGTGAACATAAATTTTTTCTAGGAATGACTGAAATAATGCCATATACAAGTAAACATTACATAATAGAATTTTTACATGGATGAATGTAGTTCTTAATACTATGAATGTATATTCAAACTTGGAAACAAGAAATCTAGGGGGTGACGGTTAACAGAATGTAATAGATAAAAGGGTGGCATATAATCGAGGTTCTCCTGTACACAGGGTGTAGGAAAAATGGCGCACTCTAACAACGGGGACGGGTAGAAAACCACAAAACTAAGCAAAATGTATAAGGAACAAATTCTCTAGAATGGATAGATACCGAGATATCATCGTAAGAAAGAACTGCCAAATGGGGAAATCATGTAGTCATGCTGTAGTCTCCCCCTCCCTTTGTCTCCCTCCCTTCCTCTCTCTTTCCTTTCCGCTCTCTCTCTCTCCCTCTCTCTGCCTCTCTTTTCTCCCACCTCTCCCCTCTCTCATTCCCTCCTGTCTAAAGCTCTTTTTCTCCGTCTCCCTCTTTATCTCTTTCCTCCCGTCCTTTTCTAATTCTATACCTCTCTTACTCTCTATGTACCTTCCATTCTATATCCCTTCCTTCCTGTCTTCCTCCCCACATCCCCATTTCTCTTACTCTACATCTATAGTATAGTCGTTTAGAAAAGCAAAAGAATCCAAACTAAATCCCAGTCCCATTGGGATTACATAATTTCACGAAAATCCTACGATAATTTAAGGCAATCTATGCAGTCGTATATATTACACGTATGCGGGTTGAGACAACAATTTACTCTCGAAGTTTAACAATGACGTGGTCGGCAAGGCAACATCCCGTTTACAAGCGGATATTTTCCCAAAATATGTGATTTAAGTGTATAATATGAGAGATTTCGAACGGTAGACGGAAAAAGATTAATAGAATAAGAAATTTCGTTAATTTTCCTAAAACAATTCAAATTCGTAGATCGTTCAACTTTTCGGTAATCATACATTGGGAAGGAATTGGCAACGAAATTTTATATAAAAGAGGTGTGCAACATTAAAAAACAAAATCAAGATGCTTAGCATAGATATCTAAACCAGGGCTGCCACAATACAAATAATAAATAAATTTCTTTTTAACAAGTATTTGTGTTGAATTGTCAACATCAATTTTAACCAAATTTAATATTTATAATGTACATATACATGCAAAACCATATTAGCATATTTAGACTGAATCAGCCGAACAAGAGTGCCACAATTACAAATTAAACTTTTTTTCAGTAATTAAGGATTTGGAAGGAATTGCCTGAACGGATTTCAATAAAATTTTGTATATTAGATGTGTACAATATACCATAATGAAATCAAAATGTTGAAAGCGGAGCTAAAGAGCAGGGCTATCACAATCAAAAGTGAAATAATAATTCTTTTACGCGTATTTCTAGAGAACTGACCGCAGGGATTTTAATCAAATATGGTATAAATAATCTTCATATAAATATATATAAATAGGATAAATATATATAAATAGGAATATATGAAGAACCAGGTTTAACCATGAATAATCACGGACCTGTCTACGGACAGACTACCTATGATGATGAATCTTCATATAAATATATATAAATAGGATAAATATATATAAATAGGAATATATGAAGAACCAGGTTTAACCATGAATAATCACGGACCTGTCTACGGACAGACTACCTATGATGATGAATCTTCATATAAATAAATAACCAAAACAGATTATTTCAACCGTGTCGACTAGACAGGGCTACCACAGTATCAAGGTTAGAATTTTTCTGTAACTACATACTTCGAAGGTATAGGCTGAACCGATTTCAAAGAAATTTCGTTTGTAGGGCGAGTATAGAATGGATAAACGAAATGAACATTTTTAGAGCGGATCTAAAAAGCAGGGCTATCACAATATAAGGAAAAAATAATTTTCTGATTTCAAGCACTTCTGTACCAAGAGAAACCCGTGTGCATCCCTACTTGATTCGGATTTTCTTTTCGTCATTAAATTTTTATTTCGGAATCAAACATTCCTGCGAAATTTAAACCTTTCATCTAACCGCGAAGTTTGTAAAAAAAACGCTTTAAAATGTGCTATTGATGATGTCAGCGTTAGGCACAGAGTAAAGCTTTTATTAATAGAGATAACTTTCTCTTAGAAAAGTCTTGATCGGTGGAGTTCCAACACGGATATGAAGTTCGCGATGAATTTCAAGAACGTAACCGTCCCCGAATTTTGAAGGCCTACGGCAATTACATATATTTTTGTGCAACATCACTCATCATTCGCAGGTAATTTAAAAGTAACTTTTTACTATCTGATATATTCGTTAAGGATCCGGTATGTAAATCTAGTGATTTTGCCGCGGACGGCAACCGTCAATGAACGTAAACGCTGTCGTTGAAGCCGAGCCGAGCGAAGCAGGGACCAGATGAATTAATACAGTACCGTAAACAAAACCACTTTTCTCCTCAATAAAAGGCAAGTTCCGTTGGTGCATTCGTCCTGTTTCGGCAGCCGGCGTTTTCTCTACCCAGAAAGATATCGGACGAACCTTGGAGATGCGGAGTTCATGCGAGGAGCGCCCAGCAAGAGGGCTTCACATAAATGATCAGTTAAACCATTCGTTCTTACAATCACTCTCTTTATTGAATTAGTTGTGAAATTATAACCCTCATCCATATATACAGTTCATATAATGTCTTAAGCAAATAAATATTATATTAAATAAATAATGATGATAAAATAATATACGGGTTTGGTTCAATGTTTCTATACTACTTAATCTTCTCCATTTGCTTCAATAATTTTAATAAATATGATCTATAACTCATACGCGGTTTTCCATTATTTAGATTCAAGTCCAAACAAAAATTTATAATTAAGAATAACACCAAAAGGGCGTATGAATATGCTTAGTTTCGATCTTACAATTATAAATGACTTGGTGCTTTGCAAAAAATATCTAGGATTTAGATGGGCCGGAATTTCTTTTAAATTATAAGAGAAGCAGCGTTTGCATTCCTAAGATATTTTAAATTAGAAAATTGCTTGTTCTATAATGTTTCTAAAACCGAGAGTGAATAACAATGAAAGAAAACATGCTTGTTGATAAAATGTGCAAGTTTACGCTTTTAAGATGACGACTTCTTTACCAATTCCAAAAATAGGAAAATAATTCGTATTAAATTCGAAAAAATATGGCATATTTGTTCATATGGGTAAAAATTTAAGTCGGCCTTCATGAAGTTTAACGCACAAGGCTCTGCATCCCGATTCCAGTTAAGAGCAAATGATACAAATAAACCGATATACAAGAGGCAAATTTAAAAAAAAGGTATATTGCATAATATGATAAGTGTTCAAGTAGTAAAGATCAGGTTGACAGCCTTGACTTGTTAACACAGGTGGTAGAAATTCAAGCCGGCCTTGATGTCTTGGAAGTTCCTTTTTTTGCCTTTTTCTTCTTCATCTTTTTCTTTTTCTTAATGGCTTTTACAATTTCCTTAATAAATCTCTTTGCTCTTCCATGTTCAGAATTATGCCTATTATCATAAGACTCGTCAACGTCATTTAAGTCCTTCCCCTGATCATTTTTTAACAAGGGTACATTATTAGCATCATTACTGAGATCTGAAACTGGACTGTTTACCTGATATACATAATTAGCAGAATTCTTCGGTTGTTCCCTAAAGCCCGGAGCTTGCTTAGTGCTCTCTAAATGCTGATTGTTAGAATCGCGAATTAAAGTAGCCGGCAATGCTAAATAATAATTTTCCAGTAGATTGCTAAAATAGTTGGTATTTGGTTGAGAAAATGACGGTTGGGGTTGATAATTCTGGAGTAAAGGTTTCGTTTGGGATCTTGGATAAATCCAATACATTGGGAGTTGAAAGACAAAGGAAGGAAACTGTTCATGATAACTGGAAGGTAACTGAATTCTGTTTGTTTGTTGGTCTTGCTGATCCGTGGATCCCGAGACAGGGTTTATCTGCCTGGATGATGCCAGCTGCGATCCATCTTCTCCTCTCAAAGAATCCTTCTCTGCTTCAATTCCTGCAGATGATGGCCGGTACCCTTCTTTGTTGCTCTTCTGTGAAGGATCTAAAAATGTCAAATAATCATGTCCTTGAGCATGCTTTATTATTTTTTTGTTTTCTTGTTTGAGAGAATTTGTGTCATGAGTGGATATGTAATTTTGTTGACTTGAATAGTGAAGCTGTTTTTTGTTGCGTTTGCCAAGGCTTTTGGATGATTTATCAGCAAGATGTGTGTTCACGCTTCTGATAACACGCCCTCTAGTTTCATCCCCATTATAATGAAAATTAGTTCTCTCTATGTAGTCACTGACTGGCACAAATGGATATTGGTTGAAATTTTGATTCCACATTTCAGCATAATTGTTGGTGTATGGAATGAAAGTATTACTAGGAAAAGGTTGCTTGTAATCTATTGGAGTGGGGTGGATATAATGCACAGGTACTCTTAAGTAGTGTCTCATCTGTGGGTTATGAAAAATATTTAAAAAACTATATGTCTGAAAGGGATAACACTCTGGACAATTATAATCTAAATTATCTTGTCTTATTCCCTTTCGATCATTATAATTGTACTGCACTGTTTCTGAGGGAAGATCCCTTATAATCCCATCAGTGTCATTATCATCCTCACGTTTTTCTGATTCATCATCACAATCTTCATCATCATAGTCATCATCATCATCACAATCATCATCACATTCATCATCCTCATCACAATCATCATCACATTCATCATCCTCATCACAATCATCATCCTCATCACAATCATCATCCTCATCACAATCATCATCATCACACTCATCACAATCATTATCATCACCATCAAAAGTGCTGGTCGCTATATTCCCTTCGCCTTGAGTTTTTTTCTCTTTTTTAGAGTCTTCGATTTTTTGCTGTGAGTTTCCATTGCTTGCCATAGCACCTAACCATATTTTCTGATTAGGCATGCCATTATTCTTTTTTTGAATTTCCTTTTCTGAAGGATTTTTGGAAATGGTTCCTTGAGGGTATGTGTTCTTTTGCTGTTGATCTTTCCTACTTGCTATGGCACCTGGCTCTCTATTTGGATTAGCTGAGTCCTTAATCTGTGTTTTAGGTTCGTTTCTTAAAGTAGAAGGACCTGCCATTTCTTGATGGTCTTTACTAGCTGTCACAGAGTCTCTATTTTCAATTCCTGTGTTTCCCTGATTTTGGGATTGATTGTTCTGTGAGGTGTTTTTATTCATTGTGCCATTGTTCAAGTTTTTTTGTTGTTTGTTAAGATTTGTCTCACTAGTATTTATAGTAGAATTTATGCCCTGTCTTTGCTGTCTTGTTTTTTCAGAGTTTTCTGCTTCTGTTTTTTCTATCATTTGCTTAGTATTATGCTCACCTGATTTCTTTTCCACTTCAATTCTCTTCTCTTTCTGCTGGTTGGATGTGAATTCCTTACTTTCCTCAGTTCCTCTTGGTGAAACAAACCTAACTGCCTCTGGAATATCTTCCTCTTTTCTATCTTCTGTTTCAACCAAAATAGTTTCACTCATTACATCTTCAATTGGCTCTTTCGGCTTAGCCAGAATAACATTGTTTCTTTCATCTCCAATGGGTAGTTCTGATGCAACCAAAGTCGATTCATGAGTAACATCTTCAGATCGCTCAACCAAATTAGGTTCACTATGTGTTGTTTTGAGCGCATCTGGGATTTCTTTTCCTTCATATGATTTAGGAGTTCTCCTGTATCGCCTCATGTGGTTGTTTTCATTTTCCTTGTCACGATAAATCTTGTCGGGATAAGAGAATAAACTCTCTGCATTGTTTCCATGTTCCTGGTATTGACCTGATTTAGAGAAAATAGAATCAATTAACTTCTTGCTAGAAAATATAAAATTTTTGCACCTGTGTAGAGCCAAATCAGTAATAATGAAAACCTAATTTAAATTTCCTTCACACAAAATCTGCTTGGAGCAAATGATCAGAGAGTCCTTCTCTTTACCAATAAAAATATCATGTGCACTTAAATCAAATGAAATCAAATCTGCATAAAAATACCAGTATTTTTCAATGGATTAATGGGTATAATGAAAATCATCATAACTAAACCATCAGATATTCTGCATTTCTTGGCACATAAGACACACCGGGGTTTAAGATGCGCCCCAGTTTTTAGTGGATTTTTCAAAAAAGTTTTGGTTCAACAAGGCATCTAGGAAAGGCCACGACGTGTATAATTTCTAGCCATGATTAAGTCCCTACCTGGCAACATTTACAGAAAATATTACTGCGTGATAACAGTTAAATATGAGGCACGCCCAGAAAGTAAGTATCGATTGGCTGAAAATGAAAAAGAAAATATTTTAAAAATATTTCCTTATTGTCACAAGTTTTCACATACTTTAAGCTACTTCTCAACATAATCGCCCCCTGAATTAAGACATTTGTCGTATCGGTGCACAAGTTTTTGTATCCCCTCATCGAAGAAGTCTGTCGCCAACGTTTTGACCCAATCCTGCAAGGCTGTCTTCACCTCATCATCGCTGTTGAATCGCTCTGCCGCAAAAATCACTTCAAGTGAAGAAAAAGATGGAAGCCACTGGGTGCAAGGTCGGGGCTGTAGAATGGGTGTTCGAAGACTTACCACTGGAATTGTTCGAGCAGTTGGCATTTTTTTGCAGCAGTGTGTGGTCGTGCGCTATTGTGAACCAAAACAACTCCAGAGCTGAGTAGGCCTCATCTTTTGTTTTGAATTGCCTGCCATAACTTCTTTAGAGTCTCACAGTAAACATCTGCATTTATTGTCATTCCTTGAGGCATGAAATCAATGAGCAAAACACCACTTCTGTCCCAAAACACGGTACACATGATCTTCCTGCTTGAATTTCTTTGCCTTTGGTGATCCATTATGCCGCCATTGCATTGACTGCTGCTTACTCTCTGGTGTCACATGGGCAATCCAAATTCCTATCACAATGTGGTCCAAAAACTCGTCACCTTCATTGTAATATCGTTCCAAAAAGTTCAGTGCTGCCGCCATGCGATTTGTTTTTTGAACATCTGTGAGCATTTTTGGCACCCATCTAGAAATGGTGAATCTTCTGTTCGCTCGAATTTTCTCATTCACCTGGTCAAGCAGATCGGCAGTGAATAACGACGGGCGGCCACCTCGATCTTCATCGTGCACATTCGTCCTCCCTTCATTGCAGCCTACATAATCTTCTCACCATTCCCTCACTCATCGCATTTTCTCCATAAACTTCACAAACTTGCAGATAAACTTCAGCCGGGCGAACGTTTTTGGCATTCAAAAATTTGATCACCGACCGTATCTCACAACTGGCGGGATTTTCGATTGTTTGACTCATTTTAAGACAAGATGGCGAACTTATAAACAAAGAACGAGAACTGACAGGGTGCCCGACGTTTCTTTCTTGACTCGTGAGACATCACTGCGCTGGCGTAGCCCCACTCTCGCCACCTGCGCGGCAGGTATGCGCGATCGGTACTTACTTTCTGGGCACGCCTCGTATAACCTTTTAGATAACCTTCATTCGTAAAATAAATAGTGATGATCTAAAACATATATAATTGCTTCGAGACTTGTATAGCTAAATGTGCCCTGCGTGGACTGGGCAGTCGTTTTAATCACAGCTGTCGGAGTGCGCCGCACACGTCGCACGTATAGATACCCTTTACCGATAGTACTTACTTAAACTTAAGTTCAAGATGATACGTATTTTAATATAATGGGATAAATAATAAGTGGAACGCATATGTAATAACCATGCGTAGGCTCAACTAGTCCTTCTTCTGCAACTCTTTTGCCTCGTACATAACGATTTTGATCGATACAGCAATACCAAACTTCCTCTGCTCTACTATCCATCACTTCCTCCTCTAGTTGTGGCCATTTAAAACCAACCATACGAAGACTATATTTCTCTTATCCCATCAGCTTCAGTTTTTCCTCGTTTTCTCCATTCACGGATAATTTTTTTTTCTGTGGGAGTTGAACCGAAATGACGTGCTGCTGCTTGGTTTCAATGCGTTGTTACGTATTAAATCGCCTGAAGCTTAAAACTTATAACGCAGGCATATCTATTCACTTTTGTAGCTACTGCGATCTCAATACACGTAACGTTATTTATCCTAGATATATATAAAATATTTATGATATCTCTATTGTTCCGTGGCATGAATCGCGCTATTCAACGGGCTCATTAGGAACTAAAATATCACAAACAAATTGTAATTACTGTTAACGGACATGTATTAAAGCGTAATAATGAAAATGCGTCTTCGGAATTCACGTTGCATAAGGTATTACTGTGTATATTAACAAAATTTTCACTACTAATTATTAATCATGTATATGTTATTGTTTTTGAGACGAATGACTGCCAATTATTCCATTTTGGGGATGAGCGTGCTTGTTAGTGTCAGTATTGAGAAAAGTAATAATCTTGCCTTCGGAGTTGTAAGACGCAGGCTGATTTTGGGAGTAATTTTTCTGGAAAAAAGTTAGTCTTATACTCGTATACCGAGAAATACAATAAGTTAAGGTTAAAAGACAACCGAAAAATTCGTCGCAAGGCAAATTTGTCGCATGGCAATTTCGTCGCGAGACAAATTCTTCGCAAATTCAGGAATCGTTGAGGAAATAGGATATTCTTTTCTTCATTAATCCTGCGATACACCATGTTTAGTGTGTGGGAAGGTTTGACGATGCCTCATAATTTCCCAATAAATTATAGAACTCCTGTGCAGATTATTCACAAAAATTATCCTAATAAACATTTCGGAAAATATAATCCGTGTCTTATCTCATCAGGATTATAATAACAGGCTTATTCCTCTTGTCACTTTGTGTATGACGCTTTTTATACGTGTTTTAACAAACTTCCTGTCGATGAAGAAAATTGAGATTTGGCAGGAATCCAGCGCGTGCTGGCGCTTTCATATAATAATCAATATCGTGAAAACTATTGAAGTTACCTTCTTCAAATAGAAATATAAACTAAAATATTACGATTTTTATTTTTTTAAGGCAGTTCATATTTTTTATTTATTCTTGCGTTACTTTGTCGTTATTCGGAATCATTATAGAAGTCACGTAAAAAAATTTCCCTTTTTATTCAGCAGAAATATGACATTGTATGTATATGGAAGGAAGATATACGCAGAATACAACAAAAAGTTCAAACCAGTACTAATGCAGGCTGATTTCCCAAAGTTCACGTCCCGAATTGATCACTTATATTGACAAGAAATGTTTCAGTATGCGTTAGTCATTCCAAGGAATTCTCATACCATAGATACCAATAGTAGTTCATAGTTTATCAATGATATAGAAAATTCGAAAACAAATTAATAGAGCATTATCAGATTAATAATACTAAAAACAATGTCAAAATCTCAATCTGACATTATAGTTTGCATGTATTTTTTTAAATAAACGAATTTAATAAATGTTACTGTTTATACGCTAATATGTACTGATCCACTGTCCATTTCTGAAGAGTAGTCGAGCGGAAAAGAAAATAACCCATTTGTTCACTCGTCTACGTTCAAGCCGAGTTTGGTAATAATCGTCTGTGTGTTAAAAAAAATAGGAAAAAACGTTCCTGGAATCGAACCAGGGACTTCAATCTTCGATAAATAAAATATAGCCCGGAGGTGTGCCCTAGCAGCACGAACCCCATACCAAGTTTTATGAAAATCGGTCCATTGGTGCAAAAGTTGTTAGTAGGGGACACACATACACAGACATAAGGCTATGTTTCCTTTGGAAACCTGTCTAAAAAATAGACATTTAAACTTTTTTTAAATTTTTAGGTATTTGCCAATTTCTCAGAATGTTTATAAATGTATAATCAGATTTAGCATAAAATTTACTATAAAATAACGTTAGAATTTTAATCTGTCGCACAAATATTTTTTTTACTTGCATGAGGCGAATTGAGACTTCGTTGCGAGTGTTATAACAGAATGCAAGTTGATATTTGGCAGTAATACTTTATTTAGTTACGCATTAAAAGTCAATAACGAAAAAAATCCCGAAAAAGTCCCGGGTTCGAATCCAGAAGCGTTCCTGCTCTGTTTGATTAACTAGGGAAGAGCTGAAACGAAGCGTACATGCATTTTTTCGATAAAATTTGAAAATATCTGTAAGTTGAGATATAGAAGCGGGATTTGCGCATTTATAAGAATAAAAGTATGAAGATTATTTTTATTGTTGTGAAATTTTAAATATTCGAAATCGCTACGTTTAACGTTTAAATAACATATTTTGGAGTCGAGATTTTGGTTGTGGTGTGAAATTTCCATTTTTCCCAAAATATCTTATTTATTTATGTTATCTGATTTCGTTTCATCCTAAATGGCTGACGGAGAGTTAAAGTTACGAGATTCTATTTCCTTTCCTCGATTCATCAATACATGGATTCCGGATTGACAAATAACCAATGTCGTCCTATCCTACAATGCGGAATCTTCGGCCGCAGAGTGTCTCGCGCAAAACGTTCATTTGAATTTTATTTCGTGTTTATACGTGGTAATCCCTGCTGCAATACTGGGAGAGTAGTCGTAGAAAGCTGTGTCATGAAGGAAAGAATGTAAATTAAAAAACTTACTTATGTTTGAGTGAGAAGTGTATTTACCAGCTATTTTTATAGCATATGAAAAACAAAGTCGGAAGAAAATTTAGTTGATTCTTGGACGGTGGGACATTTCACTGCCAATGCGCGACTCGGAATTTCACTATGCAAATCGTGACATTCAAAATAAGAACAAAATATTTCCTATTTCCACAACGGTTCCCGAATTTGCGACGAATTTGCCTTGCAACGAATTTGTCTTGCGTCGAATTTGACACGTGACGAATTGCCGCGCGACTAATTGCCGTAGAACCTTCCAAAATGCCTTGGTGAGCCAAAATACTTTTTTCCTGAAAAATCTTCCAAAGAACCGGGGTGCATCTTATATGCCGAGAAATACGGTATGTCTGTATTTTTGTATGCATAGGGAAAAACTTTTTAGATTTTCTATTAAAAACTTAACTACATCACTTATTGCTAACACTTTTGAGATTGCTAATCGATAGCATATCTCCTTTGTTTGTGTAAAACAAAAAAGAAAGAGTAAGAAATAAAAATAAGGTAAAAGTCCATTGTAACAAGAGTTTACAAAATGTTAAAATATATTCATATTTGAATACTATGTATATTTATGCCACAAAGTTGAGGATGTCTTACAAAAATCTCATTATGATAAATAACTTGTTATAGCCGGTACCAGTTATAATGAACTATCACTTTATGTTTGCTCAATAACTGAAATAGTGATTAAATAAACTTACAGGAGTCCAAGGGTTCATCGTATTTCACATTTTCCAGGTTGGGGTAGACATACAATGATGCACTTCCTGATTCATCTGATGAGATGTGAGGCGAAGATTTAATGAATCTGGGGATTTTCTCATATCTTCCTATTATAAGTCCATCTGTAGATGCTACTACTCCTATAAGAGCAGCTGAATTTTGAAAGATAAAGCATTATTATATGAAATACAATTTTATAATTAACTTAACAACGAAGAAAATTTAGCCTATGTTTTTACAGCACAGTTCTGATTACTCTATTAGAAGGAATAGGTAGAATAGATAATAATAAATTTAAAATTGTCTCTTTTAATAGTTGCAAGTGAATAGAGAGTTTGTCGTCTAAAATTTAAAAAAAATATTTTTATTAACACTATTACACTTCTGCCCTGTCGGAAGCTTTATTTCCTCATATTTAAAAACTTTCCATAAAAAGAAAATTCCACTGCAAATCTTATTTTAAATTGGTAGTAACTCAACTTTAGTACAGATTCCCTGACAACAGAATGAATATTATTCTACTTCAAGAATGAATCAATGATCTAATCAGAACCGGTGAGCCTTTGTGGCACCCAGCACAAAATAATTTTAAGCATCTTTTTAAAGCAAGCTTATTTTATTGATAAACATATTTTATTATTTAAATTTTAAAAATAAAAGCATAATTAATAAATTAACAGGTTGAGGACCGCGCCTGGAAATCTCAGTTTTCATAAAGTGCAAAACAAAAAAATAATTTTAGCACCGTCTATGGGTGGATACTCAAATATTTCAATACAGTTCTCTTTATCAATGATTAAAACGGTGTGCAAGCATACATTTTTAAAGATATATCTTTTATCGACCAAGATCTGATGCTTTAAAGTCAGGTGTCATTTCTTGTTTGTCATGTTTTAAAATAAAAAACTTTCTTCAGTGACAAATTTCTACACAAAAGGTAAGATTGTTATATTTTTATTCACGTACATTATGATTCGCAACATGGGTAGTTAGGTCAAAAATATTATCGATGGCAAAGGACTATGATGAACTGAATAATTTTCTGATCTTTCAAAAAATGAAGCCAAATTGCTTCCACTTTGAACTTCATTCATAACAGTAATTTTCAGGACTTTGCCAAACACACAGGTTTCATTACGTGTGTTTATTTAACAATTCCAGTGGCAATTGCTAGTGGTGAAAGAAGTTTTTTTTAATTGAAACTGATCAAAACCCATTTGACATCAACAACCACACAAAAACAACTAAACGGACTAGCGACAATTTCAATTGAGCAAGATGCAGTTTCAAAATCAGATACATCAAAATAAATTGCCACATTTTTCAGAGGGGAAAACAAGATAATTTTAAAAAAATGAATATTGAAACACATTTGGTTTTGCTGCACCTTTCGTAGTTTCCCTGGGCAAAATGCCCTGGTTGCACCCCCCTCCCATTAACATGGCTGGGGATCTAATCTTATAAAATGGAATTATCGTGATAATTTAGAAAAGTCCACTGCTATGAAGTTTCAGCAATCGGAAATGTCGTTGATGCTGATAACATTCAAATTCATTCTGAATTACTCTAAAATTTATCGAATCTAAAAAAGGATATTTTTAAGATCTAAAAAAATAAAATTAATTATCCAAGACTTGAATGCTCTCTATTACTGTATCTGAGTAACTTGCCAAATAATTGTCAACCTATAGCCTAAATATATTGATCCATTGTTGAACAATTTGATTTCATTTAAAAACAAAATAAATGATGCAATTTAATCATGTATATTTGGGTATCATGATCACCTGAAAAAATGACCCTGAATCATTTAAATGACTGCAACAATAATATTATTTTAACTGCAAAAATATTTTGCTATCTCATAAATATTTATTTCCCTATGCAGTAAATGGTTTAGTTTCAAATGAAAATGAAAATGGTCATCAAGACAAATTTATGATAGATACAGGCACTCCCCAGATTATGTAATGAATGCATTCCGGCACCCGTTACGAAACTTGAAATTTGCTTAAGTCAAAAATTACTACGGATAGCATACAGTACAGCAGAGTTGGGGAAATAATGGCCCGCGGGCCGGATCCGGCCTATGAAGGCATTTTATTCGGCATGCGAAGCTATTTTGAGAAAGCGATCTGTGAAAATTATGTACTGAAGGTCATTAATCAGACAAAGTTAAACTGGCTTAATGCATGATATATTTATCTGTTCACATTTCATTGCTAAAATAGTTTTTGTTTTTGGCTATTCGATATGACATAATTACCATTATCTGGCCCACTGCTAATGCAGGGAAAGAACCCCTGAGAAGTGTGTCAAAGCCAAAACTTAGTGTGGTGGGATTAAAAATACAAGCCGCATTTCATTATCGGTCACTGGGAAAGTAGAAGTTTGCATTGATACCTATTTTCACATTCACATCTAAACTTTACCCTCCTCATATTTTCCCATATCCGATAGATATACAGTCAAACTCGTTTATAACGAGCACGGTTGTAACGAGTTCACGGCTATAGTGAGCAAATGCTACCTCCAAGATAAGTTTACGAGCATTTACATACAAATATTTCACGTATATAACGAGCAAGCTTCACGGATATATCGAGCAAACTTCGACCACTTCTCACTGTCTCAAACGCGGTGGCGGTCAGCCCCTTAAATCCTCATAGTGACCCAAAATATGTAACCTTGTGTTCTTGAGTCCAGTCTCTACACCCTATCCATCGGGGAGGTTAAAGACCGCGGCGTTGTTGTTAAAAAATAATCCCTTCGTCCAAACCAAGAATTCCCAACTTGTAGGTACAGTGGCACTCGCGGAGGTCCTTTGTTCTCTCCTCCCAACCCCCAGCTCTTTTACAGCCAGGAGGTTGTGTTTGGAAGGGGGTAAGGGCATGTACAATGGCGCCCACCCCCGTCGCTCAGCCGAATGCACCCAACACCCTTTCCCACGTAAAGATGGGAAATCCCACGTTTAATCCGTCTCCTCATTAACTCTTCCTGGAATTGGTATGCTCACAGTTTGCAAAGAAAGTTCGTAGCGTTGATCACAAAAATCAGTTGAGATTTTGCCCTTGAACGAGTAACATGTCCGTACATAAAAGGAAGTGTTTGTCTATTCGCGAAAAGGTTGATATTATTCGAGAGTTAGAACGTGGTAAAAAAATGTTGAAGTGTGTAAAAAATTTAATTTATCATCGTCTACGGTTTCAACCTTATGGAAAAACAAAGAAGCGATTTTATATGCACTAGAGAACAACCTAACAACGAACAAGAAAATGAGGAAGTGCGACTTGGGTAGTGATTAAGGATGCAGCTGTGAGTAAATTTTATATGTACGTATGTTTACTTTAAATTTTCTAGTTTATTCTCATTTTTAGGTTTTTTCATAAATTTACTAAATAACCTTTCTGTTTATATATTCACTTTTACTTCTTATGTCTTATTTCACCATACGCATGCATGCTTTTGCCTTCACGGATATTAAGTTTAACGGCTATAACGAGCAAAACTAAACGGTCCCGTGGCGCTCATTATAGCCGAGTTTGACTGTATGTTGTCTGCTTTAAATGACAGTGAGTTATAGGACAAACACAATTTGGGTCCATAAAGCGACTTCTGTTAAATCAGCCTACAAGACCAACTCATTTGCCGTCCTCAGAGAGGTGCCACCCGAAAGCGGTGCCTTACCTACTTACCACCTAGGGATGGCCCTGCACTCATCTTCTTGGTTGGCACTTTCAAAAGACCTTCACAATCTGTCGTCTGACAAACTGCATGTAAACGGTGTATGGAATGAATGAGTCACGTGCTTGTTTACAGATGACAAATGATACGAAACTGTTCCATTTACATATGCATTCTTTCACCTACAATTGTCTTCTCATAAATTATCTAGGTTCTTAACATCACTTTCAAAATCCTCTGCCTTGTCCTTTCCTTTGCAAATACACACACACTGCATTGCTCGCAATTGGAATGAGCCCTTGCAAAATCATGTGTAAACCCTAATAAGATTATTGCTGCTACTTGTAGACATGTGTTGTTGTATAGCATCAGATGAAAATGAAATAACATCATTTACTGTTACTATGCTAATATTATGTAATTTATTTATGTATTCGTATGTGGAGATATACGCCGCGATTATAGACAGTCGTTAGAATTAGGTAAATTGTAAATTCGATTCGATAGATTCATAGGTAGTCACTGTGGCCTTTTTTTAAGTGCTAGTTCGAACCCAAAGTCGCTAGATCTAGCTAAAAATTCACTAGATCGGCAACAGTAGCTGTGTAGCATAGTGGAGCTATCACATTACAACCCACGCCTTGTGTTCTTCCTCCGTGCACATATTTAGTTCCCACTCACTCACTAAAACCGCTAACATAAACTTAACAAATTTTTTTTAGTTATTTATTGAGCTGCTTACGTAAGTGCGGGTTTACGTAAGTTGAGGCTTACATAACCTGGAGAGTGCCTGTATAGTAGATGTAAAAGATAAATTATTAAGGACAAGTTATTGCCATGGAAAATTTTTGCACCGTTCTAATGATTAAAATAAAATGGATCATTTTGCATAATCTTTCACTTAACCTTATTTAATAACTACTGTGTATCAACAATAAGAAAACTTAAGGAAGTATTAAAATAAACCTTTCATTTTACAGGTTACTTTTCACTACGCTTTTAATTAAATGTAGAAAATTTCCAGTATTTGTGATCAATTAATAATATATTCAATTGTTGTATTTTTTTAATTTCCCAACAAGTTCATATAATGCATAGGCATAAAATAGAACAACTGCAATTTCATGTGAAACATGATTTTTTAGGCATTCTTTGCCAGCAAAGCGATAGTAGCAGAATGCTTTATGGGCACATCTCGTCTGCCCATCTGTAACTTTCATCTTCTAAACTGCAAGACCGATTTCAATTAAATTAAGTAGGAGTGATCCTTATTAAAATTTATCGCCCAATTGTGATTTTGAACTGCATCCGTCAATTAGAACTTCCACTTTACATAAATATTTTAATAAACTTATACTCATATTCGGAGATAAAAATTCAAGAAAATCCTGAACAAAACATTGCGTATTTTATTTACATTGATCGCTAAGATGGTTCTTTTGACAAACAACAAGAGTCCATATATTTCTCTCCCATGCTCTTATATGATGTGAGGTACAGATTAAAAAATTTATTTGGATAGAGGACTTCAATTACCACAAAAAAGGCTGGGACCACATAATTATGAGTTATAGTTTCCGAGATAAATATTTGAGAATCACCTAATCTTACAATACAGTTTCATACGAATCTTCCATAAAGAATGGCTCTGAAATTTCTGTGTATTCCACTTATTGAGTATATGTTTCCATCTTGTTGATTAGTCACACAATTCCAACAAAGGACAAAAAGAAGCCCTTCAAACTATTTATCAGACACTTTGACCATTGGAACAGAATTTATACAAAATGCAACACAAAATCCAAAATCAAAGAAAGAAAGACCTTTTCAAACTCACCAAATATTGTCACTGGTGTTCTCCAGTCTTTCATGGTGGCCAGTTCAATGAAGAAATACTATCTCGGCACCAAAGTGCATGCTTTATAAAGAGTGAGTAACCTAAACAAGTTTCATCCTTCTTTGTAACCTCCATTGTGTCATGCCTCATGATGAAATTATTTATAATTTTCTTCCCTGTTCGTTTCAAAGTAATATAACACTGTTGTGAGGGACTACTACCAACGCTCTCATAAATGTAAATAGCCTCTAGTAAAGAATGACGAAAAGGCCTTGGCAAATTCAGTCTCTAGCATGTCTAAAACATGCCGATTTGTAACTCATGACCACAGAATTGAGAAGCATCAAGGTCAGCAGGAAATACGTGTGTATAACAGGAGACTTCCTAAGTCAACAACATGCAAGGACTTTTTTGCTGACAAAGACAGAAACTGAATGCCTAAGCAAATAAGTGTTAGCATGACCACACTAGTTTAAGAGCTCTCCTTTAAAAACCATTTTTATTTTGGAGGTATGCAACATTTTGCGATGGTATTAACATCATAACACAGATATACTATTGTTTAAGATTATTAGGTGACTAAAAAATGTAATTTGTGCAAAATTATTTATATAACAGCAGAAACAATGAAAGTTTTGTTTTTTTATGTAGCTGAAATAAATTTGAAACATCTTTAATAGACGATTTCATCATCAATGATTAATTTCTCCTCCAGCAAAGAAGTTTAAATTCAAAGCTGATTTTTAATGCGTGAACAGAGGTGCCAACTTCGCACAATGAGTCACATAAAACTTCACAGCCAAAAGATACAATTATAGAATAAAAAGACCTCATTCCTCATATGTCTGTTTTCCTGCCAGAATACCAATGAAGAAAATAGAATGATTTTTAAATATTACTAATTACAGTTGATAGGAAGTAAGACTTCAGCTTAGAATTCTTAATTGCCTTGTTTAATGTAAATTTCTGACTGTGTCAAATACACTTATAAATCCTCTTGTCTTTTCTTTGCAAAGATTTGTCAACAATATGCTACATAAAAATGCAAAGTCATCTAAAAAAGAGAAACAGAAAAATATAAGACTGCCACAAAAATCACAATAAAAATTGACTCACGTCAAATGTGCTCATAAACAGATAAGATATTGATAGAGATCAGATGCATAATTTCATTGTACTGTGAATGCAATATAGCCATAATGGAACATTTACATGGAGTGTACATGAATTTCAAAAGTACAACATATTTACATTAATACAACAATGACAACATGTCTAACTAAACACTTTATAACAGAATTACATCATACGAAGAATATTCTTGAAAATAATGGTCATAAAAGTTACCTTAAAAAACAGGAAAACCCATAAAAACCGCAAAATAAGAGTCATATGGCAGTAAAAATATGAATGTCAATGTCAGTAAAAAATGAGAATGGGCAAAAGATCGGGAATCTGAATTAAATGTCTACTTGACTTACTATTCTCCTACAAAGGAATCTAAAATTATTGCTTTGGTCAAGCAGTTTTAATTTGCTCCCATGATGTTTTAGTTTCATTAAAAATATCTCTAATGTCTTAGAAAAATTGTACAAAATTTTCAACGTTAAATTTCATTAGTGTATGACAAAAAGAAATAAATTCTTTTATATCTAACTCTCTTATTAAAATTTCGCAAAACACAGGTCAATCATGAAGCCAAGTAAATTCTGAAACTTATCTGCAAAAGAAATATGAGCACCACATGAACTCCTAACTTCACATTTTGTGATTCTAAAAACATACACTATGACATTTTTAACATGTAGATTATCACAAAGTTCTTTGATTTTTCTCAATACAGTCTAATGTCTACTGAGCATAAATAAGCAACCAACGATTCTTTCCTACTTGCATAGAACTGGATATGATTGCTCAATTTTTTCATGCAACACTTTTCTAAAGTGGCCTAATTTAAGATCTCGACAAATCAACAAAGCACTTAACATGCAACATGATTGCAAGTGCTTGTTCTTTGGTTCTTATATCAATCACTAAAAATGATGGGCATAATACAATGTAGCAAAATAATTGGAATGCAACTTATGAAAAGTTGTTTAAATAAAAACCTGCATTTGTTGAACACTTCAGTGAAAGACTCATTGATAAAAATCAAACAATGCACTTTTTGCAGGAAACTAAAGAAATTGGTCTTGTATGTTGTGCATCTCTTCAATTATTCTCTTTTTTTCAACGTTAGCCAGACTTCATCTTCTGGCCTAGAAACCATTCCAAGGCATGGTGTTGCTTCTTGTCCCTCTGCTAACCCCAAGTGAAACCGTAGGATCACGTTTGACACCATGACAGCTCCTTTGACATATGAAAATCTACAACATGAATGAGAAATCATAAATGAAAGCTGTTGGGAAGCTGATAAGTGAGTTATAAGTTACAACAAACATTGCAACAATTGAGAATAGAAATGTTAGAGATGAATAAAAGATGCTCTTCTTTAACACATTCATAATAGAAACAAATAATACGGACTCTAGTCTCTTATAAATAAACAACTGCAGTCAAAACAAGCAGAATACACTGGACCATGTTTTATTTATCCTTCCAGAATAAACCTGTGCATTGAATTTTCATGAATGTTTATTTCAAGGCTACAATCCAGATAACACAGGACAACATACCCAAAACTGCTAGGTGATCCAATTTCAGGTCCTTACTTGAGATTTAAGAACCACTGAACAATAGTGTCTATATACACACACATGTGCAGGGAATAGCGACCCACCAGCAGGTTGTTAAAAGGTAACTTTTTCCAATGCCATGAGAAGCAGATGCAGATGGCTAAATTTATTTACCAGGATTATACACATTCTAAAATACCTTTATTAATAAATTTATCTTTTACAAGTTTAGCAGAATACTTATTTACATAAGCTACCAGATATGTCAAAGGCACAAAAGACTCGCATTCTTTCTCCACATTAGACGATCTACTAATGGGTCAAACTCTTAAACATGCTTATTTTCTGTAAGAATAAATGCACCCATTGTATTTGGTTTGTTCGTCTAACAGTCTGTTTGTAAGGCTGTGTGTACACACAAAAAACTTGATGCTGCATACCTGTATCAAATTGATGCATCCATTTTAATATTGTGCAATTAAGGATTATATAAAATACTAGCGTAATTGTCCATCAAAAATGATGGGTATGCATGAATAAAGAATTAAAATTAAGGCACTTCCCATTTTTCCTCCCTTTCTCCCTCCAATTCTCCTTCCCTCTGCAGCATGAGATTCTCTATCCCTTCAATTAACTGGTTCTCTTCATAACTTAGTGCTCGTTATCAGAGTCATCTCACAATGAAAGGTCTCGGACCTAAACACTGAATTTGAGACGAAACTTGGCTATATTGCAGAAAATCAAAAAATAAGCAACATGTGTTTCGCTATTTTTCTGTCAGGTTCATATTTCTCGAGCTTTGAATTTTTAAGTATTAATTTTTTTGAAAAAACCATAAGCGATAAAACATTTTTCTTTTTTCTAAAGACTGACTTTGCTAAGAAATTTTGATATATTGTAGAAAATCAAAATTATTATCAATACGTGTTTTGCCGATTTCCTATCAGAGTTTTATTTCCCAGGTTATGAACTTTTAAACATTATAATTGATCTATATATTTGTATTTAGTGACATGTTATTGCATTTTAACAACTATCAGTCACTCATAAGGAATAACATCATATTAGCAACAATGCAAACCACCTTGACAGCGAAACATTTTAATATAAAACGTAAAACTTTCGCGTTAAAAAGTAATTTGTGGACAGATTTGACACATTCAAAAACCGACAGCAGGAAAATGAAATTTCATTCCTTCAGGCCTTATTTGTTTCAAGACATGAATTCCTCCTGAGATAAATACATCTAATTTATGCTAAGCATATATGTGCATTACTCCTGCTTTTTCTGTATTGTTGTTGCATGTGACCTTAAAATGGCATCACTCAGCAGAAAACACCTAGTTTTACATAGATAATCAAGAACACATGTCATCCTAATGAAGAAATAAAAAAACAAGAGGAACCTTGGAGATGCATTTCCATCCTGAATAAATTAATATAATCATACATACACACAAACATAGACATCCAGGCTTATATTAACCCCTCAAGCGTGGCGGCATTTAAATTAGACTCATCTGGGAGGCCGGAGGGTATATAAATAATTTGGCTATTCTGGAGTGAATGTTTTTAAAAAATCATACCTTTTTACCTTTTTAATGAATTTACTTGAATTTTTTTGGAGACTTGCATAAAACTATGCATATTTATACAACTTATTTTAAACATGTTTCATTTATTCTTTTTGTGTGAAACATATCGATGAATTATTTAAAGCATTCACATAAACAATTTACACTTTTTATTCCAAGTTTACAGTATATTGCTTGGATCCTGTTTTATCTTAGATTTCTATATCTTTCTCATAAGTTTTTCGGTAAACAAATTTCAAAAACGTCTACAAAAATAACCTACGGTGCTAGAAGCACCGGGGACAGAGGAAGAAGAGACAAAAAATACCAAAAAAATAATGGCTTACCTTAATAATTCTGCTTGGTGTGGTAGTCCTCGAAACAATCAAAGCAGAGACCAATGTCACACTTTTTGCACCAATACACAGTGTTCCTTCTCCTTCTGTGATTTGCGCAGACAACACACCTTTGCAGATGAGATTTCTTTTCTGTAGGAGGGATCCTCTTTATAAAATGTCTCTCAGTAAGGTGTGGAACTAAATTATCTGATGGACGTCAGCCTGAATGTTGACATTCACCCACTTTAGCATATTTTGCAAAGAGGCAAAGTGAAGAAATTTACAAATTATCTCCAGTCTATCCCTAGAGATAACATCCCCAAAGCCTGGTGTGGAAAGAATTCTTTTTGTTGAAAAATAAGAACAAAACGTGGGCTTCTGAATAATTCCCATCAGCATAAACAATCCCAAAACAGTATAAATTTCTTCCAGTGTGACTTTTCTCCATGATGCAATTCTAGATTTTCTTGAAAATATAACCCCACTTGATATTAAATGTTGCTCTGCATAGCGATTTGTTTCTTTCGCAATAGTTTTAATAAATTCCAGATCAAAAAACAATTCAAAAATACTCGCAATATCAGTCATATTCCCAGCAGTCTTTTGAGGTCCATAGCCACCACTAAAATCTTATCTTTGTCCCACATAATTCACCATGTCCTCCCACACGAACTCTTCTCCACTGTCTTCCTCTGGCTCATTGTCATTGTGCATCAATGAGTCAATTTCTGAACAATCTTCAATACAATTTTCACTATCACTTTCTGAACTCACGCTTTCTTCCGAATCACTTACTCCCAAGGTTTCCTTCTCAATTTCGTTATCCGCTACTGCTTGCCTTTTTCTAATAGTTGAAGCCATAATAAATAACGGTATTGTAGAAAAAGAACTAATTACTAGGAAAAAAGAACTAAATTCACAACCACACATGTTAAGTTTTCCTTCAGACTATATCCTATGGAATAGAGCGACGCAAACAGAGGCGAGCCTTAGGCGAGAATATTTCCCATGCAACTCCAACGCCCCTCTTCATTAGAGGTGATCATAAATATCTTTTTAAGAGACTTGTTTGTGAAGGAACAATGAATCCTTTCTTCTCTCACATATTGCTTTCAAGATATGCTAACACAAATGAAATAAAAATCTTGGTCCAGATGGCTGGAGATCCTTTTGCCTCACTAAGCATTCTCCCTCCAGAACTGTTGACAGATGAGAAAAACACATCGGCCCAAGAGGAAAGCCTTCTATGGGCATAAGAACATAGACTATATCTCGCAGAAGCCTTCATGCTGAGAAATGGTTCTTCTCAGCATTATAGAAAGGTATTTTAAAACTCAAAATTCCCCATCTTCGGATACCTACGTAATCATCAATAACAACATTTAAAATATATTATATGTTAATGTAAATAAAAATTGCAGAATGGAGCAAAAATAGTAAGGCCAAAGGTAACTCTTTTGAAATACATCAAGAAAAATAAGATTTAGGAAAATTCATACGGCCAAAAAAATTAAAAACATTAGCAATATCCGCGACATAGTGACTACGTCAGTCAGCAGCATATGAAGAATTCCTTTGACATAGTGACTATTTCAGTCGGCATTGAGGGGTTAAGTATGCACACATATCACCTCTTTTCTTATTGAAATATCATACATACATCTCTCCTGGACATTTCCTCTTCCCAGCAAATCCAAATGGGCAGAAAGATAATGGTGGTCTGTTTTGAACCACATTCTCCTTAAAACGGTCAGGATCAAATCTGTGAAAGGTTTTTATAAGTAAGAGAGTTGACTGTAGTCATGATATTATCAACATTTCATTAGCTAACTCTGAGATTGAAAAATTTTCATGATGCAAAGAACAGATTTTCAATTCCTTTAATCATGTGCTCCATTTAAGAGCTCAAGACTGAAATTATAAAATAGCTGCATGGACTACATGGGGTTAAGCTTCAGAAAGAATCAGACTAATACAATTAGTCAAGAAGTAAAATTTGGCATGAGTCAAATGGTTTTTGCACTATTACATTCATTAAAAACCTAGAGTCATAAAACAATTCCAAGCAAGTGAAATTTTGTTTAGCATATATCCAACATAAGGCATTTTCACTATAACCATTACATATCTTAAGGAAAAAGTATACCTTTGGAATGTCCTTAACAAATATGTTCCTCAATTTGCTGGATGATTTAGAACTGAGCCTTTTCTAGCTAACTGGATATTCCAGTTGGCCATTATACCTATCGTACCTGCCCAAATATAAGCCGATGTTTTTTGTAAAAATCTATCTTGAAAAAATCTCCCAGCGACTTAAATGCGAGTCAGAGAAAAAAAATTGGGGTTAGGGTTGTCTCGTAGTCACCCATAGATGGCAGCACATTTCTCATTGCCGTCGCATTCAAATGCCAGTACTATATTTTTTGTAAAGTAAATATCTGGCCTACGATGAATATTAATGAATAAATAATAAAGCTAGAATATTGAATTTAGCAGTACCTGTGTTTTGTTGCCATTGTTACCTGTTCTTTCATTTCTAAATGCTATTTTATATTTTCTTTCGTTTCTCAGGGCTATGCATATGTATCATTAAGAATAGTTAGCAATTTGTATTATTTTTCATTATGCATTAAAAGAAGTTCCTATTAGTTTTACTTGGCTATCATAGTTATATCAACAATTCACAAATTTTATCATAATAACTGAAACAAAGCTGTCATCTGGTGACATTCAATTTACTGAGCACATGTATGTACAATCAGGTGGACAATCGAAATGTTCTCTCTCTGAAATAATGCATTTTATAAAAAAGTTTCATAGAAAATTATATTCTCTATAACTATGATAATCAAAACTATTTATGTTAATGATGCCCTATAGAGATATTTGATAAAAATGGAAAAATGCCAAGAATGAACCTCCGCTTCCAGTTGACCAATTTCAGCCGAAACCTTATCACACCTTGAATTATAAATAAAAGTCTTAAATATCAAGTTTTGTGCTGATCTGTTAGTTTTCAAGTTAGAGAGCCTACAAAATTCTTATCACACACACAGACATCATTGTAAAAATATTGAAAATGTTTTCAGGGTACCTTAAAGTGTGTATTTCCGTTGAAATTTCAAATGATTTTTTCACAAAAACAATACTTGCTTTATACTTCATATGGAGAAAGCAAAAATTCAAATCTTATAGACTGAAATTAATGGAAATACATCAATGATTTCTTTCATCATCACAACTCAACTTTTTATGCTTTTATTTGTACTATTCTTTACTATCTCCTCCTCTTCCCTTGTGACTCTCTAAATATTGTAATTAACATCTTAGGAGAATTCTTTCCACATTTAAAACTTCACCATAGTCTCCAAAATTATTTATTAATCACATTAAGTTTGTATTAACTAGGTAATACTGTATTTAGACACCATGTCTGCAATAAAACTTAAGTAAACAGTGTGAAAAATGACAAAAAATAGGCACATACACTGATAATGACTCATCTTCCAAAACCAATTCATCCCAATGTTCCACAATAAATTAAATAAATTTTCACTGCACTGTTGCAATAAGAAAGACTGGATTCAATTAATAATAAAACACAAATGGAACTTGCGACTGGAAAATCTTTCTAACTCTATTTTACCAAGCTATATAAATGAAGGGGATGAAGGAAAAATAAGAAAAAGAACAAAAACAAAAACACTTGGCTGGAGTGTAAATGAAACACATACCACTATTATCATGTTAAAATTTCATTAAGAATAATGATTCAAACATGAATCAATTACCTTTCAGGATTTGGCCAAAGAGTATTTTCTCCTTGAAGTATAACACCTAAAGCGTGAACTACCGGAGTCCCGCTAGGCACAATGTGTCCTCCCACAGTTGTCTCAATTTGCTGCACTCTCGCTGCAAATGGAGCAACAGCACCACAACGCAAAGCTTCATCTAGCACCTGACGAGTATACCTGCAAATTGCATATTTTAACCCTTTACCCAAAATGTTTTTCCTTTCTAATATTAGTTGACTTAAATTTGATTTCAATTACCCAGATACAGCTGCTCCATCATACATGACTATTATAATTTCAAATAAATCTGCATTTCTGTTTAACATATTCCATGGAAACGTAATTAGTACCATTATTATTGTTTCTAGAATTTCAGGGTATGATAGGCGCTTCATTTTATAGCTTTTTTTCTGTATGAAAAATAACTTATGTTTTCACCTCATCCGTTCATGCACAAAATTTTGAAGAAGAGCTGGGAAGCTAAGATTCTCAGTATAGTTTCGACTGGTTACAGACATGAGCTCTATTGGGGTCTGTCTGTCTGTCCATTTGCCTTTTAGCAGGATTTTAAAAAAATCCCTAATGATCTATCTTTACAGATTCATTATGATGGTCAAGTTTCATTTGCTTACATTGCTACGACAATAAAAGCGAAGCACAAATGTGTTCACTTTACTTTTAAAAAGGGATAAATATCATATTAGAACTGCATAACTACAGTGAAATATGTTTTTTTAAACCTTTGACTGATTTTAGTTTTTACATTTTCTTTTTATTTTTAATGCTAAGTTTCTAATGAAAATGCAGTGTTACATTATAATAATGCAGTTTCATCCGTTGACCTGAAGTTAGTTGATTAATGTACAAATGTTACATTTCAGCATGTTTTCTTACAAGAAAAAAACGTGCTTCTGTGATCACTCAGTCTGTCCATCTGTGGACAACTTTATTTGTTTTAAAGGACACTTGTAAACTTCTTTTTGAATTAGGTTGCTTAAAAATACATTAAGTTTTCAGTAATAAAACTTTCACTGTAATTCACAGATTTTCCACTAGATGGCTTTGAATTCAGAAAATTCAAAATTTTGAACTGGTCCAACTACTGGGAATATTAGAAAAATTCTTTTTGAAATAGCTCTTATCAATCTATAAATTTTCCACTGATTGGATTTTCTATGTAGTTCATAGATTTTCCACTAGGTGGCTTCGATTAAAAAAATTCAAAATTTTGAAAAGGTATTGTATCCTAACTACTGAAGCTAAAGGGGTGAAGTTTTCATGGATGGGAAAATTCTAATGAGGCTCTACATTCCAAAAATGCAGGTTTTCCCCTCCTCATAGGAGGAGGCAAACTAGTAATCTGGAAAAATTTTAAGAAAACATGCTTCCACCTCCTGTTTTGCCAACAGTATCTTACTTTTTGTACTGTGAAAATATTACAATAATTTTATTTTTATTTATTTATTTATAGAGCTGCATGTGTGTTTATTAAATACAATGGAAGTTCTTCATAGTAATATGTATTTTGATAATGAGGTCAAAGATTCCAAAAATTATGTGAACATTATAAAAAAAATGCTTATGATATCTGCTTCTGTAGTTCTTTTTTAACTTGTTTTTCTCCTAGCATTTGTCAGAACAATTTGCCTAATCTATTCTTTCCTACATGTTCTGGCATAATTACACATGGCTTCTCTTCCAATCATGGAGTGATAACTGTAGAAGCAGAGATTCTTATTAACCAAAGAAAAATGTCTTGGTGACATTATATTTAATATTACAGAAAGACTTGTAATATAACATGATCATGAGAAGATTTGAGAAGTAATTTTGAAGTGCTGAGGAGAATAAAATAGCGATGAAAGCAAATATTATCAATATTTAAGAGGTTTTGCCATGTGCAACAGTTAAACTGGAGTTTTTATGTAGATTGTACAAATATGATAAAACACAATTTCTTAGTGTTTATGGTGATAGCAGGTTATTTTTGTAAGTCAACTAAAAATGATTTTTTTATTATCCTTATTATGGAGTACATTATACAAAATAAATCAGGGTAAAACAGAGTGGCTATATGTTGCTATGCATAGTTATCGCCTACATATATTTCATTCAGTTTGGCTTGCAAGAAAAAAATCTGATGTGGACACCACATGACTTTCTCCATACCATTCTAAAAATTCCAAATAGGTTAAATGATAATAAATATTTTAAGGAACTGCGAGAAAAATTTAAAGACTTTACAAAGAACAGAAATACACTAAAACCGTAGCCTTCTGATATTGGATATAGCCCTCAAGCTCCAACAATTAAGAAAATAAAAAGGGATGTAAAGTGTTGACAATAGTTACTGGTAGGTGGTAGTTGTGGCAGCTAAAAAGTTTAGTTTTTAAAATCTCTCTTCAGCAATGCATTATATGGAAAAAATGTTTCGAACAAAGGTTGTAGAAAATTAAATTTCCTATGACTTATATTCCAGTACTGTTTTACATTCTTCAAATATTAAAGCAAATATTAAATAAATGGAATATCTCCTTAACAATGCATTCTACAAAAAAATGTTTCAAACAAAAGTTATAGAGAAAAATATTATCTATGAAGTTTATAATAAACAACATTTTCATTTATGAAGTTTTAAAAGAGTTATTTGCCCAAAACCAAAATATGACTAGAGTAAACATCCACTTCAGTCGATCAATTGTTGCCAAAACCTAATCAGCTCTTTATTATACTAGCAGAAGGTGCTTGCATACTGCAAGCATTTGCCATCTGTCCTTGAAAAAACATTCATTTTTCAGAGAGATACTTCATCATGGTAAATATTTCTTTAATTCAAAGGATTTCTCCCCGGGACCGATTTTCGTTTTTTCCTTATGGAACAATAATGGAGTAAAATAATCGCAAATTTTTAAAATTTTAGGAATATTATACTTTTTCCACATTGAGTTAATAATGCTACACATTTTTGCCAAGTTTTAAATTTATAGCACATTTAGAAGTGAAATAACATTTATCTAATTGTTTAAATTTAAATAATTTTTAACGGCCGCAATAAGAATTTCATGAATACACTGAAATGTTTATTCCTTTAAATAGACTAAACTCTAAATAAATTTAAAATTTCAGCTTTCTAACTCGCCTTGCAGTATCTAAACATTTATCTATTTGTTTAAACTTTAAGAATTTTTAACTGCCAAACAAATCAAAATATCAAAATTTGTAAATCCCTATTTCGTTTTTTTTACAAATCCTATCTCTAAAAAAAATTTCAGCTCCGTAGCACTTTCGGAAATACATAAACCTTGAAAATTGTTTAAACAATTGCGAATTTTTAGCGGCCGCATTGCTGAACTTTTTCAAGATTTTCGTTTTTCTTAGTCGGTTTCGCACAAAATGCTACCTAAGAAAAAAATTTAGAATCTCCAGCTCATCTGGAAGTGCCTAAACATTAGTATCCTCCTATATCCTCCTCCTCCTCTGTAAGAAATGTCGATATATAATGATAGCACTCTTTTTTAAAATAAAATTTGGTATTGATACGAGTGTAAGTATTTGAGTTAGAACACCCACAAAATCCTATCACATACATAAAGAGACAGACATCATCAAGAAAATAGTCAAAACGTGTTCAGGGTACCTTAAAACATATTTCTGTTGGAATCTCAAATTCAATTTTTTTCATGAAAACAATACTCTCTATACTTTGTGAATGGAGAAATTAAAAATTCTAAATAGAAATATTTCATCAGAATGAATGTTACACAAAATAATATTTCTCTAATTGGTTATCTTTCTTAAAACATTTTCAATTTCAACTGTATTTTTTTATTTAATCAATATCTCTACTAGCTAGAGATTGCAACCCCAGCAGGATTTTTCAATCCCAGGTTTTCAGGATTCAAAACTTCCAATCCAGGAATTCCAGGATCACAAACCTGTTTCATTAAAATTTTATAAAATAGATAAAAAACAGTGAAATAAACCTATGTATCTCTGTCTGCCAAAAATTTCTTCCCTCCCCTAAATTGGTGCATTAATAAACATAATAACATAATTTTAGTATAACTAAATATTGCAAAACAATACATCAGAAATGATGTCAGAGAAATAATAAATTTTTATTCACCAATTTCTCTTATAATCAGTTTTAATTAATCAAACAATCGCAAATTGTTAAAAACATACATAACTTGAGATGAGTAGCATAATCTTAATGTTTACATTCTTTTCTTCACCGTAGATAATCCGTTTCCTTTTACTTACAAAATGCTTTATGCACATGTAAGGAAATTAAAGACATTTACGTAATTATAGCAGATCTTATTTGTCCCAGTTACTATTACAACAATTAAGTAACCATGCATGAATTTTTATAAATTAAAAGCAAATTACAACTTTCTTGTTTGATTTTCTTGAAAGCGGCTACTCCTATGATAAAAATGTAATGGACAAGAAATATTTTGTCTAATTCTACAAGACTTTAAAGACTCTTTTGGTGTGACTAATATTTTACAAGATATAAGAAAAAGTTCATTTTTTGTTTCCAGTAAAGTGGCACCCCTGATTGAGTTATGTCATTTTCTAATTGCCTTTTCCTAGAAGTCCTAAATATCAAACCTCATGAAAATTCATTTGATAGAAGCCGAGAATGAACATGCATATGGACAGACGAGCAGAATTAATAGGTGTTCACATTAGAAACAAAATGCACCTAAAAATTAAACAGATTTCATTAAAAACTAAGTATTATAACATTCATTTATAAAAATCGATACATTATACATTGCACAATTTTCTCACATTGTATGTGTCTGGTCTCACTTATATTCTTCTATGACTGGAAGGAATTTCTATTGCTACAAAACAATAAAACCGCAGAAAATGTTTTATGAACATAAATGGTATTAATATATTGATAACCTCATATATGTGAAAATCAAATTTGTCAAAGATTTATACCATACATAAATATCAAGTATTATGTGGATGGCAAAGCCCCATAGGCTCTGAAGCATTATTGCTGGAAGAAGATTGTTGGGTGATGTCAGGGGGCTCGGGAGAGCTGAGCATAAAACTTGACACATCATAATGCCATTGGATGTTATACAATTATTTTTTGTTAAATATGGCGGTTTTAATCAAAATTGCTAGAGACATTGATGAATAAATCGAAATTTTCTGAAAATAGAAAAAATAAACTACCCTTAATTTATGACGATGTTTTTCACTATTACATTACTTTCTCTATAAACTATGAGAAAGTAAGAAAACAACGTTTTCCAATGTATTTGAAACAAGTTAAAAAAGAACTGCAAAAGCAGATTCCATACGCATTTTTTAAAAGAATGTTCACAAAAATTCTTGGAATCTTCGACCCCCTCTCTTGCTCCAAAATGTAAAACTCAAAATCAACCAAAAGTTATTTAAAACAAACTTCATAACATTTAAGCAGTTTTAATATGATCTGTATCCCTTTTTGAAAGTATACTGAATGTGCTTATGATTTGCTCTTATTGTTGTAGCAACATAAATAATGTAAACAGACACCACAAATCATTAGGATTAATGTCTGTTACCAGCCAAAACTATCCTGAGAATCTTAGCTTAAAGCTCTTCTTATTGCTTCAAAATTCTTGCACAGATGGGCATACAAAATGAAAACTGAATTTTTTAAAGTACTAGGGGCTCTGCCCCTACGAGCTACACAAATCAACCCCCTCCCCCACTCCTTGCTTCACTCGGACCTTAAAGCCCTTCAGGCTTCGATGGATGTTTTCTATTTTATGGCCTCAAAATTTCCCACCAAAAATTACCCTAAATTCCCATGAAGCAAAGACAGAGCGCGTGTTCAATGACTCCTAGATTTCTCATATATAATGCAAACCCATAACCACAGCACTGTAAACAAAGAACAAATGGAAGAGTCTAAAGTCGAGCGTGATCGAATGAGGAGCATCGACAAAAACTTACCCAATGGTAAGGAGAAAATTTAGTCTATGGTCTGCATCAAAGCATTTGTTGCGAGTTGATTACATTAAAATCAATAATTCATTAAGACGTCCTTATTCAATTATTATTGAAAGCGTCGAGCCAATGCGATCTTTAATTAGATTTCCATTTCCCTTTTAAAAGTCTTGAGCTTGTTGCTAAAAAATAAGCTTTCTTTGGGAGTAAAAACAACTTTTTACGCTAATTTTGCATGGATTTGAATTTTGTCTTCAAAAATTAAAACCTTAATTCTTTCATCTACAAAAATTTTCATTCCAAGTGTGTATCTCAATTTTAAGTCATTTTAAAAAAGCATATTTAGAATGGCCTGCATTGCATCCCATGCTTTTCTTATGTGTTAAAATGAAACAATGGGGTCAAAGAAGTCCCCCTCAAAATGCAAATTTTTAGGATTTTTGATTTTTTCCCATTGGTTGTGACCTATGTCTGATCAGCACGCCAAATTTCAGATCTCTAGCCCTTCTAGAAATACTTAGAATGAGGCATAGGCCAACTAGGAGGTGCGTACACAAGATTTTTATATTATAGAGAGAAATAACCATAGAGACATTCCAAGTTTTTACCTCAAATGTTAAAGAGATTCATCTCATTTTTTATTGTTGCAACCAGTTTGGTGGAAGTGGAAAAGGATGAAAATTGTTTGATGCCATGGACCGAATTTAAAAAATAACCAAGGCAGATATTTTTCTACAATCCACCACCATGTCTCACTACAGAATTGATGCATAAAAAAGCAGAACAAATGTTACTAATAGTGAATATTTGACAATCCTGAAATCCCAGAATTTTTAGAGGAAATTCTGCGATTTCAGGACTGCGATATTTAGAGGATCCCGAGATTTGGGATTGCAAATCCTACTACAAGCATAACCACTTCATCTATCATTTAAATTAGAACTCAACAACATCTAGTTGAAGATAGCCAATGACTCTGAGCATGATGTGAAAATTTCCAAAATTCTTTATCCTGCTTCTACAAAATTTACTGAGATCAAAATGATGATTATTTATAGAACAGTCAGTGGACTAGCAGGGATTTTGTACTTGATGAATTGTGCATGATATTGTACATCAAGATCAAGAAAATCTTTCTTTCACACAACACTATTAGTTAGACTGTAGTGCACAGTAATAGCAAATTATGAAAAGTGTTTCATCTGGGCATTAAAATCAAATCTCAAATCCAAGCATATTTCGTCGAGGAAACACTGCACAACAGAAATGTAGAAAATAATGACAATGAATTACAGTAACATTTTCGTGTTACTATTTCAAATACCTGAGAGCTCTTAGGTGGTCCTCTGTGAATTCATTGCTAGTACCAAAAACTACTTTAAGTTCCTGATAAAGTTCTTCTTGAACATCTGGATACAGAGCCAAATAATATAACACCCAAGTCAGAACTGAAAAGAAAAAGCAACAACAAACTAGAATAATATCACTACATATGTGTTAATTAAATAAAATTGCACTTATTGTTTGCAATAAATGAAAGCACAACTTCAAGGAAAAATACATCATTTACATTCATACATTTAAAAAATATACTTCCAGTTAATCAAACTAACTGCATTGAACATGAATCATCTGTTTTCATCATGTTTATCCATGACCAGCAAAACATTTAAATATTCCACCTTGAAAATAAAATAATTCAATATCATATGAGTAGATGAACGGTGATGTTTTACAGCATAGATCAATCAATTATACTACCTCATTTAAAGTGGTACAGAAACCAAATACAGTAGAACTCTGATTATCCAAATTAATTAGGACCAAGGGTGATTCGGATATCTAAAATTCGGATAAGTGGAAAAAATAAAGGGCAACTGAGAATTAAAAAAATAAACAATTTTAATTTCCAAGGTAACACAAAGCACAATTGTTTATCTGTAATACAAATAGGTGTGGTAGTTGTGCAAAATTTTCCTCTGGTACTCGGCTAGTGTAATACCATGTATATACCATGCACTTAATTTTGACGAACAAGGTGTAAATTATTCAAGAAAATAATATTATTATAAAAAATAATAACTTACCATATATGTAATATGCAAAAAATCCAAGATAACTGCTGAAAAGCAGATATGTACAAAAAAAAAGCCAAGGAAGTCTGATCACCAAGAAAGATATCCAAAAACTACCTAAAAATTTTCTTCACAATGCATTTCAAACTATCACCAGGACTATAAAAGTTGTCCTTATCTCTCCGATAAAAGGGAACGACTGTCAAAAATAGCATTTGCAAGCTTCAAACACTACCGCTCAGGGGGGTGATGCCTAAAATGTGTGGAGCATATTGTGTCAGTTTGTTTGCAAAGGAGAGCGTTCAAGGGATGTTTGGAGTGTTTTAAGGCAAAGAGGGAATGAAGAAGTATCAAAAGAATGTTTTTTTTCTAGGCAGTGGGGTAAATCTGAATGCCTCAGCAAAAGATCATGTGTATTCCGATATATCTGAATGTCGCAGTGTAAGATTTATAAATGCAGCAATTTAAAATTTGGCACAGATAATTAGACATCTGAATAATCACCATTTGGATAATCGGAGTTATACTGCATAGTATGATGAAACTTTCTGAATCAAAGTACCATAAAATCATTCGAAATGCGATTAAAAGTTTTATTCATCAATTTATTCTACATCTGGATATATAAGCCTGAAAATATAAAACCTGACAAAAATTCTTAACTTCAAGTTGTATTTACCTCAAAGTCAGCTTAATAAACTACATTCTGCAATTTAATTTTGTATTTCCTCGATTCTAAGATTCCATCGATTGATTTAATAATAGATTTTCGAAAAAAATTATGCTACAGATTGAATCGAATGTAAGACACGCCCCAATTTTATAAACATTAAAAAGTGAAAAAAGTGCATCTTAGAATCCAGGAAATATGGTAATTTACATTACCGTACTTTACTTTACCCCCCAATTCCATCCAACTTAATATGTACGTCGAGTGAAAACTTCACATGTCGGCATCCGACGTAATATGTACGTTTGGAAAACTGCCAACTTTCTTGATTTTTTCTTCCCTGAACACTCTTTAAATCCAAGTAATCTTATTTATTTTACAATAGAATTTTTCATGTGGCTAGGGTGATGGTAAAATGATGGAGTTTCAAAAACCTCAACCAATACTAACACGAACTCTTTTTCGGCATTGAGGCGCAGTGAAATGAGAGGAGAAATGTGTGAAATTTTATGAGTGTTTCAATGTCCCTCTTTTTTACCCTGTGAAGCCCTGTTTTCCTTCACCTTGAGCAATATAGTGCATGCAAGTGAGAGAACGCCTTTTAACCTGAGCTTATTACAATGAATCATCACAAACGAAAAACAACTGAGTCTTCCAATCAGTTTTACTATTTTGGTGTATTGGTATTCTATCTTTGCCCAATGCCAATAGTCAGTCTAAAAATTCTTTATCATTTACTCCACGCATGTTAGTGGTTAAAGGAATTATATTGAAATGATGCCAAACATTGCAAAGATGAATACTTGATGCAATGATTTGTTCTCTTGATCCTTGTCATACAACTGGTAGCACTTGTCAAAATGGAAAAAATAATTGCTAACATATACTGGATTCGCTACCTTATCAAAACTAAGTATTCACATTGCTTCACAAGGTGAATTCCCTTCTAGGACGTGCGTGTCTTCAATGCTCCTCCTTTGTAACAGAATTTGCTCCCCTCCATTCCACCTCCCCTTTGAACCCTGAGGTGAACTAATAATTAATTGTTACACTAGGGAGCACTAATTGTATTCCACATCAGCACATTCTACTGGATGCTGTTTACATGTTTATTCTGTAAATAGAGAGTACAACTAGGGATGAGGAGTGGTATTCTTATGCTCAGAGTCATCTTACACCAAGGTAAACATAGTTCTTATGAAGTTAAAATTGTAGCAATATTTAAAAATTCATTAAAATGGTTAAATAACAATGCATGAAGGTCAATCCAAGAAACAACCAAAAATGTTAAGATGCAAGGAAAAAAATTGCAGTAAAATTTAACACTGTAACTTTATATCTAAAAAGAAATAGATGCAAGAACATTAAACTCACAGTTTCCAGTAGTGTGAAAACCTCCTAACAGATAAGCAAGAGAATCTGAAATCAGGACATCCTCTGAGAGCCCACTAGAAATGAGAGCCTTGACCAATGGTGTGTTTTTATCAGCATTTTTCTTGCCATCTACAAGTACTTTCTTGAATGCATCTTTCATTGCTTGAATCGACTGCTGAAACCGCCTTTCCCTTGGATCATTCTTTTCAGGCACTGGTTCCAAGAGTTCTCGGGACAAAAGCTCAGCCATACACTAAAAATTTTGATTGTTATTAGCTATATGTGGAAACTATAGTAGTAGACTGTGCAAGATAGTCCAAGCAAAAATTTGATGCATTTATGTATGAAAAATTCATAGCGAATGAATATGGATATTAATGATACCATACTATCTAGCATGCTCATCGCAGCTATGCTCACAATTAATTTGTAGTTAGAATTTATCAAGTAGTAGAAGTGAAAGCAACTAAGTAACCAAGGAGAATGTTGTCAGGTTGGAGGAATTTACTGCATGAAAGGAGTGAAGAGATGGTCTGTGAGAAAAATTGCTTTCACTTTGATAAATTAGACAATCACACAGCTATGTATTTTGCCATAAAAACATTATGTAGGATAATTTATTTTACCATTATAACATAAGTAATATAACAATTTTTCAACAAAAATTATGATAAATAATAATTCCATCTCCCTCCCTCCCTCTTTCTCTCCATCTCTCTCCCACCCTCCCTTTCTCTTGCCTTCTCTCTTTCCTCACACTCCCTTCTCCTCCCTTCCTTCACTCCCAATCCATCGCTCTCCCTCTTTTTCTCCATTTCCCTCTATCTCTTTCCTCCCACTCTTTTCTAATTCTATCCCACCCTCCCTTTTTATCTTCCAGCCTATCTCTCTCCCTCTTTCTCTACATCTATAGTCGTTTCGATAAGTAAAACATCCATAATAAATGCCACCTCCATTAGGATTACATAATTCTGCAAACAAATTTAATAATGAGGGTTGCCATGACACCAAACGATATTTCATTCAAAAAACATGAAATTTTTGCATTAAAAACGAATTTGTGACCAATTCGACGTGCATTCAATAACTGATGGTAGGAAAATAAATTTTCATTCTGTTAGACCTTCTTTGGTTCAAGTCCCAAGTATGTACAATGATTATAAGTACTTTTAAAATCATAATGAAAAAAGCCTTACACACTATGTTTCAGCTCTTCCTTTTACTCAAATGGAGAGAAGAAACGATCCTGTAATGGAACCCATGACATTACTGTGGACTTTGCAGTCTAAAAATTAAAAGTAAATCCTGAAAGTATGATTAAAATTGGAAATATCATTCTCAAGTGAAAGGCACTTTAAATGTTTGTAACACACCTAGATTTTAAGCAAATAATATAATAGATAATTGGAATTGAAAGTAAAATGCCACTTTATGAAGTGAAAAATACCCATTAACCAAGGGACTGTTGATGATGGCTACTAAAATTCTAAATGGAAAACACAGAGGATGTTGATTTTAAGAGATATACCATCTGATAGATTAAGAAATTGTATAGACAAAATGTTTTTATCACTCATTATTAATTTAGTACCTTCTACCAGTTTAATTGCATGACACTGCCATTCTAGAATGAAATCTTTCCTCTTAGAGAAATTAAAAATAAATCGCAATACTTAATACCAATTTTGAAAATATTCATGTTGACCCAGAGAATTTTTCTCCTGCCCAGAGACAAGTCTAAAAACCGGGAGAGGTGGTAACCCTGGTCACCTTATGTGAAAACCTAGGCATCGGTCTATAGCATTAAGTTACCGATCTTTCCGTAGGGGTAGTAGTCTTTGGCGTTAGCTAATGGAAAACAGGGAAGTTCACAAAATAGCCTGAATTAGAGGCTGATGAGCCAGAAGGGCAGATGGTATTGCAATGTCAACAAAAATGATCATAGAAAGTAAGTTCACAATAGGAACACAGGAAATTTCAAAGACAAAGCAACTTGCTGCAGTAGATTTATGATACTTAATGCCCTCAGTATATGAACTAAAAGAAAATGCCTCTTTAACGTAAGGATAAAACAACACGTTATCACATGATGTCCTCCCTCCGACAAGACAGTAAATGTAATGAAAAAGGAAAGAACCGTCACCAACAAAAAAAGTGGCTATGATGATATGCATTATTCTTAAACAGTGCTTGAGCCATGAGCTGATGGCAGAAATCTTAATGAAAATATTTCAAATCTATAAAAGCTGTCCCTTTGTGGCTCCCTTCTTCACACTATAAAAATGTGAATAACTCGATAAAAGATCAAGATATATTTTTTTAAATTTGGCAGGAATACTAAATTTGCATATTTTAAGGTAATGATGAAAAAATCTTTTAAAATGTCCTGGATTTGACTCCAAGGAAGACATTTACATTTCCCATAAAATAACACAAAAATCAAAATTTCAACTTGCAGGGTTTTATTCTTTTTGAGATCTAAATTAGAAAGAATTAACCTACGATCTTCGGATCTGAACCATTTTAAAGAAAAGATTATAAAGTTTCTTATTCTGGTCATCTTTTTTGCCTACAGTTCAAAATCCTTTGTGTTAAACATTTAATTCACACAAAATCTTACCATTTTAACCGGATGTTCCAACCAATTATATTGTTAAACCTCAAAATTCTGTTGTTATTTCAACCCTTATGAGTTTAAGTTGAACGTGTTTCGAAAGCATTTAATATGAGATAGAGAAGGAAGGAGAAGAAAATGATGTTCATAGCAACTAATGTAAACAACATTTGTTGCATTATTTAGGAGAAAGAATACATTTGAATGTAGAACATTAATCATTCGCATATTAAAATTACTTAGAATCATCGAGGAGTTCAAGACTTGAAACAATGAATGCTTAAAAGAATGAAAGTTTGTTTTCCTGCCAATGATTTTTGAATATGCAACGAATAGATCAACAAATCATTTTTTTACTGTGTGTAAATACATGCCATTGACTTGGATAATACCTCCACATTGCATCTATTCACAAAATTTCATAAAAAATTTCCCATTGAATTTTACAGGCATCTCCATAGTATATTGGTCAAGTTTAGGGAATGATAAAAAAAGCACAAATCAAAAAATAAAAAATGAAATTTTGATGTGTGATCAGTTGAATGAGATTTGTAAAGAAACTCTCAGGGATGTCAACTCTGAATCACTTGTCATTCCTGAGGGTCTAACTTCATTACAAAAACTACTTGACATCTCTGTAAACAAGCAGTTTAAAGGGAAGGTAACGAAGAAATGGAATAAGTAGATTACAGATGACAGCAGCCACCATCTTATGGGCAAAATAATTCAGTCTCCTAGCATGCAAGTGTAACAGTGTCAAAACGTCATTAGCCTAGATCAGGGGTCTCAAACTCACTTTTGAGCACGGGCTGTGTGAGGGCCCTCCAGCAAACACGTGGGACACATTAAGGCAGCGTACCAAGTCCATGGGCTGCATACTTTCCCTATCCTCACACCGTTTCATATTCTTTGGACATTCCCTCTCCCCTTCCGCAAAGACGAAATCACCCAAACCCTCTGATACAGCTCTAAACCCATTCATTCCAAAAATTGTTATTGATTCAGTGTCGAGGGTTTGGTTCTTTTGTCATGCAAATATACGCCGGCAGTGGGAAGAACGTACTTAATACCCCACCTGTGCAGAATTCTTATAAATTGGAATGAGCAATAAATTGCCTATATGTATTTTAAAAGTGCTGATTTAACATACTTTTTAACTTTCTTAGATTTATGTGAAATATTTTATAAGAAATACATTTAGTTTTGGCCATCTACTGTAACCAAGCTTACTTCACATGTCGCAGAAATGTACCACAGGGTCCACGAGTTTGAGACCCCTGGCCTAGATCAATACAGATATTGCAGTAAATTCCTTCAAGAAGTGTAGAATTGGCAATGGTCCAGATGGTGCCAAAGATAACTTACAGTATGTACAAGATTGTGAATTTTCTGATTCAGAGGAATATTTTCTGGGATTCATCGAGATGGAAAACACATAAGGTAGTGAGTGATTGCTGACGAAGATTAATAGTTTTGTTATGCATTGAATTTTTTTTAATTCATGAACTTAATGCCTTTCTCAAATTTCAGCTTGTTTTTTAGTCACTGATTAAATCTTGTGTGTCATGTAAACAAATGTTTTACGAGAATAGATATTTTTTAAATCTGACAAATCACCTTGTTCTGACTGCTGCTAATTATATATGGATGAATCTTATGTGCTCTAAAATATTGCAATGAACTAACTTTAAAAATAATCATAAAGTTTTGAAGCTTAACAAAACCCTAACTGATGTTTGAAATTACATATTTAAACTGATTCTGAATATTGGCATCTGATCAGCATATATATTCATATGAGGTCTGACAATAAAGAAATGAAGGATTTTTTTATACAATGTGGCAATAATGGTGCGCCCTTTCTTACTGGAATTTGTAGGTACATGACGCATAGGCTATATGTAACACAGTCATCTTTATCAGGTTTTTGCTGTTGTAACAATATGCATTTTATTGAAGAAGTATTTTGTTATTGTGGCAACTAAATGAGGAACAATGAGCTGGGCTAAGGGATTTGCAAAAAGAATTCCAAAACTATGGTGATAACATTTTTGACACTAAAGGGATCATTTACCAGGACTATGTTCCTCTAGGACAAATGGTTAATAGGAAGTTCTATCTCCAGGTTTAGGAATGTTTACAAAAAGGCATTCGCCACAAAAGACAATCTCTGGCCAGATGGTTGAATTCTGCATGATGACAACGCTCCCGCACACACTGCACTTAATGGCAAGTACACAAATCCCTGCATTGGAACATCCACCCCACTCACAATTTTTGTCATCAAGATTGAAAACTACATTAAAAGGAACCCATTTTTTTATGTTGAACATGTTCATTACAACGCAACGATGAGGCTGAAGAGCCTCAAATAAAATGATTTTCAGGTATGTTACCAGTCATGGCAGAGATGCTAGGATGTGCATGAAGTCACAAGACTTTGAAGGCACTGATTGTCATTTATTAAATAAACTTTTTTACACATAAAATCTCATTATTTGATTGCCAGATCTCACAGGTAGCGTGACACTACATATGTCTATACTGAATGAATGGAAAAAAGCCATTTCCAGTTTAATCCAGCCATAAAGGTTAGCTCAATGAGTTTGGTACAAAGGATAAAATAAATAACAACACATTTTAGGAAAATTTTTCTAAATTTGAAACGGCTAGTAATAAGGAAAGGTAAGGGTTAAGTTACAAACAAAGTAAACCTATGATCCACGCAAAGTGACACTTGGCCCAGTTTTTTGTTTTAGACAAATAATAGCACAGAACATTCCTTGAATTAATCTTTGGCAAAATTCAGGACAAATGTCAGCTTAAATGAAACAAATCTTCATAAAAACATAAGATATTAAATGCAATGAGTTTTTAAAATAGTCAGTTGATTAACTTGTTTCTTTAGACCACTCTTAATAATACTATGACAACAACTACTGCCAATTTCACAACAATGTAAAAAAGATAATTTACATACCACATCATATTCCTGAACGAGTTGAAGAATTGAACCATCGTCAGTTAGAAAATGGCCTCCATATGCAGTAGTCAACAGAGCCTTTGCAGCAAAGGCAACCATATACTGATGAAGGGGCAACAGCTGTCCCGAGGGCAACCGAGCCCAGCGTTCACACAACTCTTTCGCCAACTGAAATTTTTCAATTTATTGAAAAATACATACAATGGCTCCAACAAAATATTATTTTCCAATTATATCAATGCACTATCTAAAAGACATTTTCTGCAAAGCCATCACATATTCTGACATATACAACTTGTCTTTAGAAAGGAATGAAATAGAACCAAATTTCTATACAAAAAATAAAATATTTTAATAAAATTAAGCTTTAAAACACAGTAGCTCTCATAAATCCATATTGGTAAATAAATGCTTGTAATGGATTTTATTTTATTACTACACTGTCACCAAATTCCTAGTAAATGTGTAACTGAAATAAAATCCTTCGCCGAGATCATAACAACCGCTATTAGCTAATATTACGCTTTATTCCTGTTTAACACAATATTTAACTTTAATAATTCAATTTAACGTACTATATAATCCTTTGAAAACCCTTTTCTTACCTTGGAAAAAACGACTGCATAGGAAATGCAAGATTTTTCTGAAAATGCGTCTGCGTATAGCATTCTCCTCTTCCTTCCTTCAGCACCATTGCAAAATAATATACAATCATCTCCAAGAAGAGGTTTCAAGTGTTCGAATAATATAGCTAAAAAATAATATAATGAAATCAACATTAATTCAGTGAGAATTCAATAGTTTAACTGTATACAAATATTTTATATAATTGTGACAAGCAAAAGAGAGACCAAACTAATTAATTAACCAAACCTGGTCTATCAAAAGCATGTGACTGGTCACTGAAAGCTTCCGGAGATGCAACGCTAACAACCAGTTGAGATCCATGCCAGAATGATGCAACTGGGCCATATTCATCGTGCAGCTCAGCAAGATAATTATGAAGCCCACCAGCTAATTGTATATCTGGCAAATTTCCATCCCTATAAAACAATAATCCTTAAATATTGAAACCGTTTATTATTGCTTAGTTGACATCAATGTTTCATTAATTTACCTACTTGGGATCAGATGGGTCTGGGCCAGGTATTGATGTCGGTCTCTTCCGAGAAGCCTGGAAGGTAAAGAGGTATTATAGTTTGCTTATATCATTTTCACAAATTACGGAACTTCATTTTAACTCATGAATTCAGCTTTGCGTTACATGTAATTCACTTACAGGATATAGATACAGCACAGCTATCAACAAAAAAGCGACGAAAGTGACAGCAAATATCACGAAAGCCAGCATTTTTACTTGATTATACTATCATGGAACTGTCTCTGTACCATTTGTGCACTGTATTTACACGCTACTACAAAGTAGTCTCCAGATCTTTGAACAATATTTAAAATATTTTAACAAATACAGACTATGATACCAATGCTCGCTTAAAGAAATTAAAGCACAAACATGGATTATTTTGTTGGGAAAAGTTAGTTGGGAAAAACAGAAAAGGTTATACTTAATAAAATGATTACATTGACTGACGACTTCGACAATATCTTAAAATCAGGCGTGTGAAGTTGCAAACGATACGACCGCATTCGTACACGAAATCGACTTCAATAAGGGAGAGTCGAAGAAGTTCTCCAACTTTCCGGAAAAATATTGCAATAAAATGAACCAATCCCAGATAGTCATGGTGAAAAAGGCTACAACCACAAACCAAGAAATGAACCTTATTTGAAGAAACTAAACGCTAGAAGATTAGCATTGACATTTAATACAAAACTGACATTCAGTTTGGGTATATGCATCGCTATGACTAGCCCATTTCAATATTTTTATTTACATATTTTCAATTACTTATAACCAGCTACCGAAGGGCGCGATAGATGTTTGTGGAGAATGTAGGTATACGATACGGGTCAGCAACCTTTTCTGCGAGGCGGGGAACATTCCCAGTTGTGAATGCTTCGGTCAGGCGTATCGGAAGTGACGAGTCCTTCGGTGGGTGAGATACGTGTTAATTAGACGTTACTTAGAGATTGTTTGGTTTCATATAAGTGAACAGGTAAGATGCCCTTGCCAAAGTAAGAGGTGGAAGCACGTTTTCTTATAAATATTCAGGGTTCTGGTATTCCTCTCCTTTTGCGGAGGAAACAACCCGCACCGTCGGAATGTAGGTAGATCCTCACTAGTCCTTACCATGTATAAAAACTTCACTCTAGCTTTAGTAGTGTTTTTCTTTCAAGAAAACGTGCTAACAAGAAGTCTATGTAATTTACTTGCGATAGTATGTTACCAGAAAACCTTTTGAGAACACAATTTTAATTAACAAATATGAAATTACCCGTGTTGAATTACACGGATCATAAAGCGCCCCGTGATGTAAGTTGCAGAACCTAGCATAGGTGCGAGATATTAGCGTTAACAGGGATAATTAAGCATGCATTTCTACGGATTCTAATATTTGCCTCGATAACATAGGTACCTAATTTATAAATTCTTTTATTAAGATGAGAAGACACGCTCGCGCCCAATCGAAGGCTATTGCGAAAAAAACAAGGTAGAAAATTAAATGAAATACGTACAGCTTCTTTTCCTCTGCCACTATTCGGTATCTCATAATCAGTGTCAATTTCTTCCTCATTATTTATCATAGATCCGAGTCATTTTAAACTTTCTATCTCATTCGTATTATAATCAGTACTCGAAATGGATCGGAACGCTGTTCAGGTTGTAAAAAAGTTAAGCTAGAAGTTTTCCAGTTGTTAAAATATTATTTAAAAATAAATTGAAAAGAACATCATTTCTGAACAAGATAAAATTCACTAATTAAAATCATGGTCGTTTAGTTCAATAATGCTCGTTGGTACCGTTGTTATTTTTATAAACTGGATGTGACGGACAACCGATCTCTCTCACTCGTATGCCTCGCATACGAACGACTATATTCGTTATGACTCGTACCTATATATTTGCCCACTTATTATGCGTTCTTTGCACAAGTGAACGCATATAGGGGAGGCCGTTTTCATCCGTCCGTCCGCAGGTTAAAACTCGGAAACCGCTCGACGTATTTTAATGAAATTTGGTATTGGAGAGTTTTGCTAAAATTGGTCGATCGATTCCAATTTTGGTTAAAATCGGACAACAATGACGATCACTTTAAATGAAGACCTACATGTAGTTTACAATGTCCCTTTGTTTCAACTCGGGAATCTCTGGACGTATTTTGATGAAATTTGGTATTGGGAAGTTTTAGTAAAATTTGTCGATCGATTCCAATTTTGGTTAAAATCGGACAACAATTACGATCACTTTAAATGAAGATCTACAAGTAGTTGACAGTATTCCTTGGTTTCAACTCGGGAACCGCTACACTTATTTTAATGAATTTTGGTATTGGGGAGTTATGCTAAAATTGGTAGACCGAATCCAATTTTGCTTAAAATCGGAAAATAATTACGACTACTTGATATAGAGACCTACATGTATTTTTACAGCGTACCTCGCTACCTTCTCGTTTAATACTCTTCTGAGCAAAAAATATTGAGAACCTTGTGAAATATAAAAGAACGCATTTGGAAACTCTGTGTACTCCGACATGGAGTACACCTTTCCAATCTTGTTGTTAGTGGAACAAGTCAAAACCTGGTATAGTGATAAACAGTATTCGAATTGGCCTGAAACGCATGGAAACACCGTTCCACTTGATACGAAATGAAACCCATGGCTTTCCTATTGTTAAAAATTTCAGATAAGAATGTTCCGGTTACTAGCGCTCCAGTTGTCAAAATTTCCCAATTCGAGCATTGATTATACTACGTAAATAAAGAAAACAAGATCATTCAAACGGAACTTATGATGCCTACTTTCCATTTAATAATTTATTTAATACTTACATATATTGGCTTTAAAGTCATCGCGGATATGTTGCTCTTTGTGTTCCAAATTTCTTAATTTAGCGTTATAAAATATTACGAATGCATTCGAACGGAAAACTTAATTGATCACGCGTACTTGGGTGGGAAAAATAACGCGGGTATGTACTACACCAGTGTTTCTCAAACTGTGGGCCGGGGTCCCCCAGGGGGCCGCAAAATTATTTTGGATGCAAGGGGACGTGTCGAAAAATAAAGTTTTCATGAATAATACATTTTTATCAGGGAAATTTTGGAAAAACAATATGATAAAAATTATTAATAGTTATATAAAATGAAGATATTTGCAATAAAGTTTCTTATTTTTACTATTTTCAATTCAAAGGGGGCAATAATAAAAGGCTACTTCTGTCCCTTTGTGGCTCCCTCTGTCACGCTATAAAAATGCGAATAACTCGATAATGGAAAGAGATTCATTTCTGATATTTGTAAGTAATAATCGACTCACATATTGTAAGATGACGACGAAAAGAAATCTTGAAAAGAGTCCTAGGTTCGACTCCAAGGTAGGCAATTCCATTTCCCATATGATAACACGTAAAAATCGACTTTTTGACTTGCAGGCTTTGATTCTTTTTGAGATCTAAATTAGAAAGAATTAACCTACGATCTTCAGATTTGAACCATTTTAAATAAATAATTATGAAGTTTCTTATGTTCATCTCTTTTCGAAATTCCTCATGTTAAACATATTTTGGAAAATATTTCAATTTTAACGGGATGTTGCCTTGCCAACCCATTACATTGTTAAACCTCTAAATCCTATTGTTAGATGAAAAGGAGAGGGAAATGATTTTCATAGCAACGAATGTAAACATATTTACGAGTAGGTATACATTTGAATGTAGTACACTAATTATTTGCATAGTAAAATTACTTAGAATCATTATAGGAGTTCAGAATTGAAACTATGAACGCTTAAAAGAACGAAAGTTTGTTTTCCTGCCATCGATTTTATAATATGCGTCGAATCGATCAACATATCACTTTTTAACGCAAGAATTTGATGCATTCTCGCGCAAAGTCAGCGTTCCGTCCTTCGGAAGGGACGTTAAGCCGTTGGCCCCCTTGGTGCTCTTCGTTAAGAGTAGGCTAATGAAGGCTATGGGTTTCCCTCCTCCCATGTGAGTGTGTTTGGTGTGGAAGGAGTTATGGCTATAATAATCCAAGAGATTGATTAGCCATAAATACACACACACACACTCACCCTATCTCTCCCTCTCCACCTCTGTCTTCCTCCCTCTCCTCACCTCTCAGCCCTCACTCCTCCCTCTTCTTAACCCTCAACATTCACTCATTCCTCTCCTCAACCTTTCCACTCCCTCTTCACACTCCTCCCCCGATCTATCCACACCCCTCTCCTCTCTCTCTCTCCACATCCTTCACCTTACCTCTCCACACCCCTCCCCCTCCAAACCCCTTCCACACCCCTAACCCTTCCTCTCTACACCCCTGCCCTCTCCCTCTCCAAACCTCTTCTCCCTCTGCCTCTCTACACTCCCACCCCTCCCTGTCCGTACCCCTTCTCCCCTCTACCCCCTTCTTCTCTACACCCCTACCCCCTTCCTCTCCACAACCATGTCCCTTTCCTCCCACATTCACAACCACTCCACATTAATTTCCCTCATCTCCATTCATTCTTATCTTCTTCCTTTCCTATTCTAACATGACATATCCTACCCTGTTTTTACCTTATTTTTTATACAAGTTACGACTTCCGGGATCAGTATACCTTCCTTAAAGTATTCGAACTTACATAACATGTTATCGCAGATATTTTTTATTGATGGGTAGCAAAATTAGGGATGCATATGATTCACCAGGCATCAAGAGTGTTACATTTGTTATGTACCAATCTCCTCACCGTAATGAAATTTTACAATTAATTTTTAGCTTTATTATACTTTTATAGCATTTTCCACATTTTTTCAAGTTTTTTTATTTTTTAGAAATGTGTATTTGAGTATTTTACATTATTATTGAAAATTAATATAATTTTAATGAAAAATATATTAATGCTTCTTTTATTTATATTTTTACTCGTACATTTATTAAGGACATGAAATTGTGGAAGATAAAGTTTAAATAGTATAACAAATAATTATTTTTACCGCAAGAAAGGAAAAATCATCTGAGTGACAGCGGCCCTCACCCTCAACCAACAGCGTCACAAAATACAGCGCAACCAATGGCGGGTTAACCTTCCATAATGTATGCTACCAATTTCTTCTCATATTTTTTTGTTTATTTGTATTTCTGGCTAATCAGCCTCTTGGACTATTATAGATGTAACTACTTCCACAACAAACACATGCAGAAGGGAGGAGTGAAACCCGGTGCCGGCATTAGTCTATGAAGAGCACCAAGGGGGCCAATTGCTTATCCTCCCTTCTGAAGGACGAAGCACTGACTCATGTGTTCTCCTTAAACCACACAAGTAGGGGATGATCCCAGGTTGAAAAATCCAACCGGATTTGAACTGGCACTGCTGCATGGAAGACCCAAGTTCTAGCCACTCCACAACTGCCACCCCTTGGTCATATTTATGTACCAATGAAATTTTCTTGCAAAAGCACATGACATCGATTTTTAGAGAAAATCCTAGGGGTTTTAACCCAGGCTACCAACCTCTCTACCAATAAACCTTAACTCCTGAAGGTTCAAATACCCTCCTTTTTACAATCGCACACCCCAGACCCCTTCCCCAATCCCACTCTCAACTGTCACCCACCCACTGACACGTAAAACGGCAGGAATACTGTCACATGTGTCTTTTTTAGAATCCACTTTCAGTGAATCGCCACTGAAGATGGCTGCATTGTAGCTGAAATGCACATCTGGTTTTTTGTAACATTGTTATGGCCATTGGAGATACCTAAGGTAAGTACTTTTCACTTTTTGGTATTGAAGCAGTGGTGTAACTAATAGCAGAAGGGCCCACATTTCTGATGCTTTAACGTTTTCGTTTATAAGAAACCAATTGATTATGTGTTCTCTCATATTTGCACTGACATCATAGTCCTCCATCATGAATAAAAACAGTACAGTTGCTATGGCAATGGAATTAAATGTCTCCCAAAAGTCAAGAGGATGTGTTCCAATAGTTTTAACACAAGTTTATGCTATGTATTATATATTGAATTCTGGTTTCGACATGAATGACCCCAAGTACTTTTTCAATGTAACCACACCAATATATCTTTTCAATCTAATTCAATTTTTGCATTTCCTTACCAATTGTTTGCCTTTTATTGATTTATTTTCAATTCCAATCAGTTTTAATTTAGAATTGATGTACTTTGATGACGATTTCTGTTCACATATCAATGTAGAAAGATTCCTCCAGTTTTTGAAACCAACGTTTGAAATTTTATTTTTAAATTGGAAAACATCTTGCAATAGAAGCAGAAAATGCAATCATGCTTAGTAAGAACAAACAACTAATTCGCCATTCTACAGTTGAATTCCTAACAAAATTTGGATTCTTTTCATTACTGACCAAAAACCAAAATAACTTCAATGAATTGTAATTGATTCTGCTCAATCAAACTGAGTTTCTTGTGATGCTGTAGATCAGGAATGACAAATATGTGGAATGCATGCGATTTTACTTGGTATATGTAAGCTTGTATTTTCTGCATAAAATATGAAGCTTCTTAGAGAATGAGTAAATTACTGGCTATTGATAAAAATTCAGATGAGTCATGTTACTTTCTTGGCATGTGTCACAAAATCATTTGCCATACCTGGTATGACGAGACAAATTTTAAAAAGAAATCTTACATGGCTTTTCCATCATCTTGTATGGGAAATTAGATCCAATAAAAGCAAAAATGTTTAAATTCTGCACACAACCACCAAATACTCAAATTCATTGAGTACTGAGAAATTACTGCATATATGTAACATTTACTGTGTCTGCATGACTATAGATTTGCTGAGACAAGTTTTTTTCTCACTACCAGGTGAGGAATTTCAAAAATGCAGGTGGATTCTAGAGTGTCATTAAACAAAATTGAGTATTTTCATTTGATAGTAACTTGACATCTGCTCAGGCCGTCCAAGAGGTGGTCAGGCTATGGCTACTGCAGCAGTACACATCGTTCTACCACCACGGCTTCGACACTTTGATCGACCACTACGACAAGTGCCTGAACAAGCATGGAGACTATATTAAAAAATAGCTTAGGGATGTGACTTATCTACCATCTGTGCCCTTGGATGTAACCCACTTGCACTTGCATTAAAAAATTAGGTAATCTTACTTTTTGACTTCCCTTTGTACAGGGGTGGATCTAGGTGTATAACTTAGGGGGGAGTAATTTAAAAACAAATATATTTACTGACAACTATTTATGCAAAATAATACCACCTCATTATAAAAAATATGCAGGGTATATTACACAGAACAACAAATTTTGGGTTGTCTCCTGTTATGGCAACGGAAATAAGTTTCCTTTATAGATTTTGGGATGCTGAATACAAAAATAGAAATTAAATTGATGGATTGGCTCTGGTTTTCAAAAAACTGTCACTTCCTCACATTTACACTTTTGTCATATTGTGATATGGGAGCAGGATATACGTAGCTATGAATGTACCTGTGTTAAACACAGCGCCTTTTTGCTTGTTGCTTGTACTGAACTTCTGGAGCATCCCTTTTCACCATCCAGTAATAATTGGCTAACATGGTAACACTCCATTTGCCTTTGTATCTCTGCTCCATTGCCGAGATATCCTGATGGAAACACTCACCATGTTCATCGCTTACGGCACCACAGCCAGGAAGAAATCCAGGTGTAAATGGAGGAAATACATCTTCAGTGACATGTTGCAGCCCAGTTTCTTGTACGAAGTCATGAGATCCTCCACAAGCTCCCTGAAATTGTCGGCTTTTACATTTCCTAGAAAACCAACCGAAACATGTCAGAAGGTATTCCAGTCAGCCTTCTTGTCATCACTGAGGTCGAGATCAAAGTACTGGTCTTTGAAGAGTTGACGTATCTGTGGACCAATGAATACTCCCACCTTGATCTACTTCATACTAAGCTTTGGGAATTTCTCACACAAGTACGTTAATGCCAGTCTGTTCCTGTCCAATGCCTTTACGAAATTTTTCATGAGGCCCAGTTTAATATGTAGAGGTGGAAGCAAAACTTTACTGGGATCTACCAGCAGCTCAAAAGCTACGTTCTTCGTTCCAGGTATAAGTGATTTAAGGTGAGGCCATTTCTTCTTCTTGTAGTGGATACCCTTGGCACTACCATCCCATTTGCATAGAAAGCAACAGAATTTCATGTAACCCTTTTGCAATCCCAGCAAAATGGCAATTACCTTCAAATCACCGCAAATCAGCCATTCATATTTTTTGTAGCTCATGCAGCTGAGAATGTTTTTCATGTTGACATATATTTCTTTTGTGTGGACGGCATGGGCAACAAGGATTGAAGGCAGCACATTTTCACTGTGCAACAGCACAGCTTTTAGACTAACCTTAGAAGAGATTATGAATAGTTGCCATTCTTCTGGATTGTGCCTGATGTTCATTGCTGCCATCAGGCCATCAACATCCTCACAAACAGAGAGTTCACCTTTTGTTTTGAAGAACTGCTCAATATCATTTTGTCGGGAACAAAATGCAGTCACTTTCATAGTGTCCTCAAGAAGATTCCACTGCTGCAGCCTTGAGGCCAACAGTTCTGCCTTATTCTTTGGCAGTTTGAGATCCCTGATGAGGTCATAAAGTTCGTTCTCCATGATCTTACATGGTTCAGCAGAGGTCACATTCGCACAAAATTCTGGATCTCTTGAAGTAGATGGCTGCAATGTCTCTTCGGGTATATCATGCTGTTCCTCATCACAGTCTATGGAAAAACTGTCGGGGGGTTCTGGAATGGGTAGTCCTTCACCATGAGGCACTGGGCACATAGCAGATGGTATATTTGGGTACACCACTGTCCACTTTTTCTTCTTGGTAATCCCTTTCCGAATAGGAGGCACCATACAGAAGTAACAGTCTGTGATGTGATCTGTCAGCTCCCTCCATATTATGGGCACTGCAAAAGGCATGGAACATCCCTTGTGATTCACCCACGCATTGAGCTTTGATGAACAGGACATGCAACACACGTGCGGAACCCTGATCTTGTCCTGCTTGGCTAATTTACAGTCAAAGTACAGGAAGAAGGCTTTTTTTATCAGTGGGGTTAAAGCAAGCTTCCTTGAAGCAAATGTGTCTTCTTCACATATGTAGCAGAAGTTATCCACACTGTTTATATGCTTACAGGGCATATTTATCCTGCCTAAAACAAAGGCTAACAGAAAGATTATAATCTCACCGAGAATAATGCACCTAGAACAACAGCTAACAGAAAATCACGGAGCACCTAACTGGACTCACAGAATTCCAATGTAACATTGCAAGACAGAACAAAAAGCATCTGAGACAATGGTAGCTGATCACATGGTGCTAAAAGCGTCGTGACCTTGGAATGTGGTGCTGCCACATCTCAGCTCTGTGAGCCATAACCACTTATGCAGGAATAACTCGCTGATATGGGATCCCTTCTGTAACTTGAAAACAAGAGCCAATTCACATTTTTTTAATGTCATTTTTGTGTTCAGAACCCAAAAATTAGCTAAGATTAGGTAATTTCGTTTTCATAACAATTTCCATGTTGAAAAGTGTTATACACACTTAGATATTTGCAAAATATTTCTAGAATATCTATAATATAAAATAAATTGAGATAATATTTTAATGAAGATTGACAATCTCCCTCAGGGAGGTAATTTACCCTATTACCCCCTCACCCTTTGTATCCATCATTGCCCTCATAAATGGTACCATTGATTTGCCCAGTGTTATGTAAGAAAAAATTATAAATGGACTATTTGAAGGCAAAATATTGTGTGTATGTATCCATCTGCAATATACTGTATATACTTGTGTATATTGCATACCCATACTTTTTGCCAAAAACTTCTTCATATACCCTGTGTATAACATGCACTAGATTTGAGGGGTATAAGAACAAAATTTTAGAATTATATTGTCAAGTTGGGTATTAACTAGAGTACCATAAACAAATAAATACAAACCCATCCTGAGTAACGCAAGACTCGACTTACACAAATCCATCTTCATGTATAAACCTCCAATAATTAATTTTTTAAATCAGAAATATCCTAGTTGCGGATATTTGCTTACAAGGCAAAATGCTTCAAGCTTAAAGGTAAAATGTTGAATGAAGTTTAAACACTTAAATTTATTTTAAATTTATCAAACTACATGTAACACTTATTTATGGAATATTGAATGACTAGAGATATTTAATACGAAATCTTCAATTTCGTTGTGTATCGAGGTCACCTTTCTCGCATAGTTATTTGATGCTGAAGATGATGAGGAAGATGAATTCTATTGGTTTTATATTACTTACATTATTCATTATATATAAATATTCATCAACTAATAAAAATATTTCAATTTTCATATGTACTATACTTTTTGTTCTCAATATGTTTTTAGCGGGAAATCTATCTGGCGATTTTGTCAGAGACTTCAGTAATCAGCTGATTAGCTAGTGGAATGTGGAATATTTGGAGAGGATGGAAATACAATTGTAAGGAAGTACCGTATTTACCCGAATCCAAGACGAGGTTTTTTCCAAATTGCAGCTTGCAAAAATTGGGGGTCGTCTTAAATTCGAGTACGAAGTCGTATACCGTCAATAAATCGCGATCATTTGATCGTGCGTCAACTCGTCATGCTCCAATTCGTGGCGCGTTAATTTGTCACGCATCAATACATCGTACGACAATCTCACCGCGCGTCAATACATCGTTCGACAAATTCGTCATGTGACAATTTCGTTACAAGAGAAATTCGTCGCGAGACACCATGAGTGGTGTACGACAGGGGGATACACTTTTGGTTGGGTGTCCTTGCCATACACCATCCAATGTCTCGCGTAATTATGGTATTATCGAAATATAAAGAAAAATTATTTTGTGGAAGTCTCTCTCCCAGCCGTTCACCAGTCATGGTGTAACGCGACGAATTTGTCGAGAGATGAATTGACGCGCGACGAATTTTTTATGCGATGAATTGATGCATGACGAACTGACCGCGACGAATTTACGCGCGACGAACTTACCGCGTCGAGTTGTCATAGAACTGTAGGAAGTATGATTATGCATTTAATCGGTTTTTTAAACATATGAAACAATAAAATAATTGTATCTAGTGAAGTTTTTCATTGCAAACTTACAATCCGGAATTCAATTAATAAAGTCTTTGTTTTAAAAATACATTAATTTTTTTTTTCAAACAATTTTAAACAAACAATTTAATTAACAAACTACCTAAACTGAATACCTGTGTTCGAAATATGTATACCAAATACATGCAGTGAGAAATTAGGTCATAAAATCTAATTTTGTTTTGATCGTCTTGGATTCTGGTAATACAGTAATTGGGTGTTTGATACATTAAATTAATATATAAGCTGGATTATCAATGATTAGCATGAAATTGATGGAATGATATGATCCGAAGATCCTATGCAGACAGGCATAAGCTGTGAAAGTTGGAACAATTTTTGAAACGAGAAAAAAGTCTGCTATGACCGGGAATTGAACCCGGGTCTTCCACTTCCCGTCCCACAAAGGAAAACATCCGTGTTCAGAAACGAGAGAAAATGTTCTGCTACGATAGTTCAGGGGTAGAATATCCGCCCGGAAAGTGGAAGACCCGGGTTCAATTCCCGGTCATAGCAGACTTTTTTCTCGTTTCAAAAATTGTTCCAATGATTAGCATGGTTTTCCCCTCAATTAACCCAAAAAGCAAGAATCTGGTGTGAGGTAGGTACATTGCCATTTTTTATTTTAACTACAGAAAAGTGTTACCCGTTTATAGCATGCACCCCTACTTTATGACCTGAAAATTTGGTCTTCAAACTGCACGTTATACACGAGTATATATATATATATATATATGTGTGTGTGTGTGTGTGTGCGCGTGTGGGGGGAGGGAATGGCCAAAAAGGAGTGAAATGCTAGCAAAGGTTGAGGTGAAGAGGAGTCAAGGAGTTTAGAAGATGGATATGAGCTAGCTCCCACTGATAGAGTTGGGGAGCCGAAGCATTATCGGAGAGAGCGCGAATAGCTCTCACCGTGAAGCAATCATTAAATTTTAAGTTGTGATTGTTCGCATGAACAGTCATAGGCATTCATTTAAGAATGATGCTGTTGCGGTGGCCATTCATGCGGATGTTGAGGGGATTGCTGGTGAGACCAACCTAAAAAGCGGGACATTGGGTGCATCTCAGGAGGTTAAAGATATTGTGACTGGTGCAATTGGTAGGAGAAGTTATGGGGTAGGTGATGTTAGTTGTGGGGCTGGAAAAGGAATTGCAGGGGGGTTTATTGGGCATGTGAGACATAGGGGTCTACCGCAGGGGTCAGATCTGGCAGGATGCAGGGGAGTGGGTGCTAGGGGTTCTTTTTTCCATAAAATGTTTGCCAGATTAGGAGCTCGGGAGAAGGAGAGGATCGGTGGTGTAGGAAATGGAACCTGGTGGGGGAAGGATGTGAGGATAGGGTGGGCGACTTTTAAGATATTCCTCAAAATATCATGGATGCTGGAGAAAAAAGGGTGGTTAGGGTGAGTTGGGGGATGGAATCGGTGATGGAGTGGGTATTGGGGTGGGAGTTAGGGGTGGTGGGTGCGACTGCCCACCGGATTTGGTCCCGGATCAGAACCGGTGGGTATCCGTGCTGAAGAAATGCATATTTGAGGGTGGAGCAGTACTCGGACAGCGAGTCTCTGTCCGAACAGATTCTCTGGTCTCAGTGGGCTAGGGCATAGGGAATTGAGGTTTTGGTGTGGAGATATTGAAAGAAGTTGGAGGGCTTGAGGTGCATGCTGGTGTGGATTCTGTTTTCTCGGATGGAGATCGACATCAAGGAAGGTGATGTTGGAGGCAGAGGAGTGGTGGGTGAAGGAAAATGTATAAACCCCAGTAATAATGTAACCTCCTATTTGGTGTATTAAATATATAACTAAGGGCGCCATCCCTACGCATGTCAACCCTGTACTTCATTCCACAAATTCATCCACCGACCATTGGCAACCCTGAACCTCTTTATGGCATATATCTAAGGTAGAAAATTATATCTAGCCCTATTTTTGGGCTTCTCTCTCACCCCCTCCCTCTACCTTCCCCTCTCCCATCAAAGCTCCCGCTTTCTCTCATTCTCTCCCTTCCCATCACTCTCTCCTTCCTTTTCTTTCACTTCCCTTTCCCCATACTCCCACCTTCTTCCGTTATCCCAATACGGTCCTATGTAATTTTATGAGTATTGCAACAATTGTTCTTGACAATGAAACAGCTCTGATATTACATGAAAAATCTCGAGATGGAGATTGAACGAGCCTTATGGACCAGTCACTAACTTTTTTTAGCGGTTTCCATTTTAAGCATTGTGTGGATATGCATTTTTTCTAAAATTAAAATAAATATCCCTTAATGTGAAATTCCCAAGTCTTCTAAAGATAAATCAGTTCTTAATCTTTTAAGAGTTTAAACCGATTTCCAACTGAAATTCAAAATATTTTCAAGTACAGGATAGAAAAAGAAAAGTTATCAGATCAACAGAAAAGAATGGACATTTTTAAACAAGCATTAAAAGATTAAGCAGCTCAAAAAATGAATGTACAATTTTTTTTTCATAAAATCAAGGTATATTAACAGCATTAAAATAGTAATTACAGAAATTGTCATTATCACAATAAATACAATAATAGTCTGAATATTAACGTATGGTTCCAATTGGTCAATAATGCTCAAACATTGTTTTTTCCAGTTTTTTTCTTGATCAATTAAATCTACAAAAATTAAATCGACTAATGTACCATAGATGATACTTGCATATAACTTTTTTGGTTCCGTCGTGTTTCATATTTTACCTCTAAATTGAATTTAACCATCAGGAATGTTTTAGTCTAATTAAGAAGAAACCTCACAATTAATGTTCCACATTCTCCGAATTTAATCAACCCTTCACTCCATACATATCGGTGAAACTTCCGGTTCTAATAAATATTTTTCAACATCTTGTCAAAAGAATGACATCACCCAAGATGCATTTTTGATGTTTCCTCCGAACATGGCTAGATTCAGCATCCCGTTATTAGGGACGACTGGTATCTGTTGTCCCAAGTGAGTGAGATGCAGAGCAGTTAAAGCACGAATGATATATTTTAATTGGATTAGTGTCACCACTAACACGAGAACCGGGCTATTGATAAAAATATCCAACATTCATCTGCTCCTACTGGTAAGCCTAACGTATCTAAGCAACATACATATGTGAAATCCATTGCTAGTCTGGGTATCTTTCCTTATGAAGTACCTGTGCATCTCTGACAGTAAACCACACTCAAGCTGCTGAATTATAACCATTACATTATTAATTATTACCCACATTTTTTGAAGATGCTAAAAATTACTGTGATAACAATCACGTTAAATTTTGTCAGAGCACCTAAAAACCCTTTTGGGCATAAAAAGCCTATTCGAGAGATGTGTGGATTAAGGGTACACTTCCATTTCAACCATTATGTGAGCTCAATCCTCTTTTGAGTAACTGTTAATAGATATGTGCCAATCTTATAAAATGTGAATAACACCATTGCAGCAAGAAGACAAAAATACAATAGTGCAACATCATCATATTTTAGTAATCTTCAATAGCCATCTGGTGCATGACTTTAAGATATTTGTTTTTTATTCATTCACTCAACTTGACGGCTTATACAGGGTTAAAAGATTAACTCAGATATTAAATTATTGAGCATACCAAGGTCTGGATGTACGAGGAAACTCCTGTAGTCATAAAACAGTTGAAGGAAAATAATTTTATGACCATAGCTTTAACTTTCATAGACATTTTGCATCCAAATCATTGAATACCTCTTCGCAAAAACTTTTCTTCAGACAAACATTTAAAAATTACTCGTCATTTGCCACCCAAATGCAGTTTTCCATTAATTATACACAAATATGTCACAATCGATGGAATTAAGTATACGATATATTTCTGCATTCACCTCGTTCGCTTGGGACAATGGAAATCCAGATCACCCCTAATAATGGGGGGCTTAAGCTACTCACCCTGAAGGAGCATCAGAAATGAATCTTGGACAATGTCATTTTTCTTGACAAAGCATCGAAAAATATTGGAGGAACTGGAATGAGGCTATACCAAAATGTGAAAAGAGTATGAACAATTAAGGAGAATGCAGGTTAGCATTCATCTTTAGACTACCACAATAATAGGTGGCAGGCATTGTTCTTGAGCTTGAGTTTAGACATGAGAGATGAAGAATGAGTTGAAAATGTTCTATGCCAAAAATATAAGTTTTTCCTCCTCCTATTAATACCACCAGTGATGGTTTAACCGAGTTAGTAGAAATAGCTCTAGAGAGCTAATACGGTACATGAAAATATGATGGGCCAAGATTAAAAAGTGACATATACTAAGAATTTGAAATTCTGATTTTCACCTTCTTAATGCACTTTCTTTTTTCTCGACCTTTTACGAGATCGAGTGTTCATAAAAAGCAATGCTACACTCAAATCCAAAAGTATAGCTTTTAAAGTGTACCTTTTATTGAATATTGGTTCAATAACTTAAGTAAAAAAACATAGGGCAGATTATATCTGCAGTAATTAGGAAAAACGTCTTGTTGCCAAACTCATTATGAAGTTCTAAATTTAAAGGATATCTTTACAATAGATGTATAGTTAACATTTTGCTACTGACTGTTATATCAATTGCAAAAGTCACTTAGGCCAAAAGTTGACAGTTTTTACAACTATACAAGAGAAGAATCTTTTCGAGAAACATCCTATTCTTACTGGATTAACTATTAATTATTTATATATCCTCTTACTTCAGACAATCCACCAGTAATTTCAAGGAAAAGTTTAGCCTGTATTGAATTAGTAAAGCCTTCTGAATGCTGAAAGCAATATACTTGTGGCAAATGTCATGTAATTTAAAGAAACAATTTTCTGTAAAAAACGCATTTGATGTTATGCAGGAGACCATTCAGCAAAATAAAACAAAATGTCTTATGAATAACAAACAAAAGAAATGTCACAAAGCTGAGAAGCATTATAAACTGGTCCAACAGCAATGCATGAAAAAGACATTATAGCATAACTTGGTTTAAAATCCACTACATGTTACCGGTGTGTAAATATATTCATACACAGATCTTTATAATTCATACCTCAAGACAATAAAATTTCAAGGTATTGCAAATCAATTGACAAAATACCATCATCATCATGTAAGAAGTTTTGTTAAAATGTTGAGAACATTTTATTCAAAACTGAGGATATGAGCAATTTATGGGAATCAATTTTCAGTACAATTTCTCCAATTACAATACATAGAACAGGAATGAAACATTTCAAGCGGTCAACTCAACAAACTCTTTTAAAAAATAAGCTCTCACTTGACAAAATGAAAGACATTCAAAATCCCCAAAAACTCTTCCTGTAGCAGCATACAAATTTTCAAATCTTCCCAATAAAAAGATCAATAGCAATCTGTAAAACAACCACGAGTAACACACATTATCACATATGAAGAGATGATACATTAAGCGTCAACATTTAAACATTTAAAAAAAGCCTTGCTCAGAAAGGTGAATGGGTTCCTTTTGAATTTTTTTCTTTGACTAAGTAAATTAATTCTAAAATTTCACTCAAATTAAACGAAAATCGGCTCTTTATATCCAACTCATAAAAAAACTTTTGATGTTCCTTTTTGGCCAAAAGGTACAGATGACCTTGAGTCATTCAATCATCCATGCTAACAGCTCAGTCACAACCAGCTGCAATTTGGCCAGATTTTGGTCCATTAAACTTGAGAAGTATTTTTCATTTGTTTAAAACTCAGCTGATCAAAGCTTAGCAGACTTTCGAGGCTTGTATGGCAACATGATCTTTCGATTGTGCAGGCTTTTCCTCGACGAACTTTTGCGCCTTCTTGGCAATGCATCAGAATCATCTTTGGTGCGGTTAGATTCCTCCCCAGCCTTGGAATCTGTATCTTCCTCCATATCCAAAGCCCCTTCAGAGACAATGGAACTACACCAAGAAATAAATAATTAGAGATACAATTTTTAAAGAGAATAAGGGTTACATATGTAGAAACTCGAGAACAAATTACTTGTTGTTTAAATAAGCCATATTTAAAAATGAATGAAACCAAAAGTTTGTGAAATTGCATTTTTTAAACTTTACAGCACAATTTAAAAAAAATTATGCAACTCAAACAAACTCCACTCTACAAGTTAGAAACCTATTATATTGCGGGTTTCAGAAGACAAAGAACATGTAAGTCTGATAAATAAATTTTGAAAAGGCTGGCTTCAATTTAAATAATGTTTTTACATTTGAGACAAACTACAGTATTTTGGTAAATATGAATTAATAGGCCACAGAACTACTTATTTAAGATATACCTCTACTAACAGAATTGTTAAATGCAAAATTGCATTAAAGTCATTCAGTATGACTGCTCTGTTAATTTAAAAGTAATCTGATATTTTTTAAAATTTTAATATAATTCTTTACATTTTAAATTTTTATATGCATTAACTACTTGCATTTTTCCATTGAATATTTCAGTAAAAGTATTCAATTTTACCATTCACAAAAATTTCCTTTTCCTCATTTCATTTAACACATTCGCTGCATTATGAAAATTTGTATGCATCTCTGGTGATGGACGACTTTTTTGATTAGTTAATTAGTTTGATTAGAAAAATTAAAATCTGCGCAGAAAAAGACAAAAACACAGGAACCAGAAAAAGCTGCTCACACTTTGACGTCTCAATGTCAAATGGCGAATTCCAAGTGAAAGAAGGACTGTCCCAGGCTGCATAGGCCCACATTTAGCAAAAGAACCGTAAGAGCACACATGGCCTCATAAGAGGCCACCTGCAGCGAATGTGTTAACTCATTACCAGAATTTTGACTTGGACAATACATAATTCTGCTGAAAAACTTAACTGGAAAATTCTATCATGAACAAAGTGATTTATAATTGGCAAGTTTCTTTTGATCCAGAGGCACTGTGAAAACGGGGATGAAACATTAATGCTCATCTAGTTAATGGCTCAAGTGGTTAGTGTAGAAAGGGTAGGAGTGGCAGGGATTGGGACTCAGCGCATACGCAACAGAAGTGAATGGGAAAGGAAAAAACATTCACTGAGATGGCATGACTAGAGTCAAAAATACATTTGATTTCTTGTTGCTCTGCTGTAGTGATGCCCCAACTTTTTGGCTTGAGGGCCACATTGCCCACTTCTACACTTATTGCAGGCCACCCACACTCAAAAATACAATTCAAGGATAATTTGAGTAAACTAAACAGTTTAAGTAGAAAGTCAAGATTATGTGATTTATTTTAAATGTATTTACAGTAAAACTCCCAGTATCCGAACGATTATCTGAACGAAATTTTATATTGCTGCATCATGGCATATTTCTTAATCCTTAAACTGTGACATTCAGGTATATTCCAATGCACATTTAGGACCCCTTGCTGAAAAATCTTTCTTTCAATACTCCTGCATTCGGCATCCCCTCTTTGCCTTAAAATAGCCTCCAAACACTCCCTGAATGCCCTTCTTTGTGTAAATACCAATGAAATGCGTCCCACCAAATTTAAACATCACCCCTTCGAGTGGAAGGGCAAAGATTATAAACACTATTTTTGACAGTCTTTTCCTTCTTTTGGAGAGATTAAGGCAACTTTTATGGTCCTGGTGATTGTTTAAAAGACATTGTAGAGAAATTCTTCAGGCAGTTTTTAGAAATAATATTTGGTTAACAGATGTGCATTCATTCTCAGTTTTTTCGTACAAATCTGCTTTTTAGCAGTTACCCCCGACATTTTGGCATATTATGATAAGTTATTATTTGCATAATAATACATAATGTGTTTTTCTAATTCGTGCACTTTTTTCTCAAAACATCATGACTAAAAATTGTGCGTGAAATATGCATGGTGTACTAGTAGTGGAAAGGTTTCAGGAATACCACACCTATTTTATTGCAGGTAAACAATTGTGCTGTGTTACCTTACCCTGCTTATTTTTTTAAACTCACAGTTGCCCTTTGTTTTTTCCAATTATCTGAGCCACCTGAGTCCCAATTAGTTTGGATAATCAGTTATACTATATCTATTATGGGATTAGAGAAGAAAAGAGGAAATATAATTTATAAATTTCTATTTTAATTTTGTTGCACTATGTCCTTAAATTGTTAAATTCATAGCAGGCCAGATTAAAACAATCAGTGAGATGGATGTGGCTATGGGCCATACTTTTGAGCATTCCAGCTATAATGCATCTAACTTGTACCCCTTATTGGAAAAGTGCTAATTTCTTAACTATGATTATAAAGCATCAACCTCCCAGTTAATTGAGAGATGGTGGTTGATTTACTTTTGAAGCCAAGTTCTCCTTAAATTTAATATTAAAGCTTGTATACTGGATTGCCATACATATACACTGCTGCAATCGTTCAAGGCAGTCAGTTATTACTATCTTTGCCAATATTGATTGAGTAAATCTTAATCTTTATCTGCTAAACATGATCAGATAATGCCATAAAATGCATTCATTTGCTGCCAAATGGGCCATATCTGTACCGCTTAGTTCTGAGACTGCTTACAGAGGTCGCATTTGACATGGAGTCAAGGGCTTGGGAAGAGAATGTCCCAGAAGAATGGCATCACAGCAGGCTGAGCCAAGAATGCTGAAGCTCAAAGACATAGGGAAGGGGATATCTTAGACAAACAGTAAACTTATGGTAATCTAGATATAGGTCCAGGCTCTCAAACCCACTTTCACACTCGAGAAGCTGTAAACATAACCCTGTGAGGGAGCTCTAATCCCATAATGCTCTCCCATTATTTTCTTCTTCCATTTGAGTATCTGTGTTTTGTGAGATGTCTTATTTCGTTATCCAACAAGAGCAATAGTAGGCTAAGGCAACTGATTTTTGCAATAATAATATATTTCATAATATTTTTTAAACATGGTTCTTTTCTCTAAAAAACACAAGCATGCAATTCCTCATTATTTTGACTATAAAATGCTTTCTATTTGAACATTTTATTACCAATAGTTTATGAGATATGCGATTTTGCATAAAAGAAACAAAAATATTTTAAATGCCCCAAAATTAATCCAGCACCTGGGGATGCGGGTGTTTAAAGGTTAACAAGTGACATGAAAGTCACTTTGAATTTATTCTTTGGGAAGCTTTTGATGATGTCATTCCTGAAGCTGCCCAAATATCTCAGGCAACAATATCGTGAACAAACATCAACAGTTGGGAATAATTTTGAAACGAGAAAAAAGTCTACATTTGTAACCACGAGCCGCCACTGCTGAGGAAGTAAATTTGCCAGGCTTTTCAGAACTAATTCAAGACAGAATAAGACTTGGCTTCCGTTCAAACTTCTATAACCTTAACCAACATGAAGTTCTTTTGGTAAGTGTAAAAAAATTATTTAATACATAAGTGAGGTACAAAATTTTGAAAATAACTGAGAAATAGCACACAAAAGCAATTCAATGATTCCATGAAAAATCTAAAATCCAGAGAATGCATTACCATCAAGGATGTAATAAAACGTTCTCAATATATTGCAAAATAATATTCGGATAACTATAATAAGCAAGAGTAACTCCCATTACTTATCAAGACACTAAAATAGGCTTGATGACTTGATTTTAACATTGTAATATGCTTTTCAACAAAACTAAACACCTATCTGCATTAATTTTGCATCATTTACATACCTGGTTGGGGATCTCTTCCCATGCAAGCTGGATGGCCTTCTCCTGCTAGCCTGTTTCTCAGCTACCTCTTCCTCTGCTTTTAATTCCTCAATAGGCTGAAGACTGAGTGAACTCCCTCTACTTCGCTTCCTCAATGTGCTACTGATATCTCTCACTTCCTGGTCAGTCTGCTCTTCTGAGGACTCCACTGAAGATAAGAGAATTATCACTAAATCACACAAGTATTACAGATTTATGCAAGCAAAAATTAACATGTGATTATTGATTAAGGTATTTTTTTATCCCTATGAAGCAGCGCTAGAAGAAAAGAAAGTACATATCAAATTGAAAACTCCTATAAGTATACATAAAAATTGGTTCACATGTTGAGATAGAACTGATTATTAGACCGCGGATTTTTAGGTTCTAAAAATTAAGTTTTAGGCGACTAAAATAGGCTCTTTAAGTACCTTAATTAGGCTTTATAAAACGTAAAATAGGCTCTAAAAACTACTTCCAAAAACTATGTCCAGTAAAACACAACATCATTTCTGTCAACTATCAACTTTAATTCACGAAAAAAGACTGAAACATGCACGCACGCAAAAATTGCCCGTCAATGAAACTTTATTGATTTGTGTTTTCAAAGAACAAAAATATTTTACTACTATGCATTGAAACTTATTCTTATGGTTAATATCCCATGCGTTACCGAGAAAATACTATCTACATTACATATAGTAATACTGACTGAAAACACTATTCAAGTATATATTTTTTAGTTTTTACAGAGCGATGAATAAATTTGCATGTACTTTGAAAATATCTCAACAAACATTTACTGGATGCTATCTTGCCTGGGGTGCCAACATTCTTGACCCCGATAAAGATAATATAAGTAGAGATCCTAAATTGTATAAAATATTACCAATTAGTGAATATTCAAAATATAAATTCCAAAGATTGTACAGGACAGTTAAAGAAATGTGTTGACAAGTAATTGCTGTTGTGCTGCTAATTACAAAACATTCAGATATAGTGCAAAATGTTACTCGAAAAGATGATCTTGAAATTGTAAAAAAGCTGACTTGTATATCAGATTACAATAAACATATGGGAGATGTGGACTTTAGCACCATGTTTTGTGCAATATCACATGCAAATGGACTAATAAAATGTAAAATTTCATCAATGGAATTATCAACCAGGACTAAATAAACATTTATTTTTTATTACATAATATATGACATCTTTAATGTTGTGTACTTTTTGGGAATTATTCAACGATTAATTAATCAGTCAAAAAATGTTAAGTTAATATATGCACAAAGAAATCAACATTGCTGAAAAAACACATGCTGAGAGGTTTATATTCCATGGAAGAAGTTATACTTGAGGGGTTAATGTTATTCTTATAGTTAAAAACAAATTTAGATTATAACCATTCTGAAATAAATTTCTCATCTCTTAAATTTGTAGTGATGATAATTTTTAAACATTTCTTTAAAAAAACCATCTATTTCTTTGGATTAGTCTTTCTATCTGCACTCATGTATCATGGCATTAGATCTGAAAAAAATAAGATTGCCATTGATAAACTGTTCAAAATCAAAACACTGAAAAATTACCTTAACAGTGATGTAAAATTAACATTCATAAGCAATACTGTGTGTAATGCATAAATTACACAATCAAACAAGGTAACCTTGTTAAAATGAAAAGGGGGATGTTACATTATGACTCCACTGTACTTATTTAATGCTCATTAACAAATTAAGAACAAAAAACATTACACGTGAAAAATATTAAGTCAGGAAATCAATCAAGCAGAATTACATATATTCTTACAGGAAATCAATTTCTGTTTAGCTCAATTTCATTTAGTGCAGTGTATTTCAAGATGAATCTACCATGCAAAATGAGGGATAGATGTATTACCTTATTATTGAATTTGTAAAACTATTTCATTTATTTGAAACAGTAACCGAGTTACCTCCCAATGAATAACTAATTTGAATTGATTTCTGAGCCAAGAGAAATATTTAAGTGATATAAAGATAATTACTGTATTTACCCGAATCCAAGATGAGGAGTTTATCCAAATTTCAGCTTACTAAAATCGGGGGACGCATTAAATTCAGGTATAGTGTTACACATTTAACCGACATTTTTTGACCATGTGAAACATAAGATTAAATAATTATAACTACTGAAATTTTTCATTAAAAACTTAATGATTCGGAGTTAAATTTTACAGTATTATTATTTTAAAATACTTTTTAAAAACGATTTTTTTATCAAACAAAAATTTTTAACAAACCTTTTCAATGAATGAACGAACTATACCTATACTGAATGCAAGTGTTCGAAATATACGCCAAATATGTAAAAATGTGTTATTTAACGAAGTAGAGATATATTGAATTTTATTTTTGAACGATGATGTTCAGTGAACAATTATTACGCAAACAATTCCCAAAAACAAACTAAACTTTCCTTGTCTATAGACGGATATTTTTTCGCAGATGTCAAACTAATGCAAACTTAACCACTCAACAGTTTTACACCATAAATTCTCTAAATGTGATTTTGTGTTACATTCCTTTTAAATAACAAACCTTTTCAAAGAATGAATTAATGAACTATACCTATAGTGAATGTGTGTTTGAAATAAATGCCGAATACATACAAATGACATGTTATTTAACAAATTAGAGAACTAATGAATTTTATTTTTGAACGATGACGTTCAGTGAACAATTACAGTAAAACCCCTTATTTACACTTTTCTAGGGACCTGGGAAAAAAGTGTAAATTGCGGGAAAGTGCAAACTGAGGGAAAAGGAAAAATAGGTAAACTGATTTTACTTTAAAACTTGCTCATTTGTTACAATAAGACTAACAATAAAATCAGTGTTAAAAGAGTTTAGTTTATAAAGAGTATATATTTATTCATTTACTTAACCAGCACACTTTTTTAATAGGTAATAATATTAAAATATATGCAGAATTAAATTGCTAGTATAGTATGCTTGGGTTTCCATTACATTCCCCACATTACATTTGTCTGGAAAATTGTACAGGGAGCAAAGGGAGGGGGTCGCATCTCTGTGACTTGGCCCCCCAAGTGAAGGAGAACCTAGTTATACCATTGTCCCAGCCTTTAAACACACTCAAATCATCAATGGCTTCCTCATTTTTTAATATACCTCATACTCGAGGTTTCTATTGAAGTATTTTTTTAATAAGTTAACTTCCTTTTAAGTGCATTGCACTAGAAATGAGATATTCTCACAGCTTCCAGTCCATTTTTTGTATGTGCTATCAACCATTCATCTCTGCAGGAAAGGTGGCACTTACCCATAGCAGAACAATTTGATCTAAAAAATTATACTTAACCCGTAACCACAGGCATCGGTCTCTCAGACCGCATAAAAAATTTCAATAGTCTCATTTGGGGTTCATGAATCATCTACGCCTTTGAGATTTTGTTTACCTTTGTATCCTACAGGTGGCTTTGTTTACTGTAAAGCATTGGACCTATGCATACTAGAGCATGTTTAGTTTCATTGCCAGTCTGAGAGACCGCATGCATGTGTTCGTGTAATTTTTTTGGGAGTTCTTTTTCGTGGTTTCGGAAATTTCTGAAGATATGTCGCAGTTAAACTGTCCTGGACCGTCGCATGTCCGGAAAAGAAAACCAAAACTGCCCCCCAATGTTTTATTTGTAGCAGCTCAATATGTTTGAAATGTTCAGCACCCACTTGAGGAGCATGCGCCAGAGTGAAAATTGACAAAGTTTAGGGTCCTCATTTTTAATGTTTTCTTTTTTTAAATTCTTTTATATTCATGTGTTTAAACACACCTGCAAAATACTAAAGCAAATACTAGTTTTTCTATTAAATTAAAAAGTAACCTATCAAAAATTAGAACCTTACTTTTTGTTAAAAAATTTTAATTTTTATATTTACTAAGAATATATTGCATACTAAGAGTTCATATTTTTGTGTTCGTTCCCCACAAGTCTATTTCAAATATAAACATAAGAAAACTTTATATAGTGTTGTTTCTTCTCACATAATTATTTATTTTTAGCGTGGGGTCTGAGAAACTGCATTCCTGTGTTTGCGCGTCAATTTCTGATGCCTGTGGTTACGGGTTAATAACATTTGTGTATTTATTTGTACTAAATGACTCATAAGTCAAGAAACCCTACTCAAAAAATAACAATTTCGTAATCACCTTTACGTAATTATCATTTTCTCAGGGATTAAACCATTAAGTTGCTGAAATATAAATTACCCTACGTGCTTAAAATATGTTTTACCGATACTACTTCCATCCTTTCTACCTCTGGTTTTAATTACCCTCAGAATCATTCTGAATGTCTTTCATCATCCGAAATCTAATAGCTTGCATAGAATGTCATAAGTTTGGAGTGGCACCTTAAGTCCGGAGCACGTTCCTAAATTTGTAAATGTCGTAAGTCTGGAGCATCATAAGTCAAGGACTAACTGTATTTCCATATCTAGGTGCGCAGTTTATGCTCTGCTAGTGTGAGTTACGCATGAGGTTTTGAAGTTTTCACCCAAAAGAGTTCATATTTCCATCTTTAATTGTAAGTATGATGCTCCTGAGTAGCATCTGTTAACAAGAGTGGTTTCGAAAAGAAAGTTCATATTTCTGCCTCTAGGTCACCCATAACCGCCCGCTCATCAATATAGCTCTCCCTCCGTAGTCGCCCTATACCGCCCGCTCCGATTTTCCCTGCTGAGCTATATCTATTAGGGCTTATGAATGCCTCTCTTATACTAAGAGTGTGTCTGCTTAACATCAAACACTTCTCTTCGCATCCTTTTCATTATGTGGACTGAATAAACATCTCACAGAGCAACCAAAAAAGCTATTAAGGTGAAATGCACTTTTGACCATGGCTTCGTTGAACGAGGATGCTATATTGAAGGAAGTGTGCAGCGATATATGTAGTGATTCTGAAAGTAATACTTCATCGGTTATAGAAGAAGATTTGATTGCATGTAGTGATTTTTATTCAAGTGATAGTGATTTGGAAAAAGAAGTTACCCCATGTGTGAGTGATTTTAGTGCTAACGAAGGATTTCAGGCTAAGTGGAAATATTCTCGTACATTCGAACCAACTTCTATTTTCGACGAAGATAGGGGTCCAATACAAAGCTTGGAAGTAGGTTCCAATGAATTTTCTTATCTCAAATAATAATTATATTAATAATAATAGGTGTACTTGTGTACATGGGGATTTTTGACATGCTGTACAGTTGGGATTATTGGCACAATAAAGACATTGACTGCCCTCTTATCCGTAACTCTATGACTTATAACAGATATTCAGATATAACTAAGTACTTCCATGTGAATGACATAACTTGTGAAAAAAAGAAAGGGGAAGAGGGTTACGATTCTCTACAAAAAGTACGACCAGTTTTAGATATTATGGACACTTTTCACGAAAAATATAAACCAGGTCGTGAGCTTAGTATCGACGAAGCAATGGTGGCCTTCCAAGAGCAGCACTACATGAAACTGTATATAAAAAACAAGCCAACTAAATGGGGATTTAAAATTTGAGTTTTAGCAAGTCCGCATGGGTATGTATTACGCGGAAACGTGTATTTGGGAAGAAAGGAAAATAAGAATAAAGAAATGCTTCTCGGCAGTAAGGTAGTGATGAACTTGCTGGAGAAGCACCTAGGCCTGAATCATCACATGTATTTTGATAGCTTCTTTTCAAGTGTTGGACTAATGAAGTTATTATACGATAATAAAACCTATGCATGTGCTACCACTAGACCAACTCGTAAAGAATGGCCATCTGAATTTAAAAATACTAAAAAGTTTAAACTCAAAAGAGGAGAAAGTAAGAGTTTGCAATGAGGTAAAGTTACGGCTACGGTTTGGCAAGACAATAGACAAATTTGTGTTCTTTCCACCAACTGCTATTCTAATAAGAGTGTGATTGTAGGTAGGAAAACGGAAAGGAAATAAACAGGCGATGATACCTTGTCCGCAATCCATTGCAATGTATACAAAATACATGGGTGGGGTTGACAGAGCCGATCAGAGTAGAAGCTAATATGACTTCGGAAGAAAATCTCAAAAATGATGAAAGTATATATTTGCATTTGTGGTAAACTCGGCAATAGTAAATAGATTTTTCTTTATAAAGAAACGAATGCTCCATCAAACCCTAAACTTGGATAAACACAAAAAGAATTCCGCCATGCACTTTATAGACAACTGATAGGGAAAATTTCAGGTCGTAAAAGAAGCGAACCACTTCTCGCATCTATAAATCCACATGTTCTTGTAAAAATAGAAGGTAGAAAGAAAGTGTGCGCATATTGTAGCTATAAAAAAAGACGCACTCCTTCCGGAAAGTGTACAAACAACTAACAAATGCAAAAACTGTGATTTGCCTCTATGCAGAGTTGGGTGTTTCCTGCAGTATCATCAAGAAAAAGGAGTGGAGGTGTCAAACTAACCACATTAAAAGGTAGGAAATATTATATGAATAAAATTATATATTATATATTTATATTAAAAATTCCATTCATATTTACGAATTTAATGAATTTATGAAGAAACTATCATAGGGAATATCACTGGCAAATTAATAGGGTAAAATCTGGGGAATAGGGCATTTAAATATCGAGACTTAGCAGGGAAGACAGATCGGGTGGTTTTGGATGACCTAGGAGGGAAAGGGTTAATAACAAAAATATTTACATAGAGCAGGTTTAAACATTACAATTTTATCATCAGATGTACCATGCTGCTCAATATGAAATGTGCACAAGGAAAATACTTTTTAGCAGAATCAATTTCAGAGACCTTCTAATTTATACATTACACAATATCAGAAATGGATATTAATGGTTTTCCACTAAGAAGGATATCTTCTCTTTGAAATGACGATGTGAACGAGTCTAGTCAGCCATGCATCGAAACTCACCAGATTCCATTTTGCTCTTCCCTTTATGGCTGCTCTTCTTTGGAGTGATCCAGGATGCTATCTGACTTGTAGAAGGCTTGTCAGTTTGCGATTTAGAGGTTCCACCCAATGAAGGCCTTCCTCTCCTTGGTTGAGGGGTTGGTGGTATTTCTTCTTCCTCATCACCGACCTCTGGAATTGGTCCCAAGCTGGCCACTGAACGACGAGAAGCAGCCATAGAACGTCGGTGACTTGGCAGAAGAGAATGGGGTAAGAGTTTTGGGGGAGAGAGAGGGAACTCCTGAATCCCTCTCATGTGTTCCAAACCTGCAAGGCATAAATACATATTGGTGTAACTTCAAAAACTAATGTACATAGTATGACTCATATAAATTAACCAAGAAATCTTTTTTCCTCCACAACAATGTTATGCATTTCAGTAAAATTGAACACTTCACTTATTACTTCAATTTGTAGTTTTTTACCAAAGCTTTATTCATTAATTAGTAAACAGCATGAATTATGCCAGGCTATTCACTTCTCAGTGAAATTGCTATACAAAGAATGTCTCCAAGAATAAAATTTTCATGAAATGGAAATTGTGTACAGATAAAGAAAAGCTATTATAAATACCTACGATAGAGAATTAATATTAGAGATGGCTTGACAATAGATCGCAGCAATGAAGTATGTATCATTATAAGAGGTGGTTCATGAGCATTTTTTTTCGTATAAGGGAGTTTTTTTTCAGAGATTGAGCTGGAGTGTTGGTAACAATTTTAGTAAAAAAATATGCATAATGTAATGAAATAATAGTAGAATGAAATTCCCACAAATGGGGCAGTATGCCAATTCTTAATATTTTTTAAGAAAAAGGTATAATTGATGCATTTTAGTAGTGGGTTTGGTTAGATTATGCAATTTCGGCATAATAATTGTATTTTCCTTCATTTGGATAACCCTGTTGCTTCTGTATACCGTAAATACCCGCATATAGTGCGCGCTCTCGTATAACGCACAGGGGGTTTTCAGCCTCGCAATCTATTATTTTTCTATATACCCGCGTATAGTGCGCACAAATTTTTTTTAGCGTTACCGTTCCAGAATCAAGTAGATGGTGTTCTAAGGCAATGATCGAATTATTGGTTATATGTATTGGTAACATAATGAAAGTGCGAAATGAAATTTTTGAATAACGTTCCAAAAGAACGTCAGCTAACTCAATCATTACATACTCTATGTTTACTTACAAGGTGATATTAGGATATACACAATAAATCGAATTATATTAATTTCATAGTATGACATTGTTTGAGCTAATAAAATGAAGGAATGACGATAATCCTATTTTTTACATGTTTTTGTCATGCCTGAGACGGATGGGTTCGCCCAACCTTCAGTTTTACCCTTATTAGAACACTCTGGAGCACGTCAACACAATAGCAAATAACCATAATTAACTACAGACTCTAAGAATCAAGAATAAATCACGTATGAATGCTGAGAGAAAGGTAGGAAACGATAACTTTATTTAGTTCTACAAGATGCATCAACTCCCAGCTGCCATTGTTTCTAATTGTAAGTAGTACCAGTACCTCACCACCAGGCCGGGCACCAGTGTAGGGTGACGTCATGCGTAAGATGCCGATTCCGATAACAACATCGAAGAAGAATGGTCCAGTGACGAAGTATTTCTTGGCTTTTAAAATGAATAAATACTGAATTCATTCTTTTCATATCTAATTAATGAATGTTTGTAGAATTAATTAATAAATTTTAACTATTATCTATCTTACTTTTCGTAAAAATCACCAATAAAATTATGAGGATACCCGGGCAGTAATTACTGTGCCGAAATTGTGGAAATATGGGTCAAATGAAAATAGGAAGATTATATACCCTCGTATAACACACATCCTAATTTTTAACTCAAATATTAAAAAAAAGTACTCATTGTAGGCGGGTATTTATGGTAATCAATCAATCATCCCCTGAATTTATGCAGCACCCATCAACCTCCAATCAAGAAACTTCCGAATAACGAATAGATGAAAAAATTGGTCCCTTAAATTTTGTCAATGAGAGGTTTTACTGTGTTTCACAATTTTTGGTATAATTTCTATTTTATAATGATATCATTAGTCTTAACGTTATGAACGTTGATCCTGAAGTCACGTATGAGAGAGTAAGAAGAAAAATTATAATCTTCAAACTTTTGTGTACTAATTTAAAAATCTAGACAACCCCAGTTGAAAACTTCTGAGATAGAAAGAATGAGGAAAATAGTGAAGAGAGTGACGGTAAGTGATGAAGGCTACAATTGGTCGAGGAGTAATTAGCGTAACTGGCTCCTAGGGTCATGAATACGAATCCTATCTAGGGCATGGTCGTGTTCGTCTTTGTTGGCACTATTAAGCTCATTGTATAAGGCCCTCAGTTGTTCATAAGCTAGTTAAAATAAATTTAAAGAAATTATATAAGAGAAAAATATGGGACCCAATAATCTTAAGGTAAAACACTTCTTTAAATTTTGTAGACACATTGAATGCTTGTAGGAATCACACGAACTTGGGTCATAAATTATTTTACTGTATGGACAGTCTAAAAAGAAAGGGGCCACCTTGGATCCATGTCAAAATGGTAAAGGTTGGGGAATCCAGTAAAGGATTTTAACTCCTTTGCTGATCCAAGTAAACATACTTCATATCCCACATAGTTATCTATATTTCCTTTCAAAAAGTGAAAACTATACGATCATTAATTATTTGAGACACCTCGAGTGCTAAAGACAATTTGTTTATGTGTATTATTATAAGCATAACTACTTACACACTAGATACAAGGGAGGAAGCATTAGCCTACTCTTAAAGAAGGTGCTAAAGACAATCTGAAGGACAACTTATGATAGGAATTTATACCCCCATTAAATTATGCCAAAAAGCTGCAATGGTGATGTTTTAATTTAGTAAATTCAGTCTTGGACAAATTTAAATGAAGAAGGGGAGACAATATACCAATAGTATTTCAACTTCTATATTGTTTTTAATCTTTATATTTATTTTAGCCTAAACTCCAGGCAGTGTTTTTGAATATTCATGTGACCTACTTATAAGTTATACCGAAGTATTTAGTTTTTACTTAATAATTTAAAAATACTATTTTTTGACCATTTTTGATCTATTTTTGACAATATTTGACTGGTCAAATACCCAACCCTAATCAAAGCGATGTTAAAACAAGAACACACTACATACTTACTAAAAATGACAAGATACGAAAACTAAATTTTTTAAGTTGAATCGTTTTTATTACCACTTCAGTATGGAGTTATAATGATTTTACTAGGTGAGAAGAGATACATATTTCTATATGAAACTGTGTGTTTCCCCATTCATTACAAATATTCATATTTTATAATGGGCCAATAAACTAAGTTTTCCAAAATTGTTCTCAAAGGAGCATAAAGCAATGCAATCCTGCAAATAAAAGACAACACTGATAGATGGTTAAATTAATGGAAAACCAATGCACAACGAGAAAATACCTACCTTCCGTGTTGGAGATCACCTCTGTTGGAGGAGAGAATACAAACGCTGTATCAAGCTCCTTTACACTGCCAATAAATTCCATAGCCTCCTCTTCTCCCTCGTCACCTTCCTTTGGCATTTCCAACAATCTAGCTGCACTACTCCTGCTGTTTCTTCTCTTTCTCGGACCACTTTTGGTGGGAGTGACTTGAGGCGGCCTCGCTCTCTTCTTGCCACTGCGGAGGGTCAGCTCACCAAGCTCTCCTTCCCTCTCCTCCTGCACTTGTGAACGACGGCTCCTGGTGCTGGTTACAGAACTGGCATAGCTCGAGGCTGCTCATTTAAAAAAGAACATGCACATTTTCAATTTGCCTCAGAATTCATGCAAAGCAGAGAATCATATGAAAGGATAGCTGTTTTAGATGCCATTGGGGCTTCTGTTATAAAATTTTAAAAATGTCATCAGGTATAGAAATTAAATTTTACAGAGATGATGACGGTGATGGTTTTCTAGGGATTGTCACTGCAAATTTTACTTATTATCACCAGTGGCAGCCCCTGGCATAGGGCTATGAAGCCATGGCCCTACCAAAATTCACAAAAAGAAAAAAGCACTATAAATAATTGTTTTTGAACAGATTGATTCCATTTTTGAGTCTTGAATAAGTTTAATTTGTCGTGAAGCAGCACAATACTCTGGATAGTAAGAGAATTTATGGGAGGAGTGGTTGGCGAGTCTGGCGGGGAGTGCCCTCACTCCAACTTGCATCGCCGGGCCACCATCTAGTTGGCTCGGTCACAAGACGTGGAACACATGCACACTGCATGCTTTTCTCCCCATCTCCTACCCTCTCCCGCGCTTGAGAATATCTACCGTTGGGGATAAGTTCAGTTTGGCTCAGCTCAGCCAGCATTCAAGGTAGCGGCTCAATGTAGTATTGGTGAGTGTGTTTCAATTCTACGCAATGAATACGATAAGTGTTTTATTAAAACAGCCATTTTCATTGTTGTCTTACAATTATAAACTCAAAATAAAACAAATGGGAAGACCCCTCCCTAATTTGAATTTAGTTAAAAAGCAACAGTGTGCCAACAAACAGGAAAGGTGTAAATTTAATGTCGATATTTATTTGAAGAACTATTGGCTGTGTGGGTGTGATGAAAAAAATGAATTTTTTTGTTTTTCTTGTGTTCTTTACCAAGGAGATGTCAGCTGATAGAGGAATGGGATTTCGGACTCACAAAAAATCTAAACAACATATGAACAATGTTTTGAGTTTATCATTGCTGGGTAAAACAAATATTTAAACTGTATAACTCACAGTATCAGCTAGCTATATCTAAACAATGAACAAGTAGATAAAAATAGGTATGTATTAAATTTGATTACAAATTGTATATGTTTTTGTGGGGTATTAGAGTTAGCATTGAGAGGGCATGATGAATCGGATGAGTCACAAAATAAGGGAGTTTTTCGTGAGTTAATCCAGTTTAGTTCTGAGTTAGATAAAGACTTATAAGTTCACCTTAGTCAATCAGCTGTGTTTAAAGGTACGTCTAAAACAATACAGAATGAGTTGCTGGAATGCATGTTAGAAGTATATCACAAAGAAGTTCACAAAGAAATTTAAAAAGCAGATTATGTAGCATTGATAGCCGCTGAAACTACTGACGTGTCATGTCAATTTCAGTTAGTCATTGTATTACGTTACATTGTAGGCGGAAAACTGGTAGAAAGGTTCTGGAATTTCGTTAATCCTGACGGACATGATGCTCGTGCAATCGCAGATTGTATTTTAAAACAACTCGACAGTCCGAATCAACTTATAGCACAAAGTTTTGATGGTGCTTCTGTTATGAGTGGATGACTAAATGGCATTCAGAGACTGATAAAAGACAAGTATTCACTTGCTAATTTTGACCACTGTTATGCCCACCATAATCACAGAAATAAAAGATAGATTTCAATTTACTGGACACCTCGTGGCTACAAATCTATTTGTGGTCGAAGAATTTCATAATTACAGCAAAAAATTCCCTGACATGTATCTCAGTGAAATAATTGAAAAGTATCCTTTTTTTGGAAAAAATGAGACTGAAGGGCGAACTTCAAGTTTTTTACAAAAGAGAGGAATTGAGAGCAGTTTCTGGTGTGGTACCATTTCTGTCACTAATCTTGGGTGATGATTTGTGTGAAACATTTCAAGAGACAATAAAGCTTTAAAAAAATGTTGATCACGATACCAATGTCAACATCAGAAGCAGAACAGTGTTTTTCAATGATGAAAAAATAAAGACTTTTCTTAGGAATAGTATGAAAGAAGAATGAGGCATGCTATCATGAGAAAAAACTTTTGTAAATAACATAGATAGCTTCAACAGAAAAGTTATTGATTTATTTTCTAACAAGAAAGATCGCCGAATAGACTGTTTACCGCTCATTTTAGCTGCAAGACACTATTTTCATCTACTCACTACAGTACATTTTTCGGTAAGTAAAAAATTAAATACTTTTTTGTATTATAAATTTAGGTTTTTTAACATATGTTGGCCCTACCAGTTGAAACAACCACTGACCGCCACTGATAATCACATGAAAAGCATACTCAGAAAAACCTTGATTCTATGGACCTCAATCTTATGGACTTCGGATTTATGGACAGCATCCACTGAACCGGTTTTTTATCCAATCGATATTGTCTACGAGGAAATTATCGTTGGAGTTGGTTATTTTCTATGCTTTTGAGATCATTTAAATGGACAATTTTTCTAAGATTTTAAAATAAAATTTCCACTCTGCACACAACCTTAACTGGGAAGCATATGGCAACAAAAATAAATTATCGACCTCCCCTCATGGTTGGGAGACAATTGACAGTCAAGATGATGCTTCAGAATCAACAATTGGTGAATTACCTCTGAAGGCAGCTGCTTTGTAGCATCTGGTTTATCCGACTATTTTATCACTAAAAATTATTATCTCGATTATTGAATTGAATCTACTTTTGTGTGACATGTTACTTGTTTGGAAAATAAATCAAAATGCCTTGCTGCAATGTATCTAATAGATAAAGATTTTTGTACTTAAAGAAAGCATGTACAGGCATCCCTCATTATAGTACGCTTCACTTATTGAAGTTTCGTTATAGCGCTCTTGCTAACTGCTGGTGTGGAAATACACATGCTAATTTGACGTTCGATCTTTGGATCTGGACCATTCTAAAGAAAACATTTTCAAGTTTCTTATTCTATTTGTCTTTTTTCGCCTTAAGCTCGATATCGCTCATGTTAATCGTTTGAATGGTATATTTTGGAAAAATCTTGGCATTTTAACAGGATGTTGCCTTGCCTACCAACTACATTGGTAAACCTCGAAATCCTACTGTTACTTCAATCCATATAGGTTTAAGTGTGATTTGAAGGCTTTTATTAAGAGGAGAGCAAGACGGATGGAGGGGGAAATGATTTTCACAGCAATCAATGTAAACAACATTCCTTGCATTATTTATGAGAAGGAATACCTACCTAAAGAGCTGAAATACTATTCAAAAAGCTTACAAATCGTAATAATGAGCTAAATTCAATATTAATGTAATGGAAACGGTAGGGAAATTCAAGGTATTTGCTGAACGTTTTAATAAACAAACCGAGCATCTTAAATAAGAACTGGGTGATAGGTTGAGGGAGTTAGGTAGAAGAATGGATGACTTGAGAAAGGTTTTGGAAATAGGGAGAGAAAAGGGGTTTAAAAGATTAAAAATCACAAAAATAGCAATAAATGGCTATGTTGTCCGTCCGTTGGTCTGACATGAGTGTAAGCTATTAAAACGCGAATAACTCGAGCAAGGATGTAGATAGAAAATTGGCAGAAATAATCTATTCAAATATAAAAATGCTTTGCCGAAAGAAAATTCACGAAAAAATTCGAGTTCGACTCCAGGATAATATTTGCAGTTTTCGTAAGATAAAACTCAAAAATCGACTTTTTGTCATGCAGGCTTTTTTTCTTTTGGAAATTAAAATTGGAAAAACCTGACCTATGATAATCCGTTTTGAACTATTTTAAAGAAAAATTAATAAAGTCACTTATTCTATTCTTCTTTTTCTGAAATCTATCATTTGTTTATCTTGACAACTGACAGCTATGAGAAACAAAATCAATATAAATAATGATTGATAAAATAATTTGTTTAAAGTTAAAATTTTTAATTAAGTTTTTTATTAATTTGAACCTGTCATTTTTGACAGGCAATTGTGATAGTATAATATTACATAACAATAATATAACGGGTTATGAATTTTTTTATAAAAATTATTAGAATAAGTGTTCCTTCACTTTGTTATGCTAAGAAAGATACAGTCCTCTCTACGATAGCTATTGACAATCTCTCTACCATTTGCCATAAACAAGATCTTCCATTTCTCTATAACACACTAAATTCTCATATAAATTGCCCTGAGGTATGATATTTTTTCAACATTTATGTGCCCTCTAAATCAACCCGATTATCCCACCTTCATATTAACACCTAGGATTTCATTGACCCAGCATTCTCTTTTTTTCCATCTATGTTAAATTTCCTCCCATTCGACTTAGATATTTTTTACCTCTCATTTCCCTCTTTTATGAAATTGTCCTCTCAGTATTTAAGTGATACTACTACTACTACTAACATTATTATTCGTTGTTACTAACTTATTCCTTGATTTTATGTACTTGTTATTACATTTCACTGTAAAATGGCATTTTCTTAGCTGTATGTGAAATAATTGCTAAATAAAATAAAAAATATTGTCTATTAACTATCAAATATGCTAAACTCTTGGCCTAACTAGATAGGTATTTTGATTTAGGGAGCATCAGCTTATATTTTAATAGTGCTAGCACACTTGAGAAATCAGAATACCTTGACTAATGATGCGTGAGCAATCATGCTCGAAACGTTTAGAAAGCTTTTGCGGATGTTCATTTGGAGAATTGAGGTGAGTGATTAAAAGAAACATCTGTAGAGAGGAAGAAAGAAACACTGAGCATGTGCAGTCACGCACAGGATGCCGTCATGAAGAGAGTAAAGGTTAAAAGGTTTTGTGGATGTGTTTGAGATCAAGTCGAACGATGAAAAGAAATAGACCTAAACTAGCTCCACCTCTCAATTGGAAATCCAAAATAAAAAAATTTAATTCCACCACTCTTTTCTGGATGTAAATTGTACGTTGGACAGCGGGATGTGAAGTTCTCACCAAATGTATCGTACAATCTATGTCAGACAGCATTGAGTTAATAAGTCAGCAGCTTAATATTAGAAGTGAAAGAAATGTTTACCGAGTTTGAAAAGTCCCATCACAAAGAACTAGTCATGCATTTTATATGATGGTGACGATCATTGTAAAATAGAACTAGCGTGTTCGAGAAACGATCCAGTCTGACTTTGCTGGTCCTCATAGTTGGTTTGTAGTTTCCGTGAATTGCCAATAGCTAAGTGGCGTTATTGCAGGGCATTTTATTGTATTCATCAATTATTATCATAATTAACATCGTTATTTAAATCTGGCTAAAATATTTAGTTTAGTATTATTACATTTAGAAGAATAATTAACCTCATTTAAGTATTAAAATGTCAGGAAGAGATCAGGATAAATCAAGAAAGTTTGAATCAAGAGCATTTAAAAGGAAAAAGCGTTCTCTTTTGGAAAAATCACAACAAAAGTGTCAAGGATCTTTGAAGAAAAATTTCAAGGAGTGCAGTGAAAAAACTGATTCTAGTTGAAAAATGAAAATCTTATTTATGTTAACAATGAAAGTAGAAGTGAAAATCTTGAAGACCCCAGAATAACTGTGCAAACTAGAGCTGAAACAGGTGTAATTATTCATAATAGCCCAAAATGGTGTGGTGACTATGATAGTAGTGCTCCGTCAACTTCTACGTCAGCAGAATTGGTTGCTGTTGGGGAATAGCATAGTGTATTCGCCAATTTTAGCAATCTTGGTGAGTAGATTTTCCCTTTGACCCATAAGCAGTTGAACAATATTGTTCGGAAAAGTCCGATTTGCATCTTAAGAGAAAATGATGACTTTCCATTGGATGATAAAAACCGACATTTTAGTTATTTTCCTAACATCATGTATTAAGCAATGGTGAAAAGCATATCCCAACACAAGAGTAGAAAACCACTGCTGTAAAATAAGTGAAGACTTTCTAGATGGTTTCAATGTGAAATTGCTAATTGTAGAGTTATGAACCATGGCCCAATGTTGTTGCTACAGTGAACCAACTACCTCTAATCCATTTGAAGACTGGTCCATGATCAAAATCAGAAGCTGTAAGTATATATATATATAAATAAATAATTCAAAATTTGTTTGCATGTTTTTTTCATTAAAATATAAATGCATTCAGAAATCATAAGTCGTGGGTCTCGCAAATTCCAATCGCCTAGGTGCCTCGCACCTTCTAAATCTGCCTCTGATTAAGGTTATAGGATTTATCTCCACAACCAATTGGATTCCAGCCATTAAGTGAGCTATTTCATCTTTGAACTCATTTATGCATACTACACATCAGAAATTCAATTTAAAAAAATACCTTAGCTTAAACATAAAATGTGTAAAAATGTTTCTTCAAAAGAAAATTTCTTTAAGTTGCTGAGGGCATGATAATCTATACTAACAACTCTGTCAATCACCCATGAAACACATGCAATTTTAAATCAACGTAAACAAAACGTGGCTTTACTGACAATTGAAGACAATCTCACCTTCAGATCCAGAATCATTCACAGGACTTTGGCTGGTGCCCCTAGACAACCTGGCGCTTCTTCGTGCCACTGCAGCATCCGGCTCCACACTTCTTCGCCTTGTCCTTGGGGTGTGTGGAGCTTCATCCACTGGACTCAACTGTCTCGCTTCCTCTGCTCCACCTTTTCCCCTCATGCCCTTCCTCCGACCCCTCTGGCTGACACTGCTTGCTACACTTGATGCCACAGAGGGTGCAGGAGAACCTCTCCTCACAAATGCCTCAGCCTCTTCAGGTAACAGTCTGTTCTCCGGAGATTCCCTCAATTCAGGCGACTGCCTGATCTCTGTGGAAACACTGCTGTGTGGTGAAACAGATGCTGCACTACTTCGCCTAGTCCTTCTAGTCGAAGGATCAACAGCAGGAGAACCCCTCCTGAACTTACGGAACCTCTCTTCGAGGTTAGAACTCCAGGGCACTGGTGATGCTTTGCTGTCATCATCACTCTTTCCGGCATCCTGCACTTTATGTTCCTGATCAGAGGATACAGTATCTGTGGGAAAACTTTCAACTGAAGAACTTACCCTTTCCTCATTCTCTGATTGCTGTCCAGTTTGGGAAATGGGAGTTTTCTCGGTCTTGGTCTTACTACTTAAATTACGAATCCTTGCAGAAGAACGCAAAGGGGTGGTTGGCATTGGCGAAGAAATGGGGGTTGCAGTAGGGGATGGTTCAGGAGAATGATGCTGAATGGATCGGGGTGGTGTTTTGGCTTTTGTCACTTTTTTCTTAGCAGAAAGAGGAGTGGAAGGACTACTTAGGAGGCCCTCCACACCACCAAGACTCCGAGAAAGGAGAGACATCTGGTGACGAGTAAGTCTACGAGATGTGGCATATTTCTCTATCTGAGAACTCATATCAGTCTTATCCTCTTGCATTTCCAATTCCTCTTTGGCCTTCCCTCCTGCTTCCTCATGATCAGCTTCAATCTTAGATGGTTCTATTTCCTGATGTTTTGGAGAATATTCTTCTTCCAACTTAAACGTGCTTCCTCTCTTCTTTGCTGATCTTTTTGTTGAATCTTTTATGACTTCTATAGTGGAAGGCTCAATGACCTCTGTCCTTTCACAGATTTCAAAGGACACAGATGAAGAATTGTCTTTTGTTGACTCACTTGTCGCTGGTATATCAACCTCAGAAACTGTAACGCTCTTCGCAGGATCTTTTTCCACTTCCGCCAGACTCTCAACCACATTGACATTCTCCTCAATTGGTGTGAGGAATTTCACTTGTGTTGGTTTGAGTTCCGATAAATTCTCTTCCACTTCTGCTTCCACAGTCTGTCTGTATTCTTCTTCCTTTTTGTGCATGTCACCTGGTACCTCTTCTTCAATGATTTCAACTTTTTCAGCAATTTCTTTTTCCTTCTCATCGACTTGTACTTCTTTTATTTCCTCGCCCACTGACTCCATTTCAGTTGCCTCTTCATCCTTTCCATCAGTCCTCTCCTGAACAACTCCTTTCATCTCTTCTATTTCAATGGATGTTTCAACTGCAATCTCTGAAGACTCCATTTTCTGCTCCACCTTCATTTCTTCAACAGCTTCAATTCTCTGGTCCTCTTCACCTATAATTGCATCATTAAGTGTACTCTCTACTTCAACACTTTCCTCCTTTTCTGATAAATTAGATTTTGGATCACGCTCAATTTTCTCAGCAGCAGCATCAGTGTCTGCATGATCAAATAACTCCTTTGACTCAACAGTAGGAACGTTTTCTTCAGTCACATCATCTTCATGGCCAGACTCCAACAACAAAACCATGTCAGCATCTTCTTTTATCTGAAATTAAAAATTCAAATTTTGTATGCACATTTTATAACTAATAAATTATTATTATAAAAGCAATTCTCATTCGAATTTTTAATTCTGTTGTTAAAATTCAGCTAGGACAAAGTTAAATCTTCCATAATAACTGCAAGATGTACATCATACTTACATCTAGAAAAAATTAGGAATACAAAGATCTGAAGGGAAATAAATATACAGGAAAACCTCATTAGTTCCAAATTGAAGAGACCAAAATTAATGTCTTTGAATTATTTGGGTGAGAAGGATCTCAGCCTTTAAAAACATATAAGCATTGCTTACTAACCACTATTTGTACTGTAAGTAGATATTGAAGAATTGCTGCATTTATTTTAACTTTCAACTGTTAACCAAAATGACTCAGTATGCAATCACAAATAAGAAGGGCCAATGGTGGAGGGAGAAAAGAGTTACTGCCTTCTAGTAACCATCAGGATGGGGTTATTATGGTTGGATTCGAAGAGAAAACGGGGGTAGAGAGTAGGGTTTGTTGGTTTTTAAAAACCGGTTTTAGATACTAGAATTAATATGTAAAAATTAATTAATTATTTAATTAAAAATGTTAACATTTTGACTTGTCGCCTTGGGCACAGGCATATTGTAGTAAAACTAATCTTCATGAGTCAGGCGAATGTTTGACATGCAAATCCACAAACGCATTCTATTATGCTATTCTATGTGGCAGCACACAGACTGGCTGATGACATCAGCTGTGTTGCTCACGTGCACCCCACCAGACCAGACCAGTTTAGTCCTGCGTACTACCCGTACTACGCAGTACACAACACATCGCGACAGCAACAACGGGGATATTCATTACCAAAAAACAACTCTCGAGTAATGGATCTCATTCATACGTTTTATGACAATGTCAAACATGAAACTATAAATGAATTGGATTGTATTAAGAAGAATGAGGAAAAATTTTCTATAACTTTAGATGAGTGGACTAACAAAAGAAATCGCAGATATTTGAATATCAACGTACACCATTTTGCGGAAGATTTTAATTTGGGCTTAGTTCCAATAGCTAGTTCCTGCGATGCTAAGAAAACATTATAATTAGTTTCTGAGAGGCTACAAATTTTTAACTTGGATCTAGCAACCGACATAGTTGCAGCGACAAATGATGGTGCCGCTGTTATCAAAAGATTTGGCCAATTATCACCTATAATTAATGAACTATGCTATTCACATGCCATACACTTAGCAGTTACTGATGTGTTATATAAAAATAAAGAAATTGCTGAAACCGATATATATGTTACAAGTGAGGAATCGGAAGATGACGTAGAGTGTAAAGATGACTATGGCGAGGATTTTTTAAATTCTCTTGATCTAGATAACGACTGTGGATTCCCTACGTTGTCTGACAATTACAAACAATCAATTTCCCAAATTAGAAAAATTTGCAAATTTTTTAGAAAATCTCCTGTAAGAGATAGCATCCTTCAGAATTATGTAAAACAAGAAAAAGGAAAGGAATTAAGTCTGATTCTTGACTGCCAAATGAGATAGAATAGTTTAGAGGCCATGATTGAAATATTTATAACATTAAAAGAATGTGTTGTTTTAGCTTTGAATGATATTGGTGCTTCTCATAAGTGGAATGAAGCTCAATATCCTAAAATCATGGAGCTTCTTAAAGTGTTGGGACCAGTACGTCTAGCAGCTGAGGCCTTAGGGCGGCAAGATGCCAATTTATTAACAAGTGAAGGCATATTTGAATTTCTGTTAAATGAACTAAAAAATTTAAAGACTGAAATTAGTTCCAAATTATTAAATGCTTTAGAAGTACGAATTCAAGAAAGAAGACAAGTTGGATTGGTAACCCTTTTGCTATATTTGCAAAATCCACAAAACATTTCAACAAAGAAATCTAGTGTATTTCCACTCGATATTATTAAGGTATCTGGAAAAATATTGTCTAGAATATATCCAAATTCTTATATAGAAACAGATTCCGATGATGAATATATCGGAGACGGAGAAACTATTAATCAGGGCAATGCTCTAAAAGAAGCCATGGAAAAATCAATTCATAGGTTTCTTGAGGAACCTGAAGAAATAATATCAAATCCGAAGACACTGAAGGCCGAATTTTCAGTATTTGAGGCAACCAATAAAAGAACAAAGAATTTAGATTTATTATTTGATTCCCTGAAAACGATAAAACCAAGTTCAGTAGCCAGTGAGAGAGTATTTTCTATTTCAGGCAATTTTGTATCTAGAATAAGAACAAGATTAAGTAATCGTTCAGTGGACATTTTATGTTTTTTGAAATAATATTTCCTGAAGAAAAATACTAAATGAAATAAAAATTTATAATTTATATTTTGTACGGATTTTAGTTATTTTAGTTTTTTTTTAAATTTGGTTTTGTATGGAGTATATTTTATTTTGTTATATTTTTGTAGTTCCATAAATATTAAATAAACTGAATTTTTTTAGTTATTTTGGTTTTTTTATTTATTTTGTTTTGTATAGAGTATATTTTATTTTGCATATTTTTGTAGTTCTATAAATATTAGATAAACTGAAAAATTGTACAGATTTTAGTTATTTATTTGGTTTTGTATAGAGTATATTTTATTTTGTTATATTTTTTTAGTTCCATAAATATTAAATAAACTGAAATTTTCTAAAATAAGTATAAATATTTTTTTACTGTTTTAATTATATTTTTTTTTTGTAAAAATTTGAAAACCGGTTTAACCGTTTTTTTTAATACTGGAATTCGAAAACAGGTTTTTTCAAAAGTCGGTTTTTGTATAAACCCTAGTAGAGAGGAGATAAGAATGAAAAAGGCAGCAACACTAGGTGAATATAGTATCATGGCAATACTCAAGGAAAAACAAATGGACCAAGAAATGAGCCGAGCAAATATGAAGTCGGGATAAGAACATTCCTACTCGTTCACCTGACCATTGAATGACTAAGGGTGCTTTCACAATAAATTTATCTGCAAGGAATCATATTCACAAGCAACCAGTTTGAAGACCTCATAGCTGTACTGGCTTTTCTTCTCAAATTACAATTATAAATTTATTAAACAAAGGGAAAAGAACAAGTAAGGGATTAATTGCATAACATATTACATAAGGCACTTTTTTGCTCCTTTTAGGATTGTGACATCATCTTTGGTTGAGATTGACGGTCTCAGAATAAAGTCTAAAAATTCCCTTTAAAAGTATTATACCAATACTATGCAATAATGTTTCCTGTTTAAAAGCAGTGGACTCGTTGCTATGGCAGTTTTACTGTATTTATCAGAATCCAAGACGAGGTTTTTTTTCAAATTTTAGCTTGTGAAAGTCGAGAACCGTCTTAAATTCGATTATGTGGTATACCATCAATACATCGCTGTCAATTCCTCGTGCGTCAATTCAACACACGACAAATTTGTGGTGCATCACTTCATCGTGCCTTACAATATGTCTCTTGATGAATGTTTTTTTAAAAACACTTTTGGGACCGCAGACGCATACGCTGTGTCCAAGCGAGTGCGCACGCCTACCTGCCGATGCAGTGTATTCATTCAAGGTCCCACAATTTCTAATGGCAACACCACCCTTGCGAGGATCTGGAAATGAGCTGGTAAGGGCAGTTTCGGCTCAACCTTTACTGCAGTAGCATTGGTCTCGAGTTTTTATTCGAATGTTTTTTTCTCTTCCGTACTTCATTTTAAATCCCTTGAAATCGTCGCATCTTGTGAAATCGCGTTATATGAAGCACTATTGTTAATAGGAAATAGGAAGTTTAGGTTCTCATATCTCATATTCTAAACATTTTTTAGAATTTTGTCTTGACCTGTATTTAAATACGTAAAATAATACCGTATTTACTAGCATAACGCCGTAAATTCTTGAATAATATTTACAATATTAAAAAAAAAATTTCTCAATCATATTTTTTGTAATTTATTTGTCCATCTCAGATCCAGAATAAGTATAAGAAGTGGCATAAGCAAATAAATGCCTTTAGTTTAGCGAATTAAAAGAAACTTGATGATGTCATGGATCGGGGAAGCAGTCGCCGCGGCCCCCCGACACAGCATATGCGTCCAATATTATTTTTTGGAATTCCATACTGATTTCACTTGTAATACATAATAATGACATTTTACATATTATTCATGTATATACATATCTGCCATATAACAAAATATTTCAAAGCTGCGAGATGGGATTGTCATGTGTTTTAGAGGTGGTCCCGAAAACATTGCACACATACTATCAGGATTTCAATTAATACAGTATTGATTTTAAAAAATACATTTAAAAATTCTTTTTTTTCTCAAATAAAAATTTGTAACAAGCCATTTCAATCAATGAACTAACAAGAATACCTATACTGAATATGTGTGTTCAAAATATACACCAAATACATTCAGTGAGAAATTAGGTCATAAATATTTTTTTTTCGACAGTCTTAGATCTTGGATTCAGAAAAATATGGTATTTCCCATTGTTAAAAATTGTAAAACCTACCCTCTTCTTTGGATTAAAAACAAATTTCTACACCGATTTGGCACCAATTTTAATTTGGTATTCAAAAATAATAAACATTCTTTTAGCTATACAACTGTTTTCATTCTGAGCTCATATATTAATTTTAACCGATTTAAAAATGCAAATTTACCGATATCATGCTTTTCTTATGGTTATAGAAATGAAACTGATTACTCCCGAGCAGCTGATCCTGGATCCACAAAATTTAAGCCACGTGTAGCCCTCATACAGACCAATCTACCCAGAAAATTTGGCGTCTCCAAGTTGCAGAATTCCAGAGCCTGATTGGTTGGATGGACAGACAAACTGAATAGATAGCGATTTTAAAAAAGCGCTAAAAAGGTGGAATATTATACTGTAACAATATATTACACCATGGAGAAAAAGAAGGTAATGTAATATGGTGGGGTAAAATTTCATCGAAACTGTATGATTCAATTATATCAGGAAATAATCTCCTTAGAAAAGTGCTAGGGAGAAATGACCAAGGTCATTTGCATTGAATGTAAACTTTTATAGGTTTGATAGAGTTAAAGATGTCATAGAATATTGGGAGTAATATACAGTAGATGCCTAAAAGAAAGAATTTAGTTTTCAGTGCTTACAGCATCAAATGGCAAATATGTGATTTAAAAGACTACCTGGATATACTACTGAAGTAAGCGAACAGCTCATCTACCACCAAACCTGTTTCCAACTTTGAATTTAATTGTAGGCATATTTTGACTTACCTGTACTAAAAAGCATAAAAAATGCCATTGGATGGGGGAAGGTTGTAACTTTGATTTATACAAAGGTTGGCCAAACCTACTTACCCTCAGAGCCAAATATGTGATCTTCCTATGTTCGAGAGCCACAAGATATGCATTCTGCACACAAAAATGTTTGAACAGTCAACATAATTAGTATTCGAAACAATACAGAGAGATTACATATCCATTAAGCAACCCCAAAAAAGTCTTAGTCACACTGTGTTATTATATTCAGGCGTGATAAGCCTTGATAGGCCCTTGAATGTAAATGAATAAGAGCCACATGTTAGGTTAAAAGAGCTATATGCTGATTGAGAGCCGCAGTTTGGCCACCCCTGATATATATATATATATATATATATATATATATATATATATATACCATACTTTGAACTATCTGATAACAAACTACCAAGGTTTTACTGTACTACAGTAAAACCTCATTATTTCAAAGTTCAAGGGACCACAAAAATATGACTTCGAATTATCCGGGTTCGAAATAAACAAACAAAAAAAAACAAAATTTCTTAAGAACCACTACTTCGACAGTAAAATCAAAATATAGTTTTATCTATCCGTTTTGCTACAAAACTTGTTGACTTTACTAGTTCGTACACATGACGAATTCATGAACAGAGCTGAAGTGACCCCTTCATTCATGATTCACAAACACCACCACATGTGAAAAATAGGCTCGAGTGAACATCCTAATAGTTTTTCCTTATTTGAAGTTTTTTTCAGATAAACTTACGGGGAAGAGGTAGAGATCTACGATAAAGCAGTATATTTGAAGTAATCCGAGAACCTTCAATAAAGGAGGTCTAGTGATGCAAGGATAAGACGATTCCTCTATTTATATCATCTACAATTTTATTTCACATTCACTATTAAATACGTACAAAGAAGTTATCTGTTTGGGAGAAACGTATATTTCACTGGTGAGAAATGGAGAACAAAAACCTGATGCCTTTGTCATGTGCATGCATGAACTTTCCACTTAAACACACAATATGGGACAAGGTTTCAAATTAAACGAAATGTTCGCGAGTCACCGGACCAGATCATGACTTCGAATTTCATTATAGGTGTATTTAGAATCATCCGTACTAAAACGTGAGCAAAATCCTATGATGTTGGCTGGGGACTGCTCTTAGCTTTCAATTACATACTATTTCGAATTATCCGGGATCGAAATAACGAGGTTTTACTGTATATAACCTACCTCCAAATTAGAATCCTTGTGTGTAGTATTATCTGACATCAGGGAGCTTGCCACATTGTCTGAAATTAAATTAAATGTTTACTATTAACATTTTGAGAAATAAGAAAACTGATAAATATTACAAGAAGGCAATCAATATTTAGATATAGTGTTATGATAATACAACTAAAATGTTTACTCAAATAGATAAATAAAAATTAAGAGAGCCTATATGCTGCAACTGTATGTAGCATTTTGTCACAATGATGCTTTCCACATGAAGAAAGAATATTACCTAAGAAAACTAATCTTCAACACTAGAGAGAAATTAGAAATCTACTAATAATTAATAAGGACAAAATGAATTTTTGACCTACCAGCCTCCATACCTTCAGCAATGATCCCTGCTTCTGCCTCAGTTATTTTCACAGGCTCCTTCAAATCCAAATCTCTTGGACTTTGCGCCTCTCTCTGCTTACCAACTTCTTCAGCTTCCTCTATCATCTCTACTTCAACACTCTCCTTTTCTATTCCTCTGTCTTCCACCATTGCTGCATTCTCATCAGCTTCACTAACTTCCATTTTCTGAACAACATTAACGCTTTCTTTCTTGTGTTCCATTATAACATCTCTCTCAACCCCTTCTACATCCTGCACCACTTCACTTTTAACTTCCTCTTTGTTTACTTCAACTTCTTTTCTTTCAACTACCTCTAGCATAAGTTCCTTCTCTTCAATTTCCTCCCTTTTGGTCTCTTCCTCTTGAACTTGAACATCTTCATCCTTTACCTCTAAAGCAATTTCCTCCTCTCCAATTTCCTTTCTTTTGGTCTTTTCCTCTTGAACTTGAACATCTTTATCCTTTACCTCTAGAGCAATTTCCTTCTCTTCAATTTCCTCCATTTTGTTCTCTTCCTCTAGGACTTGAACCTCTTCATCTTCATCCTTTACCTCTAGCATAATTCCCTTCTCTTCAATTTCTTCCCTTTTAGTCTCTTCCTCTTGGACTTGAACATCTTCTTCATCATCCTTTATCTCATCGACACCTTCAACATTTTCCATGTCCTTTTCAATTGTTGCTTCTTCAATTACCTGTATTTCTTCAATCTCATCCCTAACTTCTCCTTCTTCCTCTTCAATTTCTTCAATATCAACCTCGTCCTTCAGAGTAAATGCTGATATATTAGCTTTTTTAACATATTTAACACCACCCTTCTGAAGTACTTTTAACTCCCTTACAGATATTTCTACTTCCTCATCTTCCTCCTCTTCATATTCATCATCTTCCTCCACTTCATCATCATCATCATCGTCGTCGTCATCTTCGTCATCATCATCATCCTCCTCCTCTTCCTCCTCCTCTTCTTCATCTTCCTCATCTTCTTCTTCATCATCAATCTCTTCCTCATCATCGTCAATTTCTTCATCATACCTAGACTCATCCAGACCAGACTCCTTCTTCCACTTCATGATAAGAGACTTTGAAGATTCTCCTTGCTTCATAGCTCCCACCTTCGTGACTGCAATCTCGAGAGGGGGCATCTCATCGTCATCAATTTCCTCTTCCCTGGGTTGTTCTCCACCTTCTGAGCTATTGTAACACCCTCCTTCCTCCTCCATCTCCATTCCTTCTCTCTCCTGGTCTGTCCATAGCATTTCCTTAATGCCGGACTCCCTTTCCCATTGAGAAAGCCACAACTCCTTGCCCTCCCCATCACTTAATCTCCCCCCTTCCTCACCCTCTTTGTTGTATGCCTCCATCTCTTCCGCATACTCATCATCCTCCCAATTTTCCTCTTCCGTGCCCAATGCACCATCTCGAATCTCATGCTCTTCTTCATTCTGGTCCTCATTGTGATACTCATCCTCTTCATCCGAATCGCTGATCACTACCACATCATCATCGTCGTCATCTTCCTCAACTTGTGCCGGAATGGGTTTTGCCTCTTCTGGTACCTCTATCGCATCATCATCCGCATGTCCTTCACTCTCAAATTCATCGTGATCTTCTTCAGCCTCATCTTTCTCTTCATAGATGGGCATTTTCTTGATGGTGCTGGACTTGACTGCCCTTTCCTGATTCTCCTCTTGGTCATCTGAAGATAATTCACTAGTTCCTAATTCCAAGGCCTCGCCCGCATCTCCTTCACCCCCATAACCTTTTGCTGTGTAGCTCTCATTTTCATTTTCCTCTCTTTCTATTTCTTCCTCATATTCCAAGTAGTTTTCTTCTTTCATTTTGGCCTCTTCCCTATTCCTTTCCTCTATTTCAACTTCCCCTTCACCACTTCGGTTTATGCCCACTTCTTTATCTCCCTCTGGTATATCTTCTTCTCTTTCCTTCTTTTCCACATCTTCATTTTCCAATTCCTTATCCTCCTCATGCTCTTGGAGCACACCAACCTTAACTCCCTCCATAATGACATCCTCTCTATCTTCAAACTTTTCCTCTACCATTCCTTCATCTTCATCCTTTTTCTCTATCTCTTCCTCATTTACATCATTCGCCTGAGTTTCTCTTTCCCCAACAAGCTGTTCCTCTCTCTCCTCCACTTCCTCATGTTCCACCACAGTAGCCTCCTTCACTACCTCGCCTTCTGTCCTTGCCTCATCCATTTCTTCCACTACTTTCTCTTCTATTTTATCATCCTCCTCCTCTTCCTGTTGTTTGAACAGTGATGAATGACTCCTGCTCTTCACCTCCTGATATGGTGATGCAAATAGCTTCCTGTAAGAATCTGTCAGGATAGTTTTCTCTTTTGTGCTCTCTTCAGCAGCTCCCTTCAAGCTTTCCTTCATCGGTTCAGCATCTTTCGCCTCCTCAAAGCTGTAAAACTCTCCGCTTTCTTCTCCACTCCCACACTCTGATTCACCATTCTTCTTCAAGGTATCTCGAGACAGGTGAATGGCACTCCTTGACCTGGGTCCCCTATGGCTTTCTACTTTACTTTTGGTGACATCCATTTCCACAGAAGACTCTCGGGTGATTTTAGTCACAGTTTTGGTTTTTGTAGAGGAACTAAACTCTCTCCTAAAAGATAAAAAAGGAAATAATTAATTTCCTTAAAATAGCTGGTCTTAATGGTGTAGGTTGAATTACAGACTGAGCTAATAATGACTTAATAGAATTACCATATCAACAAATCTTTACTGTGAATAAAAATTGAAAAATTATAGATAATTATACTTTTAAAATAATGCTTTCTCATAAAATGCTAATTGATTTTACTTGTTTGAGAGGTTAACACTGAGGTAACCTACAGGAACAAAATCAATGACCCACCAGTGGGTTGCCATTCCTTAACTAACGTATTTACCTGAATCCAAGATGAAGTTTTCAATTTTCAATTCGAGTACAAAGTGGTATATCATCAATACATCAGTCAATTCATTGCAAGCCAATTCGCTGAGTATCAGTTCGTCGCATGTCAATTCATCACATGACAAACTAGTCTCACATCAATACAATGCACAACAAATACATCACATACTGATTCATTGCTCTACAAATTCATCACAAGGCAAATAGGAAGGCAAGATACCATGACTAAAGTACAGCAGGGAGAGACACTTGTTAAGTTGGGAGTCACCCCTGGTGTCTCATCTTCCAATTTGTCTCACGTCAAACTGACATGTGATGAGTTTGTCGTATGATGTATTGATGCATGATGAAATGACAATGACAAGTTGTCATAGAGCCATGCCAAGTATGGTTACACATTTAATCGTTTTTTTAATTTAAACAAATGAAACAAGATAAAATGATTGTATCTAGTGAAATTTTTCACTGTAAACTTACTATCCAGATTTCAATTAATATAGCATTAATTTTTAAAATAAACTTAATTTTTCTCAAAAATTTATAACAAACCATTTCAATTAATGAATGAACTTGTACACCTATACTGAATATGTGCTCAAAATATACACCAAATATGTTCAGTAAGAAATGTATTGTCTATCAAAAACATGTAATTGGACTTGTTAGAAAAATCAAAATTTACCTTTTGAGTCAAATATGCAATGTGAAAATCCAGTTTTCTTCGACATGCCATCTAATTATACAGTCAATGAAAAATGAGAAAAATCTGTGATAATAATGGCAGGTAACGAAAGAATGTGAATTGCAGTTATATTGGCTGTTTAGTAGATGGAGGAAAATTACTGCCATATGTTATCCTAAAATGAAGTAACAAATGCCTTTTGGAATAATAGATGTCATAAAAATGGATGGGTGTCAAAATAGCATATGAGAGATTGGTTACACATCGTCTGGAATAAAAGACCAGGAGCATTATTAAGAAAAAGAGAGATGCATGTGTTAGATGCATTCAAAAGACACAAAACTCCTAAAGTTAAAGATTCATTAACCTGGAGGAATGAGATCACAACTTCTTGATGTTGCTGTCAAGAAGCTTTTTAAAGATAATTTAAATGGTTTATATTCCAAGTGAAAAAGAAACCTACAAAACCTACTGTTGCAATGCCCTGCCTATGGATCAAGGCATCATAGCAACATATACATTCAGAAGTAATAATGACTGCATTTAAGAAGTGCTGCTCATCCAAAACCATGGATGGAAGTGAAGATGATATTTTGTGGGACTCTATGGAAAAAGTTCAGAGAGATGAAGATAAGAGAGTAAGGACAGTGGTAAAGAGAGTAGAGAGAATGATGACTGATATAATAAAAAGACCTATGATATTCAAGAAAATTATGGGACCAAATACAAATTTCTGCTAGTTTTGTAATTTTTAAATTTTTGCAGGAATCTTATGTAATTAGGTCATAAAATCCTGTTTCTGTTTTGACAGTCTGCTAAAACTCTTAGATTCAGAGTTGTCTTGGATTCTGGTAAATATGGTATTTTTCCCTTTTGTAAAAATCAGCCACCCAGCCATAAGGGAAGGAGACTACAGATCCACTGGTGGGTTACTCTGCTATACCAGAATAATAGCAACAACCTCCCAGTGAGTAGCCCCAGCATGAACATGTTAGTAACAGCAGTCTTAGATGAACATCTCTAGGATTACCATACTACACACAACTGAGAGGATATTTTATTGAATTTTTACATACAGAGGGTGAAAAAACATGAATATCTAACAAACCTGCTCTCTGTCAGTATAGGAGACTTTTTGATAGGGCTAGGTTGATGTTGCATCCTGGGCAGTGGTTGCCTGCTTAAAGTTGTCAGCGGAGACCTCTGCAATGGCTGTCTCGGAGTGGCACCAAGTCTCTCTCTCTGGCTGTAATCATTGTGGAGTACTGGAGATAATATAGTAGGTGATGGAGTCAAACCAGTAGGAAGTTGGAATCTGATTAGGTGACCACGCCCATGAGCCTCTTCAGCATCTTCTTCTGTAAAATAAATGATTCAAATCAAACACTGCCAACTTTTAACTCAGACATTGCTGCAGCTTTCCATATCTTCAAACTGGCTAATTAAAACACCATGGAACATAAAAATAACCAACCATGTGCATATAACATTTTAACAGCTACCCTTAACTGTTTGGCTCACCCAGTATATACCACTGAACAATATTGTTAAATAATAATTGGTTGAGGGCTAAAAATTTAAGACAGGCAACAAAATTACAATGCCAGATATTGAAAAATATAAAATCCTTAAGTTATTTCTCTGGCATATTTTAACTTCCTTGACACCAGACAAATAAGTAATATAATTGATAGATTGGTGAAATACCACTGTCAAGGTAGAATAAGCATGAGTTATAATAATTCATGTAAGAACTGACAAAATAAGAAGGCTATGGTATCTTTTGGTAAAGGAGTTTGTTACTTATCTTGATATACATGAAAACTATCCAACACTTACATGTAAATACGATTTTTTTTAATTTCTCCATCGAATTTTCAGTTCTGATATTCTTTAGCCAGTTAAGTAATCCCAAGCAAAATCATCACTACAATTTAAGCATAATTAGACAAAATAAAACTTGCAATACCAAATAAACCATGAATATGCAGCACCACACAAAATTATCATAAGAGTAAATGAAATATGGTAAAACATGTCAAAGACGGAACCTGTATTTGGCATAAACCTGCCAAAGGCGGAAATCAAAAACTAAAATCACACCAGTGATATCGTTTTCATATGTCTCTCTGTAAGATGGAACCTGTGAGACAGACGGAAAGGATTTTTCTTGTAACCTGGGTCTTAATAAGTACATTTTGATCCTGTGAAATGCGGAGGTAAAAAAACATTGTATTTAAAGCGTCTTGAGGGCCTCAGGAGTATATGCAGCTTGTTTGACATTCTGCACACCACATAGTTGTCATATCTCTTCTGTTTTGAAAGGTTCTTTGCCACTGTGGAAGTTTGGATAATGGGTTTCAGCAGGGGGACGTCTCTAGACCATCTCATTTCTTTATGTGCTGGCATCTCTGAACTCTGACCACTCCCTTTCTTGTTACTTTTCTAATGCCATGAAACTGCCCTTAAAAGAAGGGTTGGGTTGGGAGTGAGAAGCAACCACATCGTGGTTACCAAGCAGGTAGACTCTATTTGCAGTTGTTGCCACATGGTGGTTCCAAATTAAAACAAACTCCTTCAAAAATTAATTTCGTTTGGCACTTCCATCTGTTTTCTGAGTAACAAAGAAAACTACTGTCTTCTAGAAATATTCTCATTCGTTGCCACCTATTAACCCTTTCAGTGCCACATGACGATATATCATTGTTTGCTTCCTAAGCGTGAAGTGCCAACAAAAATAAATCGTCGACCATGCTGAGTAAGTATAAACTCGTAATAGTACCACATGCAAATAACAGATGGCAGAAGATGATGATATCAATCGAAAGAGGAGACTAAGTAGTTCATGTATCTTCCATTCCTTTTGGTTTTCGTTGATTATTTGTTGAGTGATGAATTTTTCAATTTATTTAGAAGATATTTGTGATATTTTTGATTAAAAAAAGTAAAAATCATAGAAAAATATTTTTTAATTTTATAAATACGTTATTATAGAATGTAATGTTTGATATATCATTTCTGCAATAGCTGATTTTTATAGAGACTGATGAAACAGTGCTAAAATAGCGGTTATGCAAATAATATTTTTCTGTAATTTCATTTTTTAAATATTTTTTGTGAGTTTTTTTCAGTGTTTTACCTGGGTGTCTTGCCTTTATGAAAATAAGTTAAATGTACTAGCGAAATGAATGAAATACCACACTTTATTTAATGTAAAGCTGACTTTTCATTTTTTTTATTAAAAAATGAAAAACAAAATTTTTTAAACAAAAAATCACAAGATGAACTCTAACATTCCCTTAATATAATTAATATCTGTAATAATTTGTGCAATTACTTAAAGAATCAGGCGAGAATGTGAGCAAATAGGGTGTATGTGATTTTTCTTTGAGACTGATGCAAAATTGCTGAAATAGCCATGGCACTTTTGGACATACCCACCAAAATCAGCGTGGCACTCAAAGGGTTAAGTGTGCACAATTTACCACTTGCAAAGATGAAATAAAAGATCCAAACATTTTACTCTTCTCTCTTCGAGTCGGTCAGAGTGGATGTGCATGGTCATCTCTTCGATTTGTTTCATTTTCCCTTTGTGTATTCTTCCTTAGCACTTGGTTTGTGTCATTCTTTATTTAATTTCTGTGGCAGTCAGTATACATTGCATCGCATTTTCCTTGTTAGACCTCAGTTGAATAATTTCTTTTGAGAAAAGAAGTTGCGAGTTGTTATTTGAGAAATATCACCTTCAACAATTTTCACCAAATTCACTACTGCGAATATAGCCTGCCAGCATTTAATCTTGAACAGTTTGAGGGGTCCCTTCTGGGAGATTAGAGAAAACCAGGGTGCAAGTGTATGTGTAACTTTGGTGAGAATTATTTGAGTCAAGAGTTATTTATAAATTGTGATCTCAATCTCTTTTTGAAACCTGAAGTGTGTGCATTGGTGTCTAAAGAACTCTCCTTGTGTAGTGTGATCATCTAAGTCTCTCTCAGCAACTCTTTCAAGTTTCCAATAGAGAGCAATCAACTGTGATTTTTAAAGTGTTTTAAAATTAACGGACAAGGCCGAGACTTGGTGGAATTCCACAATAAAGATATAATGTGACATTGTTAAAATTAAAAACAAAATTAAAATTAAAACAACACAGTTAAATCATACTTGGGCTTATTCCATATACAGTAAAACCTCTATATAGTGAAATTGAAGGGACCAGATTTTTGCTACTTTGATATATAGAGGTTCACTATAAACAGGTTAACGACAAATTTAGGAATAAAAAATGAGAAAACAAGTTAGTTCACAAACAATGAAAAAGAAGTCATATATATTGTTATTATATCAAATTTAATTATAAATATAAAAAAATCATATACAAAATTCAACATGGTAAATTGAAAAAACAAAATAATAGCAACTTAACAATGAGTAAAAATCTAAGATCTTGTCAAAATTATTTACATATAATGAATGAAAAAGAAGTAATAAATATTGTTATTACATATATCTAATTTAATTATAAATATTAAAAAATTATTATATACAAAATTCAACAGTAAATTGATAAAACAAAATAATAGCAACTTAACACCGAGTAGAAATCTAAGATCCTGTCAAAATTATTTACATATAATACATTTATGTTGTCAGTAGATATTCCAAATACAAAGATTTTCATTATTTTTTATTAAAATAGTTAACAATTAATTTTTGCCTTTTTTGTTTATGAAATTCTTGTGTAACAACATTTTCTATTTGGCTTAACAGAAGAAGGTGCCTGGGTTCATAGTCATCCATATTGGTTAGAAATCTCTCTAACACATTTAAAGCATTTTGGATCTCAGATTTTTTTGGTGGTTGTCTCTCAACTTCTTCCTCATCTGCTACCCCATCTTCAATTTCTTTATCAGTGTTTTCTCCATTAAGAATTTCCTTTACCTCATAAGTTCCTGTAGGAGCACAAGTAATCAGGGCTGCATCAGCTGTAACAAACTCTCCAAATGATGCTTGTACTTCCAAGGTTTCTTTTATTTGAGCCCATTCTGGAGGTTCATCACATACACTGCTATCCTCATCTGCATCATTATGCACTTCCTTAACAAAGCCTGCCTTTAAAAAACATTTTGAAATAGTTGTTTCATTAATTTTGTTCCAACATAAACAGAGTCTATGCATAGCCTGCAAAAGGTTCCATTTTATCTTTGGCAAATCAATATTCCCTTCCATATTTCTTAATAAATACTGCACCAGTTGATACCTATAGCTTCTTTTAATTACAGAAATTATTCCTTGGTCCAAAGGTTGCAGTTTACTTGTGCAATTAGGGGGAAACAACACAATTTTTATATTTCTAAGTGTTATTCCTGCATAGCTATGTGCAGTACACCTATCAAGGAACAAAATAATATTCCTGTTCCTCATACCCATCATTGAATCAAGCATGGCCAGCCATTCTCTAAAAATGGATGTTGTCATCCATGAATTTTTTGAATGCCTGTACATGCAAGGGAGTTTCTTAATATTTTTAAAGCACCTTGGCTTTTTATATTTACCAATAATTAGTGGTTCTAGTTTTTCACTGCCATTTGCGTTGCAACAAAAGAGAACTGTGAACCTTTCTTTGCTTTTTCTTCCACCATGGCAAGAATCTCCTTTCACTGCAAGAGTCTTATCTGGTAGCAAATTGAAAAAAAATCCGGACTCATAAGCATTGAATATGTCCTTGGTGTCATACCCACTTAAAAATGCTTGTAGTGTTCCTTGCCACTCATCTAGAACACAAGGACTTACTGATGCTTCTTCTCCTGACATCTTTAATGTTCCAACGTGTCTTGAACTTTTCCAACCAGCCATTAGAAGCATGAAAGTCTTGCACTCCCATTTTAGTTGACATCTCTGTAGCTTTTTGCTGTAAAATCGGCCCTGACACTGGAAGATTTTTGGCTCTGGCCTCCATCAACCAATCAAATACACACTTATCTAGTTCTTCACAGTGCAAAATCGTTTCCCATTTGGACAAAAATGTGCAGCAGCTTCTATGTCTCTGCGTTTATTTTAAATGGATGTTAGCGTTTAAGGTGATATTCCAAATGTCCTGGCAACATCTATCTTTCTTTTTCCATCATCAATAGCCTTAAAAATATTTAGTTTGGTATCTGTTGATAACATCTGTCTTTTCTTCGGCACCTTCATGTCTTTTAAGAGTCTGTAATTTAAAAATGCTACATTTATTATAATTTACTGAGTTTACATATTAACATAAAAATAAATGGTGCAAAAAATCTTGCATGTACTTTCTCATATGCATAAGTCACAAATTGCTGTATTTTTGCAGTGATAACACACAATTTAATATTTTTAACACTGATTAAAACAGTCGAAATCTTGAAACTGGAATCAAAGACTGCCTAAAGTAATAAACTTTCTTTGCCCAACCTCTGATTTCTGAAAATACATCAAATCTGTACGTAAATATCTGATAAACTTTAAAATTATATGTTGTTAGCACCCTGTAGAAAAATCCAATTGAAACGAGCTGAAACTTGGATCACCTCGTACAATCCGTACTTCAAATGGAAATAATGAGTGCCCAATGTTTTCAACTGCGTTTTCCTTTGCATATGGACTTCATACATACTGAACTATTTAACACGTAACTAGCAACAATTTGTAACAACCCGTCCCAACTCTTGGAGCCTTTGTCCAAAATTAACTGCCCCAGAGACTGGAAATCGATGCTTCATAAGCCAGGAGAAAACTGCCTATGTCATACATGAATAATTTTTTAAACACTTGCCTAAATGTATCAATATCGGAAAATATTTTTCACTATACAAAGGAAATGTTACTATCAGTTTGTACCAATGAACGATAAGACACCTTGATAACAAAATAATTGTAATTATTTAATTTAACTTAAGTAACATTTATCAGATATTCGAATCTTGAAAAGATGATGATATTTATAGTTTGCTTTTTCTGCTGAACAAAAAAGTATGAATGATGTAAATAAGATGAGATAAAAAGCGAAGTAAAATATATCATTCTTAATACATTTATCATTGGCAGATTATTTAACCATTATTTGAATCCAAAACAACCAACTGAGTAGCGATGAATATTTTGGAAGATCTTTCTAAGTTCAGCTTTCATCGTTGGCAATGTATTTATTATACTTTACGTTAATATACTATTTTAAGCATTTGTGAGCTTTTCAACATTCACTAAATGCTTTTCTACATGCTACTTGGAAAATACGGTACGGTCAAAGACAAAACGAATTATGTAATACGACTTGAAAATAGTTAATGCCATTTAAAAGCAGTTCACGATAAGGTTAGTTTAAACGATTAACGATTTGAAACGGGTCCATTGGAGGGAAGATGAGACAAATTGATTCGACTTCAAACGAGTTAAAACAATGGTCTATGATGAAAGCATCATAATAATTAAACTTATGAGGTAAAACCAGTTAAATGTACAAGTTAGAGCAAGTTGAAAACATGTAATGGAAATTTTCCACAGGGCGTTGAAAATCTTGCGTCAGCCATTTTCACGGAATTACATTACTTCAAATTGGTTCAACAGAATAATAGAAAGATTTTGTGAAAATAACATGAACAAGAATAATTACAATGAACTTAAGTAAAAGTTCTACCAGAAATAAAAGTTATTAAGCAATACCAGTGTTGCCGAATTCTAAGAGTCATCAGTCTAAATTTTACAAGAACATGTTCACAGAGATTATTCACCACATTTAATTTAAAATTAGTGAGCAACAGAATAGTAGCTTTACAGCCAATAAACTATGAAGTGAGCTTTTCCTTTACTTCGAAGTTGTTTTCCGGAGATTCTTCACAATCGCACACGGTCAAAACAAGCGCTGCAAACTGGGTATGCCAAAATGGCGAAAATTAAATTAACACTAAAAAATTATAAAAAAGGAGAAAACTAAGCCTATTTGCTTCAAGAATAAACGAATCATAATATGCACCAGTAAAAATGTTGACATGAGAGGCAATTTTTAAATTTTTTCACAATAGATTATTTTAAACGATACAATATTTACAAAATAAAAGTAGTAGTTCTATAAATCACCTTTTCTTGATACATATATGCTGTTTCCAAAGCCTTCTTCACTATTTCACCACTGAAATCGAATCACGTGTACGGTAGTCTTTCCAATGAATATTCAGATGATTCAGACTGACGCGCAGATGCCAAGTGATGATGATTCATTGCAATTCATCAGTCATAGAAACACACTGACTGGTTAATTACCAAAGTTACTTTCACCTTGTTGATTGGCTAAATTATTAGTGCCAAAAACATATTTTTAAAACATAGAGTGTATTTTTGCGGAATGAACACAGGAAAAAAAGATCGCGATTTTTCATTTCGGAGTAATATTTTTGTTACGATATATAGAGGAATACGAAATAAGGAGGTTACAAATTAGAGAGGTACATTTCCTATGATATTACATAGGATCTGTTCGGGACCAAAATATTAGTACGATATATGGAGGTTTACGATATAAAGAGGTTCGATATGTAGAGGTTTTACTGTATATAAAAAAACAACCGGTTTCAATGAATAAACAATAATTTTAACGGAAGATCATTAATTTATAATAAATTTCGTATTGTGCATGGATGCTATTTCAAGTTTATGTTCTCATTTATTGCCTATATCAATTGTTTTTGTGAGATTCAAGCTTTTATTTCCACGGAGACTCACAAAATCATCTATTTTCTAATTAAAATCCGCCAAAAATAAAACATTGTGTAAATTATTTTAACCTCTATAAGGTAATAAACCAATGAAAGACAGAAAAACAGGTCGCTATTTTGAGGTTTCATCTTTCACAGGTTTTACTGCAACATGCAAATCAGGCCAGTTACATACCTTCCCTTTCCACAATATGAGCACTAGTAGATGCAAGGCTTGGTGAGGAAACTGAGGTATTCCTGGTTTTTCGAACCTGAAAATTAATAAAAATGAAATATGCAAATGAAAATACAGGAAATTTTTCACTTGAATTTACTGCCTTCAAAACTAGGTGTAGCCAAATAATGGTGAATTTTTACATGAAATAATTTTATCTTCAGACAACACAATTTACAGAAGTGTAACATGTTTAAATGCATAAATATTTTTAAATAAATATAGATTTAGCAAAAATGAGTTGGAGGGCTTGTCATGTGCAGAAAATTTTAAAGAGTAATTCAAATACATTTTTGAAGATACTTTAAGTGTATATATAAACACTTCAAGAACTGTAGAAATAAAAAAAATCTCGGAAATATATGACAAAAACAGCAAAGCTTTTCCCCTAAAAGTAAGTTACACTAAATATTTTTAATGATTGCTACAAATGAAAAGCAGAATGTGTTACAAGATTTATAGATGGAGATTTCCATATTATGGCTATCAGATATATGTTCAGTCAAAAAGACCTCAAAGCAGACCTTAAGAATTGACTGTGGAGTTGGAGGAGGTTGTTCACGGGTTGGAGTCGATCCTCCACTTGCAGTTGAACTATAATCATCTCCATTTCTGTAATTGACTCTTCTAGTTTTTCTGGGCACAGTTGGAGTTTGGAGTAGTAGTAATGCAGAAGAATTTGTAGAGCTATCATTCATGCTGCTAGAGGAATAGAATTAAAATAAATGATTAGGTTAAAGACAAAAGTATTTGGTACCTATTTCACATAATTATTTTACACAAATAGGAATATGAATCAATTAATATGAACCAACCATTATCAAAATGTTGCCACATTATTGCTTGGTTTCAAAATATATTGCTTTTTGAAAAAAATTCTTTTCCAAACAATAGTTTTTTAAAACTAGCTGTCTTAAATACATAGTTCTTCCTATAAATGACTTTCCCATTATACATATTTTTAAATTTCAACATAATAGAAAAATCACAATTATAGTAGTCAACTACTACATTTATGATGTTTAGAGCAAAAGCATACCAACTGATGCTATAAGATTACTAACACAAACAAGGCATTGTTATTTAAGAAATTGTAAATTAATGCAGTACTAGTGGTACCGGCAAAAATTTTCGTGAAGTCAGTCAGAAATCTGCATGTTTAAAAGTCATCTTAGAGATGAAAATAATGATACTCAGCAATTATTTTCAATGTTTTATTTTATTAATGCTTTAAAATTGCTTCTATTTAGTGAAATAGATCTAATTTTTTCATACACAATTGATTCAAACAATTTATTCCATTTTATACTCATGAATTATTACCAACACAAATGTTTTTGTACTTCACAATGTGTTATTTTTCATTTATTAATAATAGCCAATATTCTCCTTATAAAATTAGACAACTGGCATTTTGAATGTGAGGTTTGTTTTTAGGCATTCTTAACAATAAGTAAAAAGAATGCCATATGATCAGGTTGTGTCCATCCGTCCACGTTTCATTTCCGAAACTACTGTACGGATATTCATGAAATTTGGTATTTAGGACATAAGGGCAAAGAAACTAAGAAAATGGTATAAATAGTTTACGTGACCTAATCAGGAGTGCCACTTTAGTGGTGGCAAAAAATGAACTTTTCTTTATATCTCACACAATATCACTTATAACAAAGGTTTTTAAAAAACTTTGTAGAAATAATCAAATAGCATCTGTTTTGTTTAGTAATTTTTATTGAAGGAGTAGCCGCTTTCAAGAAAATCAAATAAGAAAGTCTTAATTCACTTTGAACTTAATTTTTTTTCCATATTTTTTAATTGTTGACAATGAAAACAATCTTCATGGCAACTGAAGTAAACAATATCTGCTTTAAATAACTAATTAATTTAATTTTCTTGCACTATGCAGTCTTTCCCACAGCCATTCTATCCTTCAGTCTGTAACTTGGATTGACTATGTTCGGTCACATTCATTCTCTCGCAGTTCATACATAATCGTTACATCACAAGGATTTGTTTTCAAAGCCATTGCCATGGCCACATTTATCGTAATTTTCTAATAACTGTTCAACTTTTTGATAATTATTTTTCTGGAGAAGTTTAAATCATGAGGAATATTTAATTCTTTATTGACGGTGTTGGGAGGTTCTGTTTTTTCATTCAAAAGTTGAATTTTTCTTGTATCATACAATAGATGGCACTGTACATACTTCTATGCTTGATTGTTGTTGCTTCGGTTTTTGAGTTGATCCAATATTGTACTTGCTTTGACAGACATTTTAATATCAAAGAATTATAAATTCAAAAATAAAAAATCTTTTGCCTGGAACATATCTATAGTTTTAACGGGGAAGTCAATGGAAAAATCATGATCATTCAACGAATTTCCGTTTTACAAATGCTTTTCAGGAGCGCATGTGAGTCTGCAGTTCTACTGCGGGAAATTTTGAGAAGTCAAAAAAATATTATAATAAACGAAGAACGAACAGAAGAGAAGAATCAAATGTCAGGAAAGAGGCAAAATAAAGAAAAAACAAATACAAACAAAAATAAAACCATAAAATGACAAAATCAGTAACAAACACAGGGCAAGAGAAAAAGAATAGCCAAATGACGATAGTGTGACAAACCATTTAGTTGCAATGCCTTACAAAAAATAAATGTTTTTCACCTCTTGTTTTATCCCTCTTTCTTCCTTCCTCCTATTCTCTCTACCTCTCCTTCCTATTCTCTCTCTTGCTTCCTTCCATTCTCTCTCCCTCCCTCCATCCCTCTCTCTTTTCCTTCCCCTTGCTAGTCTTTTAATAATTGAAACTGAAGAAATAGTTTGTTATGCCGTCTCTTATTTACATGGATAATTAACTAACCTTGAATTCATTTCAATGTCATAGGCTAACGATATTGTTTGGAAATAATATCAGTCACCATGGAAAGGAAAATTTTTTTATTAAAAAAAACGAGATTATGTAGTTTATAGATCAGTTTTGGAAAAATTTGACCCATATTTGAAATTTCAATATTTTCTTCACCCTCAAGTTCAAGTCCTGACTTGGAACAATGATTTTTAGTCATTTTAATGTACAAATGAAAAATAATCACACTCATCTCCATGTTTTTAAATGGAGAAAATAAAAAGAGAAAATATTTAAAAATAAATAAATTTGTCAAAGGAATCAGTTTAAAAACCAACCTACCGACCTATACTCTTTATTGCAGTTTAAATGACGCATTCCACTTGTGTCTACATTACATACTTTTTGAGTTATGTATACATACTTATACTTGACCGGACTCCATCTCAGACACTAAATTATTTTTATATATACAGTAAAACATAGTTATTTCGATCCCGGATAATTTGAAATAGCATATAATTCGAAACTAAGAGCAGTCCTCGGCCAACATCATAGGATTTTGCGTACATTTTCGTACGGATTATTCGAAATACGTCTACAATGAAATTCGAAGTCATGATCTGGTCTGTTGGCATGCAAACATTTCGTTTAATTCAAAACCTTTACCCATATTGTGTGTTGAAGTGGAAAGTTATTGCGTGCACATGACAAAGGCATTGCATTTCTGTTCTCCATTTTTCTCAAATGAAATATACATTGCCCCCCAAACAGGTAACTTCTTTTTACTTATTTAATAGTCAACGTGAAATAAAATTGTAGATGATACAAATAGAGGAATCATCTTATCCTTGCATCACTAGAGCTTCTTTATTCAAGGTTCTCGGATTACTTCACATATGCTGCTTTATCGTAGATCACTACCTTTTCCCCGTAAGTTTTTCAGAAAAAACCTTCAAATAAGAATACCCAAGATGCTAGAAGCATGCAGGGACAGGAGAGATAAGGTTTTGTATTTGCTCACTCAACAAAAAAATGCCAAAATTATAGGTTTTTACCTTAGTACCCTAAATTCCCAAGTATAACGCGCACTCATGCATAATGCACAGGTCAACCTTCGGCTGTTTTCCACATATCTCCAAAATTTCTAGCATAACGTGCACTTGTGTATTACACGCAGGACACCAGCAGAACACAGGATCGTTAAGATTAGCATTTTTTTTAAAGAATGCTACACTTTTAGCACCCTTCTCCAACTCTCCTGTGTGAAGGAGAACATTTGGGAAAAACCCCTGGATACAGATTTTTCCCATTCTTATTTCCGAAACAATGATCACCGAGGGTCAAAGAAAACTGGTTGGGGAGTGAAGTGTAAGGAAGTGGTGAGGGCATCATGAGATGTGTTGGGATGGTGGGGGTGGGTAGAGGTGCACAAAACAAAAGAGGGACCAGACCTCAAGGGTGGTACGGCAGGGGGCAAGAGAAAGTTAGCGTAAACAGCCAGAGAATCCGAGTGTGGGAACGAATGTGAAGGGGACACATGACTCGCAGACAGAGAGGCGACCCGTAATCTGCATTGCCCAGTCATTTGTGGTTTGCAGTCTGGCTGTAACATTGTGATCAACGAGGTAGGGCGCTGAAAGTACGGAGTTTCGTTCCTCTTTGACAGAAATCAGGTGAGGTATTTTCAAGGATTTTTTGTTTTCCTTAAAAACATTGACATTATTTTTACTGAAACTTGTAGACTTTGTCATTTATGGAGTGTTACCTATTTAATTTTTGTTAATCCTGACCAAGAAATGGTATGGTTTCTGTGCAGTATTTCTTGATTTGGAAATGCACAGTTATTGAACCTAATAAAAAAATATTAATAATGTTTTTATTTTTTAAATTGTAGACCCACCATTGGAGCATAACCCTATTTAAAAATGCCAAAAAGAAGGAAATCTTACACGGCGCAGAAAAAGTTAAAAATTGTGGATTATGCCAAGATTCACGGTAATTGGTCGGTGGCCCGTTTCTTCGAATCCAGCATTCGCGAGTGGCGGTCCCAAAAGAATTTGTTGAGTGTTCTACCTGTGGCAAAAAGGGCACGAAGGAAACAGAGTTTTGGCCAGATCTGGAGCAAAAATTGAAGGACTGGGTCTGTGCGCAAAGGAGTAAAGGAAGAGGAGTTTCAACTGTGTCACTTAAATGCAAAGCAATACAAATGGCTCGCGAGAAAAGTATTGATAATTTTGAAGGCAGTAATTGCTGGTGTATTGTTTTATGAAGTGAAATAGTTTAACAGTACGGGCAATTACATCTACCGGACAAAAGTTACTAGGAGATTGGCAGGTAAAAGTGGAAGTTTAATTTTTTTGTTGGGCAGGAAAAGAAGGGCGTTGAACCAAGTCAGATAGGGAACATGGATGAGGTACCTATGATTTTCGACATGCCATCAAAATTTACAGTCGACGTTCAAGGCACCCAAGACATAAAAATATGCACTGCTGGAGCTGAAAAATGCTGCTTTACTGTTGTGCTAACAGTGATGGCTGACGGAGAAAAGCTTCCCCAATGGTAATTTTTAAGCAGAAAACCATTCCTAAAGAGGAATTTCCTAAAGGTATTGTTGTGTGTGTAAACCCAAAAGGCTGGATGAATTGCGATATGCAGCGAACGTGGTTAACTGAGGTATGGGGAAAAAGGAAGGGCTCATTTTTTAAACCAACATTGCTGCTTGTATTGGATTCAGCTAGGCCAAACATAGCAAATGATTCGAAAATAGTATTGAAAAAACATTCCAAGATTGCAGTTATTCCTGCAGGTCTAACAAAAAAGCTGCAACCACTGGACATCTCCGTAAATATATCATTCAAATCGAAAATACGGAGGCACTGGGAAAAATGGATGGTAGATGGTTTCCACTCCTATACAAAGTCTGGAAGGATGCAGTGAGCTTCTTATGCTGAAATTTGTAAATGGATTGTGGAAAGTTGGGCCGATATAACCCGTGAATGTATAATTAATGGTTTTAAGGTATCGGGAATTTATTCCCCTGATATTGATAGGGGGATGGAGGGTAATGTGATTCATCATCTGATGAAAGCGATAATTTTTCGCTTGAAAATTTACCGGACTCATTGGTTAAGAACTTGAATGATTACGATATAAATTGTGACAGTGAATCAGAAGATTTTGAAGGTTATGTTAATTAATAATCGAGTGGGAATAAAAGTTTATGAAGAATTTGTGATTTTTTAATGTGAATGTGTTTTGTTTTGGGATTCGTTATCGTATTTTAAAAGGCATTGCGTACATTTTTTCAACTAATAACTTCAAATCTGCCTTAATTTGTCTTAGGTTGAATAATAATTAGGTAACTGAAATTCGATTTTGTATCTGTAATGATTTAAATGCATGGTAATTTATGCCTAAAAATTTGTTTTTATCAACAGAGTAGTGCTTGGAACAAAAAGAAAGAAGTTTCGATAGATTTCAGTCATTTAGTGATTCACGATGTTAGTATTTGAATGCTTTAAGGCATTTTATTTTATAAATTGATACTTCTTATGCATAACGCACACTAGTACGTCTTATGTATAACGCACACTAAATAATTCCGAAAATTTTACAAAAAAACCTTGTATAACGTGCGCGTTATACTTGGGAATTTAGGGTAACTTAAGCATGATCTTCAATGTTATTCTCACTATCACTCTCTGAACTGACACTTTCTTTCGAATCACTTTCAAGTAAGATTTCCATCTACTTTTCATCACCAGGTATTGCTTGCATTTTTCTATTGGTTGACGCCATGATAAGTTCAACCCTTTTAATCTCTTAGAATTTAAACAAAAGTAACAATAGAAAACTAACAAACAATAGCTGCCTCCGTACAGCATAAATATTTCCCTCAGAGCAGCAAGAGAATATTTTTTGTGCGATCCAAGCACTTCCCATGAGCTCTGATCACACTTTCGGTCAATGCATCATAAATATCTTTGAATGAGCTTAGTTTAGGCAATGATGTCAGATAAGTGTTTCTCTTTCACTCTCATTATATTGTTCTCAAGAAATGCTGAACCAAGCACTAGCCCAGATACGAAGACCATTCCTCCTCCCTTTCCAAATAGCTCTCAAGTTTTGTCACATAAGAAAAAATATTCATCTCAAGAGTGAGCAGATAAACAGTGCCTGCATCCCCCTCCTCAACACTGTAGCTTTTGTGCAGAGGTTCAGTTAGTCTCAGCATTGAATAGAGGTTTTTAGAACCCACAATATATCAAGGTTTTTCAGATTTAAGAAAATTTATTGCTTCAAAAAAATAGAGAAATTAGCGATCTCCGTGGCGTACCCAGAACGACCACATATGAAGTTTTCATCTTGTGTACTGGGTACGCGATGATGCTGAGGAGTTAAGAGCATTTCTTACAATTCTAAGAGATTGTCCATAAAATGTCATGCTTATGTTTGCCTTTTTAGTTTTCCCTTACCTTAAAGTTGGCACGATACACTAAGCTTGACCCCCTACCCCTCCCTCCTGCCTGCATGCATGATGCAATTCATGGATTTAAATCCCCTCACCAGCAGTCCCAAAGGGAGAATGCATTGAGTAAGTATTGCAGAAAACAATTCATAAGTACATGATTGTAAAATCATCACCTGTCATAACAAATACGATCATGTTATTTGTAGAGCACGTATATTTTATTACAGCTGTGTAATATGGATGGAAATAAAATTACAATGCAATGTATGAAATTGCCTACAGCTAATAAAGAATTAATTAGTTAATTATTTTTGACCATACTGATGGCATGGAAAGTTTGAATGAAACTGGAGTTAATTACTATTTGATGGTTCCTATCTATTATCTACACAATGTTTCACACAAGCGTTTTCCCAATCTTTTTAGCATGCATTTTTGTAATATTTTGGCTGAGTAAGCGTGGTTGAAAAGTCTTTTCTTCTGAAACGTGGCTTAACACATTCAGAGCAAGCGCCATCAATAGATGACGCTCGGAATATGTCGAGATCCGAGCGCCATCAATAGATGACGCGCTACGCCGCAGTTTCCTCTGTCCTTCAAAAATTTCGCACCCCTCTATTTCGTAAGGGAAAGCGCTCGAACCCTCAGAAAGGTCTCATTTGAAGCCTGTCTTTCGTGTGCTACGTGTCGGTTCTCGTTCCAAGTTTCGTATTTTTTGTTAGAGTGCTATTTTTAAATTGGTGTTTCTGTTGAGGTAAGTCGTATTTCTCTGTATTTTCTTAATTTTATATAACATTGTTTTTAAAATCTCTTTTTTGCTTCTCAAAGCTTTACATTTTTTCCTTTATTTTTTGTTTTTTCCCCCCGCTATTTTCTGGCACCAACTCTCTTTTTTGTTACTCAAATCTTAACGTTTTTTTCCTTTAGTTTGTGTATTTTTTCGCTGTCTTCTGGCACCAACATCTAAGGAAACTACAACGTACTGATTTTTTAAGGTAATTTACATTCTTTATTATTATTTAATGATTTTTAACATTTTTTATAAACTTTTACATTAATTTTTTATTAACTTTTTGGAAATTTTTTTATTTGTGGTGTACTGAATTTCTTAGTTATTATTATGATCTTTAAAATTTTCTTTGTTTTCCTCTAACATTCGCTGTCTATTATTTGGTTTATTGCCATAATTATTTTTACAAATATATATAAACGATAAGTTATTAACTTTTTAATAGGTTTTTCGGTTTCTGTGAATCGTCGATCGAGAATTATCTTTGCGAGTTCTTCTGGCTGTTTCCTACGTTGTAAGTTACATTTGGTTTGTTGTTTATTGTGCTTATTTTTCATTTACGGTTTTCAGTACATTTTCCTAATATTTTTTGTTCTTTAGGGATCTCCAAAAAGAGAGTAAAAATGAGACGATCACCTGTCCCATCAACCTCAAGACAGAGAAGCGTATCTCCTCCAACTTTAGGTAAAGATTTTTAAAAATATCAACAATATAATAAATGAGGGATCCACATCTTGATGAATTTAATAATTATATAATTTTCAAAAATATTTACTTTTTTGCTTTTATATTGTAGATTTTATAAACATTTCATCTTTTTATAAATAGCTACTAAGAAGAAGAAAACTGAGGAAAAGGTCTACCACATTTCGTCACTGCAAGAGGAAGAGGTTACGCGGTTGATAGAAAGCGCGGAAATATTTTCGGACGAGAGTTTAGATTCTGATTTGGATAGCGAACAAGAAGAGGAAGAGGACGAGGAAACAGTTACTCCGGGTAGTCCTTCACCCGCATTTGGTAGAGTCCCAACCCCCATTCTTCCCCCCCCTTTACAATCCGACCCTTCCCTTGCTCCCATCTGGTCCAAGGGTGAATGCTTGCCTGCCCCTTTTTCTTTCTCTGGAAAACAGATGTTATTTTACGGTACCCAGAGGAAACAATCCTATTGATTTTTTCAATTTATTTTTATTTTTCCACGGAGGGTTGCCAATTGGACTAATTTGGAGAAAGATGAATTGGAAGTGTTTTTAGGATTGTTATTCGTGATGGGTACCATTAGAACAAATAGAATAAGGGATTATTGGAATAGGGACCAGAAATTTGATTTAGGATTTTTTTACCGAAGAATGACGAGGGATAGATTTCTATCCATCCTTCAGAATTTGCATTTTTCTGAAAATCCAGATTTAGGCGACCCTATTCCAAGTGATCCCTTATTCAAAATAAGACCGCTATTGGATTTTTTTCACAGTATTTCGGATAAAACTTATACTCCTCAGAAAAACCTCTGCATTGACGAGTCTATGGTGTTATGGAGGGGACGATTGCGGTTCAGGACATACATAAAGGGGAAGCGGCATAAGTTTGGCCTCAAGCTTTACATGCTGACCGAACCTAATGGGTATGTCCACCGCATTATCGTGTATGCGGGCAAGAGTGATGTGGAGTTAGGAGGGCAAGGGCATGCTAGTAAAGTTGTCCATAAACTTATGGAGGGTAAATTCGGGGTTGGATATTCCCTATTTATGGACAACTATTACAATGACGTCAATTTGGCCCAGGAGCTCCTCAATAATCAGTGCTATTGTACTGGAGCGTTGCGCACTAATCGTAGAAGAAATCCACCTGAGGTGGTCAGGGCCAAATTGAAAAAAGGAGAGACAATCTGTATGTGTACAAATACAGGGATAAATGTCATGAAATGGAAAGACAAAAAAGATGTGCTAATGGTTAGTACTGAATTTGGCAACCGCTTGGTTAATATTAAGAATAGAAGGGGGAATGAATTAAAAAAGCCGGTTGCAGTTGCTGAATACAACATGCATATGGGGGGTGTAGACAGGGTCGACCAACTAATGGCATATTATCCCTGTGACCATAAAACCTTGAAGTGGTACAGGAGATTGGGAATTCACATAATTCAAGTAATGTTAATAAATAGTTATCTCCTGTACAAAAAATACACTTCAAGTAATATGGATATGTACACATACAGATTGTCTATCGTAGACGCCCTTGCCAAGGAACCTTCTCGGCATCTCAATTTGACCGCGGTACAAAAACCTTCTATAATATCGATAGATTCGCATTTTCCTAAATATTGTGAAAAAAGAACAACAGAAAGGTCCAAAAAAGGTGCAGGCAATGCTCGAAAAAACAGAAAAAAGTAATGGTTATTACCTTCTGCCCTGACTGTCCGGGTGAACCTGGCCTCTGCCTAGAGAACTGTTTCCAGGAGTATCATAGAGATTTAACATAATCGGCTTCCTGTTCACTGTTTTGTATATATTGTAAATAATTTTTGATTGTTTTGAAAGTTGAATAATGTATTTTCGATTTTTTAGGAGTAAGTAATCAAAGTATTGTAATTATCGTAAAAAAAGTAATTTGTAAACATCGTAAAAAGTGTAGATAAAAACATATAGCATAAATATTTCCCCGTAAGTAAATACTCTAATTTTGTATGCAACTCATTTCTTTTTTCAAAAATCTGTAATTGTTTCGAATACCATAAATTTCACAAGTGTTTTGTAAATATTTCATACGATTTTTTTCTAATTATACAAATGTTATGATTTTGTAAATAGGTTTTATGAATTCGTAAATAACTTTTATGATTTCGTAAATAAGTTTGTTGAAAATTTTATTTTTTATTTGACTTTTTGTACAAGATCGTGTGTATTATTTTAGTCATTTACTTCAAAATAATTATAAATACGGTATTTATATCATATAATCTGAAGAAAATATATAATTATTTCCAAAAAGTGTTTTATTTTCCTTTTCCGAGAACTAAGTAAAAAAATTCAAACAGGGTAGCCTAACTTCCAGGGGCAACAATCTATGCCCGATCCGAGAGCCATCAATAGATGACAGCTGTAAATTTCGTTAATAACTTCTTTGTTTTCAAAAATCATAATTAATTAGCCTTGTAATATGATAAGTAAACAATTACATAACAAAATAATAAATAAAATATATTTGGATTTTTGCGATTCTCGGAAAATGCAACTCGGGCTGAAAGTGTTAAAAGAGTATAACTTATAACTTGAAATACACACTAGGAAAATTGGGATGTTCACTTGATTCTATTTTTCACATGCGGTGATGTTCATGAATCATGGATTAAGGGGTCACTTCAACTCTGTTCACAAATTCGCTGTGTGTATGAACTTGTAAGGTCAATACATTTTGAAGCAGAATGGATAGATAAGACTATATTGCGATTTTACTGTCCAAGTAGCATATCACAAGAAATTTCGATTTTTTTAAAATTCGTTTATTTCAAACCCGGATATTTTGAAGTCGTATTTTTGTGGTCCCTTGCACTTCGAAAGAATGAGGTTTTACTGTAGTATGATTATACAATGAGGATTATAAAATGAATGTAATTAACAAAGCGCATGCAATTATGTTTTGGCTGAATCAGCTCAAATTTATAGTTTTTTTTTTTAAACATTATAATATTTTTTCCATCACTGAACTTTAAAACACAGGTTTATGAGAAATTTGAGCTTTAATAAAAATTAACATACATTTTTAAGAAGGAGAAACTGTATAAACCTTTTTACTCATTGAAAATTTAAAATTTTCTCACAGTTGATCTTTTTGACCAGAGTATACTCGGATCACCTCTTACTCCCTCCATATTTTTTCTTAGATTTTTTCAACTTTCTAGATCTTGGTCTTCTTTTATTGAAATGTTTATGGCATTCTATTTCTCTGAAATAAGAAAACTTTCTCATTGAACCACTAATATGTGTATCTTTCAGGCAATTTTAACATTAAAATCAACTGAAATCTTCATGAAAGAGCATCATTTTTAGCAACTTTTCTCATATTTATGAAATGACAGCCAATACTTTCTATCATCTCCTCACCTAATTGAAATTTCCACAAATTATTGAGTGAGATTGTTTTGACTTGACAGTTTCAAAGTTCTAATCTATGATGAGAAGGATAAATAAAAATAGTGAAATAGGTAACTTTCCTTTAACGTATATATTTCTTTATGAATAAAAATTTCACAGTAAAATATAATTTTAATTAATAAAAGGCATGCATCACATGCAGAGCTGCTACATAAGAACTTTTAAATATACCTTAACACTACAATATAAAAGAAATTTTATTAAATAAAAAGCATGCATCACAGATAGAGCTGATATATTGAGCTTTAAATATTCCTTAACTTACTCATTAACTTTTTCTACTGGAGAAGATGTGAGGATTTTGGAACTCAAAGAAAACCGAGCTCGTTTGAGTGGTGTTTCTCTGCCTTCCATATCTGCAAAAGATTTCGTCTGAGAAGGAAAGACAAGAGGTGGTCCATCTCTGCAAAAAAAAGGTAAATGCAATAGAGACAAAATTTAGTAAATTTAAAAAATAAATAAATAAATAAAATAGACAATTATGTTTTACTTATGAGGTAACTATGAGAAAATTTTAGTTAACTCAAATTTTCTGACATTTTTGCAAGAATAAATAAATACAAAAGATAGGGTCTAGTACAAAAATTGTTGACAAAATTGTTAAAAAGGAACCTTATATGAAGTTCTCCAATTAAAAGAATTAAATTTATTTTGGAAAGAAATACCATGAAAACATTCACATTAACCTTTATGATACGAGGTTTTTTGGTGCATATAGCTTTTTTCCTCTGCCAGGTAAACGTTAGTGTTTTGGTAAAAAAATTATTACGAGAGAACTTGAAACACTATTGAAATAAAATAAGAACCATTAGATAATAAATGTATTTCTCTATATAAAAGTAATTTTTAATAGCTTTTGTGATATAAAATTAACAGACAATGTTGAGACTGTGGAATTTCATAATAAAGGTATAATATGGCATTGTTTGTGAACATTTGGAACTGTTTTCATAAACAATGTAAAATGATATCAGAGGGTCATTTTCCTGGATTAGCAATTAATTGCAAAAACTATTCATTTTCCACAATAAAAAAGCGTGGAAAAGTTAAAGCTGACATGTCATATATGCCAATAATTTTTTTACATATC